>OX457008.1:4200658-5528865 GCA_949752705.1 Callimorpha dominula | reverse complement strand
AAGCTCTTACAGGATCAAAGCAGAACTAGAAGTCATGAAATCTGTGCTCATTTCGGGACTTGTAAGGTAGTACAAAACCATTACAAGACTAACATATCAATACTATAGCTCTTGGTAAAAGCTTTTATAAGACCGCTTATTGCTAGATGAGTTGTTATCCGACGGACCTTACTTAGTTAGTTAATGAGTAGACTTTACTCATCTAAAAAAATTAAACAACATGATGCTTAATATCACGCAGATAATCTCCGATTCAACTCCGACATATCCACGTCAGCGAGGTGTTTCGAATACACATTGGAAAAGGTCTTTCGGTACTTATCTACTTTAAAGGGACTTAAGCAATAAACACAAACTGTCACTAGTGAAGCCCATTTTGAATCTTATAAGTAGGTACTTAACGACTATGACCAACATCTTGACAAAGAAACAATGATTCAAAAAAACAATTGCCGTACCAATAATCAATTTCGTAAGCCCTGCACGGTTCATCGGTAATTCCCAAAAGCAAACGCCGGATATAAAGACTAATTTCTTTAGTCAATATCTATTACGCTGATACACTATAGTTTCGATCTTATTACCAGGTGTTAGAATTTAAAATGTGTTGTTTCATTAAGTAGTTAGGAGTATATGATATGGTCAAAGAGTTTTAGTTTGTACATAATATTGCATAAATATATTGACTCATAGTACCGGAATTCTCGCAACATTTGCGGTAAAACAGTTACGTAAATAAAGAACCTTAGTTAAAAGTAAAATGCGTCAGTTTGTCGTCACAGATGATGAAATTCGTATATATATATGTATGTTGTAGTAATGATAGCAATTAGTTCCGCGGCTTAATATTCTTTGGCAGTTATCAACCCGCTTACTTTTACTAACGCTATTTTACTCCTTAATGAGATATTTTAATGCGCTCCACGGCGAGACCACAGGACTTTTAACTATCGGCCAAGTTTAAGTGGAATTTCTAATGATTCCTTCCCAGACTACATCTAAGTCAACGGCTATAGGATTCTATGACGAAACAAACTGTGGTTTTAGCGGAATTAGTTTCTAACATACCACTTTACTCTTAGCTTCATTAAAACAAAGAGGGTCTAAGAGACAGAAATATAAATAGTATATCATTGAATTTATTATTCTTTTGTACTGTTTTACCAAGTTTGTGAATCTGTGTTTGTCTGTGTATTAATATAGAGTCACGTCATGATGACTATTATGTCATAGTAGTAACAATGACTTGATCAAAAAAGAAACATTTAAATATTTTAATTAAAAATTGTCTTAGCGAAACGATGGGTCGTATCTGTTTGCGTTTATTATAACTGAATACGTAAATATAAAGGCAATAGCTTAAAGATTCATATTTTTATTAATATTATTTTATTTATATTGACTTCATATTTTAAATACTTACGAGTATTCTATTATAGTGCCGTTGTACTCGGTATCTAAGAGATTATTATAATACTGACCAGACAAATGATAACAGCCTTTGAAGCTGTTTCACAGAGCTAAAGAGTGCACAGAGCATCAGACCTGCTTTTATCTTGTGTTAGCGAAAATATACTATTACTATACTGCAATTATTTTAAAAAGCATAAATAACCATGTTTCAAGTAAATTACACCGCTCGAAAAACATTATATGCGGTAGTTCATATTCAAATTTCCGTACCAGGTCACCAGACCTTTTATGTCGTATTGAGTAGTATTAATCGAGGTTCTGAAGGTATGCATACCAGCTTGGGCCGGCGGCCAATTTTCAGGCACCACGTGATAAAGTTACATAAAATCATTGGTCACTTTTCTTAAATTCTAAGTGATGATTTTTATATATTATACATTACACAATATCATTGGACAGCTACAGTTTAAGTGGTTGCCTCGCCACTACGCCGCGCCGTGTGTTGTGGGTTCAAATCCCACACGGGACAAAATATCTGTGTGATCCACAAATAGTTATCCGGAGTCTGGGTGTTCTCTGTGGCCGTTGTTTAAATGATCCCGAAGCCCCCCGGACACAGGAATACTCCTAATGCGGAAGTTGTCTTTAAAACAAAAGAAATAAGAAAACAATATAATTAAAAAGTTATTGTTAAAGTTACTATTAATTTGTAGACGTGGGTTAGGCGTTCTCTAAATTATCTTTCTTTTTATATAATCCTTTAAAGACATCATCTTTAAATAATATACTGTGAGTTTAATTAATTTATCTTAAAGAACCTGGTGTCTTAAAGAAATGTTTGACGGGAGAGAAGAAAACTCATAAACAAGGCGATTAGTAAAGTTTTCCAGCACTTTTGCTATTGGCCCGGAATATAATTGAGGCCCCAATGGTGTATCTCTGTTATTTCATTTAAAAAACGGGTCCTCCGTTAACGTGTAGTTAACAAACGAACCATTGCAAGTGTCTGACAACCTTCTTGTTTGTATGGTAACAATTATTGGTAATGACGCCGTGGTCCACACTTCTATAAGATCAATTGCTGGGTACCACATGAAATGCTGCTGTGTCCTGCTTTGTTTTCTATTTTAACAAAATTAATATGCTTCAACATTACAGTTGTTGTTGGATGCACTGGTGTAATAATCCTGTTATGCTAAAGTGGAACAGTATGTTACATATCGCGTAACTCTTTTCCACATAATGTCGGTATAATTCTAAACTCGTAAATAGAAATGAACATGATCTTACAAGTAACAGTAATCAACTTAGTAAATATAAATCAAATGTAAAGATAGAAATTAATTAATATATAGAAAGATAACAACTTACACAAATATCCGCGATTTTCATTCATTTACGTCGTATTCATTCTAAATATATATAAATTAGGTATATTAAGAGCACTATAAGTTAAAATAATAATAAAAAGGTTTTGTCGTATTATATAAAGGTTTAAATATCACTTTTGGTTATTTTTCATAAACTTCAAGCGGCAGTGGAGAGCTAAAAGTAGCTTTGAATTTTTTTTTTTTTCGAAATTGAGCACGCAATGCGACGTTTTTACACTGTTAAATATTGAAAATGAATATATTTTATCGCTCCACCCTAATATTCATGCATAAATATTTGCGGACACCGAACAAGCGTCCCCGAAGGCTCGACCACCTGCCACATGGGTTATCAAAGTCACAGGTTTATTCTAAAAAAACTGTCAGTCGTAGGACTGCACGTCAAAAGTGAAAACATAACTGACACATCTGTCATCTGAGCGTGACGGCCACGCGAGTTCAGTGCTTGTTCCTCGTACCAAAACTGTCCAATATCGCCAAAGAAGTTTTTACTTCAAACTTTCTATAAAAATTACAGCCTTTTCCTTTACTTACTAACTTTACTTTCTTTAGAAAGATCGTTCCCGGAAATTTTTGCTCAATTTTTATGTATTACACCTAAATATATAGCTTTGATAAATATAATTAATAATTTCGGCCGACCTTTGCCACCGTTATTATATTTATAAACAGGACGGGCAACCAAATTTAAATATCATCGCAAATAATACCATTCACGATGTCAATCCTACACAGATTAGTACCCGCACATAGGGACATAAAGAGGGTTGAGTAAAGTGATAAGGGTCTTGTCCTAATTTAACGTAGACAATACCAATCTCGCACTTAATACGGAGTGAGGACTTATTGCTGGTCCTGTTCCGGACCTGATCAGTTACCATGTGCCCGGAACAGACCTTATCCTCACGTAATAACTTGATTTATTAAGGTTGAAATCGTACTACGATTGTTTGTTACCGAATGTTCTAGGTACAAGCAGATAGTGAAATATTACAGTAATAACTTTGGCTTTACCCGCGTTTATGTGTTTTTGAAGTGAAAACTTCTTTAGACACGTTGCGCACTTTTGGTATTGGGAAAAAGCACTGACTGGTATGTATTCTGTGATACATATTTATATATATATATGTCGGAGATTATGATTTTCTCGATTGTAAACTGAGTCTCGATTGTATGTATCAAATAATCGATATGGGTTATTCCACTGGCGACACTACGCGAATGCTCTGCTAATACAACATTATATCGGTCAGTCAGTAGTGCGTTCATTCGAGGACATCATTCGAGCTCGATATTGAAGAACAATCGGAACAAAATCCGTTTTAATCTGCGACATATACATAGATGTGTGTGTGTGTTTTCACTTCTGACCTGCAGTCCTGCGACTACGACTGACAGTTTTTTTTTATCATTAGCTACTTTGTCTTTTCGCCATTAGCTACTAAGTAAACAAAATAAAAGAAAATCGGTTGAGAACCAGGGAGGTAAAGTATTTAGTCTGTCAGTACCTATTTGTACTTAAGATACAGATTCTGTACTCTGTGACGTGCGTAAGTCAGGCAAGTGTTGGTTCATTAATCACTTTTAAAGCAGTCCATACCCAGCGAAATCTTATGTTAGTAGTGAATTTACGTCGCCACGTTGCTAGTGTAAATGATGAGGTATGAATGACCATTCGATTGCAAGTTAATTGCTTTCGCGGACTTTCGCCATTATGCTACCGTCGCGCGCGCCGCTCGTCTTATTTGTTCAAATCCACTATACTAAACCCACTTATTTTTATTGAAATTTTAGAGCAAGGTAGGGCACTTACTGATTACGCTAATCCTTTTAATTTTAAATACCTTATAATAAATAGTAAGTAACTTATGTGTAAATAAACAATTTTTATTTATTAATAATATTTTTCCTGGCGTTATTATCTAATATGATAATTATTTAATAGAAAACCTTATAAAATATATCGTCGAATGAATATGTTAATATTAAAAAAGAAATAATAATATAATATGGATTATGTCAAATTGGTTGTATATTTAATCCTTAAAATGTAACGACAAAATATGACTGTTTTAAAGTTTATGATAATCTGGGATTATTGGTCACTAATAATAAGCAATATCTTTATATTTATGATAGATATTCAATTTTAGTGACGGTCACGGGTGTCACGGCTGCTTAGTATATTTAGACAGTGTATTTTTGGTAGATTTCAAAGTAAAGTCTACCTATTGGTTTTGTACCAGTTGTCGAGTTTTCCAAAAAAATCTTCCCAGGAGGTCTAGTTATGATCCCTAGACCCCAAAACAACCGCCAGTTAAAAAGTTTATATATATATGTATTTATGTATGTACCTGAATTTTACCAGCACGATAGAGGTCGCAATTATGCACCGATTGCTTTCAAACTTGGAAGACAAATCAACAGGGCAAAAATTAAGGTTAAGTTCCTGAATGTAGTATATTCCTCCAAAGGGAACTGGGGGGCATATTTTCAGAATAAATTTAAAAAACACAAAACCTACCTCTGCGGGCCTGCTGTGGGCCCGTTTTTTTTTTACGAAAAGCAACGGAAAGGCCTGCGACTGGCCTGTTGGTCTAGTCGTTAGTGATCCTGACTGCTAAGCCAGAGGTCATGGGTTCGATTCCCACCCAGGACAAATAATTGTGTTATGAGCACGATAATTTGTCCTGTGTCTGGGTGTTATTTATCTATAATATGTATGTATTTAGAAATATATAAGTATGTTTATCAGCAGTCTGGTTGCCATAGTACTGGCTCGGCCTAGTTTGTGTAACTTAATTTGTGTGTGTGTATTTGAGTTGGTCCCTGGATGGTTTAAAATCTAAACCATCCAGAAGAGCGAGGGAGAGAGTGATACCACGGCTTCACAGAAAACCGGCAGTGAAGCAATGTTTTCATTGCTTTTCGCCGAGTGAGTGAGGTTACCGGAGGCCCTAACCCTTCCCTCTCCCCCTCTTCCCCCCGTCCCCAACTCCTACCTTAACGGCCGGCAACGCACTTGTGACTCTTGAGTTGCCTATTGTTTGGTGCCTATGAGCGGCGGTAGTCATTTACCATCAGGTGACCCGTCTGCTCGTTTGCCTCCTATACCATAAAAAAAAATATTGACATTAAAAAGAAATATTCACTTTAGTATAACCCAAAAACTACTTACACGCTAGCCATATTAGCGTTATATTAATATTGCAGACGTTGCAGCTGAAGGCACTTCCGCCGCGCCACAGAGGTTGCCAAAGAATGAAAATAACTAGCTATTAGAACATGATGCCAGTTTTGTCCTCTACACATAAACTGTGAAAATTTCCAAGAGTAAGTTTGTCTTGCGAAGTAATTAGCAAAGTGGACAACGAGCGTGTGTGAATACAGAGCTAACGAACATTATATGTTTAGCAAATGAAATATAAGTGAAAAGTTTGTTTGTTTCAAGAGCGGTTCGAGAAGGCCTATTGTTGCGACTAGACTGTGTCGGCACACACGGGGAGAGAAAGTTAATAAGTTGGGTGCACCCAAGAGGGGGTAGGATGAAAATTTGAACCAGCTGTAGGACTATAGGTTTGGGATTAGCTTCGCACAAACCTTTTTGCATCCTGGGATATAAAAGTTTTTCTATCTTGGGTGTATCTTTGATTAGCCACGAACGTATTTGCACACGTTTACAAATCGATGCGCGTGACCAGGAAAATACCAAGTGTAAAAATAGCACCTTAAGAATGAGATCTTTCAAAGTCTTAATTAAAAAGTGACAATAACAGCATCGAAGCGATTAAAAACAATTCTAAAGTACTTTGAATGCGATTCGTCAATCGTCGTCAACAAATCAGTTCGTCATACATACATAATCGGCATTTTATTGGAGTAGGTATGTTCTTCTGTAATGTAATGAAATAAAAGCTGTAATTAAATACCTGAAAGTAAGTGGACTTTTTTCTACATAAATCAGAACTCAAATGCAACCTGCAGTTGAGTTTTCAACTCCTTCTCATCGCAGAAAATCCGCTTTTTTTTATTTATGCTTAAATTTTTTGTAGTCTTTTCCATCTTTTTGTTGCAAGTTTGTTTCCGTCTTACCAGTGTTTCGGGTATCCATAGCCAATTTGTTTTATTGTGAAATGGAAAAGGCCTTTGTCTGATGAAGAATGTACGATGAAGACGAAGATGGTACACGCCTATCTAAAAGAAACCTATTCACTCTACACTTGAACTATTCAGGATTATAATTGACTGGAAAAATAGACACAGGCAGCTCATTCCAGACCTTGGCGACTTGAACCAAAAAGGAGTTGTCAAAGCGTTTAGTTCGACTTTTTAGTTATGTATGGCTCTGTCGTGTATGTCTTTAGTTAACCCCTCTATCCTGTTCCCCAATTATTTTAATAATATATTATGATGAAATTCGATCCATTGGTCGATGAAATTTGATCATGTTTGGTACGGTCCAAGCATGATCTGACAAAATGCAAAACAGAGAAGTAGTCTCTATTTTCCACGTTTTGTACTTACTATACCCACCAAAGACAGGTCCATTGCTAAAAGAAGCGTATCAGCAATAACCTCGATAAGTGATAGAGGAAACGCGATCACCCTACACGCATGAATAACTTTACACTTCGTTAGAAATTCATTACAAACACAATCGTTCTATTTCCGTGACATTAATGTTGAGTAATCTCTATCACTCGACATTTGAAAGTCAGTAGATATGTCATTTGAAAATGTCATGCTTTAATCATAATATATTTCTATTGCGATATTGCACCACCGTAAATGTAGTACCTACCTAATAAGTACACAATGGGGCCAATTCTGTTGTCAGAGTGAGTGACAACGGGATCGGTATTAAACTCGGCATTTAAATAATTTTATTTCTAAGAACATGTATACCTACCAGACCAGTGGAGGATGGATGTAGTCATATATGTATATTAACAAATGACAAAATCCCTTCCCTTTCCCTTGGAGCATTGAAAGCCAGGGTTGTGATGTCATGATCATGTAAGACAATAGATATGACGAAGTTAGTATAATAAGTTACAGTTATTGTGAACATAATATCATAATATGCTCACGCCTTTCTGCCTTCGGGGTTGGCAGAAACAACAGCCCACCATTGCTTTCGTCCCAAGCCCTCCGATTCCGTATGCATCCTTCCATGCTTTTTGGACTCTCCCCCCCCCGTTCTTGTAGGACCTCCCCCCTCCCTGGTGTGACGTCACACATTCTTCAATTTTACACCCAGAACTGAAGAGAGCAGTACCAACTTTTTTTTTTTTAAATAAAAGTGTGGTACACGTTACTATTTTTCTTTCGTTTACAGGTAATGTTTTGTGTTTAATACTTTAGATTTCGACATGTGACGTCATAAAGCTTATAAGACCCACCCACCCCTTGTCACACAATGTCACTCTTATTTTTTTAATCAGTAAAGGAATAGGCGTTTGTCTTCAAAGTCACCAGATGAAAAGTGACGATGAAGATGGTAGACGCCTGTCCAAGATAAACCTATTCACTCCACACTTGAAGGTTCCAGGATTATAATTGTCTGGATTTTTTACAGAACGCAGGCAGCTCATTCCAGACCTTGGCGACTTGAACCAAAAAGGAGCTGTCAAAGGATAGGATAGGATTTATTATAATTTTCATATTTAAATTAATTAATACGAACAACGGTTAAAAAAATATTTGTATTTTATCTGTAGAGAATCCCAAAGGAATGGCATAATAATGTTCAATCAAACAGTATTATGCTATTCCTTTGGGCCAAGTCTTTAAATACATTTGTTTATTATATACGATCTTCTACTAGATAGTTCATCAAATTGTTGATTAAACACGTGCTCAATACCTGTACCGTTCGTACGTTCGTTAAATACGTGTAAATACCTACCTAGAGTGATATTTGTTAATGAAAATGCTAATGTAATTAGCCTGAGAGATCGAGCAACTAGCGAAGATTGCCCGCATGAAGCGAAGAGGAAATCATCTTTACATAGTTGATGTTTATAGGCATAGCTCAACCTCTATGTCTTACTTAAAGAAAAATAATCTAAAAGTTTACACCTTAATTCAGTTCGTATACAAATTCAGACCGATGCGTCCGATGCCATAAATGCTTGGCGGATGCCTTGTCCCAATACTCTCTCAAGTGTTAATAAACGGACCCGTGCTGCCATGTAAATACTTATTTTAAACATTAAGTTAACTTAATAATAACTTAACACATCTCCACACGGTCTTCAGATCCCAAACTAGGCAGAGCCAGTACTATGGTAATCATACTGCTGATAAACATACTTATATAAATTACACCCAGACACAGAATAAAAATGATCATGTTCATCACACAATTATTTGTCCTGGGTGGGACTCGAACCCACGACCTCTGGCTCAGCAGTCAGGATCACTAACCACTAGACCAACAGGCTAGTCAAATCGAACTTAATCTCAGTTCACATCAATTGACAACTGTGTTCGTTTATAGCTCAAAATATGTGTTATAAACGTTGAAATCGATTGATGGTAGTAACTTATTTATATTTACTGTGAGCATTTTTATTAATAAATTTTTCTGTATCGTAACGTAACATAACGTAACGTAGTATTGTGTTGCAAAAAAATTTTTTTTCGATCGCTCTGAAATTAAACAGTTATAGTTGGGTGGTTGTATAATGTATATAGACTTATTCGTCAAGTTCAGTCACCTCGGCTTTGGAAGTAAGATTGGCCAAGGCATCGGGACAAATAGAAACCTCTTGGTGGTACAGGCTTGAGTAGTGTTGTGCCCATCTTTCGAGTTCTTTTAATTTGTCGGTAATCGGGTTTCCATCTAGATCTTTAATTGCGGCACGTTTTCTTTTCTTTTGACCGATTGCGCACTTTATTCCCTGGTACATTTCCCTGAAGTTACCCATATCCCTGGAGCACTGTATTGATCGGCACAGTTTAACCCAGTATTCATTCGCGCACTTGCGACTGGTGCGTTGAGGTCTTTCTCAACTCTGGTATACCGTCGGTGGTTGCGTTGTTTTTTCCAGGTAGCATAGTTCTCACATTCCATGTTGCAAACCTAGTGGTACTTAAGTTTTTGGTTTTATTATTGTAACTGTAGTCATTTCTTGTTTTTTCAGGTGAATCAGGAGCCCATACTGTTACAAACACTGCGACATGCCTGCTGCTCCACACACCTATAGAAGCGCAGTATGGGAGGCGGACCAGTACCTTATTGGCCGGGGGCTGCCCAGCTTAGGCAGGCGGTAACTGGTCAGCTAGCCACGATGGACTATCCTACCGTCAGGAGTCACCCCTGGCGCTTGCACATACGCCCATTAGCGCGAAGCTTATCACCGGTGACTGCGACTCCTCGTGTTCTTATCCGCACCTTTACAGGCACGGGTGGAGTGACCTCTCCACAGGCGCTGCATGCCTGGGACGCAGTTTAGAGACCACAAACTTGCCCATCATCTGGGGTCTTCTCTCGACCTCCTTGGCTGTATCCGCAGGAATGACAAGTCATTACGTGTGGAGCCAACTTGGTTGCAGGGGTTGCCGACTTGTTTGGGTTAGACCCTACTGTCGCCTACGGTACCCCAAATCCGATGCCTCATCCGCCGCCGTACACCGTACTGAATCACATATACTCCGCTGTAGTCGCCGATAAGGTCTTCACCCGTAACCCTGGGTAGGGGTCTACGTTATACCCCGCGGAACTGGGTCCATGATCGAACTTCGCCATCCACTCGTTCCGACTTACTGAAACGAAGGATGCCCACCCTCGCGACTAGGGCGCGCCGGACAGGGATTACCACAGTGGGAGACAAGGAAGACGATCGACTGACGATCCCCCTACAGCAGATGAATTCCTTGATGCTCTACGAAGCCTGAAACTGGGTAAAAGTACAGGTCTTGACAACTTGCCAGCTGAATTAGTGAAACTCGACTGTGTTTTCTCTCCCCTGTACACTCTCTTGCTGCATTGCTGGGATGAGGGAACAGTTCCTCAAGATATGAGAGACGCCGACATAATTACCTTGTATAAAGGCAAAGGAGATAGAGGTGATTGTAATAACTACAGGGGTATATCTTTACTGAGTATACGGGAAAGGCATTTGCCAAAGTGGTTTTGGGAAGACTAGAGACTTTGGCCTCCCAGATTTACCCTGAGTCCCAGTGTGGGTTTAGAGCAGGGCGGTCAACAACCGACATGATATTCACCCTTCGGCAGATTCAAGAAAAATGCCGCGAACATCGTATACCGTTATACATGGCCTTTGTCGATCTTAATAAGGCTTTTGATACAGTGAGTAGGCAAGGCCTGTACGAGGTTTTGCGCAGAGTTGGATGCCTTCCAAAACTCTTACTACTAATTAGTTTCTTCCACGACAACATGAACGGCTCAGTTATACTGGAGGGCCACAGGTCGGCATCTTTTAGCGTTAACCGCGGAGTCAGACAGGGTTGCGTACTAGCACCTACCCTCTTTGGGATATTCTTCTCGGCCCTGCTCTTTACTGCTTTTAAGGACTGCAGTGTTGGAGTACATCTGCACTCACGGAAAGACGGGAAGCTGTACAACATCAATCTGTTGAAGTCAAAAAGTAAGCGTATAGACCTAACTACTCGAGAACTCCTGTATGCGGATGATGCTGCGCTGGTTCCCAATTCGGAAAGTGAGCTTCAGGAGCTGGTGTCGAGATTTGGCCATGCTTGTCGCATGTTCTCGATGAGCGTAAACACTAAGAGGACTGTCATCATGGTGCAGGGCGTAAACCAGCCCCCTAATGTGATACTCGATGGAGCTGTCCTTGATGTTGTGGATCAATTCTGCTATCTTGGTTCTACCACTGGGAACTCGCTGTCAAACGACAAAGAAATAGATACTCGGATTGGCAAAGCATCGACCGCTTTTGGCAGGCTTTATGCGCGCGTTTGGAGAAACTCAAAGCTCACCACTCACACTAAAGTCCTCGTATACGAGAGCTGCGTAGTGAGCATATTGTTGTTCGCTTCGGAAACGTGGACTACATATGCTAAACAAGAACGCAAACTTAA
This sequence comes from Callimorpha dominula, assembly GCA_949752705.1. Classification (NCBI taxonomy): domain Eukaryota; kingdom Metazoa; phylum Arthropoda; class Insecta; order Lepidoptera; family Erebidae; genus Callimorpha; species Callimorpha dominula. The sequence goes on along the minus strand of OX457008.1, from coordinate 5,516,992 downwards.
TGCTTTCCATATGCGTTGCCTGAGGACTATACTTGGAGTTACCTGGCGGAACAAAATTAGTAACGAGGTAGTTCTTTCAAAACCACGCTGCAGCATAAGTATAACTGCCATGCTAAAGCAGAGGAGACTACGTTGGCTCGGTCACGTACATCGCATGGATCCCGAGAGACTACCCCGACAAGTCATGCTGGTTCAGATAGCGGAGGCCAATTGTACGTCCCATCTTAAGATTTAAGGATTCTTGCAAACGGGACATGAACAGCTTTGGTGTTCAGACGGAAGGTTGGAAAAACGCGCCGTCATGAAACCTGAATGGCGCCGCATCGTCAATGCCGGAGTCACTTAGCACGACGAAGACTGGCTGTTCAACCTCAAGCAGATAAAGCTCCGGCGTGGTTTTTCACCACCTACAGACTCACAATTTATCTGTAATCGATGTGGCAAAAAATGCCGTGCTCCCATAGGACTCTGCAGTCACCAAAAGAGAAGATGCCACAACACTTAAACTCATAACACACATACGCCGCAACAAACATCTTTTTAGATGCAGTGGCCAATATATATATATAGACTTATTAGTGTGAAAACTTTCATTACTCAATACAGAATCAGTAGGTCCTAAGTAGTTCGACTTGTCTCCGTTAGATGGCGCGGATATACAAAGCGCCGTCTTCATAGGTAGGTACTTGTACTGACGTTAAGCCCTAACAATATTATGCATTTTAGGAGGGGTTTCGGTACCACACTGCGAGGCTTTACAGCTACAACTTTTTATGCTACCTTACCTATTTACCAACGAAAGAAAGAAGGAACTAAAAAGAGGAAAACAATAAAAAACAAACTTGTTAGCCTAACTAAACTCTTACTCTAATGTACCTTCCTAAATATATATATATATATATAAAATTTGCAATACGACCGCCCATTGTACTCTGATTTGTAAGATGTTTATTTGTTTAAATTGTACTTTATTAATGGTGTACAATAAAGAAAATTCTATCTATCTATCTATACAATAAAAAAACAATAAGACTATTCCTTTCTTAAAAAAATATTTTAACAATTTTCTCAAGTTAGTTGAAGGTAGTGAAGATAAAATGAGCTGTCAAATCTATTCCGGTGCAGTAAAATGTTTATGAGAGCTGCCAAGTTTTAAATTACATCTTTGTATAATTTATAAAGCACCGATCGACTGTTTTTAGGGTTCCGTACCTGTAGTAGGTGAGTCGACGGCCCATGGCGTGAGGTGTTTCACAGGGGTCTGTTCTTGGACCACTTCTGTGAAATATGACGTACGACTGGGTCCATCGAGGTGACTTACCCCCCAAACTCGGCGTATGTTACGTTGACGATACCTTGGTAACAGCTCGAGGGTGAACTTCAAAGAGGCGGCGCGTTGTGCCACCAGGGTAGTCTTTCTGGTGGTCGGGCGCATCAAACCGCTGGGCTTGCGGGTAGTACTGGATAAGACGGAGGCTCTTTTATTCCATGTTCCCCGTCGCTGTACACCCCCTGGCGCCTCCATCACGGTCAATTCGGTCTTCGTAAAGGATCAGGTCCACATTAAATATCTGGACCTGATCCTTGACAGGAGGTGGCACTTCAATGGGCACTACCGGCATCCTCCTCCGAAGCTTATACGACTTTTGCTCAACTTGGGTGAACCCAGCTTCCATATACACCTGATAAGCTTTAAATGAATTTGATTGATTTTTAACAGTTCCATGGAATGGTGGGGCTACCAACGCGCATATGATACCTCTGCGTATCAGATAAGACAGGTGCGTTGAGGATACGTATATTAATATGCGAAGAGAATTCTTTGTACGCATTTTTTGAAGTGATAACTTCTTATGGGAGGGTAAACGGCTTCGTTACGTAACGCGTTACAGCGCCAGTCTGGCGTTTAAGTTATCACTTCTGTCGGGCGTCCTGAGATGCACACGTTTTTTTTTTAATTTGGAATCATTAAAGTTTACTTAATATAAAAGAAGTGCACAACGATAAAAAAAATTAAACAATGTGTTTAAAAAAATGGCTCCATCAAGATACCCGCGTCCAGTGTATATGTTGACCTGTCATAGTACGTAAGTCTAATGACAGTTCAAGTTATACTGGCTAATGAAATAAACCGATAATAAATTAAGGTCGATGTTCGACCACATGGCGATCTCAAGTCTAGAATAAAAGTCTTTGATTACAAAGCCAACATGGTTTTTACTCAGGCTCAATATGGAATTGAAGAATCAAAGTTAAAGTGGGGACAGAAAAGACAAAACCTACGACTATGGGACAAAGTTATTGCTAAGGGTTTAAGTTTTGATTCTAAAGCCAGATATATAAATATAATATTTAAGGTATCTTTAACTTATCGATAAAAAATAATCTTCTAGCGTTTTGTAGAAAGTGTATGTAATTTTCTGTTTCTTTTAACCTATAAGATCGAATTCAAAGTTTGAGATTAGTTTTGGTGTTTGTTTCCCAATTTAGTAAAGTGTTATAAATAATTTGAAAGTTGTAACAACTTTGACTAAAGAAGGTCCTAAAGGAGCACACCAATTCACTCTTCACCTCTTTTCCTTTTAATAAAGGGAAAAAGAGGTTAAGAGTGAGTCGTAGCATGATTCTGAATAAAGTTTTCTAAAGGAGAAGTCGCCATAACATAAAAAGTTTGCTAAGTAGAACTGTTGTTGTTCCAAAATAACTTTTGAAAACGCAATTTGAGAGGTTCAAACAATAAACAAATATTATTTACTCTAGTTTATTTCAATTGAACTAATCTAAGTTTTGCCTTAATATCTCTCAAAGAACTCTGCTTCTTCGAACTTTTCGTTTTCAATAACATATTTGGCGCCTCCAAAACCGGTTCTTTCACTTTCCATAACTGCATGTTTAAACGAGGCAATGTAGACGAGCGAATCATCTAAACGAATGAGTCAGAACTATCAATTTTTTGGGTGCTTTCTCCCACACCTGCCCGAAAGGGGCACGGATCACGGATACGAACACTTTCCACTGGGGGGAAATGGGAGCATCGTTTTGCATGGCCTTGATTCGACAAGCCGAGCGCCGGTGCCGCTTCGCGCCGCCACCACGCGATCAGTCTTTGTCGGACGTTCGTATACAGCACACGCGTCTATAAGTTGAGCGAGAGGCGCGACGCGAGTGAAAATCACCAGTGCTACAAGTGCGAAAAGAAAGTGAACAGTGTTTTATCTTGTTGGAGGATACTCGGAGCCAACCTGGAGCGATACGTTTATTTTAGAAGGTGGGTTTTATTCAATGTTACTTACACTAAGAATTAGTTTTGTACACGCTTTCCGAATGTTTATGTTTGTTTTTTGAATGAGCGTCGCCTTCATTGATGTATTGGAAAGTATTTTATCGTTTCAAGATTTCCGTTTTACATTTAATTTACATTTACCGCGAACGTTGGAAGTAAAAATGTGAAAGTTATTTGATGGTAGGTGTTTTAGCATGCAAGCGAAGTGTAGGAATATCTTAATCGTGATTTTGTCACGCTATGATATTTACTTACTTATTGTTTTTACGATGAAAGTTTTGTTCATCGATTATTGCTGTTGTTTTTCGATAATTGATCGCTTTTCTAATAATTCATAACAATTTAAATTAATAATTTATAGGGCTATCAATTATTTAGAATTTCCAATTGCTGCTTTTAGTTGTTATGTTTGTTTTAATGTCAAATTTGCATGCGAACTTCAATATTTTGCCTTTGTATATATACATTGAATAATTCATAGCATTAATCACTTAGGCAAATTTATGATGTAGATCTGAGACAAGCGCAAGTTTACAAAAGACTTGAGCAGAGGATAATCGTAGCTGCCATACATTTCGGCAATTAATTTGCCGACTTTGCATACTAGGTACGTATTGTTAACCTCATAAAAAGGAAATTATTGGTAAATGCGTACAGCAATTACACGTCTTCGACTTATTTTTTGGCCAAATTGATTAATTATAGCGATGTCCGACATCACATTCAGAAAACAAAACATCTTACTGCGTAGGAGCTTTTCTCCACCCTCACGGAGGGTTTTGGCATATTAATCATGCTTAACAACAAAAAAGGTTTGATTAATGTTATAATATAGATTTCCTTAAAAGCTGCTACTAAGGACAGCGCCATGTTAAAATCCATATTCATACTCCATATACCTAGGTCTAGGTATATTCCAAAGGGTTCATATATTACAATTTCTGAGGACTTCCTTTGTTAGATAAATTCTTAAAGATTGCTTATGGATGTTCTTGTTTCAAATATAGTTTAGTGCGACAAATTTTCACAAAAAAAATATGAAAGTATACTTACCTATATTTCTGTACATCTACGGTATATATACATACCTACCTACAATTATAAAATAAAATATAAGTAGACAACAAAAGTAATAAACAGAAAAAATAAATGAAACTTTGTATGTACTTTAGTTTGCATGACAAACCGGAAACCAAAATTTGTTGAAAAAAAATTCATAGCTCCGAAACTGTAAACGTTTTTACAATCGGTAATATTTTTAAATGAAAGCTAATTTTGTATTTTACTCTACAATAAAGACATTTAAAGTTTTTAATGCGACTTATATTTTTGGAGATAAAAATTAAAAAAAAAACACGAAATCTACCTCTGCGGGCCCGGATTTTTTTAGGGTTGCGTTCCTCAAAAGGAAAAAAAGGAACCCTTATAGGATCACTTTGTTGTCCGTCTGTCTGTCCGTCAAGGCCCTGTTTCTCAGGAATCCGTGGCCGCATCAAATTGAAATTCAAACCAAATACATATGTCAGCGGTCCCTTGAAGCTGTAATACAATCAAGGTTCTATGTCAACGCAATCTAAAGATATGGCCACTTAGCCTCATATTAATCATAAAATTTGGTAAGAAGCAAGGTCTGACAGCACAAGTAAAGGAAAAAATCCTAAAATCGTTAATTTGTTGTTATTTCACATAAAAAAAATAGTTTTTGTGATTAAAAACTTACCTATATTTTGCGGTTGAATTGTTGACTTTGTCGTACATCGCAACAGCAAAGTTAAGTTAATCTTTAGAAAAAGATGGCTGAAAGTCTTCCAGAATCGATTCCCGAGATGGACGTACTATCTACATACAAGGTTGTTTGCTTACGGAACCCTCGGTGCGTTAGTCAGACTCGCACTTGTCGGGTTTTTTATTATATAATGGGATTATAGTAGACATAAATAGGGGTAGCACTATTTATGTCTACTATAGGATAGTCTAGTCTAGTATAGGATAGTCAAAAATTTAGGAATATATATAGTGTTATCATATAAGTAGTTATATGATAACACTATATATTATTAATTCCTAAATATTTGACCATCGATATAAAAACAAACAGGCATATTTTTTACGGAAATTTAGGCATTGGCAAACAAATTCATATTCATCTATATTTAGGTATAAAAATTATCATTTCTTTTATCATTTTCATTATCATTCCAATTACCATTAACATTCATCTTTACAAAACAAAATTTCTAATAGATACGAGAACATTTTTTCACCAAAACCACCCATTTTTTCTTTTATATCGCTGCCCTTTGTACATTGCACTTTGTGATTTCCATGAAAGGGAATTCCAGTTGTATACAAAGAAGTTTATTTCTAATAAAAGAAGAACATGAAATAAAAAAAAAACAGACCGTTTTAAAAATAGCAACTATATGAGTTGCTTGAAAACCCTTCATTCTGATAACCAACTAAGTGGGATTCTTTTTTTTTATTTTAATGTATCTAGTAATACTTGTGCCACCAAGACGAATCTAACGACGTTTTACCTATGCAATTCGGATCAATCGTTAAGGAGATACGAGGGAACAAAGCAACGGACATACCCACATACATGCTTCGCCGCAGTCGGGTAAAAGGAACAATAACTTTTCAAGATGTTTTCATACGTCACAAGGCTCGTCCACCACCGACTGCTAATGTACCCAGAAGTCTAATAATAGCATTGCTGTGCTGAGAGGATAACTCTTTGTGTCAGGAAAAGGTCAACACTATGGTCACGTGACTCAGTTAGAGAAACGTCACTCAGTCGTTTCAATTAATACAAGTAATATATAAAACTTAATCCCTATTTGCCTTGGTCACGCCATAACTTGAGAACGACTTAACAGATTTCATTTTTCTCCTTTTTTATGTTTCTAATGCTTTGTAGAAGGACGTAACGAAAAATGTATTAATTTGGACAGATTTTACCAAAATTTCCACGCGAACGAAGTCGTGGGCCACAGCTAGTTCCTTATGAAGTAGGTATAGGGACGATGAGCCTGTGAATACATTACCTTCATCCGACTCAAAAATAATAGCATTATTAAAAGTTTACTGCCAGTTAGACTGCTTTAAAACTCCACAATGTTCCAAAGTGAGATTACAGTAACATAACACATTATTAAAATGACCCAGGAGATTATTCAGTCTATTGGGATGCTTTCGATATTACAATTTACACTTTCTACTCGAACATTACGTGTGCTGTAAACTTTATTTGAAACGACAAGTTATACTTTAAGTGGTATTAAAAGCAAGTTCGTATATTAAGATGGCTAAATGTATTTATTATATTATACCAAGGCTTTATTAGGCTATAAAGTCTATCACAGGGATTTCCTTTCAAGAGTACACCTGAGGCATTGGCAATATGGACTGTGACGGAACACCGTGTGGTTTTAGTGGGTTTGAGTCCAACATACCACCCTACCGCTTAGAAACGGCGGGGTGACGGACCATGGGGGTTTCCACACGTTAAAAAAGGCTATAAAGTCCAAAGGTTGAATGATTCTAAAAATATAATGAAATAGGCACTACTCCTCACGCAAATTAATTACTAGTTTGTAATTAGATTGTCTAGATTTTTAAGGTTCTTAATATTTTCGTTTATTTTAATATAATCGTGTGCTTAATTGCGTTTTGAAACGTAGAAGAAAAATACTCATGGCGCATTATACGCACTCATGTTAAGCCTGTTAAAAAATAAAGCTGAATATTTTCTTGAAACAAAATTACCTCACTATAATTAGTTTCTGTTATTTTATTACTATACTAGCTACACCCGGCATGTGTTGCGATGCCATTTTTTTATACAGATTATTTGGGCTAGGAACACTCGCGAGCGTCCCCAGAATAACCTAACAAAGTTTCATCACATTCTGATCAATGGCTTCGGAACGCATAGAGGACAAACATACAAACATTGATTTTTATTCATATAGATAGATATTTACTTATAATTTAATTCCTTTCTGTTATTTTAGCTTTTTAAAAATGGTCCATCACTTTCAAGATCTTGGTTAGAATTTTCCCTAATTTATTTGGGATCGGTGCAATGTGTTCTCTTCTTGCATTCTACTCTGTCTTTCGTAATGTCACTGCTTACTTCCTTTCTAACCGTATCTACTTTCACGCTGTCCATCCATCTTTTCTTTGGTCGTCCTCGACACTAGTACCCGTCAACATCCATACATAAAACTCTCTTCACATGTCCACACCACGATAATCTATTACTCCTCAACTTTTCATCCACTGGTGCTACTTTTAGGCTCCCTCTAATGTTATCCAAACTCGGGACAAATATTTGTGGATCACACAAATTTTTGTCCGGTGTGGGATTTGAACCCTCAAGACTCGGCGCGGCGTACTGGCGAGGTGTCCACTTAAACCATTGCGCCATCCGTACTCCTCCCTCCTCCTCCTCCCAGTCATTCCTCGCCTTGCTCATCCTAATCACACCACACAACCATCTCAACATTCGCATTTCAGTTACATGTAGGCGTTTGCCTTCCGGTTTCTTAGTGAACCAACTTTCACCACCGTGCACCACTTTGAACAGTTGAGATAATTTTAGTTTTTAGCTGAAACTCTATCTTAATAATTTATTGATATTAGTTAACTTTGATAAGAAATTAAATAAGAAATGAAAAATAATTGGAACTATAGTTAGGTTATAAATACAAGGAAAGGTGATTTAATTTGCGAAATTGTCATAAAACATCATCAACATGGCATTTGATTAGACATTTCTTAGAATTATACACCTACATTTAGAGTTTTATATTTAAACTAGCAACCCGCTCCGGCTTTGCACGGGTAGCAGAGACATCATCAACATATTTTAACCAATTTACACAAAACCTTAACAAATTATATACCTGAACCTTTCTTATGAATCGCTATATCTATTGGTGAAAACCGCGTGAAAATCCGTTCAGTAGTTTTTGAGTTTATCGCGATAAGACAGACAGACAAGGCGGGGGACTTTGTTTTATAAAATGTAGTGATTAAGTAAATTAACATAAAAAAAAAATTGTGACTATAAATTGATATAATAACTACCCTATCTCTCAAGTAAGAACTGAAACTGCACAGTGTGCAAAATTTAATTAACAACGTGACACGAATTTTTAGATATAAAGAAAATATGACCACACCTATTTGTACCACGTTATACAGCTTTATAAAAGGTACGGTTATAGGATGTATTACAGCTCGCTACCACACGTAGAAGCGTACCAGTAATGACAAACGTCTACCAGTTTCGTAAACTAAAGGGATGTCTATTTTCATAAATTTAGAACGTGTCAGATCGCGGTATACACCTAGTATAATTAATAAAAGAGTTTGTCTTTAATAAAGCTGTCAGTAGAGCTAACTTATTTTATAAAGCCGGGATCCAAAAAATTATACAATCCAAAACAACGTTCCGAAGCTTCGTGAAACTTTTGTGGACAAAAAAAAAAACTAATTTAACGTTTAATTTATTGGTTCGGAAATCACCAGACGTGCTTTTTTATCTTGATATCTATACGTTACATTAATAACAATACTGTATATCGGATATATTATACCTACTGATTTTGTATTCAATTACGATATAGCATTTAATAACGTTTCTGGTACCCGTTTCCAATAATTTAATCTTTCTATACTATATAGTATTTTATTTCATCCCTGTAAGTACTCCAGCTTATTTAAAGGAACGCTTTGATTTCCTCTTACACACATACAACATCCTTGAGGTCATCCGAATCTCTGGAACTGGCTGTACCAACTCACTATCTACTTCTACGATAAATCGTTTACCGTGCAGGCTGTCCGATTATGGAATACTCTGCCAATAGCTATTAGACGTGCCAAAACTTTGCCTGTCTTTAAGAACATGGTCAAAGAACATTACCTGACTTCTTAATCTATTATTTGCCTAAAACATATATTCTATCTGTTCTATACATGTGTAATTTCTGTATCAATATTATATATTTAATGTGTATATGTTTACCCAGACTAGTTGTTAGGACTGACTGCATATATATATATATATATATATATATATATATATATATATATATATATATATATATATATATATATATATATATGTTTTGTCCATCCAAAGGTTGCCTGGAAGAAATTGCTTTCAGTGATAAGGCCGCCCTTTGTACATATTCACCTGATGTATTTTTTGTAAAAACATTTTTGTTGGTGTACAATAAAGTTTATTTCTATCTATTCTAGGAATTTCACGTCGGTATTTGATAAAAAATCACGTCCATATTTAAACGAAACATCGTTAAAATAAATAAGCATATTCTATAATAAGAATCAATTGCTTCTTTCATCACAAACGGCAAAGATCGTAAGGAAAATTGATAAGGAATGCTTTGCACATTTCGCTTCGCGTTCCCTGAGCGGAATAATCGCTTTAAATTTAATATTGCTCTTTTTACGATTATTATGTGACTTCTACGATATTTTCCCGAGAAAATTTCTATGTAGCAATGTTTGCTGTTTTTGCAAAAAATATAAAAAATAGGAGCATATTTTCTATCCTCTTTTGTACTCGTATTTTATATTTTTCGCTGTCCAGTCCTCAGGTTTTTGTTATTTCATATTGCCACTAAGAAAATAGGTATTGTTTGTCATATCTTCTATACAATCAATGTTTTGTTTACAAATTTAAATTTGTTTACTATCTATTATCAATTGTTCTTTTTAGAGGCAATTTTTCACGTTATGATTTGTCATGGTTATTATTATTATTCTTTCCGGTGCCTAATGCTACCTCGACCATTTCTGGTATTTAATTTATTTATTTAAAACTTTATGCACATTTGTACAAAGGCGGACTTAATGCCTAGGGCATTCCCTACCAGTCAACCTTAGGGTGATGTAGAACTGCTATAAGGTAGGTGCAAAGATAAATTTGAAATTATTTATAATACAAACTAATATTTACATTACTTACATTTACAATTTTCTAAATATCATTAAAACATAATATACACAGTTTCATATACTTATACATAAACATACATAAGTACTTATATTATACCTATACAGAGTACATAATTATATTTTCACACATATCATATATCTACATATCATATATATAAGTAAATACACTACAAATACCACTATAAAGTCGTGTTGGCTATTCTGCTAATTCTTTGTGGAGGAGTTCTCGTACTTTCTTTTTAAACGTAAAACGGTTTGTGGACATCCTGACTTCGAGAGGGAGCACATTCCAGAGAAGGACTGATTGTACATAGAAAGAAGAGTTGATGAAGTCGGAGCTGTGAGAGGGACATAAAAGAAGCAAATTATTGGTGGACAGAAGATTCCTGTCATGAGTAGAGTACAAGTATTGGAAGTGGGGAACTAAGTAAGAAGGTGGCGCCATCGCCACGAGATTTAAAAAGGATAACAGAGAAGTTAGAGCCCGCAAATTGCGGTATTTTGTAGCGCATTCTTGCTTCAAAGTTCACTGCTCAGACTTATGGCTTCGAAAAACCTCCAGATCCTATACTCAATACTCAATACTCAATAGTTTATTGCTTCCATAATGTATATACATAGGTGATAACAGTTTAAGGAGTAACAATTATGGACCCTGTCGGGCGCAGCACAGTTTGTTTGGGAGAGAGGAAGATAATACAAACATATATAATTTTAAAATAAGCGTTCAGTGTAATGTATATGGTAGGATATAATTGTGACACTTTTATATTGTATATATTATTAATTGATAGATTCGTTAATAATTTTAATATAGTATTGATAGTTGTTGTTACTTATTCAATTCAATTATTATTTTTATTATTTGATCGATTATTTATTATTATTTTAATAGTCATCAATCTGATTACCTTATTTAGAATAATAGAATTTGTGAATTTATTATTTTAAAATATATTATCTTTCTTCTAAATATTCTTTTACGCTGTAGTAGCATTTGCTAATTAATAAGAGTTTTAATTTATTAACAAAAGCATTAAATTTAGTCTCGTAGTCTCTATCAGCAGTGATTGTTTGTATTTCCTGCGGTTGCATGATGTGCCCTAGGTTAATACTTTGGTGGCGCATGAGTAGGCCACAAGAGCATAGAATATGCATTTCAGTTTCTTCTACCTCTTGACAGAACCTGCATGTTGTGTTCTCGCCCAACTTTAGGTTGAACATATGTTTGTTTAATTTGTCATGGATTCTTACGCTACAAAAAATTTCGGTATAGTTTGACTTGCGGGCATTTTCTCGGTGTTGCAGTTATCAGGTTCAAAAATTTCTCCTTTATTTTACAAAAATAACATATAAAAATATTGATATATAGTTTATTCAATGATATAAAAGTTACAGCTTTTCCAATACAGTACTATCTTAGGACATATCACTCTGCGTCTTGAAGGTGTGTTGTTCCACGGCTCGTTGCGGCAGGGTCTCTAGCTTTTCTTCTGTTTGCTTGAAGTTTTTCAGGAATTCCGGATAATCCACTTAGAGCATACTTGAACTCCCCGCTATAGGATCCCGTTTTTGAACACCCAATGTTTTAGACGTTACCGTTGTGGGACAGTGTTTACTGTATACTAGCTGTTGCCCTCCCCGACTTCATTCGCATAGAAACTTTGGTGAAATCTATCCAAGGGAACCGTTTATTTTTTTGGGATAAAAGTAACCTATGTGGAATTGCAAACTATAATCTACCTTTGTGCCAAATTTCATCCTGATCCGTTCAGCCGTTTTTGCGTAAAAGTGTAACAAATATCCATCCATCCTTACAAACTTTCGCCTTTAAAATGTTTTTTTATTAGACTGCCGTGCTTGACGTCCTGGCTTCTATACCTGGTTGCGACGAAATTAGGACTTTTGGGCTTTGAGTCATACTATAGTATTATATATAGTATTAGTATATAGTCCTATAGCTTGTAATTATTCTCAATAAATGGCCAGTCACGTATCACGTAGAACCTAACTTAAGCTGCTAAAACCGATGTTTGTCATACATCTTTACCTACGCCTTCGGAAAACAGGCTTGATGATTATGTATTTTTGTACCAAAATCTAAAGCATTTGACGGGCCTGTTGGTATAGTGGTTAGTGACGCTGACTACTCAACCAGAGGTCGTGGATTCGATTCTCACCCAGGACAAATAATTGTGTAATGAGCACGATCATTTGTTCTGTTTCTGGTTGTCATTTATATACAGTATTTATATATATATATATATATATTTTAGCCGTCTGGTCTGGTCATAGCACAGGCTCTGCCTAGTTTGGAATCAGACGTTGTATAGGTATCTCAAATGATTACTATTTCTGAATTATTGATGCAAGAAAGAGATTAAACCCAAATGACGTACAATAATATTCATAATGAATACAATCCCAATATTCAAGTTACTTTACCTTTGGCCAAGTTGATATAATTTTCTTCACGTGGCGCTACTCACGATAAGCTCCGGGCATGTTTCAACCCACTTTGCTTCATGTAACCTATTGCGTCTCAGTCGAGAAATTGAGAAACGATTTCTAAACAAACCTCCGCCATATTTTGATATGATAAATATACGATACTAGCCGTTTATGGTCACTGCAACGCTTCTAAGGGTCGTGCAAGCATGGTGTAAAATACTCCATAAGAATTGGCCTATCACATGCAAAAATAATTTTTCAAATCCGACTGGTAATTCCAGTGATAAGCGTTGGTACGCACACGGTGTAAGTATATAATGTTTCTATAAAATCTCATTGTGTGATAAAATACAATGGTAATTACACTTTCTTCCCTTACCATCAGGGTAAATCAAAACGTAATAAAATTTCTCGAGAAAATAGAACATTAAGAACGTATTACATGTACAAGTATGTATATTAAATTAGGAAACCTCTTTGTTTGGTGTAAATATGTGAGGCCCTTTGTTATTAAATTACAGTATTTATGCGAGACAAATAAATTGCTATGTGAAAGTAATCAATTACGTTGTGGGAATATGGTATCTAGCTGTAAGGAATATTGATAGGTAACGCCCAGGAATTATTTATTCGCCAATTTTAAGTTTTAGTTAGAAAAGATCTTTCAATCTTAAAAATAAACGAACCAGAACTTCTCTAGGCAAATAAACAGAAAGGGGTCTGGCTTAGTTTTTTATACAACTAACCCGGTTCCAGAAAGGCTCATCGAAATATTGTTCAACTAACAGTGTTGTCAAGCTAACAGTGGTGTCGAATAAAACGTCGATCAAATAAAAAAATACTAATCTATGATAAATGTCATTGAATATTCGAATGGCATTTGACCTTTGTATCTTTTAAATATTATCGCGATTAAGTCCCGAATTACACATTTAATATGTATCAAAGTCGCGAAAGTTTAAAAACAATTATTTGACATAAGATTTTGAAATAAAATTTGACATTTGATATAAGCTCTGTTAACTTTACGTCAAAGTGCCAATCATGCTTACAGCAACTCAATATATACTTGATAAGAGATATGATATAAGATTAGTTAATGTTTGCGTTGATCAGCCTTTCAGAAAACGGGTATAATTTCATAGAATCCGCTATTTATAAACATTTGTAAAACATTTGGTACGTAGTCCCCTCTTATTGAGCTCTAATCATCACACTTATCCACAAACATATATTATACGGTGGGTCTATAGCTTCCAATACGAGAATAAATCTGCCACAAATTACCTTTTAATAAGAGAGCATAATTAATCTAGGTACTGTAACAAGGTCCAGTCTAGTCAGTGCAAAAAGATTAACCTACAAGTTTAAATATTTTTATTTTTTTTTAATTTTTAAATAAAGAATCTAGAAGAAGAAAAGTAGTTGCTCTGAGGCGGCCAATATTAATCCCTCTTGCTTCCGTAAGTACTTGTACCTTTTATCTCTAAAGGTAGTACAGGAAATACAGAGTTCTGAAATCTAAAGTCCTGCTTAAACAAAGTCTTTGTAAAATAAAGTTGTTTCAAAGATTAATTAGTATTGTTTTCTGACAAGATCGCCTTGCAAAACCATTTGCTACCTACTTAGGTTTCCCTTTACTTTAGTTAATCCTTTCAAGGAAAAGGATTTGCAAACTTGTCTTGTTCGATCCCTGTTTTAGTTTCTATACAGGTTTAATTGAAGCATTCTATAATGATTATATCCAAATCAATGTCGATACTGAAGGTAAAAATGGGACTAGGACTTCTTAGTAAAGGCACAGAAAAACGAAGAGAAAAAAGATACTTGTTACGGTACTACATGATTCAAACTATTGTAGTTTGAATCATGTAGTACCGTACCGCGAATTTTATTGAAACCGAATGACAAAAATATGTTTTTTAGGTACCGGTTAATTTTTTTTAAGAAAATACCACTTTACAACGTTTAACTAGTAGTCGTTTAATTAAGAAAATACTTAAAAGTAAAAAATCAACCAAAATAAATACATACATACCATAAATACATACAGATAAAAAATTGTTTTTACAAAAACAATAAAAATTAAAAAATGAGTTTTTAAAAAACTAGGCTTCTTTCCTTTTAATGTCGGTTAAAAAAAAAAATACAACATGATTAAGCAGCCGTGCGCTTCTACAGATTTTGCGTCTGCTTTTTAAACGACAACGAAAGTCGTAAAAAAAAACAAATGACGTCCATTCATTAAATAGAGCTCGAGCGCCTTTGACATTCGGATGCCATAAAACAATATAAATAATAATTAGGGAATATAAATAAAATTACAACTGTAATAACCCAAAATTACTAAGAAAGCTATCACGCTAATAAGAACCGGGTCAAATTATCATGCCGACGGCATTACCTAAATGATAATTAAAAACTAGACAGATTAGCGTTCTACCAAAACTGCTTAATAACATACTGACATGGTTACGCAAGGACAATAAAAACCAACGTAGTAAAAGACTCGTATGGAACTGGGCCAAATAGCATACAGGTAAGGTTAGGTACCAAAAGGATGATTGACAGTGCAAAAGATCAAAGCGTGTAAAAGAACACACTCTCTTGGGTAAATCTTTCGTATATGACATATTCAGGTCTAAAGTAACGTACTAAATGGCATAAAATGACAAGTGACATATGTGCAGAAGAACATTGTGGAGACCAAACGCTCTCTTTCTAAGAGACCTGCAGTGAAAAGTAGAAGTCAGAGGTCTTGTACGCTCTGCTTGCAGTGGAAAAAAACAGGCTATAAAAATGTTGCATCGCATATTTCAATAGCAAACGAGAGCATAAATTAAAATTATGAGTCTCGCGGCCGATATTTAATTAACGACCGATTTTATCACTTTTATGTGTTAAACATAGCGCGCAAAGGAACACCGAACGAAAACTAATTGCTTAACCCTAATTGGCAGAAGCCATTTTTTTATTGGCAATATTGTTTTTATTAGACTGTGATGTTGTTAGATTGATAAAAGAAATTTGTTGAATCGAGTTGAAATTAGAGAAATATAAATATGTTATTCGATATTTTTGTTTCTTGTCTGTGATAGTGTTGCCGATTAAAAATATACGTAAATCTTATTACAATCGAAATTTCACCCAACTGTAATTTGTATAAGTAACCGCTCTTCGAAACAACTATATTTACAGTACGCTCTGGGTCGCCACGACACTGAATTCTTTAAATTAATTAGTCTGTCGTTTCCACCACAAGTATTTAAAAACTTTTCTCCTTTTTTTAAAGTAAACTCGGGCTGCCTTGGAGTGCTAGGAGTGTTGAAAATAGATCGAAGAGGAAAAGGATAAAACTAAGTCCTTGTTTATTTCAAAACTGCGTATTTAAAAAGCTTTAAACATTGAGGTATTTAGTTCTACTGAACTTGTGAGTGAATTAATTAGTGTGTGTTTTGAATCTTCTAGAGTAAAAATATGTCGTTAGTAGGTAAACTAGTTATGTATCGAATAAACACTCACAGTATATTCGATATGAATTTTACTCTTATTTTATACATATCTATAGTTCTATGAACTCAGGCTTGGCAGTATCTAAGCCTGTTTCAGATTTTTTTAATGGATTTAACTGTACCTTACAGTGTTATGTTCATTATCTCTACTACCTATCGGACGCTCATATTATACAATGAGACTGAAATTTACACTATAAAAATATTTAAAAAGGATATAAACCTACTAGAATTTAAATTAGGTAAACTAGGTAGAATGAAGAAAAAGTCATAATTACTTATTTTGCATTTATTGTAAAGGATATTAAATCATTTAATATACCTTTACATGCCATCTTTAGTTTATTTTAAAAGTATTCCAAATTCAATCTTTCTCGTCGAATTCTATTTTATAATCTATACTAAATCACTTAAAAAAAATTATAAAA
This sequence comes from Callimorpha dominula, assembly GCA_949752705.1. Classification (NCBI taxonomy): domain Eukaryota; kingdom Metazoa; phylum Arthropoda; class Insecta; order Lepidoptera; family Erebidae; genus Callimorpha; species Callimorpha dominula. The sequence goes on along the minus strand of OX457008.1, from coordinate 5,500,325 downwards.
ACACGTGAGAAGAAACTATTCTATCACTTTAAGCTACAAGACTACTATAAACATGCATGTATTCAATGTTGTAATACATATTTACGTATAAAGCGGGTAAACACCGCACCAAAATTGGCCAAAGTTACCACCTTCAACCCACATTCAAACCAGGAAACAAAATCACCCGTAACAATATTATTATGTAAAGAAAAGCTTGCATGTTCTACGGCTCTAAACCTGCGTGTGCCTATCGCGAAATTAACGTTGACAGTGGGCAAACAAACCAACCGGGGACCTATGCTAATGTAACCCACGTAAACCTTAACCTTTCAAAGAAATTGTAAACACTATGAACTGAATGAATACGCACATTCTAGCGTAGGTAAAGTAAAATTTATAACCACTTTTGTTTACATTACGAAGAATTCCGTGATTTTATATTGCAAACATTTTAATTTAAGATAAGTTACAGTAAAGTTTTTACTAGAACTTGAATAAGTTGGGTTGAAATTTTGATTTCATTTTGAAAAAGTAAAAGAATCTTTTCAAACACTTGGAAAATAGAAAATATTTTCAAATTAGGTATCTAATAGTGAGGATTAGTGGTGCCAATTCTGCTGTTACAAAACTCCCCAAATTAGAAAGAGAAAGAAAGAAAGAAAAAGTATTTATTTCTTAAATGACGCTAGTGCTCACATTACTTAAAGTTATAAAACATTAAAAAAGGAAATGCAAATAAAAATAAATAAAACAAAACAGAGCGACAATTGCCTTGCCGTTTTCATCAGACGTACAAGTGCGTACTTGTACGTCTGATTAATTAACTGACTAATATAAATAAATAACTGATTAATATACTAATTAATATAATAATAACTATATTACTGATTATAATAACTATAATACTGATTAATATAATAATAACTATAATACTGATTAATATAATAATAACTGATTAATAACTGACTAATATAAATAAATTACTGATTAATTATCAAAATTTTATAGGCTCTACGTCGGTAATTAATCATTTTGCTATTTGGCGCCGACTCAAAATAAGTTTATATAAAATTTGATAATTTATGTAAATAAGGTCAACACTTAAGACTTAAAGTTTATTTATTTTTGCTTTTTAGTTCTTTTTGTCGGTTTAATTTTTTGTTAAAAAGATTTTTATTTCATGTTTTTTTCTCATCATCAGCTCAGCTACATGAAGTGATAATTTCTAAAGCAAATACCTGATAAAGGAATGAAAAGTAAACAAAAACACTATTCGTTCCTACAATTTTCGAGGGTTTCTCTCAATTTTATCAGGATCCCATCAGCAGATCCTGACTTCCTTGACATAGGTGGTCCCATGTCAAGGAAGGTCACCCTTGAGGTATAATACCCTATCCAACAAAAAAAGAATAATCAAAATCGGTTTATAAATAACGGAGTGAGGGCTGAACATACATACAAAAAAAAAAAATATATATATATACGGTCGAATTGAGAACCTCCTTTTTTTTCGTCGGTTAAAAAACAAAATAGAGCGACAATTGCCTTGCACGCACTTGTACGTCACTTGTTGAAATTGGTCACCGCTCAGCATTAATGCTGATGGCGCCGGTAAGGAAGTTGCCTTAATTAGACTAAAAAGCAAAGTTTCATATTCTGAAAACTTAAACTAAACCTATTTTAGCTTTACACAATCAAAACTAATCATTAAAAGTTCCCCGACTAAGTTCATAATTTCTTTAACTATTAATATTCCGCTGTACATTCTTAGTTTAGTCTACTGACAGAACAGAAATCACTATAACAGAATCGGAACCACTGTTCGCCTCGTTACTAAACGTACACTAACGCAATTCTAGGTGTAAACCACGGAAACCACCTCAAAACAATGAAAGGTACGATTTTGTTAGTCTTCATTTTTCATTTCACTGACTGCACGGATGGCGCAATTGTTTAAGTGGTCACCTCGCCACTACGCCGCGCCGAGTGTTGTGGGTTCAAATTCCACACGGGACAAAAATTTGTGTCATCCACCAATAGTTGTCCCGAGTCTGGGTGTCCTTTGTGTCCGTTGTTTGAATGTTTGTGAAGCCCCCGCGACACAGGAATATTCTTAATGCGGGAGTTGTCTTTTAAAAAAAAAAAAAAAGATATCTATATGTACCTTTTACCTTACTCGTCATTCAGTGCAAATTGTTAACCAATACAGTAATTAAACACTACCCAAAACACGCGTTTTATGTTTCTAGCATAGATATAATAACGTTGATCAATGATCTACTCTCAGTACATTGATATAAAAAACAATACGATACCAAAAATATTTTCTCGGTGAATGATTATAACATAATGCATCCGTGGGATGACACAACGTAATGTCAAAATGATTTAATCTGTGGAAACGATCAAACAAGGCGAGATTAATATCGCTTCTTTATACAGCCATATATTATAGTCTGTGGTAGAGCCGTTTAAATTTTATTTTTGTCGGGATAATTATAGGGTCGTCTAATTATGTTGAGTGCAAAATCTTAAAAGCCATTTATCCCTCATCATTCAGTTGTGGAATGTTCCCGACGTGGAAGAAAAAACCATTTTTGTGTGGACTAATTTCAGATAATTTAATCATAAGTCTGAAAAATACTAATTGCATATCAAAATATGAATTCTTTTTGCACAACAATATTATATTGAATACCTCGAGAAAACTTATAAGTATGTTGGTACTCATGTTGGTATCGTGGCTGCAATACAATATATTATCATTATAATATTTAATTTGCAAGCTTGTAACCTATGATATAATATTTTCAATTTAGAAAGGATGGAGAAGTATGACAGATCAAAAACGTAGTAGTGCACCAGCGTTAGTTACAACTGTCAAATATTTTTTTAAATTTCATCCAGCGCGTCCTTTTGCTTCTGTTGTTTGTGAAACTATTATCTTAGAACACACTTCGCAACACTAGTTACAGTTATTAGCATTAAATCATCTGACTTATTTAGTAATACTTACAACTTACACCGATTTTGATACTATCTTTATTTTAGTATAAATAAAACATTTATAAAAATAATATTTTAATTGCAGACTTACAGATATTCCGCGTTGTCTTTGAATAAGTAATAATTTTGATAAGTCACTTTACTAACAAATATCAAATCTCTGTATTAGCAAAGCAAAGGCGTAAATAATAATATGTAATACACATGTAGTACATAAAGCTTGAATGTTTATTTTATTTATTTATTTATTAACACTTCCTGCAAATATATTGCAAAAGGCGGACTTAATGCCGTAGGCATTTTCTTCCAGTCAACCTTTGGGTGATGCAGAACTGTGTGTGGCAGGTGTATATTTAATGGTCATGATATAAAGGAATTTAAAAAATGTATTACATAAATAAGCCTATATACGTGTGCTTGATATACATACACATATAGTAAATAAATGTACATACGTATATACATACATATATAAATACAAATACATAAATGATAAAGACACTTGTAAAGTGTTATTCTGATGATTCCGCCAATAAATCTCTTGAATGTCTTGAATGATTAAGTCTCCCTATATTTAAAGCGAAGTTTGATAGGATTTTTGTTTTTATATCTGTTTAATAACATCTTATACATTTTCTATTTCGTTTTGTTGGCGGGCACAAAGACTGTCCACGCTCGATTTTCAACACTTTTAAGTGGAAACAAGTATTTACTAAAATAGGGCCGAGCCGTTAAAGACCGCGGAAGAGTGCTTTCTTTAAAAGACTTCAGGAAAGGCCCTATTTTCAACAGCGGTCGTTCTATGGTTAAGATGATGATAATGAAAGTAATAAATAAGTTTTTGCCGCAACATTTACAAGTATGCCTAAATAAACAAATAAATTTATTCGTATAATGTCTCTTTATACGTAATACCTACCAAAGCTTTTTCCATCTAAATAAATCTCTACAAACAGATTTTCAACATGAAGATCCACATCAGAGTGACAGACAACCCTGACTACCTTTACAAAGGCATTGTTGACTTTGTTTTTCGTGAGAATCCGTGTTTTTCTTTCATCTGAGGGTTGAATGAAAAGCTAAAAGGGTATAACAATAGCACTGGTGCTCACATGCTACAGTTTTTTTAGCGCAGGTGTATTCGAAACTATGAAATCATATACCTAGTTTTCGGCCAGCTACATTGGCTTCTGTTTTTTTTTCGACTTTTGTGGGTTTTGCTTTTCATATTATAATATAGTAAAGGTTTTTAAAAAAGGAATTGTAGAATATTACTTAGACTTAAATACATACTTTGATTGATTTTTTTAATTACAAGATGTTTCAAAAGTATGAAAAGGAGGCCCTCTAGGAATCTTAATAAATCAAAAGAGGATGAAAATATAAGGATGACATAAGAAAATCGATCTAAATGGAATGTAGCTGGTATATACCAATGTGTATGCACTCATTTTGAAATAATAGCTCATTATAACCGAATATTTGTTTATAAACATATGTCGTTTTAATAGTAAACAGTTTCAATGGTTTCAATGGAATTTCGGTATCAAATTCAAAAGCAGTTTGCAATTATTAATAATCTGTGCTCCTATATTTTTATTGTGTGGTAAAGTGTGGCAAAGAGTACACCTATACAAACACTACGTGTGTGGTATGTGGTATGACGTTTTATATCTGGCAAAAAAAGAAAACCAACTACAGCAATTGTCACGTATGTTGCTCATAGCGGATTTTTTTGTTTTATTATTTATTCGGGAAAGGTATGAAGAGTAAGGGGATAAAAACAGTAGTTGGTTGAATGGCGATATTAGTATCGGGTAACAGCAGCTGCGGCAGAATCGGTGAGAACAATACCAGTAATACCACAGACCGAATATAACTTTAAGTGATACATTATTAATATGATAGCAAACTTAACATGGCACGGAAAGCTCTCAGAGAATTCAAGTATTTCAGTTACCTGGAGAGTTGTTCCTTGCATACTGGAAACTTAGTGAATATTTCACATACGTCGCTATATTTCAAACCAAGTTGTCAACTGCTTTGGTTTGCAAAAAACCCAATGTTTCAAATTCAACAAAATATTTGTTTAGATACTTACATTACTTTGGGAGCTTAGACCTATCACTACATATTATAAAACAAAGTCCTCACCGCGTTTGTCTGTCTGTTCGCGATAAACTGAAAAACTACTTTTTCTTCTTCTTCTTCTTCACTAATAGACAGAGTGATTCATGAGGAAGGTTTAGGTGTATAATTTGTACCCCTGCGAAGCCGTGCAATTAATATTTTCTACATTTGAAATTGCACAGGGTGGACACCTCTCCGCTGGATTCCAATTCCAACTATATCCTTCACCGGCAAAATTCTTAGGGACTGCGGAGAAAAAACAAACGTGGTGAAGGCAAAGGAAGCCTAACACCTAATCATCACTACATAGTATAAAATAAAGTCGCTTTCTCTGTCCCTATATCCCTATGTATGCTTAAATCTTTAAAACTACGCAACGGATTTTGATGCGGTTTCTTTTTAATAGATAGAGTGATTGAAGAGAAAGGTTTATATGTATAATAACATCCATTAAATAGTGGAGAAATACTGTTATTTTTGAGGTTTCTAATGTGATGTCGTAAATAATTACATAACTACTGGATCGATTTTAATAATTTTTTCAGTGAATGACATAGGCTATATATTTTATACCCGTGCGAATCTGGAGCGGGCCGCTAGTCGTGTAATAATAACTCTGCTATAGTGGCAACCCCGACACAAACTTGCCTAATGTAGGGCCGCGCGTAAAATGGTAAAGGTATAAACTTTTACTTTACTTTATATAGTTTCCAGTTGTACAATAAAAAATATGTTATAATAGCTGTTCCCCGCGCGGCTTCGCTCGCTTTTACATATTCTGCGCGGAACCCTAATTCTTTTTCTAAAATAAAAGTAGCCTATGTTACTCCTTATAACACCAGCTATTTGCCAGTGAAAGAGGATCCCGTGGTAATCGGTTCACCCGTTCCGGAGATTAGCCGGAATAAATAGACAGACAGAGACAAACTTTTTAAAAGTTTATTTTTTGGTAAATGTATGTTCCGTGTAAACTTTCGGATGCATTGAGTAAAATGCTATTATTATGATATTAAAAACAGAAACTTCAACAAAAACCCATAAAAAATTGTTACATTCAAAAGTGCCAAAAATAACTTCACCAATAATACTTGTTCAATTTGTTAAAAAACACAGAGAGAATATTATCAGGCATATGCAGTAATGTTATAATCCTTTATCAGAAAATATAAGCAAATAAGGTCACAACTCAACAATGTGAGCGAGTTGAAAAGTAAAGCTTAGGAAGGCATACCCAATAGAACAATGACGTCATTAGTACAATAATACGTTGTTTTATTTAGCAAAATACGTTTGAAGGGACTGTAGTGGCAATGCAAACACAAAAGGACCCTGCACACGTATCCCACGGTTAGTGCCGAGTGAAAATGATGATGGTTTTATTTTTTATTTTATTTATTAAAACTTCATGCACATATTGTACAAAGGCGTACTTAATGCCTTAGGCATTCTCTGCCAGTCAACCTTGGGGTGAAGCAGAAATAAAGAGTGGTAGGTGCAAATGTATGGTAAAGGGTACGAATTTAAAGGTTTCTATAATAATAAGATTTGTCAAGTTATTAACTAAATATACACATTACATGGAATACACACATTATACTGAAACATAATATACCAATACTTATACATACACATTAGGTAGTTATAATTTTTTTATTATTTCCCTTCATCTTGAATTAATTGTTACATAATGATAAAAGGACTATAAAATCTGTCATTTGCAGAGTTGGTATACGTAGGCCAAAGAGGACCCTTTAAACAAGCAAACTCTACAAATCCTAACTTATATTATATATATAAAAAGCGTGAGTTTGTTTGTTTGTTACGTTTTCGCGTTACTATTCCACTGCTACTACTATCAATCAGTTTTACATAAACGTTGTCAGGGGTAGAGAAAAGGACATGGGGTACCTTTCTTCCTAAAAATATTAAAGATTTCTAAATTTAAAAGATAACTAAATTGATTGACAAAAGCTACAGCGACGCGAGCAAAAGTCAAAGCAAGTAGCGTAAGTCTAGATAAACTTAGCCTATTTAAATGTGTCTTCTTATCTTCATAAGAATTTCATTGTGACGTTGATGAATAAAATAATGTTACTTGTACAATAAGTGAAACGATGAAAGGTACTCGAAAAATAACACGCGTATTGTACCCGCACGTTTTACGCATGGTGCATGTGCTGGGGTCTTTAGACTACAACACTGGTACTATTATGTATTCTGTGCTACAGCTCAACGTTCCCCGGCTCAGAATGCTATAGGACCATTGTTGTTCCCATAAGGCGTACTTCGTAGGACAATATACATTGAAATCTAGCCAGAATCTATTTGAGCATTGTTTGATTTAAAAGCTTAATTACAAAAGGTTTCATATAAGAAATAAATTAAATGTACTTTCAAATTCATTGCTGGCATACGTATAAAGTAGGGGTCATCAAATGGCGGACCGCGGTCCGGATCCGGACTACCGATCAATTTTTTGCGTACCTTAGGCAAACAGTACCTAATATATATAACATAAACTTAATCTCCTTTGATTAAGTTTATGTTATAAATTATCTTGTATTACTTACTTACTTTGAGTACGTAAATATATGAGTACGAAAGTTTCTTGTCATGAGCATTGGATAAAATTGGTGTGGTATAACTTTTTTTTTTCAAATTTTTTTTACTTTAAACTTCAGAGACACTGGTGCAAGGTAAAAAAAATAATTTTTCACATTAATGTAAAAAAAGTCGTTTTACTTTTGCTTATTACATTTATTTATTATTTTATCAAATAATGTTCGGGTTTTTCTTCGATTGATTTCTTCATTGATATTTATAATATAATATTTAAGTCTATTTTTTTTATTTGTATCAGTTGTAAAAACATGACGTGATGATGTAAAGGCTGGGGAGCGGTGGGAGGAGGAAAACAAAATTGTAGAAACAGATCGCGACGGTCACATAATTTAAAAAATGGACCCCAAATGAAACTAGTTGGTGATCCCTGATAAAGTATAAATACCAATTATAAGTTACGTACTATGCACAGAATACCACGTGCCTTTCTGTAACACTTTAGTCATTATTTTTAAGCAGCTTTTATTAGTTTCACGTGTAGTACTAACTAACAATGTAAGCAAATCTTGGAAATCAATTTTAACCTACTTCAAATAGTCGTATCTTGTCGTAATTTGGCATCTTATGCAGGTTTGGGTTCATATTATTTGTTTGGACGACTCTAGCAGATTGGGCTTGCTAACGATGGAGATAGGTGGAGCATAGTGGAACCTTATAATTTGACTTTTTAATTCTGTTTGCTATTACCATGTTTTTTCTAAATTATAATTTATTAATTAAATTATAATATATCTAGAAACTGATTTTGAATTTAAAGACGTCATTTATTATTCGAAATACATTTCTCACATACAACCGATAAATGATTGAGTAGCGTGAAAAGAAGAAGAAATGGATTTCGAACAACACTTTTCTTTGTCTGACATTTAACATTATAATTCACGCAATTGAGAAATGCCGCCAAATGAGTATTACGTATTATTTGACGGTATTATTATCTAATGTCTGTTATGCAGACAATAGATAGTTATATAACTTACTGTAAAGTCACTACCGCATGGGATTTGTTAACTTTACTCGATTACAATTGACCTTTCTAACCGTAACGAGTAACAATGTCTTAACAGTGACCTGTTGAAAGATTGCTACTTTGGTTTATTTAGTAAAATGAAAGGAAAAATGAACAAAATGTAAATACAATGAACTCATGTTGGGAATCTGGGGCACAATAGTACGGCTAAAATTTCGTATTCCAAGTGATTTATCTGCGACATGATAGATTTAATTATAGTTCTTTACTGAAAATAGAAAACTACGCAACATTTAAATAAAAAAAAGAAATGTCAGTCGTGGGACTGCACGTCAGAAGTGAAAACACACGCAGATCTGTATAATGTACCTAAATTTGACGGTCCCGCGAGTTCAGTGCTTTTTCCACATACCACAAGTGCCCAATGTGCTTAAACAAGTTTTCACTTCAAAAACCTTTATAAACTATTCTTTCTTTTTCAGGTACCTTTATATTGGCAACATGGCCGGTATATGTTTTTTTTTATAATCAAGGCATTTTCAAGTAAGTATAGCATGTTTCCGCGCGATTTGTTTTTCAATTTGACAACGCTTGAGACTACAAACGTTTCAATCCGACATTGTAGAAGAGCGATGTCATATCTCTGGGAAGTATCATGAATATTGTACCTTAGAACTCAGTTTCAGTTTTTGAAACAATCCAAAATAATAGCATGTTACTCAATTATAAGATCTTTTTAAATCTCGTTCTGTCATAACAAGTCACCTAACTGGCCTAGTGACAGCAAGTATTTTAAGCACAGCCAGTATTAACGACGTCTTAAGAAGTTGAGAAGACCTTACATATAGTAAGTTAAATATTAAGTCTTTGCGTCTGTTTCACAGGAACGTATTTGAACACAGTTCATATTTATAAATTGAATAACGCATTACATAACACGATCTATTGTAAAATAATATTTAAGGAGTGTAAACCACTCAATATCAGTGTGAAAACATTGCAGAAAACAAGGATAAACTTTAACAAATTAAGACTGGGAAGGTAAACAGAAATCCCTAAAGAAAGAGTTTGCCGAGGTGTGTCAACTTCATACTCGGCAAAAAAGTGATACTTACACACGAGTTTCGCTTCCTCTTCAATTATTATGGACTGATACAGCTTTCGTGCATCGCTGCAATTGACAGTTAACTTATTATAATATCTTTTATGTCAGGTTTTGATATCCGTTCTGAATGATATGACATAAAGAGAATTCTCAATATATTTTGTTTATTTTAGCAACTGATGATATTCACAATCGATTGCCGTTTTGTTTACGCAATATCTTTGCAAAATGCAAACAGATTTTGATGTTTATTTTTTCATGGATGAAAAGAAGTTTTTATCAATAAAACATTAAGCGTCCCATGAGAGACCAAATAACGCATTAGCAAAAATTGGCTAAATTATTTAGCTATGTTGATACTTTTTGGGTTGGTTTTCTTGTGTGTGGTATGATTTAAAATCAGTTGTTCTATAACTCACTTAATTATAAACACCCAAGATGGCACCCGGGCCGCCTGCCAGTATATCTGTAAACACTCATAATAACAGTGGTGTCATACGCACCTATCTAACTATAAGCCCCGGCCACAGTAACCAACGAAATCACATGACTGTACCTATGAAGCTGTGGAAACCCACTAACCGAATGAACACTGTCCTAGTGGTGTTATTTAAACGTGGGCTTTTGTAGGGTAGGTAATTACTTAGTCAGGCGTTACATCTGCTATACATTACCTTTTTCACTATACTTAGTAAATATTTTAACCTTTTGAACGCCAATGTCGATCAATGTACTTCACAAACAAAAATTAATAAAAAAAAATTCACGAAAGTAATGGTTAAGTGTAAATTTTGTGTTATGCTGTACCGCATTTTTGTCGAGAATCAGTCCAAGTATAATTTTGCAGTATTACAGTTTCCGAATCGCTGATTGCAAATAATAAACTTCCAATCGTACGTTGTAAATGTAACGTATCCGACCGTAGTCATTCATTGCGGACATTTCCATTTCATTTATTTAGAACTGAGATAGAACCTCCAATATAAATGAAGAGTCGATCAAATATTCAATTTAAAGGACTCATAGGAAGAGGTAATACTGTTCTGCAATGAAGGGATACACAATAAATTGTTTGACTGCCGATGTTTATACATCAGTTCTAGAAATAGTGGTGGTATAGAGGCTAAGGCGCTGGACTTGGATGGAATCGAAGGATTGTGGAGTCGTATCCCACGTAATACATTACACTACTTAAAAGATCTTGATGAGGATAATATTTCATGTAATTAAACATCCAATATCCCTAGAATGCTACGTCAATACACGGTTAAAATATTAAATGAAGGAATATCTTTGGAATTACTTTATAATTTTTTATTACCTTTACAACCAGACATAGGGTTATAAGTACATTTAGTACAACATACTACTTGTTTATGAGAAAAGGTAGAAGAAATTTCGCCAAGATTTCTGTTCGAACTCAACACCTTCACTTTACAGCAAACCGCGATTAAGCGGAACTACCAGCGACATACGAGGCATCAGGAGAGCTGCGTACATAATTACTTATTTACCAACTTAGTCGTACAAAAGAAAAACTATACTAAAGCTAGTGGGTTTCAGAAATTCCCAAAGTAAGGGCTAATCGCTCACCAGGGTTAAAGGGTTTTAAGCTGAAAGGTCTTTGTCTCAGGGGAAATACGAAGAGCTTCACACTACAAATGGAGAGATGAAGTTGCGAAAAAAAGATTTTCCCTTGTGTCCCTAATTCACTGAGGTATTGTTTGCTTAGTAAGTCTTATAACAGTATTAGTTTTTTTCCTCGGCTTCGCTCGCGTTTAGTTATTTTTTATATCTTTCGGGAACGTTATTTTTTTTCTGGATGACGTAAAGTACGAACCCACTCACTGTATCCCCTGACAACATATTTGCAAAACTTCTTGATATTTTTATTTTTTTATTTTTAAGAAATAATTGGTTGAGTACTTGGTCGTGAAAGCGTAACAAACAACTAAACTCACTTTCATATTTATAATAATAGCTAGGGCTAGTCAAGATTCTTCAGAAGTAGATATTGGAAACAATTACATGAAGTCGGTATATTGTTATAAATCACTAACTGCTCCCCGCGGTTTTAACCGTGTAAGTCCCGACACTGTGAGAATATTTGGATAAAAAATAGCCTATGTGTTAATCCAGGTGTCCAGCTATCTTCATACCAAGTTTCATCGCAATCGGTTTAGAAGTTTTTGCGTGAAAGTGTAACAAACATGCATATACATCCTCACAAACTTTCACGCTTATTATATTAGTAGGATTAAGTGCTTAATGATTTATAAATTCTATAACAATAGCCGGTTTCTAATAAAGGAGACTTGCGCTTGGTTCAAACAAACTGTGTGAATCTATAATATTTTATTACTTTGCCAAAGTAACTTTTCTGGCTTCTGTAATAGGTAGGATCTCCTGGCAAATGCATCATAGCATGACATCAAGCAAGTACAAGGTGATGATCATGGCAAGACTATTCCTTATTTACTAAAACATTTTATACAGGGTACGGGTAACCAAACAGTTTTTTGTTTTACATTTTACGTAGGTATCCTCTAATAAGAAAGGCGAAAGTGTCGTATTTTGTGTGTTGGCCCACAGAGATTACAATAGCGTATTGTGAATGTAAATGTGCTCGTATACATAAAAAAAAACAATCTGCGGAAGACACAAATTTGAGTATTTTATTACAGCGGTTGTACTCGTACCAGGATCTCATAAATATTCATTGGTCTTACACATACAATACATATAAATGTATCAGTCATACTGAAGTGGAAACCACTATCTTCTGTTGATGATATATAGCAATCACCCTTAGAATTTTGTGCTACCATACCCCCTATAATAGTAAGTAAAGTTCTGTGGTAAAATGCTATGAAGGGGTTCAGGCGTTACTCCTAAACCACTTGCTAAATTCGGACTACACATGGAGACATTAGAGATTCCCAGTATAGGCTTGCCAAATAGTTACACGTGCCGTATAAAATAACTTCAATAATTCTTACCGGATATTTGCTACAGCTGTAGGTATGATGTTTTCGCCAAAACAAATATCCTGAGACGTGGCTAGGTGATCATGCCCAGTTCATATTAGAAAGTTGTGTATATATGTACTAATTAGCATGAAAACTTTCACTGCCAGGTTCAGGATCGGCAGTAGATGACGATGAAGTATTTTGTGGTGGGAGCATTATGTTACATTACTGGTTAAGGCAACGTTTGATTAATTCCAAGCCTAAGTATTCTAGATTAACTTTACCTTGTGTATGTTTGAAAGGAAACGCGCCCTTAAAGGCTTTCATTTCGCAATCTATTAGGTATTATTTTTTTTTTTAAAGAATACTAGTAACGTGGGTCACACTTTCCCAGTATTCATGTTAACCGCCGCCAACTAAGCTAAATGCTTGTGTTAGCAATGGGTTCACGTCGGTTGTGCACCTGAAGATTTAGACTTGATCGTAAGTCCGAGGGCTTAGCCATTATGGCACAGCCGCTTGTATCTAGACATAGTATTGGTATTTCTTTAATATATTCAATTAGTAACTATAAGTTTTTATTAAAGAAAAAGACAAAGCCAGACATCTATCGGGCCAAGTAATGCCAAGTTATTCTCGTGCCAAAAAGCGTCTCCGCATCCGAAGGTCGCAATTTAATCTGGTACTAATTATCAAAATCTAGCCTTGATTTTAGGGCTTTATCTGGTCTGGTTCAATAAATACTTGTTCATTTATGAATATGAAGAAATAAATCTAATTCAAGATTTATGAATACTTTTAGACTACGAAAAACAAAAGTTGAAATATGGTTATCCTTAATTGTAACGTACGTAACGACGAGTCTGTAAATGTATTTAGAAGTTCATCAATAGTGTTCACTTATTAGTTTACGGCTTGTGTGTTTTAATAGTAATACTAAATAAACACAGATGTGTGAACATTTTGTAAATGTTGGAATGTCTTTCACTCAATCACGATACAACTAGTGTACGGAAATTTAGCACACTTCACATTGTACCTAATACACAGTAGTAAAATAGTACGGTCTGAAAGCAGTAAGAACATACATTTCTTATTAGAAAAATGGAGATGAGGCGTGCCCATACTGCCCAAGTTCAGAATTATCTACAATTACTGATGTTCTGCTTACAAAACTTGAAGATTTTACCATTCATATTTTGCTTATTAATTTCTTATCAAGTTCGTTCCAATGTGTATGTTATATGTTTTCTATACTTTCACAAAAATCGTCACGCGTTGACTAAACACTGCAACTCTATCCAGAGAATTGTTATACATATATTATGATGTTTAGATACTTATTATTGTCTGAAAAAATAGACGCAGGCAGTTCATTCCAGACCTTGGCCACTCGAACCAGAGAGGAGCTGTAAAAACGTTTCGTTCGACTTTTTGGTGTTTCGACAATGAAAGGATGGAACATCTGTCTGCGTCTAGTGGTCCGATGAAGGAATAGAGAGAGTCCAATTAGTTCGAAGAGAGCCTTCGCACACTCACGAAAGTGAATCCTATGGAAAACTGCAGCAGTCTTTGCAGCATGACTATATATATATACACAAACGATCAACTAATTACTTAAACAAAAATCGTTACGAAGAAAATCAGTTCACATGATATTGTTGAGACTTAATAAAAAAACTCGTTTCAGACGATCGATGGTTAGGCGTGAAGGCGAGGTATTGCGTGTTCGAGGTACATCAGTTCGATGCAATCCAGCGGTATTTGCGGATTAATTTATGGCGAAGATTTACTACCACGAAGGTGTGATAGAAACTATGCTACAAATTAACTGAAAATATATTACTTTTTCAAACAATATTAAACGACCTTAAAAAAGATTTAGAACTCAAAGAACTTAAATTGGGAATATGTAGGAAAGCTCTAATAGGGTATTTTCTGAAGAAAAAAAATTATTTAAAATTTCTCAGAAAATTAAGTGACTTAAAAATTAAAAACCAAACAGTACAAGTAAATGATTTGACAGTAGCGAGGTAAGACGTCACGAGTCGTTATTCCATACAAGTTTTCACGTTTACTAAAGAGAAGCTGATGTGCTGAAGTTTGACAGTTGTGGACTGGATTTACTTAAACGGTCTAAAATACTAGACTGAGTTAATACTTACCCCACCTCCTAATTTGTTTAGGTGACCTGGTACGAATTTGATGATTCCTGGCACACCTGGTTAGCAAGTATTTGTCACTTTTTGATATATTTTTTTATTTTCCGAAAACAAACATGCCGTTATAATAATAACAAACATTGCAAAACTTTACCAGTTTGTTGGCGATAATGGCGCTCTTTTTTTCACATTTTTACTTATTGGTAAATTTAATAAAACAAGATGTGTGTGAGATATTAACGAATTTTATTTTTATTTGATAGGCCCATTTATGTCATTATGGGTGGAATATGACATCGTTCAAATGTCCGCCGCGGCTTCGTATGGTGGCACGAATCCGAGAGGTCCAATTTTTAATGACTCTGCTGCATAGATCCGGCTGAATCTGAGCGATCGTAACTTTTTGTGGATGCATTCTCACCTGGTGAACCTTATGTGGGTTGTGGTCATCCCATATTCGGCAATTTTGCTTATTAACAAAACTATTCATCCAAAAATGTGCCTCATCGCTAAAGATTATTTTTCGGCCAAAATCGGGGTCCTCTTCCAAGCGTTCCGAAGCCCATTCAGCGAACACACGGCGTTGTCTATGGTCATTACTTTGAGCTCTTGGGTCAGTTGGATCTTGTACGGATGCAGGCCCAAGTCCCGACGAAAAATTCTCCAAGTTGAAGTCTGCGAAAGGCCGAGTTCTTGTGCACGGCGAGAAATCGACTGCCTCGGAGTCTCCTGAACACTCTCACGTACAGCGGCGATCCTTTGACGTAAAGGCGTTAGTTGGTTGTTTACCGAACCGGTCGTCTCAAATTTGGTCACCAATCGTTGGAGAGTAGACTTTGAAGGGCCACCGCGTCTGCCGTAAAATCGGCGCAATGCGCGCAACGTTTGCACTAACGAACACTCATTTTGAAAATAAAGTTTTATCATTTGCACATGCTGCTCAACCGTGTAACTTGCCATGGTGATTTGGCATCAGTGACTGAATAAGAAAAAACAGATTTGACAGATGCCGCCAAAACAAAATGGCCGCTACAGATTATTAACATCGACCCGCTCTATTTGAAAGACTCTTTACTAACAATTTCTAAATGTTTATATAAATAATAATTATATTATTTTATGATGTTATCATTAAAACAAATGAAAAAAATAATAGCTGGCAATGCTTGCGCATGTACAACATATGTATGTACCTACTTAGTAATGGCGTGTCACCGTACCTTTTGTTTCTAGCTTCACAGTGAATAAACTTTAACCATTGTCATTGAAATGCTTGCGGCCATGACTGGTGCCAAGTTCTTAATGTTGGCGAATTGCGTCTAAATTTCATATATACCTACATTTTGCAATAAATTAAAGAATTGCCGCATGTCTAACAGTGTTGTATTTAGAGAATTGCTTGAGGTCCATGGTTTTAAGATGGTTTTAAGTTCCTAGGATCTAGTGTTACTTCGACCATTTATGATCCTCTGGAACGCTACTTGAAGCTACTTAACTATTGCCGTAGCTAGTAAGATATTACGCAAAAATATTTTTGCGTAATATCTTACTAGCTACGGCAATAGTTAAGATGCAGAAGACTTTCGAATGTATTACCTATACATTCGAAAGTCTTCTGCATATTAAGTATATAAATTTAATATTAGATTAAAATTAATTAATATAATAATAATAATAATAATCTAGGTATATCACAGTCATTGGGAATACCTGAATCTCATATGAAAGCAGGAGCGCTTCTTTGGCCGCCTGAAAAAAGTACTTAAAAGTCTTTTATCAGGGGGTAACAAAATGCGTGCCTGCAACGGTTGGGTCATGCCGGTTCTGATGTATTCCTTTGGTATACTTAAATGGACTCAAACCGAATTGGATGCTCTAGATAGGAGAGTCCGTACACTGCTGACTGCATTCCGAATGCACCACCCACGTTCATCGGTAATGAGGTTTGGGGGTCGTGGACTCTTAAACATTAAGACCCTACACAATCGCGAGATATACAACCTTAGAGAATATTTTCTTCATACTGACGTGGGAGTGCATCGTAGTGTGGTCGCAGTGGACAACGGACTCACTCCGCTCGCTCTGGCTAAAGAGAACTGGCGCAAGCCTGTAGTACCTAGTACTAATGATCGCAGGGAGGTATGGAAGGGCAAAGAACTTCATGGTCGTTTTTATCGGGCCCTAAATGGTCCTGATATAGACTTTAAAGCGTCTACATCTTGGCTACGGTTTGGTGATCTTTTTGGAGAAACCGAAGGTTTTGTCTTTGCAATTATGGACGAAGTTGTTATGACGAATAACTATCGGAAATATATCGTGAAAGATGGTACGGTGGACATCTGTCGGGCATGCCACCGTCCCGGTGAATCTATCAGGCATATTATTTCTGGTTGTTCTCGTCTTGCCAACGGTGAATATTTGCACAGACACAACCAAAAGGGCCAGGATTGTGCATCAACAACTTGCCTTAGATACAATCTTGTGCATTCAGAGGTGCCATATTACAGGTATGTGCCCGACCCAGTTCTCGAAAATGGTCGTGCCACATTGTATTGGGATCGATCTATCATCACTGACAGAACTATTGTTGCCAATAAACCTGACATTGTGGTGATAGATCGATTAGAGCGCCGCGCAATGATTATCGATATTGCTGTTCCACATGACGATAACCTCGTGAAAGTTGAAAAAGAAAAATAAATCAAATATTTGGATTTGTCTCACGAGATTGTCGATATGTGGAATGTCGATTCGGCGATCATTGTTCCGATTGACGTATCTGCTCATGGATTGATAGCCAAAAGCCTAGACCAACACCTTAAGAGGCTCGCGTTAGACGGCTGGATCAAGGGACTGATGCAGAAGGCAGTTCTTCTCGACACGGCCCGTATAGTGAGGAGGTTCCTGTCTTTGGAGCCCTAACCACCGGTGTCTTGGTCCCTGTACCCGATGTCGGTGGTATACTATTTTTTATATTTTTAAATATATATTTTGTTTTATAGGTACGTATTTAAAAATGTAATTAATAAGTTTCATGTTGAATAAAGAGAATAATAATAACAATAATTTCATTTATTTTCCTCACATAAAACTCTTTACAGTTACATACAATCTATGACTAAGTTTTTAGTGTTGTCTAGTAGGTACATGTGAGGAGCTGGTGTCTGAAATAGGTCGGATCCTGTACTACAGATCACCAGGTCCCCGGCCCAGAGTGAAAGATCAACATTAACATTTTCAATACAAAAAAAATACAATAAGATAACTCCACAATTATTTGATTGGAGGAGTTTATCGAGGTAAGTGTTTAAAGCTCGTGCCTCTATGTGTGTGTGAGTGTGTGTGTGTGTGTGCGCGATTGTGTGGGTGCGTGTGTGTGTAGGTGCGTGTGTGTGTAGGTGCGCGTGTGCCTGTGTCTGTGTATGTTTGTGTGTGTGTGTTCCTGTTGGTGTATGTATTCCTATTCATGCAATAAGCTTTCTGTAGTTTTGTAGTCAAGGCTTTGCAACCATTTCTTGACTATGAACTTGCATCTGTCTTTAGTTAGTGAATATATATATACAGTATTCTGTTTAGTTTGTTGTAAAGATTACTACTTTGATAGTAATAAAAGCGGTGTGAAAAACTCGTGTTTAATTTATTTTTATCACAAACCCTGTCTTTTCTGCGAAGATTTTTTGTGTAGTCAACATCACAGTTCATTTCAGAGTGTTTTTAAGCACAGTATGTAGAATAAATAACTGACGGACCGTAAGTACCTTTATTTGCTGGTAAACTTCAATTGTAGGATGGAAAAATGGAAGAAAATTACTTACTTTTAGGATTACTCTTTGGGCTCTTTCGATTTTGAGGTAGTGATTTTAAAGTGAAGTTCGCATAATATGTATTCGTAATCATTGGCTGTTTAGTAGTTTAGGGCAATATTTTATTTGGGGAGTGGCGCCGAAAGCCGAAATACAGGTTTTCACCTAGTTCGGCAACGGATGCTAATTCATGTCTGTTCCGTGTCATTCATCTAGCTAGCTAAGTTTTAATGACACTGTAAACATATTTTTTTGGTAAATAAACGTATTATTAAATAAACACTACACTACACTACAACACTACTGTTTTTTTTGCAATATCTTATGATTATTTTATTTATA
The DNA here is from genome assembly GCA_949752705.1 of Callimorpha dominula. Taxonomy (NCBI): domain Eukaryota; kingdom Metazoa; phylum Arthropoda; class Insecta; order Lepidoptera; family Erebidae; genus Callimorpha; species Callimorpha dominula. Next base: position 5,481,234 of record OX457008.1, on the reverse strand, counting down.
GGCAATTTTAGATTTTTTGACTGATATAATTATGATTGTGACATTATAGTTTAAGCGCAGACTAAAAATGGCGGCAGAACCACCGGCTATATTTACATTTTTGTATTTGCGTTAAGCCGGCTCTACACTCGCGGTGCGAAAGCCGATGTTTTCGCGGCTTAGCATTCGCGCTTTGCGGTGTGCCCCGATCAGTGTCAGTTTTTATTACCACCACAAAGGGTTCGCTGCAAGTGACCGCGAATGCATCAACACTCGCAGTGTTTTCGCAGTACCGTGCGAGACGCGATGACAAGCGAACGTACTTAATAAAATCAGCGTTTCGTAAAGCTCGATGTTGAGCTATTAGGTCGGAGCTGTACGGCGGATGGTCTAATAATTCTATGTTTTCTTGCTTTAAAAACTCTTTTGTTCTGTGCACGGTGTGAGAACTCGCATTGTCGTGATGGAGGATGATGCGGCGGTTGCAGTTCTCTTTACGGAGTTCAGAAACGACCTGTGGGTAACAAATGCTAGCATACCATTCTGCATTAACCGTTCTTTGTCCCTCAAGAGAAATAGTCGCAACATGGCCGGTTTTGGAGACAAACGTGGCCACCATTTTTTTTGCAACACTCCGTGAACGAACAATTTTTGTTGGCTTTAACTCATTTTCGAACACCCAAACTCGTGACTGGTTTTTTGTTTCGGGTTCGTACGCGTATATCCAGGATTCGTCACCTGATACGATGTTGTATACAGCATTTGAGGATCCTGCGTGGAATCTTTCGAGAGTTCTGACGCACCAAGTAACGCGAGCCGCTTTTTGATGTTCACAGAGCGAATGCGGTATCCATCGGATTATTTGTATTTGACTCATGCCAATGTCTAAAGTTGCCTGAATTTTGCGGTATGTCACATGTCGATCTTCCTCAATCAGCTTACGCACAGCATCAACGTTTTCTTGGGTGACTGCAGTTTTTGGACGACCTTGACGGGGATCATCACTGAGCTTGACACGTCCACGTTGAAATTCAGCAAACCAGCGATAAATTGTGGTTTTGGATGGGGCTTCATCACCAAATGCAGAAATCATCCGGTCAACACACTGTTTTTGCGTTAAACCACTTCGAAAGTTATAATAAATCATCGCTCTTGAATTTTCTCGAGTCAATTCCATTTTCTCAACGACTAAACAAGTTTGACAAAACCTTGTGATAAGACCGAGAATCTTTTTTTAAATAAATAAATGGTATTCGATTTTTAAAACCAAGAAGTTTTCAATTAAAAAGATTTTAATATGACAGAAACAGTGGAAATATTCCATTCCCGGTACTTTTAGTGCAGCCTATGTACTAACGGATATGACAAGAATCACCTGAAGAAAATTGATAAAAATGGCGCAGCACAACGGCAGGTTGTTCAACGACATTTTTATTTTCACATAAATTGCTTTTGATATCCACGCTCAACACAACAACACAACACTATAGAATTAAAGACAGATCAACATTTCCTATGGAATAACATTTTTTTAAATTTACTAATTACTATAGTAGTTCAAAGTCAGAACGGATTGGGGGAAAAGCCAAGAAGATTACTAATAAAGATACCAACAGACCTTTGAGTCTGGCAACTTTCGTTGCCAAGCTTTGCGTCAACGAAAGTTGCCAGTCCGCTCCTCTTTTAAAGAATACGCAATAGAATTGCATAAATATGTTCCTCCATCCTCTTACACCATTAGGCAAAAATACCTAAATTCACTGCCGGAATAACAAGGTAGGTGTGTTGAATATTCTGCTACCTCTAACATTTACATATTATTATTATGCGTATGGCACGATATTTGTAGGTAAAAGCAAGAAAATTGCAGGCGTTAATCAATTTCCATTATCAATACTGATTTTATTCTTAATTATTATTTTATTAAATAAAGTACTGGAAGTAAAAATACCTGAAAATTCAAATGGTAAATTTTTTCAAAATTTATTTTTGTAACTGCATGCTAGAGTTATGCCCTTTTAGTTAAGTGTTTCGTTGTGAGATACAGCCTGTATATATATGATCCTACATAATATATTCTCTTTAGATACATCAGCAATAGTCTAGTGCCTAGTGTGACTGACTCCCGTTCTGACCCAGTTCACTTGCGTATACATTAGCTATGATCGATGTGGAATTAAAGGAGGGGCCGTCTTGTTTCCTGACAATGTCACTTTCAAAGGCATTGAATTCGAAGTCAACGGTAAGGTGAGCAAAAACATATGTAATAACACTCGCACTATTGCCATATTTTATGAATTTTTGTGGTCATGTTTTTCAGTTTATAACTCATTTAATTTTGTGCCTCTTTAGTCTCTAGCTTCCTTACTATATAACCGTGACGTAATATGTAAGTAGGTGACGTAGCATGTTAGTAGTATGCAACGACGTAGTCAGGTTTTAATCTCTGCAATTACCGTTAGCGCTTTGCCTTTAAATTCTCGTACGGTTTCATGTCTGCTTTATACTTAAAAGGATGTGCCATTCACAAGTAACCTTGAAAAGGTATTTCTTTGTTCTTTGAGGATTTGATTTTTGAGTTTTTATTTTTGCGCGCAAATTATGTTGATGATATTTCATTTACTTAAAGTAGTTTGTCCGAATTACTTTTTGATGTTCATTTTTGTTTCTACGTAAGTATGTAGGTACGTACAGCATACGACAAGTCTAGTATTATTAGCCTAGCAATACTCAATACCAGAAATATTTAATATAAATCATTGTTCACCAACCCATCCCCCTCTATTGCTATCAAATAATTTACTAATACTAATTTTATAAAAATGATGATCCCTACTGTATTATATATATTATATATGTATGTATCTGTGTATATATACTTATATATGTTATTTTTATTATTGTTATTTTCTTTTCATTTTTTATAGTATTGTCTGTATTGTATCAATTTCAATCAATTGTATCATACCTCTATAAACATTTCGCTGCACTACTCACACGACTTACACGGCCAGACTAACGTTTGTTGTATTTGCTCATTTTTACGATACACACATATATACATAATAGGCTCGTGATGTTGCCGGGCGCAGGCCCTATCATAATACCAGCGCTGCAGTCTCACAGGCTGCAGCAATATGCTGAGATACTGGCACTTTAATTACTACGGATATATTTCTTTTTTTTTTGTAAAAATTGTGTGCGGTCCTGTGAATGTCAGAATAAATGTTTCTCTTTCTTTCTCTCTCCTACTTAAAGAAATAATCACGAATTTAAAACACCCCCGACTCGAAAATCCAATCAACGATTAGAAAAGAGCTGATGATCTTCGAACTGCTGAATAGATATTCTTGAATTATATCTAAGAACACTCGATCAAGTCAGGTTTTAAATAAAAAAAAAACGCACTTAAATCGGTCCATTCGTTTGGGAGCTACGATGCCATAGACACACACAGACAAACTTATAACACCCCTCTTTTTGCGTCGGGGGTTAAAAACTGTAAACTACTTCGGTCCTAAATTGTACAAGATAAATATACCAATGGCTATCACAGAAAAAATTTTATTTAAAATAAATAGGTTTAGTACTAAAATACTCGAACCTTAGAGAGTCTAGCGGCCCTTCTCAACAGGAGTCTGGTCTTTCTTGGGCATCACGCTACATAACGTTACTCGAACACGGCATAATATATTGGTACGGCAGAGATGCTGATGAGAGAGCTACCAAGTTGTTCGACTCCAAATCATCCTCTCTTAGGCATTTTTTTTTCTACTACGACTATTTGGCCACCCCGACCATCCTATTTGGATCTGTTTATTAAGGTTTCGGTTAGTAAATAGTTCTACATAATTCCTGGCTTATAAAGACACGTGACTTTCGTCCAGGTGTCACTACCTTAAATCACTTCGGCCTAACCTACAAAGATAATATAGTATTAAGAGTTCAGACGAAATTAAGACACGATAGCGTGACCGGTCATCATAAAACCGACAATCCTCGTGCCTACTATAATAAAAGCCAGGTTCACTGGCAAATAGCTGGTGATATCAGGAGTAACTTAGGTAACTTTTATTTTTGAAAAAGAATTAGGAAAAAAAATAGAAATATGTACACGACAGCGAAGCCGCGCGGGAACTGCTGTGTTTTTTCTTAATGGAAATTATACCCATTTTCTATTACATCACTAAATAGGATTCAACCGTATTTCGTGATGTAATAGAACATAATAATATAAGGTTTACAAATTAATTAATTAAAAATATAATCTGAATTAAAATAGCATAGTTCTTGCATTTAATTACTCACAAAATACACACATTCATTTACCAAATGAAATGGAGACCACGGACCGGAAAGCGCAGCGTAGAACGTCCATTATCGCGGTGGACAGACGACCAGGTAAAGATCGCAGGACTTCTGTGGATGCAGGCCGCCTCCAACAGGTCTTCTTGGAAGTCATTAAGGGAGGCCTATGTCCAACAGAGGACGTCCTATGGCTGAAATGATGATAATGATGATGATGATTTACCAAAAACTTTTGAACTAACACGCTGTTTAGAAATATTTAAAAAAAAATCCTCAGCTTTAAGATGCTGAAATAGGGGACATTTACCTTAACCGTTATTTTTAAATAATTTACTATTTTCTGGATGAAAGGTTTCCCATATTCTTTTCTGTGCTGATCGGTCCGTTGTGTAGCAACGCGTGAAAGAGTAACAAGGAAACAAACAAATTATGTCAACATTCAAACAACTATTGTTAGAATGTTGACATAATTTTACATGCTACAATGTCCCGATATCAGTAGACATTGTTATATGAATTTATGGCCGTAAATGCACCGTGCGTTACTCTATATCTGGTTAAGTTAGTTTCTGGTTAAGTTAGTTTCTTGTGAACTGTGTGCTATTATCGGTGTACAATAAAGATTATGCTATCTAAATGTTTACATTTTGAAGTTTACACGCAAGCAAGAATAAGCAACAAAACCTAATATTACGTTTGTGACGGTAATACCTCAGTAGACCGTATGATGAATGGTAGAAAGAGGACAGGAATGCGTGAAACGCTTCGTGCGTTTGGGCTACTGTGGAGTATCTTCCAAATTAAAGTGCCGCTGGTTGGCAGACAGCTAGTGAAAGGAGAACGTTATCGATCAATCAATCGGATTGACGTCATCATTTGCAGCTGAGTAGCTGTTGTTCGCGTGGAAATTTTGGTAAAATCTATCCCACAGGAACCGTACATTTTTCCGGGATGAAAAGTAGCCTATGTGCTATTTCAAACTATAATCTATTTCTATGCCAAATTTCATCCATATCCGTTCATCTGTTTTTGTGTGAAAAAGTCACAAACATCCATCCATTGGAATATTCCACTTTGCCCACCAAGCCACTGGTGGGGCAAAGTGGAATGCCTTAAAGTTCGCAGTATAATCTGCCCTACTAAATAGTTTTTAGTGGGGCAGTTTCCACTAACTTAAAATTTGGTGGATTCTGGCACTTTGAGTTTGTGTATGTATGTTTGCTCATATTGTAATATTTGTTTGTAAAAGTATTTAAGTAATACGTAACTATGGCTGGTAGTAAACTATCAAGTATATTCTTAGGAAATTATTAAAATAAAACCTTGATAAATATAACATAGATACTTAATTCTAAAATAACAGATCTACAATCAAATGAGTTGTTCTTATTTTTATGGATGCGTATATGAAAATTCATAATTTAATTACACGAATCTTATTTTGAAACTGAAAAATTTAACTTGAAAATTGACTGATAAAGCTAATATTTCATATGAGAGAGGGCTGACATGAATAAAACTATAGGTATTTAATAACAAGGATGTTGATGGAGTGTTCAGAGTTAACTGAAAATGTCTGCATAAAAAATAAAAAACAGAATCAACGAAAATGGAACTTCATAATTTGCTGTTTAGAAATTTAATACACTACGCTGCACCGTAGAAAAAATAAAGTTTTTTTTTAAGCTACATTAACTATTAGTCGGCTACACATAACGCTCCTAAAATTTTACTACACATTTCTGTAACACCTATATATTAAAACATCTGATCTGTGTAATTTTATTAATTTAAATTTAATTTTCGCAAAGCATACCTGAAATTGCTCCAACGAAATTAACCTTTCCAATTAGTTAAACGAAATGCTGGCAGAATATTTAAAAGTAAAGTCACTAAGCGTGTTAGAGTCTTCATGTTTATTTGCAAATTAGTTTTGTGTGATATTTTTTTTATCTACACTTAAAAAGACAGATATATAAACATTCTACACAAGTTTTATTTGATAATCAAATCATATAAATAGAAGTGTCGTGAAGTGTGAGAATTGTATTATTGTGTATGTACCATTAGTATACTAAGTTTATGGTATGTACCTACATATTTTTTAAGCACAAACAGGAATGTAAAGTTTGGAATACTTAAGCTTGTGTATGTAGAAGAAGTGCAGAAAACTAAAATGTTTAAACAATATCCAACTAATATTATAAACGTGAAAGTTTGTGAGGATGTATGTTTGTTTCTTTTTCACACAAAAACTCCTGAACCGATTACGATGAAACTTGGTATGTAGACAGCTGGGACCACGGCATATGGACAGGAGGTGAAACCGCGGTGCGCAACTAGTGTGCTATACCTAAAGTTAAAAAATTGTGTAAAAACGGCTACATAAAGCTATAGGGGTCCAGTATAATTTTAAACAGTCATGGTACAAAAGTTAATAAAAAGACAGTTCAAGGTAAACTAGTCAATAAAATAAAACAAGACATTTAAACGGTCGAAATTCGACCACCAAGCGATCACTAGTTATGGTCAATTCATCTTTCGAAGTTTGACTGCACATAATATATTATTATCTAAGTACCAAGTTCTTCAAATTCAAATTTTGTAAAACTGAAAAAAGCTGCAGATTGTCAACGTACCAGTTGTAGAAAGATGTGGTTCATTAGAAATTATTTATTCCACCACTGGAATACGAACTTTGTCTATACGAATTCTCATTTGTCAATCCAAGAGAGTCCGACCTTTTCCTCCAAATTTATGTGGGCCTAAACCTCATAAACATACATATACATAGATGAACATACTTTTTAGATGAAAATTTCGAACATACTTTTTATATAAATTAGATTTTCCTTCACTTGGAATATTAACAAAATACAATAGTTTGTCCAAAAAATAAATTGTTTGCATGTACCTACTCAAATTCAACCTTTCAACTATCCCCATTAAAATCGGCTCCGAGTTTTCTACGTAACAGTTATTCATCACCGTTGGTTTTCAATCTGCTTTGAGTTTGCATCCTTTTGTCCGCGACGGACAATAAATATTTCGTCGGCGTCGATTCTAAGACTCCTACGCTCTTTTTAACCCAGCTTCTAAATCTTTGAGGAAGCTTGGAGGTTATGTCACCAAAATTACAACGTCATATCATACGTCTCTCCTAGTAAGCACTTTTTGTTACGTAGAAGCGCTTGCAACTGAACATACAGACCACAAGTCAAATCATTTTTACCTGCAATACCATGAAATCAGCGCTGTTTTGAGAAAGTAGAAAAAAAGAGAAAAACACTATTTTTGCTGTGCATCTATGGAGTCAATTTTAAGCATAGAAATACAACAAAAAAAAGAAAAATAAAAACGAAACAATAACAGTAAAATAAGTGTCTAGAGACCGCACCAAAACAAGATCCAGTTCAGAATTGCGTATTGACTGGACTCCGATGTTCACGCACGTAACAAAATACAGTATATAAAAATAAAATGCATTAAAAATTATTTAATACATTTTATTATTGCAAAACATCTTTAACCAAACAGTGAAAGCACTTTTGTGATAAATATGTGCTCTTAAGATTTTAAGAAAATTGATTGCCATATTTCATATCTTGACGCTAAACGCTAGGTTATTAAAAGATTATTAATTGCTATAACATTGGTGCGCTACAATAGCTATATCGGACGTTTCCAGTACATTAGCTTAAGTGAAACGGACTATTTGAAATCACGGCGTGTACGGATTAGCTGTCATTACTGTACCTAGATGTTTAGCTGTGTACGTAAATTGAATAGCAATGTACACATTCTAGTTGTACTTGATATGAAATAAGCTATCTTTATAAACACTTTCTAGACGTTGATTAAAAAAGTATATTGCGACAGTTAAAGAAAATTAAATACCAACGTATTTTTGTTTATCTGAACAAAATTGGCAAATCAATATTTTATGCGTTGGCAATATTATTCTTTCAATGAAGTTCTTGTGACCTTATTTTCTAGCAGAAAATCAGAAATACTCTAGTAGTTAACTAAGGCCCATCATCTCCAATTCCAAGAGAAATCCGCTGTCTGTAACGTGCCAAAATTAAGTATAATCCATTACCTATTTTATCTCTATATTATTAAGATTTTTTATTCAATGAGTTGTAGCTAAACCAGTTAGCTTCCCTTTTTAAACTGGTGAGCTTTCATTAATGATATACATGGATTCGGGTAATTAAGAAGTTACACGTTCGAACCCTACTAAGTGGGTTTATTCCGACCGATGTTCTTGTTCAAATTCAAATTCAAAAAAAAAAATTATTTCATAAAATTGACCATCAATTATTCGAAATCGTCGATTTAATAAATAATTATTATAATTAAAAATTATAGATCAACACACACAGAGTTACCGCAACAATAGTTTGCTTCGTCAAATGTAAAATGATTAAAGAAAACAAAATGGATAACATAATATCACATCTGCCTGTTTCGATCTATAACCGCCCGTTTCCAAATGGTTGAGCCTTGTGAGAAGAAATTGTACTTATAGATACGACCACCTACCCTGAAACCTGTATTAATTTGCCAAAATCATTAAATATTATGCGGGTACCGACTAGCTATGTACAAATACAAACAAACAAGTGTGAACGTTAAAACAAAATCAAGCTTACTTTCGTCATCCTTACTTGTTTCTTTTGTTTTTAACCGACAAAAAAAAAGGAGGTTCTCAATTCGACTGTATAATATTTTTTTTTATTTATTTATAACTTTATGCACATTTGTACAAAGACGGACTTAATGCCCAGGGCATTCTCAACCAGTCAACCTTGGGGTGATGTAGAAATGTTAAACGGTAGGTAGGTGCAAAGATGTGTTGCACTTTTTAATGATCTATTTGGAATTGTTTTTGTGTGTGACCCTTTGCTTGCTCTCCTTCGTATGATCTGTATCCGGTATTACGCAAACCTAAAATTCTAAGGCCGTAAGAAAATGTTCAAATTTCGTTCAAATTTGTTTTTAAATAGCTTTGTCGTAATAAAACATTACAATGCAAAGACAATTTACAATACTATATTAAGTTATTAAAATAGTATTATTTGCACATCAATAGGTGTTTTAATTAATGATTATAAAGAAACATAAAATATGTCTATTACCATTTCCTTAAATTGTAATGTAATTGGAAAACTCAAGCGTAAGTGTTTAAATTAAATAACACAGAATCCCTTATGTTATCTGTATTTGTCGACCGAGTTTCGAACTATGAACGAATTATTTCGACCCTTATGTCTAAAATTGCTTACAAATTTTAATTAAATCTTTTAATTAGAAGTGAAGAGATTTACTATGTAAAAATACGATTTCAAAGCGATTAATGTGACGTGACTATTTCTGAACTCGGTTCTTGCATCTTGGTTTCTTAAATAGATAATAGAGCTCTGCCTAAAGTGAGCGGTTTTATATCCAAATATTAATAATTTATAGTTATTATTTAATAGGAGGTCATCAGATTCAGTCTCAGTTGATCTATAGTAAAGTTCTTACCATAGAGCTATGGTAATTCAGAGATTTATTGTCTGTAGCAGAAGCAAAAGAAAGGTGTCAGATGCATTTTTACTAGTGCCTTTCACAAATTGAACTTTTGAGCGTGAAATTAATATGTTAAAGTATTTTTCATAAACAATGTTTAATATATTATATGAACTTATAATAGTATATGTATGTATTTGTGTATGTAATGTATCAGTGTATGAGTATTTGTGTATAATGTGTGTGTATATTCGTATCGAATGTTGTATGTATCCCATTCTTTTTTTTGTAAATTTTTACAAGATTTTTAATTGCACCTACTTCTTCTTTTCTCTGCATCAGCCAAAAGTTGACTGGTAGATAATTCTTAAGGCATTAAGTCCGCCCATGTACTAATGTGCAAAAAGTTTTAATAAATAAATCCTACTAATATTATAAACGCGAAAGTTTGTAAGTATGGATGGATGGATGTTTGTTACTCTTTCACGTAAAAACTACTGAACCGATTGCGAAGAAACTTGGTATGTAGATAGCTAGAGACCTGGATTAACATATAGGTTACTTTTTATCCTGATATTCCCACGGGATCGGGACTTACACGGATGAAACCGCGGGGCGCTGCTAGTAATAAATAAATATATTTATCTTCTACAGCCTTATTCAAAGCAAGCACGCTTGCCTAATAGGAACCCTATTCTCTTCCCTATTTACCTCCGTCAACCCTCCTAACAAGTAAAAATAGAATACGGTGCGATTTTTCTTAGTGATTTGCCCACACTTGGGTTGGATTTTGTTCCAATTTATTTTTACTTAACAATGATTCAGTAGCAACTTTATTTTTTTTTGGAGTCGTTTTAAATACACTAGTCTTGAAGTAATAGGGGTTATTATTTCGGCTAAGCAACGGAAGCAACGGAATATGCTTATATTATCTAAAAAATAGCAGCGCCCCGCGGTTTCACCCGTGTAAGTCCCGATCCCGTTCGAATATCGGGATAAAAAGTAGCCTATATTAATCCAGGTCTCCAGCTATCTACATACCAAGTTTCATCGCAATCGGATCAGTAGTTTTGGTGTGAAAGAGTAACAAACATCCATACATCCATACTCACAAACTTTCACGTTTATAACATTAGTAGGATTACAATTTAACAAAATATTATCCAGCCTTCACAGGCACACCATACTCACGAATATCTGCGCCTGACAATAGGAATCTGTGACAGGGTAATTAATATTCTAGCCCGTGCCTCAGAATATTGGAACCGCTTCGAACATTGGGTTCGAGTCCCATGACTAAGAATTGAGTTACAACTTTCTCAACTTGTACTGTGTTACTTGTGAAATTACTGTTTCCATTAGCTCTTTATCAGTTTTACGATTCTGGATTTTTTTATAAACATTATTATGTATGTTTAGCCTCCTGTAGCGTAGGGCGTACGTTCAAAAGTTGTCTATTTTAATTAGCAAAGAAAAAAATGTGTCATATACTGTCCAAATTATGACACCAGCCAATATATTCCTAAACAAAATGGTTTGTAGTTCAATTGTAGAACTTTTCAAGCCTGATTGACGGTCAAGGACATGTAGGTCTTCTAGGGGGTGAACCAATGATCTGAACGAAATGGCAGGGAACCATTTGATGGAGGTGATGCAAATTTTTGAGTAAGAGGACGCGATGTCGAAACTTCTCTTTGACTTTTTTATTTTTAAATAAAGATTTATAGGCCTTTGTCTCCTTGTTTTAAAGCTCGATAACTAATTTTTTTTGTGTTGCTTAATATGTATTTATTATCTGTGCCCTTCGATCCCACTCATCCTTAATTTGTACCGCCGCGGCGTAGCGTTGCCCGTAGCGTAAATTTGTATGGTTTAAATACGGTTATTACCGTAATAGACATAAATCCAAAAGCAAATTACTTCGTTCAGTAGTAAAAGCCAGGCTAAATAATTTTTAAATCAAACAGTATAATTTCAGTACCTATTCATTTTGGACAACAGTAAAGCAGAATTAATACTGAAAATGGACGTGAGTGTTACGTTGTTAATTACTGACCACTCAATATTTTTCAATTAATTCATACTTAGCGGCAGCAATTTTAATACACACATTTTTATTTAATATGAAGTGAGTGCCTTGTGATCAAAGCCAAATCTCAACCTTCGTAAATCATAAAAACATATCAAATTTTGAAACACAAATGTAATACGTGCTCAACGTATCAAAAATGTGCTTTTTATAAGTAACATTTTATATAAAAATTATTCTGCTTTGAAAAAAATTATCTTAACAGACATTCGACCGAAAATCTTCAAACATTTTTACTCAAAATTCCTTCTTTGTCAGCTTGAAACAAATTGGCCACAATGTATTAAACGACCTTATACGAAAGTGATATTAATTCTGTAATATAACAACTGACTTTAGTATCTTACCTCAGAGTTATGTAACAAAATACTTTTACGGACATTGCCAACAAGGAATTTCTTGACATATTTGGCGTTTCTCCGCAATTACAATGGAGGGGGGGATGGGTGGGGATTTTCAATTAACTTTAATTTTATAAATTTGTTTTAAATGTAATCTTTGAAGTCTTGGGCAAACTTATTTCTTGATTCTGGGAATTTCTTAATTACGTTGACACGTGTGTTAGCTCTTAGAAACATTTGAATTTCAAACAGGAACGTTTGAATAATTTCTACACGAATAAAGTTTTGTTTTGCTGATCGCAGTCCCTGGATTTTCAAATACGGATTGTGACATCGAAAAGACATTATGAATATTGGATAAACAATACTCTTTATTGTACACCATGAGGAAAATTTCAAAATATTTACAAAGACAAAAAAAAATGGTACAAACGGCGGTCTTATCGCTAGTTGTAATGACGCGTGAAAACTTTTTGCAAATGCCTTCATCCAAAAACATCAAACTTTTGGGAAAAATAGATAAATTAAGAGAACAAAACTATTTTTTCAGCTGGCACAGTCCGAAATAAACTTTTTTAAGGCAGTGTTGCTATTGCGTTTAATCACGTTATATCTGAGACAAGTCCACCTGCGCTTATTAAATTAATATGGGGTCGTATCATGAGACTTGGACTGTCAGATCGTTTATGGTACGGTTGGATTGCAGGTTAAACGCGAATGAGCAGCACTAATGTCGTTGAAAATTAAACAAAAATATGGTTATAAAAGCTTATAGCTTAGCCTACAATGATACCTACTACCTTTATGTACGGTAATCAAATTAGTTATATTATTGCCAGTGTTAAATTACCTATTACTACTATTATTAAATTATATGGACTAAACCCACTGTTGTATAATAGAGGTCAGTGACTAAACCACAGTCAATAAATATAAGGAGTTTATAATCATCTGACAACACACCGATAGTGAAAGAACCATTGCAAAAAGAATGTTAAATTGAATATAAAGTACTTATAGATGATTAATTATGTACCTTAAATTAAAAAAAAAAAAATTAAATCACAATTGTGCTAAACTTAAAACTAACTTGCGTAAACTAAAAAAGAATATGCTTTATTGAAATAAAAAGTACTTAAAATATGTGGACATGGTCAGAAACCACAGAGTATTTTATTATACTTAGGCTTCGATTGATTTATGATAGGTATTTTACACTAAACCCCAATAATAATAAATATAGTTACTTTATTTATTCATAAAAATGACAAAGTGGTCCCAATTCTGTTACTTCACTCGCTAAATTAAAATTCACAAAATTTCATCATATAAGATGTAAACCTTGCGCACTTCAGAACAAGGTCTCAGTTCAAATTGAGACAAGTAGGTAACATATGTCGCTATCGAAATAAGCAATTTATTTGTCGACTAAAGTCTGATACGCTTAAATAAACTTTAATACCACGTAGCGAGAGCCGCTATCCGTTGAATGCCATCTCTTTTGCTCTGTATTTTTAGTGAGCGTCTTCGTAGGTGTCGATTAAAATAACGTCATCTTAGTTCGTTTGAACAAGTTTTTATACGGCAATTATACAGCATTTGAATAAATAGAGACTCTCGCTGCGTGGAAATAAAGTTGAGTATACGTTGACAGGTTTTAGTGAAATTTTGTGGCGCTGAGAAATAGATAGATAGCCAGTAACAAATAGACCTTATTACGAAGAACACAAGGCGGATTGCATATGAAGAAATTAAGTCAGGTTTTAGTTTAGTCGAGTGTACAATAGAATCGGCACCAGTGTCCGTGTACGCGACAAAGTTGTTTGTAATACAAAATTATGTACAATATTGAAGTTTAGTTGTTTCGTAAAAAACATATAAGTGCTCATGGAAAAATACATTTATTTTATTAACGTTATTACAGTTTCAATTAGAAAAGTTTGTCGGAATATAGCGAAAGAAACAATCGTTAGTTTTATGAGATTATTTGGAATAACACATTGTTCCAGTAACTTGTGTATAAAAACTGGGCGAAAGGGTCTAGTGGATCACTGATGACCTGATGAGTGATCGACCAAATTGACATCCTAACTAATGTGATAAGTGCGAATATTTTTTTGACATGGCTACGGAAATGGGATGTTTTGTCACTTTCTATTTCCTCCCACACGTTCTGACGCACTAACATGTTTCTTTTAAGTTATCGTTTTAATATTACTCATCAAATTTTCCCACGTCCGTGGCAAATAAGCATATGCTGATGCTAAGCTGCTGGTAGGCGGTCATTACCTATGAACGCTTACTGGCGTGTACGGCACTTTAATACATCGATATCTACTTGGAAGACTTCAAACTTGCTTCTAGAACTCTAGACTCGATAAGTAAGTGAGTAAGAAAGTAAGTACTCTTTATTGTACACCAAATACATAATATTTATACATAAAAAACAACTTAAACATAAAATGCACAATGGGCGGCCTTGTCACAACAAGCAATATCTTCCAGGCAACCTTTGGTTGGACAGGACTGTAATGATTTAGTGTGGGTGGTTATGGTGTCAAAAATATATAATATGTACTAACATGTACCTACTACTAGTATATGCTCACGTACATATTTACACAAACATATATACATACAACTACATACGAATACACAAATACATATATGTATATAAATATACACATACCTACACCCAAATTCATACAATATAATTATGCATAGTATTAGATTATACATATATTATCTTAGACTTAGATAAGCGTCCCGTAAGAACAGAAACATCTCTCCAGAGCTTTAGAAGATACGTCTATGGAATGGAGCGGGACGCGTTTTGCGTCAAACGAACACGTTTCGCTCGCTCAACCAAGTCTTATGTTGACTATGTTGTTTACCAAGATAAACTCTATAAAAGTTTTCTTTGAGCGATTACGTGTTTTGATTCCAAGTTTTCCAAAAACTCATACAGTAAAGTTGACAAGTCTACCTGGTACCTCTGAATTACGACACTGCTGCCGTAGAAATTGCCAGAGTTTTTTTTAAACGTTAGACCGCACAACAGGATACTTGGTACTTCGGATTTTTTCTCGAAGCCGGAGCTCGGAGCCTCCTGATTGAGGATTAACCTCCGCCCTATTTACGTCTTTGATTAACCAGTACTATTAGCGTAGTGTCTTGAGAAGAATCGCCAGAGCTCTATTGTTATCCATTGTTTTAATAATGTTACTTTTAACAAAGCACCCTATTGTTGCGGTAACGTTGTGTTGATCTGTATTTATTAGTCAAAAAAAGACGATTTCAACAAATTGTTAAAGGTAAACATATGAAAGCCACTATCGGCATCGCCAGTATCTATAGGCATTGGTAACTAATGATGTTGATGGCAGACGGTGAGTTTATTTGTCAATAAATCATAGTTTAATAAAAGAGAGTTCCACTGTTCAACCTCCTGGCTTTATTATCAGACCATCGTTACCATACTCAACTTGTTGGACTTGTCAAAACCAATCATATGAGATCAAACTCGAGGGGTTTGCTAGTAGCCACTGAAGAGTTCCCCTATCCATCTCCCGGCTCCATCATCAGATCAGCTTCAAGATGCCAAATTAAAGTATTGTCATTCAAACTACATATACCTAGTTTAATTTCGATACTACAATTAGAAGTACCATACCTTGTTAAGTTAGTTAGTAAGTAAGTCACAATTGGATCGATTTAAGCAAAAATGAACCAACTGAAAATTTTGAGTTTTTGTGACTTATGCACTGCGAATAAGGTATATTTTAACATATCAAAGACCTTGTGGATTGGATCATTTTTGCTTAAATCGGTCCAATTGAAGCTAATAATAGCATGTTGGAAACGACTAGAGTATGTATGTATTGTCATCTATATAGTTATGTGTGTTTGTTTGACCCTTGTATCAAAACTAGAAGCAGCACTACACTGTACCCTTGACGAACGAAAACAATCATCATCCTCCACGCTTTTTCGTAACTAACTTGGGATCGGCGTTCAGTCTAACAACGACACGGCCGAACTTTGATATTTTACGTGAAGCACTGCCATCAGACCTTCACAACCCAAGTACTAGGCAAACGAAAACAATATAGATATGAAAACAAAATGAACATTATGTAATTTCATTTGAATGTTACAGAAATGCGGTTGACCTAAGATACCTAGCCAAATTGCAAGTCATTCCAACAGCGTTTAGAAATCGACGCAGTTGTATACGAGTTCGTACAAAACATGATTAATGTTCTATTTCCTGTTCCTACTATTAAATATAAATAGGTGCTTTTATAGGCTAATTGCTATTCTAAATTAGTAAAAATTGGTAACCGGTTTTGTTGTTTCAGTAAGGTAGAATTCAAAATCTATTACTTACTAGCAGCGCCTCGCGGTTTCACCCACGTAAGTCCCGATCCCGTCAGAATATCGGGATAAAAAGTAGCCTATGATTATGTTAACCCAGGTCTCCAGCTATCTACATACCAAGTTTCATCGCAATCGGTTCAGTAGCTTTGGCGTGAAAGATTAACAAACATCCATACATACATACATCCATACATCCTCACAAACTTTCACGTTTATAAAATTAGTAGGATTTACAGTAAAACGGTAAAACTAACCGTGTTATGCAATTTTCCCCATTTAACGTCAGTCTATTGCTCCAGTCGTAGTAGGGGGTAGACACTAGGTACAGTGTGATGTTAAAAAGTTTGTAGCAGTATCCTTTTTTTTGTGCGATTGTAAACCCCCTCGGGCCGTCACCAAAACCACAGGGTGTGCCGTACTGCACCTAAAATAGAAGGGATTCGAGCACAGCTTTATTAAGACATCCAGATCGTAGCAATATCTTAGAGTAAACTATCTGACTCAATAATAATTATGCAAAGTTTCAAAAAGGACAGCTGACTGCAATGCCCTTTAAATTATGCCACTTTAAACGTATGAACGAAAGGTAAAAGCGATGGGTTATTGCTACGCTATTGGTCGGCCTGACAATGGTAGGATGCTAAAAAGGCTAGGCATGCATTATAAGTTGATAATGATCACTTATGTGCTGTTTGAGGTATGAATAACATAGCAGTTACTGTTATTTAGTGAATTTGATAGGCGAGATTGTTGCTAACACTTATTAGTTTTATACTTTATTACTAAAGACTGGAATATCGTTTGGTTTTTATTTGAAAGTCGAATACTACTAGACAGCTGATGTTGCGTAGACATCAAAAATGTACTGTTAACGGACACAAAGTTTACAAAACTCAATTTAAAAAAACACTTTTCAAGCCCAATTCGCAATGAAATATATTATAAGCTTTATAACTTTACACCCACTGTTAAATGATATAGCAAAACACATTATGGAGCATGTAGTATTTATCACTAACTGTTAAATACAAAACTAATTAGATACCGAACGTACAACACTCGTACTAATTAAATACGTAACTTAAACAGGATACGAAATAAGTAGATACATGTGTACTATCTCATTAAACAGATACAACTATATTTTGTTACTACTAACTATTATTTCTCATTAAGCGGTTTTCATTAATTGAGAATCACATACACCCGGTTTTTGAACGGCTGATCAAAATATTGTTCAACTAACAAAGCTGTCAAGTTAACAGTGGTGTCAAATCAATTCGAGTTTCTGAAACGTTGATCAAAAAAGAAAATCTCTAATCTATGACCAATTACATTGAAAATACGAATGGCATTTCACATAAGTTATCGCAGTAAAATTTGACATAAGCTCTGTTAATTGATCCGATCATCAAATCAGCGTCCTTAACCATGCTTTAAGCAAGTCATTATAAATATGATGCCAAGAGATATGTCATACGATTAGTTCATTGTTGCGTTGATCAGCCTTTCCAAAACCGGGCTTTAATCTTAATAATTTTCATCTTAGACCTACTCGCGCGAAAACACAACGAAGGTTTTGACCCCTTTTCTTTTTAAATTTATATCTGTGGACACAACTTTTCTTAAATTTCAAAAAGGATGTAATAATCTGAATTTCGAATGTCGACCTAAACAAACAATCCTTTTTAATATATTTACAGTCTGCAAACTGGATTGAGGTTCTTCTTTATACAGATTAATTCAAAGGGAAAGTAACACAGTAACAATTCGAGTGTTAAAAATTAAATTTTTCGCGAGCACGAAAAGGCTTAAAATGTGTATGCAGCTTACTTACTTTTTATTCGTTGTTGTAGTATGTATATTAAATTAATTACCGTTGCCGTTTCATACCGGAAATAGTGGGAGGAAAAACTGTATGCTTTGATAATTATTTTGATAAATATAGCCTTAAGAATCTAAACGAAAACTGTAAGCTTTGATAATTATTTTAATAAATATAGCCTTAAGAATCTAAACAAAAACTGTATGCTTTGATAATTATTTTGATAAATATAGCCTTAAAAATCTAAACAAAAACTGTATGCTTTGATAATTATTTTGATAAATATAGCCTTTAGAATCTAAACAAAAACTGTATGCTTTGATAATTATTTTGATAAATATAGCCTTAAGAATCTAAACAAAAACTGTATGCTTTGATAATTATTTTGATAAATATAGCCTTAAGAATCTAAACAAATACCTACACAGTTTTCAAAATATCTAAATCTGGTGGCTTTACATAAGATTCTTTTGATTAAATTTTTTTAAGTTACACAAATTATGAATTAATACGTATAGTAGGTACAATTCATTCCAATTCAATTAATACTATTTCATCTTTGCAACTTCTCTATTAAATTATTAACGATTACACTAAAAGCACACACAAAAAATAATAGGTTTAAATCTGTGTGTCCTACATATGAATCAAATTGCTACAAAGAACTGTTCATTACAACGGTCTAGCAGTTTCTAGCTCAGTCCGCCCCACACTAGTCTAAACAGCTGAAATAGTCGGATTGGAAGGCAGTGGGCCGAGATACTGACCTGTTTACACTCTACTGGCGACGTAACAAAACCGCTACTGTTTTGATTAGGTGTATAATATAATATACTGAATTAAATGCATAGCATATATTACCTGAAGTGATTATGAACGTCGAGTTTCTGAGTTCGATTGTTTGGATGGATACTAGTCCGCATTTGTACGTAAGTACTTAATGAAACACGCAGTTTTGTTATAATTTATTCGACATCCTATCTTGTTCTAATATTATATTTCTTTGATACGCTTTCACACTGTTGATAGGTCCGCCATAAATGATATGCAGTGGACTGTATAACAATTGGTATATTGTGGCTAACAAAAGAAATACCATTAATACCGGAACGACAATAGAAAATAAGTAAGCGTGCGCTATATGTCGTGTTTGGTAGCGGAGTGCCCGTCGCGCGGGCCGAACTCCTACGCACCCGGCGCGGCGGCCAGCTGCCGAAGCGTGACGAAGACGCCCGAACATACACCCTAACTACTCAACCGATCATTATAAAATTTTGAATACACGGTGTCAGAGGTAGTTACGGAAAAGGGCATAGGATACCTACCTTTAATCCAGAAAAATATAGGGACAGTGGCGTAACAATAGGGTGACAGAGCGAGCAAAATGCCACGTGCCCCCGGCTGAGGGGGCCCTCAGGCACCAAAGGCCCTGAACAAAGACGGCACAAATAAATATTGATTTTGTGTGTTGGATCAATATCAGTTATCTAATTTAATAAACCTAATAAAATACACAAGTTAGAAAATAACGGCCAAGTGCGAGTCAGAGTCACACACATCTGATGAATTAGACACGGGCCTCCGATGGTATAGTTATGCCACTGTAAATGTGTGAATTGACTGATAAATAATACATTAAAGCGAGCAAAGCAGCAGCAAAAGTAAATAGATATTGTATATAATGAATTCCAATTCATAAATATGTATATAATATAATAAAAACGTTTTTATGACAGTACTGGGAGAAATTATGCCAATAACAATTGTACGACCTTGATATCAGAAAATTCTCTCTCATCTCATTGTTTCTACTACAGAATTATATTGATTTGAATCCCTTCTCGATTACAATGTTCTTGTTATTACTCCGGTTGCCTATTTTCAATGTATGATGTTACATAATATGATGCCTTAATTGTTGGTATAGCTACACTATACGTTAGGGATTATCCATTAATCACGTGAGGCTCGAATGGGAGGGGGTTCGGAATAATTACAAGGGGGAAGGGGGGTGTAGTGAGATAAATATATTCTCGTAGAACGCGCGATTATATCTGTATTTAAGAATATTATTTTGAAAATTCAATATATATTTAAACCAAAAAATACACGTGATATTGGATAAGGGGGTAGGGTTGGAGTGGAGTGGAGGAGGTCGTCCGTTCCATTTGCCTTTGGATAGCAAAGCAAGCGATCGTATCTAAGATATTTAAATACCACTCAATGCTTTCCGATCCAGTTTGTGGACGGACGGAAATTATTTTGCACTTGAAGCGAGACATTCACCCTTTACTAATCTTTTTTTTTGTATATCGTGTGGAAACTTCCACGGATCATCACCTCACCGAGGGTGAAGTATTATGTCGGACTAGAAACGACTAAAACCACACGGTGTTCCGTCACAAGGGATACCATAGGAAGAAAGGTTCCGAGAAGTCCTGCAGATTTTGGCCTCCTGATCAGCATAAAAAAGAAGTATAAGAACCTAGAATAGTAAAGAAAACTTCCTCTATAGCATAAAAAAAATTAAAAAAAATTTTGTGGTCAGTAACACATAAGGGATAATTATACTATAAAGTCAGTCCATGAAATTAGGCATCAAAAATATAGGTGTCACTTCGCTATATTAAATGAAGCGGGTTTTTAAGAGCTTTCAAGCCCCTGCTCACTCATAAAACACGACTCAAGGTTATTTTATCCTGTGATGTGGGAAAGAGGCTTTATGCATTTTGCACACCAAGGACTCATTAAACGTAATACACATACTAATTACTTGTTCTATTAGTTATATAAGGTGCGTTACTACAAAAAAATGTGTTGTCATAAAACTGTCGTATGGTAAGAGCTTAATGTAGGTATAGCCTCAAAATAGTGGAGTTACGTTGAAAAAAATGTATTTTAAATTTAGCTGCTTAATTTGCTGCCTGCTTATATCAATTATTTATAATTCAATTAATTTGTTTTTTTTTTTTTTGGTACAGACATTTTCGGATAAATCCGGACATTCCTTCAACATCCTCAGTATTAATTACCTATAGTTTCTTTCATGTCTGCCCTCTCTCCTACGAAATATTAACTTTATTATTACTTTCAAAATAAAATTTCCTTTCTTTTCACCCGCGTAAGTCCCGATCCCGTGGGAATATCTAGATAAAAAGTTATGCGCCTATGCCTATGCCTATATTAAGCCTAGGCGTTAATCCAGGTCTCTAGCTATCTACATACCAAGTTTCACCGCAATCTGTTCAGTAGTTTTGGCGTGAAAGAGTAACAAACATCCATACATCCATACATCCACACATCCATACATCCGTACATCCTTACAAACTTTCACGTTTATAATATTAGTAGGATAATGTCAATAAAAATAACAAATCCTATAGAATCCTATAGTTTAAGATGTTAATCATAGTATAGTTATATATAGTTTATGTCGTGTGTGTGTGTGTGTTGTATTGTAATTAAATTTCAGCGATATAATATAAATGTCTTAGTTCTGTTACTTAGTAAATCACCTTAACTAGGTGTTGTTAATAATATAAATTGAAATGTCTTGTTCATCAAAATGTATACTGAACACGTCACAATTATGGTATATTGCACTGCTTCAATGAGTTATCAGATAAGAAGTATTTTAAGGAATAATAGCATTTACCAACTAACAGTTCACGGAGTTGCTTTTTAAATATTTTTTTTTAATTCTTTAAGCTCTCAACAATCTACATAGCTTTTTTAACCTCACGTAACCATGCGAATTGTTTTTATTTTTTCCTTCATCAAAATAAAGCTTTCGTTCTTTACGAAAGCCTCTGGGTATAAAAATAAACCTGTGCAAAGACAAAACCTGTCTTCAGTGATATTCAACCGGTTAACGCTTCCGCCTGGCCTACTGACCGTCTGATATTAAATGAACGGACTCGATTCACTGCGAAACGAATACTGAGGCTATGTATATTTTAGGTATGGTATTTGAATACGAGCGAATTTTTTCAAGAACAGTTAACAGGTTTATTTTGGAGAAACATTCAAAATTCACTTTATATACAGATTTGAATGAATTTAGAACCTCTCAATATTGCGTTATTGACCCAAATCTTGACCCTCTGATCCCAAATTAGCTAAATAGCATACTAATAATACACAATAACTTTTAAACTCCATTTTATATCGAGTTGCCAAAGACTGGAATGAACTGCATGCGTCTATTTTTTAAGACAATTATAATCCTGGAAAGTTTAAGAGTAGAATGAATAGGTATCTCTTGGATAGGCGTGTACCATCTTCATCTTCATCGTCACTTTCCATCAGGTGAGTTAAGACAAACGCCTACTCCGAATAAAATAACACTATTATCAAGGATAGTTGCGGAGGTAGCGTAATTGTGTTGACTTGCGTTGTGTGAGAGAAGCAGCCGTCAGTTCGCCTTGCCTACAAGTTACAACAAATGAATACGCTGGCAGTCCACACCTACTAAGTTCGTCACCTTTCGTAGAAATTACGGGTTTATTGAAGTGAAACTTCTTTATCGACGTATGGGAGAAATTTTTGTAGCAATCGTCACGTTTTTCGGTTACGCGCCATGTTGCTTTTTTTATAAAAGTTTAGTATAGTGACGTAAAGAATATAATGTAATATATTATAATAATAACAACAGTATATTCTTATGCGACTTAGATAATTGTGTCCCTTCTAACGTTAACATAAAACAATCTCTCAAAATCATTAATCAAAATATCAGGAGTATATCAAAAAACATGTCAGGTTTTCACACCATTCTCGCGAGAACAAAGGTAGAATGGGATATAATCACGTTGACCGAATGTTGGCTTCCTGGCACACACTACATCCCTGACCTACAAGGTTATAACTATTTTAAAACTGATACAAATATGTCGCAAAATGAAGGTGTAGTTATCTATGTCAATCAGAACATTAAGGTATCTGTGGAGGAACCCTCAATCCTAGAAGCAAACGCTCTGTTAGTAAAAATTGACTCTAACACTATATTAATAGCAATATATCGCCCACCGGGTTATAGAGATGTTACAAATTTCCTCAACTCACTCGATACAATCCTGTTGAATAACGCGAGGTATCAAAATATCATTATGACCGGTGACATAAATATAAACATTCATGAAGATTGTCTTGACTCGACCAAATATAGTTACCTTAACCTATTGGCCTCGCATGGACTACTGCCGGCACATTTGCTACCTATGCGGCTTCACGCATGCCTTGATCATCTCATTTTGAAAACGAGAATGCCTGCTTCGACTCTGATAGCTCACTCTTCATTAACAGACCATGAAACTGTTCTCTTCTTTTTAGCCAAGAAAATACCAAAAGTGCGTACAAATGGAACGGCTACTCGCATTAATTACGAACGGTTGGATACCGAAATAAATCAAGTTAACTTTGAACAGGTATATCATACAAACAATCCTCATGTAGCAGCTGAACTAATGATCAGTCTTCTCACTCGGGTGATTGAGTCTTGCTCCAAAACAGTTAAGATACCTAATAGGAAATCAGTCATAAAGCCTTGGGTTACCCCTGGCCTTCTTAGATGCATCCGGCATAGGGACAATTTACATAAAAAGGCTAAACAGTCACCTAACAATGAAATTTTAAAAATCTCCTTCACCAGGTACAGAAACTACTGCAATAAGCTACTTAAAAATACAAAAAAGGACTTTGAAAAGAAACAAATAAGTGATGCTGGTAGTAGTGCTAAACAGCTATGGTCAGCTATAAACACAATAACAAATAGAACTAAAAAGAAAGAAATCCCATTAGAGCTACTAAATATCGCAGCTACTCCCTTACAATCAGTAAATTGCACGAACAAATTCTTCGCTGAAATAGGTAAAAAACTTGCAGAAAACATCATAAATAACTCCACCTGCATTACATCTCCCTGTGCCAGCGATGTTAACTTTCAATCTTTGGTCCTCTTACCTTCGGACGACAATGAAGTTGCCAGGCTCATTTTGTCCTTACGAAATAACTGCGCCCCAGGATGGGACCGAATAACAGGTGATTTTCTAAAAAAATATATTACCATAGTTGTACCACCCTTAACATATATCTGCAATCTTGCTCTAACAACTGGTCAATTCCCTAAAGCTTTTAAAAAGTCCATAATTCATCCCATCTTTAAGGCTGGGGACAGAAGTCGTGTCACCAACTACAGACCTATAGCAGTGCTCCCTGCCCTTTCCAAAATATTGGAGCGGATCATGAACGGCAGGCTCGTGGATTACTTAGAAAAATTTAACATTCTATCACCTACACAATATGGATTCAGAGTTGGTAAATCCACATCTGATGCTGTTCATGATCTGACTAATTATGTTGTAACTAACTTGGATGGTGGGCAAAAGGTCCTGGGGATTTTTATAGATCTTGCCAAAGCATTTGACACGGTTTCTGTTCCCATTCTGATGGGAAAGATGGAAAAAGTGGGAATCAGGGGTGTCCAACTGAAACTTTTTGAGGACTATTTAAGTCAGCGAACCCAGTGCGTCAAAATTGGTGATGTTATGAGCGATGAGTGTACTATGAGCTACGGCGTGCCTCAGGGCAGCGTGCTAGGGCCAACGCTTTTTCTTATTTACATCAACGAACTGGGCTTGCTTACCGTCCCGAAAGGCAAGATAATAACCTTCGCAGACGATACTGCTCTGCTATTCAGTGCGAGGTCATGGCGCGATGTGTATGAATATGCACAGTCAGGCTTTAACGTTGTAACAGAGTGGCTCCGTAATAATGTTCTCACTTTAAACGCGGAAAAAACCAAATGCATAGCATTTTCTTTAAAACATAACACACATACCACACCAACACCGTCGTCGTACTCAATTGTTGCCCACTCATGTTCCAAACAAAATATTAATACATGCACATGTAGTCACATACACCATACAGACAATATAAAATACCTAGGTGTAATCATAGATAATACCCTAAGATTCCAGGAGCACATCAGTACCCTTAGCAGTAGATTGCGAAAATTAATATATGTCTTTAAGACCTTGCGACATGTAGCAGATGAACACCTAAAAAAATCAGTTTACTACGCTCTTGTACAATCTTTACTGATATACTGCATCACGACTTGGGGTGGTGCCCCAAAACACACCATTTTGGTACTCGAAAGGGCGCAAAGGGCCATACTAAAAGTGTCTTACTGTCGACCATTCCGATATGCAACAGCGCTCTTGTACAAAGAGGCCAGAGTCCTAACGGTACGTCAACTGTTTATATTGCAAACGGTTCTAAAGCAGCATGGACTCCTAAGCTTTAACCCAGTACTATCTCGGAATAAAAGGCGATTTAACCCAGTCAATCGCCAACAAAACCAGCTCACCATGTTCTCCAAACGATTCTTTTGCCACCTTGGTGGCTATCTTTATAATAAAATAAATAAGAAGCTTTCAGTATATCATCTCACCAAAATCAAGTGCAAAATGAAGGTAAGCTGTTGGCTACAGGACTTTAGCTATGAGGATACGGAAAACATACTATCTGTACAGGTATAACTCTTACAACTACAGTATCATATAAAATATGTACACGTAAACACACACACACACACACGCACACGCACTCACACACACAGACACACATACAAAACACACACACAAAAGCATACACACCAGTACTAATCATACTAACACTACTATAAACTATAAATGAATAATATGTAAAACCTAAAATTCTTTACCGCAGAGATAAGTGTATGTGTACATAAGCTAATTTTTGAAATGTAAACTTGTCCGAGGGGTGGGGACCTGGTGTCCTGAAATACAGACTCTCCGTCTAGTTTAGGCACCAGTCTCCCACAGTACATCTAAATTAAAAAAAAAAAAAAAAAAAAATTAAATATAATGTACTTCTACTGTATTGTGGTGAGAAAAAATAAACTTTATTATTATTATTATTATTATTATTATTAGTTTTGAAGTTTCGTTTGAAATAAGAATAACAATAAATTAATTTGAAAGTGATAAAATAAAAAGACTTATTCAAATTTAAGTGAATTTACAAGAAAAGTAAGAGTGATTATACATTTCGTTTTATAATTTCTTAAGGCTTAAGCCTTATCTACCCCATTTTCGTGAAGTTGCAAATAGTAGAAAAATGATATGTCGTAAAGAAGTTTCACTTCTTACCTGTGTACTCTGGTACACACACACATTTTTTATTGACGGTTTAATAGACTAAATTTATTACAACATCACTCTGGCCAATCACTCAAAACCTGATTTAGTACAACATTGTATAGAATATATATATATATAACTAGATAGAAATAGATAACTATTAGTTATTATTAGTACAGCAGTACCGCCAGTACGCGGCAATGGCGAGTAAAGAATAAACACCTAAAGTATTTTTATATTATATTGACAAAAAAGTAATAGCTAAAATAATTTTTGCAACTTATCTTTAAAGGAATTTACAGATCACTAACATCTAGCAATAACGCAATTTAACATAATAAATATATTTAGCAATAACAAAACATCTCCACTTCATAATAAGTTCGATTTGACATTTTGTTTTTATTTACGGAGAATAACCGTTCTGCCGTGCGTGCGTGCTCTCAGCTACGCGTTGTTGCCCCTGCTAACACTTTTACCGTGGACGGTAAGCTAAATTGGTAGGTATATAAAACGCGACCTCGAGCGAGTGATGTAGCCCTGCCCACAGTGGCCACACCGCCACCGGTCAAACCGATTACACGGTTTTGTGGTATCGTTGCTACATCTATTAAAAAAAAAATAAAAAAATAAGTTTATTTTGTCTTTGGACTATAGACATAAGTATATGACCCTACCTCAGTAGTAATCTTTTAAAAAAGTTTTTAAAGGTTATAAGAAACGCAGACAACGATCTGTATTTTCACAAAAAAGAAAACGTAATTATATGAACAACAAAAGAGGAAAGATCGGGATGTTTTTCTTACGATTCCTTTTATCCATGAAACGAACTCCTTTACCAAAAGGATACATTTGCCGGAGCCGACCTTGAAGTTCTTTGTTAAAAATATAATGTATAAGGAAACATCTACTCAAATAGATGGGGCTTTATGAGTTTCGTATTAGGGAAGATATTTTTAGCTCATTATTTCATGATTTTATATTATGTTATGACAAACTATGTAAGAAAAAGAAATACATAGTACCTATGTGTATAACTAGCAATAGAACAAACAAAAAAATAGACAAAAATTTTAAAAACTGATTTTTAGGCGTAGGTAAGTTACGTGCAAATAACTGTATGAGCTTAAAATTTTGTTATTGTAATAACAAAATTTCAATTTTTTTTTTTTGAAGAATACTAGCAACATGGGCAGGCCTATGCCACTCGATGTACTTACGTGCGCTAGACAACTACCGGCCGCATGGCCGCTGGCGGCCCTTATACGCAGTCTCGCGCAGTGGGTTGCCGACAGCTGTACCGCGCGCTCACGCTTTTATTTTTGAATTTTTACATAGTTCGAAATCGTATTTTTATACCTTTATATACTTTCAATACAGACAAATTGACATGGTATCTGGTAGTTTATGTGCTGTACATAGACGTATATCCAGTAAAAGAAAAAAATTACAAAATTTGTAATTGTTTTTGTTTTCAAATATATTTTGTTCTATTTTGATGTTTTGGTTTCTGTTACAAATAAATAATAAAAAATAAATAATAAGTTAATACGGTTTTCACTGTCACATAAAGTTGTTTTTTAGATAAGGATTTTTATGCAATTTCTTTAATATACAAATACCTACTTAATTCGAATGGTAAACCATTCGAATTATACAATTTATTTAATTAATCAAGTGTTTGTTTCGAATACAAATAGTTAATTCTGTAATAAAAGTAATTAATAATGGTTTGCCATTCTTATTAAATATTTATAATAGTAAATAAAATACGTAATTTTGAAATGGTTTTAAGATTCTAAATACCTTATCTTTATAATTTTTAAGTAAAGATACTTTATTATTTTAATGCCATAACTACAAGAAATAAAATCTTTAGTACCTAGGTACCTTATTTTTTAAAAAAGAAGAGCAAAACGCCACCGCGCTAGCGGTGCGTCCAGCCAACCAAAACTTTTAGTTTTTAGATTTTGTCGGCACTATTGTCGTCAAGGACAACGACGCCGCGACGCATCTACTCGTGTAGTGAATTCCACGCGTTTGATTGGGATGTAGGTGTACTCGACTTTAATTAGGGAGCATCAACAATATACATATGCAACATTGTTCTTTAGATTTATCACTGCATCACATTTATACTAATATTGTAAAGGTGAAGAGTTCGTTTGTTTGGTTGAAGCGCTAATCTAAGGAACTGCTGGTTTGAATTGAAAAATTCTTAAAATTTTGTGTTGGATGGACTATCCATTAATAGAGGAAGGCTATAGGCTATATAACATCACGCTACGACAAATTCTTTAAAATTCTTTTCTCGAATAGTTTATTAATGTTTGTCGTTAAATAGAGGTTTGGTTAAGCAAGGTGCTTCGGCAATAAGTTTTCGGAGAAGCGATTTGTTGTTAAGTGTTGCGTATTAGTAAACTTACGGGGACGTGGTATTAAGTGTTACACTTTTCTAAGTCAAGGTAACACACCCGATTTTATGTGTAATAAAACTTTACTTAATTAACATAGCCTTTTTTTTATAAAAATATAGAAATTTAATATTACATTTAAAAGAGATGGTAACCCTAAACTCACTTACGGCAACGCAACCATGCGTTATTGCGAGGCAATAATAATCATGTTTTAAGAATATTAAAGATCATTTTCGCATGCAGGGGTCGGCGGTCGTAAAGAGTAGGTAATTAAAACGGTAGGTATGGACGTTTTTGTAGGGAGTGATTTATCTGTTACGTAGTAACTACTTAGTAATCTGTGACATGGGTCACACTTACATACTATGTTTATGGGTCACACATTACTAGTATTCTTGTTAACCCCTCCAGCTAAGCTAAATGTTTGTGTTAGGAGTAGGTTCACGTCGATAGTGCACTGGGTGGGGTTCGAACCCGCAACCAATTTTATTTGTATTGATTAAAGTGCACGTAGATAAGACTTCAAACATTCAAGATGCTAGGTAAGCAATGTTTGAACCTCATGAAGCGCTAAAAACTTAAGACAAGTGAAATTTTATTTATGCAATAATAATAATAATTTCACACATCTCACACTGTCACACACGGCCGTCTGATCCCAAACTAGGCAGAGCCTGTACTATGGTAACCAGACTGCTGATAAACATACTTATATATTACTAAATACATACATTTTATAGATAAATTACACCCAAACAGTACAAATGATCATGCTCATCACACAATTAATCGTCCTGGGTAGGAATCGAACCCATTACCCACGACCTCTGGCTCAGCAGTCAGGGGTCACTAACCACTAGACCAACAGGCCAGTCAGACATTTGCAATTGGTAAAGTTGTGGGCTTCTATTCCAAAAGTAAAAAAAATTTTGTTTCCTTAACTATTTGATTTCTGAACAAATTTGCTGGTTGGTTTTTTTATGGTACTATAATCAGTTTGATTTTATTTCTATGAAGCTTTCTTACTAGACCAATAGATATGAGCTTCAATTTCCTTTGTTAGATGGAATGATTTTATTTCAATAAAGCTTTCTTACAATAGATAAATTAACTTCGAACGAACTTACAGACACTAACAGACAGAGGCGTAATAAAATTGGTCTCCGCAAATTCTTGTTTAATCCCTAAAAATCACAATAGACTTGGCGTACTAAAAGGTAAGCAGCTTATTGTCCTTTTATTATTTTGGGAAGTCTCCGGTCGATCCGACATTTCTTTTGTTTGTTTTCGTAATGTTTTGGTGGCAACGATCACAATGACATCTATGGAAAATTTGTAAATCACGGTAAATAATATAAACTAAGTAAATAAGTAAAAAATAAGTAGTGCTACCTTAATACAGTAGCTGAAGCTAGTAAATGCCGCGTTCCTATAATCAAGAAACGATTAGTTTTGCTTACGGACGGTAAATTTAATTGAATTTTTACAGAAAAAACGGGCAAAAGTCAGTTTCTCTTTATTAAACGTCAAAACTCAAAAGGGTAGGCACTTTTATAACAACTTTGTCATACATCGTCAAATCATTTACTTTTTACAATTAAAATTTCCAAACTTGAAAATAATGGATATCAAAATATTAAGTATAAACTAGCAGCGCCACGCGGTTTCACAAGCGTAAGTCCCGATCCCGTGGGAATATCTAGATAAAAAGTAGCCTATGCGTTAATCCAGGTCTTCAGCTATCTACATACCAAGTTTCAAAGCAATCGGTTCAGTGGTGTTAGTTAGTTAGGTAGTGCGTGAAATAGTAACAAACATCCATCCATCCATCCAAACTTTTACATTTATAATATTAGTGGGATTAGTGGGATATGACACTTGATTTCATGAGGACTGGTAAACATTTTATTTTCACCATCGACAACTTTGTTTTAATCTTCATTCATTAGTCATCCCACTAACTCCAAATCAATTCAAACGTCTTCTTATCACGATTCAATAGATTTCCAGTAATATTAGGCTAGCGGTCTCTTTGATAGCTCTATATCACTGAACATCAGATGAGAAACAACGGATAATAGCCTTCTACGAAAATAAACTACAGGATCTTCAAATTTTAATACAGAATTTAGCTGGAAATTTGATACATTATTAATTTAATAGCAATATTATCTTGCTAAACATTGAACTACAAACAATCATAGTAACTAGAGATCGCCGACCATAACATTTTTTTTCTTTGGTTTATTTTATTGGCAATATAACTCGAACTGTCATTGTTTAAACTTACGCATCATGATGACAGGTTTACATATACATACAGGACGCGTGTATCTTGATGTAGCGTTTTTACGTAATTTTTTAATTGTAACCTAAGTAGGTATATTGTTTAAAAATTTTAGCTTTCTGCACTTTTTCTATACATATTTTTTTTGTATTCCAAATGTTACGTCCATAACGAAAGTATCTACAAAAGTTTCTTCGATAGCTTTTTGCTAAAATCGTAATTTTTTTTAAATTTGTTTTTTTTTAAACTTAAAATGCAAAACTGTATATATCTGTTTACAACATTTCATAAAAATCTTTAGAGCCGTTTCCGAGATAACGGAAATACAAATACACACGTACAAGAATTGCTCGTTTAAAGTAATAAGATATAGAAGATAGGTGCCTTATATTTTACTTAGCAAATATAACATGAAATAAATAACATATAATTATGCTTGTTTGCTGTTCTCAGCGCTGTTCTGAATAAACTAAATGGTTATTTATTTACCAGAGTTTTGTTTAAAGTTAAACAAACTAAAACGGCTGGAGCTTGCGGATGACACCTAATAAATTAGTGAGAAATTATACCGCATTGCAGTTATGTGAATTATTGTGTTATGCTTTCTCTATGCAATCTATATTTAGATATTGTTTTGCATTTCATTATAACCTAATAATGTATGTATTATGACAAAGTATGGTATCGCATTGTTCATAGCTTTTCGTTTATCTATAGTAATCTTTATAATAAAGCTGACCGAGTTATCCCTGGCCATACCAGTCGATTTTGAAGAAGTCTTTTTACATGAGAGAGTCCACTTTTTGACGCACAATATAGGCTGTTGAACTTAAGACAACTCACAAACGGCCGTCTGATCCCAAACTAGGCAGAGCCTGTACTATGGTAACTAGATAACTGATAAACATACTTCATTCAATTAGCCTAAGTTAGTCCACTGCTGGACATAGGCCTCTCCCATGTGCAAACATACTTATATATTTATAAATACATACATATTATAGATAAATTTACACCCAGACACAGAACAAATGATTGTGCTCATCACACAATTATTTGTCCTGAGTGAGAATCGAACTCACGACCTCTGGCCTAGCAGTCAGGGTGACTAACCAATAGCCCAATAGGCCAGTGTCTCCACGGTAGTCTTGTGAAACATTATTAAGTTTTCAATGTTTTTTTAAATATGGAAGTTAAATGTTGTACTACCATAAAGAACCACATACCAAACCACTTAATAACGTTAATAATACCCGAAAATAATTCGTTATTGGTTTTCTAACTATTTAATTTACTTCGGGAGACTTTTAGATCGAGGTCCAATCAAAAAAATAAATTCAAATCAATTTCGAAGTAAATCCACTGGCCTCGTAA
Organism: Callimorpha dominula; assembly: GCA_949752705.1. Taxonomy (NCBI): domain Eukaryota; kingdom Metazoa; phylum Arthropoda; class Insecta; order Lepidoptera; family Erebidae; genus Callimorpha; species Callimorpha dominula. The sequence continues at coordinate 5,448,552 of OX457008.1, read as the reverse complement.
TTATTATCAAAATTGTAAATGGTGGAAAGTAATAATCAATCGAATCTGACGTCTAAAGGCATCAACTGGGATGTCTGAAAGGCGTTGTTTAATAAAATGCTTGAAAGGACAATTTTTTAACTTAGTTTTGTTTGTCTACGTTTTGGAATAAGGCCGTATGTTGCTATCCAAAGAACTACAAATATATATATAATTAATAAATCTGATATCTATCGGACTAACAAAAGCTAAGTTTGGCGAATTTAAATAGACCCACTTTTCACTTACATAGGTAAAATATAAAATTAACAAATCATTAAAATTACGAATGGATTTCATTTTGTTTATCCTGGCAACAATAAATCGTTTTAAAACCAAACAAAATGTCAATGGTGCCGATTCTATTGTACACTGATTATATGACTACTAAAACCTGACTTAATTTCTTCATATCAACCTTGTCTTTTTCGTAACAAGGTCTATTTGTTACTGGCATCTATTTCTCAGCGCCACTAAATTTCACTAAAACCTGTCAATATATACTCAACTTTATTTCCACGCATCGAGATTCCGCATTCATTCAAATTCCGTATAATTGCCACGCAGCGATAGTCGAAAATTATTCAAGTGCCGTATAAAAACTTGTTCAAAACGAACTAAGATGACGTTATTTTAATCGACACCTACGAAGACGATTACTAATAACCCAGAGCAAAAGAGATGGCATTCAACAGATAGCGGCTCTCGCTACGTGGTATTAAAGTTTATTTAAGCGTGTCAGACGTTTTCAGAGTTTTCGTTGTCAGAGTTTAGTCGACAAATAAATTTCTTATTTCGATAGCTACATATGTTAGCTACTTGTTTAAATTTGAAATAAGACCTTATTTCGAAGTGTACAAGGTTTATCTTATATGAAGAAAATTTAGTCAATTATAGTTTAGAGAGTGAAGTAACAGAATTGGCACCAATGTCAAAGAGATTTTACTCTAACAGTGAATATGCTCTCAGCATAAAGAATCGTTATATTTATGCATTGTTGAGATGCACTATGCGTCGGACATGAAACAGAAGGATAAACTGTAAAATATGCAGTACACGGTGCCGCGATAAAAGGCTACTGTCGACTGTTTTAACAATCGGGTCGGGATATAAATTTTTACTATGTCAACCCTCCCTCGGCACTGAAATGCATTTTTAAACAACGGAATGAAAGTGATATGTTTGGAGACTGCAATCCTCCGTTTTATGGTTTGGGGAGCGAAGTTTTAAGGCTTTGATTAAAATTTGACTTTTAAATTTTATGAAAATTTTACGAGGCTGTAAAAAGAGATGACAGCTTATTAAATGTCGTTGTCTAAGGTTTAAGACTTGGCACAGAAGAACTGTAGAACAGTACGTGTTTTTAAATTAAAATTAAAATAATATCATTAAAATAAAATACAACTTCTACTGTTCTGTCCCTATCTACTAGTCATCTCTATCTACGAGTCACCCGGAGTAGATAGGTTCGCAGCCGGAACTACGGGTCGGTGTTACCGCGAGCATATGCAAATATGCGGGAAGTGAACGTGCCTTACAGCTCCGGTACCTATCTGGACAATAGGGAGTGTGCCGGTTGCGAATGGGGGGTCGTTGCGAATGTGGTTTCACGAGTGGCGATCTCCTGTGACCGATAGGCATACGGGTAACTAGCCTTAATTAGTGCCGGCGCCATGGCGGTGGAGGTATGACCTGCCCTACAAAGGTCCCTGAGTCTCAGGACCTTGGTTTGGGGAACAAGATGCAGATATACTGACCCTACATTTATAACGAATGCGTTGGTAGGGTGGGGGCAGTATGAAACAAATACGTAGTGAAGAGAGAGGAAAGGGAGCTGTTCTGTAGGTACTACGCCGTCCGATTCAGATGATACCTCTTTTTGACGTATGGAAACTCCCACAGGCTAATACCTAAGCAGGACTAACAGTAAGGTAAAACCACACAGTGGCCCGTCACGAAGTTTTTATGCTGGGTTCAGGTATAACGTAGAAAAGAAGTCCCTGTGAACCCCGGAGAAGAACCACTGACAGTTTAAGGGTTAAAATGTATTTACTCAGTTAATTACTCTATGTAATAATTTAGCAATAATAAGCCTTTTAATACCATTGCCAAGGGGTTGTTTTTTTAAATTGTCTACAATATAAGAAGATAGTCTGGACAAAACAGAAGCAGGTCAGATTTTCTACATTTTATAGTCTTAGCAAACTTCTTGGGAACCGCATATAATGTGATCAGTATTTAATGGTAGAATGACTAAAGGCGCGGCAAAAGATATGTAAACGTTTGCCTACATATCTTCTGTCAACATATTTTTAAAGCGGCTCACTCAATACAAAACAATTTACTCAAAACCATAAACAAATCACCAAAATTTCCTGAAACACGTATTTGTTTTTGTGATATTTTCAAAAAGAAGACATCAAAAGAATTTACATTCAACATAATCCTTATTGAAGGCACTACGCTTCCCACCCACGCACTAATCAAGTCGTCAGTACTATTAAAAGGTTTTCTTCTAAGAAAAGCAGTTATAAATATACTCAACATTTAATTTCCTCCGTCTTTTTAATCTTCTTTTTTAAATTTAAGAATCCAATATCACATTCATAAATTAACACTTTGTAATTTTGTAACAGCAGACGTAAAAGGCTCGCAACTTTTTTTAGGTTGATAAATAAAATATTTTACTGTTGGCAACCTCGGAATAAGGGTGCCTCATATTTCATTGTTTGTTTCGAGTTTTTTTACGGTGTACATTTTATACTTGTTTTCACAATTCATTTGTTAATAAGCCATTACAAGGCTTTTTTTGTTTTGGGTGATGTACTTTGATGTGGTAATTATCTTAGGGTTGTCAAAATTACCTACTAAATTAATGCAACCCACTTTATTTAAATTTTTTTAATGAGACCTTAAATGATCTGGCTTACGAGTATATTCGTAATTGTTAATTTGAAAAGGTCAATCCTATAACGTTTTCTTTGTTGCAAACGACCTTTGCCTACCTACCATATTATCAAAAATCGGGACATAAGTTTTGTGCCACCTTATTTGGCATCAACATTTCTCGTTTTTACCTTTAAACATAGACACATTTTATTTCGACGCAAACTCTAAAATACCACATACATTATGCAGTCTTGGGTGGACAAAGGTGGAGTCGGGCTTGGATAACCGCCAGTGAAAACATTATCGATATAAAACCTAACTTTCCATTGAACCTTTTTACTGTATCCTATATCAGCGGCGAAGGAAACTGCGGAGAAATGTTTACTCGAATTGTATGTATCACCAAATGTATGCATTGTGCATTCTTCCCGAGAGTAGTCTATTGAATCAATATTTAAAGCTAGTGTTTTTATTTATTATAGCTACTTTAGGAATAAACTTTCAACGTTTTCTTACAGGTTAGTACCGAGACTGTTTTTGTATCTAACATCAAAGTAGAACTGAGAAATCTTGGTACGTCGTTTTATAATTTATAAAATCATGAATTTTGTCTGAGTCATTTCAATGAAATTCTAAAGTATGTATTCTATAATATAGAATACATACTTTAGAGTTTCATTAGCTATAAGTATTTATCTTATAGCTGGTTGTAATAATGTTTATAATATGTATCTTGTATAATAAAAAATTATACATATTTTAGCCTATAGTATTTGGTTTACGCAAAAAATCTTTATTATTTACTAATTTACCCTATTTATCTGTTACCACTTTGTACACTTATTGCATCCAAAATGGATGAAATAAAAAGATATTGCTTTTAGATACGCTGTATGCCTCTTTTGAGTCGCAAAGAAGTTCTTTAAATGGACAGAGATGAGCTAAATATGCACTAAAACTTAACCAGTTAATGCGCTTTAAGAACAGAATGCGGTTATAGGTTCACCATTTCACAACTAAGCAACAGCTCGCAGAACGGAGAAATTCTGTGGTTTTATTAGGTTTATGTTCGATAATCTCCTCAGCGTATTTTTTAGATACTTTATGGGTATTGCCTCGAAAATGAGGTATCGTTTTTCTGTATGGCTCGTTAACTCAAATCAATACGGTTTAAATAATACATATACATTGCGGTATTTACAAAGAGAAACTTCAATAAAATCATAAAAACTATTAAATGATTTCACTACAAAATGTTTTCTTGGCATGGCGAGACAATATAAGTCAAAACTTGCAAATTTTGTAATTAAATTATCTGGATCGCGTGCGCTCGCCCAACCGTGAAGACAAGTAACCCTGTTACCCATCAGTTCTGAGGTACCGTGTGATAACGGGGCGGTAGTCTGTGGTACAATCTCCGTGACAAACGTTTTAATATACGACTTTATTTATAAATTTTATAATACACAGTAGTTGGTTTCAATATTCAATAACATGAAATTCTATTTTTAAATAACTTTCAAATTAACACTATAGGTACTTAAAATGTAAGATAATTATTATTTTAACCAACTTTAAAATAGTTCTATTTTGAAATAGATTTCTTGATAAGAACCCGTATCTCAAACGGTCATTGTATTTAAGATACGGATCAAATATAAAATATTTTGAAGGGTTTCCTTTTGAGCAGTTTGGCAGGTTATGACGTTGAATGTGTAGTACACTTATATTATTCCTTTGTAACCTGAATCGTTTTTTTTTTAATTCTAAAGTTTTAAACCACTTATCCAATATACTAAGGAATAAAGGTTAGTTCTAACAAACACCGCTATTCACAATAACCGATAACATCTATAATAAACTGTTACTGCAAAATGATTCTCACTTCCTGACCACAATCACGCTCAGAAGATTCGAATCGAATAATCGCCTGAAGTCTTAGACTCGCGCCACCCGTTAACGGGATGTATCGAAGTCTCGACGCAGGTAATAACCACAGCATCAGAGGTAATCGTGCCAACTGCACTTCACGGCCGATTCGCTAAGCAAACAATGGTTGCATATATATTTGTCCAACTTCCATTTTCATATTTCTTAAAATGACAAATATGAATATATTAAAACATACCTCGAAACCATAAAGTCAGACTTATCATGGATTATCTTTGTCATGTGCTGCTTATGGTTACAATTATTAACATTTTCAATGCCATGCGACGGATGAAAATTTTCTTTCTTTAAAAAAAAAAAAATACTAGTGACGTGGGTCACACATTACTAGTATTCTTGTTAACTCCTCCAGCTAAGCTAAATGCTTGTGTTAGGACTTGACATTAGACAGCGTAAAAGGCGAATGTGTTGTAATTATACAAAATGCAAATCCGCTTCCTGTCCTTATTTTCATTATTCAGAGCCCGCACAATATGTTTTTATCCTAAATAGATGATTTAAGTAGCAGCGCGGTAACACTTGCGTTTGTGACTGAAAGGCCGATCTGTGAGATCTCGGCCGCACACGCGACATGTGAATTGTATTATAGTTCGGGGTTCGACTGGCCCTCATAAAAAAGACTACGCCACTTGCCTCTGTCATCGGATATCTCTTCTCATGGTTCTCTAGGGATGTTAAGCGCGATAATACTGCGCTTAGCGCAGTCCTTTAAGCATAACATGAGAATGGGACGCCCATTTGACCTTGTTCAAATCTTTCCTAGTTCAAACTTGTCTGACAAGCGGGTCTGTTCCATGCTATGCAGATGCCCAAACCACCTTAGACGTCTCCTTGAGTGTGAAACAGACTGATGAAAAAGTGGAGCAAAATTTTATGGTAAACAGGGGAAACAAGGTGTACCTGGCAACACTGAAATGACGTGACATAAGATGGCAGCCGCAATTGCGATTTAATACCGCGCCGAAAGATCATTGTCGCACTAAATAATAGGAAGTCCAAAGTTGTTATTGAAAAATTAATATTATTTTAAATCCAAAAGCTTTAGATTAAGGATGTCATTTTATAATACAACTTATTTTTATTTGCATTTGGAATGATATTAAAATATTTGACACATCCAATATCAAATAATTTGAAACAACAGAATTGAAATCTTTAGATATCAGGTTCAAGTTACATTATTTATTAATTTCCAGACACTTAGTCAATATAAAATTTAATTTTAACTAATTTGCGAAAATGACTCCTCGTTTTAATTTTTTTCATAAATGTGAAACAATATTTTAAATAAATAAATAATAAACATATTCTGAGTTCCTCGACCTCTAATAAGGCGAAGTAGATTATTTATTATGCAGTCAATTACAGTTATTTATAGTATTTGTAGAAATAGCGGGTAGTTACAGAAAACAAGAAATGCTCTCACCATTTCTATTGAGTCTGCTTCGTTTACGATGCACTACGCAGAATTCCGTGCCGTTAATTCACTAGTTGTTCTCTCACATTCGAAATACCAGAGAAATATACAGTTTTCTAAACTAGAGCTACCATAATGTGACCTTAATTTTTTTATACCACCGACTAAAAAATACAGTGCAATTTTTGTTTAAACAATCTAGGTAGCCGCGTGCATTCGGCCTATACGGTAGGAACAGGCTATCTTCCTACCAGTAGAGATCTAGTCCATTTTGTACGTGATAATTTGAATTAATATAACTTCAAATAATCTTCAAGCAGAAACGTATAATTATGTTAATTGCGGCGTTTAATCGTGATTAACTCACAGAAGATTTTGAAACTTAAAACGGTTCCACGATAAAGTAGACCAGTACTTTTTAATTTGTATTGTTTTATAATAGGCCTAAGCAAATTTCTAGAACAATAGTCGTAATTCTTTTCAAACGAAACAAACAACAAATCATCACAGTTAGCAGAAGATTATTCGATTACAAACAATTTAGAACAATGAACGTGTAATATTTGCTATTCATACTCACATTAAGGTAAGCTAGATAAAAGCCGCGATCTAAATCTCGTTTTTGTCCCAACATTACAAAAAAAAAAAACCGGAAAGAGCGCTCTACTACAACACAATGGAAAATTTGCAGCGTGAAATAATAATCCAATTAGTGATATATTTAATCATATAATAAATTAAAACGGCGTTAGTATTGCCAGTATTTAATTAGAAATTACACATAAAGATGATGATGTGTTTTTATTACTTTCATTCCTTAAAAGGAATTCTTATAGGATCACTTTGATGTCTGTCAGTCTTTTTTTTATGGGATAGGGGGCAAACGAGCCCCTGCAACTCAAGAGTCACAAGTGCTTTGCCAACCTTTAAGGTGAGATCAGGGGAAGAGGGGCAGTGAAAGGGGTAAGGGGAGAAGGGGGGAAGAGGGAGAGGGAAGGGTTAGGGCCTCCGGTAACTACCCTCACCTCACATTTTTGTAAAAATATGATTATGAAATCATAATACCCATTCGTAAAGTTTAGGTTCTCTAAGTTGTTTAGGACCATACTGGAAGCATGAATTAATTAGAATTAGTAATGAGTTGATTGTAATTCTTATTACGGGCAATGGAAATTAAAGGTTATTTTTACTTAATTAGAATGAATACAACTAACCTTCATTTTCTAGCATCTCGTCACTCAATTATCAATAATGTTCAAGTTTTTGTAAGCAAACTCTGAGAATACTCAACTCATTATTTTTTTTATCAAATATGATACGCACTGTACAGTGGAGTATATTTTAGTATTGTAACACTGAAATGCGTGCAATGCTAACATCAAAACTAGGCTACCGAAACCGCTCGCTCTACGTGTCTCCGCAACGTACTAAAACGGTTTATTGTGAATCAGATAGTGTAAAAAGCGATTTTCATTTGAAATCTAAATATAGAAAGTTAATCATATTATTATGTTAAATAGTAATTGTCCCGAGCGTGGGTGTTCTTTGTGTCCCTTGGTTGAAATGTTTGTGAAGCCGCCTGCGACAAAGGAATATTCCTAATGCGGGAGTTGTCTTTTTTAACATAACATAACAGAACATAATTATGTTCTACATTTTACAAATTAGATTTTGATGTTTTCGTAGTGACGATTATTTTCGGAAAGGCAAAATCAAAATCATTTATTTCAAATAACCCAATATCTGGTTATATATAAATTGTCAGGAGACAAAACATAAAATACTTTTTTGGATTTATTGTAGTGTGTAAGTCTGTATATAAGCTAAAGAGAAGTGACTTCACAGTAACAATAAAAAATATGACTTCTGAGAAAAGAATGTTAGTGATGTGATGTGCCCTTGATCTCGACAGCGTATTGCCTGGAGGTTTTCAAACGATTAAAAAATACAATAAGATTCGGTCAATTACGAGTAGGCACCATTATATAATACATTTCTAGAATTATGACGATGGTGAAGATGACAAGATAAGTACAAGTGAAACGATTACATCTTGCCCAAGGCCATCGATACTTAGTAGCGCCTTAATATAAAACAATAATAAAAATAACATACATGTCGAATTCTCAGGCACAGGATAAGGCATAATGTGGGCACGAAGTGCGGGCGATGAGAAAACTCCCTTTTGATATTTAATCACTGATGTATTGTAAACACGCAAAGAAACACTGTACAGTTCCTGGGCTAGTGTTGACTCGGCGGTGACCAAACGTAAAGTGAACTCGTCCTTCCGCACGCCAACAGCCTCCGTCTAGACTCTGCGTAACGCCGATAGATAGCGCTTGTGTTCCTTTCCGGTGAACTTATTATCGAGGGCGCTATAAGCATCCGTACTAATGACCAAATATGCGACATATATATTTACACGATTATTATGCGATCGCCCATATCGCCCCCCTCCCCCCTTGGATCCGCGGCTGCCTCACACACGAGATATTGCTATTCAAAGGAATATTGCTAATATGGATAGGGGACTGTAAGCTCTATCAAAATCTATCAACTATTAACTTTTTAATAACGATGTAGTCCACCATGAACCAATGAACTTACAGCGAATGAAATAAATGAACCATGAGTCATGATGAGGCTTAGGTGTAATGGCTCTCTCATTTCATTCGCAAACGTCATAGAAAAGCCGAGGTGAAATCACTTGTTGCAAAGCGATTAACTAGCGAATTTCCCATCAAATGTATCCGCGTATAGGTCAGTGAACGCATCGTTGCGGTTCGCCGTAACGGATCTACAGAACGGCAACGTGAACCATCTAAGGGCAAATGGCGAACAAACTTGTTCCATAAAACTTAATCTATATTACTGCATTGGTCTATTTTCCAAGTACATTGATTACACTATAGTAAACATTTATTTAGGTTCACTGTTTATGGAAAATTTTCCCTAGATTCAGGCTCAGATTGACTCTAATATTGTGTCATATTAAACTTGTGTCATTGATTAGAAAAATCGTGCGAGAGCCATGCTTCGGCACGTATTGGCCGGCTCGTGGTTACCGGAGGACCTAACCCTTCCCTCTCCCCTCTCCCCCCCCTCTCTCCTCACTTCCCGCTCTTCCCCCCTCTCCCCTCTTCCTGTGCAGCGGCCGTAGCGGGGGCTTTACAAACATTTAAACAACGGATAAAAAGAACAATAAGACTCGGAACAACTATTTGTGGATCACACAACTTTTTCTCCCGTGTAGGATTTGAACCTACAACCACAACACTGGGCACGGCATAGTTACTTTAACCATTACGAATTGAATTTCAAGTTAAGGCTATACTCTGAATACCGACACATGAGCCATTATTTAATGGTAAACGCTTTCAACTGTATAATAAAATTCACACTATCTACGAAACTCCCAAAATCTTCACCATATCCATAAGGGACACCTTTAAATGCTTTATTCACATAACACATAATTTTCCAACTCCTCCTGCGGGCCATACAGCTGCGGAGGAAGTTATGCGTTCATAAAATCCCTCGGGCAGTGTCTCGTCATGAATACCGTCAACTTTACGATACAATCCGAGTCACGTCTCGCTCCAAGATCCAACAAATATTATGTTTGTAAAAGTTGGACATGGCATTTTGTAAACAAACGTAATTCAATGATGTTGTTTTAAGAGAATTTAAAATTTGAGAATGTACAATAAAAATGTCTCTTGTTTCAAATTGTGTTTATTTCAGGGTGCGTATTTCTTTAAATATAAAAGACGTGGTATGTATGTACAGTTACGTGTAAAATTTTAGGTATACAGTTGACTTGACAATAATCTTCGCAGAACTACACAGGTTACTTTTTCTTGTTTTAATTTTGTTGTTATTTCAAATGATCATATTCTTTTAATCGTGTTTTTATGTAAATGTGTTAAAATTTGACATCCCACACTTGTGAAAAACATTTCACCACCGACCTATATCAACATATACTCATATATTCTTAAATGCGTTATATTGAAATTGACCTTACCTACTTGAAATTTCACCTTAGTAAAACGCACAGATAATTAAGTCATTGACGTCTAATACGACATGAAGTGAGCTTGTTACGGTTGTAATTCCACACTTGAGGTTGATTTTGGTCAAATATATAGTATAGTAATAGTACATACATACAGACACACACATACACTAATTAAAAGTATATTTTGTATGTAATACACGGCTGTTTGTGCTATTTATGCCGATAAGGCGCTACAGAAGCTTCAATTCAGCTTCAAAAATTAAGTAATACAAGTTATCATAACAATTTTCTCCCCTGAGAGTTGGATTTTTATATTTATATTAATGTTTTCAGGGCAGGCTATTCCCTAAACAGTAATCTCTATATTTAGGTACCTGTATTTTATAAAAATGTCTTATGTAGAAACGTCATACCTCCCTTAATACATCATTTAAATGAATGATTAAGATTTTTTTTTGAAGATTACATGCACAATTGAAATTATTTTTATGTTATTATTAAGACGCCTATTTGGATACCACTCATCTGTCGATTAATAATGGATTATAATTTATAATACAGACAAAATCATTGGAAGTTGTTTTACATTTTCAACACAAACGCAGTTTAATAAAAAAATAAAATTATTTGATACACATACAATACAATAGTAACACAAAAAATCTTTTTGTCTTAAAATAAGTTTAAAAACAAGTAAAATGAAACGAGTAATCGAAGGCGAATTCGAACTCAATAACTAAGTAGGTACACTCGCGACTTGTGACGTAGCAAAACTCCGTAAAAATTAAATGTGCTTCGTATGAATTTTCAAGGATCTGTAGCACGGTTGAGTTGCTTAAACGGTAGAAATGAAACGATTTCACACGCACTTTATAGTTTCGGTCGAAGGTCGTGTATTAATTAATTACCGTCAAAAGTGTTTACGTTTATCGCTATTAATAACTCAAACTTTACAAAGCATATTTTTTGTAGCTAATATCTTTTTTTTTTGTTACAGGTAATATATTAACGAGGCGGATCTTACTTCCTAAGGTTATGTATTACAAGTTGGTAAGTATATTTTTTTACTTTTCACTTAAGTTAAAATACTTTTTAATTTATTTTCACGCGACCTCAAGTCGCAGAAGATTTGTAATTTGACTGTTTTTTTCTGATGTCTATCTTTTTTGCTTTGATAGAATGAAACGAAGTCGTAATTAAAAGATAGGCAGTCATGGGACTGCCAATGCCAATAGAAGTGAAAACTTAAACGAAACGACGAACTTAAAACGTCACATTAGCAGGTTGGTGACATTAATTAATAAGGACATGACAGGACTCAATGCTTAGATTAGCACCCTCTAGTGGATCTATATATGTATTATTAGCGTGACGGTCACGAGTTCATTGCTTTTTCCCCATAGAAAAAGTGCACAAACGTGCCTAATGAAGTTTTCACTTAAAAAAAAAATACCCAAACTCAAAAAATACAAAACTCAGGTTGAGTTAGAGATAAAAAAACTTAATTTATTGAGTAATTTTTTACAAACATCACCGCTCAAGCAACACAGACTGTTTAATATCTTATATTATCTTATTAGGAGGATGTGTAATTACGGTACCTACCTAATATTACCTACTTCATCAAAATGACATCACAATTATATCATAATGTTTACATTACCTAGCGGTGTGAAGTGTAGTGTTATAAATATAATCAAAGGATTATTGATTTTGCCATATTATATATAAAATAAAGTAGGTAGGTGCTGAGTCATTCATTATATCAATATAGTTTCTACTACCCTTGTAGACAGATAACTAATGAGTGAAACAAAAAAGTTGGTCCATATAAGGTACCTAAGTAGGCTCCACAGGCAATGTCGGTGCTGAGAGCAAGGCCACTCATTAATAGGTAGGTATGCCCGATTGTCCGTGTTTTGATAAGGCGAAGGGCTGTCAAATATTTATCGCGCCAAATAATAATTGAACTCGCATATTTATTTTTGCGCTTAGTATGTGTTGTTTATTAACCCCTTTCTTCAGATTTCTTCCATGTTAATAAACGATTCTTGCTGGGATCAGTACTATGTATTGTGGAAACAAAATTTAATTTTGTGTTATCGATTTTCTTGATTTGCGATCTACTATTTAATACCTTTAAAGGAGCACGTACTTTAGTATGTAGGGGGTTTCGGGGGCGATAAATCGATCTAGTTAGGTTTCATTTTCATTTTTGGGCTCAAATTTGGTATACATATGTATCTTCGGTGACAATACAATAATATGGTACCACGGAGATGTTCTGAAAATGGAGGCGGCAGACGGCTATAGGAACTTCCTAACTAAACAAGATAAACCTATCGAGTTTGGGTTCGATTGATTCGTCTTGAGGAGTACTTTTTTAAACATCAAATCTACACTAAAATAAAACTTAGTTTCTATCAAAGTCTGTTTAAAAAAAAATTACAATCAATTTAATAAAATTATAAGTTTATAACACACTAGCTGCGCCCCGCGGTTTCACCCACGTAAGTCCCGGTGCCGTGGGAATATCGAAATAAAAAGCCTAGGTATATGTTAATCCCGGTCTCCAGCTATCTACATACCCAGTTTCATTGCAATCGGTTCAGTAGTACGGACCACGGTACCAACATAGTACGGACAGCAAGTAATGTCAACGAGGTCGTGGATATTAACCAGGTGTCGAAATAAACAAACGGTGCGTTTTTTGGTTTGATCGCGTTCGTTCCGAAAATTCAACATAAAAGATAAAATTATCTGACCCATTTAGTTAAAATTCAACATAAAAGATAAAATTATCTGACCCATTTAGTTAAAATTCAACATAAAAGATAAAATTATCTGACCCATTTAGTTAAAATTGGAAAGATACAACGGCTAGAAAAGTAACACCGTGTGGTTTTAGTCGGGTCGATTCCGGGTGAGGTGATGACCCGTAGGGGTTGCCACACGAAAAAAAAAAGAAAAAAAAGGTATAAGCTCAATGAATAACCACAAAAATCACTTAGAATGTTGTAGAAATTTGTAAAGTAGGCACGTTTGGTTACTTGATTGCTAAGCAATTGAAACTACCTAGATTTCACTTGGTATTTTTTTATACAACCGAGTTACCCAGGAAATATGTGATCCGTCTGTCACCTTCTCTCACGGCCCAGGCAAACTTTCTTCATCAGAAACATCACCCTGGTAGTACTGTTACTCTGCAGTCTACTGCATCCATGTACTTCCTCAGTCGCATTGCTCCAATTCGTTAAAACAATCACGTAACTGCAATAAAACAATCACTTATTTAGTTTCAATGTTCTATTATTGTTGGCCTTGTAAATTCTATTTTCGTTTTTTTCCTAATATCTTTATAATATTGTTCTCAATAACACACAATCTAAAAGCCCCAATAATTGCTTTATCGTTATATGAACATATCACGATCATTAGGAATTTAGAAACGCCTTAGGCTTACTGTAAGGAAGGTGCTTGGTTCAAGAAGACATACTTCAAACAATAGTGAAAGTAACTTACTAAAGATTTATATCCATAAAAAATAAGAAAAAGAAATAAAACTTATGTATCGGCATTGATATTCACCTGGTACCCATTACCTACAGGAATTAAAAAAAAACATTAAGTACTTACTATCTTTTACGAAGTTTTGAAATTTGAACAATAAATACATAATTAAAACAAAAAGAAGAATTTCAGACTCTATAGTTTAAAATCGAATCGTATTAAATGGCGTTAACGGTCCACCCAATCCACCCACCACGTGGCTATGCACACTATCCAGTGGCAGTCAGACGGACACGTCTGTAATTGCTAACTCTCTCTAACCAAATCGCAATTTCACTCGGACGGTATGTCGCATGAGTCAAGCTGGTGAAAGTCCAACACGGACGGAACTATTAGTATGGATTACATATCATTGTTCATCAATATCACATACAACTGAACTTTATAAAAGTACGTGCCCCTTGCATGTCCATAGTGCTCCCATAGGAATAAAAATGTTATAAATTATACGATGAAACGTATACCATTTTTAAAACGAATCTACCGAAAAATTTTCTCCTTCAAAACCTATAGCACAGGTTACTGAGTAGTTACTACCTACTAGTATCTTATAGTGCCTATTAGATGTGTAAATCGGGGCTTAATGGCGGTAAGAATAGAAGGTTCAACACCTTTTTTGGTTACCCGACACGGGTAGACTGGTTAGAGTGAGAGCTTAGCGACGCCTCCGTGAAGTGCGAATTTCGGCGACTACCCGCACTTGGTCTTCATTATTTTTATTTGCGTTCGCACTGTCGGTACTTCGACCCACTACACCAAAGAGTAAAGCACTACACTTACGACGTTCGTTGAGTGTTGTCGAGTAGCGTGTATTCGCTGACGATTGCATTGGCTGATGACAGGATTCCAAGATGTTGACAGGCGGTACTCATCCTCTATTCTATAGTGCCATTGGAGTCTTACATAGTTTGTTGCATTTTATATTTCGGTTAGTATCGTGGAAGTAGCATAGCCTTAGGCATTTTGAATTATGTTTTTAAATAAATAATCTGTCATATTCATTAATCTGCACGTAAATTGAAGATCATCAGACATTACTATGTAGTATTACTGGCACTATTATGTTTTCTGTGGTTGCACTAATACGTCTTCTTTATCATTACAGTCTCATTTATAAAATAATTTTTAATTAGGGAGGCAGCTAACATAAATGTTAGAATATTTTAAACTTAACATTTTCTCATAACCACGCTTATTGTGCGGGGTTAAACATAGGCTAAAGGTGTTATCTTACCAATTAACCTGACCTAGCTCCGACGGGGTACAAAATCTTATACCATTTTTTAGGCCACTTTTTAAATCCGTTTTTTTAACAAATGCAGATCATAGTAATGCAAATCGCATACGAATACCTTTAGTGGTTCTCAAACACCGGTATTTCTTTTTATACTACGTAATAAAGCTTGCACCATAAATGAAATTATTTAATTAAACAAACAATTAAACGTTTTATGTTTAATTTACTGGCAGCACAAGCAGAACACCGTTATTAAAAACGAGGTCAAACTATTTAATTTGCACAAATAAAAAATAAACAACTGTAAAGGAACTATCACCCACGTTAAGAGACGTTTATGCAGTAGTATTAATTAAGTGATAATGAGTTATAAGTTATAACGTTAAACGCGTGCCTTTTGTAGTCATGCAGTTATTTTAACTATATTATATGAGCCGTGGGAGACCGTAATAATGGAAATTCGTTAGCTTTAGTAATGCTAGAGATGTGTGGATAATGCTTCTTTTCTTTCATTACGTTAATACGATATCATGTCGGGTGGGTAGGACCAAGCCAAGAAAGACGTGCATCGGGTTACTTCACATGTGTCAAGAAAAGGAGGGACAAAGCAATGAATAGAGTGGTAAACTGATACACAAAATGCCGTGTGCACACTTAACGAGAGAGAGTGAAGATCTGTTCATTCACGAAAACAAACGAACAAGCGTGGGCGTTACGGCGACCTTGATTTTGTTCTTGAGTTTCGGTCGCTCTTCTTCACTTGGTTTGTACATGTACCCGCCATTACTAACTAGATTGTATAAAATTACCATCGCAAAAAAATACTTTTTTAATATCAAATATACTGGCCTGAAAGATTCCACTCATGGTTTTGTGTACACGACCTTCTTAAAAAAAAAAACTGTCCCCGGAATTATTTTATACAGGTTTAAGTTGCATCACTATTTTCATTTATTCTTACGACTATGTGACACTTTCTATAAGAACGACATTTCCATTTTACCATTCAAATTGTAACATTAAAAAAGTATGACTAACTATACTTGTGGGAATGTTGTGGTACACTTTTTCTTTCATAGTTATTTGAAACAAGAAAAGAAACAACAATAATTACGTTAGATAGTAATAGTTTATAGATGATAAGTACGGGTTTTTCATTTGTATTCATAAACTTTACTATGAGGTAATCCTTTTCCTTACAAATAAATGAATTTCACTGATCCTATGCGTTATTAGCCGTCGGTAAATATTTTTTTATTTTAATACCTAATTATTATTTTATATAACATAAAAAAACAAAAGTGCAAACAGCCATAGACTATTATAACTTTGGCCAGTATTTCGCCGCAAACGGTGCTGGACTGTGTCAGGTACAGAATTTATTCAGAATGGTATCAATATTTGAAATAAGCACAGCAACACCGCTATTGTATAGTATTCCGAGTATTTATAAGCGCCGATTAGCGTTTACCATCAAGTAGGTGGTGGAGGTACTGTTCCTTTTTTTTAAATTTAAGAATAACTACTAGCAACTTGGATCTAGCATTACTGTTTTTTTTTATGGAATAGGAAGCAATCGAGCAGACGGTTCACCTGATAGTAAGGTACTATCGCCGCCCATGGACACCTGCAACTCAAGAGTCACAAGTGCGTTGACAGCCTTTAGGGCCTCCGGTCACATCACACGATCACACGGTCTGGTCACTCAATCGGCGAAAAAACGTAAATTGCTTCACGCCGGTTCTTTATGTCTTTTTATATCAGTAAGAAAAGTAGGAAAGTAGGTCCAGGTCCAGTAGGAAAAGGATCGAAGTCTGGTCGTCCTCTCAAAGTAAATTTAAATGACTTTGAGAAATGTGCCATGTGCCACCTGAACACTGCCCTCCCCTCGAAGAAAACAGATTTTTATAGTTAGTTTTTTGGCTGCACGAACTAAATAACAGTATAGCTACAGTTAACGTTTATCATAACACTACCTGACCCGGACAACTTCGTCTGCGTTTGTAAATTTTCCCCGTTTCTGCAACATTTTTCATTGATGCTCCGCTCCTATTGTTCGTAGCGTGATTTTATATGGCCTATAGCCTTCCTTGATAAACAGGCTATCCAACACTAAAAGAATTTTTAATTCGAACCAGTGGTTCCTGAGATTAGCGCGTTCAACCAACCAAACAAACAAACAAACAAACTCTACAGTTTTATAATATTAGTATAGATATCAGAAATTAACTTTATGGAAGTAACTGCACTACGTCTTTACTTACATAAAGTTAATGTCTGTTCCAGAAACAGAACTTTAAACAGTAGGATAATATCACCCTGTTTCACATCGAAAAAACGTTACTCAGAAGAGTTTAACAAGTTAAATCTGCTATGGTTATAAATCTCTAGGGAATACTTACAACTTGAGAACTTTCCACTTTACACTAACTAAGATTTAAAGTTTTTTGTAAGTACTCAGGTCGAAGTGCTATCTTTTTTAATTTGGCAACTCGCCTTTTGAATAAAAATTAATCAGATTAGTATCATTATGTAGATTCTAAATTTTGTCTCGAACCAGCCCGTTTGGTTTATCGTAGTTACCGCTAATTTCTGACACACACCGTTCGAATATAAAGTTATTTTTGAAGTGTAAAACTTCTTTAGCGGCATTGTGCACTTTTTGATGGGTAAAAAAATGTTAAAATCGCGTCAGGACACGTGACCCTGATGTCCGACACTGATGTCCGTCTCCATCGAAAATTCGTACGACGGAGACGAGTTTCTTCTACTATGTACATGTACAGCGTCAGAGAGGCATGGAGAGGGAGGGAGGGACAGGGACAGAGAGAGAGAGAACTGAGCTCGTGACCGTCACGCTAATAATACATTTACAGATCCACTAGAGCTATTTTTTAATTTGTCACCAACGTGTTAATGTGACGTTTTAAGTTCGTCGTTTCGTTTAAGTTTTCACTTCTATTTGGAAGGAAACAACGTCTACATCTCTTCTACGCCATCGACAGTCACAAAATATCACTATCACGAAACTCATAATGAGTTCAATCATAAATAAATTGGACAAGTAAATTAAATAATAAATAATCTTGTGGTGGGACAAAAGGCTAATAGCCTCACTTCCGAATGACCTATCTTGTAAAAACATTAACAAAACGTCATAATCTAAATCAGATAATCTTCTGTTATGCTTATAACTAGGTGTCAACTGTTAGCAGCTGCGAGTGAAATCGTGAAAGCGTCAATATCAATGACCTCAAGTATAGGCTTGTTTGTTTGTACGTCACGCATTGCTTTCGCGACGATTCAAGCCCTAGCTTGATTACATAGGAGTTTTTCTCTGTCAAAGTAACAGCTGTTGTTGGACATAGGTAACGAAGGTTAAATAACTGAGTTAATAGAACTGTTTGTGCAATTTAGCGGCTGATTATATTGCACTTGTTATTATTCTTAAACTGTAAGAAATTAAGAGCAAACAGAAATTTCGAATCAGAATACATTATATGTATATACGTTATCGTATTAAATACGTTATCGTGGGAGAGCCATGCTTCGGGCCGGCTAGACCGGAGTGATACCACAGCCTCACAGAAAACGGGCAGTGAAACAATGCTTGCATTGCTTTCGCCGAGTGAGTGAGGTTACCGGAGACCCTAACTCTTCCCCCGCTTCCAATTCCACCCTACCCTCCACTGCTCCCACCTTAAAGGCCGACAACGCACTTGTGACTCTTGAGTTGCAGATGCCCATGGGCGGCGGTAGTCATTTACGATCAGGTGACCCATCTGCTCGTTTGCCCCCTATACCATAAAAAATATCGAAGCAGCCTGACTTTCGAAAAACTTCCACCCTCCAAAAATCCTAAAAAAGAATAGGTTTCGAAAAACATAATGATCAGGTTCATTGAGTTTTTTATAGTGCCATTAAAAAGTACATAGTACTCGTATATAATAATAACAATAACTTGCGACACCCAACACACGGCCCTCTGATCCCAAACTAGACAGAGCCCTGGTATGATATAAATGATCAAATACAGAGCCTGTACAATATTAACCAGACTGCTGAAAAATATAAATAAATTACACCCAGACACTGAACAAATGATGGTGCTCATCAATTATTTGTCCTGGGTGGTAATCAAAGCCATGACCAAAAATTATTTTATTAGATATATTGTATTTAAGCCTTTGAGAAATTTAGGATTCCCTATGTTATGCACAGTGACCAAAGACAGAATGATATGAATCCGAACACACTATAATATGCATCAAAAGCCCGTACCTATGCCAAAAGCGACTGAAAATCGTACGTGAACTCGGAAACCCAAAAGCCGTACAGTATCAATGTCAGCACTCAAATTTGGAACTGGTGATAGAATGAACGAGGGATGACATTCAAGTTTATGGTTTATGCATAATAAAAAAAGAAGTCAGATGAACTGGAAAACCTTGTTACTGCTACCACAGATTACTAAGTCGCTGCTACTATTATATTGGTAGGTATACCACATAGTACTAAAATTATACATAATATTTGAGTACTTATTGTTTTTTATTTGTAAAATACGGAACACAAATAATATAGACATAGATTTACTGCTTCATATAAAATAAACAAGCTCTGGAAATCTAGAAAAGTCATGAGTTAGTAAAACTTTAATGATTTATTGCTGATTGGTTTTTGTTATGTAGATTTTATTTTAACTCTGAAACTGTGCAAATGAAACCAAAGTGCTTTTGCAACTGTATACACATAACATTTTAATTAAACTACCATAAATAACTTGCAAACATTAATAGAGACGGCCTTCACAGAAATATCTGAGTGCTAACTCAATTTTATTCAATATTTTATGTTTTATTTATTTTATTACATCATAACATGACCTATATTTATTTATCGGAAAATGATAACCGTATAATATTGGAGCAAAAGATGAATGCTAAATATTTGAAACAAGTTCTATTTATTATTTTCTCTTACTTTATGGCTCTCTCTACTTATCTTTTGTATCTTTTGTTTTCAAAACCATTTTAACCACTTTTCATTTAGTCCTCGCATTAAAAGTTTGGGTTATTACTACTTGAGATACTACTAATCCCAAAACATTTTTCACCTATTTAATAGTCAGAGTAGGATCACTAGAGATCTGAAATATCACGAGGATAACCATGTGCTTGTTTGGCACCATAATATAAAAGTGTAAATTTTAGGAATCTGCTTGAAAATTTTTCTCGTTTATCTTATTTCATTAAAAGTGATAGCGTCAAGTTAATACGTTGGGTTAGAAGACGACGCGGTCCTACGTGGCCTAATACAAAATCGATATGTGGTATTAGGTACATGAAATATAAACGCAACTCGATACCTTATTGCAAAATAACAAAAACGATTAAGAATCCCGTTCTCTGTTTAAATATTACTAGAACACTTACATTCCGCTTATTCATTCATCACAAAACCGGTTCTGCACTGTGCTGTGCCGAACTGCGTCGCCTGCCTGTCAGCATACGCTTAGCATAAAGAATACTAATCATCACTGATATAAATAGAACAGATCTTTTCTAATGTAAATGTTTTGTAAATCTTTGATCAGCATTACAAAAGCGGGATTAAAAAGATGAATATATCTTTGTGTTGTAGGAATGTAAATGAGATGTTCATACGAACATATTGTAACATACAAACACAATGTATGCCAAATCGTGAGTGACATATTCAAATATTGTTTATACTTTCTACATTGTGATCACTTTACTTAACATATTACGTGACAATAAATATTTGGGCAACTACTATGACTGACTAGGAGAAGTAAAACTTGTAAACGAGATACACTTTCATGTCTTGCGTTCTGAGATATATCAAAGTATGTGGGTGTATAAGGTTTGGGGCGTCCAGAATGTTGCCTTAATAAGTACTTAATACCTTAATTTTTTACCTTTTCCGTTCTTTCACAGTTTTAGTACAGTTACGAAATTTCTTATTCCTTCCAATTGTTCTTTAGATGTAATCAAGAGATAGGTAATGCTAGAGGAACAATTTCTATATAATATGACGTATGTGAAGTACACAGTTATAGTTACGTCACTGTTGTTGATCCTGGTGGATAAAAGATACACGAGGGAGAATGTGTGTAGAAAAAAAAAATGTATGTGTCTATGTAATGAAATCTTTCAACGTTACTTTGTGACTAACTTAAATGCATCTGATTGATTGAAATTAACACACGTATCCAGGGCCGATGACAATCCAAAAATATCATAGCATTAGGATCATCAGAATAAAAAAAAACCCTTTTTTTAATTTAAAAAAAAATACTTTTTTTAATACTTACGGTTTGTTTTTAAAGTCTATTTTTTTTAGTTTTTTAAACTATAATTTATTTAGGCATTATATCAGATACCGAGATTGTACCCAGATTTTGAAGTATTATATGAGTTTTGACGAATAGAAAATCTTAAGGTTTTACTTTAACTGATTTGCAGCTTTTAAAAAAAGCAATCACCCACGCTTCAGACACAAAATCAGACTCGAGTGGTAGTAAAGCTTTTCTTGAGTCAAAAGTAGGTAAGTACATCATCTTCCTGTATACAAGATTAGTTAAATGGGATAAAAGACTGTCGCTGAAAACAAAACAAGAAAAAT
Organism: Callimorpha dominula; assembly: GCA_949752705.1. Classification (NCBI taxonomy): domain Eukaryota; kingdom Metazoa; phylum Arthropoda; class Insecta; order Lepidoptera; family Erebidae; genus Callimorpha; species Callimorpha dominula. Next base: position 5,426,799 of record OX457008.1, on the reverse strand, counting down.
ACTGCATCTATGTAATAAGTATAACACAACCTAGAAACCAGATTGGCACCGACAATTTTGTTTCAAGAAACTCATAAAATATATTGTGTTTTATTATGATGGCACATGTTTAGGTTTATCCTAACACTTTTCTTCGTACACTAAAGAAATACAGCTCTCGGGGAGATAATACACTGAAATATATACGTGAAAGTAAAATAAAACTATGATATACCTACATATATATTTGGGTAATTAGTCAACTTTGTTAGCAATTTACTGATTACTTTTATCAAATTAATCAACAAGCCAAAAAAGATTTGTCTTGCCATAGAAGCACATTACGCACTTATATTTTCAGCATGTTAATCAGTAATTTTTTTAGTATGTTAATGATGAATGCATTAAATAATCCTTCAGTGTAACCAGTTCAAAACATATTAACCAATCTCTGAAACAAATTGTCGCCTGCGGTATTTCCTTCGGTTGCCTTCAAGAAAAGAGCGTACTCCCATCTCAAAGGCCGGCAACGCACTTGTGACTCTTGAGTTGCAGGTGTCTATGGGCGACGATAGTCACTTACCATAAGGTGACCCGTCTGCTCGTTTGCAGGTTTATAACATAAAAAAAAAATTGTTATCGCTGATATTATCTACCAAGAGTCCAAGATATTTAGATATTTTCTTTCACTAAAAGTATTGTCTATGTAGAAAGATAAGTAATTTTCGTTTATATTATCATATTACTTGAATTTGGTAACCAAATCTGACTTAATACAGCTAAAGGAAGATCTTAAAAGCTAAAATTGATATTGCGAACACAATCTGTTCCTCTCCCAAACTAGGATTAGCATAGAATTAATTAATCCACGAAAGCTGACTGTTTAGTTTTAATCCATTTAACACCGCATTCACTTTGAAAGGTTCATTCATAAACAATGTTTCAGGAATGTAATGTAAATTTAGTGAACTTTCACGTTTATAATATTAGTAGGATAAAACGATGAAGCGCTAAAAAATTAGTGGAAGTTTTAATGGTGTCACGGTAATATTACCTATCAATATCACCTTGATTGTGTTCCGTCAAACAGTGTCGAATTTACTGTTGTCATGTTATATACCTACATATATTTATTATTATTACGCTCAGTTGCGTTTATAAGTAATTACCGCATGCGACCTTTGTCGTACAAAATGCAAAACATAAACGCAAAGTGAAATTCGTCACGACTGCTGTCTGTCACGGTTAATATAAAACTCGCTTTCTATTATAAGTTTTTAAGCTCTTTATATTCTTGAATGCAAGCTTGGATGTGACATGTTTTATATTTGAATTAATTTTATTGCCCATTTGAACTCGTGTTTTTCTACCACTGTGATTTTTATATTAACTATTTTGTGTTCTTTTTTCAATTTAACAAAGGAATCGTTTTCTTTCTTAGTTTTTCGCCCTCCCACCTTCTTCCTTACCGTGCCCATGCTACTATCTATTTTGTACGTTCATTTCATTCATTCATTCTTCATTTATTTATTTTTTCTTCATTTTTGACTGGCCTGTTGGTCTATTGGTTAGTGACCCCGACTGCTAAGCCAGAGATCGTGAGTTCGATTCCCACCCAGGACAAATAATTGTGTGATAATTTGTTCTGTGTCTGGGTGTAATTTATCTATAATATGTATGTATTTAGAAATATATAAGTATGTTTATCAGCAGTCTGGTTACCATAGTACTACACATATAAATTACATTTTTAAATACATTCACAATAAAAAAAAATATATATATATTTAAAAATAATAGTGTCCCACCGGTATCAGGTACAGGGACCATGCTACCGGTGGTTAGGGTTCCAGAGACAGAAACCTCCTCACTATGCGTGCCGTGTCGAGAAGGACTGCCTTCTGTATTAGGCTCTTAATCCAGCTGCCTAACGTTATTATTATTATTATTAATTCATATGTGAATTGTTCAAATATGTACTTAACCACAAGTCCTTTGTTCATTATCGGATGGACTTAGGGAATGTTCCGATATTACTGCGAGTACTGGTCAGTGCTCGTACTGGGGAGAAATTTGTTCCGTTATATCCGTACCGCAGTATCGTCAGGTAAATATATGACGTCATAAACGTCGCCATGTTTGTACTGTGAGCACTGGAGTTTTCGAGGTGAAGTGCTCTCAGTGCTGTCACACTGTCACTTTTTTTTTTTTAAATATGACTGTCACTTTTATTATATACGATTTGACAATTGACTAGAATTGACAACTGACAGTATACTGGGCTGCGTTCCGTTATAAACAGTAACCAGTATAGCTAACTATAAAGGAACGGCTTCGCAGTATACTGAATTGACGTCAAACCTTACAGCGCTCTCAGCAATGACATAAAACATCTTAGGCTCTCAGTGTATATCGGATACAAGTACGTTTTAGATTTAAAAATAAAGTCAAGTTCATGATTATTTAATCGGAATAGACTATTCAATATGTGTACACTTTACCTAAAGTGTTTCTAACGTACCTCAAACTTAAACTGAACAAAAAACTGGAATTCTATCACATCTTTTACTTGGATCTATCTCAACATTTTTACGATGAGTCATCTGTAACAAAATGAGAGCATCTCTGATAGATGTTGCTAGCGACAGGTTCGCGAAAATCCATTTATTCGACAATCACTTGAAGATGGTTTAAAAAATAGTGTTTCGTATTTTTATAAGTAAACTACCTTTCTACATAAAAAAAAATCATAAGTGATAACTTCTTTAGGCACGTTGGGCACTTTTGGTATGGGGAAAAAGCACTGAACTCGTGTGATCGTCACGCTCAGATACAATTATAAATACACAACACGTGTGTGCGTTTTTTAACTTGAGGGACATATGTAGAGGGCAATCTAAAAAACAAAATATCAACCCTAGGAACCTTCATCGACATCGAAGGTGCCTTTGACAAAACTAGCTTCACCAGCATAAGCCAGTCTCTGTCAAGACATGGGGTCGACTCCACAATTGCTGAGTGGATCGACAGCATGCTTAGATACAGAGCTATACAATTTACTATGAATAATACATCGAGAGGGGTGGTGGCCAGAGGAGTCCTCTCACCTCTCTTATGGAACATTGTGGTCGATGAGCTCATTACCCAGCTCAATGACCGCAAGTTCTTCACAGTGGGAGATGCAGACGACCTGACCATCCTCATCAGTGGCCGCTTTGAGTGTGTGGTATGCGACCAAATGAGGTCCGCATCGAAGGTCGTAGAACAGTGGTGCGAAAAACACAACCTAACAGTGAACCCGACAAAGACGGAAATGATGATGTTCACAAATAAACGAAGTTTAGGAGAACTGAGGCTATCTAAACTATTTGACACCCCTCTAGCCTCTACCAAGGAGGTCAAGTATCTAAGAGTGATGCTGGACAGTAAACTCCTATGGAACTGGCGCCTGGACGCAAAACTAAATAGGGCCTGCATTATTTTCTGCCAATGCAAGCGACTCCTCGGCAGAAGCTGGGGGCTATCACCGAAAATCACACTATGGCTGTACAAAACGGTTATACGGCCAATCATCACATACGGTGCTATTTCCTGGTGGCAGAGAACGGAGCTAAGCACTGTCAGAAACAAACTACAGCAATTCCAGAGACTAGCATGTACTGCCGTCACTAGTTGCAAGCGCACAACTCCCACAACTGCCCTTGAGGTGGCTCTTGATCTAGGACCTGTATATACAACAGGAGGCAGCTGTGGCAGCCATCAGACTTAAACTTTTGGGTCTGTGGTATAACCGAGAGGGTCCCCATATCAAATTATGGAATCAAGTAGTGGAATATCAACCACTAATCGCTGCCCCATGCGACAGGATCCCGAAACATCACATCATTGAGAGGAAGTATCAAATACAACTACTTGAAAACGACCGAGATCAATCTGGCATACATGAAGTGCGAATCCACACGGATGGTTCCAAGATGGGGTCAGGGACTAGAGCCGGAGTTTTCTCACAAGATTTAAATATAAAAATATCAGTGGCGTTTGGTCAATACAGTTCCATATTTCAATGCGAGTGTGTTGCAAAAACCTACGCCGCGACTGCGGTCATGTCAAAAGGTATAAAGGAGTACAACATCCGAATACTGTCAGACACTAAGGTCGTTTTAAGGGCCCTGGAGGGCAACACCATTAACTCCGGTCTCATTTATGAATGCCACCAGACGCTAGAGCGTTTAGCCTCTGCCAATGGGGTATTGGTATTGGTATTGGGCTCTGTTTCCGCATCTAGACTCATATGCGGTCCATTATGCGTTCAGATAGGCTGACTAGTTGAGCCAGCCTAGCTCCTTCCAGAAGCACAGAAGCCTCCTGGGGGGATTTCACAGGCTTCTAGGAGCGACCTCGCTCCCACGATACTTGCCCGTTGTGTGGCCACTCCCTCGCATTCCAGGACAACGTGGGCAGCCGTTTCCTCCGCGTTGAGACAAGTGGCCCGTAATGGTTCCTACAACTATTCTGATGTCAAATCGGAGGAAACGGCCGCCCACGTTATCCTGGAGTGCGAGGGAGTGGCCACACAGCGGTCAAGTATCCTTGCGGGTGCGAGATCGCTCCTAGAAGCCTGCGAACGCCCCAGGAGGCTTCTGTGCTTCTGGAAGGAGCTAGGCTGGCTCAACTAGTCGGCCTATCTGAACGCATAATGGACCGCATATGAGTCTAAATGCGGAAACAGAGCCCAATACCAATACCAATACCAATACCTTATACTGTTTCTGCACCACATTCCTATTACCTAAGTAGTATGGTCCGTTCAATTTTGTCTGGAAGAGATCACAGCCGTAAGACCGCCAACTGAAAAACTGACGGTTTATAATGTATCCTGTTGTAATGTGTGGTGTGTAATAAATATTTTAGATATACCTATTTGTTGGGTCTGAGATAGTCAAATCCAAATATAGATCAATCTATCAAATCTTGGTTTATCATACTCGGAGTTTGTGTAAATAGAGAGAGAAGGTTTACATTGTACGATTTAATTCTTAGTTTGGAGTCTGATTTAAAACCGGTTCTTTTCTGACTAAGTCGTTTAACTTATTAATATTATGTTCACTCTATGTGTCATGGATTTATTATCCATCTCCACTAGGTAGTATTATGCGTAGAAAGTATAATATGCAAAATCACAAAAGCACTATGAAGGACAATATAAAAATTACTCTAACCTAGGCCACAGATAAGATAATACGTGTCAGATATAAGCAACTTTTTATTTTACAGCGGTTATCATTATTACATAAATAGTTTACGTCATACTCGCACAGCTGTTGAAAAGTTGAAACAACACACACAACAAACAAACAGTTTATTTAGTTCGACATAAGAATCAGTTACTTTTTTTTTTTATTGACAGCTGCATCGCTTTTCACAAACTAAAAACCTAATAATCCAGTCATGAAGATCGATCCCACAATTTTAAGAACAGTGCGAATTGTTCAATTTATATTTACCAAAAATTTAATAAAAACATGGGCTAAATTCTTACCCTGCGTTTACTTAGAGTGAAGATTAACTATTTCCCGATCGCCTTCTTGGACGCTAGGACACGCGGTGACAATGCATTTTTACAGACAGTTTTTACAGCAAGGCATAGTCAGACCTCGTGTTGCTTAAATGAATGACAGCATCCCCACACCGCGCCCCGTAGGTACAAAATAAGCTATAAACGCAAATGGATAGATAAATACTACATACATACTTCTAAAGTTAGCAGAACGCAGAATACAATTTACTAACCATAATAATAATGTTGCTGATAACAGGTATTTAATAATAACAGCGAAATTAAGTATTCATTTCGTTATTGTCAATTCTCTAAGAGATGAAAACGTATACCTACTCTCAAATAAAAACCAATACTTTTCACCAAAGAGTTCTGCAACAAGCTCCATGTATAAAGTTATATGTATATTATACAGGACCCTTTTCAAACTTCATTATACCAACTTTCCTTGGGAGACATGTCGATTTTTTACGAGCACATTGACTTTAAATTTTTACTATTCCTGTAAATTCACTTACAAAGGGAAATCATCTCTATGTTTTAAACATCACATGATCTTGAAAAGATTTTCCCTTGAGGGTTAGTAGATTCGAATTCGTTTCGACCGTTTCTTTCAATTTCAATATCTTTTTAACAGCTCTTTATGATTTTATTGTCCTTTGAAATGAATATAACTTTTAAAACATTGCAATGGCTTTATATACTATGGATTTTTAAACATATAATTGGTATGAAATGAAGTTTTATTAAGTTACTCAACTTGTATTTAAGATTACCTGAAGTCTTTATCTGATTTGACAACCTTCATTTAACACACGAGCAAAACTACGAGTTTATAAAATGTTCCGTGATTATCTAGTCTAATATTGTGACATTCTCATTGCACCTACTTCATCACGTTCCAAGCGGTTAGCAATCATCCATCGAGATACCGGTGTGTAACAACGTTTTTTAAATATGCTATTCGTTTAATTAGTGCGGCCAGCACTTCTTCGCAGAACCTGTAAATTTCAAATTAGTTAAATAGTTTAGCAGTATCGAAACGAACATAATTAATATGCCTACAATCTTGACACGTCAGGTTGTGAATAATTCTAAGACCAATATCTTTTCTACTAGTAAGTACTACTTTCACTAACCCAAATTACCTACGTTGTTGTGACGCAAAAGCGTCACTGACGGGCGAATGTAAGAAAAACTCTTAACATCGTTTAAGTTTTATTAAGTCTTCATCCTGCTTCCCATTTATGAAGGATTCAGAACAACAAACATAATATGACATTTGACGTTTATTAAAGTTTCTATAGAAGTCCTGAAAATACCGATATACCTATGTAAAATTTACAGCAATGTCAAGTTAATTTTACATAATACAATATTTTAATTGTACAGGTCTACCGTCTAAAGTTGTCAGAGTACCTATGTTAATTATACATAATATTACATATTATTTATACCATGAGATTTATGGATCTTCAAAATCAAATTCACTTTTCTTGACAGAAAGAAAGTCTGTTAGTAATCGCATTTCAATCTTAGAACATGTGTACCTATGTATATCTATAAGCAACGGTGAATCCCAGTTCTATGCTTAAATTAAATTTAAAAAATTAAATTCAGTTTCAGAATTTTAATATTAGCATAGGTACTTATATTATAAGTATTATAATTATTATATACTTTTATGGATTCCTTTGACTTCTTGCCCACAAAATTTAGTAGCGACTATAGTCTCAAAATAAATATAACCAATTTAAAACAATAGTTTCCGCAAACCAATAATCTATTAAAATTAGCATTCTTTAATTCGACCATAAATCTACACAAATCTACTTCCAAAGTCTAGAAAAGTTCACAAATACATAAAAAGCAAGCGTTAGATGCATCGCAGTGCATTTAAAGTTTTAAACTCACGTCTAGTGCCTTTCTCCATGCGTTGTTGCGTCATTGAAAACGTCAGAGGCGAGTTCACTCACTCCATGCTTACGACATCCCCGAACGATAGAGACGTGACTGTTGAAATATGGCGAAAGATTTTACTCTGAAACTTGTATGATGTTTGCTCATAGATATTTGAACACTTGAATGATGCTTTCCCAGATCTTCAAGTGTATAACAACGTGAAAATAATCCTATACTGGTATTTTTTACTTCGCGCCCGCGCTAGCGATATGTCGTTTTAAAGTTATGAGTGTTATGACCGTTTAAATTTCCAGATATTACCTATCACTTACGGTTCTCATAAAAGCAGGTGGAATGTAACATTTAAAGAAATATGTACCTACACCTAGCATTATAGAGGTGCAGTGAATTTAAAAAAAATTATTTAAATAATTATTAACGTTCCATATGAAGTGCACAGAATTAACAATTATTAAAAACTACGTGTACCGTCGCGACCCCTTACTTCGCCTGGGTTTTAACACTTTTTCAACAGTTCTTTCGGATTTAAAAGTATTTTGAATTATAGTGATTAAAAAATGGTTTTACTTATCTGTGGCTTTAGTTATAGAAAATTGACGTTTGGAATATCGTTTAATAACAAGCTAAAAATTTACTCCAAAGGTGAAAGGCGAAGTTTGGGTATTATTCCCTAACTTCGCCTACCTTATGTCACAGTGTCATAATAAACAATTTGTTTGACATTCGCTAGTCTATGGAAGTTAAAATGTGACAGAAGAATTTGAACCATACTTTTAACACAATAAAGTCATATTTTCTTTAAAAAATGTATAGTAGGCGAAGTTAGAGAACAGTCTGAAGATTGTTCCATACATTTGCTATAACATTGATAGGGTTGCCACAGTTCTTGGTAACGTACCCAACTGTAAAATAAAGGGGTTAATGGTTTAAGAAAAAAAATGTTATAAGAGATAAACATTTATTAATAAAAATGTTCTCTTAGGTACATCTATACATCTTTCTATTTGTATTTATTCAATAAATCTCCTGTTTATTAAAATATGTCTATGAGAGACATATTCGGAATGATTGGTAGTATATATTCGTTTTATACGTTTCTTCACTTTTTTGTTTTCCATTGTGAGTACCTATAAAGTTCGGCAACAATCGGTTATATTATCGAAGCCTCGAACTCGGTAATGTACCCACCACCTTACTGTGACATTTGCATTCATATGACACAACAGGATTGACAACCCTAAGGGAAGGCAAAGTTTGGCAACAAGGTGCCACTATTATAACCCCGATAACATTTTATTAAATTCCGAGTTCCAAACGTAAGTTAGATAAAAAAGAATAACGTCATATAAAAGGTAATTAGTTGTATAATATAATCAAAGAAAAAGTTTAGCCTTACCTGATATGTAGCACTTTTTAAAACTGAAGTTTATATACAAACAAAAAAAAGAGTAGTTTGTCCTACGTCAAAAATACACTGGTCACTAACAACGTGACGTTAGCCACAATTAATCCTCAAAATCTTGCCATATATGGTATTGGTATAGGGCTCTGTTTCCGCATTTAGACTCATAAGCGGTCCATTATGCGTACAGGTGGGCTGACTAGTTGAGCCAGCCTAGCTCCTTCTAGAAGCGCAGAAGCCTCCTGGGGCATTCACAGGCTTCTAGGAGCGACCTCGCTCCCGCGAGGATACTTGCCCGTTGTGTGGCCACTCCCTCGCACTCCAGGATAACGTGGGCGGCCGTTTCCTCCGCGTTGAGACAGCCTCTGCATAGAGGACTGTTTGTCACATTGATGGCGAATAGGTGTCGATTTAGGGCCAAATGGCCCGTAATAGTTCCTATCACTATTCTGATGTCAGGTCGGTTGAGACTGAGCAGTCTGCAAGTCAAACGAGGTGAGACCTTCGTCAGCACCAGTTTGGATTGTCTACAGCCGGGTGTGTCGGCCCAGCGGTTGTTGTGTGTTTCCCGAGTCCGTTGTCTTACCCATGAGCGAAGTTGACTAAAGGGAAGTGGCAACAGTGTAGTCGGACCCGCCACTGTCGCTGCGGATCCCCTCCTTGCCAGCTCATCGGCGACATCGTTCCCGAGTGAGTCACTATGCCCCTTGATCCATTGGAGGATTAGCCCGTTGTCGGAGGCTAGGCGTTCCAGTGTCTGGTGGCATTCGTATATAAGACCGGAGTTCATGGTGTTGCCCTCCAGGACTTTTAGAACGGCCATACTGTCTGACAGTATGCGGATGTTATACTCCTTTATACATCTTGACATGACCGCAGTAGCGGCGTAGATTATCGCAACGCACTCGCATTGAAATATGGAACTGTGCTGCCCTAACGCCAGTGATATTGTTATGATCAGGTCTTGTGAGAAAATTCCGGCTCCAGTCCCTGTCCCCATCTTAGAACCGTCCGTGTATATACGGACTTCATTTATGCCGGATTGATCTCGGTCGTTTTCATATAGCTGTATTCGGTATCTCCTTTCGAAGATGTGTTGTTTGGGGATCCTATCGCATGGGGCAGCTATCAGTGGTTGATAATCCACTAATTCATTCCATAGTTTGGAATGGGGACCCTCTCGGTTGTACCACAGACCCAGGTGTTTGAGTCTGATGGCTGCCACAGCTGCTTCCTGCTGTATAAATAGGTCCAGTGGTGCTAGGTCTAGAGCTACTTCCAGGGCAGCTGTGGGAGTCGTGCGCATGCATCCAGTAGCGGCAGCACATGCGAGTCTCTGGAATTGCTGCAACTTGTTACTGACGGTGCTGAGCTCTGTTCTCTGCCACCAGGCAATAGCACCGTACGTGATGATAGGCCGTATGACCGTTTTGTACAGCCATAGAGTGATTTTTGGTGATAAGCCCCAGCTTTTGCCGAGGAGTCGCTTGCATTGGCAGAAAATAATGCTCGCTTTGTTCAGTTTCATGTCCAGGTGCCTGTTCCATAGGAGTTTGCTGTCAAGTATCACTCCTAGATACTTGACCTCCTTGGTAAGAACTAGGCGGGTGTCGAATAGTTTAGGTAGTCTTAATTCTCCTAAACTACGTTTATTTGTGAACATAATCAGTTCCGTCTTTGCCGGGTTCACTGTTAAGTCGTGTTTCTCACACCACTGTTCGACGACCTTCAGTGCGGTTCTCATTAGGTCGCATACCACCCCCTCAAAGGGGCCACTGATGAGGATGGTCAGGTCGTCTGCATAGCCTACTGTGAGGAACTTAGGGTCATTGATCACAATGTTCCACAGGAGAGGTGAGAGAACTCCGCCTTGCGGACACCCTCTGGCCACCACCCCTCTCGTTGTATTATTCACAGTAAATTGTATGGCCCTGTGTCTGAGCATGCTGTCGATCCACCCGGCAATTGTGGGATCGACCCCATGTCTTGACAGAGCCTGGCTGATGCTGGTGAAGTTAGTTTTGTCGAAGGCACCCTCGATATCGATGAAGGTTCCTAAGGTAGACAACTTGTTTTTTAGATTGCCCTCTATGTATGAAACTACTTGATGAAGGGCAGATTCTGTTGATTTGCCCATTGAATAAGCATGTTGGTTGGGGTTCAGAGGGTAGTTTACTAGTGCAGTACTCCTGATTTCCCTGTCTATTAGTCTCTCCAGTACTTTAAGTAGGAATGATGTGAGACTGATGGGTCTAAATGATTTCGGTTGTGTGTAATCTCCTTTGCCGGGTTTGGGGATGAAGACTACTTTGACCTCTCTCCATTTTAGGGGGACATAGCGATGTGCCAGGCAGCCTTCGTAGATGATCCGAAGATGATCTATGAGTGCCCCATCACACCATTTTAGCAGGCCTGGGAAAATACCATCTAGTCCTGCCGCTTTGTATGGAAGAAAGCTGTTGATCGCCCAATGCACTTTAGCATGATTAACGATTTTGCGGGCAGTTAACCAGTCAGAGTCGGCTGGTGTATTACCCTCGTTAGCCTCCCATGTGTCTTCCATATTTGATATGCGACATCCTGGGAAGTGAGTTGTCATTAACAGTTCTGAAGTCTCTGAATCTGTTTTTGTGCCATATATGAAAAATACTTGTTATTTAACAGTTTTTTGGGCGGGTTGTCCAAAACAAAACGTGGAAATTTTAAATTATGTGAAATTAGGCGAAGATGGGAGACACAGGCGATGTTAGGAGCCTCGACGGTACTTATATATAAAGTGATAGATTCATGACGATTGTGTGAATATTCCATGCATAGGTACTATAAAACATTTGACGCGCTTTAATTATGCCCACATTTCAGCCTGGTTAAAAAACTTGATATAGGTAATAAACATACCTGTAATAGATACATAGAATTAGATACTTTTATCACAGATTACTAAGTAGTTACCTTATATTGTGCAAATAAAATGTCGTTGGACGAAGTGTGGTAATAGAGAGTATGAAGACAACTTTCAGAATTTTATAGGTTAAACCATATTATTATAATGTACCTTTGCTTAATATCATTTAGACAGTCTCTTTGAACAAAACAATTAACCTAGTAGATGTATTTTTTGTTGTACAAAAGTGCTACTACTTATAATCCTCTCTCCTTCTCCGTTCGTTTATTTTCTATTTGACATTTGCTTTAGAACGTAACTGTGTACACTACAAAAATATATATGTTATCTAATTTCATTTGATTGTATTATTTATTACTATTTTTAGACATTATGATACTGTACATGTATGTAGTATTTTTTTCACAATAAATGGTTTTGAAATGCAAAAAGAGTTACGTTCTATGAGATGCAAATGTTTCTGCTGCAATTTTAAAAATTGAAATATCTTAACTTTTTCAAATTGGTATAAAACACCTTTCGTCGGTAGATATGAGAAATGTAATTGCATTTTTTTTATTATCTACTACTTACCTTAGGTAGCTAGGTAGTAATAAACAAATTTAATGTAATTCACACTAGATTCATCACCTGAGTCCACAGTAACATTAATAATTATTTCAAAATCAAACGTGGGTAATATAATTTGTTAAACAAGTTCAGTTCTTTCAGCAAAAATTTACTTTAAATCTTTTTTTAAATAGATTAAATGTTCCTCTTAAATAAAATTGATAATTATTTTTAATCGAATCAGTAACGGTTTAGGTCATCACTAACTAAATACTTATTGAATTGTCAAAATGAATATAAATGAAGGGACAGCGTATAAATAAAACTATTAATCTACTCGTCGGCTTTAAATATTATCTATCTATAAACTAAATCAGTAGGTACTACGTCTAAAATATAGATAAATGTCATTCGTTAACATCAAGTGCCAAAAAATTTGTATAAACGCAATTGATACACACCAAGGCATCTTAATTGGTCATTAAGTCACGGACTAGAAAAAAAAACCAGGAGCACACATTAATTACGCCGCAAGGATACGGTCAGCATGTCAACGAAAACCGATTGATATTTTTTTCCGATTTACGTAATTTATGTAACATATTTCTTTGACTTTGTTTTGCTACGGTCATGTACCTAATATAGACAACATTCATAGCCATTTCCTGTACCGTAACGTAATCTATACTAATGCATGGTAATCGTTTTTGTTTCTCCGATGTCATCGAGTCAAAGAACTAGAGTTCATTGAATCCCCAGCAATAGAGCCCAACTAAAATCGGAGAAAGTAATCGCTAATTAGCATGCAGTTGATGGGCACGGCGATGTTACATAACATCCGTCGTTTACAACAAAGATACAAAACTACAATAACAACGAGTGATTAAGTGCATTATCATTAAAGAACACTATTGGAATTGAGAATTCCACACTCCACGTTGTTCAAATTTAAGCAGTTTTGCGCTTTCGCCTTCCAGCTAAATCAATCGTTTTGGTTGATGAATTGTTTTGGTGTACAATAAAGAAAATATATATTTATGCATATGTACTACATATTCTGTTACTAGCAAAAGTTACCGATAACCTTCTTAATTTACAATAAAAATAATAAAAGATTCTGATCGCATAGCCCAAGTACGGGAAAGCCCGGTGTACGTAACCGCGAAGTGGCGCGAGGACGCATGCGCGCGCGTTCGGAATCCCGACAATAGTGCATGTATGTACACATATCACGAATACATGATTGACTGGTTAGCTATATGAGTCCGAATAACTCGTCTCCTTGGCGCGTTCAAGAAAAAAATTGCGTTCTTTTTGCTGTCAGTTTGGAACTTGCGCCATTAATCTTCGTAGGCGCTAAAAACTGGTGGTATTTAGCAGTTGAAAGAAACTTGAACTTAGAAACTTTCTTTGACACAGTTCGTTATGACGTGTCCGACGGGTGCGAGTAAAATAGTACAATTTCTTCGATGGGAACATTACTCTGTTCAAATTCCCATTGTCATGCAGTTTATACTAATCTTAGTTAGTTCATTGTCAATTATATTTAATAGTCTATAATATATAGTAACCTATTGTTTCTGTATTAATAATACGAGTTAGACTGGCATACTATTCGAGAGCGCAATTTACATGAAAAACATATTATAAATATTATTCTATCCCATTAAAGGCACCACGGGAACATCGTTACCTACCAACCGATGGTTTAATTTTTAATTTTACGTTACTAATGGTATAATCCATTTACTAATCTCTATATTAATATAAATAGTTTTTTGTTGATTAACCGCGCTCTATTCGAACTACCGCCAGTTTGAAGAAATATTTTTGAATTTGATAGACCCATTTATTGAGGAAGGTTATAGGCTATTTAAGGCTTAGGAGCGGAACAGTGACCAGAATCAAAACTGCGGGAAGCGGTGTTATATAAGATTCACATTAATAGGTATGGTCGTTTTGGTATTTGGAACAGATTACTTAAACGTCTTTAAAATTGTATCTTGTACTAATAAAAAGAATTTACATTCAATGCTGCCCGCCTACAGCGCGTTACAGACTTTAAATATATAATTATCATTTAACAATGGCACACAATCAATTTATCGGCAAGGCCAAAATCCATGTATGTTGGAGTTGAATGTTTGTATGAGTCAGTGGCGTCCTCACTTGCATGCCTAAACGTGATCCTATTCAGGTCTAGACTAATTATTTGTGGAATGAGATTTACTTGTGGGGATTTTAAAGGTTAAAAAAATGTAGATTGTATTTTCATATTTAGCAATTTAATAGAATTGTCCTGCAAAGAAAATATGTACCTATACTTACTTAAAGAACTGAGTACGGTACAAGACAGTTATATACGCAAAGATATTATATACAAACAATATATACGTCATAAATACTTTATGATGTGCTTGAAAAGCAAATGTAGGTAGGTATCCTTCACAGAACTGCTAATATGTAGGTATTTAGAAATACCATCAGCTATATTTGCAGCAGCAGTTGTTCACACTTAGATGATAATCATTATTTTACACACATACAGAACTCTAGGTTAATTCGTCACATAGGATTTAATAAGTATGAATCCTAAATGCCGCTGATCATTATAAGGTAGCGTTTTGTATACATACTTGCCAGCCTTTACGTTCGAGACAGTGCTATATCAATAGAGCTAACGAGTGTGTATCTTAACATTTACCAAATATTTACGTGCAAAATGTGTAGTATTCAAGTATCTCTTTTATGCACGTTATAACTAGATACTTAATTTGACCATAAGCACAGCAAATTATGAATCTCTATGAAGTGTGTAAGAAAAACATTGAATTTTGTTAATGAAGTCACTGAAGTTCATATAACCCACAAAGTTATAGTATGTTATGGTCGATGTAAAAACTAGTAGCGCCATCTAGTACCATTCTTAATAACTAATTCCACTAACTCGAAACTAAAGGCACCCACCCAGTGTAACAATTTACTAACAATATTATTTCGTCGTCAGGAAACACCTAATGGTTTTGTAGGTAGGGACTAAGTAAAATAATTAATAGGGCTTTCTAGCACTCAAGTTTTAGGCCAGGCCAGGCTAATTAATTAAGAGTGGTCAAGACTTTGATTCGAATTTGCGCATTTGAGTTTCGTGGGTACACCCTATACGATACCATGAATTTTTAGAGACTATAAATTTGAGAACAGTGATCAATTACCATGTCATAGAACCTTTATTAATACGTATACAAAATTCTTAGGCTTTTTTATTTTCTCCGTTAGAGGCGTCAAGAGGTATAATAATAAATTAAGACATCTCACACACGCCCGTGACCCGTCTGATCTCAAACTAGTATAACTATGCATTATGTATTGGTACCTATATGTATCTCTCTAATACAACAGGGAGAATGGTACATCCAATAACACAAAAGCTTGTCATCTTCCTGTAACCCAACAATGAGTAATAATAAAATTAACCTATGTCCGTTTGTTTGTTGTAGTGTTCGCGTGTGTAATGCAGCGATGTCGGTGTCGGTGAGGGTGGCGCTGCTCTGCGCGTGCGCATTGCTTTTGCAACACGGTAAATATACACTTTCTACTTTAAACATATAAGTATAATCTCAATTTATAATTTTAATTATCAACATCTATGGAGATAATACTTACATAATTATAATTACACATAGGTACCTAGGGCCTAAATAAGTGTTTGATATTATTAGTGCTCGCCCATCGGTCGAACTCGACCACAATCATTATTATTTATATCTGCCGAAGGAAGGGAAGAAAAGTTTCCAAACATTTGTTATCGATAACACTCAAGGTACTAAACGAAAAAAGAAAATTGACAAACGGAGGAGATAATCGTACTGAACTCATCATCTTTCTGCCCTTGTCCCATCTTTATTTGGGGTAGGTAATATTGAAAAAGGTTTCGGCTGGCTGGTTGGTATATAAGAAATACTAACAGGTGCTTGAAATTAAATATTCCTTCTTATTATAATCGTGTATAATGCTCCAGGTAGGTAAATAAAGGCCTTTATTGATGTTTCGATTGATTTGCACCAATCGTGATGTCAGGATACGTATTTATACAAAACACAAAAATTAACTCCTGTTTACAGTAAGAATTAAACAGAAGGTAAAGTCCCTACTGTACCTTCTGTTTTACTCTGACTCTATCATTATCTTTCAAATATCTACAGATAAAAAAGGAAAAGGTTTTTACAAAATGATTTAACATGTGTTGCACGTCTGTTAAGCCCTAAAGAAGAGGCATGGACGTGATGGAATGTTGTCTGTAAATGGCATGATGGTCCCACAAAACCTTAAGAATAGTTGTATTTTAAAGAAGTCAATTGTTGAAGGAGAATGTAAGTATATAATAAACATAAAACGCTTTTTTAGATAACACACCCAAAAAAGCGTTATGCAAGGTGGAGCCATTCCTATCACCGTAATTTGTATTAAATCCTTGTATCCTTTTATTTGTAATTATGACAAATTTTAATGTGTTAGGTTTAAAATATAACACTCAACTGGCGGGTGGACAGTGTGCATTGCTGATTGTACTAGGTTGTAATTGTAACCAGATTATATTAATTTTATTTTATTTATATAAATATTATTAATTTACTATATTTTATCTATATTATAATATGCTATGTGTGATAGTGATATAAATACTAGTAGTGAGTCAGAAAGTTTTTTTTCTGTTAGTAGCGATGATAGTTACGTTAGCATGCCCTCACTTGCTGAAACTCTTCAGTGTTATTTTTCCGATGTTGTCAAAAACTTTAATGTGGTTCATAGCCCAGAGCATTCCGGCTCACTTCCCTGATATGCTGGCAAGTTTTGACTGTAAGAATATTCACGCTATTCTTATTTCTGAATCTTGGCTAAAACCTTGTCTTTCTTCCAACTCTTATAACCTACCAGGCTATCGACTTATACGTAACGACCGTACGGGTAGTGCCGGTGGTGGTGTTGCCATATACCTAAGGGACTTTTTACAATTTTCAATTATTGATGTATCTACACAACCACTATCGCGCGATTCCGGTGAGAACACGTATTTATCGAAGTTATGCTCAATCGAGTGAAGGTCCTGGTGGGTGTATATTACTGTCCCTCTTTAAGAGTTAATTACTTTGCTTCTTTCGAAAATATACTTGAAAATCTTGTCGCTTCTTAGTGTCATACTATAATAATGGGAGATTTTAATACCTGCTTACTCAAAAATGGTTCACGTTCTTCTTCTCTTCATACCATCGTAGGCTCTTGCAACATGACTATTCTTCCTCTATCAGCCACTCATCACTTCCCAATTCAACTCCTTCTCTTCTAGATCTTACGATAGTTTCCTTGCCCCAGAACATAGCTAAGTTTGGTCAATGTTCCGCTGACTCCTTTTTTTATCATGATCTCCTTTACTTGTCCTACAAAATTCGTCCTCCTAAAGCAAGGCCTAAAATTCTTCACCAGCGCAATTTCAGTGCCATGGATCTTGACGAGCTTCTTGAGAATGCGAACAATATCGACTGGTCCCTTCTTTTGAATTCTGAAACGGTAGATGAAAAAGTAGATATTCTCACCTCTAGTCTGATACAGCTGTACGACTGTGGCGACTTCCCCATACAGCAACAAGAAACATCTACAACCTACTAATCCTGAATCGCGCTATGAGAGTTCTCGCGCCGATTAGTATATATACAACTTCCCAACATCAACCGTTGGGCCGCGGCCCGCCAGGCATGATCACCTCGCCTGGTCGGGGGATCCTCCCTTTGTGTTGGAGGGACATAACACCCGTCCCTCCACAACGACAAACACGCTCCGGTTCGAGAAATTAAATTAAAACACCCTCCGTCACTATGACTTACGCAAGAGATTAAAGCTATCATTGCAAAAAAGGCTGCAGCTAAAACAAAATACAAACGCCGACCGACACAGCAAAACCTAGACAAATATATATTTATACGCAATCACTGCAGTAAGGTGTGTAGGAAAGCCCAACGCCAACACATTTACGAGTCTGTTCAAAACAGCGATCCAGCTAAAATATGGAATTTCCTAAAATCACTTGGAGTTGGAAAATCACGACAAGAAACAATTCATAATAATTTAAGCATTAATTTACTTAATCAACATTTCACAGCTTCGTCTACTTTTGATAGGACAGCTAAAGCGAAGACTTTGGAGCATCTTTCATATCTTCCAACTCCTGATTATGTCTGATTTAATTTTAATCAAGTATCCAGTTGTGGTGTAAAAAAGAGCATATTATCGATAACTTCCAACGCTGTTGGAACTGATTGTGTCAGCCGTAATATGGTTCCCCCTGTTTTAGACATAATTTTACCGATTTTAACCCATATTTTAAACTTTTCGTTAACCAGTAGCGTCTATCCTTCAACATAGGAAGATGCTGAAATAATTCCTTTACCAAAAAAGTCTAACCCTGCTTCCTTTACTGATTACCGCCCAATCTCCAAACTACCATTTCTTTCAAAAGTTATGGAACGTCTTGTCCATAATCAACTTAACACATTTCTTAATCAAAACAACCTTTTAAATCCTTTCCAGTCCGGCTTCCGTCCTGGACACAGTACTACTACAACCCTTGTCAATATTACGGATGACATTAGATCAGGTATGGAAAATGGCTCTCTTACGGTACTTTCCTTGCTGGACTTCAGCAATGCATTTAACACTGTCGATTTTGACATACTACTAGCTATACTCCGCTCTCTTAACATATCTCCAACGGTGCTTGATTGGTTTCATAGTTACCTGTCTGGCCGCCGTCAACGTGTTCGAATCGAAGAAGCCCTTTCTTCGTGGTGCAGTACTTCTGCTGGTGTGCCGTAGGGTGGCGTTTCGTCCCCGTTACTCTTCACAATTTTTATTAACCCTATCTCCTCTAAACTTCTTTCATCCTACCACCTTTACGCTGATGATCTGCAAATCTATACACGCGCTCCTCTCGAACAGCTAGCGGGAGCCATTGATATTATTAATAAGGATTTAACGCACATAGCTCACTGGAGTGCACAACATGGCCTCACCGTAAATCCTGTAAAGAGTCAGATTATTATCGTAGGTAGTCCTAGACTTATTTCTAGAATTGAATGGTCGACGCTCCCTCAGGTTACTTTTAATGGCATAATTTTACCTTACAGCGACAGAGTAAAAAAAATGGGACTTTACATCGACAAATCTTTGTCTTGGGGTCCACAGCTGCAGGAGGTCAGCCGCAAAGTGTTTGCATCGATAGGATCTTTGAGAAGATTGCGCAATTTTCTTCCTATTGGCACTAAAACTGCACTGGTCCAATCTCACCTCCTGCCAATCCTCGATTACGCCGATGCCAGCTATCTTGATCTCACTGAGGACCAACTTAATAAACTTGAGCGCCTCCAAAACGTCTGTATGCGATATTAGACGTGCTCAGTCGCTGCATACTTTAAAAAAAATGGTCACTGATTACTATCTGTCACAGTAATATTTCACTTGCTTTTAATACTGGATATGTGTATATATTTATTTTAATATCGGTATGTATGTATCTATATGTGAAAAATGTATGTATGTGTAATATGTGTATGTATATATATATATATATAGGTAAGGTTATATGTGTATGTATATTTGTATATAATTATATATTCCTTGTCTCTTAAATTCATTTAAGTTGCTATTTAGCTAAAGTCGTACACCTGTTAACTGCCCTATACATAACTCCATTGCATCTGTCCATCTAAAGGTTGTCTGTAAGAAATCGCAACTAGCGATAAGACCGCCGTTTGTACCATTTTTTTTTGTTTTGTAAATATTTTGAAATGTTCCTCATGGTGTACAATAAAGAGTATTGTATTGTATTGTAAATCCTACAAAACTATAAACGTGAAAGTTTGTGAGGGTGTATGGATGTATGGATGTTTGTTACTCTTTCACGCAAATACTACGAAACCGATTGCGATGAAACTTGGTATGTAGATAGCTGGAGACCTGGATTAACACATATACTACTCTTTATACCGATATTCTCACAGCACTGGGAATTACGCGGGAGAAACCGCGGGGCGCAGCTAGTATAGTATAAATATATAACCACCAAGGATGACAATTTAAACTTAGAAACTAGTGACAGGAGAATATGAAAAAGAAAACGAACAAAAGTCTAATGCACTTTGTCCGTACAATAAGCGAGCAACGTTGTTGTTGTTTCTTTTTTTTTTTTTTAATCGGGCTTTATAATCGGATTAAGTTGTTTCGCGCATCGAGGGTTAGGTATCTACAAACTTGTATGTAGACAGTTTGTCCATCTATCATCAATGGTTCGTCGTTCTAAAAATACTCCCCCATTCATCGATTTACGTCTCGTCGAGTCAACTGTCTAAGCGCAATATAAATAGGTATAACTGTATAACAACAAATTAACGACTTACGAATTTTTTCCTTTACCTATGCTGAGAGACTCTGCTTCTCGCCAAATTAATTTCACGATTTTAGATCAATGAGAAGTACCCTATTGGTTTTGATTAATCTACAAACTATTAAAATTGGTTTAAATATAAATCTTACAACTATTTTAGAAGTATATTTTCATTGCGTTGACTTTGGAAGCTTAATTTTGTTACAACTTCAAGGGACCAACCGCAGACATATAAGTCTTTGATGTTCATATCAACTAGATGCGTCCAGGGGTTCCTGAGATAAAGAAGGGGTCTTGACAGACAGATAGACAACAAAGTTAACCTATAAGGGTTTTCCCTTTTGAGAACAAAGAGCAAAAAAAAGGCTTGTAGACATAAGCGCCAACTATTTAGATGGAACTCGGCTTTCTATTTGTAATTAAAAGAAAACAAGAACGAATTTACTGATATTATGTAAATATATTTTTGCAGCTAGCGCTGAGCTTAAGGGAAGGTGTGATGCACAAATGAGTTGCCCGCCGCGGGCGACACCTTGCACTACAGATGATGAGTGTGGAGATAAGATCTGTTGTAACACATCATGTGGACAGGCTTGTGTAGATCCTTTATTTACTGGTAAGTTTCAAGTTAATTTTAAATATTACAGAACTAGTATATTTAAAGATAGTTTCTGCCAGCCAAATGCTAAATAAATACTCAAGCAGCTTCAAAAAAATAGGTAGTTCTAAATTCAGTTCATTATTTTTGTAAGTCGTAAAAATGGTCAACATATTTCAATTACTAAAGTAAGATACGGTTTTGGGTTTCGTGGAAGACGGAATATTTTCGTTCCCATATTTATCAGGAGTTAAGTACCTACCTATGTAGGTACCTCTTAGACCTCATAAGATTTTAGGAAAGTTCAGGTTCGTAACAACAGGTTTTACTAACAACAAACGTCACGTCTCACCTGTGCAATACTAAGTACAACACGAAAATCTCAGAATGACTTCTACTATGAATGGTTTTCCACGAACCGAATCCACGATTCCCTTCCTCCACGGCTAAACAAAAAAAATATTGCAAGGCGCGGTCGCTCTATGTTATAATGGTTTAGTAGAGATATCTACAACGTTTTATGGTCCATTTGGCCAATTCGGCAGTCGGTCAACATTTTTGATGAACAATATCATTTGAAATTAAATATTTTATTGGCACAATTAATAATACAATAGAAAAGAATACAAATTAATCAGTTATTTTAATTCCTGTCATCATTATTGTTATTGAGCTTACATTTGGAGTTACCACGAGTTACGAGTCGAAAAAGGCCCGAGTCCATCTTGGGGACGGATTGAATGAGGATAATGGGTTAAAGAGATAACCGAAGATACGAGAACCGAACTAAGATAACAGTTAGGCAGTGAGGTTATAAATATTTTGCATCTTGACTACATTATTCTAAGTCATTATCTTCATTCCATCCTTTCTGTAATAGTAGCCTAGAATAAATTTTTAGTTCTTTGATTTTTTATTTATTTCTAACAATATTTAATTATTCCGCCTTGATCTCTGCCTTCTTCCAACAGGTTGTGAAAACTTAAAGCTGTCTTCAGAACGGATATCACGTGCCTTAACAGCGGAAAACAGTCGAGGCGGTAGGGGGAAACTCCCATCTTTGAGAACACCAAGATGTCGAACCTCTGATGGAGAGTTTGAAGAAATCCAGTGTGATAATGAAATCGTGAGCTCTTGTTGGTGTGTTGATGCCGCTGGGTTTGAGGTGAGACATATTCCTCATTTATAATACATTGTTTCATACGACGTGACCTCAGTTTGATTGAAACTTTAAGTGTTCTACTTATATCTCAAGGTATTTAGACCGGTAGCTAATTCAGCTTATTCGCTAAACTATTGCCTTTCAACTTGGTGTCTTTAACCGTAATTTTCTGGGAATGTTTAAGTAGGTACTTACAGAAAAAAGAAATGTGCGTCTCGGGACGCCCGACAGAAGTGATAACTTAAACGCTAGACAAACTGGCGCCGTAACGCGTTACGTAACGAAGCGGTTTACCCTCCCATAAGTAGTTATCACTTCAAAAAGTGGTGGTGGTGGTGTTAAGGACCCACGGAAGCAGGGTGTAAGGATTAAATAAACAAATATTTTCCTTT
The DNA here is from genome assembly GCA_949752705.1 of Callimorpha dominula. NCBI lineage: Eukaryota > Metazoa > Arthropoda > Insecta > Lepidoptera > Erebidae > Callimorpha > Callimorpha dominula. The sequence continues at coordinate 5,403,898 of OX457008.1, read as the reverse complement.
TTTTCGTGTCTTCGGGATTGGAAAAACTTAAAATTTATGGAATGAGGAAATTACTTAACTATTTATAATTTCCAGGTAGCAGGCACTAGGGCACCAGCAGCGGGCTTAGTTAACTGTACCCGCGTGGCACCGTGTGCAGCTCACACTTGCCGCATGTTATGTCCAATGGGTTTCGAGTTAGACGCTAAAGGTTGTCCGCTCTGCAAGTGCAGGGATCCTTGCAGTGGCATAACTTGTCCTGGACAGCTGTCTTGCCAGTTGGAAGAAGTTCCATGTCTTACACCGCCGTGCCCACCAGTGCCTACTTGTAAGTTGCATACCGCGCTTGTAATGAGCACAAAGTTAGTAATACTCACTGTTCTGTGAGATGGCAGAACAGTAAGTGCTACCAACAAAACTACTATTCTCTGAATACTTTAGTTTCACCCAGAAGAAAAGAATACTAGAAATAAAAAAAGACTATCATCAGACTAGTCCAAAATCCTAATTGTAGGTAACTTCACTTCCCCTGATTTGCCTTCCTGACTGTCTAGTATAAATCTTCCCTGCTCTTAAAATATTTCCAAATTTATTAAAGTAGAAAATATTAAATAAAATGTAATTTTTTTTCTAGGTAAACGAGGTCGTAGTCTACAAAACATCTGTCCGGTAGGAGAGCCGCTTTTAATATCGGAAACAAGTCGCCCGTTCTTGTGTGGCACTGACCCTGGAAAACCTAATTGCCCACCTTTATTCAGATGTCTTGTTGAATCAGGTATTATAAACACTGTCATGTCATGTAGGAATAGTTTCTTCTTACACCATACATTCAAAACTTAAATTTTAGCATAAGCCCAAAAGATATTCCTAGAATGGCGCTTTTATAGGCTGGCTTCAAAGTTTTACTGTACGCCATAATTAAGCAACAACATTTTTAGAAATTTTAAATGTTATTTTTCATAGGCAAATATAATTTTATCTAAGGACTTCCTAATAGGTCATATCTAATTCACAAAAGCCATGAAGGGTATGACTCGGTACATTAGTGTCCAATGTACGCCAAAAACATGAAAATTCGAAGTTACCAAAAATTTCAGTAGTGATTTAGTTACTTAATTATCAGGATTTCATTTTTCTCCAAATGATATTTAGAAGTAATTCATCGCATCACATAAAATTATTGTTGAGATATATAATTCTTCTGCGAACAGAACAACACACATATGAAAGTAATTAGAGGACTCTTTCAGGACATAAATAACTTTTTTAAATACATTATGTACATTTACATTCCTTAGTAACTTGGTTTTACGCTTACAGTTACAGAGTTACTTACCTTATGTTGTCCTCAGGAAACGACTACGGCGTTTGCTGTCCAGCATCACTAGAACTTCAAAAAGCAGGAACATGTCCTGTCCCTACGAACAACGATCTGGACTGCGGGACCCCTTGCGCCCACGATCTTGAATGTCCATCAATGCAGAAGTGTTGCGACGGTGGAGAGTGTGGCAAACACTGCATCTTACCTCACAATGTTACTATGTGTACTCAGCAGAAGATGATAGCGGAGTTGCTGGTCATCAGTGAAAAGGAGGGAAGAGGATATGTGCCTCAATGCGGTCAAGACGGATCATTTATTTCAAGACAGTGTTCTAGAAATGGATTGGTTTGCTGGTTAGTTCAGTTTACTGCTCTCATGATACGTGGTGCATCTGGAACATTCGATCCCCACATGCCGTTTGTGAGATACTGTGTATGTTAAATGCTCATTCCTAACTTCTATTTACAAGAAAACTTCTGCTAAGGTAACGGGCAGCCCCAACCGTTCAGTAGGCAAACCAACGCTCGTGGAGGTCGTAGAGCAATATGCGCTCCCTGGCGCCTGGTGCATCTACTGCAGAACGGGAGGGTACTAGTCATCTCCCGTTCGCTTTACAACGCCTCTTTAGCGTCCATCACCTGTTAACATAATACAAAAAAGTCTAGCAATGTTTTTTTCAGAATCCCAACATCCATTACCGAAAATGTTCTAAATTTAAATATTTCAACGCAACTGAAAACTGTTCACATCTTTAACTGATTCTTTATTCTTATCAGGTGCGTAGACTCAGAAGGCAATAAACTCCGAGGCTCAATGGGACCGTCCTCCTCAGTTAAATGCTCAAGTTCTCCTCTCCCCGCCCGTAGTGGTGCTCGAAGCCTAAACTCATGCGCCCGTGCGTTGTGCGCGGGAGTGTGCGAGTACGGTTACAAGACTGGTGCTGATGGATGTCCTACGTGCGAATGTGACGACCCTTGCGTTGGTTTCCCTTGCCCTGATAATGAAGAGTGTGTGCGGGTTAAGAATGCCGAATGTTCCGGGGAATTGTGTACCGGATATCCTATTTGTAAGTATCAACTGAAAATATTTTAATGTTAAATAGGGCGCAGTTTATTCCAATAAAACTTCCTTCTGGAAAGTTCACAAGAAGAAGAAGAAAGTTTCACCCTATAGAACCGTATTATTAAGTTTTGATGATCATTGTTTCATCAGGGAACATTATAACAGCTGAGATCCTTTCAAGGAGTCAAAGGATCTCAGCTGATAAAATTTTTGCAGGTAATAGTAACCGCTTACCTCATCAGGAAAGCCGTATTCTTTGATAAGCACGTGCTTCATATTCACGGGGTCCTTAATAAAACCTTCCTCAAGAATTGGGGCGTTAAATTCAAAAAGATTTTTTCAAAACCAAGTGATAGTTCCAGATAGGTATTATTGCGTTCAACAAAACAAAACTTTTCGGGTTTATAGTATATAAAAAAACATATGTATTATATAGATAACGAAACTCCAGGTTTTGTATTAACTGTATTTAAGGTATTGTTGTAACTCCAGGTCGGCCAAAAGGATCATACGAGAACCCTTGCGAAGTAGGGGCTCCAGCTACGGACGAGGATGGTTCTTTACTACCTTGTGGAGGTGAAGCTGATTGTCCCTTAGGACACGCTTGTACCACGACGAGGAGAAACGGATTAGCCGTCTGCTGTCCAGATCCTCATTATGTTGATAATTCCACTGATAGTGAGCTTATGGAGGTGAGATATTTTTTATGGATGTAATATTTCAACTCGAATGATAACATCAAATCGCCAATTATGATTACTCTGAATGTGCATTTAATGAAGTGTGTGTTTCGAATATGAGTGGCGAAAAAGATTTCGTTTTGTGGTTAAACTTTGAAGATTAATTCATTGCAAACCAATGATGAACCAATGAACCAAAAAAAAACATGTAGTTTTAATATTGTTTATCTAATTAAAATCTAAAAGTGATCGATCGATTAATTTTGAATCCTATATTACAACATCGAATTGAAATTAAACTTTAAGACTATATTGTTTTTATTTCATTTTAAATGTTGTGTGGTGTACATTATCGGTATTTTCAAATTACTTACACAAATTTAGAGGTAACTTTTGGGCATCAGAACCGGCTCCTAAGATCCAAATATTTTTTTATTACATTGACTGCTGTTACGTACTAAATAAAGACTATGACCATATCAAATATCAATCTCAAATCAAGTCCCTCTCTCTCAAGTAATGTATGTATGTCGTTATCTTACTAATGTTTTTTTTTAATCCCTACAAAATGACTTAACTTTCAGATAAACTTCGAAACATGTGGTGCAGAGGCAGAAGCTCTCTGCGGACTAAATTCGACCATAATCTGCCCTGAAGGCGAATGCGACAACGACCTAGTGTGCTGCGCAACTTCCACCTGCGGCCCAGTGTGTATCGATGCGGCGAAGATAAGACTGCAATCTGACAGGGTCGATGACACACCAAGCAGTTAGTATAACATATTTTTTCTATACTATTTCTTGCAGCAGAAAAAGTCAAGACTGAACCTGAGTAGGTCCCAGGAACTGTAAATCGATTGCATATTGGCACCTTGGTGAATAATAATGCTTTTCAGGACACAAGGGCTTCCACCACAATTATCTACTAGATATTGTGTACAGCTGAGCAATCATGCACTACTTTCACCTTACGGTTTCCGGACACTTTCATCAGGTCCTCAGTCCATCTAGTTCATTTTCTGGTTATTTATTAAAAAGTTACAACTTTAATGGCTTTCACATTAACATAATATACTGTTTCCTCTAGTGTGTGAATACCTTCGCGATTTTGACGAGAAAATGGAAGGCACAGTAGACGGAATGAAACTAGCCTTACCAGCCCCTACTTGCAAGTCAGATGGTTCATTCACTTCACAACAGTGCGCCAACGGCCGCTGTTGGTGCGTGGACTCTTTTGGAACGGAGATACCAGAGACTACTACCAACAATGCTTCAGCAGTTAACTGTGATAAGTAAGTTTATTTTTATTTATTTTATTAGTTTTTTTGCGTATTTGTTTTTACGTTCGAAATAACCATTATTTGGGAACAAATTAGTATGCAGTTCCATAGAATTAATTTATCGTCATCTAGCGCATAATGCAACGAAATTCTACAAGACAATTTTTGTACATCTATTACAATATACTCACGCATGTATCTGTATCTCCAAAAGGGCAGGCAGAGGCATATTAAACACCCATATTTTGCCAACTATAATTTGGTACTACTCACGTAATATGGGGCAAGCATATTGCTGTCCACAGGGCACTTTAGGAATCAAAGGTGTAATAATTGAAACAAATTTTGTAAATATCAGTATAAGGTTGTCTGAAAGAAATCACAGTAAGTGTTAAGTAAAACAATGGTGTAGAATAAAGAGAAAAGAATTAGAAAAATAACCCATCTAAAGAGTTGTGGCTACATCCACAAACAGTATCAGGGACTCTGTAGTTACTACGTAGTTTGGCTGGTCTTTGCTATCTCAACACATCTTTGTAGTGTAATTACTTATCTACGTTTTTTCTTACAAAGGGTCCGTTCCGAGCTCTCGTGCTTGGAGCTCACCTGCCGTATGGGCTGTGACTACGGTTTCGAGTTGGGATCTGGTCGTTGTCCCACATGCAAGTGTCGCGACCCCTGCGCAGGCGTCACCTGCCCCGATGGCCGCACATGCGCAGCTGTTGATGTTGCGTGTGATGCGGATTACTGCCCTCCTGTTCCTGCGTGTAAGTAAAGTTCATTCACACATCAGTCTTGTACTGTATCATGGTTATAGTTTTAAAAATTAAGGTCACTGCTTTATGAAAGTGTCCACTGCTTTTGAACAAATCCAGTGACAACGAACCAATTCATTTACCAAAAATACTCCTAACACTTGTAGTTTCGTATTACCTTGGAAACCCCGTCCACGCCCTTACTGATCACAGCAACAGAAATACAACACTTCATCTGTAGCGTATAAACTCGTCTGTAATTACTAGAAGCATTCAATGAGTACCTTTTTTCAGGCCTTCCTAAGAAACCAGGCCAATGTCCGTACCTAGTCCCATCCAACGGCGCTTGCGAATGGTCCTGTAGAAGTGACGCAGAATGCGGTCCGATGGAACGTTGCTGTGCCACCGGTTGCGGAACTGCTTGCACAAAAGCGGTACACCAGACTGCTTGTCAGCAAAGGAGGTCAGTTTCTTTAAGCGTTAAGCAGAAATTTTCTTTTAAACACTTTATGAACTAACTGTACTTGTAAATATGCATGTAAACTCTACAGATATCTATCGAACTATAAAAGTAGGTATTGGAATTTTGTAACTTAATTGTCATCCACATCCAAAAGTCATTTCTTTTCACTATTTACCTCTACTTAACTGATTTGCAAAACAATAGGTTCTCACATTTATAAGTATGATGTTGTGATCCATGTGGGTCACAATGTGACACCGATTGAATGAACTGAGCTAACTGTTAAACAATTTAAGTATATACCTAGGTCTTGAAAAATGTCTCATGCATAAAAAACAGATTTCAATACGATATTTTAAAAAGTAGCTAGGTATAAAAAAATAACCATGAATTCAAACACCCATCGGTTTTATTTATAAGAAGGGCATGCCTATTAAGTTGCTGACAAAAATGTTGTAGGTATATTGTCTATTGTCCTATTATCAATCAAGATATATAAAACATATTTACGTTAATATAATAAATGTGAAAAAGGTAAAACAAGAGCCAACGTTAGACTATTCGTTTATCTTAATAGCGCATAACTGTCTTGCTAAAGTAAAAAAAAAAATCTCATTAAAGTAAAAAAAAACTCAAAGAACAAACTACCTAAGAGTTGCTGGTTTAAAAAAAAGTCTAACCTTTTATTGGGGTCGTCTTTTTAATTTAACCTTATTATGTTGACTTAATATTTTACCATATTACTCCTTACCTACAATTTAATATTAAATCTAATATCTATTGATTTACAGGGCGCTAGCTCTACACACGGCTGCAGAGAGTGGCAATCCACCGGCCTGGAAGTGGGTACCAAAGTGTAAAGAAGATGGCGCTTATGATATTGTGCAGTGTCGAGGTTCTGACAAGGCTTGCTGGTGTGTTGATGTTGCTGGTAATGAGGTCAGTATATGAGGCCACATTGTATGTGGATTCACACGCAATTTTGAGACACCTGACTAATAAAGGACGTACCTACACTGGATAGCAGACTGAAACCTCATTATAACCTTGTGTTATATTTTGAGGTTCGTTAATAGTAAATAAGTGAGTTTGGGTAGTCTCCAAATCTGTATAAGAACTGCCAATGCAGCAATTCCTTTTACTTTAAAGCTTTCAACATTTTACCAACGCACAAATGACACCTTTGGAATTGCAAAGGGTTCCTAGAGTAAGTAAGTACTAACCCTAGGAATCCTTCAATAATAAAGATTTGTCAAAGAACTAAATAAAAAAAAAAAACTAACTATGATTAAAAAAAACAACCTTTCACAGATCGCCGGCACCCGCACGGTCAACTCCACACCAAACTGCGATGCACCAATCAAATGTCAAATACCTACTTGCCCAGCGGAAGAGATTTGTGCCAACGGAAGGAAGCTGGACGATAAGGGTTGTCCCACTTGCGATTGTTTTGATCCTTGTGCTGAAGCGAAATGTAGACCTGACGAGACTTGCGAACTGGTACCACTGGACTGTGAGGTAAGAATTTAACCTATAAAGTCATCCATCCCGTCAATGTCCTTCTCAAACGAAGATAGCTGGAGTAGGTCGAAGCGTTGAGTAAATTAAAAGATGTCATACATTTTAAATATTACCGCGATTTATTTTAGATTTACATACATATCTACTAGTAGGTAGGCCTAATAAATGTGTAAATCGGCACGCGACAAGGTTTTCTATTAAGCATTGACGTCGATTTTGAACTTGTTTTAAATTATCATGAAATTATGCCTCTCTTTGATAACGGACAACAAAACACTATTACCAGACCACCCCAGCCTCAAGCAAAACCTAAGTTATTAAAATCTATATGTTACATGCTTGATTACACAACCCTCCAACATCCCAAAATTTTTTTTTTTTGCTGGAGTAACTATCTAATAAAAATCACGTTGCTTCCTTCTACTTTTATTAGGGTCAATACAGGCGGATCGCTAGAATGGGATTCCTTATTTTTAATATATGTTTAAATATAATAAATCCCATTCTAAGGGCTATTTAATACCAAGGTATCTAGTGCCGTGACCTCCTTTTTGACTCCTCAACCGTTATTAATAGCAAGCAAGTTATGGTTTATGAAGAAGCTATTGCTTATATTTGCTAGGTCTAATGTGCTCTGTTTAATTTTTGGTTTTATTGTATCTTAATTTTTTTTTCTCGCGCTAGGGTGTCTCCTGCCCACCTCTAGCCCAGTGCGCACCATCCCCCCAGTGCCCTGACGGTGTGGATCCATTGCAAACACCAGATGGTTCGGGACCTTTATTATGTGGTCCCAGCGCCGCCGCTTGCCCCTTCACACACGCCTGCAGATTCGCACCTCATGATTCAAGGCCTTCGGTTTGCTGTCCTAAGCCACGTAAGTACTAATCATTAAAAAATAAAATTATAGCATCTAAGTAGTGGGTCGCGCGACTCGGATGCGGACGCGGATCGCGGTCGCCAAGAACCGAATGCTACCTTAAGGCTTGAAAGTATATTGCGGGTAGTTTATTTTGGCGCGTGACTATAATCAGCATGGTTTTAGTATTATCAGCATGCTAATCTTTTGCATTTGATGGCCCAACTCTTGAGCAAGGTTATAGGCTTTTTGGCATCACGCTACGACCGTTACGAAGCTAAGCAGTGACTATAAACGCTGATAAAACTGCCATTAAAAGAATCTACCGTTTTCAGAACTTTTACCTCAGAGGGTGGAAAATTTAGGGATGAAGATGCAGTTTATTACAATTTGTCTTGCTATATGCGCATTGAAGTCGGTGATACTTTTTTTGTTCAATTTGGTTTTTTTTTTCAGGTACTGTATGTTTCGAGAACAAAGACGAAGGTTCATGCTCAGATACTGAAGTCTTGAACACAACGAGATGGTACTTCAACCATGAACGCAACCGCTGTGAGCGGTTTAGGTACCATGGTTGCTCTGGTAACCACAACAATTTTAGAACGAAGGAGGAGTGCAACACTGTGTGTCCACGTAAGTTTCCCATTCTGTCATAATTATTGTAGTTTGTTATTGTTTGTAGACTTTGCAGTTTTGTAATATGTACATAATATACATAACAACATTCGACAACCTTAACGAAATGGAAAATGCTTTTTTATCAAAATGTCTAAAACGCATCATGTTTAAAACTAAAAACGACTGAGGCTGAAAAACGCTAATAAGTAAAACGCTGTCCATTTATACTGCATAGCATTTTAGCAGCGACTTCCCGAACACACCGCCTATTACCATTTCCTTGCCTTTGCTCGCTACACCAAAATTGCGGTAGATATCGAAATTGGGTTGCACCTTCCAGCGACCGATCGCTGCATCAAAATATTTATCGATTTAGCTAATCAAAATCGTTGCTGTATTCTTGCTTTTGGTGACAATCTGCGTTCGATTTCTGTACTCCATCACTGGTAAATTAGTGAGTCCATTATCATTTGTTTAATCATGCTTTACGCAGTTGCCATGTTTTGACACGGATAAAATTATTAACGAAAAACAATGTAGGTATATCATTAAAATCCATGACAATCTGACAGTAACCGAGTCTTCCACAGTTCCAGGTTCTTATTATAATACTTACCTGTTATTCACCTCTGAATATGTAGATACGTAGCGAAATTTTCATTTGCTGTCATTCGGAAACTAGTTAGAATTTGATTTAGTTTTGGACTCTATCTGATGTACAATAAGACAAATTGAGCGTTGCTTGTATCCAGGTTCCATAATGTTGTTTCATTATACAGTAAAAGACTGCGACTTATGAGCGTCCAAAAGTGAAGCTCTGAGATGTCATGTCTATACATGTAGAAAAACTAATTTTCAGCGTCTTTGCTCCTAGTAGGTACGATACTTATTAAATTCTGTAAACGACATATTATGTTTACGATAACTCATCTACTGCAAAGCATCTTTTGAGTACTTCCAACAGGTGCAAGACGTTTTTTGCTGGTCTTTTTGAAGTCGAATATGAGATGTGTTTTTCGTTTGTCTTATGAGCTTCACACTTATATAACACCCAAAAAAGGCTACTGCTAGTTTAGACTAACTTGTTTTGGTATGTAGTTGTAAACCTAGCGACATTGGATCAAAGGAATCATCCGACATTATGAACGAATTTCTCTTTAAAAATCAATTAATGTACCTACATAGAGTAACCTCTCTTTACAGCTATTGTAAATACCCTTGAACCTATAATCTTATGTATAGTACTACCTACGCTTTTCTACTAAGTGGCATTTGTTTTAACAGTGAAAGAAGAAACAGCAAAATTGAAAAAGAAGATTACGTTTGATAGTGACACAGGCATGTCTTAATTTTTGTACCATATGTAAAATGTGTAATAACTTCACTTTAAATGTAGTGCACCGTGTTCTATTAGCATGTATTGCTTTGCATTTATCTTCGAATTTTGAGTTTCTTTTTTTTAGAAGTTGTAGTAATCGAAAGGAGTATATATAAAATTAATTTAATGAAGCTTGAGACGTACAGGTAAACTAAAGGCATAAAGGTATGCTGTCATTTCAAAAAAACAAGCAGACGCTGTTATTATTTTGTTTGAAGCTTAATAATAATAATAAAGTTAATAATTTAGTAAATCTATCAGGATGGAATTTGGTGTGGATAAATGTGCAATCATGCATGTAAAAAGAGGTAAGATTGTGGAATCTGAAGGTATGGAACTCTCAGATTCCACACACCTTAGATGCCTTTCCGCGAACGCAACTTACAGGTATCTAGGAATGTCACAGGCGTTAGGTTTAAATGAATTGACTATGAAGCAATCGTTACAGGAACGCTTCTTTGAAAAGTATTGAAAAGTCTTTTCTCAGGTGGTAATAAGGTGCGGGCCTATAACGATTGGGTCATACCAGTCCTAACCTACTCCTTTGGCATACTTAGATGGACTCAGACGGAACTTGATGCCCTGGATAGAAGAGTCCGTACATTGCTAACCGAGTACCGAATGCACCATCCACGTTCATCGGTTATGAGATTGTATATCCCGCGGAAATGTGGGGGTCGTGGTTTATTAAATGCCAGGACACTACATAACCGCGAGGTATGCAATCTTAGAGATTACTTCCTCTCTGTTGACGTGGAGATGCATCGGGATGTTGTGGTAGTGGACAACGGACTCACTCCGCTTGCTCTAGGTAGAGAGAACTGGCGCAAACCTGCAGTACTCAATATTACAGATCGCAGGGAGATATGGAATAGCAAAGAGCTGCATGGACGTTTTTATCGGGCCTTAAAAGGGCCCGAAGTAGATCTATTATCATCTGTGTCCTGGCTACGTTTCGGTGATCTCTTTGGAGAAACTGAAGGTTTTATCTGTGCAATTACTGATGAAGTTGTTATGACGAACAACTATCGGAGACATGTCCTGAAGGACGGCACAGTTGACATTTGTCGGGCGTGTCATCGTCCCGGAGAAAGCCTCAGGCATATAATTTCTGGTTGCTCTCGTCTTGCCAACGGCGAGTACTTGCATAGACATAACCAAGTGCCAGGATAGTCCATCAGCAACTTGCTCTTAAATATAACCTTGTGTTTTGGAATTACCGTACTACAGGTATGTGCCCGACCCAGTTCTTGAAAATGGTCGTGTAACATTGTACTGGGATCGGTCTATTATCACTGACAGGACTATTGTTGCCAATAAGCCTGATATAGTGGTAATAGACCGATTAGAGCACCGAACAATGATTATTGATATTACCATTCCCCATGACGACAATCTCTTAAGGGCTGAAAAAGAAAAACAAATGAAATATTTGGATTTGGCCCACGAGGTGGTCGACATGTGGGATGTGAATTCAGCAATCATTGTGCCGATAGTCATATCAGCCCATGGGTTGATTGCAAAGAGCCTCGACCAACACCTTCAGAGGCTCTCGTTAGGCAGCTGGACTAAGGGCCTGATGCAGAAGGCAGTCCATCTTGATACGGCACGTATTGTGAGGAGGTTTCTGTCTCTGGAACCCTAACCACCAGTAGCTTGGTCCCTGTACCCGATACCGGTGCGGCACTATTTTTTATATTTTTAAATGTATTTTTGATATAATCTGAATGTATTTAAAAATGTAATTTATATGTATATTTAAATGAATAAAGAGAATAAAGTTAATATAATTATATACATTGCGTGTATGTGTACATTACTGTCCCATACTCTATTCCAACGAACATAAGACAAAATATAAACAACTTCTATCCGCACGCATGTATATAATTTCTATTGTCTTTTGTACATTTACTTTAACAGTCTATAAGAATGTAATTCTTTCTTTCTTTTATAAAAGACAACTCCCGCATTAGGAATGACTCCTGTGTCGCGGGGGACTTTACAAACATACAAACAACAGACACAAAGAACACCCAGACTCGGGGTGGGAATCGACCCCACCACCTATGGCGTAGCAGTTAGGGTCACTAACCACTAGGCCAACAGGCCAGTCATTCAATTAACTGATAAGGATATACTTTTGTTTATCTTTCGTCTCAAGTTTCATCGAATGAGATACAGAGTGTTTAAACAAAATACAAGTTACAAAGTGGTGCATCGAATAAAGGTACGAACGGAACGTCCAGTGCGTTCCGTTTAAGTGCAAAAAAAAAACATTAAAATCTTGAAAGTCCGATCCTTACTAAGAATATGTGTTGCTTATGCATGTTAACACTAAAGAAATATTACAGTGTATAGAGCAGAGACTAATAATAAGGTCGGGGAAAATGTTTCTTCGTACTTTATATACAAATTCAAAAAAGTATATATATATGTGCCATTTTGTTCGATAACTTGTTGCCATCTTGTAGGTAGTGACATAATCTTGTTGTTGTAGAAGTCTTTTATCAAAAAACTGCGACAAGTAGTTTTGACAGTCCTCTTTTGATGTTAACCTAACACTACCCAAAGAGTTTTGAAGAGACCGAATCAGGTGAAAATCTGAGAGTGCAAGGTTAGGACTATATAGTGGATACATTAACACTTCCCAACCAACCTCTCTCAATTTTTGCTTAGTGGCCAAAGATGTGTGTGGTCTGACGTTATCATGATGAAAGACCACTCCTTTTCTGTTGATCAAATCCGGCTGTTTTTTCTTAATTTCTTGCTCGAGTTTAATTAGTTGTTGGCAGTAGAGATCGATGGTTTTGCTCGGCAGTAAAAGCTCATAATGAACAATGCCCTTCCAATCCCACTATACACATTGCATCACCTTATTGCGTGTTAATCCGGGTTTCGCTAGTCTGTGGAGCTTGACTATTCTTTGAACATGACCTTTTTCGCACGGTCTTGTCGTACGTGATACACTTTTTATCACCAGTGATCAATCTCTTCAAAAAATGGTTCGGTTTCATTACGTTTCAATAGAGAATCACAAATGAGTACACGACTCATTAGGTTTCTTTCAGTGAGCTCGTGTTCCACCCAAATATCGAGCTTTTTTGTATAACCAGACTTTTTCAAATGGGTCAAAACCGTTTTGTGGTCAATCCTCAGTTCCTTGGCTATATCGTAACTACTGATGTGCCGATCTTCCTCCACTTATTCAAAAATGGCATCGAATTTGTCTATATGAGGGCGACCAGAACGAGCTGCATCTACGAGTATGATATCAAAATTCCCGGACTGAAAACGCTTGAACCAACTTTGTGTAGCACAAAGTTGGTGTTACTGAAACTGCATTAGGTCCATAAACGTCACAGACTTTTTTCGCGGCTTGAGTCGCATTTTTGCCTTTTTTCATGAAATTTTAAAAGATGGTTACTTAAAAGTATAGTAAATTACATCTCAGATGATCTAGGCAGCCTCTATTTTCTCTTTTCTTTCTGAATCTATCACTATCATAAATAGTTTTAGTTGTAACTGACAATGGAACGCTTAAAGGGTATATGACTATAGCAGTGTAGCATGCAGTTACAAAAAAAATTTTAGAAAAACTCTCAATACTTATACATTACTATATCTTTTTGTAACTGCATGCTGGAGTCATGCCCAATCAGTGATTTAAGTATTCCATTATCAGATACACCCTCTATTTTGTAAACACCCAAAAAAAGAAACCTACAATAACATTTGTAATGTAGATATAAGCGAACTCGTGCTTATGGAAAGTATATCTATAGTATATTCAACATTATTTTTATATGGTAAAGCCCACAGAAATATTTTTAATAATATTAATTATGTACTAATTTTCTTAGTAATGACCGGTTTTGAAAGATTAATTTTGGTTAAGTATAATAAAATATCTATGATAGAATCACGTGTTCCACGCCTGATTATTATATAGGTACATATGTACCTATGTCCGGCTTTATGCTTGCTTAGTTGATTTATGGAACTATTTCTGATTTTTAAAAGAACTGATTTTAGCTAAACCCGGGCAAAACTTCTGTATAACAAGTGTACTAACAACTCATGTTTGCTAAGGCTTTACGTTGCATTATCCGGTAAACGTGTAGTTCGAGCTTATAATGTGTTGTATAATTTCCGTCCCATGATGATGACGATAATTTTCAGTGTTGAGTCCATGTGAAAGACTGAGAGAGAAGAACGAGCTAGCAGCACAAAAATACGGCAAAGGCACATTCATACCGAAGTGTGACAGTAATGGCACTTGGGAACCTGTACAGTGTATGTCACACATTGGTAAGTTGAAAACATAATTAGTTTAAAGTATAGGCTTATGATAATTTGTGTTTGGCTTAAGGCCGAGGAGAAACCAACTTATTTGTTTAAAAAATATGGCTTCTAGACAACAGTAGAGGTAACCAAAGCAAATGAAACAAATTAGTCTTTTTCCCTAGCATTATACCAATAATAAGTCAGCAACCCTCGACCAGAATTTATTAATATAGATGGGTATATGGGTAGTACAAACCCCTTTTAGAAAATAAATTCTAAAAGCCTTTGTGTAAGCTTTCCAAGGGACGCGGACGTGAGGGGAAGACTCGTATAATATATAACAATATCCTATGTATGCTATCATGATTTAAAATCAGTGGATAAAGAAAATTAAAGTATTAAATTTCCTTTTCAGATGTCTGTTGGTGTGTAAGCGCGAGAGGGGAACCACTAAAGGGGTCTTTAGTGAGAGGCGGTGAGCCCCATTGCAACTTCAGACAAGCGCGAAAGTATATTCCTCGTGTGAATTTAGATGAACGAGCCAGAGCCGACGAAGGTAAGTCACGGCATTCGTTACTTATAAGGATAACAAAAAAAAACTCTGTTATTGTCAAATCTGTAGAAACCTTTTTTTCCCGTTTAAAGAACACGCATTGAACAAGGAGACCGAAGGTTTAGGGGTATTGTATTATCTATGTCAAGTCTAAGTGGAATCTTGGTTAAATATGTTTTATCTTCTCTTGCAGTGTTAGAGGAACTGATCAGACAAATGACAGCCTATAGAATAGACGAATTTGAAGAAGAAGACGATGAAGACATTGATCTCGATACCGAAGGTCGAGAGGGTGTATCTCCTGATAAAGAGCTAGAACAGAAAGATGAAGCCATATTAATATCTGAAGTAGTAGAAGTGAAACCCGCAGATAGGACTAAGATATTGGAGAAGCCTCTAGAAGTACAAGCCGACAAACAGAATGTCCATTTAGATAGTACTGCTATTCAATTCAAAACGAAATGTCAAGCAATGCAAGAAGAAATTGAAAAGGGTGAGTAGAAGAGTAACAATTAAATGCTTCGATTTGTAATAAAATATGACTGTCGTCTGAAGGTCTTTAATCACCACGACAAAAATTGAGACCTTCTATCATAGCAGTCAGACGAGGCGGACTCTAGCTGCCAATCTCTATTAGGGTTCTGAATACAGCAGCAGCAGCTTCCTAACTTAATATTATAAATGCAAAAGTGTGTTTGTTTGTTTCGCTTTGACGCCTTAACTTCTTAGGTGATCATCATGAAGTTTTGTATACACGTTGTCAAGGTTGAAAACGACAGAGTATCATTGAAAAAATCTACGGAAGCCAAGGGAAAACCTAGTTTCTAATATATAATGTGCGCCTGATATAGTCACGCACACACACACACACAGTGGTTCTGCTAGACTAAAGACAGGAGTAAGTAAGTAAGTAGGACAAAAACACAAGCATGATATAATCTTCCGATGCAAATGTTCAGGTGGAGAAGGACTTCATCCACGTTGCCTATCAGACGGGTCATTTTCTCCAAGACAATGTTGGCGAGGAAGATGTTGGTGTGTTGACGCTGCTGGACAGAGAAGACAACGTCTTGGATTAGTTGAAGATGCGCCTAAACCAGATCCCTGTGGTACGTTTAATAGTTCATTATCGTTATTCTCGTACTTGATATTTCCGTTAAGGATAGTCATTGTCGTCATGAATTGTAACCTTTACTCCTCAATAATCCATCTTTACTTAGTTATTGACGTTAAGCTGATTAATGCTTACAATTTATGAAAACAGTTAGGTATGTGTTTTACATCAAAATCACGCGATTGAATAGCATTTTATGAAGTGTTTTATTTTAATTGAACCAGCTCCCTATCCTTACACCATTTGTCCCGTAACCATTTCTCCACTGTACTTTCTGATACTACATTACATACACGAGGAGTAATAGAACAGACCAGAATATGGGTTGGTAGTCTTCCGGCCAATGCACACTTATATTAATAGGAAGCAATAGAGCCTCCCCAAAAGACAAAGTGAAAGAAAACAAGTAGCATTGCAGCTGCCTTTGCCCCAGCTAAACTACAAGGATATCTAGCTCAGCAACCCTTGACGAGACTACTTTCCACGTTTACGAAGTAGTAATCTCCCATTTAAGCGGGACGGATACTAATCTAATTAGTTTTGGCGTGCACTGTGGTTAGAAAACGTGGCTTGCAACGACGGCGACTAGTTTTATACATTTCATAACTAATAACGGTTTGTTAGAAAAAACCGCATGTCATAATATCGCATTATGTAACATAGGAGCGATTAATACGGTTAAGATATGTGTAACCCTAATTAATTGACGTAACTACTCCAGAGGCGACACAAGTGGAATCGGCAGTGCTAGAGCTGGAGCTGCTGAGCGGCGACAACGGGGAGCGGGCGCGCGCGGCGCTGGAGGCGCGCCTCGCCGCGCTCGGGACGCGCGCGCCCGTGGCTCTCGAGCGCCACCGCGACGTGCTGCGCCTGCGCACCGCGCTGCACGGGCTACGAGCCGCTGATTACGTCTATAATATCGAGAACTTTGTACGTACTATTCATTTTACATCTTGTAGTTTGAAAAAGTAAGACTGTATGTAATAAAACCGCGGGGCGCAGCTAGTCAATAATATTGCCTACTGACATAACCCTATAGGTATTTACTTTAACATTAAAATTAAATCACTGTTTAGGTAAAACAAGAGAAACTATCAGCCCAGTCTGGAGATGCAAGTGTTTTGAACGCAGACGTGATTCATAGCGAGTACCGTCTAGCACAGCCACCACAAGTGACTATTCAACAGAGAGAAATACTCAGCGAATCCACTGTGAGTACTTTACTCTAATACAAAAGACAATTATTAATACAGATAGAAGGTTCACTCCTCGCTCTATCATTCTTGTACGAGGCATATGGTAAACTTTGATCTTTAATGATCCGGAAGAGTATTCTACCAAACAATTACTTCGTGTGAACACATACGAATATTTAAGTAATATTAAAATAATTAATGTACGACCAACTTACATAAAAAATTTCGCAATCCCCAGGTTTCCGCAACAACATCTTACCACACGGCCCTGATAGTTTTAGCAGCAACTTCAGCGTTCATCATCAGTGTTCTTTGCGTTCTCGTGATGCTTTACCGCGCACGACTCCAAAGAGAGCCACAAAAAGCTGAGCGGTTCTTGCCCGCCGCACCGCCGGTCTACGTCCTCTCAGCAGACGAAAAGGCCGAGCTAGCAAGAGTCCTTCACGCCCCTCCACCCCCGGTCCCACCGCACGACGACCAAACAAGAATATAACCACAATAAAAATTTTAATGTTTTAAAATTTTGTAGAAGCATGGATATGACAGCGACAGCTTAAAATTCCCGCCAAAATACAACTCTCATCAAATCAAGGCTAAGGTTGCCATCAAGATATTTTGACGCTATTTGTAAAAAAAAAATACTACGTCTATGGTACTCATTCGTTCAAAAATAAATATTCCTACTGGACTAGAAATTATATACATGCTTTAACATTTATCTTTAACAGAATATACAAAATGAAAAATACTTAAACTATTGTAAAACAACAATGTATTTTTCTGTTTACAAAATAATTGTACATTATCCATATTTCTATATTATGGATATTCGCCTTAAAATTTGTACTACTTTCATTAAATAACAAATTTAAATCTAATTAATATCTATCGAATATTTTATATATATATTATGTACCTCGTCATATCTATGGAGATATTGTAGCCAACCTTTAAGTAGGTACTATAACGCTACAAAACGTTTATCTACGTTACTCGTCAAAGAACTATTATAAAAATAGTACAGGTACTAAAGTAATTATAGGGTCCAAAATAATATTGGCTAGAATTTTGAGTAACGTAGATGTAATCAAATAGTACCTTACCTCTGTATTTATAATTATTGACGTATTAATTCATACTACAAAATCTCTGAAAATACTAATTATTGTCCTAGTTGAAGATAACGATAGCCATTTGTTTTAATGAAATATGGCAAGTGTAGTCAAATGATAAATATCTAAAAGTAACATAAAATTGTAAGTACAGAGTTAAGTTTTTTTCAGTATTTAAGGTCGGATGTCGTCAATGAACATAATATGATTAGAGACTGATAGGTGATGGTCGTATTCTCCTGAAAGTATCTCTCTTGATTTCTATTAAATTTGCTATGCGGTAGGTGTGTGAATTATTCCTTATAGTTTCTTCATTTATGTATCTTTAAATGAATTGATTTATTGAGATCTATAGGATCTTATTCGAAAAGACACCTTCGTGTTATATTAACACTGACATTGTGAAATGGGAATGAAGCATTTGCAAAGTAATAGAATTAATAAAAATGGATCAAAGGAAGTATGACACCTACATTTATTAGAGCTCGTCACAGTGTAGGTACGTAATTATAAAGACGTAGCGCTAAATGTGTTGTCATAACTCCTTGGATGCAAGGATCTGTCTTGTTATGTTATATTAAGTGTAAGAGCCTATTATTAAGTAAGCGTAAGGGTGTGCGTAAATCAATGCTACGCGCGGCCTTATGCACTCTTTAGTTCCTCTCGTTGAGTCTCGCTCTCTGTCTTTCTAAAAAATATTACGAACTTATAGAAGTAGGTAATCATTCTTATTAATATTAGAAAATAAATAATAATGTATTTACTCTCTAAATAAACTTATTCTCCTTTAAATAACAATTGAAAAGGACGTGGCTCGACGTAGAACTAATCTAGTCTGTTTTTTTTATTCATGAACGTTCTACTCATATTGTCATTGCATATTTCAATTTTCCTTTTGCCTTTTTGTTTGTAAATAAATGTAATATCTACCTAAGTTTCACTTTACTCTTTCTAAACCAGATATCTTTTACGAAATAAATTACTACTTCATACTTACCCCTCTGTGTTAAGGTAAAATAAAAATCGTTTTGTCTGCATTACTATTTTGATAGTTTCCAAAATAAAAAAAAAATTACTCATATTATATATAATCATTATTTCATTAAATGTTTTTTTAATATGCGTTTTTATTTATGGAAAGGCATTGTAACTTAATTTGGGCTTGCACTGCGAACGGAACGGAATCCACACAGAGTAAGTTTAAATCGTAACAATAAATTTCTTAGAAGTGCTTTCAGCAAAAAAGAGTTAGTGGAAAAAAAAACCAAAAATTATGAGCGAGTACATTGGTTAAAAAAGGACTCACTCTGCTTAAACAAATGGAGTGGACTCCATACGGATTCCGCTTTACTAGCTACGGTAAATTTCATAATATTGCTCGGACCGCCAAATGGGTTAAGCGGGACGGACCAAACTAATAAAAAGAGGTAAGAATGAGTTTGCTACGACACGGTGTTGCGGACGAGTCAGGAACTGACCACACGTAGGGACACTATTGAATAGAAAGTATTGATACTGTACTCATGAGTAGTGAGTAGTATGGAAAAAACAGTATCGTACTCGTAAAAGTATCGATACTTTAAAGTCACACACGTCTTGACATCAATGTCAGTCAATGACGTCAGTTTACCTAAAGTAGAACAAATAGGTACATGAAAAAACAAATATGATACAAAATCAACAGTAAATTCGCGAACCAAAAAGAGTATTATTTTTTTCTTTTTTAATCAATGATTTGATTAAAAATCAAAACCATTGATTTCAATAAAACCAATAATAGGTATTTTTGAATTGTCAGGAGTAGGAGTCAGTCAGACTAAGTCAGTCGTGAAGCTAGTTCCCTGTTCCAATACCTAGATCCTATGGAGAAGAACAGATAAGAAACTCCACTTTAAAAAATACAACTCCCGCATCAGGAATATCATCATACAAAGAACACCTAGACTCGGGACAACTATTTGTGGGTCACATGATAAATATTCTCGTGTATAATTTTCAGACTGTAATGAAAAACTCGTTTTTTCGTAAGAGCCAACTTCTTATGGTGATTCCAGAAATAATATATTGTTTCGAGAGTAGCATCACTTTCAGCTATTCTACAAGATTCGACATGATTGATCTAGATGGTGTTGCCATAAACATGAGCCGTAAAGTCAAGTTTTACGTAGATAATTTCACAACAGATGGCCAATGCTTATTAAAAGGAGGAATAATAATTAGTAAGCAGGTAATTTCTAATATTAAAAATTAATAATATATTATTTCGTGGCATTAACACATTCGTCGCCTGCCGTCCAGTCCCCGCCGGCTGTGTACTGCATTTTGTCAATAACCAATTTTCGTTGCGCATATTATATGATGTACCTGCCAGTTATGGTGGCCACTAGATCTGTAATCGTATTTAGAGAAATGTAGTCAAATCCCTCAGACTTTTTTTCCGACAAATATTAAAATACGTTTTTGTCTCAAAACTATGAAAAACTATGAATAATTGCATAAATTTAGTAAGAACTGTCGTACCTACTAAATTTATGAAAAATTAATTAAATTTGAATTTGAATGGTGCAAGTCGTTATATTTCAGTATTTTTTTGAGGTACCTTGATATTTTCGTAAAATTAATTCTGGTCACACTGCTTTTCTCGCTCGCTGCTCCGTGTTTTGCTGTTTGACGGTAACACAATTAAATATTGTTTTGATAAGACTTATACTTACTACTATCTCGTCTCGCATTTTAATTTATAATAAATTAGATCTAAATAATATTGAAATGATATTTTATGTTGTTTATACTTTTTGTTCGTTTGAGAGCCACACTTCGGCACCCACCACCGTTACCGGAGGCCCTAAACCTTCCCTCTCACCTTCTCTCCCTATTCCCGCCCTTCCCCTACTCCCACCTTAAACGGCGGCAACGGACTTGTTACCTTGGGTTGCAAATGTCCATGGGCAGTGGTAATCATTTAAAATCAGGTCTGCTCGTTTGCACCCTATACCATAGAAAGAAAATAATAAAAACTTATAGAAATGTAGTATTTTAACTGTAAAATCACGTAAATCAGCAAAATTGACAAAATTTCGTATACAGCCTCTTAAGGCTTAGTACTAATTTTCTGTGTTTTTTTTCTTTTACTGTTTTGTATTCTGGTATGTGATTAAATATTTCTATTAAATAGTCGTTTTGTTTCACTTACAAACGTTTAACTCATCTTAGTCATTTCACCAATATCGTAACACTCATTCAAAATCACTATTATTACACCACTAGTATAGCTATGTTACTCTGGTCTCTGATTCTACATTTACATATTAAGTATGTATTTACATGTAAAGTATTCGAGGTAAAAAAAATATCGAGGTTTTCAAGTGATATACCGATAAACATCAATCCTGGTATCCTATTTTTTATATGGAAATAAATATCGATATATTTTTAAGTGTACACCCCTAATTTGAAGATTTTTTTTCATACGGTCAAGTCTATGGTAATTGGTAATGGTTTCAATACTTGGTATTTGGCCATTTAGTTTACCCACAGCCAAGTTTCTAGTCTTGCAACACCATTTTGACAATTTTCACTTAGCTGTCACGTTGTCGATGACATTTCTTTCAGTTGACAATTTGCAGGGGCCGGCCTTCTGGAGTAATTTATTTCAGAATGAATCAAGGAGGCGGCCTCGCTTGTTGCGCTGTATGCAACGAAAAAACTCATCGAAGATGCGGTCGCTGCCTTAACGTTTATTATTGTAATACGGAGCACCAACGGCAAGACTGGAAAAGACATAAAAGTGAATGTGCACCCAAGTTAGTGAAGGATTCGAAAAGCGATAATTCAGGTGAACGTACTATACTTGGCAAAGAAAGTACGATACTTGGCAAAGAAGATACGAAGAAAGTGAAAGAAGTATCTTCTGATGTCATAGAAGACGTGCAAAAAAGTTCTACGAAAGAGTGTAGTAACAAACTTAGAAAAAGTAAAACGAAAAACGTCAAAAAATGTGGTAAAGAGGGTAGCACAGATAATGTTAGTAAACATCCGGAGGTAGCGACGGAAAACTTTAAACAAAGTGAGGAGGCCTTAGTGAAGGCTACAGGCCAGAATGACAATAGTGTAATTTCTAGTGTAGTGTATACAAATCGAGACCTAACTACCAATAGTGCCATAACATATGAGGGTTCATCGGAACAGGAGGTGTTACGTGAGTCTGCACAACAACTGACTTCTGTGGAGTTTGCCACAGCTGGCACCTCAAATGTGCTGAGAACAGTGAACAGAACTGACTCTAGTAAAATGCCTGTGTTGCCTAATTATACTGCTGACCAGGGTACTCGAGTAAAGGAGTACCCTGAGGCTTCATTAAAGGGTAGCGGAGCACCTTTTAATCACATGCCTAATAGTTATTATATCGATCCAAGTGACCCATGCTACGAAATTTGTCAGAGAGTAATTAAGGACATGACACGTTACGGAGTGTGTGTTCTGAACAATTTCTTGGGTAGAGAGAGAGGACTGATGGTGCTACAAGAAGTTTTAGACATGTACAATTCGGGAATATTCTCGGTAAGTCTGTCCTAATATTTCAATATTGAAATATTGTTATAACAGTTATACAACTTATCATATAAAGTTATAATCAAGCTTCATTCAATATGCTTATAAAACAAATATATATATATATATATATCTAATGTAAGCTAGTACCATTGTATTTTAAATATAATAGATGTTTTTATTTATTTATTTTGTATAGAATATTATTGAATATAGAAAATTTTGTCAATAACTTTTTTTCCTACCATCTTGAGTGATATAAAGGTAGCAAAAAAAATTGATATACATGCAAATTCATATTTTTATCAAATTTTCAATAATGATTATGTTTGAATTATAACCCCCTGGCGAATGCTAGTGTGTATACAAAATTCACCTTACATTTGACACACCTATTAAAATTTTGAATTAAGATCTTTTATTTTCTCTTTATTTCAAAAATTCATTTTACTCGATAATTAGTATTGAGTAAAATTTATTTAAAAAAAACAAACTTACAAACATTAATGAAAGTGACCAGAATTTTATTATTATCAAGTATTTTAAAATACAAGACAGTGCATACAGCAATAGTCAAAATAGTTTTTTTTGCAGTCCTTTTTATTGTCACTTGCACCAAAAAATATAAAGATAAAACTTTTTATAGATACCATACAGTAAATGTTTAGGATGTTGAAATCTCTTCATAGAAGTCTTTCTTCTACAGTATTTTTTTAATTTATTAAAAGCACTCTTTTTCAACACTTGTTTTATAGGTTTCTTTCTTGTTACATTACTTATAAGCGCATATTAAATGTAACACATTGTTCTAAAATATAGACAGTTACGCAAATATACTTTATTTATGTAAGAAATTATATCTATGTAATAATAGTCTGGAGATTATTAGCTTTGACCATTGGCACTCCTTCACAAGCATTATGTACGTGCCAGCCATCATGCAGCTCAGCCATATTGAAGGGAGCCGAACCGAGACATATGTCACAATGTCACAATCGGCAACATGCCTTGAATCTCTTTTCATCACTTCTGGAATCCAACATTTTTTTTAGTCTTTCAGAAAGAACTGGAGATGATTAAAACTACCTACAAATAATTGCGATAATATTTAAAAGGTACATAACCTCTTGGTTACCCGACGTTTCAATCGAATTGTACCGATCGTGGTCACAAGTGCACACTAATACTCTAATATGTATCAAAGTCGCGAAGGTTTAAAAACAATTATAAAATAAATATTTGAATGAAGTCATTCAGAAGATCATATCTTGCAGCATTGCTCTAAGCTCAAATTGCTACTTATACTCCTTCATGGGAATATTTATATTCTTAGGGCTTTGTACAGTGCGCTGTTCCGTCCACATACTCCTGATCTCAAAGAATGTATTAGTTTTCACACAATGCACATTGTACTCTTATGAGATCATCAGAAAAACTGGAACTGAATATTCCTACACCACACAGTTTAGTTAGTGGTTTGGCTTCTTTTGGGCAGAATGTGGTGCACAAGTCATCTTCAGCCTACCCTTTGTTAGGTATGTGGCTTTATAGTTTTACAATAGGTTTAAGAACACAAGACATTTACTGTAATAGTTGTAAAAGTTGATTATCATGTGATGTTTGAATAGAATGGACCAAATTAAGACTCATATTCTAGTTTTTTTAATAGGCACTTTTTCTTTTTAACCGACTTCAAAAAAGGAAGAGGTTCTCAATTCTACTGAATTAACCTTCAAGCAAGATCATTTATTTTCATCCTCATGAACTATCGGTTCTGTTCGTAGTAATATCACATAGGAGATACTAAAAAAATTGTTAATTATCATAAATCTCATCACCATCACATGCATCTAAAGGTCTAAAAATAAATAATATTTTATTATGTTTGATCCAGAGAGGGCAGTTGGTGTCAAGTCCTGGAAGCACAGACGCGCAGACTATCCGAAGCGATTTGATCACCTGGATCGACGGCAAGGAGACCAAATGCTTCTACATCAGACAGCTTATTAGTCAAGTAAGTATTTTGTTCTAATTTTTAATGAAGGTTAGCCATTTAAGTGTCTGACTTTTACAAGCTGGTATGTCATAAATACCTGTAAGGATTTTGTGTAATCACTACTACATATATTATATAAACTAGCAGTTCCTACGCGGCTTCGCTCGCGTGTACATATTTTTATATTTTGCGCTGAAACCTAATTCTTTTTCCGAAATAACAGTAGCCTATGGTTACTCTTTATAACACCAGCTATCTGCCAATGAAAGTCCCTTAGAAATCGGTCCACCCGTTCCGGTGATTAGCCGGAACAAATAGGCAGACAAAAATTTGATTTTTAGGCGTAGGTGTCGTGCAATTAACTGTATGAGCTTAAAAAATAACTATTATTTTGACATTACAAACAGACACTTTAATTTTATTTATTTGTATTGACATTGATAAAATGTAGTGCAATAAATAGCCCAACGCCAAGGAATGTAAATGACTGATTAAGGTACAATAGTGATTATAAAAAGTAAGTATCGTATGATGTGTATCAAAATCATTTATTTCAATTAAACCATTATAGGTATTTTTGTATTGTCAGGAGTAGTAGTCAGTCAGACTAAGTCAGTCGTGAAGCTAGTTGCCTGTTCCAATTCGTAGATCCAGTGGAGAAAAACAGGCAAGAAACTCCAAGGACACTCTTTTTCAACATGTTTTTTACAAATCTCTAGTTCCATTGCTTATATGCGCAAGTTAAATGTGAGGACAATGTAACGTATTGTTCTAAACTATAAACAGTCGCTACTACTATATGTAAGTAATAGCAGTTCGGAAATGACCAGCCAACGACACTCGTTCACGAGCGTGACGCACGCGTTGTGCTATCGTCCACTTCAACCATATCAAAGGGAGCCGAACGACCCGATACGTACGCCACCATCGGCACTTAGACGTCCGACGTCCGTGGCGAGCATGATATACACGGAACTGCCAGGCAACATAACAAATTAACTTAATATGTTATTGACTACACAGTTCTCACATGTACAATTTAAAATTTTCTAAATGTAACATGAAAATTGATATCAAAATATAAGATAACGTCAATGTTTTGCAAAGTTAACAATTTTAATAATAATGATTAAAATATTAATAAATAACATATCAGATAAAAACTAGTATACAAGTGAATATTTATATTTCTTAAGACCACCACTCATTTACAGAGTGGCTGTGGAGCAGGATCAGCATTTAGCCAAGCATTTTTATCAGCTAAATAATCGTCTAGTTTATAATATGCTTGTTTATATAGTGTGCGTTTAATGCAAGTTTTAAATCTTCTAATTTAGTTGAAGAATATTAGGAGGTATTTTATTATAGAATTTTTTTTACAGTACCCCATGAAAGATGTTTGCACTTTTGTTAGCATAAATTTTCGTTGTACTAATTAATTCGTTCTCTAGTAATGTAATTATGTCTTTCACATCGTTGAGTAAATAAGTGCAATTTTTTTCTGACATACATAATGTTTTCATAAATATAACTGACATGGCACCGTCAGGTAGTTAATTTCCTTAAATAGTTCCCTAAGGGATTCGCGACTACGTAGAGTATAAATGACTCTTGATAGCTCTTTTCTGCAAAATGAATATAGATTTTATATCTGCAACACGCCCCCACAACAAAATACCGTAGGACATGACACTGTGATTACGTTATAGATTTCTTAAAAATCCAATATTTTCTTTTCAGTACATTACATTCATATCAGTTATACGTGGGGTACACTGAAAGTTTTCTGTACCTCATTAATTAAACAATTTACATGTAAAGTAATATATTTACTGCTTTTCGAAGTATTCTCCATTACATTTTAAACGGTTTGACCTAATGACGGTCAAAGCATTTTTGAAAACATGAGGACCATTGGTCTAAGAGCATTTTTCTCGTGCTGGTTCAAAGCCATCAAGGCCTCTTCCGGCTCCGTAAATTTCATACCTCTCAGCAAATCTTGATTTTTTTTAAAAATAACGAAATAGCATGGTGCCAGATCTGGACTATATGCGGGATTTTTCCCTTCTTTTAACTTTTTAAAAGACACTGGGCAAACAAATGGTGGTTTAACACTCAGCATTAACTGTCTTTTGTTCTTCAAGTGGGATCGTCAGACAGGACCCGTCCGGGAGAAAAAAAACGCAATTGTTTTTTGCCTACTTTTCTCGCCTGCCTCAATTTTGTTGGTTTGTTGTCACCTTCTAACACCCATACAGAAGACTGTTACTTTCTTTCCGGCATGTGACAATATATCCATAATTCATCTACTGTCACAATGTCATACACAGCATTTGAACATCCGTGATCGTCATCATTTTTTACACCAAACAACACGAGTCCGTTTTTGTTATGGGGTGAGTTCATGAGGAATCCAGCGGCAACAAAGGTTTCTAACTTTTAAAGGATGTAAGATGTAAGATTTTGAAGTTTGCTCATACCAATCCCCAAATGTCCTCGAATCTCCTCATAGATGATACGCCGGTTTTCTTCAATTAGTTGCCTGACAGTAGCCACATTTTTCTCAGTGGTCGCAGTTGAGGGCCGACCTTCACGAAAATTGTGATTTGGCAAATAGTTAGTTATAGTATTTTAAACAGAGTTTTACCTTCATAATATATTTTTATTGTATGTTTCTTTCGTGCCATAGAAATTGTTTGTTATTTTAAAGTGTAAAGTACCAAAATGTATATGGATGGTTATTATATAATAACACTTACATGTCTGAGGGTAATGCTAGTGTTTATATTTTATTGAAGTCCATTGTGTTTATATTGATATAACAAAAGTAATTTTCGAAATGTATTATAATTTTATTAAAAAGAGACTGTATACTTTGTGACGTATTGGAATTCTCTAGTGTAAATATATATCTTAAATCACGTTTTTTCGGAATTACGTAATAGTTTTTAAATAAATATACTTTTATTGAAATTTCTGTTAATTATCAAACACAAGTGGAATTCCCCTTACGTATGCAAATTTTCTGAAAAACGTCCTAATGATCCTGACTGCTTAGCCAGAGGCCGTGGGTTCTATTCCCACCCAGGAAAAATAATTGTGTGATGAGCACGATCATTTGTTCTGTGGCTGGGTGTAATTTATCGATAAGTATGTAGTATAAAGTATGTTTATCAGCAGTCTGGTTACCACAGTGCAAACTCTGTCCAGTTTGGGATCAGCCGATCGTGTGTGAAGTGTCTCAAGTTATTATTATTATTTGAAATCCAACCCACAAAACTTGACGCTATGGCGAAATGTCTACTTATACAACTGTGCCATCCGTGCAGTCGAAGAGTTAAAAATACGTAGTACAAGTAGCCTGGTACTTTACGATAACGGGTGACTACTGATATCGAGGCGAGCCGTTACACCGCGCCAAAGATACGCCACCATTAGATTGTTTGCTAAAAGATTTATTGGCTAGCACTTGAAAGTAATAATTTTTTTTTAACCGACGAAAAATATATATATTTTTTATGTCTGTTCAGCCCTCACTCCGTTATTTATTAAATGATTTTGATTATTCTTTTTTTGTTATATAGGGTATACCTCAAGGGTGGTCCCATGTCAAGGAAGTCAGGATCTGATGATGGGATCCTGATAAAATTGAGAGAAACCCTCGAAAATTGTAGGAATTAATAGTGTTTCTGTTTACTTTTCATTACTTTATCTGGTATTTGCGTTTAGAAATCATCACATCATGTAGCTGAGCTGATGATGAAAAAAAACCGTAAAATAAAAATCTTTTTAACAAAAAATTAAGCCAACGAAAAGATATTTTTACAGATTTTTTTTTAATATTTTGTAGGCTTGGTTAGCGGTGTTAGTCATTAGGTTAGTTATTAATAGTTAATACCGTAGCGAACCACGACTTACAGCAAAAGCCGTAATCGAATATTGCGCTGTTTTGGCCCTAGGCGAATAATAAAAATAATAACTTTCGATGCGTCACGCATGGTCTTCTCATCCCAAACTATGCAGATCGTGAACTATGGTAACCAGACTGCTGATAAACATACTTATATGTCACTAAATACATACATATTAGGTACGTGACGTACGTTCTGTAATCAAAGTTTAAAGCCTCCTTTTAAGATACCAGAACCAGAGAATTTACAGATAACAGGTACTAAAGTCACATAAATTTGTCATTGGTCACTTTACTTTAATTCTGAGTGCTAATTTTTATGTAATATATAAAACTCTCGTGTCGCGGTGTTTGTAATTAAACTCCTCCGAAACGGCTTTACCGATTCTCATGAAATTTTGTGTGTATATTGGGTAGGTATGAGAATAGGACAACATCTATTTTTCATACCCCTAAATGTTAAAGGTAGTCCACCTCTAATTTTTTTTTATTTTTTTTTTATGATACAGCATTAGAAAATACATAAAACCCTGAGTTTCAACCCTCTACGATCAACCCCTGTTTTTTTAATAGCGATATTAGTATTTTTACTTTCATTGGTACAAGTTTTTTAAAGTATTTAACCCAGTGAAAATAGAAAGTGCGATTGTTATAATTGATTGTAATAACCGATTGCCGTCAAGTCGATGTCAAACTTTTTTTTATGGAATAGGGGGTTAACGAGCAGACGGGTCACCTGATGGTAAGTGACTACCGCTGCCCATGGGCACCTGCAACTCGAGAGTCACAAGTGCCTTGCCGGCCTTTAAGGTGGGAGTAGGAGAGGAGGGGAGATGGAGAGATAGGGGGTCAAGATAGAGAGCGAGAAGGGTTAAGCCCACCGGTAACCTCTCTAGCTTGGCGATGTACAACGAAGCATTGCTTCACTGCCGGTTACGGTTAAGAAAATGAATGGTTGGTGTTTTGTTATTTTTATAGGCCGTCAATAGACCACAGCGCTCCATTCTTCTTTCAGTCATAGACCCCATCCCCACAATAAGTTAGTTATTTTTTATTTGACTACCAAAATATTCATTAGAAAGAATTAATATGGCAAAACAACGTGTGCCGGGTCAGCTAGTATATACATATATAATATCATTATTAAGTTATCACATAGCGCAGAGCAGTATAGAACCAAAATGAACTAAACATAAAAAAAATTATATGAGATTACTACCTCTAAGTTCATAAAATTTTTGAGACAGCGTTGAACCAAAGAAAAATATTGTAATTAGTTTTAGAGAAGTGATATAGTATAACCATACCCGTGTAACCTTAAGATCAAACCTACCGCCCTAATTACAACATAAACTCTGATGGACTAGATCCATATCATATTCTTGTCGTAATTTTCCACTCTATAATAAGCCTTCTCATTAACTAGTGTGGAGCAATCAAAACGCAATTAATGGCCTTTATCTTCCAGGTGGACAATATCATACTGAGAGCGAACAAGATGGCCAACAACGGGAAGATGGGTGACTACGTCATCAATGGCAGAACGAAGGTAACCTTTCTAGATGATTGTGACAATTTCGCGTGCCTTTTAAACTTCCTAGCCCTCATGGTTCTTAATATCTCAGTTCGCGCACTTTACTTGTTAACTACACATCAATTAATCATCTGTCGGTTAATTTAAGTTTAGAGGAGTTTGAGTCATTCGATTTGTTAAAAAAAAAAAAACAAGAACTGTGGACACTGCTAAGAACGCGCTGGTTACGCAAATGATAATTAAGCTTTCGTAATCGATTACTATCATTTTGTTGTATAAAAAGGTAAGATGTAAGCCATTAAAAACTAACCATAGTTTTCTGAAATGGCTACCATGGTTAGAAACGTCCAACCAATGGCTGCGATAATCGCTTACGCATATACGCAGACGAGCTGTTTGCCATCTTCGTTGTAAAATAATTTTCGCTGTTATTTCTAGACTTAAGTCCAAGGAGAAAAAAATAGTCATTGTTATTATTTATTTGTATTTCCAACTGGCCGAATGTAGAGAATAATAAAATTGGCATAACGCCGACATTTGGTATTTCGCGCAAGTTGTATACATATATTATTAACTAGCTGTATCCCGCGGTTTCACCCGCGTAATTCAGATGCCATGGGAATATCGGGATAAAAAGTAGCCTGTGTTAATCCAGGTCTCCAGCTATCTACATACGAAGTATCATCGCAATTGGTTCAGTAGTTTTTGCGCGAAAGAGTAACAAACATCCATACATCCTCACAAACTTTCAATTTTTTTTCTCTTCTTTGTTACATATTATAAAACAAAGATCCCCGCCGCGTCTGTCTGTTCGCGTTAAACTGAAAAACTACTGAACGGATTCTCATGCGGTTTTCACTAATATATAGAGTGATTCATGAAGGTTTAGGTGTATAATTTGTACCCGTGCGAAGCAGGGGCGGGTTGCTAGTATATTATATAAATGTATGTAAACAGCCTTTTAACAAATCGCTAGTGTATTGAAAATTCCCATTACGCACACAACCGTCTACAACGTCTGCCCTCACGCGTCTGCCCGCGTTCGGATGGCTCACGCCACGGGGCGGTGCGATGCCCCCCCCCATCGCCCGCAGTTTTATATTATATGCGTAACTTTTAAAATATTTGACCAAATTACGTACTTTAAAATACAAAGTTTATCTACTTTGAATATCAGAAGCGAAAAGTATTTATTTTCATAAAAATCAACGTTACCTACTGCTAAATCTGAAATGGAAATAAAAAATCTAGTTATATTGTATTTATGGTTCACTATTTTAGTAATAATGGCTTACACATAAAAGATAGACATATACTGTCGCGGACTTTTTTTTAGAACTATTTAGGAGAAACAATCCCACCGTACATTATATTCGTGTAACTCTTACAGTTTTCCCACCGCACGCCAGAATAGCTCGCAGATGACAGATTTTTTCCGACTTACTTAACACTTATCGTTATATTTTGACCAATATACACAATGTCTTCATAAATTATAGCCTATGTGTTATTCTGATATATTAGCTATATTAAAGTAAAGTTTCATTACAATCCACTTAGTAGTTTTTGCGTGAAAGAGTAAGAAACATCCATACATCCATACATCCTCACAAACTTTCACGTTTATAATATTAGTAGGATATAGATAAGACCAAATAGTTAGATTTGTCGTTTTGCGTTTTTTGGCAATACGAGTTGAAATAAAAACGTAGAGAAACGAGTTAAAATTAGGGATAAGTGATTCAATCAGCATTATAAGCATTCCGTGGCCATTTATATGTAAATTCAACAGTTAATGATAAATCTGCCAAAAATAGAAAACCGTTCTTCCGGTTCCATGAGCAAACATACAAAATCTTTGCGAAATTCGAGTCGGTACATTAATAGTCCCTCCTTAGTCCTTTGCTAAAGAAACATTGAGAATTGGCGCAGTTTTGTCGGTGTACGGTGGACCCTTACACGGATACGGACTCTTACTCTGAATGTCCAACATTCTGGATTTTCTGGATAGTCGTACATACGAATTCTGTTTATCTGGTGGCAACAGGCCGTTATCAATGTCAAGAACGTTTAATAAATGCACTTATTATCCATTTATTAATACCGGAAGAGAATTCTTTGTACCCCTTTTTAAGAACATTTCGCAGACGGAGAAATGTGATATTTGAAATAATTAAAGTTTATATGTAGAAAAAGTTCAGAAAGCTAAAATTTTAATCAATATTATGTGATAAAAGTTTTTGAAGTTATGCGAAAACGGTCTATACACTGACAGTTCAATTTATACTAGTCAAGGATATAAAACAAAACATTTAATGTTAATGATTTATGGTCGAATTGCAACCTCCAGGCGATTTCTATTTATAAAAAAAACTATATATGTTTGCAAGGTTCTAAAAACAAACATAGACACCTTCTAAGTTGGTAAACGAAAACACCTTTCACCGGTGGTTAAGCGGTGCCTAAAAAGACATGCATTATGGCCCATAATGCATGTCTTTTCAGACACCGCAGGCACCCATAATATATGGGTGGTGTCCGTGACATTTCCATGTCGCCCCCACCCATTCTCAATAGACCCAATTACTAGTAGAAAACTGACACTAAACAAATTATAGTTTAAAAAAAAACCCTTTAATTGCAAATCGAACTAGAGAGTAAAAAAAAATTTTCGATTGTAAATAAGCGTGAGGTGCTTTTAATATATATATCTATCCTACTAATATTACTAACTTGAATATTTGTGCGGATGTATGGATGTTTGTTGCTCTTTCTCGAAAAACTACGGAACCGATTGCGATGAAACTTGGTATTTACCTACCCTTTATTATGGCTTTTTATCCCGATATTCCCATGGCATCAGGATTTACGCGTAGTAGTCTTCTATATATTAATACGTCAAGAGCAGTCTTTGTATCCCTTTTTTTTGTAGCGTGTAGATACTGTCCTAATACCGGCATCGGCCCTTAATGACACTAAAGTGAGCTCATATTCACAAGCCTAAGATTGTGATTTTTAGTTAATAGTATCTATGGCCACCACTAACGACAAAAATACTTAAACATTACTTTTTTATGAGATAGGGACAGACGAGTCATATAAGATCATTTTAACACTGTCGATACTAATATAATAAAACTGAAGCGTTTGTTATTTCGTTGAACGTCGTATTTCTTATCTCTGGAGTTAGTAGTATTTGAAGAAATACTTTTGCATTTGACAGCCCAGCCAATTTTTTTTTACATGACCGTCTATATAACGAGTGTAATGTAAAGGGTCCATGTATTGTATGCGAGTTTCTAAATGCTTGAAAAGATTTTTTAAACAAAATTCAAAATGGCGGCTCTGCGGCGTAATACGTTTTGTGGCAGTTGTTTTTGTTACTTTTTAAAATAGACGATTAGCATATCCCATACCCCAATCCTTAGGAAGGTTAAGAAAAGTCCTTGGCAACCGAGCGGTGATCACAAATGTTGATGAAATTACGGAAACAACTAGTGTCATTAAAGCAGCTACCTGTAAGGCGCTGTATGCTATGTATCACTACATATAATAAAACAAAGTCCCCCGCCGCGTTTGTATGTCTGTTCGAGGTAAACTTAAAAACTACTGAACGGATTTTTATGCGGTTTTCACCAATAGGTATTAGATATATAATTTGTTAAGGTTTTGTGTAAATTGGTTGAAATATGATGATGATTGTTGAAGATGTCTCTGCTACCCGTGGGAAGCCGGGGCGGGTTGTTAGTAATTAAATATAAACAAATTGCTTGTATAGACAAATAAACGTTGTTACCCGGAAACTTATGCCTAAGATTAAAGACTGCAGTTCAACTGTCCCTAAGTTCTCTACACTTAACAATACAGCATTCATATGAACAATGAAGTCAACGTCGTAATGCTGTGTATAATGCAATGGTCTCTTGTGAAATTGCACGTTCATTCATGTGGGTTCAGTAACATCTGATGTAGTTGGTACTGGTCATCTACACTTAGCTGGTATTTCCATGCAATTATCGGGTTTTTTTGTGGTATTAGTGTGACTTTGCGGTGAGTATCATGTAATGTGATTTGTGACAGGATATAAACAATTTGCCTAACCTTTTAACGCATTTTTAAGGCGAAGAATGCGTGTTACACGTTTTATATTTGTAATGTATGGCATTTTTTATCTGGTGAATGTGTTCTGCAGAATGTTAATGCCAATCAATATACAACAGTCCTCTTTCTAGATATGTCTAGGGCATTTGACCTAGTTTCACATAATTTGTTATTAAACCAAGCTAGAACATAATGGTATTAGAGGACCAGCTCTAAAATTTGTGAAAACCCACTTAGAAAATAGGCGTCAGTGTGTAGAAAGTTCAACAGCTAATTTGCAATAACTCTGTTGAAGTGCATAGATTTCATTATATGATTAATAAATTTGGGGTACCTCAAGGTAGCGTTCTGGGTCCATTATTTTTACTGTATTTTAACGAACTGCCTGATGTTACTTCCCATACAATAATATTATTTGCTGATGATTTCTCCATCATTGTAACTTCTAGTAAAAAAATGACATTATTACAACATGAAATTTACATTAATAAAACTTTAAATTTAGTAATAGATTGGTTAAGCAATAATAATTTACAGACTCTTAAAGACAAATTACATTAA
Source organism: Callimorpha dominula (assembly GCA_949752705.1). Taxonomy (NCBI): domain Eukaryota; kingdom Metazoa; phylum Arthropoda; class Insecta; order Lepidoptera; family Erebidae; genus Callimorpha; species Callimorpha dominula. The sequence goes on along the minus strand of OX457008.1, from coordinate 5,369,071 downwards.
TTTTAAGAATACTCAATTAAATAAAAAAATTAAATATGGCCCCTATTGCCGTCTCAATGTGGGTGTTTAAAACACCTTTTCACCTTCAACTTTTGCCTATCTCTTCGGGGATATAGGCGTGATTATATGTATATATAATACATATACACATGTGTTTAAACGAAAAGTAGTCATAACATTTCCACTCCTTTGTTCTTAAAATTCAAGGCAAATGCGGAACATATTATCAAGATCGTATTGATTTTCTTTTCAAATTTAATTTTTGAAAAATACTCCGTTTAGTTTTGTAATATACATATTTTAGTATTGGTATGGTTTTTTTAGGGTTCCGTATGTCCAAAAAAAAATCGAAACCCTCATAGGATCACTCGTGGGTCGTACGTAAATATGTGTTTATTTAATGTGGGATAACATTTCACTTTACGGGGCCAAAATAGGAATACAAAAAATCAAACTGGTGAATTCTGAAAATGAAAGGAAAGAATATAGTAAATAGTTCTTTACTACAAGTTTTTTCACTAACATACTGTCTTCATTTTCTCTGAAATCCTAGCTTTATTCTATTTTCATGTCCTCTCTTTAACACTTACATCATCACTGTACCCGACACTCGCAACCTATCTCTCTAACATTCTCTCTCCCTCTCTCTCAGTCAGTCTATTTCTCTCTTTCTTCTTAATTTATCTCTCTTTTGTTGCAACATCCTCTCATCAACTATTGTTCTCACATTCTCTCATGATCTCTTTTACTATATCTCTTTAGCCCCCCTTTTTTCTCTCCCTTGCTGATTCTTTAAAACATTCGCATAGTACAAAAAAATATATTTAGATATGTCATTGTTGTTTAACGTTTCTCTTTTAAATGGTCTAATGACAACAATTTGTGTGCCTCACTGTAAATAATAAATACAGACCACAGTAGACGAATGATATTTACATTTTTATCTCTCACGTCAATAGACGACGAATATTAACAGTTCATTCACTGTTACTATCTTTGAAGAATACAAGTTTAAACATTTGTAGAGTGTTAAATACAAGCATAATTGAATATGACACGCTTCAGTTCAAATAATTTAAATACCTTTTAGCAGCCTACTTGTTTAGCAATAGTCAGACGAATACACTTATTCCAATTCTTTGCAAATATTGGAAACAACACGAAAAATTCATAATTTTTTACATTATTAGAAAAGTAGCCCTTTTTACAAAAGATCACAGTTAGCATTGCTAGCGTAGTGCTGTTTTTTTTCACCTGGTCACAAGTGTCGCCAGAGGTTGACAAAATGCAAGGAATATCACTGGTGTTATCGCTATTAAAGTCACTATTAAATGGTATTCGTAATATAAAAGGAATATTTCCCTGTTTTCTTCTGGGTTTTGGCTGCTTTCTTTTATGGCCGACCGCCTGCCTGACGCCTACCCTCCTTGGGAATGTAGTCGTTTTAAGGCGGGAAAGAAGGAAAAAGTAAATTAGTTTAAGGAAAATTTGGTAGGGAGAGGAACCTAGGGTAGGGGATACCGCAAGTCTCAGATAGGGAACGGGACTGAGACTGCAGTAGATCACAGAGGCTGGGTTCGCGTACCCGAATGGCCTATATTCCCTGTAACTGGAGAGGCCACTAGAACAGGAGCACCAACTGGCTTAGTACACCCATTTTTGAAGTGAAAACTTCTTTAGGCACGTTTGTGCACTTTTGCTATATGGAAAAAGCACTGAACTCGAGACCGTCACGCTAATACTACATAATAATATAGATCCACTAGAGGGCGCTAATCTAAACCTTGAGTTCTGTCAGCTCCTTATTAAATAAAAATATTTTTAACAAAAAATTAAACCGAAGAAAAGAACTAAAAAGCAAAAAATAAATAAACCTTAAGTATTGAGCTTATTTACATAAACTATCAAATTTAGTACAAACTTATTTAGTTATTTTCGTCGGTTTAATTTTTTGTTAAAAAGATTTTTTTTCATCATCAGCTCAGCGACACGATGTGATGATTTCTAAACGCAAATAATTAATAAAGTAATGAAAAGTAAACAGAAACACTATTCGTTCCTACAATTTTCGAGGGTTTCTCTCAATTTTACCAGGATCCCATCATCAGATCCTGTCTTCCTTGACCTCTTGAGGTATACCCTATCTAACAAAAAAAGAATAATCAAAATCGGTTCATAAACAACGGAGAAAGGGCTGAACAAACATAAATATATATATATATATATATATATATATATATATATATATATATATATGGTCGAATTGAGAACCTCTTTTTTTTTTTTGTCACCAATCTGCTAATGTGACTTTTTAAGTTAGTCGTTTCGTTAAAGTTTTCACTTCTGTCGCAGTCCTATGACTGCCTATTTTTCTTACTCTTTGTATGGTTTAAGGCTTGTTTTATGAGGTAAATAATTATATATGTAACGTACAAAAAATCCATAATCCTTTGCCAGATTAAACTGTGCCTATTTCCTTACACATGTTTATCAAAGAGGTTTTCACAACTGTCATAGACATGGTAGTTACTTTTCTTTTTTAAATGGATGATACAGTTGTAATACACAGGACACATTGAAAGTTCTGCGCTCCTGGTCGCTCATAAATGTTTGATAAAGATTTTAGGGCGATGATTTTTTTATGATTTATAAAAGTTCACTGACTCCGCAAGACTGCAATGCTCGTCTTCAATATGCTTTTGGGAGGGAAGCACCTCATTTGAGCACCGTAAGACGTTGGTACGCAGAATTTGATCGTGGCCGTGTTTCTGTCCTTGATGAAATTGGTGAAGGTCGGACTCTCAACTGCGATCACTGAGGAAAATGTGACTACTGTCAGGTAACTAATTGAAGAAAACCGCTGTATAGCCTATGAGTCTATGAAGAGATTCGAGGACATTTGGAGATTGGTATGAGCCAAATTCAAAATAGCTTACATCAACATTTAAAAGTTAGCAAACTTTCCTGCTGCTGCTGTTGCTGATTCTTCATGAAATCACCCCAGAACAAAAACGGACTGGTGTTGATTGGTGTAATTTTTTTTTGTCAAAGTACGATCGTTCAGACGGACGTTCAAATGCTGTGTATGACTCTGTGACAGGAGACGAAACATGGCTATATTCTTACATGCCGGAAAGAAAGTAACAGTCTTCTGTATGGGTGTTCGAAGGTGACAGCAAACCAACAAAATTGAGGCAGGCGAGAAACGTTGGAAACAAATTTTTTGAGTTTTTTTCCCCTTACGGGTCCTGTCTGCATGATCCGACTTGAAGAACAAAAAGCAGTTAATGCTGAGCGGTACACCACCATTTGTTTGCCCAGTGTCTTTGAACGACCCAGAAGTCGCATCCTATTGCACCATTACAATGCTTCGCGAACAAAATAAAGTCTTTTTTGGCTTCTGAAAAGGTAGAGCTAGTGACCCATTCCGCACATAGTCCAGACGTAGCACCATGCGGTTTCTTTATTTTCCTAAAAATTAAAGATTTGATGAGAGGTATGACATTTACGGGGCCGGAAGAGGTCGTGATAGCTTTCATCCAGCACGTGACGTCCGACGTTTTCATAAATGGTTTGACAATGAAAAAGTGTTTAAAATATAATGGGGAATACTTCGAAAAGCAGTAAATATGTTATTTTACATGTAAATTATTTTATTAATGAGTTACGCAAAATTTTACCCAAAAGTGTACCCCACGTATTCCATTGCGACAGGAAAAATAACAGCTGTTGCTTTTCCAATAGTCATTTTAACTGCATGGCATTCGACCTTGTCCTAAAGCGTAATAAATATGGGCCACTAGGTTTATATTACTCCATTCATAAACGATTGAACAACTGACTTTAACGACAAATTTAGGTCAACACTATCACATTAATTTAGATTATTTATTTAAATTTCTTTGCCGTTGTCATAAATTACAAATGGTTATTTCTTACAGTTTTTGATGGATCTAACACACAGTTTTTACATTCGTCACAGTTTTTAAGTAGGTAAGTACTTTTTTGGGACCTTTTCTTCAGTGACCATGAAAGATAATGACGACTTTAAAAAAAAAGAATTATAAAACTACTTAATCATAGTGATAAATAAAATAAAACAAAATAGTTATAATCCGCGTATAAGTATTTCTATTTTCAAATCTATAAAGATTAGCACAGATTATAATAAAGACTGGCTGTGCGCAACCCACATTAAATTCGGCTCTTTGGATTAGGTAGACTTGGATAAAACAGAAGCAGCCCTGCAGACATTCACTGTAGGAACAGGAACACAAAAATGTCGAGAATGATGTGTCGTGTCAAAATTATTAGTTGTCGATGTTCTCCTGAAAGGTTTTCGTCGTAAACTGCGGATGTTCCTTTACAATTTAACTGTAAATCCCTTCTTATTTCAAGTAAAATATTATGCTTTCATTGTTAATTTTCAATGTACCTTCTATATACCTATCCAATATTAATATTTCTAAACTGTCGTTGTTTTATTACTCATTTTGCTTTCTTTAAAAGATTAGGATTAGATAGTGTTTGATTTAAATTTTGTGTCCTCTTTCTCTCTCTTGCTATCTTATGTCAATTTTACATAAACATCTCGTTAACATTCCACTTTATTACACTCCACATATCCATAATTGTTAGATGACATAAGAAATAATTGATTAATTGTAGGACTTTATCCATTGTTGATAACATTATCTCAATGATTTACATTCCACTCATGTTGGAGTTGCTGCGTAATGTTATATGTTATTAGTCGGTGTGTACAATATATTGTTATATATACAGGAATGTATACATAAAATATGGCCTTTCAAAATAGAATAAATGTAGGAAAAGGTGCGATATTTGGTTAGTCAGTTAGTGCTGCTGCTTTTTTTAATTCTATTTTTAAATGCAGAGACGAAAACGGCCTGTAATAATAAAAAAAAAAACAATCACAAGGTTCCAATGCACAAACAAAATGTATAAGTATAAAAATAGACAATAAAAAGGCAAAGTCGCAAACTGTAAAAAGACAAGTTTATTTTAGGTTTTTTTGTAAAATATGATATTAATTTCAAGTTATTGTACTTTAAGAGAAGGAAATTTCTATTGCTACATCTAGTACTAATCATAACCTATTAACGGCGATTTCTGGACGTTTCTTGTAATAGGCCTCTTAACTTAAAATATTGTTTTAACTGTCATCGTTTACGTTGTCTAGTAATTTTTTCTACATGATACTAGCCATAATAGCACCTATAGCCATCACTTCCACTATGTATCAGTATGTTAGGTAGTTAATGTGCTAAAATTTAGAGAATCGTTGAACTTATTTACTTACTTATAATATTAAATTATAATATAGGTACCTATTGCATATTATAAATTTTCAATTAAGTACATTTCTAAATACTCAAGTAATTGTAATATGATAACTGCCATTTCGTGATAGGTACAATTTTAGTAATGAGTAGGTGGGTAATATTAATTTCTTTACCTCATTATTTGAAACCAACTCTGCGCCTAAGTGTTTGTTTCCCACTTATAACTAATGCAAACAAATTATCGCTATATACATATAGCTAACAACATTCCAAACTAATTTAAAAATTATCGTTATCTTCGCAAAACTGATATAACTCGAAGGGATTGCAAGCTCGTGCGATAATAACCAAAATACAGCGCGCGATACTCACGCATGCGCGGTGATGGCAAGGCGTACGTGACTAGCCGCATGGCCGCGGTAGGCGGGGCGCGGGGCAAGGGCGATTGTAAACATTAGAAGTCGTAGGAGAATCCCACGCCATCGCGAGGGATGTTTACTAACTACTATTGTTCGATTAACACGACCGATTCAAATTGGTCCATGACAACTCTTTCGTTTTTACATATTTGAACACATATCGCTATCAAACAACAGGTGTATGTTTGATTGCCCTAAAATTGACATTGAAAAGGTATTTGCCCGTCTAATTGTACCTACCTACTCACTTTTGCGGTTTACTATTAAGTGGACACAACGTTTTTTTTTCAATGTAAAACCTACGAAGGTACCAATATTGAATGTAATTGTTAACCTACTTGTCAAAAGAGAAAGAGAGAAAGATCTGTTTATGCCTCGTGGGTATCAACGGAGCATCTAAGTACCTCTTGACTAATAATAATATAATCTTTGATCAATAATATGTCTACATGGAGTGTCGCACTACAAAATAAATAAAATAAACGGGCCAACCAGGCCATCTTCATTATTATTATTAAATTGGAAATGGCTAATTTAATTATTTTGCTTGAACTGGTATGAAATAATGATACTTACTGATGAAAAGTAACTTTCTTCGTTGTTTTAGATCGCGTTTTGTAATTTCTGCACACTTTTATCTCACAAACTGTCACTGTAAACAATACGATTTCGCAATGCAATTCGAGTGTAGGTATTTAGTGACAGCGCAACACTGTCAACTGACACTGAGCGCGGGAAAAGTACCTAAAGGCCAATTGGACTAATATAATTTTTTTTGACGCTCATACAGCTTTGACAGTCCATCTAGACATATTAATGATCTAAGAATATAATATAGAAATAATTATCACTAGTTAGTAAGAAAACTTGAATGCCTACTTGAAAATTCTGCATAATGATAACCTGATTTGATAAAACTTTTATAGGGCTGATAATTGTATATGCACCTTACAACACGTACTTATTCATAACTAATCAGAAATAATATCTAGTGTTCTAAGGTTGTAAATCTTTCAATATTCAAATACTTGTAATACCGAGGTTTCAAAAATTAGATGCCTACCTAATGATTTATTCTGAAAGTAGACAATATATCACTTTTTAAAACATTCGGAGAGAAAATTAAGAGATGGAACTTATTGTATGTATTCTCAGAAATTACGAAGAAAATAAAATTCAACATTGTCAGTCCATCTTATCTAACATTCTAACTCCAGACAATATTTCCTTTTAGGTTGTCACAACAACATACCTTTTTTTCAAAACATTAAAAATGTATGTACTGATGTTAAAAAAGCCTACATTAGCTGCCGACGTCTTAGGGATGAATAATATGATCAGTGGTCTATAATATTAAATTAACAAAACAATTCAAATTAAGAGATGTTTAAAATTTTATAATGTACAGAATAAGAGTTAGTAAATGAACACTATTATAGTCATAGGTAAAGCTCGAAACAGGATCGTCCAAGCAACGTCATCCATGCTAGGAAAACCTCGAAACAGGAACGTCCAAGCAACGTCATCTATGCCAGCTATGGCCCTAATGTCACGTAGTCCCTTCTGACAACAGGATACTAATTTCTTTATTGAAGCTTCAGTAAGTAGTATACTTTCAACTGTAGGTGCGGTTGAATTTCTTTTATTTATATTACCTACAGTAGTATTATACGCTTTCACACGCTTTACTTGACCATTCACAGATTTATCGATAAAATTAGTGAAATACGGTTCAACAGTCCCAACAAATAAGTAAAACTTCCAGTCTACCTCTATTCATATGCATGTAAACACTAGTTAGCAAATCTTAATACATAATAGTAGTTGTATACAAAAGTCACACTAATTAAGGACACTTAGATAAATAGCGACTCTCGGATCTACGAATTAAGTTCAAATTTGCAAAATATAATAGTAGACCAAACTTCACTTGTTTTGAAACCATAAACCATAAACTTAACAATTTATCGAATTCAATGTATGGGAGTGGCAGCAGTAAGTACCCGCGATACTCACAATTTTATAAATGGTTCGAACCTTCTTTTTTACTTTCTGCTTCAAATTGTTTTTAAATCATATCTTATAATATATTTTCTTGAATAAAAGCAAAATGGCAATGTAGTTTTTAATAAGCTACTTATTTAAACATTCGAATTCTAAGAAATATATAAATTCCTTAAAACACTGCTTCACGTGAACAAAACTTCCATTCATCTAAACAATACAGCAAAAAACCTAAGCAAAGATGGTGCCGTTATGATTTTTTTTGGCGCGAACCCGTGTTCCATTTAAAAGGACGCGCACGTGCTGCTGCGAACGGAAATATCATTGATTGGATGTCAGACCTTGACCGCACAGTCATGCATGAATCATGATGCCGTGTTAAAAAATCCCATTAAAATTTAAAACACAAATATTCCAAGTTATTCTATTTATTAAAGAAATAAAGATGTCTAAAATTTACGTCACCATAAAATGTTGTTGGTTAATAAGTTAAATAACAATTAGATCACACAACTTTTTGCGGCTTTTAATACACATATTAAAAATGGTATATTACAAGAAACATGGTTAGTAGATGACACTAACTACCTATATCCACTATTTACCTACCTATCTATTTTATATGCTCGACTTGGCGGAGGCACTGCCGTGCCCCAAGATAAAAAATAGTGTATTTTTAAAAAAATCTTAATTTACATTTTTTTTGCTCGGCTATTAGACGCAGGTACACGACGTATGTCCTAAACAGAGAAGCTAGGGAAAACGTATGTCATCATCACAGACTTTAAAATCTGTGTAAGTTCGTAAATCGGATAATGTACCAAAAATGCAATAAAAAACTTGGTAATCTTATTGACTACCAAGTTTTTTATTGCTTTTTAAATAAAAGATTGCTATAATGAATAAGCAGATTACAATCTCACAAAAAGAAAAATTAAAATAACTAATTAATTAAAAATAATATCTAAATAAAAATTTAATGTTGTTCATTTGGGAAGCTGCTCAATTTCATTTTTATTTTGTTTTTCTTTTCAATAAAATTGTTAATAATTTTAATAAAAACGTTGCGTGAAGAAAATGGAAGTTCCCAGAAAAAAAAATGTATGTAAAAACCAAAAGTTTTATATTAATCAGATGGACAGGTCAAGGTTCAAAGATGAAGAGGAAAGTTAATCAACAATAAATATTTACTTGTGTTTATTGTGGTAGATGTTGCGTTTATAAAGACATTCATTCAGACAAGGAACAACCAGAAAATTCTGGAAAAAATTGGCAAGTATCCAATAAGAAACTAGGGTTTTTTTTTTAATTAACGGCATTAAGTAAAAGCAGCTACAAAACGTGAATCCACAACAAAAATAAATTTTCATACTTACAATCAATAAATGACGTCATCATAAGGATACACCATAAAAAACCTTGAGATATTAAAGCAACCTATTTGTTCTGGTATTTTAAGGAAATATTTGCAGATTATTGCAAATTTACACGCAAATTACAACAGTCGTCAAACATAATAAATTCGTTTCTTTTCCTTATCAGACCCATTAGATAGTCTGAGAAATCCTACAACGTAGTCTACCGTTACTACGTTGCGATCATACGCCTTGTACCCTGATTGCCTATGTACGGGCTAGGGATCACGATTAACTTATCAGTTATCAGCTACATCCCGAATATTTTTATTACGGCATCAGTGGGGAGAATTCCGTATAATAGGATTGCTACCGACTTCCTCATAGCACAAATAAATATTTTTTTACCTGTAGTTTTACATTTACATTTCAACTTATAGAAAACAAAATTAACCTCAATTTACGGTGAGGAACGCCTCTTCTTTGAAGAGGCTAAAGTACGCTCCTTTGGAGCCATTGTACCATTCGTGCCCGTAGCAGTGGTGATCATGGGCAGTTGGGGAATAGACGTTAAGAACTTTGTTCATGAGTTAGGGCGCAAGCTGAAAGATGTGAGTGGTGACTCCCGCTCCGAGTCGTTCCAGGTACAAAAGTTGGGCATTGCCTTTCAGCGCGGGAACGCAGGGGCAGGTTGTTTGATTAGTTTTAGATTTTGACATTGTTTTTTTATTAGAGATTCGTAAGATAGGTATTAATGTATGAAGTAAGTATCTAGTAGAAATAAACAAAATCCTAGAAGTGATACATGAGATACGCTTGTCTTAGCGTTAGCAGGTACACATGGTAACAAAAAAAAAGTGAAATAAAGATCTTCAAAACGAAAAAAAATGTACACCCCCAGTTCTAATATTAGAATGACGGGTATACATATTTTATTATATATCATTTTATTAAAAGAAGTACACTGGATTTCATTAAAAGCACACTGAGGTACACAGCGGGGACACATAATAACAAAAACAAAATAGTGAAATAAGCATCTTCTTTTTTTTTATGGTACAAGGGGCAAACGAGAAGACGGGTCACCTGATGGTAAATGACTACCGCCGCCCATGGACACCTAACTCAAGAGTCACAAGTGCTTTGCCGCCCTTTAGGGTGGGAATAGGGGAAGAGCGGGAAGACGGGAGAGGGGGGAGAAGGGAAGGACGGGAATAGGGGAGAGAGTTGGGTTAGGGCCTCCGGTAACCTCCCTCACGCGGCGAAAAGCAATGCAAACATTGTTTCACAGCCGGTTTTCTGTGAGGCCGTGGTATCGAGCGGAGTCTAGGCGGCCCATACGTGCCGAAGCATGGCTCTCCCACGTAAAAAGAGGGAGTTAGGAGTCCTAAACGAAAAAAAAAATGTACACCCGCAGTTCTAATGTTAGAATGACGGGTGTACATATTTTATTATATATCTTTTTATCAAAAGAAGTACACTAGATTTCATTAAAAGCACTGAGGGACACAGCAGGTACGCATAATAACAAAAAAAAAGTGAAATAAGCATCTCCTAATCGAAAAAAATTGTACACCCGCAGTACTAACGTTAGAATAGTACATATTTTATTATATAAATTTTTATCAAAAGAAGTACACTGGATTTCATTAAAGGTACACTGAGGTACATTACAGGTATCACCTTCCTGTAGGCAAGCAGCGCAGCTCTGTGATGTACACCCGTGATCGTAACGCACACAGATTTCTTCAAATAGACAAATCTTGCAAACAAAACTTGACAAAAAAATGCCTAATAAAGGTGCCGACATACCGGGACGTTGCTTATTTTCCTTTTCTTCCTGGAGTTTTCGTACCTTTACAATTTCAGTAAAACCTATGACTCTAGAAGATGTTCTATCGTTTTAGTAGGGTTGTAACATACTACATAATTAAAAAAAGCACAACTGCTCTGCAACAAAAAAAATTACGCGCCATGCAGCCGCGATATTAATTTTGTTCCAAAAAATTATAACCAGTGTACTTGGGAAGATGTAAGGGATCTAACGATACCCAAAACATCCAAATCTGTCTTGGCATTAAAAAATTATCGTAGAATAAATGTATACATGTATATGTACATGTATACATGTATATGAACCCTGAAACCATTACACTCATTTTTTGGGCAGTCCCGTATAAATGTGCAGGTGTCATGATTGACAAATTATAATAATCGTACTAAGTATGCCTGTAATGATAATAAATATATGACAATTTCACAACACGAAAATGACATCAATAACACTTTGACATTAATTATTAATTGGATGCATAATAATAATTTACAAATAAATTTATCGAAATCACATGTAATTAATTTTAATAATCTTAATGACAATAACATACATATAAATTACAACGGACTAAATCTAACGATGGCTAACAATACGACATTGCTTGGTATAATTATAAATAATAAACTTAACTGGAAGGAACATATAGAAAAAATCGCAAATAAAATAAATGGATTTTCTTTCGCTATCTACAAAATGGCAAAAGTCTCTTGCCAAAATACAGGTTGTACAGCGTACTTCGCGTATGTCGAATCTGTGTTAAGGTATGGATTGTTAGTATGGGGTAACGGTACAGACATAGATAAGGCTTTTATAGCACAAAAACGGTGCATTAGGTCTATATACGACATCGCTCCGGATGTATCTTGTTGTCCATATTTTATAAAATTAAAAATCCTAACATTTCCGTGCTTGTACATCCAGGAGGTGGGCAAATTTATAAAACAGCACCCTCAAACATTTAAAGAAGCAAAAGATGTTACTAAAAGGAACAACATTAGAAATCAAAATCGACTTGTATTAAACATAGTATCTAGGACGACTAGGTTTCAAAAAAATTGTTACGCGATGTGCGTTAAAGTGTTTAATAAAATCCCAAAGAACTACCCTTAAATAAGTTTATTCCAGCTCTGAAAGATTATTAAGACATTTTATACGGTCAAAGAATTTTTGAATGGTAGTAGGTATGATGAATAAAAAACAAATTATGATCAATACACAAAAAACTGATGAACTGACTTATTCATAATGACAATTATACTATATACTAGTAATGTGTAATACTGAAGCTATATTAATAATTATAATAATATAATAATAATAATAATAACTGGCAACACCAACCTGTAAGCGTCATATTATCTCACAGAAAATATTATACCTATTAACTTATTGTATACATCGAGATAAATTGCAAAATAAATACAAAACAAACATTTGGAAACAGATTCATAAAATATATAAAAAAAAACACAGAAACAACATGCAAAAGTTCAAAAGAAAAAAATTCGAAGAAAATGACAGATGTCATATAAGACAATAGCCCAACAACATGGAATATAATGAAATAAAATGCTTACAAGGTATCAAGCTAGACAGAGAATTGCACAGCAAACATCCCCGGACTCGTCGCAAAGCTCCGCCCCACAGCTGCCAATGCACTCCTCGGTGAGATCGGCAAACAGTGAGGCGTCGAGCTCAAGCTCCAGCGACGAGTATTTCTCTCCGCCGACGTCGCCAACACCTGTGCGTCGGCAGGGGAGAGGCCGGCCACCGACCTGCTTAGGACCCCGAGGAACACTGACCTCGAATAGGGCCCCCGCTGCCGGTGGTGATGTGCGCCGCATGAAATGGACTTATTCAATTAATGAAAACGTCATGCGGGCATATTATTGGGCTACAGAGTTGGGAACTAACCTTACTGCGTACCGTGTTCGATTACTGTCTCTGTTTCAGGAGCTTGAACCAGCTGTCAACGTGTCAGCACAAAGACTGTCGGATCAGGTACGGGCTATACAGCGCTGTCACCTGCTGGATGATACCGTACTTGAGAGGCTACGCTCTGACGTACGGAATAGCTTGGTTATCCCTTCTTCATCGCAAGTTGTGGGTTCGGTGGCCAATCGCACACCGCAATTGGTAACACAGTTACATGTTGATGAAATTGTGGATAGTGAAGCTATATCTGTAAGTACCAAATGCAACGAAAGGTTAAGGAGCGCCTTGGAGGATGCGATTCTGAAATACCGGTTTGTGAACCACATTAATAGACCACGTTTATCCCGTTTGCCTATTCATAGACGAAATATAGCGCTGGTGTGTGCCCTGGATTCGTTATTGTCTGATTATTTAGACAATAGCGAAGATCTTAGTGATACACACTCTATTCTCTACTGTGCGGCTGTCGCAGCATGTCGAGTAGCAGGAGTACATTTCTCTGTAAATACCGCTACTACTCGACCCAAGCCTGCTGTGCCAGCCTGGCAGTGTAGAATCGAGCGTCGTATTGCTGAGGCCAGGACACTCATCGGTAAGCTAATCTGCTTTAGATCGGGTAACACGCGGCCGAGAGTGATGCGCTTTGTGAAACAGGCATTCTTGGGGACTGACATTAGTACTCAACAATATATGTCATGTGTCACAGAGCGCATAGACTTTCTAAAGCAGAAAGTTTATGCATGGGCAAATAGGATTCGAAGATACAAAAAGCGAACAGATCGGTATAATCAGAATCGTATGTTCCACAGAAATGAGAGGTGGGTTTACCGAAAATGGGAACAATCGGATCCCTGTGTGAGTGACGGGCATTTCCCAGATGATGATGCTACACATGAATTTTGGCGTAATATCTGGTCGGTGCCTGTCACTCATTCAGAAGGTGATTGGATACGAGATGTCGGGTGCTCATGCGAGTCTATACAAGCAATGGAACCAATTTCCATAGCCACAGGTGACGTAAGTAGTGCAGTTCAGTCATTATCAAACTGGAAATCGGCTGGACCAGACGGACTGCACAACTTTTGGCTGAAATGGTTCCGAAGCTCGCATGCTCGTTTGGCATCTCAGTTCCAAGCAGCATTGGATTCCGGTTCATTACCCCATTTTTTAACAACTGGCGTAACCCACTTACTCTATAAATCTGGTAGTGCCATGGATCCCAAAAATTATAGACCAATTACATGCCTACCAACTATGTATAAGCTTCTAACATCTATTCTGAGACTCAAAATTACTACACATTTAAATAAAAATTCGATCATATCTATTTCTCAGAATGGATGTAGAAGTGGGACCCGTGGCACTAAAGAGCTCCTCATCATGGATATGGCCATTAGCCAACAGGTGCGTCGTCACCGTAAGAATCTGGTGACATGTTGGATAGACTATAAGAAGGCCTTTGATTCGGTTCCACATACATGGCTTTTGAGAGTGCTGGAGTTGTATAAAATTGATACAACTCTTTGCACTTTTTTAAAGTCATGTATGGGGCAGTGGAGAACGGCACTTCGCTATCCAGGATGTCAGCAGATTGCGACAAACGATGCACCAATAAAGATAGAGCGGGGTATATTTCAAGGTGATAGTTTGAGTCCCTTGTGGTTCTGCCTAGCTTTGAATCCTCTCAGTACGCTGTTAGAGGGTTCAGGACTAGGCTATAGGTTGCAGAAAGACGATCGAGTTATATCTCACCTTCTGTACATGGACGATTTGAAACTTATTGCCCCCACTAATTTGCAATTGACAGCGTTACTGAAGGTGACTGAAAACTTTAGTAATTCTATCAAGATGGAATTTGGTGTGGACAAGTGTGCAGTCATGCATGTAAAGAACGGCGTGATAGTAGAATCTGAAGGAGTCGAACTTTCAGATTCAACAAAACTCAGATCTCTGTCTGCAACTGAAAGCTACAAGTATCTAGGTATATCACAGTCATTGGGAATACCTGAATCTCATATGAAACAAACGCTGCAGGAGCGCTTTTTTGGCCGCCTGAAAAAAGTACTTAAAAGTCTTTTATCAGGGGGTAACAAAATGCGTGCCTGCAACGGTTGGGTCATGCCGGTTCTGATGTATTCCTTTGGTATACTTAGATGGACTCAGACCGAATTGGATGCCCTTGACAGGAGAGTCCGTACACTGCTGACTGCATTCCGAATGCACCACCCACGTTCATCGGTAATGAGGTTGTATATCCCGCGAAAGTTTGGGGGTCGTGGACTCTTAAACATTAAGACCCTACACAATCGCGAGATATACAACCTTAGAGAATATTTTCTTCATACTGACGTGGGAGTGCATCGTAGTGTGGTAGCAGTGGACAACGGACTCACTCCGCTCGCTCTGGCTAAAGAGAACTGGCGCAAGCCTGTAGTACTTAGTACTAATGATCGCAGGGAGGTATGGAAGGGCAAAGAACTTCATGGTCGTTTTTATCGAGCCCTAAATGGGCCTGATATAGACTTTAAAGCTTCTACATCTTGGCTACGGTTTGGTGATCTTTTCGGAGAAACCGAAGGTTTTGTCTTTGCAATTATGGACGAAGTTGTTATGACGAATAACTATCGGAAATATATCCTGAAAGATGGTACGGTGGACATCTGTCGGGCGTGCCACCGTCCCGGTGAATCTATCAGGCATATTATTTCTGGTTGTTCTCGTCTTGCCAACGGGGAATATTTGCATAGGCACAATCAAGTAGCCAGGATTGTACATCAACAACTTGCCCTTAAATACAATCTTGTGCATTCAGAGGTGCCATATTACAGGTATGTGCCCGACCCAGTTCTCGAAAATGGTCGTGCCACATTGTATTGGGATCGATCTATCATCACTGACAGAACTATTGTTGCTAATAAACCTGATTTAGTGCTGATAGACCGATTAGAGCGCCGCGCAATGATTGTCGATATCGCTGTTCCTCATGACGAGAACCTCGTGAAAGTTGAAAAAGAAAAACAAATAAAATACTTGGATTTGTCTCACGAGATTGTCGATATGTGGAATATTGATTCGGTAATCATTGTTCCGATTGTCATATCTGCACATGGATTAATAGCCAAGAGCCTCGATCAACACCTTAAGAGGCTCGCGTTAGACGGCTGGATCAAGGGACTGATGCAGAAGGCCGTTCTCCTTGACACGGCCCGTATAGTGAGGAGGTTCCTGTCTTTGGAGTCCTAACCACCGGTGTCTTGGTCCCTGTACCCGATGTCGGTGGTCTACTGTTTTTTATATTTTTAAATATATATATATTGTTTTGTACATATTTAAAAATGTAATTTATAAGTATTAAGATAAATAAAGAGGAATAATAATAATAACTCCACACATCTCACACACGGCCGTCTGATCCCAAACTAGGCGGAGCCTGTACTATGGTAACCAGACTGCTAATAAACATACTTATATATTTCTAAATACATACATTTTATAGATAAATTACACCCAAACACAGAACAAATTATCGTGCTCATCACACAATTATTTGTTCTGGGTGGGAATCGAACCCACGACCTCTGGTTTTGCAGTCAGGGTCACTAACCACTAGACCAACAGGCCAGTCAAATGTTATATTTGCATGCTATTTTTATGGCTAAATGGGCCTGTTCGCATTATATCACTCTTGAATTACCACGTTATGTAAAACCCCATTTAAAGCAAATAAATTATTTGAATGTGAATAAGAGTTTAATAGAAGACTAGCACGTAAGCCCCAATCCCGTTTGAATATCGGAAAAAAAAGTAGCCTATATGTTAATCCAGGTCTCCAGCTATCTACATACCAAGGTTCATCGCAATCGGGTTCAGTAGTTTTGGCGTGAACGAGTAACAAACATCCATCCATCCAATCTTTCACATTTATAATATTAGTGGGATAACGACAGTAGCGTTTTATTTACCAAACACATACCTACCGCATTTCGGTAGCTTCATCGTTAAGTCATCAAAGAGTTTTAAAACCTTGCAGTTGAGGGGTCGGGTTTGAACTCCACCCAATACACAAGCTTTCTGTGGGTGTTGAAACCCCTACAGGCCGTCACCACCACAGGGGTACTTGATGGGGCGGTCATTCCAAATTCAAATCGGACCGATTAAGTACACACTAAGGAATTCGGAATGATTTCTTACTCATATAAGCTCGGACTCCCTCTTAAAGTAGCTTGCTATCTAGGGCCCATTACACTACCAATATGAACCTACCTACCTACAAGGTTTAGCTTAGTTAGAGGGGTTACGAGACTACTAGGAACGTGTGACCTTTATTAATGGCGCAGACCAAGAAACATGAAAACAAGAAACATGAACATTGTTTTGTACATACTTAGGAACACGTGCCATGAATTGGTAATAAATAATTGGGAAAACATTCATCTTTATTATGTTGTCCATAAAACTTTATTACTGATACAATATTTGTTGTTTCCCGTCTAAACGTCTTTCATATTACTGTTTGTTATAACATGAATGAGGTAGGATATTTAACACCTCATAGCATCGACAATAATTATTAATAATAATAACTTGACAAATCTCACACACAGCCCTGATCCCAAACTAGGCAGAGCCTGTACTATGGTAACCGGACTGATGTCAAAAACATACTTATATGTTTCTAAATCCATACATTTTATAGATGAATTACGCCCAGGCAGAAAAATGATCATGGTCATCTCGTAATTATTGGTTCTGGTCCGAATGGGAGCCACGACCTCTGGCTCAGCAGTCAGGGCCACTATCCACTAGACTAGACCAACAGGCCAGTCAAGTTATTGTGGAGGTGTTAATCTAGATACCTGCTTATTTGTACGGTAAAGCTAGGATAATCATAGACACCTTCTTTCTTACTTCTGTATAAAATTACAAATACTAATTAATATTCATATTAATTATAGTTGTTCATAATTGACCTATCCCAACGGCCTATTAAGGCAACAACTTCAGTTTTTAAAAGTATCTGCAGTGAATGACTAATCGGACCACCCGGCGAGGGCGACGTGCAATTTATTCAGTGTTTTTTATTACCAGTTATACGCGAAGCTATGACTATAATTTGCGCGTGACTCTAATATAAATTAAGTGACAGTTTTCCATTAAAGGGTTTTAGAATAAATATTAGTAGGTCGAGTGAAGTTGAACCCTTATAAGCAATGTACAAGCTGTTTAATCCATAAATTTATACCAGTATTTAAAAGTTGAAAATATTTTTTTCAATATTTAAAGTCGTTCACCTCTGAAACTATCAGTCCTTTAAAAATAACTTTGCTTTAGGCCTTTACCTTTAGGCGAAATATCATCTAATTTACCAATTCAATTCAAATTCAAAATTTAAAATCATTTATTCAATTAAAACACTAAGTGACATTTATGAACGTTAAATTGAAGCTAGAGTTAAAATCATAGATCGGCGCAAACAGACGCCACAGCATGTGCTGGATTGTCGAAGTAAATTAGGTGAAAACACCAAAATCTACTGCCTGCTTGTGTCGATCTATAACTTCCAGTTTCCAAAATGCGTAGAGCCTTATGAGAAGAATACTGGCAAAGAAACTCATGGCCACTCTTTTTAAAAGTCAGATCTTCAGGTACAATAATGTTAGTGTTACACGAAAGGTAAACAGGATGCAAGCTGATGCCACCTGAATTTCATTTTATTGAAATGCTCCAAAAGCTACTAAAAAATAAAAATCACTCCGTGATACCGTTGAAGGTTTGAACTTATTAAACATAGAAATCATTCAATCACTTGCCAACAGACAACAAAGCCTTAAACAACAACACTTTATGATCAGACAAGCGAAGCGGTAGAGTCTGTTCGGAAAGAAAACCGTCGTAGGATTTGAGGTCGCAGCAATGCTAATTTAACTTTTTACACACGTCATTATTGTTTATTGTATTGTATTGTTTACTGTCGTGTTATAATGACGTAACAGTGTTGTCAACATAACAAAAAAAGGAATTTAGCACTGCTGCTACCTTAAATAATAGAACGGTTCTCTTTCCGCACAAACTCTAACAGTAAATCTTACAACATCTTACTCTTAAATACTAATATTATAAAGGCAAAAGGTTGTGAGGGTGGATGGATGGATGGATGGATGTTTATTTGTTACTCTTTCACGCAAAAATGGCTAATCGGATCTGGAAAAAATTTGGCGCAGATATATTATATAGATTAGGCCACTTTTTATCCCGGAAAAAGAGCGGTTCCCTTGGGATAGACATCACCAAAATTTTCACGTTAAAGAAAGTTTTGGTCAACCCCTATCTAGTACTATTATAAATGCGAAAGTTTGGATAAATGGATGTTTGTTACTCCATCACGCCCGAATGGCTGAACGGATCTGGATGAATTTGACACAGAAATAGATTATAGTCTGGAATAGCACAAAGGCTACTTTTTTCCCGTAAAATTGTACGATTCAAGCGGGATAGATTCCAAATTCCACGCGAACGAAGTCGCGGGCAACAGTTAATGTCAACTTATTTCTTAAAATGTAGGCAGTTAGGAACCTAGTTACATAAACAAAAGTCAGTCACCTTATAATAAAGTACTACTATAATAAAGCTGATGAGTTTTTTTTTTGCTGAACGCGCTATCACAACGCATCACTACAAACTTCAAAGTTGAAAAATTATTTTTGCGTTTGATAGCCTAAATCTTAGCATAAATTATAAGGCTACGTCCCTTAAGAACGAATTGGCGACCGTAGGTAAACTGGACTGAAATTGTACCGGCTAGGAATACCCATAAGTACTAATTATCACACTTCACGAGAAACTTACTTTGACATAGTTCTCTTAATGTAAACAGTATTGCAAAATCGACCGAATCCACAGTGATACGGCAAATATACGAGGGGTGATCCAAAAGTAATGAGAATGGGTACATTAAAATAACTATATACTTAAAAATAAAATTTATTTTTCTACATAGTCTCCTAATAGGTCAATACATTTAGTCCATCTCTTTTCTAAACCAACGATACCCTTCAAAAAAAAATCTTTATCTTGACTCTCCCAAAATGCCTCTACAGCGGCCATCACTTCGCCGTTATCCTCAAATTTCTGGCCCCGGAGGTGTTCCTTGAGCCGAGGAAACAAATAAAAGTCGCTGGGGGCTAGATCTGGAGAATAGGGTGGGTGTTCAAGCAGCTGGAAGCCAGCTTCTTGAATGGCAGCCATCGCAACTTCAGCTTTGTGTGCAGGTGCATTGTCTTGATGGAACAGAACTTTTGCGCGCAGTTTACCCCGTCTTTTTTCCTTGATGGCCTCTCGCAATCTTTTGATTTGGTCAGCATAGTAGGAGCCTGTTATGGTAGCGCCCTTATCAAGGTATTCAACCATAATTATTCCCTCAGCATCCCAGAAAACAGACGCCATAACCTTGCCGGCAGAGCTTGAAACTTTGAATTTCTTGGGAGTCGGTGAAGATGGCCTTTTCCATGTCATTGACTGTTGTTTGGTTTCGGGATCAAAATGATGAATCCACGTTTCGTCCATAGTCACAAATCGAGCCAAAAAAATATCTTGATCCGCCTGGAACATTTCAAGATTGGTCCTTGAAATGTCGAATCGTTTCTTCTTTTGTTCGTCGGTTAACATTCTCGGGACCCAACGTGCAGAGACCTTTCTCATGTTCATCTCGGTAGTTAAGATCCTTTGAATGCTACCAAATGAAATGCCTGTGTTCTCAGCTAAATGACGAATGGTCACTCTTCGGTCTGCCAAAACCAGATCTTGAACTTTTTTGACGTTTTCTTCAGTGAGGGAGGAGGACGGACGGCCTTCGCGGTGTTCGTCTTCCGTGGATGTTCTTCCCATCTTAAACTCCTTGCACCAGCGTGCAGTTGTAGAATATGGAGGAGCAGAGTCTCCCAATGTTTCCACCAAGTCAGTATGAATGTCTTTGGTGGACATTTTTTTCAAGCACAGGTATTTGATGACGCTTCGCACTTCATGTTTCTCCATTTTGATGTTATCACTCCGACTGCTAGTATTCAAATGAATGTATATTTTAAAAATGACGTCCTATTTATACCATTTTTTGTCAGGGAAGTTGTGAAGGATTAGGGAGTTGAAAAAATATTTTTTTAGAATTTTATTATTACTAGAAATATCCGTTTATCATTACTTTTTGATCACCCCTCGTAACTCGAAGATGATAACACTGCGGTTTTCCCATATCACCATTATCGTCGTAGACATCTGATGTTAAATGTAGGCCCCTCGAAATGTTTACGTTACTAACGTTCTTGCGCCACTTCTATCCAACGGCTCTCTGCCACTTTTACGCAGCCGTCGGTAGATGTAGTGGGGGTCAGTATCGCAACGCATTGCTTGGCAATCCATTGTAGCTAATCCAGTTGTGTACCTTTCTTTCTTACCGGTTATCGGTTCCTGGTGCTAACTAGTCTGTTCCGACTTTAGCTTACAAACAGCAAGAGCTACTGTGCTTTTATTACCAAGTAACCCTTCCCCACAGTTAAAGGTCGTAGCGTGATGTGAAATTCCCTATGGCTATAATCTTCGTCAAGAATTATGTTATTAAATTCAGAAGTAATCAAACAGTCTGTTAGGTCTAGGTGTAGGTTAGGTATTCCCACGTTAAGCCCGCTAAACGTAAATTAAATCGTTTTAATATATTAGTGTAGATTTCTCCGTTAAATATATACAGTATTTTGCGACCAGTAGGCTTTTGCGATACCGCTATTAGCACATTTTAAAACACAACATTAGAAAGTGATATAGTTTTTTCCTTCACTTTGATAGCCAAGCGTGTGATGTGTACCTACGTCACTTTTTAAGTACGGACCTACAAAGATCTCTATAAGCTATTATTTTTACTAGAGATCGCCTGGTCAGTATAACTTGAACTGTCTTACGTACCATAACAGGTCAACATATGTATAATACTAAACGTTAATTATTCGTAATTTCATCACAGAGTTAAATACGTTCAATGTATTCTCTTCATGTATTAATATATATATTCTGAAATGGTTCTTACGTATAAAGAGACCACCATGGCACTTGCGCAGTTTGAGTGTATGTAGACTACCACCATTAGACACTTGAGTTTGTTTCGGCGTTTTCCCTGAGGGCTAGTCATAGAAAATGCCAGCACCATCTAGTCTAAAGATCTATTTGCAAAACAAAGTTTAATTTATCATTCGTTCAAGAAGTTATATAGGAAGCACAGACGTAGAACATAGTGGGGTCACTTATGCCTCAATATTGTTTATTGCGTAATCACTACATATTGTAAAACAAAGTCCCCCGCCGCGTCTGTTTGTCTGTCTGTCTGTTGGCGATATACTGAAAATCTACTGAACGGGTTTTTAATGCATTTTCACTAATAGGCAGAGTGATTCATGAGGAAGGTTTAGGTGTATATTTTCTATACCCGTGCGAAGCCGGGGCGGGTTGCTAGTATAATTATATAACAGGATAATTTAGATGTGAATTTTATTTAAAATGCTAGATGATTAATAAATGAAATTTACTTTAATATAGATGTATATTTTAATATTATCTTAATTATTATTTTCACTTATGTTTTGCAGTAAAGTGTAATTGATAACTATTCTTATTTCTATGACATATGTTTATTTGAAAATTTTATATTGTGATTAATATTGTATGCCTAAATGGCGGAACACAGCTGATAATGTAATTGTGTAACATCCTCTGTACCTGTGATTCACAATAAAACAATTTGAATTCAGCAACCTTACAATGGAGGTCTCGTCACTAGCAGAAATACACACCCGGGTACATCTCAACGCTTGCTGTGATAACTAAGAATCACATTACCTTACCATCCACGTTACATTACCATGGACGTGGAACTAATCGGCTAACAATACAAGATAAATTAATTGGTATTATTAGCATATAACGTCATGAAAATTATGTGCTAAACATAGTAAGTAAAATAACAAAAAAATTGTATTCATTCATTGTTAAACGAGAACAATTGCCGACAAACTGCTATGCAGTTTGGCAAATTTATTTTATGTTAAAACTTATGCAAATTTTGAATAAATAAAAAAAAAAAAAAGTTAATGAGTTCAGCTGCTCAAATTCGTTCAAGAACCTGCTACACCTTTAATTACTTTAGACGGAGGCAACAAGGTACTCGTTTTAAGCATTGGTTTACGAGAACCGTTTAACACCACGCGAGATATGTGCTTTTCTGCTCAAGTAATAGTCCAAAATATTACGCGAACTTAAAATTATAGTTTAGAAAAACTAAGACAACACGCTTTAATAGTGAACCACGTTAAAAAGTAAAAACGATTTGCGCTATCCGCCTCCTGACTCCGTCATCAGACCATCGTTACTAAGCCCAATCTGTTGAACTGGTCAAAATGAATCGTATGAGGCCAAACTCGAGGGGTGTAGCCACTGAAGAGTTCCATCCACTTCCTGTCTCAATTATCAGATCAGCTCTAAGATACCAAATTATGGTATTGTCATCCGATCTAAGATGCCAAATCGAACATTCTTTAATATGGTTGATCTGTACGATGCCTAGCGTGTGCGTCATGCTCGTGAACGGATGCCGTTGCTGGCTGGTCATCTCTCATCATCAGCTATTACTTAAATATGTATTGTAGTAATTAGCGCGTCTATTTATATTTTAGAATAATAGGTATGTTACAATAATCCTCACATTTCATTTACGCTTATAAGCAATGTAACCAAAAAATTGTGAAAAACATTTTGAAAAAGAGGGTTCTTGGAGTTTCTTTTCCATAGGATCTACGTATTGGAACAGGCAACTAGCTTCACTACTGACTTAGTTTGACTGATTCCTACTCCTGACAATTCAAAATGGTTTTGATTAGAACTACATGTACATACAAAGTTTTATTGTTATACAACAATTAGGAGTAGGTTCAAATTTATTCCAAGAATTGTTTACAAAGTTAATTAGTCAGTACGTTAAGCTAATAAAAGCGTGTCAAAAATTAGACAACAGTCATTTTCGTATTTTCTAGGCGATGGTGGCCTGTTACCCTGGTTCCGGTAGCCATTACGTGAAGCATGTGGACAACCCCAACAAGGATGGCCGCTGCATCACCGCCATATACTATCTGAATCTCGATTGGGACGTCAAGAGGTGCGGTGGTTTACTCAGGTTCGTTTTTTTTCGAGACAACTACTACTTTATTAAAAACACATTGTATTCAAGACATGATTAAAGGGTTCGTAGAAGATACAATAAATCAATTATAATACTTGACTGTTGCTACACTAGTGTCAGTTACAATGAACTGTGGCCCGTTAAACACAATTGTTTAAGGGCCGCAGTTCAGCTTATATTATAAGCAGATTTTTCAACTACCAGCTGGCATAGCTTCTTTACTTAATATTCTTACTTAGATTAAATTAGGAGTGAGTGAGACCTTGAGTCTGAACATCATTCAGCTAGGAGACGATGGCCGCTGGAACCTTGTGCATAGACTCTCGGTGAGTCGTGGATGTCGTTTTGCAGTTCGCCAGCGCTCTGATTTTAATGGGTTTGTGACGGCTCGGCTGTATCCTATGGTTTTACACGCCCTATATTAGCTTAAACTGTATATCTATCCATGTAACGAGATCTATGAACATAGTTTCCATCAACTTGCACACAATGTAATCATAAGTAAAAGTATAAAAGCATTTTTGAATGTAAAAAATCGTGGGGTACTTTTTACTATATTTTTATAATAATTACTTTAATTTATAACTAGCAAAGAAGTATGTTCTAACCCTTGAATCCAAGCAAGTCATAATTTGTTTTAAAGTCAGATTTTTCGTGACTGGTTGATTCTAACTTATACTAAATAAATGCTTCTACATTTGCAGGGTGTTCCCCGAAGGTACGAACCAAGTCGCGGATATAGCTCCAATATTCGACAGAATGTTGTTCTTCTGGTCAGACAGACGGAATCCTCACGAAGTGCAGCCAGCGTATAGTACCAGGTCAATATATTGTTTTTTTTGTTGAACTCTAGAATAAGATTCTCTTCGTCTTGAACTTTTAATCCCCGACACAAGAAGAGGGGTGTTATAAGTTTGACGTGTCTGTGTATCTGTCTGTGGCATCGTAGCTCCCAAACCAATTAACCGATTAAGGTGCGTTTTTTTTTGAAAGGTGACTTGATCGAGAGTGTTCTTAGATTTTCGAGTCGGGGGTATTTATAATTTTAAATTTATTATTATCGAAGGGGAGTACATTATCATAATGTTTTAATGGTCTTTCAACGTCAGGCAGTGGGTCTTTATATTGCCTTGTATAATAAATAACCCATGTTTTTGTACAAAATGGTTGGATAAATTTTTAGTGATCAAAAATGACCCGAACCGTAGGATGGACGACACATTGCTTTTAACCGTCACAATGTTATTGAGATAGTGTGCCTCTTTAAGAAGAGACATTTCTTGGCTTAGCAGCAACCTTATTGTAAAATTAATATAAGTAAATTGAGGGGTATATAGGTTTCAAAAACCGCAAAGTCCTTTAATGCACAAAATCGGGAAATTTAAAATTTGTTTCTATTTATTGTAGTATTTTTGTAAGTTTGTTGTTAAAAAATGATTTTTTTTAATTTATTTATAAAGTTATAATGCTTTACAAGCAAGACCTAGTGATGCCTGGAAAATAAAAAGGTTAGAAGCCACTTAGAACAAAATACATATTCCGTTTTTATTTGAGTTAAAACTAAAAAGCGCTGCAGCGCTTAATCAATAATTTGTAGTCAAATTCCACAGTATTAACAAGCAGCGCTCAATCGTTTTTGCGAGCGTAAGGTTCTAAACGCCGTGATTTTCATGGCGTTTACACGTGTTGCCCAACGAACTGCTACAAAATTTGTTTTCACTGCGGTGCAGGGGCCGCAGTTCGCGTTACAAACTTTTTCTTCGCGGTGTCTACTCTATACGCTAGTAATAATAACTACTGAGTTATTATTACTACATATTACTAGCGTATAGAGTATCCTCAATTGTAAATCATATCACGTAATAGTATGCACTGTATAGTGACTAATAACTGTTTTCATAATTATCAATATAATGTGTAATACCTATATGTTTACCTCAAAAGTACAAGACACGACCGCTTTAACGTGAGTGGCATTATTTAAATATCTTGAAGATGGGAAGGTTTTATAAAGAAAATCGTTAACATTTATTGAACAAAGGGAAATAGTTTTCCGTTGACTCCTGCATCTGACGACCTGGGAACATAAAAGTTATGTCTAGGAAGGAAGAACTTAACGTAAATTGTTAAACAATACAATTTTTATTTTACAGATACGCTATCACGTTATGGTATTTCGACGCACACGAAAGAGAAGTCGCCCTAAGGAATTTCAGTAAGTAGTTTTCAGATGTTCTCCATTCTGACATTGGTCTAGTCTAGTGGTTAGTGACCTTGACTGCTGAGCCAGAGCTATATTACATAATATCCCAAACTAGGCAGTTTCTGTACTATGGTAACTAGACTGCCGATAAACATACTTATACATATATTACTAAACACATAATATATATTACTAGCTGTGCCCGCGACTTCGTCCGCGTGGAATAGTGTCTTTGGGTAGAATTTTTTATTATTTATTCTAATTGACAATACTTCCATACAACTCTTCATCCCCACCTTTCAACCCCTTATACCCTTTTTTTCGCGTTAAAAAGTAGCCTTTGTCCTTTCTCAGGTTCTAGACTATCTGTGTACCAAATTTCATTTAAATCGGTTCACTAGTTTTGGTGTGAAAAGGCGACAGACAAACAGACAGAGTTACTTTCGCATTTATAATATTAGTAAGGATAGATAAATAACACCCAGATACAGAACAAATGATCATGCTCTTCACACAATTATTTGTCCTGGGTGGGAATCGAACCCACGATAATATCATGTAAGACTTAATTTCATGAAGACTACCCAATTTTTAATAAGTAGATGTACTCGAGATGTGTGTAAGAACATATTCAACAACGCTGACGTATGTGCGCTATTTACTAAACGAGTGCCTACAATAAACATAGACCACATTATTGTGGTAATAACACAATACCGCACTGTAAATACATGTACTCATAAATCTTCTTGACTGAGAACATATGCACTAAACCAATACAGACTTATGTTGCACTGTGTACTAGCTTTTATTTCGGATTCCATCCACAAGTGTTCAAAATACACACGAGAGCAATTAATCCGGGTCACATAAATATGCCTATATATCTAGAAAGCTAAAAATGCTAAAGTAATAAAATTTGTCACTTAGTATTATATTCATAAAAAAATACAGAAAAAAAATAACTACTTAACAATACAGACTTATGTTGTACTGTGTACTAGCTTTTGTTTCTGTGTCTATCTACTAAGTGTTTCCAAAATACACTCGAGAGATGAGATGAGATAAAGATATCTGAAAATCTAGAAAGCTAAGAATGCTAAAGTATTAAAATTTGTCACTTTATATTATATTCATAAAAAATTACAAAAAGAAAAAGATAACCACTTAACAATACAGAGTTATGTTGTACACTAGCTTTTGTTTCTGTGTGTATTATGTGACCCGAATTCATTGCTCTCATGTGTAGATAGACAGATAGGTACCTACACTCTACAGTTTTTTGCACACCATAAATAGAAAACAATCCCATAAAAGTAACTATGAATGTGTGTAATAATTTGTATTATCTACGTATGGAATTCCCCTAGAACTTGAAAGAAGGAAAATCTCCGATTATTTTACTGAATACGACTTTATCTATGTACTTGTTATAATTGCATGTTTGAACAAGCCTTTCCTGTTAGTCATCGGTTGTAAATACTTGAGCAGTTGTGTTATTGTTAGTAAACATGAAACGAAAACACTTAAAAGTAGACGCTATGAAAATGTGTTGCAATAATGTTTGTGGCTGGAAGTATAAATTTAATCTAATCTAAAATTCTGTATATAAAACCTTTTCAGATTCGCTTACGATATCTAGTGAATGTTTTTGGTTGTACTTAAAAATAAATACATATTTAAACACTATCATCAAAGAACTTTACATTAATATCATCGTCGTAATTTAAATATTACGCAGAACATTTGATTGATCTCAAATTAGCAGACGACAATCTTAAAAAATATATTTCACTAGCTTATAGTCGCGGCTTCGCTCGCGTGAATATATTAATTTAGCAATCTTTTTCTGTACACCTGACACCCATGTGTTGAAAATTTCATAGTGATCGGTTGAGTAGTTAGGCCGTGAAAGCATTACAAACAAACGCACAAACAAACTTACATTCGCATTTATAATACTAGCTGTTACCCGCCACTTCGTTCGCGTGGAAATTTTGGTGAAATCTATTCCACGCGAACTGTCATTTTTATACGGGCCTATGTGCTATTCCAGACTATAAATCTATCTCTGTACCAAATTTCATTCAAACCGTTCAGCCGTTTTTCCGTGAAAGAGTAACAAACGTCCATCCATCCATCCATCCATCCATCCTCACAAACTTTCGCCTTTATAACATTAGAGGATTAATATATTTATTATTATTTTCAGACGAGCGCGGCCAGCCTTCTTCAAGTAAGTGATGTAGGGCGGCCCCCAGCTTGCGATCACGCGCGAGCTGACCCCCACACGACGGGGTCACTAGGGCTAAGTACCTTGACTGCTGTAGCGAAGCACGGAGTTGCAACAATTAATTACACCAACACTGTACATACAAAGTTAACGCGATGATATAAAGTTTCTTATTGACGCTATGTAAATTATTTATCGCTTAAAGACTACAATTACCTGTTAAAAAAAGTTATCACTAAAATTATTTAGAAGTTTTTTTTTTAATTAAAGAATAATTGATAAATTTGTTGTAGTAAAAATACATTTTAGTTTGTTTTTTTGATATACTTAGCATTAAGTTAAAGAAAAAAAATACCTATTTTATAGACGGGCTCAGTTTTCAAAGTTCTTTTAGATTAAAGAAGAATTGAGAATACCTGTTAACATTTTTTTTATTAATATGAGTTTTACTCTCCTTGGCTGAAAAAAAAAATAACTGGGAAGAGTGAAAACTTTCTAACCTTCTATTGTTTGGGGTTTGATCTCTTGTAGAATCAAGATTAAGCACAGTTTGATAATTTATTATTCTTTTAAATAAAAGAAGAGATGTGTGCGCATTGGAACTGTTGTATAAAGTCGAAAAGAAGGCCTATCGGATAGCTAAAACTAAATTGACATCTATTTATTTGAAATTCGAACTCGAGTTCAGCGCCATGTCTTAAGCTAAAAGCTGTCAAAAAGAGGGAAGCAATACTCTTCTAAGTTTCTTTATATGTAGTCAGTGTTGTCATTTAAAATTTTGTTAAATATTAATTTCCCAATTGTTAAAATTGATAATGTAAACCAGAATGTTATTTTGAAAGTGTAAATTAAAATAATTAAATTATGTAACACTTATTACTATATATGTAATATATAGTAATAAGTGATTGAAGCGGTTCCCGTCACGCTCACAGTCAATTGTCTACTATAAATATATAATGTAAATGTCGAAAGACATCAGTCATAAATTAGATAGATATAATTAGATAGTTCTAGATAAAATTTTCTATATTATTTTATGGGTGTAAATATACTTGTGCGATTACTTGTTTTATTGTTTATCAATATAATATAAAATGAGATTGTAACGCGTGTAAATCGCCGCTCTAGGTATAAATACATTCAGCCTACTCAACCGAATGTTAAAAAGAATTTGTTGGCCATTAGCATGAGATTAGTTCTGCGGGCCTAATCTGAATGTTAGTCTTGCTGGACTAATTTTAGTTCAATCAATCAATCAGCCTATCATAGTCTATTGCTGGAGATAGGCCTCTTCCAATGTGCACCACAGCACCCGGTCCTCCGCCTTCCGCATCCAGTCCATTCCTAATACCTTCTTCAAGTCGTCTGTCCATATGGCTTACTCTTACCTTCCGTTTACCGATTCGCGGTCTCCACTTTAGAACCCGCCTGCTCCAACGGCCATCGGTCATTCATTTTTATGCCTTCTTATGTTATATTATTAAAGCAAATGTTTCTCTATCTCTACACACAATCATTGAAAACGTCTTTATCTCTTGAATACAGCCCCTTTCAGAACAAACAAAACTCACGTGCCACAATCTAAAAAATAATAATTTGAATATGTATTGTAAATTTAATTATCTTTCAGCTGTTTAACACTTTATTGTGTCAGTCGCTATTTGTAACTACCTTTAAATGGAACTGTCCCTATTTGCATTGCCTTTCTTATTTACATTTTCACGAAAATATGTAATTTGTTCAATATTGCCCTAAGTGTCAGTTTAGTTCGGCTGATCAACTCTGACGTACTTGTGTTGCAATGGTGCATTCGTTTTAATAGTATGAATTTTAATACCTCATGCCTCAAAAGGTGGTAAAACATAGCCAAGAAGCTGTGGCTCACACAGGTTGACACCAAGCGAATTTATGACTTTATGACAGCAATAGCACTACTCAAGAAATACCGTCTGTTGCTAACCACTGTATGTGTCTGAGCGTGTGAACATTAGGTAATTAAAACTTGTAGTGGCGTGTTAGTACGCGAATAAAATTCAACTTAATTTAGTTAGTATCAAATATTTAAATGTCGTGTTAGTGTAAGCCATCTGTGGCACTATTCATTAATCATTAGTAATAGAGTAATCGCACGAGTGTAATCACATCCAATGATTAGTTTGTTTGCAAACCCTTAAAGTATTAATTTTTGTTGATGTGTATTTTATGAAGCAATATGTATAATGTTGTTATAGGGTGCGCAATTTGTTAGTGCACGTTATGGCGAGTTTGTTTCTAGTTGGAATAACTAGGTTGCCTAGTTCGGACTATACACCATTCGATCGACTAAAAATATTCCCGCCTTATTACTTGGAAAATATTCGTAAGTTTCAGCTCGTTCACTGGTCGTCTTATTTTCTTTATATGTTGGTTTTATTTTCATGTTATACTTCCATTGTTTTTAGAAGTTGGTCGCTTAAGATTAAGATTTTAAGTGTAAAGTCTATTTAGACTCGACTAACTAAATTATATTTTTCGTTTGGTTTCTATCTACTTTATATTTTACTTTAACTACTATATTTTACTGTATATAAATACTTCTTGTTTACCAGTGAACAGTGTGAATGCTTAAGACTGAGTATCAATTCTTACACGTGTTTAAGAGATTTCAATGTGTACATTTTATTTATTCGTTTTTATATAACCTATTTACTATTTTCACTGCAATGTAAATATTTATATTTAAAAGCTGACTAAACTAGTATTTAATCAGTTAATAAACAATAATTGTGTGATTATATTATGATAAAAATGTTTTATTTATTTTACTGCTCTGTTTGACGACTATTTTAATCGACTAACTTATTTATTACTAAAGCGACTTCACTAATTTTGTTAGTTTTTTTTTATGAATCTATTAAGGTAGCATCCTCAATTTATTCATCACTAATGCCGTGCGTAGCACGTAACACATTTTATTTAGTGTGTGTGTACTAATCTATACAAATTACCTTAAAGCAAAATACCTCTTTTTTATGTAATTGGTGTAAATATTAAAATATAATTGCGATACGATAAAGATACATAACTTTATTTACCATAGTTGTGTGTAAAAAGTATTGAATTTTATACAGAAATTAGTATAATATTAAATGTTTTTTTTTTCTTTTTTTCCTGTAACGTTAATTTTAAGACAATTGTGTATAAATAAATAATCACTTAGTTACGATGTGTAATGATATAAGACGATTATGATTTTGTATATGCTGATTATGACATTGTCGTCTAACAAAAATGTATTTGTTACAGTTTTAGACCAAAAAGACTTGTGTGAAGTCGTTAAATATTTTGTGGAAAGAGCCTGTATTAAATTTTACATTTGACAATCTTCTTTCATTTATTTTTCTCATAATCTTAAAGCTCACTTGATGATGTACAACTTCGCCGTTGTGTAACTCAGAAATGTTAACACCTAACCGAACCCACGACTATCTGGATGCCAGACGTCCTAAGCTTTCTAGAATGTTATGGAAATCAATTGTAACTTTGTTCGGGATGTTTTTCTACACTATTAACGAAAGTTATAAATAATTTCTAATCTATGTTATATTTTTTTTAATAGCGCTAATCTCTGGAAGGGGTGAAAAGGTTTGATTTAATAAAATATTTTAGTAGGTATGGGATAGCCAACTTCATGAGGAATAGTAGAGCCTATCTAGCATTACGCTACAGCCAGCCTTATATATTGATTTTGCTAAGTCAGGAAAAAAGCATTGCCGAACTGCCTGCTCCTTATAAAATCGGTTCATTAGTTTAGCAGTTCATCGCGAACAACGTGACACAATTTTTTTATATATATAGATTGATGTGTGGTGATGTTCGGCAATACTGGTGTTGCCAGTGATTCATCTTCCTCCTCAGTCGTTCACTATTGACAGAGTGGTCGTGCTTTCGCGATGATGCTCTGGTTTGAATAATGCATCCCTCGCGATGCGTCTCCATTTGTTGCGGTCTTCAGCGTTACGGGAACACTGGACTATGGAGGTTTGTGGTGCAGCTTTTATCATGTCTGTCCACCGCGTAGGTGTCGGAGCACGTGACGGCTTCCCTTCGACTTGTTCTTGGGCAACGAGTCGTTCCATGGAGTCTTGGTTACGAGCAATGTGTCCAAAATATTTGAGGATTCGTATTTACAGTCGACGATAATCTCTCCTTCATTTTGAGTTCTTCCAGGATCGAGACATTGGTCCAAAATGCTGTCTTAGGAATCCGTAGCAGTCGCCGCTAGCACCACATTTCGAGTGCAGCAAATTTGCGTTGGTCTTTCAGACGAACTGTCCACGTTTCAGTCTCGATTAATTGATATTACTAGGCTGGCATTGAACCCACTTAAATCAGGTTAACGACTCCTTTGAGACGGGGACTACGGACTGTACATAAGATCTCGAATAACTGGCAGGTTGTGTTCTTATCTCGCCAGAGTAGTTTTAAGTCAAAACGAGACAAGTCAGATTTTGATGGCTATTTCATATAGTTTTACAATATTTTTTAATTCTATTATTTGATTACGTATGTTTTAATTTTATTCTTGTTTACTCGCTTATTGCTAAATGTATTTAGAGATTAGTTTTTTGTATCTGGCTGGTAAAGTAGAGAATGGTCATGGAGGTCTACGCAATGGATATATCGTGTAGTTCAGATGATGATGAAGACGATTATGATGATACGCCACTCTTCACCCGTGAGCCCTCATACAGAATTTTCAAACAAGTAAGTAATCAAATATAATATAATAAAGTTTTTTTATTTCTCTCTTCATAAAAGATATTGGTACAAACAATTACTTAGATAATTCAATGTATATAAAACTAAATACTTTCTTTGTGAGAGACTGAAGTCTATACTAGGGTTGCCCTTGTGTGACAGGTCTCCAGGCCCCATCCCGAATACATGGAATTCGATATACATAGATACATAATGCCAGCAAATTACACAATCGAAGTTATCAGTAACGTGGTGTTACAGAGAGTTTAGCATGCATGCCTGTGTATGTGAATACTTGTGTATGCATGAGATATAGTTTTACAAAGGTATAGCCAACAGCTGTTCAGTTTTTTCGTAATCTAAAGATTGTTGTCTAGTAAGAGGATATGTGCATAAAATTCGGTTGATTTGTTATACAGATTCGATCCCAGAAATGTGTAGTGTCTTTGTGAAAATCTAGTCCTAAATCGTTCACTAGGACACACTGCATACTTGCGTCTTTTGTTACATAGAATATTCGGTCTAAACTATAGATATGTGTTTAAGAAACAGCACATTTGGCGAACGGATAGTAACCCACAAGGTTCATAGAGATCCTTAGTTGGGTAGTGCAAAGGTAGAAGGTACGAGTAGGTAGGTTGTTATCAAAGATTGGCACAGCGCATAATACACCATTTTTATAATGCGAAACTCAGTCCGATGGCGTAAGTTTATGAAAATAAAAATTTATTTACGCATTCTTGATGTGAGTAGATCTATGTGTGCATGGAAGTTAAGTTTGCTTTCGACGATGATACTTAAGTACTTGCCAGTATCGGTATTGCTAAGTACTTGACACGTACCTACAGACCATAGAATTGGCACTATCGCAGGAATGAGCCCTTAGCGTGAGTCGATCGGGTAGTCGTAAATTTTGAGAGTTTAGAGAGAAGGTGATATATTTAGTTTCGCCTACGGGTCGCCTTAAGGTCTTAATTTACTGTGTCTAAGCCATGTCGATACTAAGTTAAGTCCTACCTGACCTTGTTCGAAAACCTCTGATCACAAGTCAGCTTCAAATAAAAGAGTGTGTCATCGGCAAAAGTTATGATCCTCCCACTGGGCACGTTTAGTTCACAGAGTTCATTTATATATGCCAACAAAAGAGTTGGTCCAAGGATACTGCCCTGTGGAACCCCATGCCAAATAGAGAGATCAGCACTAACCCAATCACCTATCCGTTCAGTTCCGATAAACTCACCTCCGTTATATCCCTTGTTCTAACCTAACCCTAGCCCTTTCTGTTCAATTGACCTACCCTAGTAACTGATTATTTCGCAATGCATTTTGTCTGTTTTCTGTAAGCTTTGTGTTGGTTTACCAAATAACATGATTATAAAAATATTAGTTTGTCAAATTAGTTGTTTACAAAAAGAATACATAGTTTGTAAAGCGATTTAGCATTTTAAACGGTCTGTACAGTATATCAAGCACGTGACAATGACAAGGTTTTGAATATTTGCAGTTTATTTTAAAAGATTAATAATATTTCTGTGTTGCTAACAATGACTCGGAAAGACAAAGAACGAAGGGTCACCCTAAAACTATTTAAATAAGTTTAGAAAATGTCTTTGTGATGTTTACGAATTGTTTCCGTGAGTCGGAACGTAATACGGTATATTTTCATATAACTGTTCAAACGATTTTTCATTTTCAGGATTCCACAAAGTCGTTAAGCTCTTTGGATAAATACAAAAACGCTGTATCGAAAAAGTAAGTAAATAATCTCAAACTACTAATAAACATTTAAATCCAATATTGAGGACATAATCTCGAGCGGTTTACTAGTAGTTATTGAAAAGTTCCACTATCCCGATGCTCCATCATCGATCAACTCCAAATTATAGTGTTGTCATCCCACTAATATTATAAATGTAAAAATTTGGATGGATAGATGTTTGTTACCCTTTCACGCAAAAACCACTGAACCGATTGCGATGAAACTTGGTATGTAGGTAGCTGGAGACCTGGATTAACGCATGCTACTTTTTATTACGATATTCCAACAGGATCGGGAAATATATACCTAAGAAGCTGCATTTCGATTCGACAATTTTAGAAGTAGGTTAAAATTTACTTTCCAAGATTAGTTTACATACTTAGTTAGCTAGTTAATTCCAAGTGAAGGTAATAAGGCATCTTAAAAATATTTTGTTCTAAGGAATCATGTCGTCAATTGTGAAGATAGGATTATGATAAAAAAATCATCTCCAAACGAGCAAAACACAATCTTTCCATTTAAATTCAACAACTGACACTTCAACGTGTTACACCATCAAGTTTTGAGGATATAGAGCATTTCACTACCCGCTGTTTCCCGCTGCACATGTATTTTTGCATTGGCGTGGGATTTTTTTTATCTGTACATGTAATATTACACGTACATGTAATAGTACACGGTAATATTTCGGATTACCATGTATTCTCCTTGCTACGTAAGAGGGTCATTGAGTTAGAAAGAACTTGTTTCACTACATATATGGACAAAATAAAATCTTCAATAATAAAAAATCCAAAGTCGTTCTGGTCGTACGTTAAGAGTAAAAAAACTAGCAATACTCTCCCTAACGTAATGCATTACCTGAATGAGACAGCAGACGTAGGTGATAGTATCTGTAGACTATTTGCTAATTACTTTCATTCTACCTTTCAAGAGCCAGATTTCGAGGATCCCTTAAGTCTGTGTAACGAATCTCGCATACCGATTTCTACTATAAGTACTATAGAAATATATGAAACTCATGTATTAAAGCTACTGCAGACCTTGGATCTCTCCAAGTCTGGTGGCCCCGATCTTTTACCACCGATATTCATAGTAAACATTGCAGAGAGCATAATTAACCCAATTTGCATCCTATTTAAACGGTCGTTAGCAGAGGGTATAGTCCCTAAAATATGGAAGAGCGCGTTTCTTTCACCAATTTTTAAAAAGGGAGATAAAACAAATATCGAGAACTATCGTCCAATATCTAAAATATGCTTATTCTCTAAAGTATTTGAACGATTAGTATACAATAAAGTTTATTCTGCACTTCAAAGTAGCATTGGTAACGAACAACATGGTTTTTTACGCAACCGCTCAACTACTACCAACTTAATTTTATCACATGACTTCATATCAGAGGCTATGGAACAGCATGCACAGGTGGACGTGGTTTTCACTGATTACAGCAAATGCTTCGATCGCATTGACCATCAGGTGCTTTTGATGAAATTGCAATCAGTTGGTATTCATGGCGACTTATATCGGTGGTTCAGTTCATATATAGCAAATCGTACACAAGCTGTGGTCCTTAAGGGGTACTCTTCACATTGGTATAATGCCCCTTCTGGTATTCCTCAGGGATCTATTTTGGGTCCTCTGCTGTTCACTCTATTTATAGCTGATATTAAATCTTGTTTCCATTACTCATATATTCTACTTTATGCTGATGATATGAAAATTCGTAAAATAGTTCGCAGTATCTTTGATACCCAAGAGTTGCAATCAGATCTCAATAGATTTAAGGCATACTGTAAACGCAACAGACTTAAACTAAATGTCTCGAAGTGTTTTCATATTACTTTCAGTCGTCAAATATCTAAACGTATCGTAATCGTAAACTCGGTTTATACTTTGGAACATCAAACTATCACAAAGGTAAACAGTATAAGAGACTTAGGGGTCATCCAAGATAGTAAACTTCTGTACGATGAACATATCGAAGACATTGTTAAGAAAGCTTTAAAAGCTAAGCTTTATAATTAGAACATCGGTTGATTGTCGTTCTTTAAAACCCATCAAATTCTGTATTGTTCATATGTTAGAAGTTACTTAGAATATGCGTCCCAAGTATGGAACCCTCAATATGAAGTTTATAATTCTCGTATTGAAAACATACAAAAAAAGTTCTTGAGATACCTAGACTACAGAGCGCAGCAATGGTCTTTAGACTATGATCACCGCTGCAAAAGATATCACTTTATGTCTCTTCAATATAGGCGAGAAGTTAATGATATATGTTTCTTAATGAGTATTGCAAATGGATCAGTCGATAGTTCCGAGCTCCTTTCTAAAATTTCCCTGCGTACCAATCAAACCAGCTTACGTCAGCGACCGTTGTTGCAAGAACCTTTTGCGGCCGTCAACTATCGACGAAATACTTTTTTGTGTGCAAGAAGCTTAATTAATGTCTCGCGTAAAGTTGATGTTGACCTTTTTTGCAATAGCACAACCACCTTACGCAGAATATTAACTTCCTTATTGTTTGGAAATAATTACGTTGAGCGGCATCCAAGCTTATAATTGTTTTGCGGTATTCATCTGTTTGTTTGTTTGATCTGTATGTTCAACTTTTTTTTTCTTTTATTTCAAAGTCCAACAGCTCTCTAATTTTGTTTTTGTTTTCTTCTTTTTGTTAACCATTAATTAATTATGTCTTCCAAGCGGATATTTTAACTGTGGGGGCTTATTATTAGCAATTAAGTTACCTATTTATGTTCATGCAGTATTTTGTTATTAGTCTGTAAGCCTTCCTCAAAACAAAATAAATAAATAAATAATAAATGTATTTTAGAAGAAGTAGAAGCCCGTAGAAGCTATGCATAGTTTGAGTCTAGAAAGCGCTGTGTAATAAACTAATAATGTCGTAGAATATTATCAACCATAAGACGTTTAGATAGATAGATAGATAGATAGAACATTCTTTATTGTACACCACAGTTAGACAGGAATTAACTCAGTTTGTAACAGTTTAGTAGCAACATACTAAGCGGCAAGTACGATGGGCGGTCTTATCGCTAAAAGCGATGTCTTCCAGACAACCTTTGTATGGAAACAACAGAGGAAAATAATCGGTAGCTGGTGGCGTACCAAAAATATTTAGAACTGGAACAATGAAATAATAATAAAGGAAATGGGGTGAAAAGGAATACGTGAAGTATCTTCTACACTTACATATAGACACATACATATATATACATATACACACATACACATATATAGTGAAATAACTACAATAATATTACTGCCAAAGACTAATTACTGCTCATCATAGGCATATTTTATTTTAAGCCTATTTTAAGACACATAATACCTACATATTACACATGTAATAGACCTGCGTTTATGGTCACTGTCATGTGTTGTGCAAAATCAAATTGTTCTTACAATTAAAGATTAACAATTGAACAATTGATTAATTGTTAATTGAGAATACCACGATTAATAATTAATTAATTGTTAATTGTCACTATCCCGATTAGCCATTAGTCAATTAATTAATTGTTAATCGTTTCTACCACCATCATAAATGACAAGTAATGATTCATTTTCAAATATATGATGGAAAATTATGTATTCACTCGGGAATTAACGCGATGTATGGTGGAAAATATTTTTGTTATGATAAACATATAGATAAGCCTACAACGGAACTGGGCTGGTCACGTCTACCGCATGTCGAACGAACTGTGGTCAAGACTCAGTACCGAGTGGCGGCCACGCAACGTTAAACGACGTCGCAGCAGGCCCAGAAAGAGATGGCGGCATAAACTAGATGCGTATCGGGAAGATTGGCGGCAGAAAGCTGTAAACCGTAAGGAGTGGCAGGAGGGTAGGGAGGCCTTTGCCCTGGACGACCATGGCTAATAATAAAAAATATAGATACATATCTATAATTATATAATAAAATGTATACATACATAAATTAATAGATATCTATACATCTTTGTTTGTCATCATGCACGACAGTCACAGGACCGATTAATTGTTAATTTTAAATGTTTTGTGTAAACAGTTCAAAAGTTACTTGTGATTAATTTAATTTGTAATTATAAGAGCTTAATCTAAAGAATTTAATTGTAAAGTACAATTAATGTTTAATTGTGATAAATATCAATTGCAATATTTTTTTTAATCAGTTGACGCTTAGACAATTTTTTGACGTGACAACGTCTTATAAATCGATGAACGCCAGCTGCACGCACGAAAAAAAATGACTCATTGTCACGCTCCGCCTGAGCCAAGCGTGCAAGCGAGAGCGCGGAACAAGCGATAGAGAGGCACGATCGGCCTAAGAGTTCGGCTTGTGACGCATCTATCTCTCTTCTACTGTTTTCTTATAACGTTATCACGTAAAATTATCGTCCGTTGACCGACTATACAGATAACTGATTTTTTTTAAATTGATTGATGCCCAACTATGCTGCTCCGCTCCTAACATATAGCGTGATTTTAAATAGCTTATAATATCCCTCTAGGATTGGTTTATCAAATGCGAAATACTTCAAAACCAAATGGTAGTTTAAAAAATGAACGCGGTTATTCCAAAAAACACCAAAGTCACCAAACTCTTCAACTTTAAGTACCTACGAGATTGACTCATAAAATATTTTTTAAAGTAATACCAGTATTTTTTTTTCTAGAAAAAGAGATGCCAATGTTACTAGTAGTCAGGAAGGTCCAAGTTGGTATTTAATCTACAAAACGCCGAGGGGCAGCATCCATATAAAGGAGTCGCGACGCCGCCGGTCGTCTAATGCCGCACATACGTACGTACGTTCTAACCTAGTTTATTTATGTAATAAAGTTAAATGAGTAATTCTTAAAAAAAAAATACGTATATTTCCCATATTTAAACAAATGTTTGTTTTGTATTTACATTTTAATTTTTAAGATTATTTGTACAAGTGTCTTTCCTAAAAAAACACGATTTTATAACTGTACAGGTACATTATTTTAAACTAGGTCACCTAGAATTAGAATTTTGATCGTAATTATAAAGCTCCGTCGGAGTTTTTAGCACTCAAACTTGTCCATAAGTAGTAAACAAAAGGCAAGAACAGCGATTGACAAAACTGTTAGGGCGCGTTTAAATTTCTACGCTTACAATCCACGTACACGCCGCAACCGCTTTCTCAACGCGTACGCGCAGCCACAGAGCAGCTGCCGCGTAGCCGTAAAAGATATAGAAAGATTTTTAAATAAGCGTTATGTAATTAACATATAACTCAAACTGTGTGTGTGACTTGTAATACAGTTTTATATAAACCTATAAACAGGCACCAGCTCTCGCAATGTAGACTACATGTCGCTATAACACCTGTTTTGTTTGTCAATTGTGAAAGAAATGAACGAAAATATTAGTATTTTATAGTCGCTGAACACGCCAACGCGCCGAATCCGCGGGCGCAGAAAACGCGTACGTCTGTACGGGTCCTTATGTTTTAAGTCTTTACCTATATAGGGTGTAGAGACAACCTGCCGAATACTGAAAAAATGTATGTAATCTCGAAGTTTTATGATGAACTGACTTTTGCATTGTGATACTCGTAAGTATCCACAGAAAGAAATTTTTGTAAGTCAAACTTAGTTTTGCGTTGTCTATTT
This sequence comes from Callimorpha dominula, assembly GCA_949752705.1. Taxonomy (NCBI): domain Eukaryota; kingdom Metazoa; phylum Arthropoda; class Insecta; order Lepidoptera; family Erebidae; genus Callimorpha; species Callimorpha dominula. Next base: position 5,328,416 of record OX457008.1, on the reverse strand, counting down.
CATCACTGAAAACAAATTGCAAACGTTAAACTTGCCCATCACCCAGTGCTAAAGGGAGTGTTAGGCTGACTTACTACCTATTATCATTTGGATGCTCTTTGATTGTATACGCATAATATATATTTAATGCTCTCTTGCCATGGGCACAGATAAGATAATAGTTACTGCTATGGGCTACGGACAAACCAATAGTCTACAGTTATTGCCGTCATGACATCAAAGTGGTGTATTTTTTTTTATTATGTAATGGAATAGGTTGTATTGATAAACAATTTGTTTTTCAGGTTATCATACTTTCAAGCCAATTTGTTTGCCACTGTATTGGAAGACGTATTAATACAGCTTCATATCTTAGGTATGAGATTGTACGTTTTCGTGAATCTTCAATATTCAAAAGATCAGAAATTGACTCAAAAGATCAGAAATGGACGAAGTAGCTCTAGGCACTCAAATCAAATATTTAATAACTAAAACTATATGTACTATGTGATTGCAGTGGATGCGTTAAATTTATTTAGTGAGATTTATTTATTTAGTTTATTATTTTTAATGCTATTACCATATTTACTACAGTATGATTACTTTAAAAACTCCTGCAACTCTCTTACAGCAAAAACTACCCATTATTTTTTTATTTCCTTTCGTCTATGTCCATCCAAAGGTTGCCTGTACGAAATTGCTTTTAGCGATAAGGCCATTGTACATATTGCTTCTGCGATTTCCTTGTTATTTATTTGCAATCAGTGTACAATAAAGTTTATTTTCATTCTATTCTGTTTATGACTATCACAGCCAACCTCACCCAACAAGTTTGAAATATAATAATAATAATAATAAGGGGAGAGGCCGGCCACCGACCTGCTTGGGACCCCGAGGCCCACCGGCTTCGAATAGGGCCCCCGCTACCGGTGGTAATGTGCATCGCATGAAATGGACATCCTCGATAAACGAGAACGTCATGCGAGCATATTTTGTGGTTACAGAGGGAGGAACTAACCTCACTGCGTATCGTAATCGTATGTTGTCTCTGTTTCAGGAACTTGAACCAGCTGTTAACGTTACGGCACAAAGGCTATCGGATCAAGTACGGGCTATTCAACGATGTCATTTGTTGGATAACTCCGTGCTTGATAGGCTACGCTTGGACTTGCAGAATAGCATTGTTACTTTTCCCCAGTGTCACAAACAAACAGTGTCACAATCAATTTCTGGGTTGCTACGACCTTACCCAGCTGAGGGTGGAGAGGACAGTGGTACTTCATCTGTATGTACTCAGTACAATGAACAAATAAGGAACATTTTGGAAGGTGCTATTCGAGAATATCGGACCATGAGTTATGACAACAGACCTCGTTTACCGCGTTTGCCAATGCATAAACGAAATAAAGCGCTAGTGTGTGCCCTTGATTCTATATTAGGTATTTATTTAGAAGAAAGCACAGATCTCAGTGATACACACTCAATTCTGTATTGTGCAGCTGTTGCAGCATGTCGAGTAGCTGGTGTTAAATTTCCAGAAGATGATACCGCTACTCGGTCAAAGCTTGCTGCTCCGGCGTGGCAGTGCAGTATTGAACGTCGTATCGCTGAGGCGAGGGCACTCATTGGCAAGCTTATCTGTTTCAGATCGGGTAACACGCGCCCGAGAGTAATGCGTTTTGTGAACCGGGCTTTTTCGGGAACTGCTATCAGTTCCTGTAATTATGCAGCGCGGGTCACAGAGCGCATTGACTTTCTGAAACAGAAAGTTTATGCATGGGCAAACCGTATCCGAAGGTACAAAAACGAGTGGACCGATATACTCAGAATCGTTCATTCCAAAGGGATGAGAGGTGGGTTTATAGAAGGTGGGAGCAGCCTGATTTAGTGAGTGACACACATTTCCCAGATGCTGAAATTACGAATACCTTTTGGCGTGACATCTGGGCGATGCCTGTCACTCACACAGAGGGTGATTGGATGCGAGATGTCGAACGTTCGTGTGAGTCGATTGATACCATGGAGCCAATAACAATATCGAATACTGATATAGCTTATGCAGTTCGTTCGCTGTCGAACTGGAAATCAGCGGGAACGGACGGACTGCATAACTTTTGGTTAAAGTGGCTCCGTAGCTCACATGTACGATTGGCATCTCAATTGCAATCATGCTTAGAATCAGGTTCGCTTCCGACTTTTATGACCACAGGCGTAACTCACCTGCTCTTTAAGTCTGGTAGTGACACAGATCCCAAAAATTATAGACCTATAACATGTTTACCCACACTTTATAAATTACTTACGTCTATTCTGAGAGTGAAGATAACATCTCATATAACTAACAATACTATTATGGCTTACTCTCAGAATGGATGTAAAAGTGGGGCCCGTGGCACTAAAGAGCTCCTTATTATTGACACGACCATTAACCAACAAGTTCGTCGTAATCGAAAGGATTTGGCGACATGTTGGATAGATTACAAAAAAGCCTACGACTCTGTGCCGCATACGTGGCTCTTGAGAGTGATGGAGTTGTACAAGGTAGATACAACTCTATGCACTTTCTTGAAGGCATGTATGCGGCAATGGAGAACGGTACTCTACTATCCAGGATGTCGGCGGTCTCAGGGTTACGGCGAGTATATTAAGATCAGGCGGGGTATATTTCAGGGTGACAGTTTGAGTCCCTTGTGGTTTTGCTTAGCTTTGAATCCTCTCAGCGCTTTACTGGAGAGTTCAGGGCTAGGCTATCGTTTACGGAAAGAAGGTCAGGTTATATCCCATCTCCTTTTCATGGATGATTTGAAACTGTTTGCCTGCAACAATTTCCAATTGATAAAATTACTTGAGGTAACTGAAACCTTTAGTAAATGTATCAGGATGGAATTTGGTGTGGATAAATGTGCAGTCATGCATGTAAAAAGAGGCAGGATTGTGGAATCTGAGGGGATGGAACTCTCAGATTCCACACACCTTAGATGTCTTTCCGCCAACGAAACTTACAAGTATCTAGGTATGACACAGGCGTTAGGTGTAAATGAATTGACTATGAAGCAATCGTTACAGGAACGTTTCTTTGGCCGCCTGAAAAAAGTATTGAAAAGTCTTTTGTCAGGTGGTAATAAGGTGCGGGCCTATAATGATTGGGTCATACCAGTCCTAACCTACTCCTTTGGCATACTTAGATGGACTCAGACTGAACTAGATGCCCTGGATAGAAGAGTTCGTACACTGCTTACCGCGTACCGAATGCACCATCCACGTTCATCGGTCATGAGATTGTATATCCCGCGGAAATGTGGGGGTCGTGGTTTTTTAAATGCCAAGACCCTCCATAACCGCGAGGTATGCAACCTTAGAGATTACTTCCTCTCCGTTGACCTGGATGTGTATCGGGATGTGGTGGCAGTTGACAACGGACTCACTCCGCTTGCTCTAGGAAAAGAGAACTGGCGCAAACCAGCAGTACTTACTATTACAGACCGCAGGGAGATATGGAAGAGCAAGGCGTTGCATGGACGTTTTTATCGGGCCTTAAATGGGCCCGATATAGATTTATTAGCATCAGTATCCTGGCTACGGTTCGGTGACCTCTTCGGAGAAACTGAAGGTTTTGTATGTGCAATTACAGATGAAGTTGTTATGACGAATAACTATCGGAGATATATCCTGAAGGACGGCACAATTGACATTTGTCGGGCGTGTCATCGTCCCGGAGAAACCCTCAGGCATATAATTTCTGGTTGTTCTCGTCTTGCCAACGGCGAGTACTTGCATAGACATAACCAAGTGGCCAGGATAGTCCATCAGCAACTTGCTGTTAAATATAATCTTGTGGCTGTCGAGTTACCGTATTACAGGTATGTGCCCGACCCAGTTCTCAAAAATGGTCGTGCAACATTGTACTGGGATCGATCTATCATCACTGATAGGACTATTGTTGCCAATAAGCCTGATATAGTGGTGATAGACCGATTAGAGCGCCGAGCAATGATTATTGACATCACCATTCCCCATGACGACAATCTCTTAAAAGCCGAAAAAGATAAAGAAATAAAATATTTGGACCTAGCTCACGAGATTGTCGACATGTGGGATGTGGATTCAGCAATCATTGTGCCGATAGTCATTTCGGCCCATGGGTTAATTGCTAAGAGCCTCGACCAACACCTTCAGAGGCTCACGTTAGGCAGCTGGATTAAGAGCCTGATGCAGAAGGCAGTCCTCCTTGATACGGCACGTAATGTGAGGAGGTTTCTATCTCTGGAACCCTAACCACCGGTAGCTTGGTCCCTGTACCCGATACCGGTGGGACACTATTTTTTATATTTTTAAATATATTTGTTTTTATTTTTTTATAGTGAATGTATTTAAAAATGTAATTTATATGTATATTAAGTAAATAAAGAGAATAATAATAATAATATATCTCTTTATTGTACACCAAAATGATTTTGAAGAGTAGAAGCACAGCAATGTTTTGTGGTAGGTACAATTGGCGGCCTTATCGCACTAAGGCAATCTCTTACAGGCAACCATGGGATGGAGCGAACATAGGATATTGATTTTAGGGCAGTATGGTGTACGCTCAGTAGGTATATAATATGAGTTAAATAGAGATGACGTATCTTACATATAGTGTAAGAATATACATACAAGAGAGCAACAAACAAATAAATACATAAGCAAACATAGGTATAAATATTCACATATAAATCGAATAAAACATACAAATATAGGACTATACTACATTAAGTCAAATAAGAAGATAACTAGGCAATTATAATATGTTGATATCACCCAGGTAATGTTCATTTACCAGTTTCTTAAAAGCAGGCAGTGACTGTGCACGTCTTATTGTCAAAGGTAGGTTATTCCATAAACGAACGGCTTGGACAGAGAAGGAATTGTCGACGAATTTCGTAGAATGTCCAGGTAGTTTTAATATCAGGTTCTCCGACGATCTCAAAGATCGGGAATGAGTGTCGTGTAAGAAGCTAAACCGTTTTTTAAGGTAAATAGGAGTTAGGGGATTAAATAGAATGCTATATAAAAGCGAAAGAATATGTGCATTCCGGCGAAGGCGTATAGGTAACCACTTGAGCTTTTTTCGATAATCAGAAACATGATCATATTTGCGTAGTCCAAATATGAATCTTATACAGAGATTTTGGAGTGTTACTACGTGGCTTATTTACAACCTACTGTTGTAGTAGGCTAGAGTACTACTTGATAGCCTAGCATGCTTCCCCACCTAATAGCTTCCGATCGTCTATAGACTTTTTCTAGATTTAAACTTAAATACTTATGACCAACTCTACAATTCGAGTGATCGATGATAGAGTATTTTTATTTTTTCTATGCTTTTTGCCCACCCAGCATTTATATACTTAGTATGCAAATGCCTCTAAACTTATAAATAAGATGCTTTTTTGTTGATTATAGCAGAGTGTATTTTCCCATTGACTACAGGCTTAGAAAAAGTTTGCATAATCACTCTAGTACAAATCAGCATCCTGCTTCACCGTTAAAGCAAGTTATAATTTATTTTCTAGATAAATGCAATAACAAGCTGCGTCTTTTAAAAATCCAGGCAGACATGAATGATTTGTGCGGCGCCAAGTTTAGCGTTAAAACGTCGAAAATCAATGACGAATTAGACGGCATAGATGTAAAGCAAGTTAACAGTGAAAACTACAAGCTGTTTAAACTGATTGATGATAGGTACGTATTATTTTAATGATACGCTTCTATTCTTTTTTGAGCACTGACTACATTCCATGGCTGTCTTCCATGAAACTTCGCGAGAGGTGGTTTAACCCTGGTGGGGATTTCCACCAGCAAAAGAGTTAACTCAGACATGTGACGCGGTACCTTTTCTCCGATCAACAGCCGTACATGCATGAGGTCTGGGTGATGAGTAGAGAGTTTATTTTACAGGGTTAGGGTTTCAGATTTGGGCGTTGTTGGGAGGTCTAGGCTGTTTTAACCTTAAAAATATTTTGAAGACGTAAACTCACCTTTGCTGGGCAACTCCTTAAAAAGGTTTTGTTATCTCACAATTAAATCCGACGACCGTCGGTTTACGAGCAGACCTTATTGTTGCTAATATTTTGATAACACTCGGTATTTATTCATCATATTAAATCGATATAATTATATGTATTACTTCCAGACGATTATGCGATGGGGTCGTGAAGGAAACATATCTAGACCTATCGCTGAACCAAAGGTTTTTGCAATTGTGTAAACATACAAAAAGCGTTACAACTCGGCAGCTGGCAAATTTGAAATTAATTGAAGACGAGGCTAGAAATAAAATGTAAGTGTCTGTGTAATTTTATGCACAGAAAGTTCGGCAAGTTTGTACTGTGTGCCTCTATGTGTCGCGTCGCGAAAATTTGTCGTATTTAAACAGACTAGAGATCGCCTGTGTTCTCGAAGATCTTAGTAAAAGTTTTAAATAAAAGATTACTCTCATACTTGGAAAACCAACAACTGGTATCGCAAAATCAATTTGGATTTAGAATGGGTAGATCGACAGCACAGGCAGTCTCTGATCTCACTAACCAAGTTGCTACTCATATTTAAAAAAAAAAGTATCGATCATGATATGGTATTTTTCTACCTAATAGGTACTGGTCTATTGCCGATGTGCCTGATATGCCAATACAAAACACAAGGACATGCCTTATTTCATTCTCTGACAAGATATGACTGAACGCTAGATTAGAAGAAAAACAAAACAAACATCCTTGCTCATATTTTTCATTGATTCTTAAATAGGGTGCTTAGCCCGAAATAGGAGTGTTCTAAAGGTACTTATTTTTCGAAATGTTTTTTTCAGGCGACGACGCGAATTAATTAGAAACTTACGACATCAAAGGAATCGTATGAAATCATCCGTATATGAGACCAATGCATTCGTGTCCGAACTAATAAGTCGAATTGAGGTAGGTACAGCATCCCCCAAATTAAGTATCACCGGGACAAGGGGGTTCACCACGGCTGTTTTCGGTTAAACGGATAACCGAAAAAACTGGGTAACCGACAATTTTTGGAGCTAGTCTTTTTTCTAGTCGTAAATTGGTTTATTTTTTCGGTGTTTTCAAATATTTGAACGAACAGAACGTGGTGAGACCTCCGTCAGCACCAGTTTGGACTAGTTGCAGCCAGGTATGTCGGCCCAGCGACCGTTGTGGGCTTCACGAGTCCGTTGCTTTACCCATGAGCGAAATTCGTTGAAGGGAATTTGTAGCAGTATAGTTGGACCTGCCGCTAACGTTATAGATTCCCTCCTTGCCAGCACATTGGCGGCATCGTTCCCGACTATGCCCTTTGATCTATTGTAGAAATTACCCCATTGGCAGAGGCGCTCCAGCGTCTGGTGGCATTCATAAATGAGACCGGAGTTCATGGTGTTGCCCTCCAGGGCCTTTAGGATGGCCATACTGTCTGACAGTATACGGATGTTATACCTTTTGATATAACCGCAGTGGCGGCGTAGGTTATCGCAAGACACTCACATTGAAATATGGGACTGTGTTGGCCAAGCGCCAGTGATATTTTTATGTTTAAGTCTTGTGAGAAAACTCCGGCTCCAGTCCCTGATCCCATCTTGGAACCGTCCGTGTAGATCCGAACTTCATTTATGCCACATTGATCTTGGTAGTTAGGCCACTATAGAACTGTCAAAAAGAAAATAAATGAATGGACAGAATTTAAATACATTTTATGTTGTAAAAATACACAATATTTGGAAACACCCAAACCAATGCAAATATACATCATTATATGTACATGCATACAAATATTTGCGCTGGGCCTGAATCGAATGCTTCGCCGCTGCACTACATAGAGCAGCAACGTCGTTTTGCGAACAATGTCGGTTTCATTAACACAACTTTAATTAAACCCAGTTTACTTTAAGCCCACTGGCGCCGCTTTTGGCGAGAGTTGACACTATACTTTCTCATCATTATGGACTAACTTGATCCCCAGGATTCATCACTCCTAAAAGAGGTTCGCGACAGGTACATTAATAGATGGGAAAATGCGCGTTCTGAACAGCACACGTTGCGCATTCACGGTAAGGAATCCGGACCGTCTGGAGCCATCGCGTATTACAGACGGAAATGTGACGAAGAACAACGCGCGCACATTGAAGTGGAAGCGCTTACTAACATTCAGCTAGGTGTAAGTGTTTCAGGACTTTGAACCTTAAACGCATACTCAAATAACGGAATAAATTAACTGATTCATTTGTCTTTAAGCATTTGAAATTGCCATAGAATTAAAATGCTTAATATTTTCCAATCTAAACTCATCATCTTCATAGCCTTATCCCAATGATTTGGAGTTGGCGTAATATCGTATTTTAAAGACTACCTCTTAATATTAGTATATAGTAGTATAGTATTCAATCCAAAAAGAAATCCATAATTTTTAAAGTTTTTATGGTTTTTCTCAATAACGAAGTAAAAAAATCGATTTAAAATCATTAACTTCACACATTCCACCTGCTGTGTTATAAGAAATAGTTTTTTTTTCAAAAATTATGTTATTAACTGATTGCTAGAGTTATTTCAAGTGCTCCATTACTGTGTGATATATAAATTATTTCGATCTATACAAAACAGCAGGATTATTGGTGTTTAAGATTATGATTAAAATGGAATATGTTTTTGGTAGATTTTCGAAGAAAAGTCTACCTATTGGTTTTGTACCAGTTGTCGAGTTTTCCAAAATTTTTTTTACAGGAGGTCTAGTTATGATTCATAGACCCCAAAACAACCGCCAGTTAAAAAATCCGGTCCCGCAGCAGGCCCACACAGGTAGATTTCGTGTTTTTATTAATTTTTATCTCCAAAAATAGAAGTCGCATTAAAAACTTTTTTAGTCTACATTGTAGAGTAAAATAAAAAAAATAGCTTTCAGTTTACAGTACCGATATGTAAAGATATGTACAGTTAGATGACAAATCAACGGGGCAAAAATGAAGGTTAAGTTCGTGAATGGGGATATTCCCCTAAAGGGGGACTGGGGGGCAGATTTTCAATAATCAGTTTTTTCAGCAAACTTTTTTCCTATGGAGATTTTTTGGACCGTTTAACATTAATAGCAAGCCCATAGTAAATACGAACATTTTTTAATATGAACCCTAAATGATTCCATCCTTAACTTAGGGAGGGGAGGGGGGAAAACCAAAATTTGGTGGAAAAAAATTCATAGCTCCGAAACTGTAAAACTTTTTTAAATCGGTAATATTTTTAAATGAAAGCAATTTTTTTATTTTACTCTACAATTTAGGCATTTAAAGTTTTTAATGCGACTTATATTTTTGGATGTAAAAATTAAGAAAACACGAAATTACCTCTGCGGGCCTACTGCGGGCCCGGTTTTTTTTCTGTTTTGAGAGTGATACATGGTTTAAATTGTTTTGATTTGATTGATGGATTAGTACTATTGATTTCAGCGACACATTTTATGAACTTTCTTTATTTTTTAATATATTATATATAACCTCTCATAATTCTAGGACACATTGCGTCTCGTAGAAGAGATGATGACAAAATATGATAAGGATATAGAAGCAATTGATATTAAAATACAAAGAATACGTAAAAGATTTGAAGATCAAACAGAAACGAGACTTAATATGGAGCAAAAGGTCAGTCGGTTAAGGAATCTAGTGTTTGGCTCGAATTGAGAGCGGACCACAGAGAATATATATTTAGAAGTGCTACCAGCTGTATTTTGTTCGAAATCATGTGTCGCACTCACTTAGACGATAATCATTATTTTATAGACATACAGATTACACCTAGGACAAATACCTTTTTCGGGCACTTTTTTTTTAAAAGTTCGAGGTCGTTATGGTTCAAATTTCGGACAAAATAAAATGTCTGGCAGTTTTATTTTTATGTTAAATAAATGTCTACTGTATATTTCTATAGGTCTCATTCGAACTAAAATACTTTTTGGGTAGGTACTTTTTAATGAATGTTCGGTATCGTCTGGCACTAATTTCAGACAAAGTAAAATGTCTGGCACTGTTGTTATTATGTTAACTAATGTCCATTTTATATTTCTTTAGGTGTCATTCGAACAAAAATATCTTTTGTCGGCTCTTTAATACGTGTTCAGGGTCGCCTGGCACTAATTTCAGACAGTATAAATTGTCTGGCACTTGAATTTTTACGTAAATAATACGTCTACTTTATATTTCATAGGTCTCATTCGAACTAAAATACCTTTTTTGGGTACTTTTTTTATACATGTTCGGGGTCGTCTGGCTCTTATTTCAGACAAAGTAAAATGTCTGGCACTTTTATTTTTATGTTAAATTATACGTCTAGGTTATATTTCTTTAAGTCTTATTCGACCGGAAATACCATTTTTGGCTGAAATATTTTGCAGTATTTCCACATTGCGCGGTACCATTGAGTGCCGATTTGGTCAGCCAGATATTCCATTTTATACTTGAATGGCATTCAAGTTTTACTGTTCAAAATGTCTAACGCCCTAAAATACCTTCTCAAAATTCGTTAGCTCTTGGGCTATGTGTCTCTCTCCGTGTTTATATTCTTGGCAATTTTCGTAGTTATCATTAAATAGCTTATTACAGCCAATTGCCTCTTTCAATTACGAATACTAACCTCCAATTTTACTAACAGCTTATTGACCACGAAAAAGAGATAAAGGAATGGGTCCAGTTCAAAGATGAACGCGAGCAGGTTCGTTTGTATCGCCTGAAGATGACGAATGCAGCGATAGCAGTGCAAGCGTGGTGGCGCGGTCTACTCGTTAGATTAGAACTTGGACCGTACAACCCAAGGAAAAAAAGGCCGCCGCCCCCGGGCAAAAAGAAAAAAAAATGAATTTTTAGCACGCGGTTAAACACTAGAATAGCTAGTAATAACCAGAAAGTTGTTTCTGTCAACGCTGCCTCAGTAAATTAAATACCTCACAGCGCCACCACCTATTCTGTTTAGTGTCAAATAAATATTTATACTTTTTATTTTTATATTTATTTATAGTACTTTGCTAATGTTATATTTTAAAATAAAGTTTTTTTGTTGATTTAGTTAAAACTGTTTTATTTTATAATTTCGAAAACCTTACGAGTTCAGATCCTATATAAGTGAATCTTCCATCGTTATTTTCAGATGACTACATATATCACTACCTCTACACTTATCAACACTTTAAGAAACTTGACTTGACTGGCCTGTTGGTCTAGTGGTTAGTGACCCTGACTGCTAAGCCAGAAGTCGTGGGTTCGATTCCCACCTGAGTCTGGGTGTTCTTTGTGTCCGTTATTTGTATGTTTGTAAAGTCCCCCGCGACACAGGAGTAATTCCGAATGCGGAGTTGTCTTTTAAAAAAAAACAAAAAAAAAATGAGAAATGTGTGCATTAGATACCTATCTGCTTACTGAGTAACTTCGTAGGTCGAGTGATCCGTTGGGTAAATAATAAAAAGGATAGCAGCAGAACGTATTCCTTTTATTCTTATTTCTATTTACTACGCTAACCATTCCGATGTAGGTAGGTATATCTTCCGTGAAGCCTCTCGATGGAGACCATGATTAAGTCCATGATCAAGAGCGAGAGCGCTTGGGATTTCGCCGCCTCGCCTTGTGAGGACGTAATACATTACCTAGCATAGAGCAACATACTCGGAAGTGAACTAGTACTCTCCCGTCGAGATATCAGGCCTCCATGAGCGCTTGTTTGGGGGCGACGGACAGGGTTATCCGGCGCCCTAGCAGAAGCAGGCCCGAGACTGCGCCGCCGTGTGCTGCGCATTCCTCTCTCACTGACAGACGGTAAAGTAGTAACGTAGTGGAGTGAGCGCCAGGACTGGCTACTAGCAGATACAAAGATGCAGTGTCTAAAGTCCCGCAGTAATGTTAATTTCTAGACTGTCATGGTGAAAATGTTAATGTTAAGATTTGTTTTAGTTAGTAATTCACTTTGAAGTATCTGTTAGCGTTCCTTTTTATTTTACCACTGGAGCGACGTAACTCTGGTCTGTGGTGAGAGTGCAAACTTCTCTTTCGTTCTTCTTCGAACTTCCTTCGTTTTTTCTGGAATTATACTTATTGATTCTTTAATCTTTGCGTCTAAGAGACTCGCAATAATGTTTTATCACTACATAATATAAAATAAGGTCCCCCGCGCCGTGTCTGTCTGTCTGTTAGCGATCAACTGAAACAGTACTGAACGGATTTTCCTGCGGTTTTCACTAATAGACAGAGTGATCTATGACGGAGGTTTAGGTGTATAATTTGTACCCGTGCGAAGCCGAGCGGGTTGCCAGTTATTATTAAAAAACAAAACTTTATTGATCATCTTTATTTTCAACACAATTATTGAATTTTCATTTTAGTACAAAACTAGTAAATTACGAATAAGAAAGACTTATAAGAAATATTTATTACCGAACAAGTCACAACTAGCCTAAAATTTATACTTTCTGTTATTACCCTTTCTTAATATCCTCTTTTTCTTTTTATATGGACCAAGTTCCATTCTCACAAGAAGACCGCGCCACCATGCTTGCACTACAATCGCAGCTTGATTCAACATGACGTTACGCAGACGAGTCTTTTCACGGTCTTTTTTAAACTGTAGCCAGTCCCTTACTGCCGTCTTGCGATCAGCAAGCTGTTGGTTTGTAAGTAGGTAAATGAATGGGGGACTGATGTCTGCGTGTATTGATCAGATACTTAACAACGGACGGTCATAAAAGTGATATCAGGTGGATCTTAGTGCTGGTGCTATAAACTGGTGAACTGGCAAAATTTTAAGAAAAGAAAGAATTTTTAAGCGGACGTTGAGTGACTAAGAACGTGAGGATTAGAAATCAGTATGTACACACGTTTAGGTGGTAGACTATCCTATTACTACATTGTGCGAAGAGGAAAGTCGTTGAAGAAGAAACGGAATTAAATAACCAAGTGATAAAGTCGTGGTAAGTAAGATGTGGATGAACTGTGTGAAAGATATAGATGAAAAGGGAGTGACGGGGAAGATGACAATTGAGAGATTTGAGTGGAAGAAAAATACATTATTTTGCAAGATTGTGCCAAACCCAACGTACTATAAATATGATGAAGAACGCATGCTGACATAGAAATATACAAGGGTATATTCCACCATATGGGTATATACCTTCTGTTCCAGTTCTCGTCTCTTTATTATTTGATCTGCGTAATAACTGTGTGTTTTTTGGATTCTGACGTCCACTGTTTCTATGTCGTTCTCGTATTTAACCATTATATCGTCCACACTTCTCAGGGTCTCCTAAAAATATATATCGACTAAACCTTTAAATTCAGGTATGGATTTTAAGTAGCTAATTGAAAAAAAACTTCTAATTAGTACTGGAATAACTTTTCTATTTTCTAGTACAGTTTAAAAATTATACATTACTATCTCTAAAGCTCTAGTTTTCTAAGTTCTAATAAAAAATTAAGGTGATCAAAGATAATTTTACCTACTCAACGTACAAACATCAACTTTGTCTACTGAACAAAACTGAAGCTAAACATCACTAGGTATTTGATGAAACTTATGATTACGAAGCTAATTATATTGATTCTGGATCTAATTGTACAATCTGAATACTCTGATTATAACTATAATGAATCGATTAATCGACAATAGAACATTGCATTCGATTTATCATTTAGATTCCATAAAAAAACAATAAAAATGCACTTCAAACAAATCAAAACGGATGTCGACAATAAACCGAATGACTACAACTTACATTCAGTTGAATATTAGTAAGCAGTTCTAGTTCATAATGAATGCGTTGCTCCTCATCGTGTTTCTTACGGTAACATGTGATAGATTCAGAGAGCCCTCCTTCATTCTCCTTAATACGCACCAGATTCTGTTCTACTCGCGAATCCTGCCAGTGGTCTATGTATCTCTCTTTAACCATTTGTTTAAACCTCGCCTGCTGGAGATCAATAATTGCGCTTGTTAAACTTATTGTTTAATGTAAACCGCTAACAAGTTAAGGAATACTCATGGTGATTTTTAAATTTAAAAAAATATTTTGATACTGACAAATTAAACTTGAAAATTGGCTAAAGAAGCTAATGTAAATAGTTATTAGCCAGTTCGAGTTACAGGTATGAGACCCTGACTTTTTGTTTTTCTTTTCACTTGTTCACAAACTTTTCAGATGTTGAAATGATAAGTACATACTTTAGTCCAAATAACAAGTCTATCTGTTACTGTTGTGATATCATATAACGCAGATTTTATGCGATTTCGCTGAAGTCGCAGTTGTTTGGCTCTCTCGCGGTAAATGCTGGAAGTAAATGAGTAATTATGTGCTTAACTCCTATTACAACAAAGGTGAATGTCGTATAATCTAGTTTTAAGGATTGTTGCGAGCTTGGTGTAAGCACTGTTCACTTGGTGTAACACTCAATTACACCACATACCTATCACCTGTACAGGCTGTTACAGAAAGGTGTGATTATAGGGTCATTAGGGTCGTATAGTAGACCCCGTGAATAACGAAAAGCGCTAAAAATTTTATGAAAATTCGAGTTTTTTTGGACAGAAATCTTATTTCGAAACTGAAAAAGTAAACATGAAAATTGACCGATAAAGCTTATATTTCGTTTGTGAGAGAGCTACCACGAATGAAACTATATATATTTTTTTCTGAAAATGTCTGCTTAAAAAAAAAAAAAAAATCATTGAAATTGACATGAAAATTCATAATGTGTTGCTTAGAAATGTGCACCTACACTAGGAAAACCATTCCGCTAAGAAAAAAAAATATTTTCTTTCAAAATCATTTTGTTTTCAAACCAAAATCAACTATTTGTCAGCACATAACGCTCCTTAAATATGACCACACCTTTCTGTAATAGCCTGTATAGTTAGATTAAAATATTAGTCACTTTTGAGTTGGTAGAAATTTATTGGAAGTAATAACGTCTCCCCCAAACAAACTTCATTGCTGAGGTTTTCTGGTCAAATAGGTACCTTAATTATATTGACTGAAAACTTATTTAATTTGTGTACTTATATACATCAACTGTATACTTGTCATTTTCAATAGAAACTGTAAAACTATTTAAACTTGATTTAAACGGTTTCTGGGATTACTCGTCACTTATGGACTGGCTCGACCGGAGTGATACAGAAAACCGGCGTGAAATAAAGATTGTGTTTGCTTTTCGCCGAGTGAATGAGGTTACAGGATGCCGTACTCCCACTTTAAGGGCCGGCAACGCACTTGTGACTGTTGAGTTGCAGGTATCTGGGCGGCGATAGTCACTTACCATCAGGTGACCCGTCTGCTCGTATGCCCGCTATCCCATAAAAAAAAAACATTTGCATTGAGTGGGAATTGAACCTGCAACCGCTGAAATGGCAGTCGAATGCTACCTTCTCTTTACATAAGTCATCGATATGAAGAGTTGTATGTCTTGACCGCGACATCCACCGGCCAATAATTAGACTATCCTACTAATATTATAAACGTGAAAGTTTGTGAGGATTTATGGATGTATGTGTGGATGTTTGTTACTTTTTCACGCCAAAACTACTGAACCGATTGCGATGAAACTTGGTATGTAGATAGCTGGAGACCTGGATTAACTTATAGGCTACTTTTTATCCCGATATTCCCACGGGGTCGGGACTTACGCGGGTGAAACCGCGGGGCGTTGCTAGTCAATAATATAATAGAATATCAACATTTACTAACATCATGTTTCGAGGATTGTCATTTGTAAGACAGGCAACGTGATCACTTTGATTTTGAACAAATTGTTTACACTTAATTAACGGGCTGTAAGTTTTGTTTAGCGAAAGTTCCAGATAAGTGTCCGAAAATACTTGGTAGCACAACTTTCTAAAATTATAATCATATGGTTAAGACATTGTTTTATTTGGAGTTTAGCCACTGGGTTGACAATGGTTTTCAAATGCTAAACCGTGACCAGAGAATTAGCATTGCCTTCAACGTGACAATGCTGCCAGCCTTCTGGGAACGCTGCCAGTCCGCGATAATGCGAAAGAATTTTATGAAGCAAGCATGAAAATAATCCATATTTTTTTTTGTTTAGTCATTATCTTAGTATTAATGAGTTAGATGTCTTGTTAAATAGTACATAAACACAACACAGCTATTACATGCAACATATTCATATTGGAAATTAATTACAACAGACATATCGGGACATGATTACATATAATATTAAGTAAAAGATAACGGGTTCACAAACATTTATGGTCACTACCGAAGCACCGTAGCGTGATGGTAAATAGCCTTTAACTTCATAAATATCAAATGCAATGCAAAGAAGAAGTGGTTTTCTTCACATCCGACTGGTAGGTTCATGTTAATTAAAAAAAATCACCTTTATTTTTAGTATAGATTGTACGAGGTTATCATACCAGGAGTAGAAATTAATAGAAATTATTCTATTAGTTTGTCAAGTCATAAAGGGAAGGTCTTTGACCCGCAGTGGCAGTTCAATTTAGTCAATCAACATTATTCTTCAACACAAACCTGTCCGCAATAATTTTGTTTATCTTATAATGGTCACAATCCAGTTTCTTGGGGTTGATATCACACAACTCTGTTTTGTCTTTCTGTGGCTCCACATTGTACTTCTTGAGAACCAATAGATTCATGTCTTCCTGTGTTTTGTATGTACGCACCTCGTTCTGGCATTTGGCTAAAAAGAAAAATATATTAACATACTACTCTCATATTTTTAGAAGTAATATTATATGAAGACTTAATATTATATGAAGTCACCATTATGTCACTCGACCTTTACAAGATCGTCGGTCCACCTTGTTGGCAGACATCCTACGCTGCGCTTTCCGGTCCGTGGTCTCCATCCTCAAGAACTTTTCGACGCCATCGGCCATCTATTCTGCTTGTTATGGGCCCTGCCTAGTGTTTTGTTTACTCTCGTCCAAAAGGTTCGATTTCGAAGAAACCGTCTCAATCGGTGCGACTAATCGCTCGGTCGTGCTTCGTACTTAGAGGTGTCCATTCGAAAAAAAATAAAGTATTGATACCTACCTAAAATACGAAGTTCTGTTATGGCATCTTCAAATATAGCTGCGAACAAGGCTGCTTGCATATTTGGTATAGTACACATTTTTAACTAGTTTATAGATAGTAGTTATATAAGAAAGCCTCTTGCAGCTTTTCGAATAAAATTAATAGCCGTTGGGCTTACAAATTATAAACTACATGAGGGAAAGTCAATGTGAATTTCATACAAATCGTAGCCCTATAGAGTACAAATAACTATCGAATCTATTATGGTTATTTTGAATTCCTTTTTTTATTCCTACGTGATTTTGTAAAAATGAAATAATATCAGAACTGTCAATACTTTGCGGTGGCGTTAGCTAATGGCTAAGGCGAGCGATCAAGTGGTAGCGGGTTCAAACCCCGCCCAATGCGCTACGGTCATGAACCCACTCCTAAAACAAGCTTTTAGCTTACCTGGAGGGGTTAACAAGAATACTAGGAATGTGTGACCCACGTTACTAGAGTACTCTCAAAAAAATAAAAAGCTGAGGCAATGGCATGGAAAATAAAGTCATAAATGTTTCAATCAATCAGCCTATCGTACTCCACCGCTGGAGAAATATTAATAAATGCGATTAATTTTAGAAAATAAGGACAATATTTACATGTCGAAATTATCACCCCCACGGTCTGCACTATTTTAGGATAATAGCAAAATATTTTTACTTCTAAGCTGGCAAATAAACACACGACATTCTTGGTGAGACCTATTACCGTTGCCTGTCGGATCCAATCTCTACATAGTATACAACAAAGTAGCTTCACGCCGTCTGTCTATCTGTACACTTAGATCTTTTCAACTACGCAACTGATTTAAATGCGGTGTTCATCAAAAGATAATGATTCAAGGCGAAGGTTTATACGTATAGTTGAATATTGTTTTGTTTTATTTTGTTGAAATATGACGATAATTGTTCACCACATTAGTACCTACATTAAACCCGTGCGAAGCCGGGGTTGTTCGTTAGTTCCAGGTTAAAATTTTAATGTTTGTACCTTGAAAGGAAAAAACGGAACCCTTATAGGATCACTTTGTTGTCCGTCCATCTGTCTGTCTGCCTGTCAAGACCCTTTTTCTCAGGAACGCGTGGAGGTATCAAGCTGGAATTTATATCAAATACTCAGGTCTACTGTCCCTTGGCGCTGTGAAAAAATCAATAGATACAGCCGTTTATGCCGCAAATTTCCGCAAATTTTCGACACTCGCGAGGGAATGAAAACCTACAGGGTACTTCCCGTGAACTCAGAATCTTGAAATTTGGTACGAAGCAACGTCTTATAGCACAGATAAAGGAAAAATTGCGAAAATCGTAAATTTTTTGTTTCATCATAATTATAATAAAAACCCTCGGTGCGATAGTCGGACTCGCACTTGGCCGGTTTTTTTTAGGATAAGGAAAACCACATTTACGCTGGAATTGGATACTCCGCTAAAAAGCGACAGAATAACTTGTAATAAAACTCTTATGAAATTCATAGAATTTAACACGCCTTTTAAGAATAAAAATTTGCAAGCGATGTCGATATGACATTTATGTCAGAATCATAATCTCTCTCATTATTTTCTACGGAGAACGTTTTACTTATGTTTTATATGAAAAGGATTTTATTCAACATTACTGATTGGATATTTCGTTACTAAATACAACATGCCTAATGCTATAATGCGCCTCCACCGGGTAAACGAGTCCAGAGAACCTTCGGAGTATGATGATGGCTTGGCCAGGGAAACATCTGTTAAGCTAAGAGAGGTAAATTTATTAATATATAATTCATTTCATTACCACAGCTAGCAGTGACAAATAAATATAGGTATTCCAAATTAGATTGTTTTTTTTGTAGACTACCTCAGAATCCGATAAAACTTGTATAAACGCCATGATTTTTTTTGTGACTACACATTCCATTCCCAATATACGGGTTATACTCTTTACGTTCATGCGATCTATTTCTTTTTAATTATTCTTTTACTGAGACCCAGGTAGGTCGAAATGATCACTTCTACTCTTTAAAATTAGGAGAAAA
Source organism: Callimorpha dominula (assembly GCA_949752705.1). Taxonomy (NCBI): domain Eukaryota; kingdom Metazoa; phylum Arthropoda; class Insecta; order Lepidoptera; family Erebidae; genus Callimorpha; species Callimorpha dominula. Next base: position 5,309,315 of record OX457008.1, on the reverse strand, counting down.
AGTGTATTAAACTGACACGATTAGAGTTGTGTGTTTGTAGGCATCTTATTGCTTATGAAAAATCATAGATATAATAATTAAGATAAACATAACTTACAGGAATCAGGCGACGCTGACAGCGCCGACTCTTTTACTTCGGAAGATGATTTCGCGTAAGTTGCTATATTTATAGACCACTAAGTTTTAAGAAACTTAAGTTAACCATCTATTCCACTTGTCAGTGTAAAAACATAAGATGTTACACCATAATTTAGACTTGTTAAGCTTATGTATCGATTACTGGACAAGCCAGATTGCACTTTATAGTTAATAACGAGCGTTGTTATTCGTTTAAATGTCCTTGAATAGTGAATCTTTTGTATTAAGTAACCCTGCAGGTCCCTGTCACAAATACTCTCCACAGATTTATTTATTAAAAGCTTTGTTAACGTTATTTTAGAAGGAGTTAGGTCATCGAATAAGTAGCAGTAGTAAGTTGATAACCCCACGAAATGCTACACACAAATCAACAAGAAAAACAAAGTACTCACACGTTCTTAGTTTAGCAATAGTTAACGGATTTAATTGGAAGTTTTGTTATTTTTTCAGTCTACATTTTTTTAAAGCTAGTTTGTTTGCAACTATAATGGAAGATGCCATCACAGAAATTCGCCTCTTAGGTACCAATTTTTTTTTATAAACGTATATTTTTTAATTTTTAGGTATTATCTAGATCTAGATCGAAATCTTTTCTGGACTTTCGATCTGGCTAGATCGAAAGTTCAGAAAAACGGATCTTAGGTTTCAATAAAAGGGAAAAATTTTAACGAAAAAATTACAAATAGTAACTCTCTTTCCACTCTTTCCCCCCTCCCCCTCTTCTACTCCCACCTTAAAGGGCGGCAACACACTTGAGTTACAGGTGCCCATGGGCGGCGGTAGTCATTTACCATCAGGTGACCCGTCTGCTCGTTACCCCTATTCCATAAAAAAAAAATTAATATCAATTAAACGGAGTCACTGGCTTTTCATTGATCATGATCTTGAAATCTTAAATTAAACTTAGCATAATTTTTAGTAATTAGGTATTTATGTTTTTTTTGTATTTTAAAAGATACAGGCTTCTTTTAGTTTCTATATTATAAATATAGAAGTTTCGCCCACTAGATATTTCATAACAATATCTATATAGATACAATATTTTATTTTTACAGACTTAATATTCTATATGATTCAACGATCAACTTACTTATGTGTATGTAAAATGTTTTATTTAATTATCGAACTTATGTTGTCCAGATTGACAAGACTGGGTAGAACCGAAGTAAAAAATACAATTTTACTATCTTTCATTGGCAATTCACGCTTAACCACAGACTATTCAAACTTAAATGTTCACAAACGAAGACAACGATTTATCCGTATCTCCTATGCCTAAAGATTTAGCCATACTGCAGATCTGGATTTTATTAGCTTTACATAGCTTTACAGTTAAAAAGTATGGTTAGCAACTGTAGTAAACTTTGAAAACTGTACTCAATTAATAAAAAACAATACTTTCAAACCATAGAGGAGTGCAACAACGAGCTGCGAATACTAAAAACAATGACTGACCTAAACATCCATATCCTGAAAAAGTATAATGTGACCCGGCAACATAACCCGGACGAACTGGCCGACATTGACCAAAAGGACCTTGGATGTGACAAATATAAACTGAACAAATTGGTCTCTGACAGGTTTGTACAATCGACTTCATACCTATTATATGACAGGTCAATTTGTCATCAATTTGAAGGACAAATCAAGCTGAGTAAACTTCTTTGATTTCCTTTGAATATCATAAACGTGAAAGTTTGTGAGGATGGATGGCTGTATGGATGTTTGTTGCTCTTTCACGCAAAAACTAGTGAACCGATTGCGATGAAACTTTTATGTAGATAGCTGGAGACCTGGATTAACACATAGGCTACTTTTTATTCCGGTATTCCTACGGCATCGGGATTTCTGCGGGTTAAACCGTGGGGCGCAAGTTTCATCGCAATCGGTTCAGTAGTTTTGGCGTGAAAGAGTAACAAACATCCATACATCCATACATCCACACATCCATACATCCATACATCCACACATCCATACATCCATACATCCTCACAAACTTTCACGTTTATAATATTAGTAGGATTTTCAGGCTGTGGTCTCTTTTAATTGAAGGAGTACATCTAATTTTGTATGGCTTATTATACCATGACGATGTTGTGTATTTCCTTTGTTAGAGATCCAAAAAAAATAAGACGAAAAATAAGAGAATACAGAAGAGATCAAGGAGCCATCGATTCAGAGATCTTAAAAATTATTAAAAAGTAACTTTGAAAAGTTTAATGCATACGAGGGAACTCTGCAAGATTTGGGGAACGTCTTAATAAAATACTCATAGACCTTCCCCATCCCCTCTCCTCCACCGTTACTCTATTTATTTTGCACACAACTAGTAAATAGTGCATTATACTTTAAAGGATAAAAATATCTATACCTATCCTCTTTATAAGCTAGTTGTTTAGGTCAATCTAAACTAATATTATAAAGAGGAAACATCTGTTTCTATGTTTGTAATGTTTTCACACAAAAACTATGGGACCGATTCCGATGAAACTTGGTATGTAGATAGCTGGAGACCTGTATTACGCATAGGTTACTTTTTATCTCGACATTCCCACGGCATCGGGACTTACGCTGGTGAAACCGCGAGGCGCTGCTAGTCTATGATAATCCTAAAAAGGTGGAGTCAACCCTAACAACATTGTAATAAATGAAAAAAAAACAGTAACAAAAAGTAAGTAAACTTCATGAAAACTTAATTGAACGAACTGTAAAGATAAATAACCGTTGAATGAATGTACATTAGCGAAGTTACTTATAAGAGAAAACAATTCAGGAAGTAGGAAACTTTAGTTGTAATCAAATGTAAGGTGAAGTTACTTCGTTGACAGTCTACTTTCTTTGGATAGTAAAACCTATTCTGATGTAACTAATATTACTAATATCTGTTTTAGAAATATTGCTAACACAGTTTTTGTATCTACGTACCTGGACTTGGCGCTCTACAAACGCTTTGATACCTTAATCAACTATAATAAAAGCATCTTGGACACCGATGTATACAGGGCATTTTTAGCCGAGGATACTATGAATAATAAAATGTAAGACATTTTAGATATCAATGATTATTTGACGTCCATTATTTGACGAACATAAGCCTCCCTTAATGACTTCCAAGAAGACCCGTAGGAAGCGCCCTGCATCCACAGACGTCACGTAGTTAATGGACGTTCTACGCTGCGGTCCGTAGTCTCAATTCGAGAACTTTTCTGGCCCAACGATCATTCTTGCTACGTGCTATGTGCCCTGCCCATTGCCACTTCAATTTGCTGACCCATACAGCTATGTCGGTAATCTTCGTTCGCCTGCGTATTTCCTCATTTGTGATTCGATCTCAGAATTTGTATTTTGTTGTATATAATCAGAGTAAATTACTCATGTGACGTAGCTCCGACGGTGACGCCCAAACTGAACAGTAGCTTTAAGCTGCACATTTGACTTTCTGACTACAAATCACCAGCAAGAATATCACTTTATTCATACGATAGTCTTCCTTTTAAAAATTTTGTTGAAACATTATTTTTCAGAAAACGTCGTGAATTGGGAAAGCAAGTAAGACAGCAGCGAAATCATATCAAATCTGTCACTTACGACACTGATCAGACTATAGAGGCTCTCAAGGGTCAGCTAGAAGTAAGTTCCTCGATATCTTCAGTATGTTGTGAGTGTTTCATCTGCCCCCTGAATAAAACTCTGGAGACTATTCACGAGAAACAGTAGAAGCAAAATACGGAGCTGTTACTATTCAGCTGCTGTCTTCTATAACGTGGATGTACTTCTTAAGTCTCGCATCACTCTGCTATTAGATCATTTCCTAAAACTTTAACATTTTGTTACTGTCGTAGGATGCTTCGCTTCTCTCCGAGGCTAGGAGTAGGTACATGGACAACTGGCAAGTTGCCCGCACTGAGCAGAATACACAGACTATCTACGACAAAGAGGCAGGACCCTCCCAAATCATCAAATACTACCGCCAAAGGCATGACCACGAGGCACGAGTGCACTCCGAAATAGAGGTCCTAACAAATATTCGGATAAACGTAAGCTTTTTCTTTTTATTTGTCTTTTCTATCTTTATACATAATGTGAAATTATAACAGGTACATAATGTTCGGACTTGACTAGTAGAATTCGACACATTAAAAAAAGAGAACAGCTTCAATTAAATATCTAATGGCGTTTCCCATTTCCCATCTCTAAACATATTGTTCCCCTAAACTCCGGTTTTCCAAATATGAATTCCCAATGTATTCCGAGAATTTTATATTAATTATTAGCTAACCGGCCACGCGTTGCTTGGGCTAAGTAGTTTGCTATAAAAAAATATTATGACTATATATGGAGATAAAAACTATCCTGTCTCAAGTTGGAACACTGCACTACTGCACACAGTGTGCAAAATTTCATTAAAATCAGTTCATTAGTTGGAGTTAAAATTCTTATATATAAAGATGATGTGGCGACATTTACATACTGTAAAACATATTTCAGTATTGGTACTGAAATATGTTTGTGTGAACTTCTATTGTCATTCATTCATCGCGTAATAGAACTTCGTCGCCACAATATCGTTCCTAACAGTTCGAAAATAAAACGTGAAATATACTTATTGATACTGTAGTACTAAGTCTGTAAGATACTTACGAAAATAAACAATATTCAGCCGGCAACTTTTTTTGACATACCTCGTCTATGTGTTCACCGTTTTTTAACATGCAAAATGCAAACAATGCAAAAAATATGTGATTCAGGTGCTTATTATTTCACTGGCCGAAAAATAGCTCATAAAAACTATAATTGGCCGTCCAATATTCAACAATTAAAAGACCATTTATCTATAATATGTATGTATTTAGAAAATATATACGTAAGTATGTTTATCAGCAGTCTGGTTACCATAGTACAGGCTCTACCTAGTTTGGGATCAGACGGCCGTGTATGAGATGAGTGAAATTATAAAAAAAAACTTTTTGCAAAACAGTCAGAAATCTGACTACAGAACTGAGTAAATATTATATTTTATAAATAAATCTCTTACATTTAAATTTCTTTTATTAACATACTCGTACTAGGTACCTATATGTTGGATATATATATAACATAAATAAACTACTTTTTGGTTTTCGGCATCCCGGCTGAGAACCAGATTAGTTAGAATTTTCGGTAGGTAGTCCTACCGAAAATTCTAACTAATTGTTCGGCCAGCACATTTAATCAAATAATATTAAAGTTTTCATTAACTTCGTCTCTAGTACACAGTGTAAGAATATTATACCAAACAATCAACAACTGTGTAACTTACCTTATAGAAAACTTCCACGCGGCTTCGATCAAATATACCATAGATAGTGGTACATACTTTAAGTGCATGCATTAAGATATCCTTATAATAAAACAGACCATACAATGAATATCCGTGGAAATATTATAATGTACCTATTCTATATACATATTTTATTGAAAATAATTTAAAAAACAAATATTAAAGATGAAATTGTTATACAATTTTATTGTAAACCTGTGTTGTTATTCCACTTAATGTAATAAGATATAAGTTATAATTAATTCTGATTGAATTTTTGCTTTGTTATAATATGTTTAGGAAAGATTTAACCAAGTAAAAAAAATATTTGAAGGTGAGTTCCTTAAGTATAATAAAAATGCAAGTAAGCTTTTATTCCTGCACTAGGAGCGCCCCGCGGTTTCACCCGCGTAAGTTCGATCCCGTCTGAATATCGTGATAAAGCTAAAAGATAAAAAAAATCTTATATGTTAATCCAGATCTCCAGCTATCTACATACCAAGTTTCATCTCAATCGGTTCAGTAGTTTTGGCGTGAAAGAGTAACAAACATCCATACATACATACATCAATACATCCTCACAAACTTTCACGTTTATAATATTAGTAGAATTTAAACCCGTAATAAAGAAATAAGCTAAAGGTAATTTCCAGCTTTCATTTAGTAATACAACCAGTAGCATCACATACACTTGCTGAGGGATAGGATGGTTGTCACATATGCTATGTATATGTTTTCTTTAATTGGTTTAATTTAAACCTCTTAGTAACAACTATGTCTTCTTTACTAAAATACACTCAACAATTTACGCTTGACTAATTAGGCTTATATAATTAATTGCCTCTCCTCTATTTGGTGCTATAATAAGTCTCCATTTCTCTCTGAAATTCCTTTTGTGGAAAACTAAAATTAAAAAAAAAACAATGTACCTAAATTATAATACGAATGTAAAATATTATATTTAAAAAATGTAATAACGACCAAATGGTTTTTCATATCGACCTTGTTCAAGAGAAATCGCATTGCATTAAACATGCGCGAGAGTTTAAAGTTCCCATTTCAATATAATAACATTCTTTTCAAATTATTCCTTGTTACAGTGCCATTATTACACTTTAAAATATCGTGATCATAAAAATTATATACTTACCGATAATACGATATTCCATCTTTTTTTTTATGTTTAAAGTATTGTTTTTGCATTCTCTGACTTACACACTTCGGCATCTCGAAACGTCACACCGCTAGCGCGGGCGCAAAGCGTCTGATAGCTCAACTGTGCTCACAACTAATTTAAGCACAGTTTAGTTGTTGCTAATTTTTGAGCGCCGATCGAACATCTATGGTATATATATTTGATCGAAGCCACGCGCAAAATTTTTCATTTCATTATTTAATTCACTGCTTGATTTTCCTAGGCCCACCACTCACGAAGCAATACCATTACAATGCTGTAAATATAAGGTTGCATACAGTTTATTCGGACAAGCAAAGTAGAAGTTAAATTTTAAATGACCAAGGTATTTATATGCAACAACTACGCTTTGGCCGAAAACCAAAGCTGGCCGCTAAAGCGGCTAAACCACCCTACATTACACTTAATTTTAGCATTGACACTTTGAGAATAACGCTTTTAGGTTATGATTACTTATGATGTCTCAACAACGATTAGACTGAACAAATTAAACAATATTGACTCATTAAAGGGGTTTCCTATGCATTAGGTTTTAAATGCATTTGAATGGGTTTTTGCACATGTTTTATTATTTTCTTGTATAAGTAGATATTTGTTTTTTATTCGATATCGTCCGTGAATAGAATCATGATTATTTTGTTCTCCGCTCCAAAAAAGTTTGGCATTCTCTAGGACTGTTCATCGGGTTCATATTTGGTTCATTAAGGTCTACAGGCCAAAAAATTATTACTTGACTGTAGTTACTATACATCTCCAATTTGCATAAATAAATATCAGTACTTAAATTAACTTTTACGTTTACTGTTTTTTTATGTGTGTATTTTCCTTCTAATAAACTACTTATTTGTGAGTTTTGATGCCGGGTTCCAAGACGATGGCGAGTCCTAGGGTAAGTTAAACAAACCTTTCCCTAATATGAGGTTGTCGATCCTATGTCAAGCATGTGGCATAAATTATTGACAGTAGTAGCAATCAGCGCAGGCCGGTATTTCAGCGTCCATTTTTCTTTCACTTTAAGATAGTTCTTTCACTTCAATAAATATTATTACCAAAATCAACTTTTATTGCAATTTAGCTGTTGCCTGCGACTTCGTTCGCGTGGCAATTTAAATTTGTCCCACGGGAACCGATTTTTTGCTCAATTTTCTTAGTTTCTTATTTTTTTTAGTACAAAGTAAGAAAACATAAAAAAAGATGTATGAAATCGGTTAGGTCGTTCTCAAATTATTGCGCGACCAAGGGAAATAGGGATTCACTTTTATAAATATAGATTTTGAACTGAATTTGAACCCAATCCAAATGTGTTGAACATTTGGATCAAATTAAATTAAGTAGCTCTAATTATTTATTTCTTCCTCCTGCTTCATTAACATTAAGATAGTTCCTACGTATTGGTATTTCAATCAGTCACTAAATAATAAAATCTGTTACATATGTAGGTTCTCAAAAGGCGTCATCAAAATTTTGTTTTCCGCTTGAAACTATTTTTCGCATTTGGCTTTTTAGCGCTCCGCTTAAAGCGACCACTCCATTCGCTTTACCCACGGGCAAGGACTGGTATAGGATTAGTCAATTAGTAAAAGGCTTATTGAGAAGGTTCAGTACTAACCAGCTAGTAATTTGTCTTGTATAGTCCCATAAAAGTGGTCTTAGCAAGTACCTCTCCAATAAAATTCTTATAAATTCGATACTATCCTCAGGAAACTTTGGCGGAAGTGGAGAGCTGGATGAACAAATATGACAAAGACATGGAAAGCATAGATTTAATTATTCAACTTAAGAAAAACGACTATAATAGCCAAACAGCTACGAGAATAGAAATGGAGGAATTGGTAGGATCATTAAATATATAATTTAGTTTTTTTACTTTATTTTAAGTTGTTAGTATTAATAATGAAATACTTTGAGACTTGCCAAATATTGTTAAGTTAAGGCAATTGAAAATATATTCTATGGGTATACTTAATAGGTTCCCATAGAATATATGGTACAAGGCCATTCACGACTTGACTACATTCAAAATTCTTTAGTATAAGGTCAAACAAAACCTCTGAAAGTGGAACCACTAAAAATATGAATGTAGATAGCACAAATGTTTCAATCGTGCCAAATACAGGTGTAAATCAGCGTTGATCTAAAAAAAACTAAAGTTCCTTCCACAGGAAAGTCAATTAATGCCTGTAGTTTGTGTAATTCCTTATTTTTGCGAGAACTGAAATCGATAATTATTATGATACACTCTTATTCGGAACAATTTATTTATAAATCATAGAAATATTTGTTGCATGTGAGCCTCACAACACTCATTGACGAGATGATTAGTTAAACCATTGCAAAAGTGTAAAAAACATTATTATCTTTATTATAAATCTTAGTCCATATTAAAGTAAAATTATTTTTACCAACAGTACGAGAAACACGAAAAAGAAATGAATGCTTGGGTTAAGTTCACCACGGAGCGTGAAGCAGAAAGACAATATCGTCTGAAGATGAACACGGCTGCAATTGCAGTACAGGCCTGGTGGCGTGGTCTTCTTGTTAGGCTCGCACTTGGACCTTATAAGCCAAGCAAGAAGAGGGGTGGTGCCAAAGCGGACAAGAAAAAGAAATAACTATCAATATTCCCCAGTAAAAGTTCCAGTCCGTCTTAGTAGCGACCATTTAGAGTGGGATTTCATTTCATTTTAAATTCTGCACAAACCAGGCTGCGTGAAAAGCTTCCTTTACAATGTTATTTTTTTTAAATATGATGTTTTATTTTAAGATACCTTTGTATTGTTTTAGGTTAATTTATTTTAGTATTGAATATATATCTTTAGAATATTTTGGTTTTAGATATTTTTGTGTAATTAATATACTTTATTGAAAATGTTTGTTAGCTACAGAATTAGCATTATGTACGTTATATAATAATTTATTTTAGTAATAAATGAGTTTATCAACAAATATTTCATTTTTATTATGTTAGCTCTACAACTCACACCCAACTAAACTTCAATTTAAAAAAAAAAACCTAACTATGTTTATTTATTTCTAATAGAACTTGTTTTTCTTTTTTAAACTAGCAGTTGCCAGTTACTTATAATAAATAGTAGTAAACAAAATATTGGCGCCATAATCATACTACTAATGAGTATATCGTCCATATACATATAAGTTGTAACAATTTATCTACTATGAGTATCGCCCACTTATATTTGCTGATAGCGTCATCAATGAAAACGATGCTATGTAAAGTATGTAACATCATAATCATTTCAGGCAGAGGACGTCCACTGCTGGACGTAGGCCTCCCTCAATGGCGGCCAAGAAGTCCAGTTGGAAGCGGCCTGCATCCTTTGTCGACCTGAGATCTTTATAACTTAATAATAATAACTTATAGTCTTTGTAACGTAAACTATAGAATATACTATGGAAAGGTGACTTTTTCTCTAGTCATCGTCTTGTAACCTACAGTGAAAGAATTACGAATCAGAAGTTTCTTGAAATAAAACAAAATCAACCAGAAAAGAACTTATTTACCGGGGTCATACTTATAAATAGATTGACATACAGTGGTCAAGTAAAAATGTGACTTTAATTTCATTGCCTTTTAAATATTATAAAAACCAGCAATTAACAGAATATACTTTCCAGGAAACATTACAAGAAGTTGAACAGTGGATGAACAAATATGACAAAGATATGGAGAGTATAGATTTAAGAATTCAGTTACAGAAGAACGACTACAATAGCCAAATCACTACGAGAAATGAAATGGAGGAATTGGTTAGAATATTAAATATCGTACAAAAGAGTTTACACAAAATTCTTAAAAACCGATTAAAAAATTAGACATTGGCCCCAATTCTGTTACTTCACTCGCTAAATTGAAATTCACTAAATTTTCTTCATATAAGAAGTAAACCTTGTACACTTAGAAACAAGGTCTTATTTCAAATTGAAACAAGTAGGTAACATATGTCGCTATCGAAATAAGCAATTTATTTGTCGAATAAAGTCTGATACGCTTAAATAAACTTTAATACCACGATGCAAGAGCCGCTATCTATCTATTGAATGCCATCTCTTTTGCTCTGTGTTTTTAGTAAGCGTCTTCGTAGGTGTAGATTAAAAACACGTCATCCTTGTTCGTTTTGAACAAGTTTTTATACAGCAATTATACAGCGTTTGAATAAATGAAGACTCTCGCTGCGTGGAAATAAAGTTGAGTATACGTTGACAGGTTTTATTGAAATTTAGCGGCGCTGAGAAAAGTAGACTAGTAACAAATAGACCTTATTACGAAGAACACTAGGTTGATTTCATATGAAGAAATTAAGTCAGGTTTTAGTTTAGTCGAGTGTACAATAGAATCGGCACCATTGTTTATGCAAATAGCAACTATAATTTTTGGTATATGACACCAGTTCAATGTTAGCTAACTGTGGGTTACCGAAAATGTTTGTTACTTCTGATTTAGAAATCAGAAGTAACAAACTATTCGGCAGTAGAAATACAATACACCGCTGTTACAGCTGTCTAATAGCGGTCATTTGTAGTACTATCGGTATAAATCGACGCACTTTTAAAATATACAAACTTCATTTGTTTTTAAAAGTAGCGTTTAAGTTTAGTTGTATTGTTAACTTTTATTATTTCAGTCTTTACATTTTATAGCTATGCATTTTTGAGTCAATTAGTGTGAGGATAAGTCAGTGTGTCAACCAGTGAGAAAACAATAAATTTATAAATTAAATTTATATACATACCCCTAGTAAAAAGTCTTATAATTGCAACTGCCTTAGACTTTTTCTGCACTATCTCATAATTAAAAAAAAAATCTGTTAAAGTTATTGCTCTTACAGTCTTTAAAATTAAATTTTCCGTAACAAGCCCAATGCCGGGCCAACAATTCTCACATTTGATTTAGTTAACGAGCAAAGCTGTAAAGGCAATAAATCTGAACATAGATTTAGATTCTCTTTCATTTCAACACTCAATGGTATATACTCGCAGCTTCTTAGATGACTTGAGTCATTATTTCATTAAGTAACCGACAGGAGATTCAGCTTTTTTTATTATCAGTTTTTTTTCGAAACACCGCGGACAAAGTGTGTGTTAAGAACTGCTATTTACAGTAAAAAAAAATTAACTAAGTAGGCAACGGGGTCAGCAAAGTTTGTAACACCAGAGGTTCCCTTTAATGATGCAAACAAGGGAGCTTATTTGACAAGTGCCTCTGTGTAAAGTGTCGTGGCTTGTGAATCAGGTTTAATTCCTCTGAATCGTATATGTTATATGTACTTTGTATCCGTTAGCGCATGTGTTTAAAGATAAAATAGTTGTTGTTTTAAGAGTTACACTTGTCTTACTTATTCAAGTAAAATAACTTCACCAACAGTATACGAAGCACAATCAAGAAATGGAGAATTGGATCAAGTTCACTACGGATCGCGAAGCAGAGAGAGTGTATCGTCTGAAGATGAATACAGCTGCGATTGCAGTACAGGCTTGGTGGCGTGGTCTTCTTGTAAGACTTGAACTTGGACCTTATAGACAAGCTAAGAAGAAGAAGGATAAAAAGAAAAAATAATTTCATGGTAATTACGTACTCGAAGACAAGCTGCAAGACTTACTTGGTCTAGAATAAGGTGGTAGCGTTATTTAGTTACATTAGGTATGTGAAGTGTCTGTATGACTTGAACTAAAACTGCGAGATTGAAGGTAGGTAGCTAGCGTATAATGCTTACTGAGCCGTGTTACAATTACTTCCTCTTACTAACTTAAACTTTTGCGTTCCATGATATGGTTATGTATTTAAACGGGAATTAACGCGATCACGAAAAGGTATTACATACCACTGAATTGCCTGACGTTTCGACCAGGTTGCACTGGCCGTGGTCACAGGCTGATTGGCTCAGCGGTGCGCGCCCTCCGTCGACGAGATCGTGAGGTAGAAGGTTCTTCATCCACCCGCACATTTTCGATATTTTTGATATTTTGGTTTCGCCATGTACCGACACATACTATACTAACAGTATCCCTATTCTGTAAGCAAACCGATGTGTCCCTATTCTGGTGTTCACCCGACTGCGCATATAAACGAGGTGGCATGTTTTTTATCACTGGATTCCACGCTGTAGATAATTTGAAACCATCTTCCCGATTGAAAGTTTTGTGTGTTTTTAATCTCAATCGCTTCACGTACAACTCTTGAGTAAAAGTGATGTTCCGTTGAAAGGACTTGCGTACGATGAAACTCAATCCAGTGATTGGTGTCCGCTTCAAGTGCATGTTCTGCAATCGCTGATTTGCCATACCTTTTCGTGATCGCGTTAATTCCCGTTTAAATACATAATTATATTTCCAGCATACAATATATAATTTATAAACGGTGGGTAAACAGAAATACATTACAATTCTCCACCTTAAACTAACACAACGTATAAAAAAACATGTTAGTACAACTAAATGTATGTAAAACTTAATATTACTCTTATGTTAATCCTACAATAAACAATGTCTTAATTTAACAATATTTTGGTGGTCTTTTTAAACGACATTCGCGCACGGGGCGGGACCGGGATACTTTTTTTTACAAACGAACAGACGGGTCACCTGATGGTAAATGACTACCGCCGCCCATGGGCCCCTGCAACTGAAATAAGTGCGTTATCGGCCTTTAAGGAGGGAAGAAGGAAGAGTGGAGAGAGGGAAGGGTTAGGGCCTCCGATAACCTCACTCACGCAGCGATAAGCAATACAAGCATTGCTTCACTGCCGGTTTTCTGTAAGGCTCACTCAGGTTGAGCCGGCCCGAAGCATGGCTCTCCCACGAATAGGATCCCCAGATTAAGGAATTGTCACGTCCGCTTCGGGACTGCACACATTAGTGATAGGGTCTGAATTAGCGGTGGGCTCGGACGGCAACGCGGCGATAGTCACAGCTCGTTTTGGACTTAAGTCGTTTACTGCCTGATGGTCCCGCGCCGCAACAGTAAACGGCGCTGGCGACATTTAAGGCACCTCGGGGCGTTCCCCTTCGAGAGAGCTGCGTTCCGAAACGTTCCGTTGGCCATGAGAAACATTGTTTTCATAATGGGTGCCGCGTTTGCTAACAATTGCTCAAAAGCAACAACGTATCAACAATTCAGAGCGCTGTTTGGTACTGTTCAATATAAATAAAACGGTTTTTTTATCGTCGTCGGTTTTTAACAATGCTTGACTCACCATTTCACTCCGGAATCCCATCGGCAGTCAGCAGAGTGGATAATCGCAGCTACGAAAGCTTATTTTATATCTAAAGATAAATCGTTCTACACACATGGAATATTTGCCAGTGTTTGGCAAGAAGTGTAATGAGTGTAAATGTAAGAACGTGTAATTATGTACGACGTGTTCGGTACAGAATAGATAAGTTAGAAAAACGTTAGAGGAACTGTATCGCAGTTGAAGGAGAGTTGACAGAGACGTTGATAAATAAAAAATAATTTTATCAAAAAATCCAAGTGTGCATCAGGTACGATAAGTTATATATTATGTACGGTTACATCAAGTTACACGGGTCCAGTATACCGCATACCGGTACAAGGATTGCTGAATCGATATTCCACGACTGTTCATTAATCCCACTAATCCCACTAATATTATAAATGTGAAAGTTTGGATGGATGGATGGATGTCTGTTAGTCTTTCACGCTAAAACTACTAAACCGACTGCAATGAAACTTGGTATGTAGATAGCTGGAGACCTGGATTAACATATAGGCTACTTTTTATCCACTTACCGCATTTTATCAATTTTTCTTATTTTTAACTTCTGTCTATAACGTGATGTACAATAATTTATAATAATCTATCTATCTTGTCATCAGAAATGATGCCATTAACCGTCAGTACTTATACAACGTGAGGATCAATCTATCACCAAAATATCAGGCTTTGTTGGCAACAACAAGACCAGTCCGAACAGTATGGGTGAGGGGTACAGAATAATAAACACAGGCGTACCCAGACCAGAGTTGCATCTGCCTTCCATGGCTCTTGTATACTTATAGCACACTTATAGTACCGTAGTCGGGCGAGTTGAACGCAGAGCCACAGATTACTAGTCGGTCGGGAATGCGCTTGTCACTAGTAGTGTTGTTCCTCTTTCGATAGTATCGTGAGCTTGAAAGTCAGTCGTACTATCCATAGTCCTATCGAAATTATCGACTTCACTAATACTATCGATAGTGTTGATAGACAACATTAAGAAAATACTATTGCTATATATAGGTCGTTAGTATTCAGTACCATTTTTCAGTATTGATACTATCGATAGCATTGGTGCTATTAAAAATGTCGATGTTTTCGATGACACTTTCGTCAAAGTTATTATGTTTCAAGATAACTATCGATAGGGAAGCGCTAAAGTGTATTGCAACAATACTGGTCATCTATGGGCTCCGACTACATTCATCTCGTGCGCGGACTATATTTAAATACCAGATATACGCATACAGAAGTTAGGGGAGGCACAATTGTGAATAACAGCAGTGTTCTTCACATTGGCGGTAGAGTAATGGCTAAGGCGTGGGACTTGCGATCAAGTGGTTGCAGGTTCGAACCCCACCTGGTACACTACCGACGTCCCGACGTGAACCTGCTTCTAACACAAGCAATTTAGCTTAGTTGGAGGGGTTAACAATAATGCTAGTAATGTATGACCCACTTTGTAGATATACTTGAAAAAATATAGTTACTTTAGTAGTTACATACTTCTAATGTTTCGTGTAGTGTGTAGGACGAAACAAGCGTGGGGCATCTGGACGAAACAAGCGTGGGGCATCTGGACGAAACAAGCGTGGGGCATCTGGACGAAACAAGCGTGGGGCATCTGGACGAAACAAGCGTGGGGCATCCGGCTTAGAATTTTTTATATTAGCTTCCCCTTTGGCCAAAAGCTGAGCAAGCCCTTGCATTTTATAACTCTTGACACGGCATAAGTACGATAGCTTCCGCTGTTCATCTCGCAAGCACATGTGCTCGCTCTCTTGACGCAGCGACGCTCAAATCTCCTATTACATAGTCGATGATTCAGTTAGGTACTATATACTACTGCATATTCTAACAATTTCGATTGTGACAATAGTACCTACCATTTATTTTAGAACCCCCTTTTACTTATATTTTGGATAACTGCCGAGGAAATCAAAAGAAAAGGAAAATTATATATATATAACATAATATAGTATATAGGTCTACCAGAAATCTAACAGAAAGGGACTGATGATTGCTGAGATTGCTGATGCGTTCAACGCGTGTTAACTTTAACAAATACTTAGGTCTTCAGCTTTGTAATAGCCCACAATTGATAACAATTTTCTTTACTGAAAAGGAAAATTATAATATATTTTAGTTTATGAGGAAAATTACCACGTTCATACACTTTTGACACAACGACCGCATTCGTTTTTTATACCAATAAGTATATAGTCAAAGAGTATACAGACACTATAATATAAATAGTTATAATTTAAAAATATAATAAAAGTAAAAAGTCCAGTGCTGTTTTTTTTATATGGAATAAAAAGTTGAAGACGTTACGACCAATGACGTTAAAGTATCTACATGTCATTATTCGCGCTTTCGTGAGAAGAGATAATTTTAATAACAGACACATAAAGACAATACGGCCATTCTGTTTAAGAATAAATAAAATAATAATATGCTGCAGGATACTGTAGTAGGTACGTTTGATTATGAATAAAATCAATCCGTACCTACCTATTATAAGTACCTAACTATCAACATAAGGATATCTACTGCTAGGAAATAATCTATCGGGTAAAATAGCAATGGACCGTGGTAAGGTATTATCATTAATAATAATAATAACATTCATCACACATCTCACACACGGCCGTCTGATCCCAAACTAGACAGAGCCTTTACTATGGTAACCAGACTGCTGATAAACATACTTATATATTTCTAAATACATACATATTATACTTAGATAAATTACACCCAGACACAGAACAAATTATGGTGCTCATCACACAATTATTTGTCCTGGGTGGGAATCGAACCCACGACCTCTGGCTTAGCAGTCAGGGTCACTATCATTATTGCTGTATTTTGTGTGTTCTTTTTCTTTCGGAACGTGCGAATGTAGACTGTTGCGCTACCGTTGCGTTGTGTGTTGCGATGTTGTTATTAACAGGCACCGTGTTACGCACATAAACTTAGTTTACGTTTGTATATTAAGTTTATGGTTACGCACCACACTGACTGTGTGGTGTGTCCCCGGTGGCAATGTCGCCAACCCAGTGTGACGCCTGACACCATCGCAGCAGGACGCTTCACTCCTTGAAAAAGGGCCCCCGTTGGGTCCGAAACCAGTCAGGAATCCCTGAAATACATACGTGAGTAAAACCGTAAATCTTTAATAAACATGAATTTATACCATTCACGAAAGCTTTTAAAGGTTGTATTTGATTACATAAATAGTAGAAGTGAGTTTTCTATTAGTTCCACGGCGAAAAGAAAAAACTAAACAAATCCACAAATCACCCGATTCTGGCTTGTGTTAGCCAAAATGAGGCAGATACAGCTATATGCGGGGGATGATGTTATTTTTTAAACACGGAATTGTTGGTGTCGTCCTCTGTCGCCTATCACCCTTCTAGTGAGTTCGCGAATTATCATCTGAGCCAAAGGTCGTGCATTTTATTCCCTAGGTGGAATTTATCTATAATATGTAGGTATGTATTTAGTAATATAAGTATGTTTATCAGCAGTCTGGATCCCAGAGTACAGGCTCTGCCTAGTTTGGGATAAGACGGCCGTGTGTGAGGTCAACCGAGTTATTAACATACTTAATTATTATTTAGGAGGTTTATTTAGCCTTAAGAATTACAATTCAAAAGTTGTATGAAACTAAAAAAAATATCAATAAAAATAAAATTTAAAACTAAATAACACCCGACTCCGTATATAGACAGAAGTAAATTTTTATTATTATTTGCAAGACTCAAGAAATTTCAAAATTGAACCAGTGATGTTCGTCGCAGTCATGCCTACCCATATCGATTATTTTCAAAATAATATATTTGATATCGTATACCCTTTTAAGGCGTCATATGAAAATAATATATATTATAATTTTTTTTATTTAAAACTTGTACATTTTACCTGTTTCCAGGAATAACATATCCATATTAACCGTAAAAATTTCAAAAGCTACATATGTACCTACTTTAGTAAAAAAAAATTAAAAAAATTTGTTTATTTATAAACTTATTGAAAACAGTACAATTCAAATAATTGATTACTGCTAATTTATCTATAAGCAGGGAACCTCGTTTGGAGACAGTGGACACGATCTAGCATTGGCTTCTAATAAACCGAGCCGTGACCCTGACCGGTAATGGTCAAGAACGGTGGCTCTTCGAGGCTGCAAGAAAAAAACTCTGTAAAAAAAACAAACCCAGGATGCCTAGTGGTGGCAGTAGTGGCAGATCGTACCCGATTAGCGGATTAAGGAAGACTGAAAAGAGTTCAATCTCCTCCAAACGCTAGAAATGTTTGAAAGGACTTAGTCGATCATACGCTGACATAAGAACTTACACCGTGCTTTGGGTGGGTGGTACCTTGAGGTTTTCACACGGAACCTTTATGTAAGTAGTCTAGGCAGGGGTCGTGGGAGTCACTGGATACGCTATTTGACCACCATAGCGCTCAAGATTTATCCCTGTCAGAAGTAGTCGTTGGAATCTTTTCTTTGGGATTAATTATATTATTTTATATTCACCTCTAGGCTATCAACTTCAGCGAATTGATGAAACAGCATGTATTTCATTTATGCTTATCCGATATATCAGAAGAAGATTATCAATCTCAGTGTAGTGGAAGATTTAGTCAAAGGTAACTTTGATCTTATATATAAGCTGTAGATCGCCTGGTGGTCTATATTCTAAATTTAACATTTTTCCGTCCGCAAAATGGGGTACAAAGAATTCTTTTCACGCATTAGTATATAAATTTATTTAATTTCTATTTTAATTTTTCAGTTTCAAATTTTCGTTACAGCTCGGTCATTTTACGAGGCCTACTTTGTGTTGTCTTAGAAGATGTAAAGTGTCAATTGCAATGTTTAAGTAAGTTCATATTATAAAAAATAATAAATGAAACTAACTAAGTATCAAGAGTAGGTTGAAAGTGTATTAAGTTAAAATACCGTAGATAGGTAGATAGAATATTCTTTATTTTATTTGATTGTATTAAAATAACAAGATTAATCTTGAGACAGAACTAAATTAACATCATTGATTATTAATTGTTTTATTATATACCAGAGGGATACAGCAATAAAATAAAAAATAGTAACCGTGACATAAAATTACCCGACTCATTGGATGAGCTAATGAAGCTTAAACAAAACAGCTCTGAAAGTTCATTGATATATGCAAAACTTGACGCGGACAGGTAATCTTAATATTTTATTAAAAGCTCTACTATATCTGATACATGTGCATATTCATTAAGTCTACGGAAATTAGCACAAAAACCCTAAACTAAGTAGATGCATTTGCAATCTGAATCCGTCTTCGTAAATATGGCCTATGTTTCAGTTCTGAAACCCTTGACTTAATTACGTAATAGTAGACCTACCTACGGCTATAAAGTGTCATGTCGATTTTTAACTTACTTTTGTCGGCTACATAATTCTTGCTGTACATACTTAATCTCTCACTAATACACATTACCTACTCATAGCAATCTAACATCTAAATGACATTCATACATTTTCTTACATGTTTCAGGAGATATGTAAATGACGTGATACAACGCACCTATTTGGAACTAAAAGAACATGGCACTTTCTCTTACCTGAAAGAAAGTATTCGCATATTTGTTGAACTAGAGAATTATCGATATGATTTACTTAAAGATAAGGAAAGAAATAAGATGTATGTAAAGAGTTGCATTATGTTGGAATATTTCTTGCAATTAATTGATGTAAACAAGTTAGGAGCAAAACTAATGAAATGGCGTGCTATTTATGTTCAAGTGAGGTAGCTGGTATGATATTTTGTGATATTTTTTTGTTCATCTAAGCGTTCCAAGCCATTGGACGTTGAATTAAAAAAAATGCTTGCCAAGAAGTCTTTCAATAAATGAATAGGTTTCTATAATTTTCAACTACGCACGGCTTTTCTAAATTATCCTATATAATATTATAAATGCTGCTGTGACTTCGTTTGTTATTTATTGTTTGTTCGTTTCGCCTTCAAGTCTAAACTTAAATAAAAATTGAATAGGTACACGTTTTTAGGGGTACAGAAAAGGACATAGGGTGTAAGAAATCAGGTCAGAAAAAACATACCTACTGTTCGTAAGGGATATACCTGAATTGATTAACAAAATCTACATTAACGCAAGCGAAGCCGCGGACAAGCGGAAAAGCTAGTAAAAACTATACAGTACAAAATCTCTTTTTAAGAATTCGTAAAAACCTTGCCAAGCAACTGAGACTAGAACGATGTCATATCAAAGTACAATTACACGATATTAATGGCACTATCGAACATCTGGAGAAGGCCATCGATGTAAGAGTTTTTTATTAAGTATTTGAACTTTATAAACTTGAATCCTAAGAGATATATAATTTTAAATCTTTATTTAGCCATCCTTTTTCAAACGTTAAAGCGCTAGAACCTCTAGAAATTCAAAGATGCTCTAGAGGCGCTAGAGATGCTACACTGCTACTATAGCAAGATGTCGATATAAAAATAAAAAATTATATAAAAATCTAATAATGCTTGTATCGATAATGTATGGCCTATATTTATGTTCTTTGCTGCGTTCATTTAGGATGCTCAACCAATATTTGAAGTTAAAAGTAGATATATAGGGAACTGGCAAGTAGCGCGAAAAGAACAGCATAATTTGATAATTGCCAATAAAGAGAATATTCCTTGCATGAGTGTAAATCGTTTTAAGCAAAAATATGAACAGGAAGAAACGGTACATTGTGAGGTTCTACGGCTAACTACGATTCTAATCAATGTTAGTATATTTTATTATTAGTACCTCTAGTATAATTTATTATTAGGTATGTTATTAATTAGGGATATACGATTTTACTGACGCATGACGGATATATTTTGGGGATGCCCGACTAGTTTCGGACCTCACGGGGCCCTCTCTCAAGGGTTAAAGCGTCCTACCGCGTCACTACCGACGCGTATATAACTATTTAATATGAATATTACTCATGAAAGTTGTTGTTCCGAGTTTTATTCGAAAATAGGTCTGTTATTTTTTACTCAAATGATATATTACGTTTTTGGTAGTTTATCGTGGAAGTCCTTACATCCTATTCTATCCTACGAATATTGTAAACGTGAAAGTTTGTGAGGATGTATGTATGTGTGGATGTTTGTTACTCTTTCATGCCAAAACTACTAAACCAATTGCGATGAAAATTGGTATGTAGATAGCTGGAGACTTGGATTTAACATATAGGCTACTTTTTATCCCGATATTCCCACTTGCATTTCCTTGAACGTTGAGTGCTAGCCACTCAACGTTCAAGCAATGCAAAAACATGTTTAAAGCTTATTTATATTTTCAGGAAACTTTGTCTAAGATTGAGGTACTAATGGATAAGTATGACAAAGATTTAGAAAATATAGAACTGCAAATACAAATATGTAAGAATAATTATTATGATATATGTAACAAGAGAATGCAGATGGAACAAGAGGTTAGTACAAAAAGGGAAGTTTGATTCATTGCGATAACTAAACTAAGCCTATGAATATTATACGCAATTGTCCGAAAAGAACAGTGATCATCTGTTCAAAGATGATCAGATGAAATAAGACGTCACTACCTTGTGTGTAAATTTATTAAGGATTAAGTAAACCCTTAGCTAACGAAATTAAAACTTGTGTCAATTTATCATACGTTGTATATGCACTAAGTCTGTTGCCCGGCTTAGGTAAAGAGACTTTTAAATATTTTTCTTTTTACATAAATCATAAGCCCTGTGCGTCGAGATCATATTAGTTCTGAGTATGGGTGCTGACTTGCTGTTGTTGCTACTCAACATAAGTAGCTCGTTTTTTTAGTAAAGACGTTATTTCTTTAGGTTTCTTCAACGTTCTACCGAGAGGTGAGAGGTACTCAAATGTCTTATTAAAATGTTTTAAAATATATGTTTCAAAGAGAGAATTAATTCTGGCTGCATTCGGTAGTGCCCCACCCTATATCAGGTAGAGTGGGGAGCGGACGGCTCTGACATATACTTTTATTCGGCATAAACCGTAATCTTGACTGGCAACACGACAGCAGGGGCTTTTTGGAGCTACGTGGAAGAAAACCTCCATATAATTACTCTGTAGAAAGGGGGAAACGGTCGAACCGTGGGCATTAATATATCACATATTAATGCCCACGGTACGTTATATACTTATATATATATATAATATTTTCATGATGCTAATATGGCTTAATTTCAATAGGTGGAGAAACGGGAAACTGAAATGAAAAATTGGATTAAGTTTAAAGAAGATCGAGAAACAGTTCGCCTTTATAACGAGAAGATGATGAATGCAGCTTATACTATACAAGCTTGGTGGCGTGGTTTACTTGTACGCCTACAAATTGGACCCTTTGCAGAAAAAAAACTAAAAAAGAAAAAATACAAGAAATATTAATCGGGATAAGTTTAATATTATTAATTATTTGTTTAATAGGCCTTCAATTTCAGGTTGTTATATCTATTTAATAAACTGGTTCGTTTGTTAGAAGGAAGAAGACAGATTAAGAATATTAAGTTTATTAAGTATTGTAGTTGATTAAGTTATGTTAGAGATTCGGCTAAGAAATAATCCTATTAAAATTTAAATTTAAAGTATATCTTATGTTTTGGTTTGAAATAAAATAAAGAAAATTAGTTTAGAATTATTTTAATTCCTTATCTTACTACCACAACCAACCAATAACTCCATAACCTGAACGATGGTAAGCCATTATCTTAGCTCATAGACTGCCCACAGACAACTACAACGCGGGATTGTCACGTAGGTATCCATTGTTTTTGTCGATTTCTTTGTACAAAATTAAATTCACTTGGAAGTTTTTGGTCCGCTTATGGACCGTGAAAGATGTAAAGCTAAGTCGAAAACGTCATGTACAATTTATAACAGCAATCAAAAGTTAACGAACGTCGTATCAATCCTGTAAATCTTTACCTATATGCTTGCTACGCTGATACACAACGCTTTTTACGTTCCTTTATAAAGTATGGAATCTCCCACAATCTTTACTGGGTCCTGGAGAAGTCGCAAGTCCAGGAATCCATTTACGAATATCGGATCGAATAGCAAATTTCCTCGCCGTTTATTGGTTTGATTGGATTCTGGGTTTTTGGGTATTATCTAGGAGACTTGTTAATCATTTTATATCTAGAAAATCTCATGAGTGTTGTTGCCACATCAAAAACTCTAATTTATCTTATCAAAAATAGGGGCAAACTATAATAGGTGATAAAACAGTACTAACTAATTAAAAAAAAAATAGTCAATTGTCATTAATTTGACTAGTCATACCAGTAACGCAACTCTATTGGTCGGTTAACAATAGAGGGGTTATAAAAGGCTAGGCATGTATAGTAAGTTAATAACAATCAGTTGAGGGTGGACGGAACGGAGGTACGGACAACATAGCAATTACTGTTATTTAGTGGTTTTGATAGTTTATAGCAATGACGGTGAGAGTGTGGAACGTGAGTTGCAAGTTCAACAACAATAATCGGCATAGGTATATGCAAACTGTAGCGATCCGATAGGATAGCTCACTATCTTGCCCAGTTGCCCACAATTCTCTTTAATACACAACAAGTGATACATAGGTTAGTTTTCATGAGTTTTCAAGAGTGGAAGTGCAAAAATCTATCATAAAAGTCAATCATGCAAAAATTATTTTGTCTCATTGATGACTGAATGTCTTAAGAAATAGGAAACCAAGTACCTACTTTAAAAGTTTAATAGTGCTAGAAACTATGATACAAGTTTTAAAAATGTGCGTTTGGCAACATCGGTCCTGATACAAACCATCCTCCTGCATTTCATGTTCCAAAATGGGTACTGTTGCCACTGTAAAGGCACTGAAACATCGAGGTACTCGTACTACACCTCAACCATTCAACAGTCATTAACAAAACGCAATAAATCTTCGTTGAACTGAAATTAACTAACGACGATTCAGACATATAAACTAAAATTAATCATTATTACAAGCCACGTTTAGTAGCCAAGTTTAGTATTATATTACGACGATTTCGAAGAACAAAAGCAACAGTTGTTAAATTACAGACAAAAATACAGATACCTAAGTTGTTAGCAATTGAAGATCTTTAAAAACATTAGGCCATAAAATAAACCTTGGCCAAATGTGGGAGTAATCCGATCTCCCACAGATTGGATTATTCCGAACAATTTTCTACCTAATTAAATCATGTTAGAACAGAGCAAACTTCATAGAGTAATATTAGTACATACCTATACAATTTATTATACTCAAAGTACTAGTAAATTAAATATACCACAGTAAAAAAATACAAACCTCAATAAGTATACATAGTAATTTACCATACATTGTAGTAAATGTGGTATTATCCTGAAAAGGAGGGTAACTTTTCAATTTGAAACACTTACATTAGTAATGTAAACGAGAAAACTTTCTTGACAGCTCGTTCTTTATCGTCATGGCTTTGAAATTAATTTAGATTAGTTGGTCCACACTTGTTTCCTATTTCCAAATTCATAAAAGTACACCGATCAGATTTCATGCCTGAAGTAGGTACCTACCCTCTGTACGTGATTGTCAGTTTCGGATCTATATCCGTAACCGCAAAACGGTGACAAGGCATGAAGGTATGATGTTAACGTCTAGTAGGCTAAACAAAGTAAACAGGTACTTTTGACTTCTTCCATAGTCGTTTTTGTTTTTCTAATACCCTTAAAGCCATTTTTTTTTATGTTTTCTTTCAAAGTATTTTCATAGGTGTGTAAAATATTATTCAGTAAAATTATCCTAAAGGATTATTATTTTTAAATATCCAAACTAGAAACGACTTTTTGTGAGCATAAAAGTAGTTCGAAAAGGTTTTGTTTAAATTTCGTAAAGAAGTTAGGTATAATTGCCGTCGTAATATCAATCAGACCCAATAAATAGAAGATCTCGCTTTGGACCACACGTAGAATATCTAAAGGTAAAGGGTTAAGGAACCTTAACGACAAAGCTTGTTGTAGTTCATGATCGTAGTTGTTTTCAGCTCCTTCTCCTTCATTGATGGACTTAAAATCGACTGACGAGATGCTGATAAAATGTTGTGCGGTCCCGAAAGAATATTAATGCGGCTAAAACTAAGTTAACGAAAATACAACATTTGGAACAGATATTATCGAATAATGTGTAATCGATATTCTTGCCATCACTAACTGCTACGTCATTGACTATTGAGTCATGTGACATAAGCAGCCAATCAGAAAGCTGTATTTGACAACTAAAATGTAAACTCTCCACGCGAATGTTATCAAAAACTTGTATTTATAGCTTTATTTATTAATTTATTTGATTTATTATGCCAAAAGAGGAAAAGGTGAGTTTGAGAACAGAAAAAATAATAATGTAATAAATTATGAATAGTTTCTTGTCAGGCAAAAAAACGGTAGTTTACGCACGCAGTCGGCATTTTACGCTTCCATCGTTGTAACTTGTAATACCTACCTACTATGCCATGTCAGTTCGTTTATGGTACGGCGGGCATAGTTTACTTGTGTTAAATCTCTGTATATTGGTGATTACCGTGTGTTGTGAAGGTTTAAGTGGAAGCTGTTGTTCGCAGGAGGCGATGAAGACTAAAACTGATAAAAACAAAAACGGAGACAGTGAGCCCGAGGTGAGTGTTTATATTATAATTTGTAAGATCAAATCATCTTCCCGTTGGTGTACGAGTAACACCGATGTTTACTGCGATACCAGACAAAACTTGCTTTTAGAAATCGTCAGACATTTAATAATAAGGTTTTCATAAGTAAACGTATGACGAAATACAGTTAGGATGATAGTTTAATGTTTTTAGAGACAACAACAGGATAATAAAAAATGTGTGTAATCAAATTAAAGAAAAACTATGCCAACGTGATTGACATTGCATTCTTTTTCACAGTAATTGCTGTCCAATGTAATTTACTATTCCCATCATGTTCATATGAGTTACTTTCATCTTTACATGCTAACATCTTTATAAAAATAAATTAATGAAAATGTCCTAACTTTTTAAACTATGTAGGTATGAGGTTTGACCATCAGGCGACCTGTCTGCTCATTTGTCCCCTATAACATAAAAAACTGAGAGGCGTCTTTTTTTTAGAAACTCATAAGACCCCTGTTAACTTTTTCTTAATATTACAGATATAAGAGTATTTTGTCCATTAAAACACTTCCCATTACAATATAATTTTCAACATTTAACTTGTGTTTTCCAATAATAACAAAACATGATCACTGTCCTGAAAGACTTGTATGTGTACTCATAAAGGATTTATGCCTAAATTCTAAGACTTTCTAGTGTTAATATAGGCATTGCCATGTTAAACAAATAAATTATGGTTATAGAAAGGTTATAGGATAGGGAATAGGTACTTTACTGTATAGGGTCACATCATTTAAAATATATAAAATAATAGTTTAGCAAAAAGTGCAGTCTTTATAATCTAACGAAGAATTAATACTATGTAAACTGATAATCGGCTACTCCCATTTTTCTCTAAGGTTCATTTTGTCTAAGGCATTGAGTAATAATAATAATAACTTCACACATCTCACACACGGCCGTCTGATCTTAAACTAGGCAGAGCCTGTACTATGGTAACCAGACTGCTGATAAACATACTAATATATTTCTAAATACATACATATTATAGATAAATTACACCCAGACACAGAACAAATAATCGTACTCATCACACAAATATTTGTCCTGGGTGGGAATCGAACCCACGACCTCTGGCTCAGCAGTCAGGATCACTAACCACTAGGCCAACAGGCTGAGTTCGCTAGGAGTGATAAAAATTACTTCTAACACAGGTATTTAAATACAAAACAAGCTTTATAAAGGTTTTTGTCATTCATTTCATTTGTTACATATTTCACCTATGGCATAAATTTCCCTTAAAATCTTTTAGATTTTTCTTGTGTTTAGAGTTTTAAAGTAAACACTTCATAATTCAGTCAGTCAAACATGAATACTTTAGTATTGTGTCAGTCTTCAGCCTGTGGTGTGGTTTTTATTGACAAAGGGGTAACCTTGAGGGTAAGGCCCCGATTCTACAGTTTGTGTTTTTCATATTGTGTTATTATATTTTTTGTTTTCGGGATCATAAACTTACCAAAACTTTATAGGTTTGTGTATACACACACACACACACCTAGACCTATAGAGTAAGGAAAGTAGTAGAGTAGTAGAAAGAAACACCCACATACCCACAATAATTTAGACCCCTAAGTTATATTATTGCTTTAGTTTTATCACTAAAAGATATGTATAATATGACTTGCTAGTACTGTTCCATTGAGTTGCATTATTTCATAGTGAGATTTTTTGCCAAACACTAATGCTTTAAAACAGCCGTTGGTCAGGGCTGGTCATCTCCGGACTGTTAATACTTAAATATATAGTAGTAATTAGCGCGTCTATTTATATTTTAGAATAATAGGTACGTTACATTGTCTTCACATTTCATTTACGCTTATTAGCAATGTAACCAGAAATTTGTATAAAACATTTTGAAAAAGAGTGTCCCTGGAGTTTCTTGCCTGTTCTTCTCCATAGGATCTACGTATTGGAACAGGCAACTAGCTTCACGACTGACTTAGTCTGACTGACTCCTACTCCTGACAATTCAAAAATACCTATTATTAGTTTAATTGAAATAAATGGTTTTGATTTGATTTGATCAGTAGTTCTGGATAAAAACAAAATGTATGTTCCTCACTATCAATATTTTTATCTCAAACACAGATGAGCAAGTAGATAAAATGTAAATAAAAATATTTTGTCTCTGCTTTTTCTTATACTTACTATTATTCTTATAATTATGATACTAGAAAAGAATAAATAGTTATTCGAATGGATTTTTTAAGTTAATAGTGGTCAGTAATCTACTTTCATGAATAAATAAAGTTTATGTCGTAATCTGTCAAAGAAGGACAAACAGAACACTTTTACCTTTATAATTTTTACTTCATTTTAGTTATTTCATCTGCTTATAGATCTACTCATGTGCACAAAAGTTTGTCAACATGGGTAGGCTATTTCTTTCTGATATATGTTGCTGTATGGATTTGCAGGAAAAATATATTATACATATACGGCATTTAAATATAAGAATACTCATTTTTCTCCAGGGCACTGGCACACTGGCAATCTGATCAATTTGTCAAAATCTGACAAATTTGTCGAACTTTCACTCTAGGCTTTTTCCATAAAGGTGACAAATATGTTTGACTTTAATAGTAAAGCTAAAAGTTGTCTTGTTAGTCTTATTATCTACTGTGATATATATATTTACAAGTATACCGCTTCTATTATTTAGCCAAAAATATTCCATATCTGTAAACATGTTAACAGATAGAGATGTGTACAAGTGGCGATAGTTTAAATGCAATCATTTATTTAAACTATTGCCACTTGTACACATCGCACACAAAAATAAAGATAAGGAACTCAATAGCGTCTAGAATTTGGAGATAAATAAATACTTTAATGACATTTCGATGTTCCTGGTCAAATGTTAACTCAGTCTAATGAGTTTGGGACTTTATTTTGAATGAAGACATGGCATTTTATAGTAAACTAACCAAGATGTTAAAGTGTATAATGAAGTACAAAGTTTCAACAGGTATTTGAATACAAGAAAAATGTCATTGGATAAATTTGTCTCTTTATCATTGGTCTCACTGTCCTTTTGTTTATTATAACTAGAGATCCGATATTCGGATGCATATTTACCTAAAGTTGAGATGTTGGCTATTATGGAAAGCACTGTTTTATCGAAAGAATCCCGCGCCCATGTACAACTTTTCTATCTTTCATTTCTCTTCTATGTAGTTTCTGTGCGTACAACATAAAAATATTATGTGATGTAATTAATAAATAAGTTTATATTAATTTATGTTTTCTTATTTACCACACCACCATTTCTCTTACACCTTACATACGTACATACTCGAATGGGAAACACCTTAACTTAAAAAGAATTAACTTAAAGTAAATATAAATCCGATTAGTTATGCGATTCCGGAATCCCGGGATTTTATTTTAAATAAAAATATACTTAGAAGCCGCTTCCATAATTTGTGATCCAAAAAATAACTTTAGGTAAATATGCATCCGATTATCCGATCTCTAATTATAACCCTTGTTACAAACTTGTACTAAATATACCAAGCTTACTCTGTATATATATGTTCTTCTTGCTATTTTTTCACCTTACTTATAAAAAAAATATATTTAAAAGCAGTTCTGTTTCAATATTTCAACCCAAATATGCGAAGGATGATTTTTATGGATTAGTGAGTAATTTGCTGGAACACCATTCCAACAAATTACTCATTCTGCTAATATGTAGATAGAGAGATATATATTTATCCTATCTTGGTAAAAGACAGCCATGGCACATTTAGGTCTAAAAATGGGCAAAATGTTAACTTGGCAGGAAACTACAAATGCATTTCGCCAATTACCATTTAATTAAGGACACATCTTTATTTATCCACGACCAATAAGGATACAAGTCTCAATGAGAATAAATTAAGTGTGTTAGTCTGTCTGCACTCTGTACTGTCAAATCAAATTAGCGACCGACGATTTAGTCTCTTTGGAAGCTTGAGACACTGCCCTTTAGTTCATAAAATATGTCATGAATGGCACCTAATTGAGACGTAACCTGAAGGTAGTGTTCGCGCTTTCGCGGTTCGCGGTCGCTAGGTTCTGATGTGTGTTAACAACAGCCGTCCCCGGACTGGTCTAATTTTAGGCGCAATATTTCACACCGTGTGGTTTTAGTCGGTTCGCTTCCTATATCTATAGCTCCACCGAAAACTGCTTGTGGTGACAGCCTCTGGATGTTTCCACATACACAAAACAAAAGTGACTGGTAGTTAAGTTCCGCCTCATTTTATATTATTGTTATAATAATTTTAAGACCTGTCGAAGAAGTATTCTGTTAACATGATTGTTTACGATTTTACGTCGCCACCTATGCCCTATGCAGTGGTGACTAATGTGCTTCTTTAACTAGGATCGGAACGTCTTGTTACGTTTATTGTCGATGAGTGCATAGTATCATCAACTACCATTTTTACCATTCGTTCTTATGAATCTTCTATTTCTATATAGATTTGCAGGAATCATCTCGTCAAAAATTTACTAATATTCTTGAAATTCATAAGTCATAACCAACTTTAAAAAGAGGCCCTGATTTATTTCAAATACGCTGTTCACAAAACAAATATCTATTTAATCATATCGACCATTCTTATGCCAGGTACTATCTTTAGTAATTTTCTTTAGATATTAGGTGTTTAATGAGTAGATTAATTTATATTAAATTGACAGTAAGATATTTAACCATGTAAAATGTTCACACAAGTGGAGTTGGCTTGACATTGTGTGTATAAAATTGCTGCCGCTTCGTTTGAGGCAAAATGTTTATATTCGTAATTTAAATTCTTGAATGATCTTATCTCATACTATCTAGGACAACAAATGTCATATTTACTAAGAAATATTTTATATGATTGTTGTATCTTATGGAAGTTTTTAATGATTAGTAATGTAATAGAATTTGAATGTTTACGAAGATAGTCTTTACGCGTCCTAGCCTTTAAAGAGTTATTAAAAAATAAAAATTGGCGAGCTGGTGTTCCTGTCCTATTGGCCTCTCCAGTCATAGGAAAAAACAGAACAGTTCTCGACCCCGACCCCTTTGCGAGCTACTGCAGTCTCAGTCCCGTTCCCCGTGCGAAACTTGCGGTATCCCTTACCCTGGGTTCCTCTCCCTGTCCCTTCCCGTTTCAAAACGACTACATCCTAAGGAGGGTTGGCGTCAGGCGGGCGGCCGGCCGTAAAAGGAACCAAAACCCTTTGCAATGTTTACACATTGCGCTGACCCCAATGAAAATTGGAAAAAGAGCAGGCAAATGATGATGATGATGGCACAGAGCGCAAACGAAGTCGCGATAGAAACAGTCGAACCACAAGTTGTCCACTGAAGACTTGTTACATGTAATTATCTCTCTATGACGATCAGTTGTTTTCGAAGTTGGTTTAATAATCAGCATTGCTTCTTTTGCAAAACGCATTAATGTTAAAATTGCAACATTAGCTATTACAGTAATCTTTGAACTGACTTCAGCAACTGCGTAATTGTTTCTTCCGGTGTGGTACTTAGTAATTTGTTTTGATAAAAGTAGGAGTATAAAATATGTAGTTTTTATTAAGAGTTTTGAGATAACTTTATTTCTTAATTCAAATATTTACTTACGTAATAAGTAAAGATTTAAATAGTAACAATAAAACGATTAAACGATTTGCACAAATTAACACTAGAAAACCGGCCAACTGCAAATAAAGGTAAGTTAAAAGCACAATGTTGAGATTTACTATTTTTTTTTTATACGACATAAGTTGTACTGTAATTGTAAGAACTGTTTTCTCTTTTTTTTTGTAAAATTTTAGTCTGTGTAGTTTCGGAGATAGGGGGAGGGAAAATGGTAAAGTTTGATCTATTTTCTTAAATTACTTTAAAATATGAATCTTAAAAATATTAAACATTAAATGTTTGAGACCCTCACAACAAGCCCTTTCATTTTATGTACCACACGGTACAGTTTGCATTTTTTTTCTAATTTGTCCTTCAAAAATGAGGTCCCTCAAAACTCATTTATTTATTTTGCACATCTGTTTTTTGGGTCACAGGAATTGATATGTGTACCAAATTTCAACTTAATCCGATCGAGTAGGTCAGATGGACAGACGACAGACAGACGCACGAGTTATCTTAATGGGTTCTGTTTTTTTCATTCAGACGCACGGAATCCTAAAAAATTCTAAACACAGAACTGACTCCCATTTTCAAAACTAATTTATTTACGTTGCACATCTGTGTTTGGATATGTGTACCAAATTTTAACTAAATTGGTAGCAGTAGATTTAGGGCAAATTGGCTGTGACAGACGGATAGACTGACGCACGAGTAAATCTTATTAGGGTTTTGTAGGAATACAAGTAAATAAGTTAAAGACAGATTAAGTGCAGTCCTGTCTGATATATCTACAACCAAAATGACAAGCACACATTACTCACGCAGTCTCGGATTCGATGACTATAAAAAGTGATTATACTCACAGTTTAATGAGTATTGGTAACCCTATCCTCTGTGCTACTTAACCAAGTGCTGTTAAACCGTGTTCTTGCAGTAGTGTGGATATATTTTTTCAGTCTGGGAACGTCTATCGCTCTGGTCGACTATGATCAGTTTTCTCATATGAAAATAAGTAATTACACTGTGTTCTCTTTTCTTTATTATAAGCGTCGTGCTAATAACAATCCCCTGCCGCACTTCGCTATGACTGTCTGTATTTTTTTTTTTAAATATACACACCCAAATAACGTGTTTAAAAATCAATCGACCGATTACTTTTATGAGCAAAATTTCGGCAATTGGTGTTACTGCAGATGTCCTCGTCCTATTTCATTTATCCTGGGAGCTGGTGGCATAAGATACGGTCGACACTATGCTTCGGTGTAGCTAAACTCGTTAAACTAGCGGCGGGAACTACAATGGCTATGAACTTTGTCCAATTACCATTCAATTAGGACACATCTTTATTTACTCACGACCAATAAGGATACAAGTGTAATTAATTACTTTCAACGAGATCAAGTATTTATTATAATTGAAGTCGAGGGAGAACCACCGCACACGCTATTATTTTCGCATGAGTGACCTACGATTTAGTTACTTTTTAGCAGTACTTGGCAGTACGATGCAGTGAGTGATAAGCTCCGCAATATTTGATCGCTAAATTTAAGTCAGAAACAAATAATCAAAGACTTGACGCATTTCTAATTTGACAAGTTTTAGTAGAGTGATTAAATGCAGATAGTCGCAAAAACGCGAAGCAGTATCGTAAAGTAAAATGTATGTAGGCCACCGCATACACGCTACTTCACCATTTTACGCCTGCATCGATATCTATGCGCTGGCCCTAATCTGCTTTATAGAAACGTCCTGCATCTGCCTCCTTAGAGCGCGTTCCCACTGTGTCGTAACGATAGATAGCCGATGACACAGTGACGACGGATAGTCGTGATAATGGGAATTGCTACACTTGACAGTCATTCAACGGTAAAAAAAACGTTACGACATAGTAGGAACGCGCCCTTGCGGCCTCTTTGGGGTAATATTTAAGGCTTCGAAACTGTGTAAACATTTTTTATGCTGTAATTTTACTTACTTACTTTTTTATTTCTTTATATATCTAAGGTGTAAGTATATGACCCGCTTGATAGTAAAGAGTCACTATCTTTGTGGCTCTCGCCAAATTCATGATCTTTACAAAACGCCACGCCACGATAAGAGCGCGCAGTTGACGGCGCTGACGAATCGGAAGCCAACTTAACTCAAGACGAAAGGAGGAAACATGGTCAAATTTACGAAGCTTAAAAATGAATCGAATGCAGTCATTCAGAAGAGGTCGTATTTGTTGAGGAGATCTGCATTCAGGTTGTAGTAGTACAAATCATTATAATAAAAATGGGGATAATTAGGGTCTGTACCAACGTCGCTTTTGTCTCGGATGGAAGAAAGTTCTTGAGCCGGTATAAGGCTCGCAGGGCTTCTGTAACTTTCTGGCTGACGCTTGTAACCTGGGTTTGCCAGATAAGGTTGTTGTCAACGAACAGGCTCTTTCATCTTTAACAGAAGAACTTAAAGGTATGATTGATCCGTTAAAGATTATAGATGGCAGTTTATCTGAATCAAGCCTCCTGGTCATTCGTTGACTGCCTACGATGATAGCCTGGCACTTGGTTTTACAGCCAAACCAAACCTGTCCGACCAGCCGCTGATTGCCTCCAGGTCGCAGTTAACCATAGAAGTAGCCTGTTATTTTTTCTATGGTAGCATGATAGTAAAGTTGCAAGTCATCAGCATAAAGATGGTCCGCACACTGAAGATTTTGAGTGATGAAAATCTTCAGTCACCTTAAATACATACTGTGATTATGTGTATTTACCTAAACACATAATCACAGGAACCTTAATATAAATATTTATTCAAACATAACAACATAATTACAACTAAACACTGAATGCATCAATCTTTTTCATTAAAAGTCGAAAAAGCAACGTAACGTCTAAATCTGATTTGTGTAAAAAGTGTTACCGTTTTGCCGTGCAATTTTGGACTCTATATCTTAGGAATTATGCGTCGAATGTTTATCAATGATATAAAGCAATATGTAAACGCGTTGAGGTGTATGTATGTAGGAGGATTTGGCATCTTGAATGATGGCGGCCGCAGTATGTGCGCACCTTTGAAAGAAACGAACACGCGCCTCTCCGGTACAGTTTTGTGAACATTTGGTTTGTTCAGTTGTGGTTCATACTAAAATCCTGTAAATACAGATAGTGGTAAAATGTTTACATTGGCCGATCTGTGGAATTCCGTCGCTTTTGTATGTATGTTTTCGTCGCTTTATGAAGTCTAATGTAATTTTGTTTACTAATCTTCTCTTCCTACATTTCCACACGTAACATTTGTTTTTGTTTTGGTTTTCATATTTTTAATTTGTGTATACTCCTACATCTTACCGCCCACTGTTTAACTCATGAGACATGTTATTTTTTAATTAATAACTACTGTACGTACATTGGGCCACAACACACATTGGAGTTACAGAACCAAAGTCCATCCAGACTGTAAACAATTGGCGATGGTTTACGTAATTCTTCATGTTTACAAACTGCTCATGAAACAAATGTATGTGCAGTTAAGCCAAATTTACTGCCACACGTCTTTCTTATCTCAGTTTATCGATTCAATTCAAAATAATTGGTTTAAAACTTTTTTCTTCTATGTATTTATCTTTAGAGTGTATTTTTCTTACATCTTTTACTTTTTCTTACAACTTAACATTCGATGTTAAGTGTTTGTAAGCTTTGTTAAACTATACTACGTCTATACTATAAGTCCTATACAGGACAAGAGAAATTAGGGCCATAGGTGACGGCGCGCTCATAGGTAAACCATGTAAAGTTTTAGTTGAAATCTGACTTTCTGTCTAGTCGTTCTAAAAGACTGCTCGGTCGTTCTATCGTTGTCGCTCTGTTGTCGTTCTTTCTTGGTCTTATCAAAATTAAAAAATATTTTACAAAGAAATATTTTGATTTTAATTTCAATTCAACAGATTTTCAATCCCATGGTTAAAAATCTGTTTCTTATTGTATTCCATTAAAGTACTCCATTTTTAGTAAGTATGCCATAGCTCACAAAGCAGAGAGAATTTTCATAATTCTAACATGCTCTGCAATATGTTGCCCTATTTAATATAATAAAAATATTGATCCTATTATAAAAGCACCGGTAACCCGACAGCTGTTCAGCCTTTTTAAGTATGTAATATGATTTAGGTGCTATTAAATCGCTTCTGTGCTGTATTTGTAGGTAGATACAGCAAAAAGGTTGAATCACGCGAGATGGGGCTATAAATCATTATTCGCGTAAAAGATTACAGAATTATCGTGCTTTCTAAAAATAATATCTTCGCTTATTCGTTCAGGACTTGAATAACAAGCAGTTTTTGTTTTTATTATAGGGGGCAAACGAGCAGACGGGTCACCTGATGGTAAGTGACTACCTTCGCCCATGGACACCTGCAACTCAAGAGTCACAAGTGCGTTGCCGGCCTTTGAGATAGGAGTACGCTCTTTTCTTGAAGGTTTGAAGGTCGTATCGGTCCGGAAATACCGCTGGCGACAATTATTGCAAACATAGTATCACCATTATTAAAATATCAATTGTTTTTTCATTTACTGTTACAATAGTGACACTATGACTTCACACTTGTCAATGCCATCAGTCCTTCAAATATTACGTCTTAGCATAGATATTTAAAAAAAAAGACGTTTCTCGACGCTGAACTAACATTGAATGAACGTACTAATATGACATCCAATTCTCAAATATTTTCGAACAAATAAATATAGGTATTTGTTAACCAGAGCAGTCAATTTAATAGTCCAAGATCCCTCGATCGTCAGATCTTCGTCATTTTATAGAAGCTGTAAGTTTTTCTGTTTATGTACCTAACCGAGGTACGAACGGTGGTCGAGTATCTATGGACTTTGGGTGATGGCAGCTTATGGCTTTGGCAGCTATAAAGCATGCAAAAAATTTAAACCTACTTTCGTCACAGTATAAAGCGTATTTTTTATATTATCTTCGGTATGATACTAGAAGTCACGTCATTCATTGCCAGAAACTGTATGGTGGCAAACCCTCACAGACCACCCATAAAGTGTGATAAATTGTAATTCTACTTTAAGCTGAATTTTATATAATGATACTTGATAGTTAAAAGACGTTTTCAAGGTGGCAGACAATTTCTTTAGTTCCCACGTCTTGCCAGACAGAGTTAAGGTGCAAGCACTGAGGAGATTGACATCATAAGAAATGTGAGTTATTATGTTTTTTTTATTTTTTATTCGATAGTTGATACTCGATTGAGTAGACGTCTGTTGATGTTTAAAAAAAAAACGAAAAATATTTACCTTAATTTTAAGAGTATTAAAATCGGTTCAGAGTTTATCAACAGCAAATAATTTTCTCAATCCTTTTAAGCATCATCTACTACTTCATTGTTACTGTACTGTTGTTGCCCCTTTATGGGTTGAACTTTTCAAGTTTAGCTGTTTTTAGGGTTCCGTTCCTCAACAGGAAAAAAAAGAACCCTTATAGGATCACTTTGTTGTCCGTCTGTCTGTCTGTCAGGATCCTTTTTCTCAAGAACCCATGGACGCATCAAGTCGAAATTAATACCAAATACGTATGTCTGCGGTCCCTAGAAACTGTAAAAAAATCAAGACACTTGATTACAAAATTTAACACGCACAATCTCTTGCCATCTTGGAACTTGACTGTGGTAGTAGCGTGATGATAGCCTATATAACCTTCCTCGATAAAAAGGCTATCCAACACTAAAATATTTTTTCAATTCGAACCAGTAGTTAGATTCTTCAAATAAATGGTTTTCTCAGGTTTTCTGGCCGAATACCTTATTGTTCGGCAAAAGTATT
This sequence comes from Callimorpha dominula, assembly GCA_949752705.1. NCBI lineage: Eukaryota > Metazoa > Arthropoda > Insecta > Lepidoptera > Erebidae > Callimorpha > Callimorpha dominula. Next base: position 5,272,278 of record OX457008.1, on the reverse strand, counting down.
CGTCTGACACGCAGGGCAGGAAACTTTTATCGACATTTTTGTTTCTTGTTTCTACTTTCCGCTGTTTTAACGATTTCTTTGCCATTCTTCCGTAGGTATACTGCCGTTCTGGACAGTCATTCGAGGCACTAACAAAAAACCGTAGTATTCGGTATTGGCCGAATAGTACTTAGATATTCGGTATTTTGCCGAATAGTATAAAAGTAGCCGAATAGGCCGAATACCGAATATTTGCGGAATATTCGACGCAAGCCTATTATACAATTATTTTTAATATCATTCAAATTGTTTAGTATTTAGGAAATTGTTTTATTATATTTAGTCAATTATTTCAAATTGTATTTAAATTATAATTTTGAGTATTTTTCAAACTATGAAACCAAAATGATTGAACCGATTATGGATTCTTAGATTCGTATGAGAATCGGTTAACGAAATGTTTCGTTGCCCCAAATCTGACTGCGATGTAATGTGTCAAAACGGACCTATTACGTTGTGACGACTATACTTAGTTGGTCTAAAATAGTATTAAAAAAATATTTTTTCGTTTTATCTAACAAACTTTAGTTAACTACCTTAATTGTACAATACATGTAGGCCGTCGAATTTCGTATGTGGAACTCTCATTACATGGCAAAGTTGTTCATCAATAGAAGTCACAGTCAAAGCTTTCTCTACTCTAGTCATTTACTACAGCATTCGGTGAACTTTTCTGAACGTGCGTTCATCGTCTTAATTTGTACGTAATTGCGTAATTAAGATAATTGCTATTTAATTAACGTCTGCAAAGAGTAGGTGTCTTGTGGTACAAGGGGCGTTATAGAAGTTAACCCAATTTCTTGTTAAATATTAGAATTAAACTCACTGAATCTACTGACATTTGAACGTGAACCGACTTTACAATGTGCCGGAACATATTTTTTTTTGTAATTTTTTTGTAACTGATCTTACTTCCACGGTAACGGTATATATATGTATTATATAAGTATATATGTTTCCCTTGGTGTTACTACACCAGCCACATAGTCTCACCGCATTATATTATCGTAATGAAATTTGGCAAAAAGATAGATAATATCCTGGGAAAGTTATTTGCTACTTTTTATCCTGGAAAAATGTACGGTTCCCCGGGAGGATTCCACGCGATCGAGGTTGCGGGCAAAAGCTTGTACAATACCTATGAGGGCACAGCTACAGAAAGTACACCCAGAGCAGAAACAAATTATTTGTGAAGCATACCAATATTAATCTATGTAGGGCAATCCCCCATTAAGCTCACAACAACATTAGATGCCTTTAGTTTTTTCCAACTGTCTATTTCTATGAAATTTTGTTCAAATTAAATTATTAGTTACATTATTCGTATTTTACTAATCTTTTTGTGATAACTTTTAATTTATCCAAATACTACTAAGTACTGTAAAGGTAGAGGAGACAGAAACCGTATGTAGTTTGTTGTATTCGAACGCGCCATTCCTTTTGCTAACCGACATTTAACCTCTACAAATCTAATGAGAAATTACCGAAGCCATGTAAATAGTTATCCACACGTTGGCCACCGTAGTTATATCGTCACACTAACGATAAACGTCATTAGGACAGAGGCCACGTCATTACTTGAAAAGCGGAAAGGTACCGCTTTTCAAGATTGTTTGGGTTGATCCATTTAGTTCTGCGATAGAACAAAATAGACAAAAAATCTAGACATTTTTACTGCTCACCGCGATAGAACAAAAAAATCCAGACAGTTATACTGCTCATCACTCACTCACTGAACAGTTTAATTTTTCGGTTTTGAACTTAAATTAGTAGTAGTAGTAGGGAGTAAGTTAATAAGATGCTAGTGTACAGAATAAAAATATTTCTCTTAGTAATCCTGTTATGACAAGAAACGCTAGAAATTTGTGGTTATTTGTTATTGTTAGTCTGAGACGCAATAAAAGAAAATGCCAAGATGGCGATGTTCAATTACGTCAATAAGTTCTATTCACGTAATTGGACCTTTCCATCCTGGCATCGTTATAATTCAATTAACTAAAACATGCTTTTCTTTCACAACACGCTAGAAAACGACCTTGCCATTTTTAATGTCGCTACTCTCATTACTAGATTTATTTTTGTTACTGGAACATGAAAGAGATATTTCTGTTATTGAAACTTGCGATGGTGTGTGTAATTTATATTTTGACTTACAACAACTGAGTACCTTTATGTTTAGAATTTTACAGACAGAATGTACATCTAGACTAGAAACAATTATATCGAAATCATAAATTATTGTCCGATATATGGCCATCTTACCCAGACCCCTCGGTACACTGCATCATCCCTGTAGCCTAATGCAAATTAATGTCGTATCAATAACCAAAAACAGATATTTTATGTAACATTCGGCCTCGTCCTTCGTCGATTCCAATCAATCAACTCAACCCTACTCCAACAGAATCTGAAGTTTCAATATCCATCGTATTGGCCGACGTCGACCTAACTCTGGAAATACATATTTCTTACTCGTTCTAGTTATTTGTCCTCGCATTGATGCACTTATTATGATAATCTAATAGAATCGCTAATACGAATTTTCTCTGTAAAAAAACGAGAGAGTATAGTTGTTATCTCTTTACATTGACGCAACTTTCACTATCGTATGTGTGGGCTATGATTTAACGTACAGTTGTGTATTAAAACAATCAAGGGACGGTTCAACCTTTGGCGAGGGCGTTTACGGCCTGAAAATATGAAACCAAGGAAGAAAGTAGGTCTGTAAACGTCTCGGTCTCACTTTCATAAACGAGTTGTCGACATGAGACGTGGAATAACCAATAAATTATAAATGCTGGAAACACGGGGTAATTTGCCTAAAAGCACAATTCGAAAGATTGAAAAGAGTATTGAATATTATGCATAATGTAATGTTTTAAGTGGTCATCTTGGCAACAGAACTGATTTGTGTCAACTGCGGTGGCTTTGATCCCACACATTGTCGTAGTATACCTAGGTTTTCCGCTGATCGTATGTTCACAAAATTTCCAACGACACATGAGTTAGGTATGGTATATTGTGGTTCTTGAGTTTGTTTTGTAAAGAGACGAAAAATAACCAAAATACTATCACTACAGACACAGATTAAACCATTAATTATTTTTGTAGCTTTATAAATTAATAATGTTAGAAATCAGTAACAAAACAAGGTATTTTTAAAGATACAGTGACTGTGAAGATGTAACGTAACTAGGAAATGTACGATCACAAATTAGCCAAAAAATGATCTTATTTTTGTAAAGTCAATCATTGTGCCTAAGATTTTCCTATTGTTGCGTAGTGATCCTTTTTCTTTGACTAAACTCTTTTATCGTCCCTTTTACTGCGCAATACTGGTTTAACGATATAACGTAGCCGGATCCTTTTATGCTACTCTTGTGGTGTTCTTTCCCACATACAGTTTCGGTTCTCTGCGCCGTTTACCGGTTAGCTGCCAATAAAATTTAACATAAATATTGTAACGCATTGGCGTGTTACGAAAAAAAATCTGCAGTCGAAAATTTACCTTTTTTAAAAACATAATATTGTAAAATTAGTTTACTGTAATTATAATTTACTAGCAGCGCCCCGCGGTTTCACCCACGTAAGTCCCGATCCCGTGGGAATATCGGGATAAAAAGCCTATATGTTAATCCAGGTCTCCAGCTATCTACATACCAAGTTTCATCGCAATTGGTTCTGTAGTTTTGGCGTGAAAGAGTAACAAACATCCATACATCCTCACAAACTTTCACGTTTATAATATTAGTAGGATAACAGTGTAATTAAAACACTGATGATATTTTTGGTATTTATGGTCACACGTTTGTCCTCTATTACGCATGTCTGCGAACGTTTGCAAGCGTCTGTTTTTATGTCCTCGTTAAAGTCATATAACTCGCCATAATATTACTCGCGAGTCGCATTATAATATAAACAAATAAAAAAAATTTGCTAACCTTTCTAGGAAGTAATTCGGTAAAATAATATTCGTTCATGACCCTCCTTATTTTATATAATTTAAAAACTAGGTGAAGCACGGGTCCGCCCCCTAAATTAAGTCCTCGCAGCTCAACAAAAATCTGCCGAGAAAGCTGTTGAATGTCTACTAAACCCTTCAATATTTTTGCAGTTTTAATAGTAAGCAGTAAAAAGTCATAGCTCTAGTCTTTAGTAAGTTTATTTACTCATGTTATAAATGCATTTTGGTAGGCCTTTTGAAGTAAAACTTCTTTACGCACGCTTGACTTAGGGAGTAAGCTGGTGAATGCGTTACGAAAAGTGTGATAGTAGGGGCAAGAGAGAGGTGCGAGCACACATTTTATTTCTCTCATAGCCAGTTACGTTTCGTATGAAGTTTTATTTCAGTCGTGTGGTCTAAATCAAACTCGTTTTTTTTTATATTGTACATCCTTCACGCAGAAGTAGAATCACTTCATTGATTTAACGTTCGTAGAAGGATAGGCTACTTTTTATTCCGGAAAAGCGTAAAGCGTATTTTTTCACAGACATATAACAGTGATAATTAATTACTAAAGTTGCAAGTAACAAACAAAACATTTACGAGGCTTTCCCACGACTACAATCGAGCTAATTAATTGTCCATTACATCTAATAGGGTGTCACGCTGTGCGTGTTAATCTACTCACGTCAGAACGCCCTATACAGAGTATTATGTATACTCGTGGGCACTTCTATTTCCTCTTGCCCTCCATACAAACGTACTATTTTATAATTTCGAACGAGTTGATCAACAGTTAACACTAAGGCAAGGTCAAAGAAACCTTTTATTTAGTAAAATAAAAATAAAAAATACATTTCGAAATATAGGTACAACATACCTACATATTTTTTGTATTTGTATATAAGTTTAGTATGTCTTTAATGTATAACACAACTACGCTATCAATTCTGTCCTATTCCTGACTTCTGTGCATCCCAAGTTTGCCGTAAATTAATTACTATTACTTGTAAATTTAACTTATGCCTTCCATATTACAAGTTAACTCTTTACTTTAGTAATTTAGATAAACAATGTATTCTTATTTGACGATGGATTGAGCGCTGGTGTCAGAGCGTATTTTTATACAAATAACCTGTCAGGGCGCGTATTTTATACAAGTAACCAGTGTATAATTACGTAGCAATACTAGGGTACTAAAAATAAAAAAAATATTTAAATTGGTTTTTAATATTTTTTTATTATTATGATACATTATATATCTTCAAATCTCACTATTGTATTTTCTTACTATATTTGGTTTTTTCTCACGTTTTGCCAATTTTTACTTAGAGGGGATTTGGTTCAGCAAAAACTGACATGTATTTAAATTTTTTAGTGTTTAAAAGATATCGGGCATCGCTTACCATCAGGGGGGCTGTGTGCTTTTTTGCTAACATCGTAACTAATATTATAAATGTGAATGTCTGTTTGTTTGTTATGTTTTCACGTCTTCAGTACTCAAACGATCATCATGAAATTTTGTAAACACGTTGCCAAGGATACAGAAAGACATAGAGTACCTTACATCGAGCAAAAGAAGTACTGTTCCGGTGTAGAATTAAAAATAACTTTAAAATACCCCCGAACGGAAAATCCCTTCAACGATTAGAAAGGAGCTGATGATCTTCGAACGGCTGAACAGATTTTCTTGAATTATATCTAAGAACACTCTCAATCAAGTTACCTTAAAAAAAACGCATTTAAAAAATTATTTAAATCGGTCCATTCGTTTGGGAGCCACAGACACGTCAAACTTATAACACCCCTCTTTTTGCGTCGATGTTTAAAAACAACGTAAGGGGTCATTCGTTAATTAATTAGGACCTCTGTGTCGCCGACTGCGTGCCGCCCGTGAAAAAACTTCGCGTCGTGTCGCACATGAAGACGATGAAATTAGCTTGCACCTCGCGGGCGACGCGTGGTAAAGGCAGCCAGGCGGTAGCTTCAATTTCAGGCGGCGCCGTGCTACAGCTGTGCCGAGGCAGTGCCGTTATAGTGTGTGATGACCTTTACTCAACAACAATGTTATGATCCCATCTCGTGCCACTGTTTACAACTGGTTTAATGAGTTTAAACGTGGTCAAAGCAAACTCACTGATGATTCTCGAGAAGGAAGTCCTTCTACGGCGACTACTGAAGATAATGTTAGAAACAGTCTCAAAACCACTGATATAAACTATGAAAATCACTAACTAACAGCAACTGCCAAGTTGTTCGTACCTCTGTTTGTACTCAAGTCAATCGTTCTAAACATATTCCTACCCTTTTATAATCCCACAATTTGTTAATATTTATCCATCGACCAATAGTATTGCGTTACCGTTATAACCAGTCAAAATAATATCTATTAACTTATTTTTATTAAATAGTGAACTGTGTTATCATATGCATATTTACCTAAAGTTGAGATGTTGGCTATTATGGAAAGCATTTTTTTATCGAAAGAATCCTGCGCCCATGTACAACTTTTCTATCTTTCATTTCTCTTCTATGTAGTTTCTGTGCGTACAACATAAAAATATTATGTGATGTAATGAATAAATAAGTTTATATTAATTAATGTTTTCTTATTTACCACACCACCATTTCTCTTACACCTTACATACGTACATACTCGAATGGGAAACACCTTAACTTAAAAAGAATTAACTTAAAGTAAATATACATCCGATTAGTTATGCGATCCCGGAATCCCGGGACTTTATTTTAAATAAAAATATACTTAGAAGCCGCTTCCATAATTTGTTATCCAAAAAATAACTTTAGGTAAATATGCATCCGATTATCCCATCTCTAGTTATCATCTATTATAGTTTGTCCCTATTTTTAATAAAATAAATAAGAGTTTTTAATGTGGCGACAACAATAAAACGTGAGTGCTGTGCGGCTGATGATAGGAGCTGATAGTAGGGTGATATATCAACAGGTTCGGGCAGCTTTAGGCATTGGTATGAGTCAGAAAGCTTTGTACTAGATGGATACCTCATAATTTGACGCAAGATCAAAAAATCTTAAAAAACTTCAAAATATTTTCATTAAATACAGATCTAGAATCTAATGCTGGAAAATTAGTCACCATGATAAAAATGACCAGACATTAAGGTTGCACGGTACATTAAGATCACGCGCCGCTTTTCGGTTTAGAAATAGCGCGTAAAACGAAAAAAATAAATACACGTGATATCTCACTACACCCTCGGGATCCCCCTTGTGATATATTGTGTTTTTTCACACCCCCTCCCCCATTTTCGAGCCTTCCATGATTAACTTCAAGGTTTTTTTATATTGAGAAAATGTTATTGTGTTTACTTAAAAAATGGGACTTTTCCTGTAATGTAGAATATACTTTTCAAAATCATTGTATTTATTTTAAAAGAAAAGTTATTATATCTGAACGAGCGAAGAGGTAGTATGGCTACATGTATATACTGTAGACTCATCGTTCTCTTTATACATATAAGTATCCGAGGCCCCTGAAAACCTTTCCTATCTGTTATTTTGCTCCCACTATCAGTAATTTAACAAACCGGTAGTACACTTACAATATTGTATGATGATATATGAAAATGAACGCACTTATCTTTGCGGAGATTAACTCCCTATCCTATCTTACTGAATATTTGAAGTGAAAACTTCTTTAGGCACGTTGGGCACTTTTGGCACGGACCTCGCGTGGCCGTCACGCTCAGATCCCAGTTCAGACTATTCATGCAGTATAACTAAAATTACTTGAATAAGTTATCATTGATTAAGTTGTAACTAGATAAAACTGCTTCAAAATATAGGTACAACATACCTACATATTTTTTGTATTTGTATATAAGTTTAGTATGTCTTTAATGTATAACACAACTACGCTATCAATTCTGTCCTATTCCTGACTTCTGTGCATCCCAAGTTTGCCGGAAATTAATTACTATTACTTGTAAATTTAACTTATGCCTTCCATATTACAAGTTAACTCTTTACTTTAGTAATTTAGATAAACAATGTATTCTTATTTGACGATGGATTGAGCGCTCGTGTCAGAGCGTATTTTTATACAAATAACCTTTTTTAAACCTTTTTTATACAAATTACAATATTGTATGATGATATATGAAAATGAACGCACTTATCTTTGCGGAGATTAACTCCCTATCCTATCTTACTGAATATTTGAAGTGAAAACTTCTTTAGGCACGTTGGGCACTTTTGGCACGGGGAAAAAGCACGGACCTCGCGTGGCCGTCACGCTCAGATCCCAGTTCAGACTATTCATGCAGTATAACTAAAATTACTTGAATAAGTTATCATTGATTAAGTTGTAACTAGATAAAACTGCTTCAAAACTTCTTTTCAACGGTCAAACAATGTTTTTCGTCTTAGAAAAACATATGGGATATTATTAACTACAGCGCATCTTTGTTTACTTTCAAATCTATTTCACGTGGGCGAGCGCGCTGACGTTTATTGCGGCCGCATTGGTCATCTGGTTTATTTAAGGGTTAAGGCCGGGTGCACATCTTTGCTCTATGAAGAAGTATTTTCGAATACAGTCCTAAAGATATTATCTAAAATGTTGAAATGCCTTAAATAAAAATTATTAGTACACGAAATACGATCACCGACAAGATGTTTTGCTTCAAAGTCAAGCGCAAAGTCTTCGAGGGACTTTTTGTCCCACACTAAAGACGTAAACCGGTCTTTCAAGGCAGCAATGACATACCGTCTCGCCTCTTGCTGTCTTACCATACCATTGCGCTCACATGTCGTAGTTTTTTTAAATATCCCCTCTTGTACTTCATGATAGACTATGATATTCTGTAGGATATATTTGAAAATAGAACACTTACTTTAATCACTGAAAGGGTGTATGACTCTAGCATGCAGTTGCATTAAAAAAAAACTATCAGTTTACAAGTTATGATTGTTTGAATTTCCAGGTATTTTACCTCGGTTTCTGATAAAAGCAGGTGGAACGTGTAAAGTAAAAAAAAATACTCGTACGTATTTTTTAATTTTGGAACTATTCACTCAGTTTTTGAGAAAATCCATAAAAACTAACTTTTTTAAGTTTTTATGGATTTTCACAAAAATGGTTGTAAACGGATAGTTTTTTTTGTTTAATATTTAGTAGCCTGTATAGTTGTAGCCCATAGTGACAACGATGCGAGAAAACACGGAGCGCCCAAGCGGGGAGATGCCGCAAGGCGAAAGGTGTCATAAAACAAAAGATAAACATCAAATCATGTCACGCTATATCCATATTAAATAAAAATATTTAAAAAAAAAGCAGCATCATCGGTAACATGGACTATTGAAGTAAAATTTTGGTATTCCTGACCTAATCCTATATCTTAATTTTCTGATTGGTATTTAATTTTAGATTCACATGCGTCTGATACACAGTTTGAGGTTACTCGGACAGTTCCCAATGTGATTAAATTCGCTCATCTTGCACTAACGTGCTACTTGCGTAATATATTTAAAAAAAAAAAAATATAATTAAAGGTGTTGCATTTATTTGTAAGTTTGTATATGCAACTCAATGCTGCTAAATGTTTCTAGTCCTGTATTTTGACTACGAGATGGTTAAGTTCAAAAGCAGTTTTATTTATCAGCTTTGATTCATACACGTGACAAGTGCTTGATAGCATGATCTTCTGATATTTAATTTGGAATATACATATATTTGATCGCTATCTCAGTCTCTACCATGTTTTTCAATTGACTTCAGGTTATTTTGGTTTTCACTGTAGAGTTCTTTATTCCAAAACTTACTTCGTTGGAAAACACCCATCATGAGCATCTCAATAGTTCGGGCATTAGCCGAGCGGGCCCTTAAGCATTTCTATATTGCCTATGGCCTATAGTTGGAGGCAAATTTTTTTATGTTAACCGTAGGCAAATTCAGACATTTAGGTATTTCTTGGCCATCATGTTCATTGCACAATTGAAAAGTGGCGGTAACAACAGCGGTCTCAGGAGCTTGAATCGTTTATTTCTTTCAAAATATGTTTCAATTCAACCTTTAACGACTTATCTTCATTCTGAATATTATGACACCAAATTCTCAATATGTGATTACAGCACTGATCCATAACAACGTTAAACATTACTCTTGGTGCGCTCTAGGCAAATTTCAACTAAGTTGAAACGAATTTCAGTAGAAAAAAATCGGACAAGTTAAACGAACAATAAATCTACTTACAAGAGAGAACCGGTACTGTATCTCTGATGAAATGTTACATTGGAACTGTAAAACTGTGTCATGGTAGACCTTGGTCTACATCTCCAGTAGTTTCCTTGGAAACTTCAATTCCACCTATTATTACCCTCTAATCAAGTGTTTGGAAATTTGTGGTACGCGTACCTTCAGGGATACGCGAGGTTGCGTCAAGGGGTATGCGGAGCAATCACTTGACTAAGATTTTTTTTTTTTACTGGATAAAAGGCAACCAATATTCTCTTCTGTAGCTTGTTATTCAAAATTTAATGATGAATGATGATTAGTTAGGCTTATGGTGTCAAGAAGTGATGTTCTTTAATGGAACCGGTTTCTTATGTTTCGGTTGTCTTGAACTGTTAGAACAGGAGCTTCCGTACCGGGTTGTACCGGTTCAGATGCTCTGACAACGTATAAGAATTAGATACATGGAAGTAAGTTTGATACAATAAAATCATTGCATTGTATTGTAGGTTGCTGCGTAATACTTTCTTAATTATGTATAAATGTACGTGCTTGATGAAAATACAATGCTATCATATTGAATTGTTTCGCAGTAATAGTAGAAAAATCCGGAACAATAATGATGAATAACTCATTGTCTATATCTTTGTTAAGTTTCTTGCTTTGTCCTGAGTATTTTATTTTAAGAACATCGTTATTGCTCTTGCATTGTTTAAGACTGGTACAATTTTGTACTAATAACAGTGTGCAGCGGTGTGACGTCAAATATAATTGTTATAGTCAAACAGGAGTGGAGATTTCAGGTTTTAATTGAAATTCAAATTTATTTATTTGCTAATAAACATGGTAACAATATAGGATCTTATGGTATGTAGGTACAAGGCACAACATGTTCAGCCGCAAGCTGTGGCATGCAAAATTCAATTATAATTACAATAAATTGGTGATTTATGCAGAAAAACCTATCTTTAGTCTTAAATTTAAAGCTAGTACATAATTATATTTTGTTTGAACACTTGAGTAATCGCATGCACAGTAAGTACATTATTTGTGGGATGGCACCTCCACTTTACAGGAAACCTGCAGTTAACCAATATGGTGCCAAAATGTTATGGAACGATAGAGGACAAAGTAATTAATCAACAAAGATATAAAAAGGTTGAGTTTTATACGTAACTAGCCGTTCCCGTTTCACCCGTGTTTATGGTCACTGCTTTGCTCCTAAAGGTCGTAGCGTAATGTTACATAACATATAACCTTCCTCAATGAATACTCTAACCAATACAAAAATAGTTTTTCGAATCCAACTGGTAGGTCTGGCGATTAGCGCGTTTAAACAAACAATCAATCAAAAAACACTTCAGCGTTATTATATTAATATATGTAGATTACATAATATATTATATATATAATTTCAAACCATAGAACGCACATACATCTCAGAGTATGGACTAGACACCTGAAACATTAGAAACCATATCTACGACCACGAGAAAATAATATTGAAATTTGTATCTTAACACTAGAAACCTACCGGGAATTATTAAGGCTAACGATGGTAAATTGGATTTTGTGCTCATATTACTGCATGTAAAACTTTCTTCGGGTTAAATTACTTGGCCTTTAGTTCACATTTCCACAACAAACGAACCTGCGTTTGAGAGCTTCTAAGAACAAACTCACGAAACTGATAATAACAAGGAATTAGGCCAGGGTCTGTTCTTGCTAACAATTTGTGTCAAACTTCAGCTATAGGTATTAAGTGCTGTGTATACAGGACTCTAGGTTGTAGCTGATTATGTAGCTATCCAAGTTCAGGATTCAGTTCGAGTTCCGAGTCGATGATTTGGATCTTGTGACTGACTGTGATGTTTTGACTGTAGCTATTCTCAGTCTCTAAATGCACCTCGCTGATGCTGCTAGTAAACAATATAAATCGGTGTTTGACGAGATATTGACTTTGTGTGTATTTTAGCTTCGACCGGTTTCTACTGCTCCAGGCAGTAATTGTATGTATTTTAGCTTCGGCCGGTTTCTACTTCTCCAGGCAGACATACGTATATAGCTCATTTAGATTTTTCAAAATAAACACTTCGTTTCATTAGACGTTCATTATAACTAATTACATTTTGAACACATAATTCTACTGTGTGATTGTTTGTCTGTGGCAGACAAAAAAACCTATGTATATATAAATGTGGGGACTCAATAAGCATGTATTTTTGACTTTAACCAGTAACACGCTACAAAGTTAAGTCAAATTTCTTTATTGCAAAAAATTCCTTACTTGAAATCGTCTTTTCTCTTTCTATACTATTCTGTTCTAACATTTGCAACCCAATTACGTAAGACAAAAGAAGTATTTGTTTTTTATTATTTAGTAACCCGTAAATGGAAATGCATTATTGCGGCCATTGCTGGTTTACTAATGCTAACGTAATTTTAGTTGCATTTATTTTAAATATACGTTGGTGAAAATATGCGGCAAAAAATTTACGGCTGATTAGTCGCACATCGTGACCGCGCCCGTACACACGTGTATATTGAAATTAACCTTATATTTTAATTAGGCAAAGTGACTGTTCATATTATTTGTGTGTATATACACTATACATATTCATAAAAGTGTCTAATTTAATTGCCAAACAACAACTGCCCTTCTGGTATTAGGCAGCAGTGATGTAACTTGGTTCTTATGTTAACGGTACACGGTTAACATGCCTCAAAATACAGTAGAATGTTCGGTAATTGGCGATTATTCAGCGAATACGAATACTTGTTTCATGTTTCATTTCGTCACTAGTAATAACTTCAAACTTACCCGCACCACATACCACCACTTACCACACAAATAACACCCTATTAATTGACAGGAAAACATAATGAAAGTAGAACTGATTTATTTTCCTAGTGTCGTAGCTCAAAATTTTAACTACAATCTATAACCACCTTATTACATATATTTAAAGTAATTACGTAAAATTATACATCAACCCGTGATGAGTAAATAAAGTATTTCTTTTTAAATAACAAAGTTAAAACCGTCTGAATGCTAATTTGTTACAGAAAGACTGTATTACGCTGTTATGACGTAATGTGTCAGTAATAAAACAGTAATTGGCAGCAGTCATGCACAATTTCCGTTTTAAATTCTTAAATATTTATATTTTAATTTCACTATTGTTTATTTTTAAATTTTATTTTTGGAATTTTTTACTTATTGTGTTCTTTCATTATTGTTTAAATAAACAACCTGATCCCATTAGAAATTAAAGTGCAGAAAAGATCATGGCTTCTCTTCTCTTTCTATATTTTTAAGGTAGAATCACCGTTCTGTTTGATTTGAAAGCGGCCAAAAAATGTTGGAAAGTACCTTAGAATCTGTTTAGAAATCTTCTGTGACTTTTAAGTATTTGTAATGAAATAACTTCTTAGTTGGCACTAGGTGTGCTTTTTTAAAGCCTTAGTAGTAAAAAAACAAGTTCTTGGTTTGTACTTGACCTTTGTCTCTCCTAAGTTATTTATAATAGTAATGCTAACATAAAAACTACTACAATCTTGTGCGAATTGTTTGTCGTTGTAGTACCGCATAACTTTTGGCCGATTTGACAATTAAAAACCAAACAGATCGAGGAGTTTAGTTACTTTGTGCTGTAGATTGCGCGTTCTAGATCAAGTTATTCCACGCCGTCGTAACGAAGTTTATGACCAAGTTGCATTTCCGAGCAAAAATTATTTAAATATTTTACAAAAGGCTGACTTCCTCGTCTATATCGGTTCGTCAGACAAAAATTCATCCCCAGCGGACGAATTTGCCCTCTCAAAATTTCATTGAAATCAGATCAGCGGTTTATAGTGGACAATACTTGGACAAAAACATTTTGCACTTTATCCTTATAAATATTCATTTGGAAAAGCAGCTTATGTCCTTAAGGGTATCCAGTGAATCTTTTTTGCAATGTTTCTTAATGATCGGTTCAAGAGTTTGGTCCTCTAAAAGTGACAAACAGGGACTTTACGTTCTTGTTTTTGTTTGTAATATCAATTTAGCTACGAGGTTTTCATCTAAATGCCATAAGATACAACGAAAATCGTCGAGTATTTTATTATAATATTTTTAACTACGATGAGAACCACGACGCAATTAACGCTATTTTTTTTTCTCATACATAATAAACTCAATGCATCAAAATGACTCATATGTGCAAAGCTAGTGAAAGTACATGTTCAAACCAAATGAAGAAAAGTGATAGGTTGTCTGTTTCTTGCAAAATACGAGCCACGGAACGGTGCATGGCAGCGAAACTTTTTACGTTTCATAGTAATAAAAACTTTATTGTTCTCTGAATCGTGAGCGTCTTCAGTGTGCTTTTAGTTCGTCTGTCTGCATGTGTAGTGACGTTTTGTCTACCAAATTTTACAAAAATAAGTATATCATCAGTTCAGTGCATAGTTGAAAGTGAAAAGGAATGTACCGGTTTCAGTGATAGTGGTTTGAGTGAATACAATGTTGGTGTCTGCCGTGTCAACAGGCCACTTGACGGGACATTCGCTATCGTCTATGTTTCGGAGGTGCCGAAATCGATCACCAGTTACGGTAAGGTTTGGTGTGAATATAACGATTAGTGACACCTCGCATGAAATATGTATAAGAAATCTCTCTCACCTGTTAGTCATAAGAATGTATAGTTTTTTTGTATACAACCAAGGAAGAAAACAAACACACAGTGACCCTTACGCTAAGCGGGTATCAGGGAGCATAAAGAAGTATTTATGGTTGTTTATCTCCGAAGGCTTATTTAGAGCTGTATTACACCCACATTTCAAGAACTGTTTTGAGTACCATGTAATTTTTGTGGGTCTATTGCCGTCCACGGGTAAATTTCTAGTTTCTATACTGCTACTCAGAATTTTACAGAAATATCCAAATTGCAAAATAACCATACCACGTCATCAGGTCTTGTGTTCATGTAAGGTAGATCCTATTGTAGGTATTGAAAGAAGAATATAATGAAATAGTTTTTCGTAACAAAGAAGTTAGCCAGTTATTGTATTATTAATTGATTTTTAGTAGTACACTTGGTACCCTTCCACTACTTACAATTGTAAATGTAGCATGCCCATATAAATTCTTAAAAAAATACTCCGATACGACATGTTTGGCAACTCGGAACGTTAATTAGTGTTTCCTTCGGATAATAAACTGGTTTTGATATATAATACCTAATGATTCCAAAAAAGCATTTACAAGTTTCGGACCGATATAATTATACATATAGGTTTACGTAAAATTGTAAGACCATGACCTTAATTATGACACGAAAATGTAATTACAGAGGCCACATACCGACACATACTTTTGAAAAAAAGCGACTCGAAATATTAATTTATTTTATCTGTTTAGCGCCAACAAAAGGTAATTTATTAGTTATTGATCAAAATTACACATCAAAACACAAATGTCATCGGCCATTTTTTATTTTTTTATTTTTCGTGTGGAAACCCCCACAGGTCTTCACCTCACCGAAGCTAACGGTGAAGTGGTATATCGGAATCGAACCGACAAAACCACACGGTGTTCCGAGGCTGTGTTCGGTATACAGAAGAATTGTTTGCTTCGTGTAACTAAATTCGATATTAACATTGATGGTCTAAGAGCCCGTGAACCCCAGACCTTCGTTATTTTATAAAAGCTGAAAGTTTGTCAGCGCATGCTCCCAACACAGGTAAGAACGATGGACCATTATGAAGTTTGGGTTGCCCTGGCTTTGGCAGGTAAACGGTACTAAAGGTGTGTAAAATACCGATCTAACTTCATCAAATAATAAAGTGCGATTTTTTGGTATTATCTTCAAAATATTATTAATAATCACATTATTCATTACCAGACACTTAACATCCTGGCAACCCCTTGCCAGACATCCTTAATGTTCATGAAATTATAATTTTACTTACGTTATAGTATAAAAGCTGATTTTTATATATAATACTTGAGTAATAAGTTTGTTATTTTTTGTTTTGTTTTTTTTTTGTTTAAAAAAGACAACTCCCGCATTAGGAATATTCCTGTGTCGCGGGGGGCTTCACAAACATTTAAACAACGGACACAAAGAACACCCAGGCTCGGGACAACTATTTGTGGATCACACATATTTTTGTCCCGTGTGGGATTCGAACCCACAACACTCGGCGCGGCGTAGTGGCGAGGTGACCACTTAAACCATTGCGCCTTCCGTGCAGTAAATGATGTTTCTTCATTAGCCAGACATTTTTTTTTTTATTTTTTATAGGGGGCAAACGAGCACACGGGTCACCTGATGGTAAATGACTACCACCGCCCATGGGCACCTGTAACTCAAGAGTCACAAGTGCGTTGCCGCCCTTTAAGGTGGAAGTAGGGGAAGAGGGGGAGCGGGCGGAGAGTGGGAATAGGAGAGAGGGGGATTGCAGGGGAGGAAAGGGCGGGAATAGGAGAGAGGGAAGGGTTAGGGCCTCCGGTAACCTCACTCACGCAGCGAAAAGCAATGCAAGCATTATTTCACTGCCGGTTTTGAGTCGAGCCGGAAGAATGATGTCATTATATTTTAGGTTATGTTTTTTTCGCAATTTTAAAATTAATTCACATTTAAATAACAACTGCGCAGTGAGGAATCGCGGTAGACTTAACTCGCCATCTCACTCGCACCCACCCATATATATACTGCCTCGCGCCTACAGCTATCCTACATGCTTGTCTGGCAAGGGGTTGGAAGTTTCAAAAATGTCTGGCTAATGAGGAAACATCATTGACTTATTACTCAAGTATTATATATAAAAATCAGCTTTTATACTATAACGTAAGTAAAATTATAATTTCATGAACATTAAGGGTGTCTGGCTAGGGGTTGCCAGGATGTTAAGTGTCTGGCAATGAATAATGTGATTTTTAATAACATTCTAAAGATAATACCAAAATATCGCACTTTATTATTTAATGAAGTTAGATCGGTATTTTACACACCTTTAGTACCGTTTAAGTGCCAAAGCCAGGGCAACCCAAACTTCATAATGGTCCATCGTTCTTACCTGTGTTGGGAGCATGCGCTGACAAACTTTCAGCTTTTATAAAATAACGAAGGTCTGGGGTTCACGGGCTCTTACTCTATGAGCGGTGATTAAATTATTGCCTAAGTGTTTGACTCACGGGATAATAATTTTACTATAAAGTCGAAGAAAATTGAAAAGTTTTAGCTACTCGGAATAGACACACTAAATGAGAATTTCACAATCCCGAGATTCAATAATATGAATAGTTGTTTGAGTCAAGCAGAGGCGGACCCTAGGCTAATTTACTCTTAAAATGGCAGTATTACTGCATTAACTGTTATTAATTTACTTTGCCTGACTAACATGATTATCTTACTAGTTAAAATAGAAAGTGACAATGACCTCTGATATCTATAAACAGCGACGACTCTACTACGAGAATCTATAATTTTGTGACTTATCTCCAAATAAAAAAAAAAGTAGTTTTAAAAAACTCACTAACCTGCACAGACTCAGTTTATAGTTATAAAGTAGACTCCATCTGGAATTCCTGATACATACATTTATAATATTTTATATTGCCGCTGTCTAACGGTGTTTCTCATACGTCACCGGTCTGTTATGTTACCATTTTGCTTAACATACAACGGAACATTCCTTTTTATCATGTGGCCGTGATCGATCGAACTGTTTTACGATCAGCATTTGCTACGTATGAAAACTACACTTTCTGTGTAATTTTAAATTGGCTAAGAGATTATACAGGACGGGCCTGAAATCCATGAGTTTTGCATATCATATTGATTCTCCGCCAACTAAGCAATTTGAGACCTGTAGCGGTTTGTTAAAATTTCTGTATATGTCTTAAGGTAAAGAGCCATTTATGGAAACTCGTAAACACTCGAACAATTAAATAACTTCAATCAATTATGATGATCAAAATAGATACTTAATTAGCCTAATCCAAAATTTTGTAAAGATTTATATCAAACAATTTTTTAAAGATATCGAGTTGGAAGAAAACATGAGGCAAAGTTTCAATGTAAATCTTTTAAGATATATTTAGTGTTTATTCTTTTATACCATAACTAAACAAGGAGCCGTCTAAGCAGCTTCATTTCTTTATTTGAACTAATATATTTAAACTATTGCACTTTTGGCTTAAGCATTCACAATATACACAGAAATACATATTAGAAGATCATAATATCAAAACTTACTGAAGGTAGGAAGAAAGAAGAAAAGAGAAAAACGCTTCACTGATGACGGATCTCAGATCTGAAATTTATATTTAAATTACCTCATACCCGTTTGGATAGTCCAGCACTACTTGGAAGCCTAAAGTTTCCCTATACCAACCGTACCTATACCCCGTTAACCAATATCAGAGATGCTGCATCCCATTCGAAGCACGGTTCCAGGATATAATTAGCTGATTCCCAAATTGTGTAGGGCTGTAAATAAATATTGCACAAATTTAATAGATATCCATATTTAAAGACAAATCGCATAAATTTCTATTATTTTTATACAAAAACTTTAACTCTAACCTAACCTAACTAACCACTTCCAAACGATAATATATTATGAAATGGTCATATCACTTATCGAAGAAAAAAAAATATATATATCATACGTTACGCCATGCTGAGCCAGGTTATCACGGTTGCCAACTCAAACAAATTTTCATGTCTCGAAAAGTCTTGTTTGCATTGGCAACCATATATTTGCTGCATTCTCTAATTTAAAAATATAACAATCATGCGTTCACATTTGCTTGGACAGCCATCAGTCAGCCACAAACTTACGAATAAATGTAGTAGTATGTGATGTATGTTGAATGCTTTGCTTAGAAAAACATGCATCAAACCAACAAAAGTGGCAAGGCCTCTTTATTTTAGGAACCTTTGCCGCTGCTGCTAATGTTCTGCTTAGGCGAGAGTGACCCTAATTTTTGTCTGTCTTCCTTTTTCGCGTATCCCTCTTAATTGCAGCGGAGAATAGGTGAGGCAGCTGACACGTTTGCCACCTCTGGATATGGACTGGCACAGACCTTTCTCCGGGAACAGTTTCTCTTTTGGTGCTGAATGAAGAAAACCTCGGATATTACCTGTTATATATCCACACGTTCTCACAAAACACCACGGAGTAATTAAACCAATACCAATCGGTATAATAAAGCTATTACAACACATGAGAGTCTGTGTCATAGGCTAATGAAAGTACGACTAGAGTTAATGTGTATTGTAGCAGTCGATCAACAAACCTAGGAGCGATAAGAACCGGATTCCAATCCAGTGAGCCACCCATTAAAGCCAGCGTGTGGTACGCTACAACGCTACTTTGTTCTAATGAAATCGGAAATCGGATCCTATCGGTCTGAGTTCCTTACTGCCAGCAGTAGCTAATCATGTATTTTAATTAAACTACTAAGAAAATGTTTACTTATCGTTTGATGACACGATTGTATGTATAGGCACTTTAACATTGTTAAAATACCCATACATGCAAATGACATGGATGAGGTAGGGTTATAAACTTTAATAAGGGACGAACGATATCCTAACGATATCCTACATAAATCACTGATATTGCAATAATGTTGAATGAGGGGCTCGTGGCTAAGTGGTAACCGAGTAGGTTAACACATTACAAAGTTAAGTAATACTAGCCAGGTCAGTCTAAGATGGGTGACCATTCTTAACGAATTGAGACCCCTCCGTGCCTCGGAGAGCACGTTAAACCGTCGGTCCCGGGTGCCATAGAAACATCTGTGGTATTCGTTACGGGTAGTTGGAGCCCTAAAAAGTCCGACAACCGGGTCTAACTACAGAACTTCGATATCGCCTAGTACTTGGGTTGTGGAGGTCTGATGGCAGTCGCTTCACGTAAAATATCAAAGTTCGATCGTATCGTATTTAGATTGAGCCTTCCTCAACTTAGTTGGGAAAAGGCGCGGAGGATGATTGCAATAATGTTGAAATCTGGTTTCGTTTTTATAGCTGACAGTACGGTGGCATAATGGCATAAAATAGTGCGTCCTTATGATATTCGACCTTATCTGGATCCCTATTGTAGATTGCGAATCTATCTATTTTTTTAAAAACAACATAGCACAAAAACCCACACCCACGTGCACAACACTGCATCGCAACTTTCGCCCGCTTTTGTGTCGTTGTTACACAAATTCGTTCCTTGCATGTAAACTGACATTGTAACCGAATATCGAGCGAGCGTGATGCTAATAGGATTCGCTTAAGTAGAAGCTCGATATACTCAAACAAGTCTAATGAGCGCCTTTCATTTTTTCGGTTGAGGCTCTATTTTCGTTCATTCTATTTTTAGCCGGCACGTGCCAATGATGAATATGGATTGGTCGTGTACAAATAAATTATGTATGTTTGTCCATATCTTGGCACGATACCTGCAGTTAGTTTTGAGACGATGTTTAACAATATTGTTGACTTTGGTTATTTGTAAATCGTGGAGGCATAATTTTCAAATGTATTCGAACCTATTAATACTTCTTCAAGAAAGGAAGAGTTTCTCAGTCGTAAAAATGATTTTTTTTTGTGTATATTATGTTACGTGATATATTTGTCATTTATGGAAGATGAGATGTATCTCCATAGCCTACAAGGGTGGCAACCAGCTAATGAAAGTTGTAAGTGGCATGATTAAGACGCATTGAAGTCAGTTATATTTTTTAAAACAAGACATCACAGACATTTTTTTTACTGTAATGATTATTAGGTTCTAATACAAAAGAAACAACCAAAATAAAGCGACTATGAGTATTATAAAAAAAATATATTTTTTACTAAATTACAAAGTTTATAAGATTGTTCTTTGTTTACAATTGTTAAAAATAATATAAAATAGTGTAAAAATTAGTATTTAGTAGTATTTTAGTTATTAAAAAAATAATGCTTTATTTTGCTTCAATGATTTTTTTCCTACCTTATAAATGTATTTTATTGGCTCAATCGAGAGATGGCTTTAATTGCGAGCAGTCACTATTGTGTTCGAGCTCGTATCCCAAAAATTGCTTTAATTTTCACCATTAAACTTAAATACTTAATGATACGTGTACAAAATTCTTTGTTACGTATTTCTAAGACAATTTCGCCGCCAGTATTGTATCTTCATACAAACGGTCGGATCGCCACGCCTTGAGTTCGGTATACACTCGGTACCTGCCAGTTTGTATAATTGGATACAAAATTCGTATAACTCAAGCAGGTAGATGAAATTATGGGCAGCCCTATCGCGTGTTTGCGTACCGACCGGCTGTAGGTAATTATTTAAAGGAGCCCGAGTCACAATACTGGTGTATATACATTATACTGTGATTTCGCTAATGGTGAAATTTGGAATACTGAAAGTTTGAATATGGAAGAAGTGCACTAAGCTAATATTTTACGTTCATATTTTATGCGCTACCGTACCGTTCATCCCATCAAAATAAAATATTGCATGCTCGTTTCCAGGGATACAGATATTTTACTAATATTATAAACGTGCAAGTGTGAGGGTGTAGGGATGTATGGGTGTTTGTTGATCTTTGAAGCAAAAACTACTGAACCGATTGCAATTAAACTTGGTATGTAGGTAGCTGGATACCAGGATTAACACATAGGCTTTTTATCCCGATATTCCCACGGCATCGGGACTTGCGCGGGTGAAACCGCGTTGCGCAGCTAGTATTCATATAATTTTGTATAATATGTTGTTGAACAAAATGTCAATAAGAAGTTACTGATGTACATATTGACATATCCTCGGACTTCGGACATGTATTGACCATTGTCAATTAATCAGTTAATGGACAATATAAGAGCGCATTGAAGTTATCCTTTAGTTTTTACCGCTAAAAGATGTACGTGGGACTTACTAAGACCATTCTATGAACATTAGGTATAGAGCGGACCTAGTTCGCTGCCCAGTTTGTACCATATTTAAATTGAACGCCTATTTACAGGTCTACCACTAGTGACCAAAGCTATTGCGAAACACGGTAATGACATGACATTCAATTAAACAATGGACACAAAACAGATCCACTAAAATGAAAAGCAATATTCACTAAATATGTTTCAGATAGCAGCACTTGATACACATTATTCGAATTATCGCATCGCACGTCATAAATACATTCCTACCTTCACCCACGGCACAGTTAGCCGTCATAAAACTATATAACTATGTCAAACTATATCGAACTTGTATTGATTACGTTGATACAATTCAACCTTGACATTGGATCCGATTGGACTGTAATTGGTTTCAGCCGGTCCTCCTACGGTTCTAATAAATTATTTTTAATAGAATCGATTGCCTCCATCACTAGAATATAGGTTTGTATCGAAATAAATTCCTTGAAATTATTATGTTACTCTTACTCTTAGCGCTACAAATTATGTCCTTTCGATTCTTTGATTCGATTCGATTTGATTTCGATTTTTTTAGTCCTAAATGGTTAAGCTGCTCTAGATCGCCTCGTGTCAGTTCTCTATATCTCCTCCATTGGGTTTGAGAGTTTAGTACAGTTTATATTTATTCGTTACTCCGACGCGGTTTTCACCACAATTTTTTAAGTCTTATTATATAAGTACTCCGGCTGGTGGCAAGTTGATTTACGGGCCTGGTAACACTCACCACATCAATCATATCATTCGTGCGGAGCTAAACGGCCTACTTACCTGCAGTAATTCCAGTCGTGTCAGACAGGACGCAAATTCGAGTGTAAACCTACTGGTTCCAACCTCATAATTATCAATAGATGTCTCGTTTTAAAAAAAGATGTGTGTGTGCCATTCACACACACAATTGAATTAACCAACGAATTTTAAAACGCAAATGCAAAAAAAAGATACACGAGATACATGTGTCATACAAGAAGGCTTCGTAGTACGCAGGCGCAAAGACAAATAGTATAGGAAACACTGTATACTTCTATTCTATCTCATTCTCTCGCAGGCTAAATCCTATTTATGAATATGTTTGTCTCTTTTCAAAGATTATAGGAAACACTGTATACTTGTATTCTATCTCATTCTCTCGCAGGCTAAATCCTATTTATGAATGTTTGTCTCTTTTTAGTGTGAGTTTTTCGTTTCATCGAATTTCGAATCACAACAATTCTAAAGAAGTTTCACTTCAAAATAATAACCATAGAGTTCTTTAGACATTAACATGTTTCCTTATGTTGATAAGGTTAGTTTATACCTTTACGAGGGCAAACAGCAACACTTGTGTAACATTGTTAGTGTATGAGCGCTCCATCCATCCTATTTTTATCTGACGTAATCAGAGTAGCCTATGTCTTTGACGTTGCGGATTGACGTTCTCCTGTGCAATGTGCATTTGATTTGCACATGAAGTACATCCAAGGTCCGGGTGTTTCACGATACTAATTAAAGTAATTATGGTTGCTATGATAATCTATTCAATCCAGTATCGTATTAAGAATATAAAAACTGGTATTAATTGGTAGGTGGGTATTTACCTACAGTAAAACAAGAACTAAGAATAAGTATGACAAATAATACTTAACTTTTTATTGTTTACTGACCATGGAACGCCGCAGGTTAAGCAGGGGTATTTTATGGACTATTAGAGAACAATCTCTGTACAAAAATTTGTAGTTGTTGCCCTGGCCAGATAAAGCAGCTAGTCTCTCGGGAGCGCTTCTGGAGAAGAATGTGTTCCTCTCCAGGATAACGCGCTGACCAGGACCTACCGGTTTAGGTATAGACACTGAGTCGTGTTAAAAGCGAAATTGGAAACACGGTGTTGTTTTAATCGCTCTCATTCACTAATTTTCCTCGTGCTATCGGTGCAGAAAACAAAGGTTATGAACACAAATATTGAACCAATTGATATAAGGTTGAGGAACGGTCACAGGATTCACTACTTTGGCTCCCATACAACATTTTCACGAATAACATATACATATGTTTTAAATTACTATTCATCGGGTTTCAGTTTTATATCGCCATACCAGTGGATCAAATCTATTCCACCGATGATTGAAGATTTATGACTGACGGCATGTCGCTGCAGAATGCATATTACCTATTTTCAATCGATCGTTGTCAATAAAGTTTGCACGTAATATGTCTTGTAAATAAACTATTCTCTGCCTTTTACGTAAGACTAAGAAGTGAGAAATTTTGGTCCCGGAGAGCATTTCTAGGTAGAGGTAGAATTCAGGCATACCTAATTCGCGCTTTGACAGTGTCATGGGCAAAGGAATAAGATACAATAACATTAGAGTACAAGAGTGGTGAACGATAGCCGTCTATACTAATTTAAAATCTTTAATATATAGCCCAATCAATCAGTCCAAATATATTGACAAAAATTGTCGTCAGATACGTCACGCCTCTTAAAACTGTAATTAGGTATTTTGCCACTCTTGAAGATGGGTTATTTTAGGTATCTTTTATATGATCGCCCTGGAGATGTAACATAATCAGATATATCATTAACGTTACAGTTCACTTGTAACTATGTCAACAAATCTTGAAAGTCAATTTTAATCTACTTCGTTGTCGTATCGAAATGCAGATTTCTGTTTACTTTGCAGTCGCTCGGCAGGGCTAACACCGCCAATTACTAAAAAAATACCACTATTTGGTAATAACTAGGATTGCCAGATAGGAAGGGGAATTCTCTACGAGTGTTTATAGTTTTATACACCGATAAGTGTTTACTTAAATACCTATTAAGTTATAAAAAATCAGATAGACTGCAACATGTACTCTGAATACCATCGGAAAATTACTCACTACGCAAATCATCAAATCGCGGTAAGACGCTTTAGTTTTAAGTGGGAACAGGAAAAATTATTAAAGACGTTTGTCGTGCAATTTGGTTCATGTGCAAACATACTGTGTAGTTTTTTACCCAACCCTACTTGTGACTGACTAGTGCATTCAATAGCTTTGTACTTAAGAGGAAACTTCCTTCTGTTTGCTAATAGGACCATTGTCATTAAGGCCACGCGCTTCCCGCGCTCGTGTCTAATACCTACCCATTCATATTGCATCATATCGTACTTCATGCTTCAACTTTTTTTTTCTATAATAATAATAGGTCAGTGTGTGTGAGGAAGGTATATGGTATATAATATATATGGTCCATTGTACATTCAAATATTAATTTCATCTATTACATTATTCTGTTTATATAAAATATGATTAAAAAAATCAAAGTATATCACAAAATAAAAAAATTAAACGTAAATATGTATAAGCAACTTTACGAATTAAATAATTTATCTCGGGCGAATAACTTAAGGCGCGTACATGAACATCAAACTAGTAAGTTAAAGGTTTTAA
The DNA here is from genome assembly GCA_949752705.1 of Callimorpha dominula. Classification (NCBI taxonomy): domain Eukaryota; kingdom Metazoa; phylum Arthropoda; class Insecta; order Lepidoptera; family Erebidae; genus Callimorpha; species Callimorpha dominula. The sequence goes on along the minus strand of OX457008.1, from coordinate 5,246,711 downwards.
TTCCTAATTTAGCTGACCCTGATTTCCTTAAAATTGATTTCGCATCCCATAAATAAAATAATCACACGTAATTATAAAAGCTAGAGAATTATAAACACATGGTAAAATCTCCACTTAAACCGGAAAATGACTAGAGAAAATATACATTAATCGCAGCATATGGGGTCGTGGTGAGGTTTTAGATTCCCCCCCCCCCCCCGTTGAAAATTACGTGTATTTCTTTAGTTCAAAATATATTTAAAGTTTTCATAATACAAATGAAATGGGTGCACATGATATCTCAGTACTACTCCTTTGTGATATTTCGTGATTTTTCTGTCTGGGTGTAGTTACCTATCTATCTCTATATAAGTATGTTTATCAGCAGTCTGGTTACCATAGTACAGGCTCTGCCTAGTTTGGGATCAGACGGCCGTGTGTGAGATGTATCAAGTTATTATTATTATTTTTTCAGGATTGTTAGGTAAAACAAACTCTACCTTCAAATTAATAATGATTGGATATTACAGTGGTCATGTTTGTGTGTAATTTCATTGAATGTATATGCATAACTCATCAGTATTTGTCCAATTGGTCTAGTTAAGAGTGCACGTAAGTTATCAATCTCATTTTACTTACAACATCATTAATATTATCCATAAACGCCATTTCAATCACAAAATACGTCGCGTACGATATGCATATATACAGTCGCACTAATTTCTCGTTGCATACCGTGTCGTTATTGTGAATATGTAATAAAAGTTAAACAAGGCTTCGGAATATCAATGTCAAAGACAGTGTTATTAGTCTTGACCGCGTCTTAGGGCAAACTTAAGTATTTATGTTCGATAATGTGAAGGCCTTCTTCAAGCCTACCTTGGCTCTCCCAAGGGCAAATACCACTATTAAAATTTCTGAGAGCCACATTCCAGTTAGTTACATAGTAAACGTAAACAGAGAATTCGTAACGACCATACATAGGCACAGATGTAAATTACATAAAAATTAAATATCGGATATTTAAGTATTCTTTTTTGTGTGTAAATACCCCAGGCACCACCCTCCTGATAGCATCATGAAGCGGTAATGTGGAAGTCGAACCAACGTAAACTACATAGTGATTGAGATCTTATCTTTATATTTCCATCATTCTTGCTGGTAAAATATGTATAAAAACCACTGTGGATTCTCTACTTTACATATTCCAGCAAATTTATGCTTACCATCCATGTTAAAAAAAAAAACTGACGTAGATTTAATATTTAGTAGTTCTATGACTAACGTTATAGTGTTTTAATTTCATAAACCTCAAAATTCAATTTGTCTTCCGCAGCAAACTCGTCCAGAGAAGCAGTTATCATCCTTGGCATCAGGACCTCCACCACCAGCGGCTATCGTTCCCCGCGCTACCGCCGATGGCCCAAAACCACCAGACTGGAACGGCCAACCCAGAAAACATGGATCCAGCCGATTCAACGTTCACAATCACAACCAGGAGCTGGTGAAACTGCCGCCTCTTAAAGGTAAGTTTCGTTGATAACATGCCGTTCCAGGTATTTTAACTGATAAGCTAATGTTTAAGCAATATCAGTCGCAGCTTGTAGTCTTGGCCGTGGCCGTGCTCCAGTTTCATACCTACATACAAAACCAGCAACTAAGAACTTACATCAAACACTGGAGTGTGGAATTAAAAATACTAATTTTCGCCCAGAGGTCGAAATTCGGCACTAATTTATTAAATCTTTATGTATAGGTAAATACGTTGTTTATCCGCGATGAACTCCTAAACTTGTAAACCTATTTAAAGGATTTTTTTTACACTGTGTGCAGTTTGGCCCAACTTGCGAGATAGGATAGTTTTTGTTTTTACTGAAGTGAAAGTTTAGAACCGTTGTGATTTGAAATTTGATGAAACGAAAAACTCACGCTAAAAAGAGACAAACATTTATAAATAGGAATAAGCCTACGAAAGAATGAGATAGAATACAAGTATACAGTGTTTCCTATAATATATGTCTTTGCGCCTGCATACTACTAAGCCGTCAGAAAATGCGTCAAGGTCAACATGGTGTAATTTTTGTGCATTTGCGTATTAAAATTCGTTTGTTAATTAATTTATTTTCATTATTTAACACATTTGTGTTAATTTGACTAATAACCTTCATATACATTATCTTAAATTAAATTTATTAACAATTATGTGTGTTAATTTTACTTTTTAATTCTCATTCTCTCGTCGTCTACTTTTTGAAGTTTCACTTCTGCCGTGTGTGAATTGCACACACACTTTTTTGCAAATTACTTAGCCATAGCAATGCGTGGCCGGATAGATAATTATTGATTAAAAAAGGCCATGTTCAGATGACGGGCGTTGAACGCGCGTTTTGCTAAAGCGCGTTGACACGCCTCAACAAGAACACGCATTTTGGTTCAAGTTGTTCACATGCTAACACGCGTTTCGCTACGCCCTCAAATTAGCTACTAGCACGTCAAATTAGATCATTGGTCTGTCGTCCATCCTTCACATTTCAAATGAGCGCGCGTTTTCAACGTGACAACACGTGATTTTAATAACAGGATTTGGCCATGTAAATAAAAGTCCAAATACCATTTTTCACATAGCATGAGTTCGGTGACACTTCATTTCATACATTTCACGCAGTTTATTTTTTTATAAAATACAAGAAATTAACCCCAAATTGATAGAGAAATTAAAACGCCTATTTTCAACGAATACAGAACTCGAACTCAACTGCGACAACGCCGGTTCAACTCCTGAGAAACCTTCTTTCAATGCCCGAAAAACGCTCGCCATATGAATACTTAACCCAACGCACGTTCGGCCAACGCCCGTTATCTGAACTTAGTCTAAATCTCCGTCAAGCCTGCCAAAGACGCGAGTCTGCCAAAATAATTCAGTCGACAGACTAGGAAAATGTACTAAACTGTTTTCTCCTTACCTATTTATTTATACTAGAGATCGCGTGGTGGTCTAATTTCGACCATGGTTTTTTCATTGGCCAGTATAACTTGAGATATCATCATAGACTTACTTACCATGGCAGGTAATCACATATTTCACGTAATTTTGAAAGTTGTAAGACATATTGTTTAAATATTTTTTTATTTCTGCACTTCTATATATAAACTGTAAATATTCCAAAATTCGCGTAATACGTTTGCGAAATTTTCTTAAAAAGGGGTACAAAGAAGAGAATTCTTTGTACCCCTTTTTAAGAAAATTTCGCGTATTGATATAATGATATATATTTTTAGGAAATCTTTAACATTTATCTTTCATTATTACATTATTGTTTACGGAGGTTTAGAAATATCAGTATCCATTTCCTTTAGAAATACAAGTGTGTGGCAACTTCTTCCTAAGATTAATACTAGTTCTGAAGCGAAATCAAGAATCCATTCTTCTCAACTATGACACAAGCTAAAAGATAAATTTAAACATCCTTGAAGTTTATATTTATCGACTGAGTAAATCTCAGTAAGTCAGTTGACTCTTTCAATTTGCGACAAACGAAGTCCCATGTTTTTTTGTCTACCCTACTAATGAATACTGAAGTTACAAGGACAATCGATTTTATTAGCTGTTTACGTCAAATGAATTATGGAGCTTCTCTGCGTGTACAAGGGGATTTATTTAGCATGTGACATATTTTAAGGTGATGAGGAAACTGTTTACCTTTTCCTCACCACCTTAAAAGATGTTTACTTCATAATTATCTCTATCATAAATTATTTCTTGACCATGAAGGGTTTCCAATAGGGAAATATTATTAAGGTAGTTTTTGTCTACATTTCGGTACAAATTTCGTCGTCCATGTTTACTGCTATCTGCTCCATTGTATTTATTGGACTAGCTGCCCCGACAGACTTCGTTCTGTCAAAAGTTATTGATTGATGAAATGATGACAAATGTTTAACAGCATCGACATGTGTTTTAATTATTATTTACTCTGTGTTTTGTATAGGAAAAGAAAAGTGTTGTTTTTGCTATTTTCCTCGACATTTTTTCGCTTTTTCTCTACACTCTTGTTCCTTAACGAAAAAATGAAAAAAAAAGAAGCCGAATTGGTCGAGCCGGTCTCCAGTTTTGGGTTTAGCAACACATTTGGCCATTAATTTTTATTTATATAGATAGATTAGTCAGATAATAGTTCTTGACATTACCGTTAACAAAGTTATAAGTCAAATCATCCAGTTAAAACGATCACATATTAGAGTTTTATTTACTACGTATTTATCGATGCTGCTATCCACAGGCTTGCATTGTATTGTAAATACTTACCTTAATATAATATTCTTGTTCTACTGTAGTAAAATTATTATTAGACCTGGACAAGACTGGCATCAAATCGTAAAGAATATGCTGTAAACTCGGTTAAGAGAACGGATTGTAATCTAATTCTCACATAGTAAGCTACTATAGGGGAATTTCATCTATTTAATATAATTTCAAACGGGACTTCTATAACGGGATTACGACGCTTGCAATCTCGCCGCGCGTAACCATCTATTTGACTTGCGTTCTATTTCATTCGTTGTATAACTCGTAAGCATCTGAAGGTCGAGATTCTCTATTACTCTGAGCTATTACTTATTATTCTGAAAGTAGCAGAAGCAATTTAAGTAGGAGCAGTTTGTTGTGTGGTGTTCTTTGTAACCAGTTCGTCTAGTTAGTAGTTTTTTTAAGAATACTAGTAAAGTGGGTCACCTATTACTAGTATTCTTGTTAACCCCTCCAGCTAAGCTAAATACTTGTGTTTGGAGTGGGTTCACGTCATTAGTGTACTGGGTGGGGTTCGAACCCGCAACCACTCATCGCAAGTCTGACGCGTTCAAAGTTATGCGCCGCTTATTGATGTGTCTGTCTTACATGACTCCTTACTGCTTGTGAAGCGAATGAAGTAGTTAATTGCAGCAGCGTGATACATTTATCATCATATTCATTTTATAACCCAGTGGTATGCATGTGTCGAACGCACAATGATTTTCGGAGCACCATAGAGCCTTCGACATTTTCGATAGCAAATTCTCAAAATTTTAAAATAATGATAAACATGTTACGTCTCGGGTATAATTGTGTATTTGTTTTGTAATTATGTAATATTGTAAGTAGAAAATACTTTTTTATTCTAAATTCTCATAATTTCTTGTTTTCTTTATATAGATTAGCAACACAGCCCTATCCGACCTAGTTTAAAACATAACTGTTATATTATGCTCAACCTTATTTTTCTAAGTTCTGTTTGTGTGCCTAAACTAAATAAATAATTATTAGTATGGTGAGTTTCTAGATGGCAACATTTTGACTTAACATCGTTTTCAAACTCCTCACAGAAGTACCCATCTACCACCTGCAATAGATGATGATAAAAATAACAATATTCAAGTTTCTCCATTATTTGAACGTCCAAAGTTTGCATATCAATTATCACAAGTTTATGTGACAAGCAAGAACAGCCGAGGAACAGAGTTTCAATACTTTTTGTTATGAAACATTCAATCATCTATTTATAAACTTACTGACAGGGTTTTATATCCCGAGGTCGTTGTTTGATTTAGATATAAAACGACAAGGACCCGTCAGTGTTAAAAACTTTTGTATTCGAAATGTCCCCTAGTTTTGTTTTAAGGTAAAGAGAACTTAGGTAGCAGCAGACTTCTGCTCGAAGTGCTGCCACGAAGCTCGTTTGAAGAACTTAATTAAAAGCTTTTATAAAATCCAGCGTCGAGATGAGTATAGATTCTGTTTCATCTTGTCTAGGGACTGTTTGCGTACTCTGAACTCTTCGAGATTAATAAAAGTGAATCAAAAGAATATCTGGACGATATTCAGCATTTTTAGGTACGAGTCTTTCTCTTAGTTTCTTGTCTGTTAATAATTTCTGTAGGAAAATATATTCGAGATACGGATGTATTGTACTTAAATCGGTAATAATTAATAATTAAATTTTTTTAAGTATATAAAATCTAGAGAAGCTGCGCTCCTGTTGTTGAAAAAAATTCTAATCAGCAGAACTAGTAAGAATTGTACAAGTATTATTATATGCAATTATCCCTTTTTCTTTTTTTTTGTACTTATTTGAAATATTGAATGACACAAATACATAAAAACTTTCGCGCATAGAGATGTGCCATAATTATTATAGATTATCCGAGCTAATAATGGTAAACCAATTTAAGTTTTTCGCCATCTTATACTTAACTATAGAGGCAAGAGTCGCTTTTTCTTTAAATATCTTCAAAGAGTAAGCTTTCTGTAGATACCTATAACGTGGCAGTACTTTAATATCTAGATATTGTGTTAGTATAATACTAATTCTGAACATGGGTCTTAAAGGGAATGGACTCTGATAACAGTTTTAATCTTCTTACCGACTTACAAAGCATTGCCTATGTCTTCGTTCCCCTAACCTTGGCGCTAAGCTGAGGTTATTACGTGTTGGGCTTATTACGTCGATAATATTTCTCTAACACTTGTCACCTACTTGTCACAAGCTGTTCTATCTCAACGTGATTCCTTTAATAATAGGAATATTACACTCATATATTTAATTTAAATTCATATACACGAAATTGTACTTAAATATAAGCGACAAAGAATCAAGCAACATCAACTTATCAATTGAAAACAAAACCCCTGTGCTTTTTCTTTGGAAGAGTTATTATTGTTACCATTCGGCGACAAGTTATCTAGAGCTCTTCTTCAACTTTGATTTTTTCCAAATGGATGGGATCATCGGAAAATGTATGCCACAACCTAGTCGCAATGTCTTCGGAATAGATCTTCTTGTTATACTCCTGTTAATAATTACTCCAAACCTATATTTCAACACTAACTGTTGTCCGCGATTTCGTTCGCGTGGAAATATCTCACGGGAATTGCATTTTTTTCGGGATAAAGCCTATGTGCTATTCTAGATTGTAATCTATCTCTGTGCCAAATTTCATTAAGATCCGCCCAGCCGTTCTGGCGTGATTGAGAAACAAACATCCGTGCATCCAAAATGTCGCATCTATAATACATCGTAAGTAGTAAGATAACATACGTCCCCTACTAGAAATCAATCTTTACCAATAAAGCACGCTTAAGCCACTTGTAATCTTATAAGACCCAATGACCTACAGAGTGGACTGCACGTTCCGTAATCTATATGTAAATCTAAATAAGGCTGAGTTTACTCTCTTGCCCTGCTTAAGAAAAAGACATTTTGTAAAAATCGACTAACTGATGTCCACTTGTTCTAAAAAAAATATACAACAGTGATTTCACCCCTGTCGGTGAGATTAGTTAAGAGCTTTGTGGGCTATATATTTATTTATGTACAAATACGTTTCAACAAAAATTTATCAACAAATGGCGGGAAAATTTTTTTTTGCAAATCAATAAATATCTTGTATTAATAAAAAAACGATAATATGATGATTTAGAAAAAAAATTTTTTTTTTAACAACATTACTTGGATTTTTAAGTTTTTGTTTAAGTAAAAAAATTGTTATAAACAAAGTATAAATTTTTTTTTAACTTTTATGGCACGATCTTGTTAAGTATGTATGTAAGAAAGGCTCTACAAAGCGAAATTTTTTTACGACCATTATTTAAACATTTTTTTTCACTTACAATTAAGACGGTAGTTCGAGAAAATTTCGTTAGTTAACAATTGTTTAACTTGTTGAAAAATTAACTTTAAGTAAAATTTCCAACGGGAATAAATTTATTATAGTGTTCAGAAGACATCATAATTTTTTCAGATTAAAAAAAAAATATTCAATACCTTAAAATTAATTAATGTGCAGTATTCCCTTTTGACGCCACGTGCGCATCCTAAAAATCTCACGTGCAGACCTATTTTCAGCGTTAAATTAAAATTATAAAAAATGGAGATAGAGTTCCGGGAGTTTGGAGTTTTTTATTGGGAATTTCCTCCTCTTTCAGAATCTTGTTTTGAAATTTCTTAAATGTTAATAGTTTATTAAATGTTGGCAAAACACGAAATGCCATTTTCTTTTCATCTTTAATTGTTTATAACTCTTGCAATTTTTTATGTGCACGCTTTTGGCACATTTTTCTAGACGTCATTCCGGATCCAATGAGCTATCGCACATAATTTTAAGAGCAGTATCTCTATTTTGTACCATTTTCAACTTGTCGACTAGACTATAAGGCCGCCAATTGTACAAGGTCTCTTAGTTTGTAAGAATATCGATATTCAGTTTTGTATCGTTTCCTATGTTTTGTACAATAAAGAGTTTATCTATCTATCTGTCTATCTATCTGAAATAGGCACGATACTAAAATTACGATCTTGATTTAGATATTAAAGGTTGAAGCGACTGGACATGTAGTTTATAGACTGTTAGACAGTTTAATAACTAACTAACTATGACTAATGTGTCCCGTGACATGAGTTTTCGTACGATTTTATGTCTGATTCCCAAGTTAGATAAAGTTTTGCTAAACTATACTTTATTAAAGAAAACTTTCAGAAGATGTTGTGACACAGAAGTTCTATTGGTTCTTTTTTATTGTTGCATTACAAGGAATCTTTTGTTTAACCTGTAGTACAATACTCATTTACATTTCTATCCTTTGGTTTTTTAAGACGTTCGTGATATAGTTTGCACGAAGTTGCCAAATACGTCCTCGTAACCTGTAATCTTGTGTTACACGATATTAACAGCGATACAGAAATAAAATTCACAAGTAGGCACACTAATAAATTACGTTAACGTCCCATACGTTAAAGATATTTAGCCAGATACATAGATTTAGAGCAGGGATCCTATTTTGTGCGGACCTTACGTAAACAGCATAATATAGAACAGAAACTTTTTTCTTTCTTAAAAAGCCTTAGTTCTTTTGTTCTTGATATCTTCATTGATTTGAATTTTAACAAAGTAAAGGACGATGTAAAGGCTGGGCGAGGGGAGTTTGGGCTTAGAGTTTATATGTAAAAAAAAAACGCAAAACGGACCACGACGTTCATATTATTTTAAAAAGGTACCCCAAATGAAACTAATTGGTGATCTCTGATCTAGAGGATCACAACCTTTATGAACAAATAAACAAGACATTCGGTATGTACGTAGGATTATAGATACGACACTAAACTTGTTAAAAAAAAAATTTTTTTTACTGTTCATGAATAGCATCCGAAGTCTATATGTAATATCAGGCAAATATTTATAAAACTTAAAGACTTTGCTTTGCAACACTGACCGTAAGATCACTGAGCCTTTTTTCTTAAAACCTCTCTAAATTTGGAACGTTTTAAATCTTACTTTTCACATTTCTAGAAAACTACCAGATTGACAATTTATGCAGTCAACCCTTTGTGGAAGCTTTTTTTGGTCACGTGACAGCCGCTCATTTTTACCCCGGATGTAATTTTTCATACTCGCCAAGGGACACCATTTCCCAAGGGGAAAACGGCTGACAATGGCTTTTCATAACGAAATGGGACGCACAAGAAACCCACGGATATGTATCTAATATTACTATTTCATATTGGTCTTTTTTGATACAAGAAACATTTCGTAGTTAAATTTCTTATGCCAAGGGCCAAGTCTTTCAAAAAATAGTAAGGGATTGTTAGCGTGCGACTGGATAGTTATACGACTTTAATCGTAAATTAAGCTTAGAACAAAATTAATTAAAAGTATAACATTTTTAAATGACTACCGTAAAAATGTTAACTGTTTATTACATTATGATAAAATGAGATTTACTTTCGTAAGTTTTACAGCTTTGTTTTATTTATCGAAACATAATTTTCATATCGAGTGAGATGCGATTTGTTACGCGTCGCATTTCACGCATTTGTTTTTTCGGTATAGAAAGTATTATATTCGGCGTCGCCGAATAACCACGGTGTTGTCAGCTATATTAATAAAGACTCGGTTGGAATAGATTAACGTGTTTTTTATATATTTTTTGTTCAATACTGTTGTACTTAAAAACTTAGTTACGAACAAAAAAAAATGATTTTAGTTTTATGTCTTTAACATTAAACATTACTAATTTGTAAATAAATTGGTTTTAAAATTAATATTTCCTCCTAAACCTCCTCCTTTCTAAACAAGTATTGGTGACTAAACTATATAGAGTTACATGCATATTATATCTATAACTTAGCCGTATTCCACAAATTTTCGGAATGAATTTCAATTATCCTAATTACATCATGTGCTATTATTTTCAGAGAGCCATGAGTGTCCTGTAACCTAAGATTTCTTTTATTGGTTAGTATCCGTGGGGCACAGAGAGACTGATTGAAAATTTGCGCCAGGCATACTGAAACAGATCGTTTTCGACTGTCACGTGAGATACACATTTTAAGGCGAATTTGATAGATAGAGTTTATGCCTGTAATGTTTTCAAACGGTCATGACTTGCAAACGGATAGTTTATTTAAAAAAAAAAAGCGGCAGTCGGCCCTCACCCGAAGAGGTACGCGAATGGCGTGAGGCCGCTCGCCGAGCCACCATGGCTCGTTGGTCGTCCCGGCTGGAGGCTCCACGTGCTGGCTTTGCCGCCGTGGAAGCGCTCCAGCCGGCCATCAAGTGTGTGTGTGTACTTATGTACGCACGTAAGAAGTTATACATCTTTGGCGCTAGTTAAATGAAGTTTATTTAAATATTATAATAAATAATACATACCGTCAACTAACCTCAAATTCTACAAACGTAGATAGGTACTCAAAGTAATATTATGTAAAAACCATTTTTATCACTTATAATCACAGTAAATTATCTTTCAATCAATAAATTGTTAATAAATATCAGTCACCACGATATATTAAAAAATATATATATTTATGTATATTTTTATATACTTCATTCGGACTAATACAAAACACGTGTTGTAGGTTCAGAAACACTTGAAAAGTCTTGTGATTTAAGGAAGTGTTCCTTTTTCAAATACAGGCTGTGTTTGAAAAAGGAACACAGCCCCGACGCAAAAAGGAGGGTGTTATAAGTTTAACGTTTGTATCTGTGTCTGTCAGTGGCATCATACCTTTTATTTGAACGGATGGTACGATTTAGATTTTTTTGTTTGTTTTATACTTCAAGAACATCTCTCTAGCTGTCTGAAAATCATTAGCTCTTTTCTAATCGTTAAATGGAATTTTCGAGTTGGGGAGTATTTTAAAATTTTAATTTATACTTGTTAATAAAAAAGAAAGTAAACATAGCACACAAATAGTATATTTGTTTGTTATCTTAGGAGTATACATATAAACATCATAATAGTTTCTGAAGCAAGCACGTTATATGTATGTATATATAAACAAACTTCACAAGAATATGTAGATGTTATAATAGTACCTAATTTGTAGGTGGAAAAATATTTTTTTCCTGAAAGCTTTCTACGACTACTTATTATGTAAAGTTAGTGAATCAGTAAGCTCGCCTTGAATGGCAAAGCCAGGCAGGGTACGTGCGCCATCCGGGGAGGCGAGTCTTAAAGAGCTTGACTTACCTGTATAACTTAAATCTAGGTCAGGTATGTACACGTGATTCCAATATTGTGAGAGTAAAGTACAATATTCATACTTATTGCCTACATTTTATTGTTTAAGTTTTATTAACCGACTTCCAAAAAGGAGGAGGTTCTCAATTCGTCGGAATCTTTTTTTTAACCTACGAAAAAAAAAGAGGTTCTCCATTCGACCGTATATATATATATATTTTTTTTATGTATGTTCAGCTCTCACTCCGTTATTTATGAACCGATTTTGATTTTTTTTTTGTTGGATAGGGTATACCTCAAGGGTGGTCCCATGTCAAGGAAGTCAGAATCTGATGATGGGATCCTGATAAAATTGAGAGAAACCCTCGAAAATCGTGATACGAATTGTGTTTCTGTTTACTTCTGTCTACTAGAAATCATCACTTCATGTAGCTGAGCTGATGATGAAAAAAAATCATGAAATAAAAATCTTTTTAACAAAAAATTAAACCGACGAAAAGAACTAAAAAGCAAAAAATAAATAAACTTTAAGTCTTAAGTATTGACCTTATTTACATAAACTATCACTTTTTATATAAACTTATTTTGAGTCGGCGCCAAATAATAAAATGATTAATTACCGACGTAGAGCCTACGTAGTAGGTACATATAAAATTTTGTTAAAAAGATTTTTATTATGTATGTTCACGGATAACTCGAAGACGCCTGAACCAATTTAGAAAATTCTATTTTTTTTTCAAAGGGTTATTATTGTTCCCAGGTGGGCCCCACTTAAATTTTATCGAAACCGGTTAAGCGGTTTCGATAAAATGGATGGTATGGATGATATTTTCGTTTACTCCGAAACCTCGCTGTCTCATTGGAGCAGTGCGTTTAGTTGGCCTACCCATATTATATTTAAACAAAATACAATTTATCATGATATAGGCACATTGAAGTCGGTGATACCTTTTTTTAAAAGATAATTATGTACTAAAATAGTTGGGTTGCCCGTTGGTAACAAAAGGTATCGTTATATTTTATGATTTCATGAAATTACTGTGTATTTCAAATTAGAAAAGTAGATACACTATACGTCGTGGCCAGATCTTAAAATTGATTACTTCGTGATGTTTTGCTATTTCATGAATTAATTCCAAAAAAAAAATCATAAAAACTTTATTAATTTAACCTACGTTTTACCAGTTGAATCTTCATAAATCAAGATAGGATAACCACACTTAAGTAACTTTGAAGTTTGCGGAAGAATGCAATGGCGATTCTCGCTCCCCCGATCATGGGCAAGCAGTGGAACACCGGGGTGGTTTTTAGTCGGTAAGAGTCCGACAGACCCCTTCGCCCCCCGCCCCCCATTAGGGCGGAGGACATCCATGAGGATCTTCCACCTCGACATCAAAAAAAAAAAAAAAAGTAACTTTGAAGCAATTTAGTCAAATGTCATGAAGTATCTATCATTGTTTTTTTTTTTCAAAGCAAATGACATCACAATCGCTTTGCCACATCACTTGAACGTAGATAGCTAAATAATTGACGCTTGATGAGGGGATAATGCGGTCTGGTCGCCCAAGGTTAAACAAATCAATGTTATTTTAAAAGCAAAAAAGTGTAACTGGAATTGATGCGATGGTGCATTTGATTGCACTTAATGCAGACAACTTAATTTGCATAAAGTATATATTTGAAGGTCAGGTGAAAGACAATTTTTATCTGAGATATCAAGAAATATAAGAAACAAATATACAAAAGAGAATGAACCAGTGACCCCACTTGACGAGAAAAACTCATGTCCAACTATGGCCTGGTTCTCTAACCTTGCGATAACTAGTGAAGTACATAATAATTCATAAATAATAATAATTCTCGTCGGTCGGGTAGGGCTCGTATAGAATCGGCTTATGATTACATTGTCTCTATTCCCTAGCTTTTGACTTACTAATCGAGAAGCTACCTAAGGTAATTAGGACTTTGGCCAAAGAATATCTTGTTGTTTTTATTATCAGTGTTACTCCCTAAAAAAAAATCCAAAGAGTTTGAAAAGGAGTAATAAAACTAAATCAAGAGAGAAAGAAAGCCATGCTTCGGCACGTATGGGCCGGCTCGATCGGAGTGATACCACGGCCTCACAGAAACCGGCAGTGAAGCAATGATTGCATTACTGTTCGCCAGTTTTCGCCGAGTGAGTGAGGTTACCGGAGGCCCTTACCCTTCCCTCTCCCTCTCTTCCTACCTCGCCTCCTATTCCCCCCTCCCGCCTTCCCCTACTCCCACCTTAAAGGCTGGCAACGCACTTGTGACTCTTGAGTTGCAGGTGCTTGTGGTCGGCGGTAGTCATCGAATGTAGGAAAGTATGTTATATACTCTTTCCTTAAGATTTTATACCACAAATCAATAACGTCAAATCGAAACGTAGCTCATAAACTTTTATATCCATTTTTAGTGTCTATGAAATCACTATCTCACTATAAAACGCCTTTAAGATGGCCGCTCATTTCTCACAGTAGCCTGCATTCTATCCCCTGCACTTTTATTAGTGTCTTAGGGCAAAATAATATGTGTCATTATAATAGACAATAGGTGATTGTTATAGTCCTTTACAAAAGTTATTTGAATAGTTGATTTTCTAAACCATTACTTTGAAGCAGGTAAATGAGGCAGTAAAGGTCGCGCATTCCGGTTACTCTTTCATAAATAAAGTTAATAAAATTGTTTAAAATAAGCTCGATATAAATTTATTTTGTTATTGCCTCGAGATATTTCTAAATATGTAAGACAACAGAATTGCATGAACTTCTCTAAATTCTTTGATCTTTTAAGACCAGAACCACACACGTTAAATCATTCTACACTTCTGTCCATCCAATGGTTACGTAGATGAATTAATGCAATGTCATGTATAATAAATCTGTTTCTGTTTTTTTTTCTTGGTGTATAATAAAGAGTACATGCAATGTCTTCGGAGAGACGTTGACGCATAGAACGCACGGCATTGGAGCAAAATCCGTTGACCCTTAACGACTCCCAGATCTATACGACACTATTTGGACAACTAGGATGTATCTCTACTTATGATGCTGACTGTACCTGTTACTTGTTTTGCATTATGAATGATATGAGAGCGTAAGTTGTATTAGTAGATCCTTTCGAATAGTTTTGCATGTAGTCGTGTTAATGCTAGAAACCTGTTTTACTCTTTAAATATCAATGAACTCTGCCGATCCTTCTTAATAACAAAACTGCAGCATTAAGCTACTAATCCTAACTTTTCGGTAGTGAGTGTTCTTCCTCCGCACGGGGAAACCAATTTAAACAGAAATTTTGCTGAATAGCTATATTTATAAACAAACTGGTTATCTAGATTTGAATACGTTGGTTAAGATCGCTGATCGTTAGACGTTGAATCTGCAGCATTCTAGTCAGTAGTAGTGCTGAAAGATTGTAAGAGCTTTTGACGCTAAATGCCGTATAAAGTGGCATGTGTCTCCCAGCTTTTTGCTCGGCATCCCTTTGTGTCGTGTTCTGTTTCCGCCCGCTTTTCACCGTTGGAAACTACGTCTAGTGGGTGTGCGTTCATATCACGCTGAATATTGTTTGTGTAAATCTTTCTAGTACTTTCTGGCAAAATAGGTATGTAGGTATGTCTTAAGGAAACCGCTTCTGCAAATTGTCGGACAGTGTAGGTATGCTTTAACCGAGCGGGATGAGATTACACCTGTATTTTACCGGAGTACTTAGACAGTGTATGGTTGAAGGATTAGTGCATACTCACTAAAAGGCACTCAATAGATCGTATATGACTGTTTCATGTATATGAAACAGCCAACGTAATCGGACGATATAGCGTTTAGTATACATATTTTGATATTTTCAAAAATACAACAAGTAATCCTACTATTCTATATATCCTATATTTTTTCGATGTATTAATACATGTTCCGTGCGTTTGAAAACTATAGTTTTTTACTTAATATTATATTAGGTACAACTGGTTTGAACGTACATTACTCTACCTAAACACCCGTTGGTAGGTCCTCCACTGAACCCGTCCTAATTTTCAGTTAAACAACCGCTTTGCGTTGCAAACTGACATTCTATGATGTCAAAATAGCCTAATGTTAGTCCAAGGGTACATTAAGCTGGTTTTGCACAATTCATTTGTTTATGGTTTTATGACTTTAGCGATGCCCTGGTTTTTACTTCCCTTTTCACCTACACGAAATTGTAATTAATCTATGGTCGTTACGATAACACATATAATGCAAAATACATATTTACTAATGTTTCTTATGTGCCAAATAATCTAGTTCATGGTGAAAGAGAATACCAGATAATGATGGTAATTTACTTTTATCAACTGTCATTATAGTAGTTTTACATGACGACCTTTTTCCTGGGGGCTGGGGTATGATAAGATGATATATATTACCCGGCGAAACCCGGTGATATTATTATATGATATATATTATTAATTTTGAATTCAAACCAGTAGTCTTTAGATTAGCTCAACCAAACAAACAAACTCTTCAGCTTTATAATATTAGTTTAGATAAACCTTGGCCGTCCACATAACCTGCAGTCTGAATGGTTTTTAACTAGAAAACATTAACACAATAACTTGTGTAAACGAAGCTTTGTATACTTTTATAACCCAAGATGTTTAATGTATATTTAAACATCGCCGAATATCAGTCATCGTATATTGTATTTTGAGCTTAACATCTATATAAAATTAGCAACATGTGCATGTGTTGGTAATTTTATACATATATGTATTTCTATTTATTTTAGTTTTATTAGAAAGGCTGTAGACCAATAAAACTTATTAAATTTACAATACAATAAAATTTAAAAAATAAATCCAGCATCTTCCTCACGGAATTTCAAACATACAAACAAAATCATCGCCCATACATCCGTAAACAAATCCATAGTTGAGTCCGAATCCAGGAGACCGTTAAGCGCGGTGAGCCTTCGCGGTGCTGGCGAATTCTAGCAACGCGCAACGGTACGACGAAATGGCACAACAAACAACTTGTGGTTCCTGCTGCGAAAGTAGTTAAATGTATGTATGATGATGATGTTCCACCTCACGTAACTACTATAATATAACGGGTTAGTTGATAGCCATTTAGCTTACAATTTTGCATTTAATTCAGGTTAAGATAGTGTTGGGTGTGCTTTTGTGACGTGAAGAAAACAGCGAGAATCAAAAACATTTATTTTGAATTTAGATCGAAGTTATAAAATACAGTAAGACTGTTTCAGCTAGTTTTATTCCTGTATTTGTCTATCTAGGTACTTAGGTACTTTTTTCTCGCATGTAAATATTTTTAGTTTTTCGTACCCGAAGAGTAACAAACGGGACCCTATTACTAAGCCTCCGCTGTCCGTCCGTCCGTTTGTCGGCGGGCTGTATCTCATGATCCGTAATAAGTAGACAGTTGAAATTTTCACGGGATGTGTATTTCTGTAGCCGCTATAACAACAAATAATAAAAATTAAAGGGGGCTCCCCTACTCTTCATAGTATTAAATCTTGTACAATGGCGTGGAACTCTTCATGCGCGAGTCCAACTCGCACTTGGCTTTTTTTATCCAAAGTTATGTTGGTATTAATATTAATGTTGTTATTAAGAACCTCTGACAAATGTATAAAATCTGTCAACTTCACAATACGCAGTGGTTCAGTAAAACAGATTTATACAAACCATTCTTAAAAACAAATCCAATAACATCAGTTTACTAAAAAAAAACATAATTTATATCGACACATCCATTGAAAAGTGAAACAGACAGACAAGTAAACTTAAAACAACCCTCTTCGTGCGTCAAAAGTAAATAAATAATCATTTCGATAACAAGGTACACTCCGCAACAAAAAGTTACTCGTCTGCTGAAACATTGATTCTATTGATCGTTCACCCTTAATTATACGTACCTATCTATATACTATCGCTTTGAAGAAACCCTTTTAAGGGACCGATGGAGAACTGCCCAGTAATTGGGTCACGGCACATTGTCACTCGGTCACTAATCTCGCTAATTTCATCAACGGTCCACTAATCGCCTCTCTTATCTTAATTTAGCGCTGGCCTTGCTTATTAACACATAAAACACACTTAAGTTTATTATACTATTTTTTTAAATAAAGACTCGTATTGAAATGATAAGCGCAGATTCATGATGGCCTTTCATATAACGATTCGATCCTGCTGCATGTAGACCATGGAAGAATCATGTACTCAAATACCTCTCTCGCGATTGGCTCTCCCGCTCGACTCGCTGTATTACATCTGGTGCGCGTTAGTAACCATTCCCGTCTTGGAGCATTAAGAAGGAATCATAATAAGTCAGCATATAACTAATTATACTTGAACTCTAAAGTTAGAAGTGATGTATAAAATGTTTGGGATATTTTATACATCACCAAATGATTTTAGTTAGTAACCATTCCCGTCTTGGAGCATTAAGAAGGAATCATAATAAGTCAGCATATAACTAATTATACTTGAACTCTAAAGTTAGAAGTGATGTATAAAATGTTTGGGACATTTTATACATCACCAAATGATTTTAGTTATGAAACAAACATTTTATCATCAGGAATCTGTTCTGTGTATTTTTGCAAATCTTTGTGTAAGGGAAAACATTCTCGTCCCGGTCTGCTCAAGTGGCAAGTGAAAATTATATGTATAATTTGAACCGCTACGGTACACTGAAACCTAGGAGAATTTACTAACCATAAAGTCGTACTCGAGTCCCCCTATTAATGTCATTCTCCGGCCAAAAGACTTGTCGCACTATTTACTGGGGAACGACTGGGATCTTCACCATAATTTAGATAGGATAAAATATAATGAAAAATAGAGCATTGAGAAAAGTCTTAACGTCTCGTAATAATATTTTTGAAGTGAAAACTTACTAATCCTAAAAACTATGCCAAATGCTTGTGTTAAAAGTGGTGTTAATAGTATAGGCAATGGTAGTGTAGTGGGTAGGATCGAATCAGCAACCACCGCTATGCTACCGCCGCTTAATTTTAATAATAGCTTCTATTTTGGTTTTATGGATACTGGATACTCTGTTTGGTAATATTCTCCGCGAATGACAATAAATAATGTTCCTTGTTGTAATAAAAAAAAATGGAGCATAACGTCATAAACGTTTGAAATGTTTTTTCTGGGTCGATAGAAATACGATATTTTACAACTCCCCTTGTCACCGTTTCTAAGAATATGTATATAGATATTATGTTAGTATTATCATAAAAAACTGTAGGGTTACATTTGAAATCTCCACTCATGCAAAAAACGTCCCTCAGTCAGTATAACTGTAGAACGTTTTTACATGAGACAAGTTCTTGAATTTTATGGTCATGTGGTAGTTTGAAACTCGTATTCGGAATGATGTACTGATTACTTGTCATTTAATAACTTTTGTTAGACTTACATATTTAAGTGGCTAGCAGCGTAGATGGCTAAACGGTAGTCACTTGTTAAAATGTAACTGTGGACGTGGGGTCTCGCGAGAGGTATTCCCCCCAGTCCTTAGAATTACCTTTCAAGTAAGTCGCGGAACGAGTGTAATTAGAAGTGGTTGTAACGTAGGTTTCGAAATATAATTTACGCGGGGGCATGGAAACGTAATGAAAAAATTACGCACTTAAAGGTTAATAAAGTAAATGCATGATATAAATCGAATATTTGATGGAATTCTTAAAACCGTTGCATGCAGTATAACACAATTTTAGTTGTACTCGCAGTGCAACTTATTGTTAGCCTAAATAAACAATGGTAATCAATTAAACTCGAAACGAATACGAAAATGCGAACCAAAACACGAATTTAAATATTGACAAGGAACAGTACAATAACTATAAATAGAAACATTGAGACATAAAGTATTTTTACGAATGGCTTCTCACAAACAATTCTAATGGTTAACAGAATGATCACGTCTCACTTCTAGTTCGTTATAACTTATGAATTTAAATAATAAGCAATAGGAAATATAGTACAAGCCATACATACCATAGAGGATAGAATAAAATAAAGAAAATAGATAGAATGGATTGAAAATCGATTCACACACAAAGCTAGATCCATTAAAATACTGTGATTTGTAGCGTTACATTTCATTTATTTACTACTCACTTATTTTAACTTGAGTCTTTTGAACAGACATTTTCCTATACTTAAATGGGCTTATTATTTTAGTACTATTAATTCATTGTTTTAAAGACAGTTAATCCATACCGAGAAACATGTACCTGTATTGTAGTAATAATATTACCTGCCTCAGAGAAGATGAAAGGAAACACATTTACGACAGAGCTACTTGACAAACGACGATTAATAATGATATGGAAATAAATGTCATCTTTGTAGTGAAGACGGATATACAAAATATATGCTATACACCAAAGTCAGTAAAATTTATATTTTGTTATCATCTCGGGCATAGTATGACGTCACTCGTGTGCAAATTGGCCTCCCAGAAAGGCTTCCCTAACAAGCACAAAGCGGACGATACCCCGTCAGTTTGACCATAATCTATATCATATTATAATTCAATTGAAATTCTAACCAATTATTACAAAATCTTAGAAAGAAATATTTTTACCAACCAAACAATATTACTTGCCCATAATGATCGCTTTGTATTCAATCCACCCCTACAAGGAAGAGCGTGATGATGCATAAATGTCCTATATTATAACCGTCTCTATGCATAACAGGCGGCTCCAGGATATGCCTCTAATCTTGTAAAGTACGGATTATAGGGGAAGTACGTAGGTATATTGCAGAATATTAAAGATATGTCGGCGCTCTTAGTGAAATTGTAGGCAGTTTATGCTGAACAGTCAGAATAAGTTAAGAACAACTATAGAAATAAAGTTTTAATATTTTTATGGTACTTAAATATTAATTTTAATTGAAAAGAAAATGATAATTAAAATTATTAAAAAAAGTAAAATGGCCACATGTAAATAACACTTTTGAGAATTGTAAATTAAAAAAGTTTTCCTTTCTTCTGAAATTTGATTGCGTCAGTATAAATACCTTTTAGTGCTATTTTGCGTCACATACGGCTTTACTTGTCCGAGCGGATAAACGTCGAACGATAATTGCACCCAGCGGGGATATAAATTTTGCCGGATTTTGCGAAAATTTCATTCGTTTTAGAGGGCAAAATAAAAGTTCTCTCTCATTTTCTTTAACCCCGATAAAGTCGACAAAACCTTTAAAATTATACTATGTCAATGATATATCAACTTTAAACCTGAATTATGATTTTTTTTTTCCATATAAAATGATAAGTGATAAATTCATTTTATTTATTACAAATATTTGATCCCCTAATCAAATATTTCATCTTCTTCCAGGAGGAGGTATCACGACCTTTTGAATAAAATTAATTAAATCTCCGAAGGAATTCAAGAGATAGATCACCTTTACCACTAAATTATTTTAGGAAGTGAGTAAGATGATTTAAAGTCAGTTAAACAAATCGATGCTTCAAAGGGGGAGCGCCACGACTGGCACAGGAATGCGCCTGATGGGTGGAGACAGGGGCCAAACCCCGACGCAAAACCACCCAAACAAACTTACCCTTGTGTATTTTATATTATTTCTGTACTTTCCTAGAAAAACTTTGTCTCTGTCTCACAGTTTGCGCCCGCTACTTTTATAGATCTGTATTCGCCAAGTATTAATTTCAACAACAAATTAATTTTAAAATTAATTAGATTTTTTTTAACAGCTAGTTTATACTATATGTATAAAATCAAAATCTGAACTGTTTATTACAAGTAAACCAATTGTAGGTATTTTTGAATTGTCAGGAGTAGGAGTCAGTCAGTATAAGTCGATCGTCATGCTAGTTGCCTGTTTCAATACATAGATCCTATGGAGAAGAACAGGCAAGAAACTCTAAGGACACTCTTTTCAACATGTTTTTTTACAAGATACTTATTACATTGCTTATAACATAATTTAAAGTGAGGACAATGTAACATAATATTGTTCTAAAATATAAACAATCACAGAACTGCTAGTATGTAGTATGCTAATTAATGTTTACGTGTCTGTATATTCCTTACTACCACTGCTTTATATATACAATGTAGTTATTATTATCTGTGTATTTCCTTCAACCTATCGCAATAGCCCATTTGTTTATTGTTCCTCATAGATGACGCGTTATTGACCCCCCAACCTCCCCAAATTGTGAACTGTCGTAATATCAGGGCTGACACGATGTGATTGGCATCTGCGTCATTGCACGAACCGCTCAGTGCCGTGCGCTCCGACTTGACGCGAATACAGTTTCTCTACATATTATAAGATATAGTTTCAGATGTAAATGTTTTTGAAATGCGCACTGGTGAAGGGTTATTATATTGCAGTAAAAATCAGTACCTATTCGTTATGTAAATATACCTATTCGTGTTTGTGACGTGGCAGCCCTAACGGAGGTTGTATAGAGCTGGCAGGACGCTCGCGGGGTGCGGTGAGTGTTGCGCGCGCAGGATCGGTGTCGCAAGTGTCGAGTCGCGGCAGAGACCGGCGCGTGGCAGTCCGGCCGCCCCCACAGCTCGCATCGGTCCCGGCGCTGCCGGGCTCCCGCTCGGATGCCGCTGCCGGCCGCCGCTTGCGATGGTCCATGCCGGGCCGGCCGCGCGCGCGCCCTCTCGCGCGATGTTCGCCGCCGCTGAGAGCAAACCGCGCCGTGCCGTCTCGCCGCTGGGTATACCTAAGTCTCCGTCTTTTCACTCGGGACTAGATCTTGTTGCGAACCAAACGACCACCAAGCGCTCCGAGAGCGTATCGGACGTCGCGCGCGCTTTTCGTTTTGCGTTGTTCGCCGGCTCCGGCATGGAGGGCCAGGGCCTGCCGCAGAAGGCGCCGTCACCGCCTGACGCGCGCAGCCCGCCGCCCCCCGCCGCCGCCGCCGTTTCGCCCGAGCGCCCGACGCCGATACCTAATGCCGATAAGGAAAGTTTAATGGTACAACTACCACCACTCAAAGGTTCGTCGGCATTATCAACAAAAAATCACAGACATTGTTACTTATTTGGTTAAATCAAACCGAAAACTGAGAAAAGCTTACAAATACCATTCTACCACTGTTTGCAAATACGTGCTCTATCTGATTTTTACCATCAGTTGTCTATTTAGATAAAGGAAGTGAAACTGCATACAAAAGATGGGAAATAACTATTTTTATACACTATAACACACTACGTAAATAATTATGGCATGTTCTGTCGCTACTAAATGTCACCCACGCAAATGTCAACCTTGAAATACCATATCAAAATAGCTCAAAAACAATTCGCTTGATTCGCTGAAACTAAACAGTCATACAAACGTAGGTATGTATGTACGAGAAATGGCAAAAACGCCGCAGAAATATATCGACCCATTGGCGGCCAGCGGCCGGCCCCTGTGTTCTATGTATGCCATGGGAAATAGATTGCGACGTCCTTGCGCCCTACACCACATTTCCAATAAAATTACTCTGCACCCTTATAACGCTAGTCGTACTAAGAATATAGTTTACCAGTTATTACTTTAAAACGGCCTTTTCAAATATATGTAAATTTGCTAATTAGTGAAAATTAGCACGTCGAGGTCGTTCGCCTACCAGCGTTGTTTATACTCATCGACAGACAATCGCAGCCTTTATTTATCGAAAAATCGATTTTAAACTATGAAGACAATGGCTTATCAGATAACTTTTTAAAAACAAAATCATCTATTTGAAATCTACTTGAAATCTTCTCACCAGGGAGTTGATGGCGTTATAGTATAAGTAGCTCAAACCGAAAACAAACAAAGCTTACCACAACGGAGATGGCCTGTAGGTGATAGGTGGTCGAGGTTTATCGGGAGTTCCGGTGTACTCCGTCCAAGAGCTATATTTCAAGCCCTGATTATAGGCCTCCGTGACCAAAGGTTTTTGGGTTGTGAACATTTCGTGACCTCATATTGGGGCCACCATTTGGGGATTTTTAAATGCGCAAAACAAATAAATAATAGTTTGAAAACTAAAAAAACACGCTTTAATAGAAAACCAAACTAAAAAGTAAAAAATAATTTGATAATAATAAAATAAATTGAAAAGTAGTGTGATTAATAAAAAAAAATGTAAAATCGCTAATCCTGAAGATCCTGATGAGGATAATGGAACAAACTATTTAAATTATTGCATTGTCATCAGTTCTTGATAAGTGTGCAAAGTTTCAAATTAACCCGACGTTTGAAGGGGTCGACATACCAAGCTAATAAAAGCGTGATAAAATATAGTAAAGAATAAAATTAGTAATGTACTGGTATCGTTAACATTAAAGAAAGCCCTTCATGGTGATTGTTATGAACAAAACTAAACTGCGCTTGATGTGATTGAATCTATCCGAGGTATATTAAAAAGTTTCGAACAAATGTATACAATAATCGTAGATGCCCTCTACAACATCCCGATGACTTCCTTATTTAAGTACTTTATATCATATTCCAAGAAATCTAAATTGCAACATTATGCACACCACGTAAAATTCTTATCCAAAACCGAGATTATATTTATTCTAAAAAAATTCCACTGCTATTTTAGTGTTCGAAATACTTTTGTTTTCGTGACGGCACGTTTTTGGACATAACTCACTTAACCCCTTGTAGAGGGTGTCTGGAACGGGTGACAAATTTATTACGAAAGGAAGAGACTATTAGATTTTGGACAAAACCGTCTTTTTGAGTAACTTTTAACCTTTTTGTATTTGAATTGCGTAATAAATTCTGCTTCACTTTACGCGTCTGCAAGTAAAGCACGTCTAATCGTTTGTTGTGTGTGCATAATAGTTTATGCCACACAATTATTACATGTTTGGTAATTCCTTTCTCTGAGAGTCTAAGGTATATTGTAAATTATACTGCGTTGCCTCTGCTCGTCCACACGATTGCACCCTAACTATTCTGAAGATAAGTCATGTAGAGGCTAAGAAATGTATTTAAGTTTTACTGTTTGGCTGCTAAACATTGCCACTTAGAGACCTTATGCAGCTCAACTTTTTTTTGTAAACTTACTCGTACCATACCATATCACTGGAATTTATATAGTTTATCTTCCAATTGTTGCCAAACCACAAACAAAAGTGAGCACATTCATGTTATCATCACTAAATACTTATTTTTAAAATAGTTCCGTCAGTAAAAAAGAGTCCATGATTGAATGATCATAAGTCTTTCTTAATATTACTACTTGCAACATGTGACTTTTTAAAATACAATAATGTTGAAGGTGTTTGTTGTTGAAGGTACTTTTAAAAACTTGTGTCGAGCTTACCGCATCGCCGGATGGCTAGTTTAGAATATAATGTAGTCGTTATTTGTTTGAGTTTTAGGAATTTTGTAGTGGTTTCGGAACATTTTAAACCGACTCTAGATCTTTCGTGGCGCTCCTCAATGACTGTGAGAAACTAATTACGAAACTGGTATCTACGTATATCTGATTTATCATAAATAGTAGATTACAGAGATTATCAAACTCAGCTATGTAAACATCCGCCAAGATTAGAGCCAAACCAATTCATAACTCATAATTTTATGTTTCAAAACATAATTTCTTAAACTACGTTTTTTGTCAACAGATGCGCCGCCCGCCGAACGCGAGCAACTCTTCGTACAGAAACTGCGACAATGTTGTCTGTTATTTGACTTTGCGGATGAGCCACTGTCCGACCTCAAATGGAAGGAGGTCAAGCGAGCCGCCTTACTGGAGATGGTGGAGTACGTCACGTCACAACGAGGTGTCATCACAGAGCCTATATACCCGGAAGCTGTCAATATGGTGAGTTTCCCACTACGGAATTTTGAATGCCGAAGTTCATTCACGTTCACGATAGTGCAAATTGCAACTAATGTGATTGAGGAGCTGTAGGATGATGGTTTGAAACTTATTTGTAAAAAAAGTAGAAACTTAGAAACGGACCCCAAATGAAAATACTAGGTGATCCCTGTTCTAGACCATCAGAATTATACAAACCTAAGCCAGTAGTGCTGGTTAAGCGTTAGCGTGATTCATATGCTTCCACAATAGTAGTAGTAGTTCAATATCCAGCAAAAGTCGACCGAACCCTCGCTAGATATCTCCCAATTTTATTACGGGTCGGCGGCAATGTGTAAAGGGTTTTGGATGGTCTTGTATGGCCGGCCGCCTGCCTGACGCCAACCCTCTTTGGGAATTTAATCGTTTTCAGACAGGACAAAGGATGGAGGTAAATTGGCGTAAAGAAAAAGGATATAGCCAGGGAGCTAGGGTAAGGGATATTGCAAGTCTCCGATAGGGAAATGGGACTGAGACTGCAGTAGCTCTAAGAGGCCGGGATCGCGTACCCGTATGTCGTCCTGCAATTGGAGAGGCCTCTAGAACTGGTGATACTTGTTGACATTTTTTTAAATTACCGTTATATGTTTAACACATCAGGTGTGACAAAAGGGATCAGTTGCATTTTACCGCCTCTGTAACAAACAATGTTTTCATGACCGCACTCCTCAGACAGCATACAATGAACACAACATTACATCAGCCTTATTGTTAAAGGCATCTCCTTAATGTTGTGCTTGTGAATGTGAGGATTTTGATGGACTAATATCCAGAAAAGACAGCGAAAATCTATGTGGTCAAAACTTGCGAATTTCATTTAATACACCGTTTACTGGTAGTGAAATATTGTTCCATTTTGAAGGTCTACTAGTAATAGAACTTTCTAGATGTATAGGTATATTCTGTGGTGATGACAATTTTTGGCGAGTACTTACCCCTACGACTCATCACCGAAGTGGAATATTAGAATCAGTCACAGGTGGGTCCAGGGGACCCGATATAACCTTATTTTGCTAATATCATAATTATTTGTTATTGTAGATTGTACTGGTTTAAATAAAATCCTATCGTTCGGTATTACATTTTTCTAATTTAGATTAAGTTTAATTCAATATTCACCCCGTTATTGTGTATTGTTTGTAGTATTCGATTATAATGCATGGGTGACCTTATAGTAAATAGGAAAATACATTTATTTTTAATCTATCACGTACTTTGCTACCCGCGGCTTTGCTTCGTTAATGTACATTTTGTCAATAATTTCACTATCCCTCAAGAAAAATACATACTTCATTCATTTTCTGGAGCCGTGACAGCGTGTATGTAAAATGTAATGATGATCGGTTAATTAGCCAATGCGTGAAAGCGTAATAAACAAACAAACTTAAAATCATATTTATAGTATTAGTTAGAATTCGTTAGGATTATTATCCTAACTAATTAAATTAAGAAAAGGAGCCTTTTCAAACTTTGCCTGTCGTTGATGACAATTTGTAGAAAAGAACCAACGGCGTTTGAAGAGTTATTAAGCAAACCTGTTTGGTAGAAAACCTCAATACTGATGCCATAAAAGTCTACTTCCAATCTCTAAACATTATTTATAATATGATAAAAAATATTTATGTTTATTAAATTATAATACCGCTACCAACTTTTCCACGATTCTAGCTTTATTTTATTGAGGACATCAACTAATTCTTCAGTTTTGTAATAAAAGTATATATATACTACTTATAGTTATATAGTATATACTACTAAAAGTATATATATATATATATTTATACTTTTATAATAAACTTTCACTGTGCGGTTCTCCAGAAATTGTTTGCCTTGCACATCCAATCTCTGCAACAAATTATCGCCTGCGGTATTTCCGGACCGATACGACCTTCAAGAAAAGAGCGTACTCCTATCTCAAAGGCCGACAACGCACTTGTGACTCTTGAGTTACAGGCGTCCATGGACGAAGGTAGTCACTTACCATCAGGCGACAGGTCTGCTCGTTTGCCCCCTATAATATTAAAAAAAAAATTTACTGCTGCCCCCGAAATCGTTCCCGTGGAAATTTTGTTGAAAACTATCCCAAGGGAACCATCATTTTTTCCGGGATAAAAAGTAGCATATGTGCTATTCCAGACCTATCTCCGATCCAAATTTCATCCAGATCCGTTCTGCCATTTTGGGTGAACGATCGCTCTATTCCACTCTAATACCCGAGCAAATCCATCGGGGGATTCTTTTCCACAAATTATTCCACTGTAATCTACCGATGGATTTGTTTCTACTTTTTGTTCCACTATATACCACTGTGTTAATTTGTGGATTTGTTTCTACTCGTTATTCCACCATATACCACGGTGTTAATTTGTTGATTTGTTTGTTGTAATAGAAAATCCACCATCCATCCTCACTAACTTCCGCCCTGATAATATTAGGAAAATTTTATCAACGCGATCAATATTCCTTCAGCATTGCTTCTACATTGTTTTTGGTCAATATTTCTTACGTATTTTTCGGTCCTTTAAAGATTTCAAAGTTAGGTCGGGGGTTCGTTTTTGCGGATTCTCATCGCGTCGGTGAAAACAATATAACTTGTGCTTACAGTTCACGAAACATGAATTGTTTGGGAAGACTACGAAATGTATCGACTGTTACCACAATAGCCAGCTACATTTGGATTTTTTATTTAACTTATATTTTAACAGCCTTACATTTTTCTTCAAGAGTTTCATGTAAAACAGGAAATCTAAATAAACTGCTTAAGATCTCTTTGAATTCTTTGTTTGTTTTATTCGTCACAAATTAAAGAATGTTTTTTTCTGCCCCAAATATTCAAGAGAAAAATCAAATTTTCGATAAATCCTTAGTGATTCTCATTTTGGTGCGAGATTGCCGAACTGCCTTCCTTATTTTATTTTTTGATTAACGAACTAAAGAGCAATAGCGATCTATCTTTTGACTGGCCTGTTGGTCTAGTGGTTAGTGACCCTGACTGCTGAGCCAAGAAGCATGCCTATTGGTCTAGTGGTTAGTGACCCTGACTGCTGAGCCAAGAAGCATGCCTATTGGTCTAGTGGTTAGTGACCCTGACTGCTGAGCCAAGAAGCATGCCTGTTGGTCTAGTGGTTAGTGACCCTGACTGCTGAGCCAAGAAGCATGCCTGTTGGTCTAGTGGTTAGTAACCCTGACTGCTGAGCCAAGAAGCATGCCTGTTGGTCTAGTGGTTAGTGACCCTGACTGCTGAGCCAAGAAGCATGCCTGTTGGTCTAGTGGTTAGTGACCCTGACTGCTGAGCCAAGAAGCATGCCTGTTGGTCTAGTGGTTAGTGACCCTGACTGCTGAGCCAAGAAGCATGCCTGTTGGTCTAGTGGTTAGTGACCCTGACTGCTGAGCCAAGAAGCATGCCTGTTGGTCTAGTGGTTAGTGACCCTGACTGCTGAGCCAAGAAGCATTATCATTGGTTCTGTGTCTGGGTGTAATTTATCTATAATATAATGTATTTAATAATTTAAAAATATATAAGTTTATCAACAGTCTGGTTACCATAGTACAGGCTCTGCCTAGTTTGGGATCAGACGGCCGTGTGTGAGATGTGTGAGTTATTATTATTATCTTTATGGTTTGGTTATACAAAAATAGACATTTGTCTTAAGCGCTCCAAGTTTTATGATTTTCCGATCACGGTGCAATCAACTAAGTTGACCAGATATCTTGATGTCGCGTTGGCAGCATGTCAAGTAGTCTTAAGTTCGTCCAACTTTTGAATTAACGTCGGAATTTTATGTTAGCAACCCTGAGGGGCAAATGTGGTTAAGGAATTAGTTTCACAATCATTTTTGTATCATCACTGCTCCTAATATTATAATGGGAATAAACGTGGCCTATGGAATGGAATATGTAGTTATGACTACAATTATGAAATGTCGAACATACACTAACAATCAGCAAAACAACGATACACTTATACTCTTTTAACGTCAATTGCATTCATGCGCGACTTGCCACTTTAAATGTATGCACACCATTAGGCAGCTCAAGGTTAAGATCGCGCCATAGCTACAAATGCTACGATCAACAGACGCGTTTGGGTTTTCAAAATGTATATACACGCCAATAGAAAGAATTCGTTTCTCAACAGTCAACCGCTCATATCATTATAAATGTGTTTACATATTTACTCAGGTTACGCTACGCCCCACGATTTTTTTTTTCTGATCAATGCCCTAAATTGATGAGGAGAGTTGTGTGATGATTGGTAACTAGAACCTACCGAATTATTTTTTAGCTTTTAGTACATTATCTACATCAATATTATCTTTATTTTCAATAAAACCGTTTAACTTAAAAACATTTTTTTACTTATTTTATTTTTAGTTCAGTTTTAAACTGAACCATCTAGTTTAGTTTTTATTTCGTTACTCGTTTTAATCGACTCCTTTCATTTATCATTATATTCCATATTGTGAAAATAAAAATGTAAACCGCTTCTTTGTAGCGGCGGCCATTTTGGATTTGAAATTTTTCATAGTGTACAGGGCCCTCTCCTCCTCACGACTACGTATTTGTTTATACTGCCCCTGCCCCACCCAACTTTACGTTATATGAGCAGGGTCAGTATACCTGCATCAAGTTCCCCAAACCAAGGTCCCGAGACGCAGGGACCTTTATACGGCAGGTCTTACCTCCAACGCCATGGCGCCGGTACTAATTAAGGCTAGTTACCCGTATGCCTATCGGTCACAGAAGATCACCACTCGTGAAACCACACTCGCAGCGACCCCCCATTCGCAACCAGCACACTCCCTATTGTCCAGATAGGTACCGGAGCTGTAAGGCACGCTCACTTCCCGCATATTTGCATATGCTCGCGGTAACACCGCTAGGTTCGTCAGAGAAGCCGACTGCCAGTATCCAGCTGGTACCGGAGCTGTCAGCACGCTCACATCCCGATCTACAATCAAGTGTAGGTCTACCCTGGCCTACGGTCGGGTGTCCGGATCAGTGTCTAGTCACCTTTCTACTTGCTAAGCAGGCAAGTACCCGAGCTGCATCGGTCCGACGGGACCTCTGCTAAAGGACGCTCCAAGCCTCGCAGCGGAAAACCAAGGAGCCCTTCGCCTTAGACCGGTTAATTCCGCTGCTCGCTGCGCGCGAGAACCGACGCTCCACCGACAATAGTGGAGCAGACGAACGTGCCCGTTCTCTGCAGCTAACCACAATACCCCCACGAGTCCAACTCCAAAACCGGTGTCTGACAGCTTTCGCCATCAGAGGGCTCAGGATCCGGTTCCCGTGGTACCCTGATCTAACAGCCGGACCCGTAGTTCCGGCTGCGAACCTATCTACTCCGGGTGACTAGTAGATAGGGAATTTCATAGTGTACAGTATTCTACTAGTCAAGCTCTTTAATTTGATACCCATATTGAGGGGGTGGTACAGCAATATGTAATTCGCTATTTTGTAGAGTCGGCCATCTTGGATTTACAATGATATTGAATATATTAAATTGTATTGTCATCAATCAATCTGTCAACAGGAAGAAGGAAAAGTTTGAACTACTAAATTTGACCCAAACAAAAACGAACAGGTTAAGCTAAATAAACCCGTTTAAAAAGTATCGAAAATACAATATTGACAGTTTAGTAAAGATACTGGACAGTCACCTACTTATTGTCAAAGCTGTACGATATAGTTTTTAAGCATGACATCCTTGCTATACTTACAATTTTTCATAGTTAGGAATAGTTAAGGTTTATCGCTACCTAACGCGTGTTCGTTTGCCCATTCAGTGGTATATTAATTTATTAATCACAATATATTTCTTTGCTAAATTCACCAATTCACCATAACATTGTTCGCTTTTGCCCACAGTTTGCGATAAATTTATTTCGCACACTACCGCCATCATCGAACCCTAATGGCGCAGAGTTTGATCCCGAGGAAGATGAACCGACGCTAGAGGCGGCCTGGCCACACTTACAGTTGGTCTACGAACTGTTTCTAAGGCTGCTGGAGTCCCCAGACTTCCAACCCAACATCGCCAAGAAATATATTGATCAGAAGTTTGTTTTACAGGTTAGTCAAATGTTTATAGTACTTGCTATATAGGATAAACTTTTACGTTATTTTGTCTCGCATTTTGTAGTCAAGCCTGTACCACATTATATTTCAGTTTTAAGTAAAAAGAAAGTGCTGAATACTAGCACCTACTATATTGATAATCATAAATTTTAAAATACTCTCCGACTCGAAAATCCCATTTAACGATTAGGAAAGAGCTGATGATCTTGGAACGGCTAAACAGATTTTCTTGAATTATATCTAAAAACACTTTCGATAGCTCGAAGTCGAACACCTTTCAAACAAAAAAAGCGCACTTAAATCGCACCATTGGTTTAGGAGCTACGATGCCAGAGACAGACACACAAACACGTCAAACTTATAACACCCCTTTTTTGCGTCGGGGGTTAAAAAAGTTCGATTGTAAGCACATTTTTATAATACACTCGCAGCCTCAACAACATGCAACATTAACTGCCATTAATGTCATAATATGTATGAGCGAGTTTTAATTGCACAGAGAGCGCTTATGCGATACGTTTCTTACGTATCGCTACACAGATAATGTTTCGGTATGACAAAAGCTAAGTCTAGTCACACAGTAATAATACTGTCCCCGCAATAAAATCCAAACTTCATCAGAGAAATTTGTTACCCTACATATACAGTTCCAAAACTGCTATTAACTAAATTTACCCTCGTTTCCATAAATATGGAATAGCTTAAGCACCAATCCCTTTGCAAGATCGAGTTAGTTATACACGTCTTGATTAAAACGTCCCCTACAAAGGGGTAGCATGTACCTGTAGTATTTTAGCAATGGGTGCCGGTGGGAGAGGGGTTTATTGCTTTAATAATATGTAGATTTTATGCAGGTCATGTACCTTTTTTGTCGCCTTGAATGATGTGAAAATGTTGAAGATCTGAGTAGTATCGTTTTCACATTAATGACAATCTTACTACTATTGTAAATGCGAAAGTTTGGGTGGGAAAACGGCTGAACGGATCTGGATGAGATTTGGCACAGAGATGGATATAGTCACGGAAAAATTGTACGGTTCCCTTGGGACCATTTGAATTTCCAGCCAACGAAGTTGCGGGCAACAACTAGCATACAGATTAGTGCGGAAAATCCAACCACAAGGCGTGCTAACGCAGGTTTTAACGGGACACAGGGGGGTTCTCCTGCTTCAAGTGTCGGGAGAGCCCGTCGTGTATCTGCGACCCAGAGAAGGGGGAAGGGATACTGCATGTCATCTTTGTGTGCCCAGTATTCGGCTCCAGTAGACACGAGGCTGAACAACGCCTAGAAGCGTGATTAGCCAGGGATGACACACACATTGATCGACGAAAAGGAAACGAGGGTGCATTTCCTGAAATTTGCGGAAAAGATATGCAAAATTGTGATAGATAGAAACAAACAAGAGTAATTTGTTTCTGTCTATCACAAACAAAATAACAAATAAAATAAAGAAAGAAAAATAAAGTAAAAGTAAAATAAAAATAAATTGACTAAAAAAAGGCTCTTGTAATGCTAGGGATAGCTGCATTCAAATTAAAAAAAATATAGCTAGCAATGTACGTTGTACATATATCTGTATGCATAATATAATAATATGCTGAGCGCTACATATTCCGATTCTTTTAGAGTACTGATACACAGTGCTTCTTACAACAAACATTCTTAAGTTTTTTATATAGGTGCTGAAGAAAAAAATGAAAATCAATTCGTATAGATTTACTTCAAATATCAGTTACTCATATTCTAATCATCATTATCTCAGCCTTGGAACACCCACTGCTGAAGACAATCCTTCTTAGTATTTAACTGTGATAAATAAATGTCTGTCTTAATAAGTCAGAAGGATAGAACAAGAAAGGATTGAAGGTCTTTCATGCAATTAGTTTTCATTCAAAGTAAACTGTACATCTCAATATCTTTTGTTTCTCATTCTTAGTAATAAAAAAAATGTTTTATTGCCCTACTTATGACGTGTCGGGCAAAATTTAACGGGCTGTTACCATATTATATAGTTGTAGATTAATTCTCTAATAGTTTTGTAATAGTCA
Organism: Callimorpha dominula; assembly: GCA_949752705.1. Taxonomy (NCBI): domain Eukaryota; kingdom Metazoa; phylum Arthropoda; class Insecta; order Lepidoptera; family Erebidae; genus Callimorpha; species Callimorpha dominula. The sequence goes on along the minus strand of OX457008.1, from coordinate 5,213,228 downwards.
AAGTTGCCATGTCGGCGTTAATAATAATTACTTACACTCTGTCGTGGGAGAGCCATGCTTCGGCACGTATGGACCGGCTCGACCGGAGTGATAACCACAGCCTCATAGATAACTGGTGTGAAGCCATGCTTGTGTTGTGTTGCGCCGAGGGAGTGAGGTTACCGGAGGCCCTTACCCTCCTCCCCCTACTCCCACCTTAAAGGCCTTCAACGCACATACACTCTTGAGTTGGAAGTGTCCATGGGGCTGTAGTCAGTACTGACCATCAAGTGACTCGACTGCTCGTTTGCCCCCTATACCATAAAAAAAAAACACTTTTAACACATTCAAATTCTATCGAAGATTGTTACTAGAAAAGAGAATCACAACCTATATGCAAGTCTTACTCTGTTGCGATTTAATCCTACTAATATTTGAATATGAAAGTTTGCGAGGATATATGGATGTTTGCTACTCTTTCACGCAAAAACTACCGAATCGATTGCGATTAAACTTGGTGTGTAGATAGCTGGAGACCTGGATTAACACATAGGCTTTTTATCCCGATATTCCTACGGCATCGGAACTTCCGCGGGTGAAACCGCGGGGCGCAGCTACTTTTATATAATTTAAACAACGAAACATTTCCTATACAGTTGTCCTCCATCTGATCGCATATCCTTGACCATGCAATGAATAATTGAAAGCGAACCCGCCTCGGACAGATTTATACGTCATTACGATTTATCGTGGCTTTCAAGCCTCTTATATATGCTGATCGGAAACGAACACACCCACCCGGTGCGTTTTCTTTATTACGCTAGTAAATACTGTATTATAATTGTAATATAGATATTGTTAAAAGGATTTGTAACTGATTGATGTTTGTTTTTTAAAAGATTGTATGTGATTTATTCAATACTAGCTGCACCCCGCGGTTTCATCCGCGTTAGTCCCTAGGCCTTGTCAATATCGGGATAAAAAATGATGTTCAGCTATCTACATACCAAGTTTCATCGCAGTTGGTTCAGTACTTTTTGCGTTAAAGAGCAACAAACATCCATACATCCTCGCAAACTTTCACGTTTATAATATTAGTAGGATAACATTTATAAATAATTATTGTGGTTTGAATGAAAATAAGTTCCCAAACTAAAACCGGACTACGGATAAAAATGCATGGTAACAAGTAAATAATATTTTTTTTTATTAAAAACATGGCTGCCGTACAAAAAAATCGCATGTAACTTGTATAACCGCATACATCCAAATCTGTTCAGACATTTAGAAGTTATGGTGACCATGAAAAAGTGAAAACATAACACTCCTTTTTTCGTCGTGTATAATGTACCCCTTTGTGTATGTATGTAAATTTTCAGATTTTCAATCGTACATTTATTCACTACTATTCACTCAGTTATTGAGAAAATTCATAAAAACCAAGTTAAGACTTTTCGCAGTTAGTTTTTATGGATTTTCTTAGTAAGGGGTCGTCCATTAATCACGTGATGTTTCGTATAACAACTTTTTAACTTCGTGGTGAGGTTGTAGACTACCCCACCCAAATCTAGCCAAAATCACGTGTATTTTTTTAAGTTCAAAATATATTTAAAATTTTTCAAAATATTATCTTTAAATACAGATATAATCGTGCGTTCTAAAAAATAAATACACGTGATATCTCACTACAGCCCTTGTGATATTTCGTGATTTTTTCCGAACTGCCCCCCTTTCGAGCCTCACATGATTAATGGACAATCCCTAACAGAATGAAAAATTCCACAACAAAAATATGTACTATTTAAAATCTTTAATTGTACACATTCTACCTGCTTTTATGAGAAACGGAGATAGTAACTCCTGGAAATTAAAACGGTCATAACTTGTAGGTAAACGGATAGTTTTTTTTTTATTCTTTATGTAACTGCATGAGTCATTATCTTTCAGTGATTTATGTAAGTGTTCCATTGTGATACACACCCTGTATAGCTTACTAAAATCATAAAATCATAACCCTCCGTAGTCGGGTAAATAGGATTTTGCGGGTCCAGTCTGAGAAGATGTGTGTGTTCTAACAAAGACTTCTCTGTACCTCTTCTGTACCTGTCTTCCTTGCAACGGCTCAGTGTTGATTTTAATCTCTTTCTAATTCTACTTTAAATAAAAACTAGCAACCCGCCCCGGCTTTGCACGAGTACCAAACCATAATAATATTGATTTATTGAGACATCTTCAACAATCATCGTCTTATTTCAGCCATTTTACACAAATCCTTAATGAATTATACACATAAAACTTCCTCATTAATCACTCCAGACTCTGACAGACAGACACGGCGGGGACTTTGTTTTATAATATATAGTGACAAATGTCAGTCGTCTGTCAGTCGGCAAGGCCCTAGGACAAGTGTGAGCAAGATAGTAAAACTCTGTCACTCGAAAACTAAAATTAGTTTTCGACTGACAAAGAGTTGATTAACTACGGTATTTTTTTGTATTATCGTTCTCATATGCGTGATAAGCGTTTGACAACGTGCAATGTATGATATACATTGTACCTATGTATTTTGTGTACGCATTTGAAACTTGGTAGAAAAAACGTTTTCCGTGAGAAAAAGTAATCTTAACGAGTTTTTGATATCGGTCGGTTGTACATGTTATCTAATGGCTTCTGACCTCTGATTAAAATTACATTTAGGTTTGTACTGTTGACTTTAATTCTCGTTTATGATAAGTTATGTCCTTAAAACATCTGCCCACAACTAATATTATGTACTTTAATATATTTTTGATACGCGGTGCACATACGTACATATCTTAATAAAAGGTCTTTTGAACTTTGACGCGAGATTCATTTCCCAACAGCTTTGAAATGTGACCGTTGCAATGGTGTTTAATTTACACATTCCTACGCATTAAAATAACGATTGAAGACTTTACAGAACGCTTTTTTATAAAAATATTTGATATTGTCCATTCCCCGTGTTGCACTAGGATGCATTATAAGATTTTTATCGATATAAAGTTATGTTAAAGTTCCTCACGTAGGTATAGGACCACAGATTATTTTTTTATTTCTGAGTGAGGTTAACGGAGATCCTAACCCTTCCCCTACTCCCACCCTAAATGCCAACAACGCACTGGTGACTCTTGAGTTGCAGGTGTCCATGGGCGGCGGTAGTCATTTACCATCGGGTGACCCGTCTGCTCGTTTCCCCGTATACCATAAAAAAAATCAAATGGAATAGAAAGCAAAACTATGCCTTATAATAGATTGTCACAGACCTTAATTATTTTCGTATGTTTTATTGGCATGCGTCAATATTACACTGCATATGCAATGTAACGACATTCAATTGATGCAATCATCTGCGCATATTTTTTCTTTTGTCGGGAGATTACTCGTCTTCTTCCGTACTCTTTCCGCCGCTTCTTTAGCCAAATTCACCTCCTCGCAAAATGAGGTGGCGGAATCCCACGCATTCTCGCTTCGGACCATGGCCTCCAGCGATCTCTGCATATCTGCACGTTATGTTGATAGAAGACAACATACACAATTTTGATGATAAAAGTCACTCACTAATTATCATATTTTAAGTTTTCTTTTGCCAACATACTACCATACATACTATACTTGACACCGAAGTTCCCTATTATACGCACTAGTCACATACGACATATGACGTATATATCTCGTATTCACTTCAGACAGTCGGAGATTAATCTTTATATATAATGACTGCACAATTATATGTGCTGTATGTTAATGTGTGTGCTCTGTGTGCGCGTTCAGGCCTGGATTATACGTTTATGTATGTGATGAAATCTATGTAATTAAACATTTAAATCTATACTAACTGCATGTAATTAGTATATCGAAACAGCAGCGGTGCGAAACGCCCCCTGTGTTGCCAGTCGTTACATGCATTTAGTTTAATTAGTAGATTTCATCACATTCATACACGTATAACCCATGCCTGAACGCGCACACAGAGCACACACATTAACATACAGCACAATTAATTGTACGGTGTAAAAATTAATCTAGTTAAATTATAAAAAAATACGTTAATAAGCTGATTGCTATGTCCGGGTGGGAGGCTTTCAACCTTTAAAATATGTTGATAAACTATTATATTTTATTTATTACGAACTTTCCAGTGTGAATATTATCTTACAGGAAGTAAATAAACAGTCTTTTTATCATCATGCTCTGATGTGGATGATGGCAAACCAGTAGCAAATATCATAAATCACAGTTAATTTACTACCATCCAATAATAAGTTTCATTGATCATTTGTAAATACGTCATGGACTCGGATCTTTTTGTTTTCATTATTTCACACGGTAATCAATATCTCCATCACATTTAGTTTACTACCATTCCTTATAAGTTCGATTGTTTATCTTCTGACTTCATCATCAGGTCATCGCCATATTAATAATCATAGTATTCAGATTCAAACGAAGAAAAATCACGCGATTTAACTGGAATTCCAAATCCTAAGGGTGAAAAAACATTAATACAATTAAAAAGCGTAAGTTTACAAGTGTGCTTGCCCGTAACTACCATTCAATATTCCTGAGCATATAATTGGCCATCGGCTACTATTTCTAATTATCTAACGTGGCTGAACGCCAAATATGACCTTAACCCAGCTATCTGTTATCAATTAATGGGAGCTACCTTTTAATATTCCTGAGCATATAATTGGCCAGCCGCTTCTATTTCTAATTATCGAACGTGGCTGAACGCCAAATATGACCTTAACCTAGCTAGCTGTTATCAATTAATGGGAGCAACTGGCGCCTCGAACCTGCTAACTAAAGGTTGGGGCAGACAGCGGGCGAGACGGGAGGGCGATGCGGAATTAGCGGTTGAAATTACTAGAGCTAGTGCCGAGCGCGACCACTAGGACCACATTACAACCTGCTCACGCCGCGCTGCCGTCCCGCCCAGCCCGCTCTCTGCTAAAACGATAAATATTGATTATTCAACTGCGTGTGTATTCCTGAACGAAACCTAGGCAACGTAGTCAATTTCATAATTACTACATCACAAACGTATACCTGGCAGTATAACTATGCGTATATTTACAAAGATAAGATATGGGTAATTAGTATAGATGTGAAAGTTGGCACATTTTGCAAGATTTAGCAAGATATTGGTAAAAGTAGTCATTATGAAAATATCTTAAAAAACACTCCACGCTTTTTAACAATAACATATATTTTTTTGTTAATCACACGGTTCTTAATTTCAATTTATTGAAAATTATTTTCTACTTTTTAGTTTTGTTTTCTATTAAAACGTTTTAATACGTTTCAGAGTATTTTTTTTAATTATTTAAACTATTCTTTATTCATTTTCCTTCCCGGGTACCACCGGGAATTGCAATTAGTCGCGCCTTAAAATATGATTATGTTAATGACTAATGAACGACGGAAACTGCGAGATAGTAATGATAAGATAGAGCTGAGTTTACAGTTTGTTTTATTTAACAAAGAAGAAGATTATTGAGCCCACCTCGTTATTCTTATCAGTGACTAGCTATTGCCCCCAGCTTCGCTTTCGTAAATATGGAATTTGTTATGAAGTGAAAACTGCTGTAAGAGAGATGAAATGTCCGCTATGACCTTTTTGTACTCTTTGTGTGAAAACGTTACCAATTAAGAAACAAACAAACTCACAAGCGCATTTATAATATTAGTTATTTTTTTACGGGTTTCATTGTAAGTAAGTAAACAATTAACTTACGAACAACCACACCCATCCTTGCCAGCAGTTCGTATTGATTGTATGTTTAAAATGTTGTTGAGTACGTGACATCCCTACTAAATAGTGAGTGAGTGTTGTTTAGTGATACGTTCTATCTATTGCAATCATTTAGAGAATTGGAGTGACATAATCTTACCAACTTCAAATAAGGTTAATTCTCGTAAGCGCAATCCACAGATCGGCAGATGTAAAACGTTACTGGGCACCACCGTCGACCACTCGCTATCACGAAGCACTTTTTCTTGTTAAACATATAGAAGATTTATTTTTTTACCATATATCTATTAACAAAGAAAGCTCAAAAGTCGCTTTATATTTCTCAAACTACAGACATACATAACCTTGTGCCTTGCCTGTAACTAAATGCTCTTATCCGTGCCTTAACTAAGAGTTTTTACGGTTTTACTCTTTGTTTTAAATAATAATAGTAATTTATTGTTTCTTTCAGACAGTACAGCAATACATTAGGAATTACAAAAACAAACTTTCATTAGACACATTGATAGGCTAGACTACTAGATTAGAGACTATTATTGTTGTCATTTTCTTTAAACATTCTATTTGGATCATTTTGTACAAACTGTTTTCAATACGTAAGGATAATATACTTGTACTAATAGTAGGACTATTAGTACAAGTATATTTTACTATTATACAATTGTTAACATATTTCTACAAAGTCTATAAGCCCAGAAATAAATATCTTTATTGTCTCTGCTCCTACAACTGATGGAGAAAGATGTGGTGTTCGTGTTAGGCGTATGAGCATTAATTCTGTAATCAAATACCAATATTATTTCTTACAGTTACTAGAATTATTCGACTCTGAAGACCCCCGGGAGCGTGACTTCTTGAAGACCACGTTACATAGGATATATGGCAAGTTCCTAGTGCTTCGCGCGTACATAAGGAAACAGATCAATAACGTGTTTTATAGGTGAGTTGGATGGACACAAGTACTCACTTACACAAAACACACACACGTCATGACTACACAGGCTTTGTACAAACACATTGTGATAATGGGTGACCGATTTGGTAAGGTTGACTGTACACATTGTTGACACAGAAATGTCAATTTCAATATTGAAGTTTCATATCTCGTATATTTGAAAGGTAGTGTCATTTCAATGGTTGTGAGAAGGGTTTCAGGGTGTGCTGTAGTCAATCTTTTTTCAGGGATTCATAATGCAACAATGATTAATTAACTGTTTTGAGTCCTGACGTCCGAAATTAAGAGTGATATCGCTTCGATCGATAGCGACTTTTGATGCTTTAGTTTCAATATCGATTAATTCGAATTCAAAGATTTAGATTTAAAGATTTATTTGCTCATAAACATGTAACAATATATTAAGATCTTATAGTATGTAGGTATAAGGCACAACATGTTTAGCCGCAAGGTGTGGCATGCAAAATTTAATTAATATTACAGTGAACACTTAAGTAGTCACATGCAGCGTAAGAAATATTATTTATTTACATTAACAAATTGAATAACATTGAATTAATATAAATAGATAAATTAACAGAAAATAAAAATAATTGTAATTGTTGGCTTATCAGTATTAACTAGGCAAATTAAATGTCAACACATACACAACAAATAAAATAATTGTAATTGTTGCCTTATCAGCATTCAGACAATTAATATATAACAAAATGCATTACAATATGTTTAAATTATGATGTTAATTATGGTTTATATTTTTCTTTACAACTGAAAAACTCTTCAATATTATAGAAACATCTCTGAATAAGCCATTTTTTCAACCTTGTAATGAACAGGCGTTGCGGTAGTTTCTGCAACGTCTGCGGTATTTTATTATATATTTTTACACACATGTTAAATGATTTTTTATGACATAACGTTGTCCTACATCTTCGAATGACCAATTTAGTGGGGTCTCTTTGGCTAAAACGACTTTTGTCATCGATTCTTTCGAACAGATGTGCATGTTTTCTAACAAAAAGCCCAGTTTCTAGAATGTATAGGCCAGTCAATGTGAGCACTTTTGTTCGAGTAAAAAGCGGCCTGCATGAATCGAGAGGGGCGGCATTGCATATCGACCTTAAACACTTTTTCTGAGCTCTAAACACGTTTATAATTAGTGGAGAGTTACCCCACAATGATAACCCATACCGCAAAACTGATCCAACATAACCGTGATAGGCTGTTAGAGCCACATTTTCTGAGGCCATCCTACGAAGGTTTCGTAGAGCAAACACAATTTTTTTTTTTTACACACATCAGCTATATGTGGTTTCCAGTTACAGAAACGGTCTACTGCAATACCCAAGAATTTTAGATGGTCAGTGCGTTCAATTATATGGTGATTATATTTTATGTTAATGTCAATTGTATGCATTCTATAATTACAGAATTGTATGTATTTAGTTTTTTAAAAATTAATAGTCAGATTATTTAATTTTAGCCATTGAATTACGTCACAAAGTTTTGTTCACTACTGTTTCGTGATTTAGTCTATTTTCGGCAGGTATAACTATGGATACGTCATCTGCAAATAGTACACATTGGTGATCTAAGATGTTCCATCTATCTAAGATCTGAGATCATTTATGTATAACAGGAACAAGAGAGGTCCGATCACACTACCCTGTGGGATTCCTGTTGCATTCCCTTTGAAAGCTGATCTGTACGGTGTTGATACTAAAGTATTACTTAGGCGATTCATTTCAACACACTGAGTTCTATTTGATAGATAGCTGTTAACCCAGTCTAACACTGGCCCTGTAATGCCGTAACGTTCACATTTATTTAGGAGCGTGTTATGATTTATGGTTCACGCGATCGAATGCTTTCGACATATCCAGAAACAGTACCGTTACAGGAATTTTATCATCTATGTTTTGTGTAATTGTTTTTACCAGAGAGAAAGCTGCGAGTGTTGTAGATTTATTGTTCTGGAAACCATTTTGTTCGTCTTTAATTATTTGAAATTTACTTAAAAGCTCATAATACGCCTGTGCATCAGTTTTTCATATATTTTTGAGATTGTAGGTACTAACGTGATTGGTCTATAATTACTCATTTCAAATTTATCATCCTTTATATAAGAGTGGTTTCACTATCGACAATTTTAACTTGTCGGGAAATAGCCCTTGACTAAAGGAGAGGTTTATTAGATATGATAGAGGAGCACCTATTATTATAGCACATTTTTGTAATATCGCTGTCGAAGTTGAGTCATAACTAGAGATCGGATATTCGGATGCATACTTACCTAAAGTTGAGATGTTGGCTATTATGGAAAGCACTTTTTTATCGAAAGAATCCCGCGATTCCAGGAAATTCAAATTTAAGTGTACCTATACTCCGTGAGATGTAATAAAACCCAGTTTGACACAAATTACACTTGCTCTGTTACAACGTATAATGGTTGTTTTTCCCTACTTTTATTGTCAGTGATTATAAGACGAAGCAAAAACAACTTTATTACGTTGTAACAAGTGTCACATCGGGCCTATTAAACCCCAGGAAATGTAAGCATTTTGTAAGAGTGCGAGTGAGACGGCAAATTATACTTGCTTGTGCGCAAGTAGCAACGCGACAACACAACTGCATTCGTAAATAAAAATATACTTAGAAGCCGCTTCCATAATTTGTTATTCAAAAAATAACTTTAGGTAAATATGCATCCAATTATCCGATCTCTAGTCATATCCTACAGACTTAGTGTTATTGAGCGACTTTATGGTTCTTTCCACTTCAGTTGGGGTACTGGTTGATAAAAATAATGACTGTCCTTTCTATATTATTGTGGTTGCAAAAGGAGTTAAATGAATTTTCCGGAGTTCTCACCTCAATATAGTATTCATTAAAATCATTTGCTATATCTACAGGGTTTGTGAGAATCGCATCTCTATATTTTACATATTTTATAAAGTCATAACACTTCATACAATCATTTTTATTTTTAATTACGTTCCAAGTTGCTTTCCCCTTATTTTTTGTTCTTTCTATGTGAGTGACACAGAGTACACAGAAACTTTTGTCAAAACTGGTAGACCATTTTCGTTGTCCACTGTACGTTTATAATTGGAAAATTATTCTATGAACTATACAAAAATGATCTCATGTAAAATTCAAGGCGCAATACTAGATGGTTTTATTTTGCAAGGTGATCACGACAACCACTGTGATATCCGCATTAATTAACATAGTTATAGTTTCCACCATCTGTTCTACCACACTGGTTTTCGTGTTTGTATTTTTGATTTCGATTATAAAATACCTCGTAACGAACCACCTTGTAACGAACCATAGCATTGTGGCGACGCTTAAAGCCATTTGACACCTAAATGAATGTTCCATTGACCGTCATAATTAAACATACGCGGCCACCATAAACCTAAGATTACGTTCACATGGCAAGCGTGAAGCGCGCGTCGAGCGTGTACTTGTTGACGCGCGTTAACAAGTACACGAATTATGTTCAAGGCGTCGCACATCGGATCACGTCATCTGAACATGACAGGCGATAAGCGCGCGTTTAGTTTTTTTTTTCTTTTATCATAGTCATCGCCTTCTCAGAATATAACAATAAGTTATTTTCAAGCTCGTGTCCTTAAAATCTTATTTTAATAGCCATTGCTTGTCATATCCCTTATTGCTGGTTTTTTAAATTTCATCTATGAATAGATCTGTACTAAAAACTTCCGCTTCCATTCGGGAATTTTAAACGGCCAAATCCAAAAAATCACGTCGACAACGCTCGCTCGTCTGAACGAAGCGCGGCGGTACGGCAAACTAATGATCTCAAAGCGCGCGTTGACAACTGTCAGACATTGGCGCAGCGTAAAGCGCAAAACGTCTGAACATACCCTTAACCTTGGTAATGAAATACGTTGACCGGATGTTGTGGTATTACATATTGGAAGACAGTGGACAATATTTTTCATAATAGACGGTGTCATTCTTTGTTTACTTTTGCTTCCAATGAATTTCGCCTGATATGTATCGTGTTCGTGGATGTTAGGCATAGTTCACATTCAAGAGCGATTTTTGGTGACGGATGTTTTTGATACTAAAGGCCAAACTCTCTACATACCAGCAGGTCATGATCATCATTTCAGCTATAGGACGTCCACTGCTAGGCCTCCCTCAATGACGGTACACCGTACTTATGCTACTTCCTACTAATATTATAAACGTGAAAGTTGGTGAGGATGTATGGATGTTTGTTACTCTTTCACGCAAAAACTACTGATCAGATTGCGATGAAACTTAGTATGTAGATAGTTGGAGACCTAGATTAACACATAGGCTACTTATTATCCCGATATTCCCACGGTACCAGGTACACGGTACTAGTTATATTATAAATCACAATATTATGCAAGTCACGTGGTTAGGCATCTGCCAAATAATGTTTTGTGTAGGAGGTAAATGAGTGGGAAGGAAATTTCCCTCCGAACTCATAAACTAAATGTTTTGTTAAAATTATCGTATTTTGAGTGTACTGTAATGAGCTATGTGCTAATTTTGTATTGGACTTCGACGTCAGATGTCGCGAAATTATAAGGTTCAGTGTAATTTAAAAACGAATAAATATGTCTGTGTCTACTTACTAACTCTAGAACGCGGTTAATGTTGTTCAGGTTTATTTACGAAACGGAACATCACAATGGCATCGCGGAGCTGCTGGAAATCCTCGGCTCCATCATCAACGGATTCGCGTTGCCGCTTAAAGAGGAACACAAACTGTTCTTACTGAGGGTAAGTACATACAAATTTATTCCATGAGTTTTTTTTTTTCGCTAAGTCTGGATACTAATGGTCACCTAGAAGCCGCAATTAGGCCATAATTTATCAATTAATAATAATGACTTGACACACACGGCCGTCTGATCCCAAACTAGACAAAGCCTGTACAATGTTAGCCAGACTGCTGATAAACATATATACTACTAACTAAATACATACATTTTATTCTTTATTATTACTACGAGTATTAGCCCATGGTCATCCCACTGCACGGCAAGCTCCCTACCCTCCTTCCACTCCTCACGGCTTACAACTTTCAGTTCATCCCGCTATCTCTTTCTGGGCCTGCTGCGACGTCGTTTAACGTTGTGTGGGCGCCACTCGGTACTGAGTTTTGCCCACAGTTCGTCCGACGTTCCATTTTCGGCTTGAAGCCTTATGGCCAACATCGACCAACATACAAACATAACATACATTTTATAGATAAAATACACCATACATAAATATTGTAAATAAATTATCACCCAGACACAGCTCACACAATTAATTTTCTGGTTGTGAATCGAACTCACGACCTCTGGCTCAGCAGTCAGAATCGCTAACCACTAAACCTACAGGCCAGTCAATAAAGCTCCGTGGAAAAAACCTGTTTCCAAATTGTTTTTATTGATAACACCTGGAAAGAAAGTAAATCAGTTGATAAAGGTACTGAAATATTTTGTATTTATATGTATGATATTAATGAGATTTATGGCTCGTAAAACTGTTTATTTCTTTAAATCATTTGCACCAAAATATTAACATCTATCGTCGCAATGTCATTCGTTCCGTCGCCCTTCTTAAAAAGAATGAGATCGTCTCATACCTCCTCCTCTACTCTTTCGCTCATTTCTTTCATTCCTTCACACCAGACTCAGATATCCGCACTAGAAAACAGCCAATATGTTCGGATATTTTACAATCTTACAGATAAACTATTGGCTATTGGACATATATATGAGCATAATGTGGTGAAGAGAATTTTAAGTAGGTATAGAAGTGGACCGAGTGGACGGATACAAGAGTACAGGACTGCGTGAAAGAAGACATGACTAATTATCTTTTAAAAAAAAAGTATCACCGACTTAAGTGTGCTTTTTAGTGGAAAGTAGATGTATTTTGTTCAAATATAATAATATGGGTAGGCCAACTAAATGCACTGCTCCAATGAGACAACGAGGTTTCGGAGCAAACGAAAATATCATCGACGTATACAATTTTTAGATATTTGTTGATTTTTCAAAAACCACTTGACTGATTTCGATAAAATTTAAATGGAACCTCCTGGGAAGTATACCCTTTGAAACAAAAAAAGAATTTTCCAAATTGGTTCAGGCGTCTTCGAGTACTCGGTGGACATACATAAAAAAAGATTCCGATGAATTGTAAACGTCCTTCTTTTTTTTCGGTTTAAGTCGGTTAAAAAAAGGAAAAAGCAGTGAAGTGACGAATGCGCTGACCTCTAATATATTTGGGAAAAAGGCAAAGAGATGATAATTATTATTGTCTATTATTTACGAAAATCAAAATGTACGTCTCGCATTGATATAAATATACGTTTTTGGCAATTAAGCTGCAACATTGTTTATGTCACCTACCTGTATTTTTTGTGTTGCCAAAATAAACATTTTTTCTCTCTTTGATATTAGAAGGAAGGTCCCACTCTGCGCCGGTCCCCCTCTTCCCCTACTCCCACCTTAAGGGGCGGCAACGCACTTGTGACTCTTGAGTTACAGGTGCCCATGGGCGGGCGGTAGTCATTTACCATCAGGTGACCCGTCGTCTCGTTTGCCCTCTATAACATAAAAAAAAAGGTCAACTGCAGCTGGCCTTTCTTCGTCAACAAATTCCGAATCTAATTCAGTATGTTTGTTTCAAGCAGGTTCTTAGAATAGTTTTAGGTCAATGTTGAGTTAAATGTTCAAATTACGCCGACGCAATAGAATATACACTGTTAACATGTTCACTAACTGAGATGCATGCTATTACAAATGTCTTCATTTATACCCGACTGCCAGAAATGTATTGTTGGCAGAAATATTACTGCATGTACTGGAAATTTATGTTAAATATTTCGTTATGATTTACTCAAGGCTAAAATTGTAAGACGGTAAATACTTCTATACCATAATATTATAAACAGGAAAATTGGTTTGTTTTAATAAATTCTAAAACTACTGAATTGGTTCTAATAAGTCTTACACCAGTAGATATAAAGCTTCACTTCTAGATTTCATATAAAAGTGGCGTTGACTTTATGTTAGTAATGGGTAAACGAAGAAGAATACGCGACTGTAGATTCTAATTTATAAGATACTAGCAGCGCCTCGCGGTTTCACCCGCGTAAGTTCCGATCCCGTGGGAATGTCAGCATAAAAAGTAGCCTATCCAGGTCTCCAGCTATCTACATACCAAGTTTCATCGCAATCGGTCCTGTAGTTTTTGTGTGAAAACTTTACAAACATACATACAAATGTTTCCTCTTTATAATATTAGTTTAGACTAGCAGCTCGCGTGTACATATTGATATATTTTGCCCGGAACCCTAATTCTTTTTCCAAAATAAAAGTAAGTTACTCCTTATAAAACCAGCTATCTGCCAATGAAAGTCCCGTGGAAAGTGGAAATCGGCCCACCGTTTCAGAGATTAACCGAAAAAAACGGAGACAGACAAAAAATTTAAAACTGAGTTTTAGGCATAGGTATCGTGCAAATAACTGGAAGAGCTTAAAATAAACTATTTTGACATTACAAACAGACATTTAAATTTTATTTATTTGTATTAATACATAACAGGCCAGGCCTTAATATTTTGATATAAAAAGTTGTGAATATTTTTACGCCAGCACTGTTATAACTTCTTATAAAAATACTAACTAGGCTTTGCCCACTTTTGCTTTCTTTCTTTCTTTTCTATATCCCTGGGAACGTGTATGCAAAATTGTATGATGATTGGCCAAACTGTACAGCAGCGGCTAAAATACGAACAAAGATACATTGACTTTTATATTTTTTAAATAATTATAAAATATACGCGTGTACGTTATATATGTAGATGTCGTAATTGGTTCGATTCCCACCCAGGTAACACCCACACATGTAATTGTGTAGTGTGTGATGAGATGAGCATGATCATTTGTTCTGTGCCTGGGTGTAAGTTATCTATAACTAGTAACCCACCGCGGCTTCGCACGGGTAGCAGAGACATCTTCAACTATCATCAACATATTTCAATCAATCTTAACAAATTATACACCTAAACGTTCCACATAAATCACTATACATTAGTCAAAACCACATGAAAATCCGTTTAGTAGTGTGTGTATGAATTTAGAATACGATGTAGTGATATATATGTATTTAGAAATATATAAGTATGTTTATCAGCAGTCTGGTTGCCATAGTACAGGCTCTGCTTAGTTATGAATCAGACGGCCGTGTGTGAGATGTGTCAAGTTATTATTTATTATGAATTATTTCAGGTTTTACTTCCACTACACAAGGCCAAGTCATTATCAGTATACCATCCACAACTCGCCTACTGCGTCGTACAGTTCTTAGAAAAGGACCCGTCGCTAACACAACCTGTAGTTAGGTAAGTTTATTTTTGTCTTATTTATTGTGATTATCTGTTAAGGAAGGAACAGGAACATACCTACTAATATAATCACTCAGCGGACTTTCTTATATTTCATGACTCGAGAATTACACATCAATTTTACCGTCACGTAGACCCATACACTTACACCAGCTTCCCCAACGGAGGCGTATAGCTCACGTAATAGCGAGCAAGGTTTTTGCCGTAAACCGGGCACTGGGAATTACAGATCGGAAAATTAGGAGTAAGAGTGCTCAGATCCTTTGGTTACAAAGATTATCTAAAGAACTAAGATCGATTAATACCATTTCAGGGCGTTACTGAAATACTGGCCGAAGACGCACTCGCCTAAAGAGGTAATGTTTTTGAACGAAATGGAAGAGATTCTTGACGTGATCGAACCGGCCGAGTTCCAGAAGATTATGGACCCATTGTTCAAGCAGCTTGCCAAGTGTGTTTCCAGTCCTCATTTCCAGGTTTGAAATCAAATGTTACTTTTTTAAGGCTAAATTTTCGACTATTATTAATGAAAGGTTATACCTTCTACAATATGGTTTAAGTTTCGATGATTAGCGACGGAAAATTTACCTATGAATCAAAATATATCAAAATATTTAATTTCTTTTTTATCATTTAAATATGAATTTATTAGGGAGGGCCCATGGCTAAAAGTGGTAACCGAGTAGGCACATTGCAAGGTTAAGTAATCCTAGCCAGGCCAGTGTTGGGATGGGTGACCATTCTTAACACATTGATACCCCTCCATGCCTCAGAGAGCACGTTAAGCCGTCGGTCCCGGTTGCCATACGAACATCTGTGGCATTCGTTACGGGTAGTTGGAGCTCTAACAAAAGTCCGACAACTTGGTCTCCCTACAGAAGTTCGTTATCGCGTAGTACTTGGGTTGTGGAGGTCTGATGGCAGTCCCTTCACGTAAAATATCAAAGTTCGGCCGTATCGTATTTAGACTGAAAACCGACCCCAACTTAGTTGGGAAAAAGCCGCGGAAGGTGATAATTTTTTAGTTGTGTGGTTTATAACTATTTATGACCTTATTTGATATAAATTTTAATTTTATGCAAAACAGAAATGTCTCGATTGTTCTAAAATGGGTATGCTCTGTCAGCCGAGTTACTTTTCAAACAATATTAAATGTATTTCTACAGTAAAACTGGGTTCCACAATATTCTTAAAAAGGTACAATATGATGAATGACTCAAGCATATTTTTCCCTTGCACCTCATGCTACAGAATTTGGTAAGATAACATAGGACACAGCAGAAAATTTGAATCTATGGATACTATATTCAATTTGTTTATTCATCTTTTTTATTCATCTTTTTTATTATTACTCCAGGTGGCGGAACGAGCCTTGTATTACTGGAACAATGAGTACATCATGTCATTAATATCGGACAATGCGACTCACATCTTACCCATCATGTTCCCGTCCTTATATCGCAACACCAAGAGCCACTGGAATAAGACCATCCATGGGCTGGTGTACAACGCGCTGAAGCTATTCATGGAGATGAACCAGAAACTGTTTGACGAGTGTACGCAACAGTACAAGCAGGAGAAGCAGAAGTGAGTATGGATATGTAAAGAATTTTAGTTATGAGTTTTAGTCGAGTACTTTTTTCTGGTTTTGATCCAGTAAAGATATGTCAACCCTATCGTAAAGGACGCAGTAAGGAAAATTAAGAAAAATTAATAGTGTACGTAATTAATTGTTGTGTGTTTATTTTTTGTAATTTTATACCTTACGGGGAAATTTGCTTTATTTGAAATAGCACTAAAATTATATGTTCTTGATTTTGGTTGGAATTCTCTTAAACGGATGTTGTTTTATCCACAGATAGGTTGGAGTCAATTATTTGAAAATTTATTACTTTTTTGCACGGACGGTGTAATGATTTAATTGGTCGTCTCATCAATTATCACTTGTCGAGTGTTGTAGCTTTAATATTTATATAAACATAAACAATATTATTAAAGTAATTCAATGAGTTTTGTTTTTGGATTATATTTGTAACTGTTGAATAATTGACATATAAACACAGTTTATCGTTAACGATAAATTGCGTTTCAAAGTTCACTTTTTAAAAGAACAAATACCTCAATCAGTGTCAGATCGACCCGTCGCTTTTAGACCGGTGCTCATAAAGGGTGGAAGACCATTCGTATTTCGAACAGCAGTTTGAAGGCGTGTTAGTGTACGTATATGTTGTTGTACGCGCGCAGGGAGCGCGAGCGCGTGCTGCAGCGCGAGGAGGTGTGGCAGGCGCTGGAGGCGCGCGCCGGCGCCGCCGCGCAGCCGCCGCCGCTCACCTACCAGCGCATCGAGCAGGAGGCGCACGAGGTACCGCATTCAGACCCACCCTGCTGACCCCTGACTGCGACGATAAAATGGTTATATCGAATTCGGACCGTCCTCCTCATTGAGAAAAAATAAATAGCAACTCTAAGAATAACAAAGTTTTCATCAATCAACATTCCATATTCAAAAACACCCCCAGAAAATACAATGATACTTGATACCCTTATTTAAAACTGCTCATAAAGATACAAAAATATCACTTTAATAAAATCAACATTCCATATTCAAAAACCCCCAGAAGATACAATGATACTTGATACCCTTATTTAAAACTTCTCATAAAGATACAAAAATATCATTTTTATAAAATTAACATTCCATACTAAAAATCCCCTTGAAAATACAAGAAAGCTATTTAACAACTGCTTACTGTTATAATAACTATAACACAACATACGTTCACTTAACTGAATTGAATTTCTACGAATACAAAAACCTAACTAAATATAACTATATTAAATCACACCATCATTATATGCAATCAAGCCGGTTTTATTTGCCTATTTTAGGCTCATGTAACATGTATATGCATTTAGAATTAAATCATCACTATAATTTATAGATAAAAACAATAATGTGATTAATTTAGTTGTACAATTACATTAACGCGATACTTTGGATATATATACCTATCGCCAACTGTTGTTGTTTAGTTAGTTTCAACCTACATACTCACACCAACGCATTCATTCGTTAATAAATAAGTAAATATTTATTAGTTTTAAATCTTCCTCAGCTCCGAAAACAGGGCTACAACGCCAGCAAACCCCTGCTCCGCAAGAAGTCGGAGCTGCCCGCCGACTCCACTACGGTCAAAGCGTTAATCGAACACAAGCGCGCCGACGCGTACCTGTCCACCCCGCCCGACGTCAACCAGTGCTAGCGGGACCTGCCTCTGCACTCGCCGGGAGCTTCTTGTACTGGTGGAACTATAGACTGACTCCACACTAACCACTGGCCTTAACCAGCTCGCACAGAGCTACCACAAAACACAGATGTACTCACCAGATTGATTTCAAGATATATTTCACTTGTACAAATGCATCATGAATAGAATATGAGTACCACAAGCGATATAATGACTAAAGATGACGCTCCAGTGACATATAACCAGAATCAAAACATTTTGACTGATTTGAAGTGTTACGTCACAAATAGATATTGAACAAACCTTCGGTCTAAGATTCTTGTGCCTAAAAACGAGCCAGTCTTCAATAACAACTCCACCACAAACTATTCAACGTAACTTACCCGTAACGAATTTCAAATGGTCGAAGGCCTCAAAGCTATTCAATGATTTAACCTACGACGAGTTATACGAATAATCGTGTTACTATAGTGCTGGACTTATGACGTAGTTGTCACAACGAGTGTGCGAGCGAGAGGACGCTATATGAGGGACACGTGTGACGCATTGTGGTCATATTGAATAGTTAGTACACATATATAAGTAAATCAGTAGTGTTCTTATGTTGATGTTTTATATCCACTCGGGTCGACAATCGTGTACGAACTGCGCGATCACCGGCCAATCAAAAGCTGTTTATTTTTACACGCTGTCCCCCGATTGGTCGGATATCACGCTATATAAATCGCTACTTCAATGTACTCCGGGGCACTGCTGTTGAAATAATTGTATAATATTAAT
The DNA here is from genome assembly GCA_949752705.1 of Callimorpha dominula. NCBI lineage: Eukaryota > Metazoa > Arthropoda > Insecta > Lepidoptera > Erebidae > Callimorpha > Callimorpha dominula. The sequence goes on along the minus strand of OX457008.1, from coordinate 5,194,077 downwards.
ATTATAATTCTATTATTGTTCGTAACGTTGTCGACCTTTATTGTAAGAAAGCAAATTGAGGGAGTGACTGAGATACTGTTTTCTTTCCGTGGTCCTTCACAAACACTTTCAAGGTGGCTTACTTATGTGTCAGTCAGTTGCAGAGTAACTTTGCAAAAATTTCATGTAATACGATATCCTGTGTGCCTAAATTAACGTGATTCATATTCTACTAAAGGACAAGATGGCAATCATTTGTTAGTTTTAATCTAATTACATCTCTTTCTAATTATGACAATATAGAAAAAGTGTTCGTACGAAAAATTCATCTGCCTTTCCTGGAATATCAACATTAAATTAATCAATTAATTTGAAGTACTTTACGTAATTTGAATAATAAAGACTTGCTGGATATAATAGAAAAAGAAACAATAGGTGGCTACGTGTTACTTGGAAGTTTCGAGAGTCTATTTTTAATACAAATGCTACTTGCATTGAATGCTACAAATGTAAATATATAATTAGAAAGGGATGAAGTAATCACAAGTCGCGGCAAAACATTGAACGTTCGTTGAATATAAATGTACCAGTTTAAAAGTATGGACTAGCTTGTAGATCTCATTCGCTAGAATTTTGAAAGCTTCACGCGATCTGAACGTTTCATTTTCAATATGCATCACAAAGCGCCTTGCATTCGTAACTTATGTTTACCTTGCGCTTGTCTACCACTGCTGTGCACGTTATGGTTAGCTCTGCTTCAGATGACGTACCTTTCCACCACTTCTACATCCTTTCAAACTGACAATATGAAACCTTTGTAAGCAAACTAATGATTAATTATTTGATTAATCAATTAATCGATTAATTATGCGGTGATCTAATTTAACGAATAATTATGTCGTTAATTAATTTATAGATTAATCAATATAACTATATAAATAATTAATAAAAATAATGATTAATTTTGTAATTAATCAAACTAGTTTTGCAGTTAGTTAAAACATTTGTATGTAAAAAAATATATTATTTAACGTTTGATAAATATTATTCTGTGGTAATATAATAAAGTGCACTGCAGTTAACGGCATCTTTATTATTATTTTTTTATATTAAGTAACAGGTTACACCATTCCACTACAGTACCACCTATGAAGTGTTTTTAAAACATTTTAGCCCATTGTAATAATTTAATTTAGATTGTAATCATGTTGATTTAAACGCCATAATGTTTTAGGGAACGAAGATATCATCAGTTGCGATTGAAAAAATATTAAAAAATATCAATTTCAATTATATTTTAAGAACTAATTGAAAACTACAATTGATGGTCGCTTTTTTAGTTTCTGTCCAGGGAGAGTGTATGTTTGTTTAATTACTGGGGCGCGGTTGTCTATTCATAGAGGGGTTTATGTAATATGAAACTCGTCGTGAATGTCGACGGCCACTCTCCTAGCTCTTCCTGGACAGTTTCAATATTTAATTTATTGTTTATTAATACCAAATACATGAACACATGTTTGTATTGATATGCTATTTGTTTGACATAAACTTTGTCTTGCCTGTATCATGTACCGCCTTTATAAGCAATTGCGGACTAACTATGATTTTATGGTGAAACTTACACTTTATTTGACAAACTTCTGTAACTCTCGACAGGAATTTTGAACTTCTGGTCTTACAGGCCACTCTAACTTCTTCTTTCCTATTTAAAATTCAATATTATACTTCTTTCCTTGACCTTTTGTTATTCTTGTCTCACTTTACTGAGTCCAAAATAAAATTTATTGTTACAAGTAAGGCTTTATATTTTATGTCAAACTGTAGGGTATCTGTATATTTTATAGTCGATCTTATATTAAGGATGACATTACGCGGTCTAATTTTATATTCGACTTGGTGATTAGCCGGGGGACGGACCGTTGTAAATGCACCACAATGGGCGAGGATTAATTATGTGCACAATACTAACAACAATGCATTTCATTTAATCATTATTAAAAATAATATAAATTATTTTTTGTCTCGCCTATTTCTCGGATATGTTCAGCTTACGTCAGTCCACCTAATTACTATAATAATAACAACTCCACACATCTCACACACGGCCGTCTGATCCCAAGCTAGGCAGAGCCTGTACTATGGTAACCAGACTGCTGATAAACACACCCAGACACAGAACAAATTATTTGTCCTGGGTGGGAATTGCACCCACGATCTTTGGCTTAGCAGTTAGGGTCATTAACCACTAGACGACAACAGGCCAGTCTACTACTATAATAGTATTAACTCATAAACGATGTTTATGGAATATAATAATGTACATTTAGTCAAAACTAGGAATGCGGTCTTTTTTTACAGACTACAGAATTCCCTTTGTTTTGAATAGTAAGTAGTTTTGATAAACATATTTATTTTACACATCACGTCATATTATCACTTAATAAAATGTCTTTTGACATCCGAATCTCATGATCTCAAAATAGCTATTTAATGTAGTCCCTGCCACTTCAATGTCCGACAAAGATTGTTAATTCTTAATATCGACTTCGCAATAATATGATCTTCTAATCTATTATTACAACTTTCGAAATTCCGGACAAGGACATATCAGAATTTTTTGCATTTTAAAGAAGTAGCAAAAAAAAATGTATCTGGTTGATCTTTTTTTACTTTTCGTAACTCAGTGGCAAGCGGAAAACACCGCGCCGTTGAAACTATCTAAAACTGTAAACATTACAATCTGAAGTGAATTTGAGAAATCACGACGTAAGCTGAATATGTCGTCGCTATTCGACTACTAGTTAGTTTATTTATATAGAGTATATGCCTATCTGCCTTTAAACTTTATTTTTACAAACTCGGGGCACCCACGGTGATGTATTTCATTATTTTTTAAGTTTTATTATTTCTTGTGTATAGAGTGCCAAAGGTGTTTGCGTTGAAGTCATTTCAAACAGTCTTTTATCTTGTATGTATGTATAAAATATATTAGAAAGAGCTTGGGGAAAGAGAATGTGAAGCACCTTTATATGTAGTTATTTATTTTTTTATTTCGATTATAAGGCCCTTTTTGCATGAGTTGCACATTGCTATACCAGTAACCTACGCTGTGCTTTGAACTGATGTTACTCACATTGTAAACCTCGTGTGGAGCCAGAAAATCATTCGGATTTCAAATTTGGAAATCATTTTCATTTATGGAACGCTATCACGATTTTGCGCTCACATCAGTTCGAAGGACCATCACTGGTAAAGTTGCGTGCGACTCGTGTGAGAAGGGTGTAACTTCTGTATTGAATGACGACTGAAAGGAAATTATCTAGTGACGTTTTGTTAAAGTATTTGATACTATCCACTGATATCTGCGAAAGGCATAGAACAATCCACTTGCAATGGAAATCTGCTTATTAGAAGCCCATATCGCCAAATTGCTGAATTACATTTTAATTTCTTTTTGTACAAAAAACATGGATTGAGTTTTATCTGACCATAAATAATAATGTTTTATTACTTGTAAAGAAAAAGTTGATGTATCAAGTACTTATCTTTTAATAACCAATCTTTCAATACATCAGCAAGTGACTGTACTAGACTGTAATATAGCATATTCTATTCGTAAGGTGTAAACTCTATTGTAATATTAATATGAAATATTTTGCAATACGCTTCTGGTAAGCAAATAAGTGCAATGTTTTGATATACATATAAAATTGAACGTCTCGAACAGTTACTTGCTACATCTGTGTCTGTCTGTTAGTGTGATGCATGAACGACAAACGACCTCACATATTAGATACTTATTTGCAAAACGCTGTTCAACAAATTGATAAATTTTGTATAAATATTTATAACGATAATGTAACTGTTGAAAACAAATATTGTAACAGATGACATATTATACGGTGCTTATGATTATCGTTATAATACAAAGTTGTGCATATAACGTGAGTTTTATTTATCAATGCCTAGAACATACGTACGGTGACTTTGCCTCTATGGTTTTTGGTCTAACATCTAACCTTCGGAGTACATTCTACAATAGAATATGCTGTTAATCAGATATGCTATTCATTATCTTGCTACCTCCATTCTAACCTTTCTTAATCTTGCCCGAGGTTTCTCTTGGTCCTACAAATTAATTTGTATCCTACCTTAGGAATCAAAGGTGGTAGTTTTAGATTTTTTTTACATAAAAATTACATACATAAATTATCGAATAGACTCGGCTCAGCAGCATACGCAGTTAGAAAAATTCGTGAACTGACTGATGTTTAAACAGCCAGATTAGTTTATTTTAGTTATTTTCGTAGTATAATGTCGTATGGTATTCTACTGTGGGGGAATGCCGCCGATATTCAATCTATGTTCGTGCTGCAGAAGAGGGCTATTCGAGCAATTTATAACTTAGGAAATCGTGATTCACTGAGGCAGAAATTTAAAGAAATTAACTTAATGACGGTAGCGTGCCAATATATTTATGAAAATCTAATTTACCTTCATAAAAATAAAGATTACTTCTGTAAAAAAAGTGATACACTCTTTTAACACGCGTAATAAACATAAACTTGTTGTACCTGCCTCTAGGCTCCAAAAAATTAACAAGTCGTTTCAATGTGTGCGATATTATATCAAATTCCCAGATAATATTCAAATGTTAAGTATAAACAAGTTTAAATCTACAGTAAAACGACAGCTATGCCTTAAGGGCTATTACTCAGTAGGCGATTATATACAGGATAAAAACGCTTGGGATGGAATTGTAATAGAAATCTAATGTGAGCTAATATGTTTCTTATTTTCCATCTCTCATGTTTTTCTTTTCTTCTTTTTAATTTTTTCCTTAAATTTTCAGTTTCCGTAGAGTCATATTCTTTTTCTAGTTTATTCACTTTTAATTTTAAAAACATAATAGCACACAACAAAATGATGTGATATTTACTGAATATTGTTGAAACTGTCTGGTTTTTCTTTTTTAAAAGAGTGGCCGTGAGTTTGTTTGCCCGATTTCTTCTCACAGGGCTCAACCATTTGGAAACGGGCGGTTATAGATCGAAACAGGCAGATGTAATATTATGTTATCCATTTTGTTTTCTTTAATCATTTTACATTTGACGAAGCAAACTATTGTTGCGGTGATTGTGTGTGTTGATCTATAATTTTTAATTATAATAATTATTTATTAAATCGACGATTTCGAATAATTGATGGTCAATTTTATGAAATAAAGATTTTTTTGAAATGGTATCCTTTGACGATTTAAAAAGGGAACGAAATATATTCGGTATTTTAGCCACAGGAGTTTTTGTTTCATAATTTAAACATCGTGTGTGATGCAGAGGCGCATTCTGTGACTGCTGTGCCAGAGGTCGTGGGTTTGATTCCCACTCAGGACAAATGGTTGTGTGATGAAGACGATCATTTCAGTTCTGTCTAGATACATCCAGAACTTATCCGTGTGTGTGTGCATTCAGTAACATTAATGTTAATCAGCTGTCTGGTTACCATAATACAGGCTCTGCCTAGTTTGGGATCAGACAGCCATGTCTGAGATGTGTCAAGTTGTTATTATATAGATCTCAAAGACCACGTGCTTGTTAGCCACCACTGTAGGTACCACAGTCTTCAGGATGCGTGTGAATTTCAGTTGGCGCTCGGCCGCCCTGAACGCCTCGCCTCTACTCAATTATTTACTTTAGTAGTCTAAAGATTGTAATACACAAAAAATATCAATAATTCTTTCAAGTTCTATGTAGGACATATTTCGAGCCTTTATTAAGTTTAATAGAAGAAAACTAAATTGTTGACTTGTTGGATAATCTAACATAATAGTGTCTCTTAATCTTCAGTAATTATAAACTAAACTGAACCTAAAACCTAATGGAGCTAGTACATCATTGTGCTGTAAGTATCTATTGCACGTGAGAATACGAGTGATTTGTTCTTTAGTAAGGCGCGGAGGATGAGTAACATTTTAGATTTTTCACCGAGACGTCTGACAAGATACTATCCCTAAAGCTATGTGGCCAATTGGAAGAGGTCATACACGTTCTCAACGTAAAGTACCATTTCTGACCGAATATTACAACAAGAATACCATGAGGTTTTAAACCAATAAATACTCAAAATATTTAAGGATAATTTATTTATTTCTCTTATTTATACAATATAGTATATACCAAAAGATTTACGAGTATCAAGGTCCATATAAACATGAGGAATCATCTAGACTTCATGAACTTGTATTAAACTACACATATACATTTATTTAATTAACCCTTATTTACACGAGTATAAAGACCAAATTACTCGTAAATAGTTCTACGTCAGAATTTTATACACATAATTACATATTGTATCGTATGTTTCGCTTAAATAGTTATAACTTAAACGTAAATGAGGCAAAGCAATATATTTAATCGTAAGGTAACCAAAAGTAAATTGACACGGGTAATGGCTATAAAATGTATATTAGATATACCCATATCAACAAAAATATTTAAAATTCGATGAAAGACATGTGCCTACTAAGGTTTTAGAAATCAGGTCCTTTATCCAGATCGTAACACAGTCGACTTACCAATTGATTGTTGTTCTATTTTAAAAGCATTCAGGCACAATTCACTTTTGGTTACCCTCACGGAACGACGTCAGGCATTTTTCATTTTTTTTTTCTCTTAATTTGATTTTAGAAGCACATTTTTTGTAAATGTATTGATCAAATCTCTAAGCAGTGATAATTTGTTTAACAATTACACGAACAGTTAACAACTTCATTTAGCGGGTACTCGAAACTGTATATAAACAAAGTATCGGTACACCCACAATGTAATGGGTGCTATGAATTTGCCGATTTTGTCAAACAATGGCAATTTTTACACTTTTCATTCGACCTAGAATTCTAAATTCAAATTAATGTTATAAAGTAAGTATGATATTCCTATTAAAAAACAGCTGTCCATTCTACATGGGTATCCCGTCAAAACTTGTACAAAGTACCTACTATTTTCCACCGCCTCAACCATCACTTTTTATCGTCTTTGCGAAACTGTAAAGGTTAGTTCAAGTTGAAGTATATGTTAAGGTAAGTAGTCTTAAGGCTGAAATGATAAAAATACGTCGGCTATGAGTCACACATTTTGAGATGTAATTCATATAAGTTCACCTGTCTGTTCTCTGAAAAGGTGGCAACCTCTAAGTGCTTCTGTCACACATTTTGAGATGTAATTCATATAAGTTCAGCTGTCTGTACTCTGAAAAGGTAGCAACCTCTATGTGCTTATGTAAGATAATTAACCTTAAAAGAGCTCATCGTAAGGCTTGAGACTAACTATCAACTAACATCATAATTACCTTTATTGCTTGATGATCAGTCTCTGAGAGTTCTGAAACGAATTAAACAAATAAGTCTGATGTTATGCGCTTGCGGGGCGTTGATACTTAACTAAATTTCGTTTTACCAATGTTCGTGTCCAATACCATAAGTCTGGGACGGAAAATGGTGATTGAAATAATGAATCCCTTTTTATGTATAAATAAGTATACATCTTTTTATAATATTAATTACATTGAAGTACAGATATTGTTTTTTTTTTTTACTTTCTTGGGATTTGAGGAATCTCCACATTATTCTTTTGCTTTTGTTACAAGCACTAACATTTTTGAAAATAAACTGTCGAAATTTAAACACTAAAGATTTACAATGTTCAACCTTGTATTACATTATGTTACAAAAATTTTACAGTTAACAGATGCATAAAAAAATAGTAATTTGTGGGAGATTTGGGATCCTAACTAAGCCATAGGCCTGTATTTTAGAGCTCCAGGCCAATAAAAATAAAAATCTCTCTGTATAAACCTAAGTATTGTATGAAACATAATTCTATGAAAATCAATTTTAATTTATTTGCCTATTCTATAAACAGTCGACGTTATACAGTAATGTATAATTGAATAAAATAAAATTTAGTTTGTCACAAGCCAATTCTATAGAAATTGTTTATAACGAGTTAAGCCATAATACTTATATACAGTGTGTTAGAAATGCAATTGAACCAAGACTAGATAAACTTGAATAATAGCGTGACATCGTTTTGAATACTTAGGAAAAGATAATAGGTACATACTTTATTTCCAACTTTTTGTTAGAATACTTCTTCACAAATATACCTACACCTTCCGTGAGAGTAGACGGGTGACAACAATATTTTACATTTTATACAAGTGATATATTTCATGTAAAAAAAGGCAGCAACTCATAGAAATTTCAAGAAACAATAGGAAAGGGATGCAAAGATTGGTGAGTCTAATGGACAAACAGAAATTAGAGAAAAATCGTAAAATAAGATGTTAAAGTTAATTGAGGGGCAATATACCAGAATTTATTTAGAAAGTCAATAGCTAACTGCTGATTGACGAGTGACCGTAGCCTCTAATACATTTAACTAAATAGTCCTAAGAACCTAATAGACTGCTAAATAGGACTAAAAGTATGGATTCAATGTCATAATTAAAACTTTTTGAAGATTTTTATTTATGTTCAAGTTAGAGTGCTAGAGTAGTACGACTTGGCCAAATACCGAAACAACGACTTTTCGAGATTCAAACAAGAAATGTGTAAACAGCAGAATGACAATGTTTGTGTTAACCGAGGTCATACAAACGTAAAAAGTTAATATAAATGTTATATTTCACTGCTTTCATGTATTTGTAGTGTCTTTAAATTGTCCCAGATTATTTTCTGCTTGAAACTATTGTTATTTTGTTTAAATTTAGACATGACGCAAACCCTGTCTTCTAGGTAGTAACCGCAGTAAACTCATGTGCGTAAATCATTGACACTGCAAAACAACCACAGATTTTGACAACTCAGCGTATAGAAGAAACAGTGAATGCGATTGACCTTTACGTGCGATTGAAATAAAATCTCTTCGACGCGCAGCTAATATTAGGATTTAGTAAATAAATAAGGTAAGAATGTTTAAATTTAGTACTATTTATTGATAGTATAAATAATTAACAAGGAGCACCAGAACAAAATAAAAAAAAAATTAGTAAATAAGTATAAATTGAATAATAATGTCTTTAAATGTTCATCATAAACAAGCAACAAAAAATATATATAAATAATTTACTTTTTCTTACGAGTTTAATTCATACCTCAAAAACTCGTTTCGGCAACTTATACACTCTGCGTCATCGGTGAAGTAAACAAGTGCAGCGAGGTGCAAAATGAATAAAGATGGAGATGATGTCAAACCTTGCTGTAGTGGCAATACTGGTGACTGTTGGCAAAAAAAACCGGAAGAGGTAAAAGACGTCATTTGAAACGAATAAACCTTTAAGATCATAACAAATGTCCGGCAAAGGAGAGCTCCTGGAAACAAGAGGTTCTTCAGAGGAGACCACGGGCAAAATAAGCAGTGTGGGACCATTGCAATGGCACTGAACGAACGTGTGAAGGCGGTTGCTACAATGGGAACCACGGAACGGATTGCATAGGCGTGGGACCATTGTGGGTGCACTAAACGGACACGTTAGAATTAGTCCAGAATAAGAATATGACTGTTACAGTTTTTTATGTCCCATGGCTGACTCTGATGCTCAATTTAACAGTCAAAATAAAGCCCTGGGCGTTGCTTAGGGTGATATAAAATGCTCGTATACATGTATAATATCAATTTGATATAAATAACGTTTTCGCAGCTTAGGCCGAACAAAAAAAAAATAGGCAGTCATTTGACTGCCGACAGAAGTGAAAACTTAAACGAAACGACGAACTTCAAACGTCACATTAGCAGATTGGTGACATTAATTAATAAGGAGCTGACAGAACTCAATGTTTAGATTAGCGCCCTTTAGTGGATCTATATGTGTATTATTAGCGTGACGGTCACGAGTTCAGTGCTTTTTGCACATAGCAAAAGTGCGCAAACGTGCCTAAAGAAGTTTTCACTTCAAGAACAATATTGAATAAACTCATTGCAAGCCGTTTACTATTGAAGGTAACTGTGAAGTTTTAAAAAAACTGACTCAACAGATTGGTTGACTCTTGCTCAGTTGTTTTTTAACACTTTTTTTAAAGTGACTTGTTGTCTAAAGGAGGAAAGTACCAGGCGTTCCGAGAGATAGTGGAGGTATCGCAGTAGGCCCTAATGGCTTATTTTCTCCTTGTGCTTAGTTGGTGTTTGAGCTGTTGTATGGCGTCGTGCTGCCTCGCTAGCTGCTCGTTGAGGCCGGCTACGTGTTCCGTGAGAACGGACATCTGTTCTTCGTAGTTGTGAGATGTTGAGTGAAGTTCCTCTTCCTGTCGAAAAATGGAATTAAATAACCTTCAGTAATGGACTGAGGAGTTTGTTATTATAGGATTTGCATTTTAATCAGCTTCGATACAGTCACTATATATTAAACAAAAGTTCTCACTTCATTACGATACATGTTTACAAAGTTGTACATTAATGACGCGCTATAATCAAGAAACGATTCGTTTTGCTTACGGACGGTATAATTTCGTTGGATTTTCAACGAAAAACGAATGGTAAATCCGTAAGCAAAACGAATCGTTTCTTGATTATAGTAGCTTGGCATTAATGATTTATAATTAGATTTTTTGTTCTACAATCTTTTTGCAAACGAAGGGAGAGATAAGTTTACTGGCACTAATTGACGTGTACAAAGTTTCATTAATTCAATCAATGGCATCTGATGACGTCACATAGAGCACCCAAAGACGTCATTAGATCCTGTTCTCCCTGCTTATGAATCATATTGCGCTAATTTTTACGATTACATTGGGAACTTTACAGGGAGTCTGACTCGCACACCGAGGGTTCCGTTAGCAAACAAACTTCTATGTAGATGTAGATCCCGAAAAACAAACTTCATTTTGTAGTCTCCCTACCACACATCGATTTACATCAAAGTCAATTTTCCAACTCAAAATATAAGTTTGTAATCACAAAAACATTTTTTTTATGTGATATAACAACAAATTAACGACTTATAGGTAATGATTTACTTGCGAAATGTTCAAATTTGGTAAAATCTAGAACTAGACTTAGAAGCTTGTTTTTTTACAGCTTTAAGTGACCGCCAGACCTAAGTATTTGGTATTAATTTCAATTTGATGCGTCCACGCGTCCTGAGAAAAAGAGTCTTAACAGACAGACAGATGGACAACAAAGTGATCCTATAAGGGTTACTTTTTATCCTATTGAGGAATGGAACCCAAAAAATACATATCTCATATTTTCACTTGAAGTTTGTACATCCTACTTCCTACTGATATTATAAACGTGAAAGTTTGTGAGGATGTATGGATGTGTGGATGTGTGGATGTGTGGATGTGTGGATGTGTGGATGTGTGGATGTATGGATGTATGGATGTATGGATGTTTGTTACTCTTTCACGCAAAAACTACTGAACCGATTGCGATAAGTAGATAGCTGGAGATCTGGATTAACACATAGGCTACTCTTTATCCCGATATTCCCGGAAACCGCGGGGCGCAGCTAGTTTCATATAAAGTAAATATCGTTTTCAAGCTCACTGTCGTGCTTGGCTACATGAATAAATTTCGTGTGGAACATTAAAGCGTTGTCGTCTGATAACAAACTATAAATATATAAATCACACATGTCCCATGACTCACCAATCTACTGATAGTGTTGTGTTTCTCTTGTAATGTGTGTTCGTCTGTCGCCTTCTCCCGCTCCATCTCTTCAAATCTGAGACACAGCATCTCGCACTGCAAAACATTAATTACACAATGAGATTTAAACTCAAAATTAGATAGTTTGTATAATGATCTTAAGTCGCTCATCGTTGGTTACACACGGACATCTGATCCCAAACTAGGCAGAGCTACTATGGTAACCAGACTACTGATAAACATACTTACATATTACTAATTACATACATAATATAGATAAATTACACCCAGACACAGAACAAATGATTGTGCTCATCACACGATTATTTATCCTGGGTGGGATTCGAACCCACGACCTCTGGCTCAGCAGTCAGGATCATTAACAGGCACAGCAAGGTGGAGAATGGTATGACTACATGAGTGGAAGAGTTCTCTGGAGCTGCTATTGGCAGCAGTTATAACCTGGTATACAAACCTCTTTAACATAATGTTCAGTCTTGCTTTTCAACTCCTCTTTCTCCGCTTTCAACTCGCTTATCTTATTCCTAAAGTACGTCTTCATTCTTTCTTCTCTCGCTTCCACTTCATGGTTTAAAAGGAATGGGACTTCGAGGCTTCCTAGCAACCCAGTGATTCTACCCTCAGAGTCCACAGTGGTTTCCCCAAAAGTATTGAAGTCACCAGAGTCGTGGCCGTCGCTACGACGCTTCTGCGACGCCGATACATATTTAGCTACTTCTAATTTTAAACTCTCGTTCTCCATTCGAAGTATTTCGAATTCCATTTTTAATTTTTGGTTTTCCTGAAATTTACTGGCACTCAATAAAAAAAACTTAAAGTAAGCTTGAAAAAAAGTAAAAAACGAAATTTAGTTATACAAGACACATAAAATAAAAAATTATACTTGTTTTTAAATATTTGCGACTTTGATACATATTAGATGTGTAACTCGGAACTTCAATTCGCGATAATATTTAAAAGGTACAATAGCTCTCGTTTGCCCGATGTTCCGATCGAACTACACCGCGATTCGCAATATTATTGCGATTAAGTCCCGAGTTACCCAAAAAAAAACTGTCAGTCGTAGGGATGCACGTCAGAAGTGAAAACACATTTTTTCAAGATTAATTAATAAGGAGCTGACAAAACTAAATTTTTAGATTAGCGCCTTCTAGTGGATCTATATATATATTATTAGCGTGACGGTAAGGAGTTCAGTACTTTTTCCACATAGCAAAAATGCACAAACGTGCCTAAAGTTTTCACTTCAAAAATTATACACCAAACATTAGAAATAGTGCAGCGCTGGACGTCACGTACGCCATACTTTACGCCAAGGAGTAGTAAATTACTTTTTCGTATGCAGTATTTTAAATTTTAAAGCCTATCTGTATTTTTTAAGGTGTTTAATATCACGTTCCTAGTGATAACTTAAACGCCAGACAGACTAGCGCCGTATCGCGTTACGTAACGAAGCGGAAGCGGTTTACCTATAAATTGAGACAACCCTAGTAAGTTATTAAAAATACTTGTGTCAGGGTTGTCTCGCTTCTTCCCGTAATTTACAATACCTCAATGAGATGAGACTTAAAATTACTTATATCTTATACAGACCAAAAACAAAATAACAAATGGTAACAATCGTGCCTCCCAACGATCATAATTTTAGGGGACTGTGACAGCCAATCAATGAAGAGGAGAGAGAGAGATACAAGACCTGCACAATCTTTTTTCTTTCTCTAACGCCTTTACGATTCCACATACAGGCTAATATTGCTAGCCGCCTCTATTTATATTATCTCTATGCCCACCCCGGCTTTAGATAGACGTAGATACTAATGTGGTGAACAATTATCGTCATATTTGAACAAATTAACACAAAACAATATAAAACTATACGACCCTTTCTCTTGAACCACTCTATCTATTAATGAAAACCACATTGGAATCCGTGGCGTAGTTTAAAATCTAAGCGTACAAAGAGACAGACGGCGGGAAGCTATTTTGTTTTATACCTACTAGATATGTAGAGTTAGGACTAGTTTTTTTTTTTATTGTGAAATGGCATAGGCGTTCTTCATCTTCCAACTCACCTGATGGAAAGTGACGATGAAGACGAAGATGGTACATGCCTATCCAAGCGATACCTAATTAGGATGATAATAAGATTTTAATGTCGATATTATTTCATCAATCACCAACGAACATCCGTCAATCATGACTTTTCGTAATGATTGACATTTGCATGAGCGTCTAATGGACGCCTAACATGACGCGCTCAAGTAATATAATTAATTATAGGGTATGTAGTTATGGACATACGTATAGGTACACTCTGACGTCATGAATTACCTTTTTGTGTCACGAAGTGAATTAATGTCTTACCGTTACTTTCAACCTACAGTACATGTACACTATTGTCATTATATTAATTTCTTTGTTTTGTTATTGAAATATAAATTACTGGCTGCGCCTTATGATTTCACCCGCGTAAGTTCCGGTGCCGTAGGAATATCGGGATAAAAATTAGAATCCAGGTCTCCAGCTGTCTACATACCAAGTTTCATCGCAATCGGTTTAGTAGTTTTTGCGTGAAAGAGCAACAAACATCCATTCATCGGCACAAACTTTGATATTGAACTTTGATTTATAATATTAGAAGGATAAATAGCTGGGATCTTCTACAACTTAAGATCGTTAGTTGAAAATCCAGCTGCGGTAGGGTAATTAATGGCTATGTGGTTGGGCTTGCGATCAAGTGATTGAGGGTTCGAAACCCTCGCAGTGCACTACCGATGTTAAACAACTCCATGGGGTTTACAAATCACTTAGAAGACACTGTAAATTAATATTCTGTGACGAACCCACGAAATAACGAAGCATATTACACCACTATAAATATGAAGAAAGACTTTAACAGCATATGCTGCGATTTGAGTCTATTTTTTTTTTGTCTAATTATTGTTTTTATTTTGATTGAGTAGGTATCCATAATGTATTTTTTTACTTGAATTTGACACAATGGATTCGGTGTTGCCAGCCACAAGAACGTAAATTGGCTGTATACTTTCAAAATAAAAAAGGAAATGTTCAATTACCTGATCCAATGTGTGTACTTTAATACTAAGTTGTTCCGTCACATTCAAATCATCCACAGAACTTAATGCATCCTCACTTCCAACCTGAGAAAAAACACTATTAATAGTAAATCAATCTAAAAATATGACACTTATAATATACATGATTTTTCTTGAATTGGAACACTAAAACTGAGCCAATTGGCTCAGTTGGATCTCACAGATTGTGGCATTACATTTTGTTTTGAAAGTTTTATACCATTTCTCATCACATAAGATTTAGCAGAGCGAGAACCACAAGCCAATTTTAACTTGGTAATTAATTAAGAAATTTTTATTATTTAAATAGTTGTTTATTTTTTTTATAAGCAAAACTACTTGCAGCCATTACTTGAAAGTTACCCTATATGAAATAATTCAAATAACTAACAAGGTTTAATGACAGTAGAAGAACCCTGTGAGGTATGTATGTATATAACACAATCAATCAATCAGCCTATTGCAGTCCACTGCTGGACAAAGCCCTCTCATGTGCACCGTAGTCTTAACAACACAATGTATCTTACCAAACTACCACCTTCCGACAAGAAGTCACCATTACAACTGGCAGCTTGACTACTGCCAGGTAAATGGGCCTTGTTTGGAGTACCACCTAGTCTTTCTTTCTGAACTTCTTCTAATGTTAGCTGTAGTTCTTGATTTTTGTTCTTCAGTTTAGCTATCTCACATTTGTATCTACCGTCACACTCATTTATATGCCTCTGGTAATCTTCCAGAGTGGCCCTGAGCTGGGACACTTCAAATACTTTGTCTGATAACTGAAATTTCAAACATATTATATATATGAAAATGGATATTTCAAATCATGAACATTCTAGCTGAATCATTACATATTGATGCTTGTTTCCCAAGAGCAATGGGAATTATACTAGGTGACCCCGCACAACTTCGTCCGCGTTTGTAAATTTTCCCCGTTTTTACAAACTGTTTAATTGATGCTCCGCTCCTATTGGTTAGTTATACATATAGCCTATAGCCTTCCTCGAAAAAAATGGGCTATTCAACACTAAAATATTTTTTCAATTCGAACCAGTAGTTCCTGAGATTAGCGATAAACAAACAAACTCTTCAGGTTTATAATATTAGTATTGATAAGGTTTGTTAAATAAAGTAAGGATTTTAAAATTATTTCTTTCAAGACTAACAACAATACACTAATCAAAAACCATTTATATAAAATGGAATTTCTTGTTTTTTTATCCAGTTATTAGTTGTTTTTTCAAAGTTACTGCATTCTTATGTCACATAATTATTCCGAGTTGGAAAAAAAAAACAGTAGTGAGTTAGTAAAAATTTGTGACAAATTCTTCAGTATGAGTAACAGCAACGTGATTGACGACGAGTGATCTTTCTCATTCAATTAAAACGTGAAATTGTTATACTCAGCATTGTAAAAAAGATAAGAAATGTTTAAAATGGCAAAAGAACAGAAAGAAGTGTTATAGAACAACAAGTGTCCGCTCTAGACTACTTAAAAAACACTCAAAAATTACAAAAAAATATTTACACCTTTTAAGTGAAATACAATACAAACAATAATATTAACATTTAGTTATATCCATCGGCGGTCTTATCGCTCACAGCGATTTCTTCCAGACAACCTTTCTACGGATATTATCAAATATAATTCAGGGTTGTCTGAGGTGTATTGAATGGGATATGGAGATATAAAAAACATTCCCAAGTCCTATTAATAACTTCTGAAACCCGTGACTTATGTTGGTTCTTGCTAGTTAATTTATTTACCTTGCACAGGTCACATTATTAATGGTGCAATGGTGTTTTTTTTGTATATAAAAAAATGCATGAAACTGCTGAGAGACATGATATAGTGAATAGCTACCGCATACAAGCTTTAGTAGCTAAAAGCGGTCTCAATTATCTCTTTGAGGTGCCTAGCTATGAGAACCCTGGAGAGAATCTGCTGGGGAACATACTTTTTTTTCCATCTTTTTTATTCCATTTCCAAATGGAATAAATGTGTGTCACCTACTTGCAAGCAAGGATAGTATATTACCATGAACATTCTCTCATTCAAAATAGAACAGTAACAGATGCTCAAATACCTGTGACGCATATTGTGCATTTTCAATAATTTTCTTCTGGAGCTCCTCCTGCAATAGTCCTGAGTCCAGGGGTAAAGGGTTACTGGCTGCAGGCTGCTTGTCATCTCCTTTGCTTTTAGATTTTTTTGTTAATTTTAACTAAAAAATTATAGGTTACTTAAAATCAAGAGGCACAATCACTTTTTTAATACATACATAACTGAAATGTATTCCTAAATAAGCGTATTCTATTAGATATATGTTATTTAAAGTAAAAAAAATATATGATATATTTATATACGGTTATAAATATACCATATCATTTATAATATGGTATATTTATAACCGTTGTTAATGTTTTATACTAAACTGACAATATTAATTACTGCATTTGTGATTTGCTATTTAGAATTATATAAAAAATAAGGAACACTGCAAAATATGGAAATTTGTGAACACAGTACTTTTCTTGTCATGTGAAGCCCCCCAACTGGTCATCACCTCACTGGTGCTACCGGTGAAGTGGTACGTCAGAATCGTCAGAGTTGAACATATTATAAGCACATAGTGTTCTATCACAAGTGGGTCTATTGCAATGGGACACAGGTATATCCTGAGAAGGAAGCCAGCTACTTTTGATAGTCAATTATTTGGAAAGTACATAAGTAATACTACAACATTCTATTTACTAATACTTAGCTCGCCCACTATTATACATACATAGAGAGCATAATTTAAATATTGTCGTGTTATCGTTTATTTATCTAGTATTAAGATAAGTGACAGCAAAAGAATGTAGACACAGATGTGTCTGATGTGGTTTGATACTTCTCAAAGAAACTGTGCTTTGATTTCCCGCTGATTCATAGTGCGACTGACCTGCAACGCATCGAGTTCATCCTGAAGGAAGGACACGCGCCGTGTCAACTGCTGGTTCCTGAAAGTCAGAGAATCTATCTCCAATTCTCCTTTTCGTAACGACTTCTCCTTATCTTTCAATGTATCTCGCAACTCGTTTGACTTTGCCTGTTCATCTAACACCCCCTTTTTTAGCACCTTAACATGCACTCGTAACTGCAAGAACGGAAACAATGAATTCACTAAATTGCCGACCGATTCACCGCATCACTGATATTATGATACACACTTTAGAATACTCAGATGCCAATTTCTGGTACTTAGCCTGTATATCACCCGAAGGCAGTCCCTCCATTATCGATTTTCAGGTGGTCATAACTGTAAATTCTGATATTTAACTGTTTATTTGTTATAAGGAGCACGAACACCCACTATCCACTGTACAATATATAGTTATCTGTGATCCACTTTCGTGAGAATGACGTATGGTGATATTACTGCTACAGTCAATAAAATGTCATGTGTCAAATTGATAATAGTATTTTATTAGTCGATTATTTAGATGGAAGATGGAAAGGAATTAAAATTAAATCGTCTGTTTGGTGTATTGAACTGCTAACAGAACAAACGATGGGATCATTTCATAAATTTCTCCTTTTAATGAAAACACATTAGACAAGGTAACATTCGAGGGTATTACAAAAATAATAATATGAACATTACATAAACTCCTCATAGCAAAAACGAGGGAAATCATTTTTTAGGCTACCAACATTCTCTCTGTTGATGTGTCGTGATTGTCCAATATAAAATATCAATATTTTGGAAATTTATGAAAGAAAAGCTGTAATTTCTAACATACTAAACATATTTATAAACTACAAAATATATTTCATCTTTCAATGGTACGGTCATGGACGATAGGTACGTTGTTTTGTATTTTTTTACAACATTGTATCGCAACAGGTAAAACTAAGTTAGAACAAAGTAAATTATGACTAAACTAAGCGGTATTTTGCAGGAATATGGAATCAGGCTGTTCTCATTACAACGATGTTGAAAGCGATCACTCTAAATGTATAATTCACGTTGATATAGATTGTTTCTACGCGCAAGTGGAGATGGTTCGAAACCCTGAATTGCAGTCGGTTCCGCTCGGCATACAACAGAAAAACATCGTCGTAACTAGCAACTACGAGGCCAGGAAGTACGGGGTGCAAAAGTGCATGCTTGTTACCGACGCATTTAAAGTTTGCCCTAATTTAAAACTTGTAAATGGTGAGGATTTGCACAACTATAGAACAGCTTCTAATAAGATTTTTGTCGTATTACAAAGTTGGAAATGTCCAGTGGAAAAATTGGGTATGGACGAAAATTTCATTGATGTCACAAATTTAGTACAAGAAAAGTTAAAAACTACAAATAATACTAATGTCAGTTTAGCTGGTCATACATACAAGGAACCATCAATGGATTGCCCTTGTGGCTGTCACACAAGACTGAGGATATCATCACAAATAGCCAGTGAAATGAGAAAGAAAATATATGATGATTTAAGTTTTACTACTTGTGCGGGCATTGCACATAACAAGTTATTAGCAAAACTAATATGTCCCCATAACAAACCTAACAACCAAACTACCATATATCCAGAACATGGGACCAGTTTCATGTCTACTTTACAAAGTGTACGATCCATTCCAAGTATTGGTACTAAAACTACAGAAACACTTATATCACAAAACATTGTTACTGTGAGTGACCTCCAAGAGGTTTCTGTAGATGTATTAAAAAAGCATTTTAGTAGTGATATGGCTGTAAGATTGAAAACCTTAAGTTTAGGTGAAGATAATACTCCAGTGAAACAGACTGGCAAGCCTCAGAGTATAGGTCTAGAAGACAGTTTTAAAATAGTCAGTGTGAAGAGTGAGGTAGAGGATAAGTTCTCAGCTTTGCTACAGAGGCTGTTGGTTCTGGTAAGGGAGGATGGACGCATTCCAGTTTCATTAAGAGTTACACTTAGGAAGAAAGATGCCAAAAGACTCAGCAGTCACAGAGAATCAAGGCAAAGCCAAGTTTCTCCCTCAATTTTTATACTGAGCAATGGCAGTCTGACAGTCACTGAGGCTGGTCAACAAAAACTAATGAACATAATAATGAGATTATTCAATAAACTTATTGATCTGTCCAAACCATTCCACTTAACTTTAGTGGGATTGGCATTCACAAAGTTCCAAGAGCGCATGACGGGCAGGAGTTCTATAGTGAACTATTTAATGAATGATATTTCCGTCCAATCTGTGCTTAATTTGCAAAACGAATGTGATACGTCGGCCTCGCCTATGGACTACTCGGCTGTGTCGCCGAGCAGTAGCACTACGACAGATCTCTCAGATGCTGAAGTTGAGCCGTCACCAAAAAAACCCAAAAAAGTTACATGGATAGCGAAAAGACGATGTTTGTCCAAAGAAGAAGTGGCATCTCCTAGTAAACTAAAAGTTGGTGAACTTAGATTAAACTCAAAGGAGTTAGAGAAGGTATCCGAGTTAAGACTGAATTCCCGTGACCGATCACTGACACCTCGGGCAAGTCCAGCTAAAGATAACATGTCCGACACATCAGATAACATGAAAGAAAGTGAGGAGCGCAACTGCGACGACTGCCCTAGTTATGTCGATAGAGAAGTGTTCAGTGCACTGCCAGATGAAATGCAGAAGGAACTGAAGGCCATGTGGAAGAACCCCTCTAGCTCTGAGATGCCCAGGAGTA
This sequence comes from Callimorpha dominula, assembly GCA_949752705.1. Lineage (NCBI taxonomy): Eukaryota > Metazoa > Arthropoda > Insecta > Lepidoptera > Erebidae > Callimorpha > Callimorpha dominula. Next base: position 5,173,641 of record OX457008.1, on the reverse strand, counting down.
GTCCGAGAACCACGAACAAAGCTAAACCGAACACAATTATGAAATATTTTGTTCCACACAAATAGTATTAGTAAGATTTTATCTTGTTAATTATTTTAAGTGATAAGTGAATGGTTTCTATTTTTTCAAATCATACAATTTTTATTCAGCTGATCAAATACATGTTTATGTTAAAAAATAAATATCTTTTATTATATATTTATATCTATCTACATACTACAGGTTAATTAACAAAAAAACTTTTAGAATACAACTGGGCATATCATTTAATATATATATTTTTTACAGCTTCGGTTACCATACTTGATAGTTCAGAGAACTTGTTAACATTATTTACATTGAGGCAGAGGCTGTTAGCTAGGTTGCCATACGAGATGACGTCGACGTTCAGTTGCAGCCTGATCTTGTCTCCATCAGTTACTCCTGCATTGTCGCTACTCTGTGGTGAACTCATTTCTCGAATTTGCTTCAGTCTTCTCAGAGAGTCCTCAGTTTTTTGTACAGAGGTCAAAACATCTTCAACATACTTGTAGTATCTGAAACACAATGATTCTATTTATAGTACTACTAGTACTGATAAAGAGTATGTAAACTACATTGTCATTATGGTTTAATTTGTATGCATCCTGGATGAATGTCAGACAATACTTACGAAACAGTCATAGTATTGAATAGCACTTCGAAAATTGCCATAATAAATGCATTATCCAACCGTTTAGAAGCTTCCTGGTTAAATTCTTTCAAAGCATTTGATACAACTTCTATGTATGTACAGGGTTTAGTAGGGACACTCCGATTGGTTTTTCTGTACAATCTGGGAATATCACTAACTTGCTTTAACTGTGAGTTGAAATGATTGTAGAGTTCATTGACTATGCATTCTCGAACTTTCTCTTTTGTCCCTTCTAATGCCTGCTCTGAAGTTCTCAAACTTTGAATGAATAGGTCTTGGTTATCAATGTAAATCTTTGTTTTTACATGATCTAAAAGTTGAGGTAATCTTTGCAGCAGAGATTGTACGTCAACATAAATGTTAATACTGTTGTCAATTAGATGTTTGTCCACATTAGTGATCTCAAGCTTGTGTGAGGATTTCTGAAATTAAAATTTAATTTGTTTACTTTCTAGTTTCATTTTTCGGTTGAAATTTCAGTGTGCAAATTTCTCCCCATTATTATTTGTAGAAAAAGACAACTGTAGAGATATTCATCATACTTTGATAGTCTACAAAGAGGTGGAGCAGCAGATTTATAGCCATGATTATGCCTATGCCTTCTCTAATCGCAACTAGTAACCGTGTATCATTAGGCGAGCCTAGTGATTGTTCAACAAATCGGTGATGATGACACATTACCCTAATTCTTAGGAATAACAAAAACATAAATAATGTTAAACATAAATAATGTTAGCTCATCCTAACTATCTAGTAATTGTGTTGTAGAACTGAACTAATGGCGCCAAGTTTAAATTGGTCGTCCAAATAATTCCTTCTAAATTCCTAATAAAACTACGTGAATCGATTGGGTGCTCCCAGTCGATTCCCGCGTAGAACAACTGTGTCAAAGTCAAATATTTTTATTTCATAAAATTCTTTTAAAATTGATTGAAAATGTCTTTAATGTGTGATGGTACTGATGATGGTAAATGCACATTTATTACTAGTCTGGCTTTAAGACCATAAGTAAGTTTAGTGGATCATAATAATTTAACCCTCTAATGTAAATAATTATACATTAATTGGAAAGTGTGAAATAATCTATAGCTAATCAAACATCATGTAATATAGTGTCCTCATTTTAATGATCATTTACGAGTACCCATTACCATTGCGATAAAATCAGATTTCGTAATCCTTATCAATGTAGCACTACAACTATATTTTATCAACTGTCGAATTACAGATTCGAATAACCAATGCAAATATAAAAATAAGCAAATTACCTGCATACAATATGTGTTAGCCCATATTGCATACCGCGATAACATTTGTAGCGTTAGTTTCCAAAACTTGTGAGCTAAAGCCTCAATGAAGACTCCTTCCGACCAACACTCTTGAACCGCACTCCAACACTTCTGTGTCTCTCGCAATACGAAATCGTTTCCATTCTCCACTGTAGGGCTCTTTTGTAACGCCGCCTCGTAACTTCCTGTGATTGTAACGGAATTTTATAAACACATATTTGAAAATTTTAAACTCAATTGTGTGGGAAAATTACTTTTCATGAGAAAAATAGAGCTGACTTAACTGTATACATTCAGTCACAGCCACATGCATAAGGATTCATCTCATAGTATTGCCAGATTTTTTACAGAACAGAAAATAAATGTGTCTAAGTATATTTTACCCATACATATTTTGCAACCCATATAAACTGCCTATTTTGGATCTTGGCAACATAATCTAATATCATAATACCAAAATATATGTAATTGTTTACATATATTTTATGAAAACATACCTGCAATTTCTTGAAACCGTATCTGGAAATAGACTGGCAAATTCCACCTCCTTTGAAAGCTCTTATATTCTGATGTTTCATGTAATAATTTTACATCTTCTACTAAACAATATTCTTCCAGTTTCTTTATAAACTGTGTACTTTCACTATACCTCCTGTAAAATATTTGTGGATTGCCAGGAGCAAAAATAGATGCAAGATTCACCTCTAACCTACTCTCAACTTCACACCAAAAACAGTTTACTAAAAACCTATATTTCTTAACAAGAAAAATTAGTTTCGAATGTTGCGTTACTATTAATAGTAACTTCAGTTTTGTGTCCAATAGAGACAATATTCTTTCATAGATTCCTTGCAGACCATCTCTGCTCTTTTGCAGAGCTGGTTCATTAATTATCTCTTGTAACAGGGGTGCGACTGCTTGCTTCCGTATTAGAATTTCTGTTTGTGATACACGGTCAACAGATGCAAGTGTTATAATAGTTTTTAGTAGGTTTTCCTCATCACTATCATTCCAAAATTGAAAGAGTAATTCATTCAAGGTCTGTATTAATTTTTCCTCTACATCACTAAATTGTAGCTTATGCTCTGGCTTTATTAAACTGTCACACTTTGCAATTGAAAACTTCAATTGATTATACTGCATTGCTGCTCGGTCTGCTAAGGCCACTCGTTCATAGTTTTTCTTATCAGAAATATTTTTGAGGACACTAGTTAATGTGTTCAAACAATTGATTGTTTGGCTATAGTGTTTAAGGAGTTGTTTCTTCTTCTGTAGACTGTGTCTTTGGTTCATCCACATTGACAATTCTTTCATAGCATCTTCTAAACACTGTTTTACACTCTAAAAAACAAACTCGGTCTATATTACTTAGTTTTCAATTTAATTTCATAGATCTAAACACATATTCATATACATAACTTTATATGAATATATATATATATATATATATGTGTGTGTACGAATTAAATTGCTAGTTAATCATAAAAATAATTTAAAAAAATTAAATAACTTACAAGGACTTCATCATTCAATTGTCCTAAGGGCAACCGAACATGGCGTATAGCCTTGTCGAAACCGATGAGGGTAGCACACAGATTTACGAAATGGACGTAATCTTTGTTGATGAGCTCTATCATAGCCAGTCTGAGGACTTTTAAGTAGACTCCCAAGTCATCTCGCATAGTTTCCAACGACGCTACATTTTGATGCTCTGCTAAAAAGCTATCCACGGAAAAATTCGTCTGAAATCATTATTAGTAATGTCACAAAGGTTTTCAGCGTAAATAAACCGTGTAAGAAGAGTCACTCCTTGGAAATCGCTGTAAATACCTTAACGAAATCATTTCGATCAAAGCACAGCCCTCTCGGAGCTGGCGGCAGTGTAAACTCCATGGTATTATTCTCCATAGTAACGTGTCACTATCATTGTATTATGAAGGCACCATTATTGGGAGGAATGGCCAAAAAATTTTTAAATTATCTATTTAAACTACTCTCTTCAGCAATCATTTTGACAATTGATTTCACTGACGTAGGATCTAAGCCTGACACATTACACGTCAATGTTCTCGTTCGAATACACGACTTCTTTACGGATATTATGAAATATTAACTCGGTAAATACACTGGTCACTCTACCTTTATCAAAGTTGATTTTAAATGGAATACAAAAATGTATTGTCTTATAGGAGAAAAGTTGTTATTATTGTAACTCAATTTCTCGGTGTTCGCGCATCGTGATATTTGCAAGAACAATAACAAAAAAATAAACAGCATTCTGTTTTGAGATAATTATGTATACTTTCTTTACAGGTTTCTTTAATATTTAACTGTTAAGCGAACTTAATAACACGAAAAGATTTGTGATAGCAGGTAATAGCTTTTAAACTTCTATAATAATCATCTATAATTATATATTCCGTTATTCCCTAAATTGCGAACAAGTATCTAAGTAAATTAGTCTGTAGTTTATTAGCTAGAAGTACAAATTTAATAAAAGGTAGCTTATTTGGTGTTGTTTTTACGTTGAGGATCAAATTGTTTTTTTGAAATGTCCAAACTAATTTACCTAATGCATCATAATATTAGTATTTCCACATTCCGTTCCCAGCTCAGATGATTGCCCATTCATCAACGCCGTAAAATGCGCGCTCTCACTACCCTATTCCCTATCCTCAATTCCCCATCTCCACCCACTTATTTGACACCAAACTTCCAACTCTTATGCAATAACCACGAAAGAGATCTTCGGTCGTCAAGCAACCTCCTACTACTTTGTCCCTCTCACACCACTGGGTTCGTCGGCTCTTCCTTCCCGGTCCAATCAATTCTTCTGTGGAATGCGCTCCCTCTCGAAGTCAGGACGGCCTCAAATCGTTATACTTTTAAGGTAAAAGTAAAGAAGCTCTTATTCAAGGAATTGGCAGAATCAACTCGTCAATAGTTCGAACCAGTAATGTCGTTATATGTATTCATAATAGTATATGTATTCTATAACTATGTTTGTATTTGTGTATGTATCTGTGTATGTGTGTATATATGTATAATATATGGTACACTAAAGTTATGAGTATTTGTATATAATTTGTGTGTATATTCGTATCGAATTTTGTATGTAGTCACATTCTTTTTTTTCTTTTGTTTTTTTACAAGATTTTTAATTGCACCTACTTCTTCTTTTCTCTGCATCACCCAAAGGTTGACTGGCAGAGAATGCCTTAGGCATTAAGTCCGCCTATGTACTAATGTGCAAAAAGCTATAATAAATAAATAAATAAATCATAATCATGCTGCTTGAAACTTTTGTGAGCCATTTGAAAACCTTGGACTGTTTTTTTAACTTTTTATTAAATAAATATTATGTAGCATATTAATTATATTATATAGCATTGAAATCCTAAAAATCCTAAAAAAACTAAGTTCGACATGCAATGCATGAGGACATTAACGACTTAAACAACAGCTTATAACGTATGTGGTATAATAATTTAGGTATCTGTTCCCAGGACTACCAACTTAGGGGTTTCCCCCCTAAATATAAGGGGCCTATAAGTGGGATGGGACTTTTTTATGGGTTTTTGTATTTTTAATTATTTTTTATTTACAAGTAAGTAAGTAGGTATAGGCCCTGGGGTAATCATCATATATATTATTATTCATTTACTGGATTTTTTAACTAAGTGACCTAGTAGAGTTTCTTAATACTAAGAATGAAGTAATCTGTTAAATAAAAACTAATAGTTTTTATTTACTTAATTGACGCCCATAAAGTTTTATAACAACTCTGTGGTGACTATGGTTTCTAGATAATAATGGTTTACTTAATAAAATTAAAATTAATGGTATATGCTAAGATTTTGCTTATTGGAAATGCGTTGGTTGTTATTTACTTTAAGAAAATTATTCATGTTTATTTTGCTACTCTGTTGCTGTGTCGCTAAGCAATCATTTAATCATGCCTAAAGATTATATTCAAAAGTAGGTACACTAAAATTTGGGAAACAGGTTCAGAACTAAGATATACTTTTGTTGCATTGTAATTTATAAATCATCACTGAGGACATTTAATCCAAAAACGATTATCCTTTAACATAGAATATTTAATATTTTATTTAGTTAGATAATTTCGAATGCAAGTGACTTTAAAAATTAGGTACTAGAAAAATAATTGTTTTTAGGGATATTGAATAATATGTAATAGTTTTAGTTTAGTTTTTTAGTTTACCTAAGTAACATTTAGGGGGTTTTTTCAAGTAATTGTGGCATTTTCTGGGGTTTTTAACTTTAGCTTAGGGGTAAATCGTTTTGAGAGTTGGTAACACTGTCTGTTCCTTGCCGAAGGCAGGCTAGGCCCACTCCGGTCAGCAGGTATGAAGCTGCAGGTACCTAGCAGCGGCGACGAGTCGGTCGAAATTCAGTGGGCTGCCGGGCCGGCCAGGTAGCACGTTACTTCGATACTCACTCACGCGCTACGTCGCTTCGTCCGTTCGTACCTTACGAATTACGTTTCCCGTATTTACGTAGTTAGATTATATTATTAGTTATAATCAGAATAGTTAAATATTTACAAAGTCAGGTTTAGCTATGATAAGTACATTTATTTATTAGGACCACAACAACTGATACACATCTTCTATCTACACGCGAGCGAAGCCGCTCGGGAACTGCTAGGAAATAAATAAATTTGAAGTGTCCGTTTGTAATGTTACACGGTACTTACACCAAAAAATATTTTTCACATTTTTGTCTGTCTGTCTGTTTGTTCCGGCTAATCTAGGGAACGGTTGGACCGATTTAAACGGGACTTTCACTTACAGATAGCTGGTGTTATAAGGAGTAACTTAGTCAAGTTTAGCTTTGATAAGTTTAGGACTACAACATTTTGTCTGTCTGTCTGTTTGTTCGGCTAATCTCTGCAACGGGTGGACCGATTCCCATGGGACTTTCACTGGCAAATAGTTGGTGTTATAAGGAGTAGGGTTCCGCGATTTGATTTACATATACCTACCTTGCTAAACACTTAAAAGAGATAGTTTCATTCCAAGGTACACACTAACGTATGGCAAATGCCTATCTTCTTAGAGATTAAAGTATCTATGCAGAGATTGTGAAATAAAATAGTTTTCTTTAATATAAGTTACATCTACGTAGGTACTACTAAGTAAATACCTACCCAAGGTTTATTTAAAACTTCATTTGTTCACAGAAGTAAAGTAATAGGCACATAACTGATTATTAAATATTTAGATTAATTCTTCTTACAGAAGACAACCTTAACGGCATCAGAACAGATAAGAGTTATGCGATAGAAAGAGAGGCAAGTTTTAGGTTAATATAACGCGTTTGGAATTAGCGGTGTGCGATCTGAATTGCACCTTATTGTGTCGGAGCAAGAGTCGCTATTTATTTAAATGGTATTGCGAAGAGGTCTTTCTGTACTAGTACTATTAAGTATTCTGTGCCGAAGGTAATCACTACATATTATAAAACAAAGTCCCCCGCCGCGTCTGTCTGTCTGTTCGCGATTAAGTCAAAACTACTAAACGGATTTTCATGCGGTTTTTACCAAAAGATAGAGCGATTCATGAGGAAGGTTTAGGTATATAATTTGTCTCTGCTACCCGTGCGAAGCCAGGGTGGGTTGCTAGAAAACAAATAAAAGACTGACAAAGTATAATGACTAACAGCGTTTGTTTTTTTTTTACTACTTTCATAAAGCTTAGTGTAAATTACATCTTCATACTGCCTAATGACTAGTCTAGTCTAGTGAGTCATTTTTTATTAATCACTTTGTCTGGTTGAGCACTGCAAAGTAGGAGTAAGACATCCGGAGTATCTGAAATGAAAAAGAAGTAGCTAGATATAGAATAGTATGTATATTGCAAAACTAGCCATTACAAATTTGTCTAAATAGTAACTGTTCACTTAAAGCCAAATCTTCGAACAAAATAGACAGAGTCCTTTGAGTTTGAAGTTGAATTTTGAGGTTTGAATTTTAATATTCACTTATCATCACGTTATTGTGTAAATATATTCGATCAAATCAAAATACATAAATGCTATATGTATGTACCTACATGTAATTGCAGAAAGCACTTATGGTCAGTTGATGTCCCTGTACTAGAGGCCTCTACAATAATTGGACGGATACACAGGTACGTGAGCGCGACCCTATGACCCTATTCTTCGAGCTACTGCAGTCTTAGTCCCATTCCCCATCCGAGACTAGCGGTATCTCTTACCCTAGCGCCCCTATTCTATCTGTTTTAATTACCCCAATTTGCTTTCATTCTTTAAGTTGGCTGCTGGCAGGCAGCCGCCCATAAATGAAACCATCCAAAACCTTTTGTGCAGAAAGCAGTTTTAGTAATCTAAACCAGTGCAGGGACACAAGCTTTGTCAGCATTTTGTAACACATTGAACTACGTATGGTCAGCTCATCATCAGCATAAGTTCACCCTTGAAAAGGATCGGTGCAATTTGATCGAAACGTAAGGTGATCAAAAAGGTAGCGATCGTTCATCCCGATTTACATTATGTAATATGGTTTCAGGAGAACTTTAAAAGGGAGGCAAATACATATATTAATAACTAGCTTTGGCCCGCGGCTTCGGTTATGTGATTGTAGATTTTGTCAGGAACTTTTAGTTACTTTTTACCTAAATCCTTTTCTATACCCCACATGTGCGCAAAATTTCATGTTCATCGGTTAAGTAGTTAAGGCGTTAAAGTGTAACAAACAATCTCAGTTTCGCATTTATAATAACAGTTAAGATAATCTTACAGCAACAAAAGTTTGTCTAGACAGTCTCATATAGCGTCCGGCGCGCAACACTAGTGGGCGGCTCATGCCCATCATGGCGAAGCACAAGTCCCGCTTGAACTTTACGTTTTGTTCGTACCATACGCACGTGTACATGACTGCGTGGAGTTCCTCGTTCTGAAAAATATAAAGTTAGTCAGGTTTAAGCAGTTCAATAGTGCACACGTACACATATACATGAACACAAAAGTACCCCTACTGGAACCTGGTTTTAGGAGCAATAGGTGATTCCACCGTTATTACATGATGCTATTACTATAGTTACCTGGATCCAAACTTCCGTTTTTTGTATTAGAATTACTAAAAAACTTATTAAAATAGGAAATATAATCAAAACCGATCGAATGGTCGTTTAAACAAAAAGTCGTCGTAACTCGTACGTATAAATGTTATAACAAATAATAAGTGGCGATTTCTAAAATAATCAATTTGTCTTTGGTATTTTTCAAAATAGCAAGTGTTTCTATACTCTTTGGTTCACCCACGACAAAATTTGTGACTAAAAGTCAAATCATAGATCTAAATAACTAAAAAGCGTTAAGTACTTACGGTGGCCGTGAGCTCGTGACCACACCAGCAACACACGAATAGTTGGCTGACCATCACCGAAAGGTATGTCAGTATCGAGAAGAACTGAACACTTCGCCAATCCAACTGGTGGAAAAACAAAATATCTACATGATTACTGTTAATTTTTCGTTTTGTATTGTACAACTTATTTTATACCGCCGAGTCTCAGAAATTATACAAAATCACGTAGGTACTATTATACAAAATCAGTGTTGTACAACATAGTACGTCACTCTTTGGGGATTTGATTAAAAGGTGTTATAATTTTAAAGTTCATGGGTTTAACAGTGTACCATAGACATGATTTGCTTTAAGTATGTCTATGTATGAATGTACTTATTCCGCTATAACATCAGTAATGACATTGTATGTAAGAAGAAACGCTAGGGCTAAGACTACTGTCTAAAAAGATATTAGGTTCTTTTTAAATGAATGTAAAACAATATGTATGGTGGAATTAGGATATCTTTATGCTTCTTTAATACTTCTTTCTTCTTTTCTTCGAAATGATGTCTAATTAAAAAACCTCCTATTATAACATAACTTGTTGACGAAGTAACTTATTTCAATCATATTAATATTATACCCTCTTTAAAAGATGGCGTTGTGCCTTCCCACTAAAGTCTTTGTTAAGACTCCACTGATTTTATTAGCCGAATTTAAATTCTTTTAATAACAAAACTGATTTTGTAAGTTGTTAAATTTTGTCTCATAGTGAGCAGTTCTGATTTTTTTAACACTCAGGCTCGATTTAGAATCCTTCAGCTACGCGTCAGAGGCTGACATTAGAGGAAGGGTTAGCAAATTCAATATCGAAAATGCTCTTGCTACGCAATGTTATATTTGTTTTTAGCAAGTCCTCTAATTTTACAAAGATTGGATCAGGTACTGTTAAATTACTTACAACTATAATTCTCAACGCTGACATACAGATGATTCCAACGCTGCCAACAAGTTGGAACATTAAATACGAATGGTAAGCACTCTCCAAGAGATTCGTAAATCTGAAAACATTTATTTAATTTAAAAAAATACTTAAAGTTTTGACGACCTCTGTGGTGCATTCTAGTGTAGTTGAATATAATGTTAATGTCGCTTATTTTTATTCGCCAAGGTGAGATGTTAGATGTTACACATCATATGCGACTACTGTACAACGGCATCTACACGATATAAATTTACCTACTACCTGATCAGATTTCGCGTTATAGAGTTGGCCGTAAGATGGTAAATAGCTGTTTTTATACTTTGAGGTCAATTTATGTCGCTGCTCAATCGATGTTTTTAATTTTGTTGGTCAAATCAAATAGCGCTCGCTTCCCCGCCTTTCCTGTTATACACTACCATCCATTTTCAAGAAAAACTACACAGGATTGTGGACACTTGATTCTGAGGAAACCTGGTTAAGAGTAGATTGTTATTTTTTACACATTAAGATTCAACTATCTATTCGTACAGAAAAAGGACAATTCGCCCAAAAAAACTTACGTAACAATAGCCTGATGATGTTTAACGCAGTCTACGAGCTTCTCATAATTTTTGGACTTGATGTCTTCAACTGTACTTCTGGTTTTATCAAATACTGCAGTTATCTAGAAGGATCACCAAATCACATAATATAAACTGAAACTCATTAATCAATTCTGTGGAATAGGCAAACTTCGTAACGTTAAACACAGATTTAGAGAGTTTAACCTTTTTAAACACTATGTTTTTGGTTTTGTAAATTTGATTATATGCATAAGGAAAACAAACCGTAATCTAAGGAATGTATGGAGAAAAACATTGATTTTTTGTAACTTAAGTCGTTCTTAAGCTCTGAGTAGGAAGATGAATAAACGAACATGGAACTAGAACACCACTGGATTTAATATCATATGAATTGATTACCGTATAATCATGATATACATTAGTACATGCCATTAGAAATCCCTAGCCTGAAAGTAACTGAATCACTATTTCCGCTATATTGGAAAACTAAAGGTTACGAACTCGTAGAAGTAAACAATAAGTCTTCATAATGATATAGATGTTATCTGTATACAGGTTAAGAGACTGAAGGCAAGGACTTGTGCGTGGACTTTTTGTAGAATTAAAGCTGCCCGTGGTTACTACTAAAACCGAGACTGAACGAAACGTCCTAAAATTTAGCAATAGTCTAACCACAATACCTCGCAATTCTTGTCTACGTTCAACTATTTCATGGCAAACCAACCTATTTACAACATAATAAATGCAAATTTTCTTATGTAATAGATAAAAAAAATTACGCTCATAATCTTTTCTTTGATGATATCCAACTGTGCGCATCCGAAGATAACGCCGGAGAATGTGACGCTGTCTACTCCAAAATACATATAAGCGCTGATGCAGATAGTTATTAGTTGAAAACCGTAGCCGATATAGTACTGCACAGCTTTCTCCGGGTTCACTGGCATCCTAAAAATTATATATATTTTCATAGATATGAAGATAAGAAATATGTAGGTACTTATTTCTTCATACACATACACATACGGTAGGAATTCATGATTATCTATAGTTTTCACGTCAGCCAAAGATTCAAATCGTTAATAAATATATCCCGCACATATTGTACCGTGTCTCATATAATGAGCTCACTCAGACCAAATTTGTCGATCATAGAAATGCTGATGAAAGGATTCTACTTTAACAATATACCTCTCTGACCTACCACATATCAAACGGAAAATTGCGTTCAGCATCGTCGAACAACGGCTTCAGCGCCCACATTCCGCAAGTCAATTGAGAGCTGATCATGAAGGCTAACAGAAGTCTCTTGATGCGGGCTGCCTGTAACTTTAATATCCTACCACAGAGTTGTTTTTAGGAACTTGAAACTCTTATATTTAAGGAAACCGGAGTACCAATCAACATGCTCAATTCAGAAATCACTATCAAGATTAGAAAGCTCTTAACGTAAGGTGTTATAGAAAGGAGTTTTAGGAGTGGCTGACAAATAGTTGATTTAACTTGAAAAAATATGGATATTATAAAAGTATTTTTCTTCTTCTTCGGAATATGCTTTGCCTAGTGTAGGTGCACATTTCAATGATTTTGTTTTTTATTTCTTTTATTCAGACATTTTCAGAAAAATCTGGTCTTTCCATCAAATGCGAAATATGAGCTTTATCGGCCAATTTTCAAGTTGAATTTGTCAGTTACAAAATAATCAATTTCGTATGAGACAGAGCTGATATGAATGTAACTAAAGGTATTTATTTTAAGGTATTAATAGTAAGGATGTTGATGGAATGTCTGGATTTGTCCGAATATATCAGCATAAAAAAGCCAAAATGATTGTAATTGACATCAAAACTGATAATGCATCAAGCATTTTCCATAAAAAATTTAACAAATTAAATTTGTTTTTAGCTATCTCAACTCGGCTCACCCTCCTAAAGCTTGATCATAACTTTATGTAACACGGTCTATGGGTAGATTTTGTGTACTCCGGCCTTTTATTTTATTAGAATATTTACTTCGCATGCACAGAATTCTTCGGCCGTAAAATGTCTTCATCCATAAGTTTTAGCAATTCTTTCAACATGGTCATATTGAACTGAAAAACTGTCACTTTAAAACAGAGACAGGCCTGTGTAAAAAGCAAATACGAGGCCTGCGAAACAGCCTCCAGGTCCCCCCACACTTGAATTATGTAAATAATTTGAAAAATCAGAAATAAATACTGCAATGTTATCATAAATATTCTATAGACTTTAAGAGAAATTGATTCAGTTTCCGATGGTACCCATACACCAAGATGTTTCATCACAAATTTGGCTCTATTTAAATAAAGATCCTCTGAAGACATCATGTTGAAAGTTCGAAGTCAACTGAAATTGGTATACGGTATTGATCAATGATACTCTCATATCTCATTTGCCCACTTAGTAAAATGAATCAGTAATTATGTTAAATAACCGGTTGATACGCCGCATTCGGTAAACAGTCTTGGTGACGTACTGCAATTACAGTTTGTTAAATTGATTGGTGTAAAGGACAACATTAAAGGTCTGATTTCCAGACGTATTGATAAAAAAATATGAAATTATGTGAAGTCTGTATTAGGCACTTAAAACCAATTAAAAATACAGAATAAAACTGCAAAATTTTCCTCTAAGAAACCGTTGAAAATGTTCAAAGTAGAAGAGACGGTAACAGAAAATGAAGACCGAAACTATATTATTTATAAAATAGCCCTAAAATCATACGATCTGACAGATAAATGAATAAACCCTGGGCCTTCAACTATTTCAACAGCGGCCGGGATTGTAAGACTTACCTACTTACTAGGCGGGAACTAAACTCTCTTCCTGAAATTTGGTTACCAGGTTGTGGTTTTATCAGAACCTTATAAATATACTCATCTTAAAATCATAAATCAGCAGTAGTCGAAGGAATACAGTTTTTATATGTCTCTTTTTGACACCAAGTATAATATATGGTGACGGAATGTGGTAACGAGTGTAGTTGTGAAATGTAAAATAGTAGGAACAAAGTTGCGGTGCCAGTAAATTTTCTACTTTATTCCTATGTAATAAGAGTAGGTATTTATATGGTGCATAGTGAAATTTCTTGGCTTATGTTATTATGTGGTAGAGCTAAGACTTTTTAGAAACAGACATCTAGACCATTTAGGTCATGAGGTTTCCGCAGGCCCTGGTTTCAAGAAGTTTTTAAGAATGCCTGTGTATATAACATTACACCATTGAATTAATTGGTTTATTACCTAATCATACTAGATAATATTATAAAGACGAAAGTTCGTGAGGATCGATTGATGAGTGGACGTTTGTTACTTTACTACGCAAAAACAGTTGAACAGATCTGGACGAAATTTGCCACAGTGGGATAGATTTCATCAAAATTGACCGACAAAGCCAATATTATTATATTGGGTTTACTAATGTTTGCCATAATTTAAAATGCCATAATTTCATATGCCATAATTTCATATGCCATAATTTCATTAGAAATAACGCTTCAGTTGCCATAATCGTGAAATGACATAAACTGACTTTCACTAATTCCATTGGTCATAATCGATCAAGTGTCATAATAATTGAAATCCATAAATGTATTTGCTATAATTTTCGTTTTCAATAATGCCATTTTTCATAACTTTTTTTTCATTCACCATAATATAAATAAAGATAATTTTCTTTAATTTTCATTGATGAACATTGAGTCGATTCTTAATGGAGAAACAGAAAAAAAGAAAACTAGAATATACATTAAAAAAACCAAAGAATAAACAACATTATAAAGAACAACAATAATTACAGTGAAGAAGAGTTATTAAGAGCTTTGGCCTCCAATTTAAATGTTGCTTTCAAGAAAATAAACATTTTACGACACAGATTTTTTATTCACAATTAAACTTAAAACTAAACCTCATATGGCGTCTACTAACTAAGCTCGACGGAGCCCCGCTTCGCGGGGCTCCTACTTCTGGGTGGTTAAAAAAAAACCACGAAGGCCTAATGCGGGAGCTTCGCTACGCTCCGCTCCCGCATTAGCCTTCTAACCTAACCTATCCGAGTCGGATTGCACTGAGTAGGGGTGTTAACGATAATTAATTTCAACCTAACAATATTATGTATTATTTTCATAATTATATCAAATTTTGATTATGTCAAGAGTCGATTATGAGATGTGTTACTTATGGAAACTAATTATTATGATATACGAGTATGTTGTTATAGAAAGTCATTTTATGGCAAATAAAAGTTATGACTGTTGAGTTGTTATGCTAAACGTTATTAGTATAAATGATAATAGTGCAAGTAAATATTATGATCGGGGATGATTATGGCAAACAATATTAGTGCAAATGAATTTATGGAAAACGAGAGAATACCATTATATTGGCTTGGTTGGCCAAGCTGATAACAGATAACAGATAACTGCTAAGTTATAACTAAGATGCTAACAGATATACATATACGTGAAGAAAATTATTAAAATACCATAACGTTTGTGCTCATACTTCTAAGGGCTAGGTACTACAAATATTCTATAATACTTAAGTATACTTAATTCTTTATTTAATTCGGAGTATTCCGGGTATCTTATTTCTACTTCTTTTTGCTAAATCAGAAAAAGTGAGGAATTGAAGATGATCAAATACATGATGTAGTATTTTTTTAGATATCTACAATTCTTATGACTGGAGAAAAACAGGTGTCTACTGGCTGGTGCGGAGTACAGAAAAATATTATAATTAGATATTTTTATTTAGCCAAAATGGCTTCGTCGAATAAAACACCTGACTTTTAAAACAATGTTGCTTAAATACCTTAATAAAATAAAATAAAACTACATAACTATACTAATATCACTTTGGTAAGGGTTTGCAATTGGGTAATAACAGGGCTGCCTAATGGGTTTTAATAGACTGTACCACAAACAATGGATTAACTAGTTACTGTAAAGCTATTAGCAGTCATTTCATTCCTATTATGTCCACTTACATAAAGAGTTCAATTTTCAAGAGCTTATTACCAATTCTATATACAGGATGCATTTGAAAAAGGGACACTTACTTAAATCACGAGAAGGGCGTGACTCTAGCACGCAGTTACAATACGAATTTAAAAAAAAAATATCCGCTTACAAGTTATGACCGTTTGAATTTCCAGATATTTTACCTCCGTTTCTCATAAAAGCAGGTGGAACATGTAAAGTTAAAGATTTTAAATCGTACGTATTTTTTTATTCTCTAGTCTTCGACAATGACGATCTTCCATACAAACTTTTATCCCCTATTTCAACTCTTTCAAGCCTTTTATTCGCGATAAAAGGTAGCCTATGTCCTTTTCCAAGGTCTGTTCTAAGGTTAGGCGTGAAAGCGTGACTTTTTTGGACTTCTAACTGAATAATTGAAAAATTATTTCATCAATAAAAATATTTTTTTTGCATCAATATATGCTTTGCTACCCGTGCGAAGCCGGGGCAGGTTGCTAAAATAAATACCTATAGCTTCGGTGGCTTTGAGTTTATTCAGAAGATGAGGCCCTAGTAGTACATTATATCTCTTAATTATTATCCATCTTAGGTACAGCTTGCTAATGCTTTATTCACTAGCCAAAAGCGTGTGTGAGAAATAAACCACAGTAAACACCTGTAACAATTAAGTAAATGAACACTTCTGTAAAACACAGATTGTTGCAAAAGTTGTACATGGCCCGTGCACACACGTGCCATACTATCACGATAAGTCTAGTGATATAACGAGGTAATTAAAATTTGCGTGGGCCAACCCATCCAAATTACATCAGTTTTGTGTTTAATGATTTTGACATGTGACGTCACGAAGCTTATGACCTCTCCACCCCTTGTCACACAATGTCAAATTTCGTTGACTCCCCCCTCTAACGTGTGACGTAATTTATGGATGGCCCCTTAGGAGAATAAATTGTTAGAGGGCTCGAACTTCCCGGCAACCGCCAGTTCGAGTTACAGGTATGCAGCCCTGACTTGCTAGAGGTATAGCATACACTCCCCAATACTTGTTTGTGGCGATACGAACCGTGAGCCATATCAGAAAAAAAATTACACTCCCCAATCTATCCGATAAGCAATGTCCCTTACCTTTTTTTTATATTATAGAGGGCAAACGAGCAGACGCGTCACCTGATGGTAAGTGACTACCGTCGCCCATGGACACCTGCAACTCAAGAGTCACAAGTGCGTTGCCGGCCTTTGAGATAGGAGTACGCTCTTTTCTTGAAGGTTTGAAGGTCGTATCGGTCCGGAAATACCGCAGGCGACAATTTGTTCCAGAGGTTGGTTGTGCGAGGCAAAAAATTTCTGGAAAACCGCACAGTGGTGGATTGCCAATTATCCAGGTGATGGGGATGAAAGTTTTGTCACGTTGAACGATGGCGGAACGTTGCGGCCGGTATAAGTCCGAATAATTCCTCGGAGCACTCCCCATGATACATGCGATAGAGAATGCAGAGTGAGGCTACATCTCTACGCAACGCCAAGGGGTCAAGCCGATCTGAAATATCCTGGCAATCGATGATCCGAGACGCTTTCCGTTGAATGCGGTCAAGAGAGAGAAGCTGGTACTGGGGTGCTCCTGCATAGATATGAGAACAGTATTCCATATGCGGCCGAACCTGCGCCTTCTAAAGTTGTAGGCGGTGGGCCGGTGTGAAATACTGTCTCGATCTGTTGAGCACACCAAGCTTCTTCGAGGCTAATTTGGCCTTACCCTTCAAGTGACCGCGGAACTGGACTTCGTTCGATATATCGACGCCAAGGATTCCGATGCTGGCTGTGGCAGTCAGGGAAGTGCTCTCAAAGCGAGGTGACACGACAAACGGTATCTTTTTAGCGTTTAGCGGTGAACGCGCAAACCTGTGTTTTCGTTGGGTTAAATTGGACCAGATTGAGTTGAACCCAATCCGAAACTACTTGTAAGGAGGCTTCGATTTCAGACACAAGTTTGGATCGACTCTCAGTGACGTTTTCCCGAGAAATGTTAGCGCGGCCGGTATAAAAGGCATCACTCGTGCTATCATCGGCATAGCAATGAATGCTGCTGATTTGCAGCATATCATTGATATGCAGAAGAAACAGCGTGGGTGATAGCACACAGCCTTGTGGGACACCAGCATTCACAGACTTGAAGTCGGAGCATGCACCGTCGACAACGACCTTGATGCTTCTGTCTGCGAGAAAACTAGTGATCCAGTTTCATAATTTCTCGGGAAGCCCATAGGAAGGAAACTTCGAGAGAAGCGCTTTGTGCCAGACCCGATCGAAGGCCTTCGCTATGTCCAAACTGACTGACAACACCTCCCCCTTGCTCTCGATCGCCTGTGCCCAACGGTGAGTCATTCCATAGCTTTTCCCTCTTATCTACTTATCTTACTCTCTTATCTACATCTTTTACGTGAGTTGATACTATAGATGGGTAATCACACGGGTTAAAACCCACGACTGGGTAAAACCCGGGTGATTACCCATCTCTAGTTGGTACAAATTATCACTACATCACTACATATAACAAAACAAAGTCTCCCGCCGCGTCTGTCTGTTCGCGATAAACTGTAAAAGTACTAAATGGATCTTCATAGGGTTTTCACGCACGGATAGAGTGATTCATGAGGAAGGTTTAGGTGTATAATTTATTAGGGTTTTGTATAAATTTGCTGAAATATGACGACGATTGTTGAAGATGCCGGAAAAAATCATGGCGACTTGTATGAAAACAATGTATTATGGAGTTATTCCTCATAATAATCTCATACATTATAGCTAAGCTATATGTCTGTCTTCTAAGGTTAACACACAATAACGAAAAAATTTAAGCATATAATTATGCTCTGCTACCCGTGCGAAGCCTGGGCGGGTTGCTAGTAGCTAACAAAATGAGGGGGTATAATACGCCTTTGCCTACCCCTTCGAGGATACAGGCGTGAGTATATGTTATTATATGAATGTAGAAGACAAAAATTTTAACCAAGAAAAGGTGAATCTTATAGGGCTTAATTTACGCAGCCCTGGAGGATTAAAACACATTTGACATTATAGGGCTCTGTTTCCGCATTTAGACTCATAAACGGTTCATTATGCGTTCAGATAGGATGACTAGTTGAGCTAGCCTAGCCAAGGGGCTAGGCTAGCTCAACTAGTCAGCCTATCTGGAAGGCCAGAAGCACAGAAGCCTCCTGGAGCGTTCGCAGGCTTCTAGGAGCGATCTCGCACCCGCGATATTTGCCATTACTAGTATTAAAATACTTGTAATATACAACTATAATTTTTCGTCACTTCAATCTAATGGATATACAAATAGTAACACCGAAAACGACGAAGAGGTTTAGAACAGATCAACATAATTTTTAGCAAAGGAAGAGTTAACGAGCCAGATAATGACTTAGGTTTTATTTTGATTTATTTTGTCAGAGCATCTTCCTAGAAGTCCTCCTCTTTGTGACGGTTTCCTCAATTCTGAGGGTAGTGACCTCTTTTTTTGGATCTTGGCGTGTGTGTAAGTCCGCCATCTGTTTCTGTCTTGGGTTTAATGAACCGTGGTGTCGAGGGTAAGGCGGGCTTGATTAGACCAGCGTAACGGATTTCGGCCTCTGGGTATTTTCTTTCCCTATGACCATCAATCTTTCAAGATTGTTGCCTTCTCCTAGAAGTACTAGAACTATAAAAAAACAAAAGATATGTAGGTAAGTGAACATTCTCCACATGCGCATACGTGAGTTACTCTATACAACTTAAGCAATTAAAGTTTGACTGCAACTTTAACGATAACGTATCAACAACACTTAAAACTTCAAAAACTTGCTTCTTTAATTATTCATCATCGCGTAGGTACCTACACCGCAGTCAATAGACAATATTGAAGGTAACAAATAGTCCACAAAGGAAATACTAAATACAAAAAACTTACAAAAATAGAATGGCAGTTAAAAACAGTTCATTGTACTTGAGTCGTCCAAACAAAATTTTAGGTTTCTTCGGCATTTGGCCACAGCCCAATAATTACGTAATTATTCAAAAATTATGGATGATATTTGTTTTGTGTACGCAGTACTCTTTTCTTCTATTCGAAATTATTTACATAATAGATGTATGGGGAGACATCGATGAGGTATCTGAAGCCTCGTATTTACTTTTTACCCAAGCATCTCTGTGCTATAAATCTACGGCTTTTATGATTCGTAAGGGAAATCTACTTGAGTTGCTTCAGTACATGGACAGCAGTATCTTTGAACCGAAGTCCAAAAGTCATGAGAAGTAAGTATAACAATCTTCAATATTTAAAGGGCTTGCTAATTTTGTTTGTAATTAACTAAATAGCAACCCGACAGACGCGGCGGGGGACTTTGTTTTATAATATGTAGTGATGTCACAAAACATTAATTATAGACCACAACACGAAGTTTCTGAATTTTAAACTTTCGTTTTGTTACATTAGGATTTTAGCTGATCAAGCGACAAAGATTCAGCGTCTGTGTCTGTTCTTTCTGACAAGTGCCACAACTACATGTACTCTGTGGGCTTGTATACCGCTTTTCGACGCTGCTAACAGACGTTCTTTTCCCTTTAGAATTTGGTAAGTCTTTTGGTTAAAAATTAGTTAAACCGACCCACTAACTAAGATTCTTGAGCCTGCAGCCCATTTGTCACAGTGAAAAAACTTTGCCACAAGTCACCATATCAAACTCTTCACGAAGACTAGAGTCCAGTAACGATCCACACCGAGTTATTGACTATTGACACACCTATTTTCCACACTGTATACTGGACTGCTCGAATTAGAACCCATCCGCCATAAAGAAGTCTGTGTTCAACGCGAAGCCACTGGACTGGTGACCACACAGGAGTCCATGGTTTGAGCAAAGCAGTCATTTTTAGTGACTATAGGTAACAGTAACTGCTACCTTATTATCAAGCTGGCCATGTTTGCTTGGTTCAACACATTAAAAACACGACACCAGACTCTATTTTTGTAAAAAGCAAATCTATCAGAGATACTAGGTACTCGCCTGCGAGGTTAAGTGAATGATTAAATATTTGTTACACAGGATGCCTGTAGCTCCAACAAAATCACCGCAGTATGAATTTGGTTACTTGTATCAAATAATCAGCATTTATATCAGCGCGTTCCTATTCATTGGAGTGGACAGTGTGGCAGTTACTATGATCATGTTCGGTTGCGCTCAGCTAGAAATAATCATGGATAAAATAAAAAAGGTAGGAAGCTACAATATCCCAAATGGTTAATTCACTAGGATCTAATAGAGATGATCTAACTAAAGCAGCACTGTCGATGATAATTATATCCGATCTGTATCAGTAGGTACCTACCGAGAAAAATGATGAGATGTATCCGTGGGAGAGCCATGCTACGGCACGTATAGGCCGGCTCGACCGAAGTGTTACCAAGGCCTCACAGAAAACCAGCGTGAAGCAATGCTTGCGTTGTGTTTCACGAGTGAGTGAGATTACCGGAGTTCCTAAACGCCCCTCCCGTTCCCTACTCCTACCTAAAAGGCCTTCAACTCACTTGTGACTCTTGAGTTGCAGGTGTTCTGTGGCGGCAGTAGTCACTTACCACAGGTGACCCGTCTGCCTCCTATCTCATAAAAAATAAAATTACTTTAACGCGAGCGAAGCCGCGAGCTAAAACCGGTATTACATAATAATCTTATTGTCTCCTATCAATTCTAGGTACAAATCGTGGCTTTTTTACCTATTCGGAACAAAGTACGTATAGATTTAATCGAAAGCAATAACAAACTCCTGGTTGAATGCGTCAAACAACACCAAACTGTAGAAAAGTAAGTAAAATGGTCATTTTACTACATAAGTTATGAAAGGTATAAAAACACCTCGGACTACACGAAGTAATGTACTTAGATAGATTCATATAATTAACAAAGTTTTTAAAATTTTGTGTTATCCAAAATAAAGAATTATAAAAAAAGTGCGAGTCTGACTTGCGCTTCGGGTTCCGTAAGCAAACAAACTTGTATGTATGTAGAATGTCTCAGGAATGAATTCTTAAAGATTTTTTGCCCGTATTTTCCGACAAACACATTGATGTACAACAAAACTTGCAACTTTGCAACCGTAAAATATAGGTTTGTAATCACAAAAACTATTTTTTTATGTGATATACAACAAATTAACAATTGTAGGATTTTTTCCTTTACTTATGAGACCTTGCTTCTTACCAAATTTCATGATTCTAGATCAATGGAAAGTACCCAATCCAAGGCTTAAATGGCCGTATCTTTGATTTTTTACAGGTTCAAGGGACCGCTAATCCGCCTCCACAGTTTCCTAAGGAAAATGGTCTTGACAGACACACAGACGGACAACAAAGTGATCTTATCACTTTTCTTTTTTTTTCACTTTTACCCTAAAAATTTATAACTTTAGGGGAGTCTGAAGAAAAGAAAAGACAGACTGACGTGTTCGTATTTTTTTTTCAGATTCATACAGCTTGTAGAAGATACCTATCACGCAAATATCTTCTTTCAACTTACCGGAACCGTAGCCATCATCTGCAATATTGGACTGAGGATGTCTATAGTATGGCTATTTTACTTATCTTTAGATCTTCGTTGTCGCTACATTAAAAACTCGTCATTATTTTATTAACAATAGGGGCAAACTATAAAAGGTAATAAAACAGTTCAAATAAAAAAAAATGGATTAAAAAACATCATTATTCACATTACATCACTAAACATCATTATAATATCACTTACCTTATACCAGTATCACGACGCCGTTGGTCTGCCTGACAATGATGGGGTACCTATTGTTTATAATTTCTTCCTTGTTACATTTAGGTGGATCATGAGAGTGTGCAGTTCTTCTCAATGCTGAATTACATGGTCACGATGTTGTCACAGCTGTTTCTTTATTGCTGGTGCGGCCATGAACTTACGATCAGGGTATACATTTTCTATTTTATGTTCTAAATACGTTGGCAAACAACTACCCAGAGTCCGATATACCAATGTCGCCACAGTTGGGTACTTTAACATCTATAATGAAATGCATACAAATGCATTTGACTGGCCTGTTGGTCTAGTGGTTAGTAGTCCTGACTGCTGAGGCAGAGGTCGTAGGTTCAATTCCCACCCAGAACAAATAATTGTGTGATTCTCATGATTAAGTATTTGTTCTTGTGTCTGGGTGTAGTTTATATAAGTACCTGGATGACCAAGCTTTACTCGTTTTTTTTTTTTACGTTTTCTAAAACTGAAACATAGCTAGATCGATTTATCGCCTCCGAAACCCCCTGCATACAAAATTTCATGAAAATCGTTGAAGCCGTTTCCGAGATTCAAATTATATATATTATATATATATATATATATATATATATATATATATATATATATATATATATATATACAAATATACAAGATTTGCTCGTTTAAAGGTATTAGATAGATAGATTAGATATGTATGTATTTAGAAATATTTAAGTATGTATTTCAGCAGTCTGGTTACACATGCTTCCACGGGTTCCTGAGAAAAAGGGTTTGGACAGAAAGTCAGACAGACGGACAAAAAAGTTATCCTATAAGGGTTCCTTTTCAGGAACGGAACCCTAAAAATAACAAATAATTAATACGACTGCATTTTGTCTTAATTTTCGACTTCACAACTTTTTTTTTTGCTTTTACGCGCCTATTGTTATGGCAAATATTTATAGGAAAATGGTAGCATTCAAAATCTCAATACAAAATTAATGTTGAACTTTCAGAGTGAAAACCTCAGAGACTGGTTGTATCAAAGTCCGTGGCATGAACAGAACATCAAGTTCGGCCGAGCGTTGTGGATCGCCATGGAGCGTATGAAGAAGCCCATCGTGTTCAAGGCTGGCCACTATATATCACTGTCTAGGCCTACTTTCATAGCGGTTAGCTTTTTTATTAAACACTAGCTCTACCCCGCGGTTTCACCCGCGTATGTCCCAATCCCGTGGGAATATCGGGATAAAAAGTAGCCTATATGTTAATCCAGGTCTCCAGCTATCTACATACCAAGTTTCATCGCAATCGGTTTAGTAGTTTTGGCGTGACTCACAAACTTTCACGTTTATAATATTACTGTTACTTTTTTATAAATGAAAGGTAGGATAGAAAAGGATATAGGTAATATCATAAGATACAAAACCTGCGCAGTAACCCGAATCTTCACCGGACACTGCAAACTGAACATACATATGTTCAACCTAAAGTTGGGCGAGAACACAATATGCAGATTCTGTCGAGAGGCAGAAGAAACTGCAATGCATATTCTATGCTTTTGTGGCTAATGTGGCACCGAAGTATTAACTTAGCAACCGCAGGTAATACAAACAATCACTGCTGATAGGATCTGAAGGTTTCTCGAAGCCATAAGTTTGAGTAGTGAACTATAAAGCAAGAATGCGCTATAAAAAACCAGAAGTGGTCGAGGTAGCAATAGGCACTTGAAAAAATCATCCCACTAATATTATAAATGTGAAAGTTTAGATGGATGGATGGATGTTTGTTACTCTATCACGCCAAAACTACTGAACCGATTGCGATGAAACTTGGTATGTAGATAGCTGGAGACCTGGATTAACATATAGGCTACCTTTTATCCCGATATTCCCACAGGATCGGGACTTACGCGGGTGAAACCGCTGGGCGCTGCTAGTAATATATCTTTTTCTGTATGGCTGGTAACGTCAATGCAAAATTTCATGAAGGTCAGATGAACGGAACGGGAGCGCATAAAATTCGCACAAACACACATTGATTTTATATTACAAGTGACTTGTGAGTTACTGTCCACGGTCTTATGTACAATGGAGCTCTATTCGGTATGGTTTAGCAGCAAATTTACCAGTTGCCGGAAGGCGCTATATAAACGTCGACTTTGTAAGGGTTGGCCTCGCAACTTTTGGTTTAAGATAAGCTTGTCTAGATGTAGCAAGTTAGATGCTGTGCGCAGAAGGCGCCACTCAAGATCAGGTATTTAACGTTTAAAGTGAAATCCGGGACCTGTCAGAGATGGGGGCGGAGGAAGTTATCTCTCATGATGCATGAGGTTCTCTAACGGAGAATACTTATTACCTATTCATTTAGGTACATACAAGGTTATTTTAAATATCTATCATTCATCTATCCCATCAAACATCTATAAATATCACAACTTGGTTATATATTGACTTAAACACCAGCCTTCATGAAAATGATACCTACATTAAGGGTTTTTACAAAAGCAGAAAAATATTGAAAATTAACGCGTTTCATAACGCAACTCAATCGATTTAACAGTTTGCACTTATACTTACTTTTATTTCGCAGATCCTGCGCTGTTCCTACTCATACTACGCAGTGTTGAATCGTGTGAAGAACAAATAAAACGCAGTTCCACAAATTAATTGTTTATTTATAAACCGTGTAGGTATCACATATGCTTAGTGTAACATCCACGACATTTTAGGCGAAAGTGTGCTTAATTACGAAAAAATATTATTTTTTTCCCTCTCGTAACACTCAACGACACTTAACTAAAGCTCAGTACACACTGTACATTTTAAAACGACTAATTTGAAGTCATTTTTTAAAAAAAATGTGATTAAATCGCCAGCGACAAAGAACAGCAGCATATTCAAACCAGTTGTTCTCAAATATAGTAAAGTATGTATAGGGCTTAACAAAGTTTAGCATTTTAGTCAAATTTATAAATTCGTGCGCTTAACTTAAAATAACAATTAGCGTAAAGGCGAACGTGTAAAACAATTACAACCACGTTTCAGAATTTAAATTCGAGCAATGCCAAGGCTTATTTATACAGGAACGATTTACACGAGACGACTTATTCGTTACGTCGATAACAAGAAACTGTCACTATTATAAGCAACGTCTGAATGTAGGAACCCAGCGATAAACCGCTCCGTTTGTACTATTGGACAATTAGATAAAAGTACATTCATGATCATTCCTTTTTACGACCATTATAACTATTTTTTTTTTTTTTTAAAAGACGACTCCCGCATTAGGAATTACTCCTGTGTTGCGGGGGACTTTACAAACATATAAACAACGGACACAAAGAACACCCAGACTAGGGTGGGAATGGAACCCACGACCTCTGGCTCAGCAGTCAGGGTCACTAACCACTAGACCAACAGGCCAGTCGACTTATAGTCAGCCCTAAAATTGGCTAATACAAAAGCTTCACCACGATACAATTTTTTAACGACACCAACAATTATTACAACCAATATAAAATACTAAAAACATAATTCATTCTCCAACAAAAGCTAATTTAAAGCTTAAAAAGCTTAAAACTTTAACTAATCCTGTGTCAGTCGTTCCGTATAAACAGGCCTACTTTAGCCTCATAAATTGTCTGATTCATTTGAATATCTCTCCAACGAAACCTGAGAAAAATGAATAGATGGAGAAATTCTAAACTTTTATTCAAAGTAAATTCTAGTTCTAACAATGTTCTCTTTGGCAAAGCAATAAAACTGGAAACGAGATTCAAAATATTAGATGTTTAGTTATGAAACCAAAATTATTGACATAGGGTGTAGTATTGTACTGTAAAATAAAAAAGCTAATGAACAATTCCAATCGATACTGACCAAGTGTAAACTAGGCCTAATATGACTGGATGTTAATTTGGCAAAATTCCACAAAGTCAAATCATACTTATTTTCAGGATTCGCTGGTAAGATACTACATATCTTTCGTTTCAGTGTCTCTTATATTTAGCACAATAAAGTAAGATATATACCGTACGGCGTACGTTTCACTTATTATCTTATCTTTTTAAACAACCACATCAAAACGACTTAGGAAATAATTTTGAAAAATCTTTACAATGGTAACAATCAGTCGCATGTCGTTACTTATTTGTTACGAAGCTCTTTTTAATTTGAAATAACATTGTTTTTAATTTCGTCTGTCATGCAAGAAATACAGGTTAACATTGTCGATCAGGCTAACTTTGACTAAACGACTAACTTTGGCAAAGTAATTAGTCACAAAAAAATAGAGCACATAACTTTACAATTTATAATATAAGAATTATTCGATTAGTTAACGAATCATTAAAACACAAGTTACTATTTGAACAAAGTTACCAGTAAGGCCAAAGTTATCCGACTTTCTTACTGCTGTTGGATTTGTTTCAGCTTAGAAGTTAACCGTTTACCATAAACTTCAATAAAAAGGTTTTCAACAACAGTTTTTCTATTTTCTTCTAATTCTTTCTTTACCATGACAAATCGCGTAAGTCGACGTAACAATACGTGTGATTAAATATAGTACGCATAAATCAAAATAAGGCATTGGGTATTTATTATCGATATCACAGCGATGCAGAGCACGATGATGCTAAAATGTAATATGATATTATGATTTTGTCAATTGTAATGTGTGTGGCATTTGGGAAAATCAGGCCTTCAAGTGAACTCATAATATGAACTGTAAGTACATGTTATTTTCTAAACATCATACGAAACTTTATACGAGAGTTTGGCTCACGATAACTCAAAGAACAAAAAATGTCCTCCATTTTTGTATAATTTGAATAGATATCTAGCAAACTATGTTCATTTATCTATCATGTGGGAAGTTATTATTCTTTATATTATTAGTTTCAGAAAAATTAGTTACTACTACAGTTGCAGTAGTATTTCCAAATGTATTCATGTTTGCAGATTGTTACTAAGCCCGATAGATGGCAGTAGTTGCGCAGCAGTCAAAAAGACAGACGATATAGAAAACTAAAAAAAATACATTTTTAGGTTGAGTAGTGGAGGACTCTTAATGTTCATATGAATTCAAATATTTTGACTAGAACATAATTCTTATTTATAATTTAAGGTCCTACTGAAAAAAAAAAAACAATATTTATAGTAAGCAGTAGGCTGGTAGAATTTAGATAAGTAAGTATACGATATAATCGTAAAATACAGTACTACAATAAATCATTTTATATAGTATTATATTTTTGAAAACATTATAATTTAGCTAGCGATTACCTAACTAGCATTAGTAGAGATTCAAATATTTTGGTTAGTGTGTATGAGATTCATAAGTTGGATTTAATTCATAGTGTAGTTTATGTGCGCTGTTGTATGTATATTGTATATATGATTTTTATATAGGTACGCGATATTTATACATCGATGTAATCGGACAACACAATAAAAAATAATAATTGCATTACTTTTAAAATAATTTAAGTGCATAATTTATATTTAAGACTCGGCTGACTAAGGTTTACATTCATATTTAATGATTCTGCTAAGATAACGTAATGTTTATTCTGAAAATATAGCTGATTCTACCGATGTATTAAGTATTGCGCCTTGATTATTAAAGCTTTAAATAGATATATTTATAATAATATATTCATAAGTTCGAGTTCGTCAAAGGCCGCGAAAATGAAAGCGCACCAATCAATTGTGGTCTGCGATGCGATGCGAAGTGATGTAGAGGAAATTCCACGATTGGTAATGTTTTTTTCACATGATCGTTTAAGATTTTCACCATTCATAACTCTTATGGAATCACAAGATTAGAATCTAATTATAAAAATTTTAACTTTACTTTTCTAATGAAACTTAATACAATATTCATGCAAAAGCCAACCAACAACTAAACGACTATATGTGACAGCGATTAAAAACGCAAAAACAATATCAAAAGTCTCCACAACCGAAAATTTAACAAAAAATCACAACGTTGTTTGTTACTACGATTGCACACTTGCCTATAATCATTTTATTGATAAAAATGTCCGCGCCTTAACCTCGGCATACACTACTACACGTATCTGATTTGGAACCATCGACAAGATAATTATACATAACGTAATTTACAAAACGAGATTCACGCAAGACCAGCGTTAAAGCTAAAGCCTTACTTTAAAACTTAACCAAAAAAACTCACTTTTAAAAGCTCATTGTTAACAAAATACCTTTAATTAGCTTCTCAAATCCATACACTCTTAACTCATGTTTGATCTGCAATATTAAAATGCATAGGTCGTTCAGACTTTACGTAAGTAGCACCTACGCATAGCCATTCTAAGCTTAGTAGTGTATGGCCGGGTTTCTAAGAATCATAAATTATCTATCTAAATGCCGTAGTCCACTTTCGGCGTTTTTTTATTATATTGGCATGAATTTATTAATCATAATGTTTACATATCGCTAAAATGTTGAAACTGATAAATTTCTTCGAGATTCTCAACTTATGTAGTGTTTTTAATTTCCATTCTAACATATTAATTGAGTATTCTGCTTCTTCTACGAAAACACGTCAGTGGACATCAAGACCAAGGACCAAAATTAATGTCTATATTAACACTGGGATTGGTAACTACTACTACTAACGCAATGGCGTATCTACGTAGCCGCGAGTAGTGGCGTGATCTCTGCGTATTTTCATCCATCATATGTTATATCTTCAGACCAAAAAATCCTAAACTTTTTCGCAGAATTTTTTACGATATGTGTTTAACCCTTCCGATTGATACCGACCTACGATATGCTTTTCTTCTTCTACTTTAAGAAAGAGAAATACATCCTAGCTTTATAGGTGCGTTTCGACAGTATCAACACAAGTGGATTCAAAACGACACCTTGTGGTATACCACTTGCCTACTGACTTCTAGTTCAATAACACCCCTGTTTATATTTTAAAAAGTTTAAGCGTCTTCTCTTTGCTGAAGCTAATTATTCGACACGCTAATTAAAATATTCACTGATACTCTTGTTCCGTAACCTTCTCTCTACATGCTAGTCTCTCAAACGCCTTGCAAGAATCACGCCACACCTTAAGCATAAACATATAGGGCAGACTACAGTTACATTGACTATACTTACTACATTAAACTACCAAGTTATGCACTAACTGCTATGTCGCTGTATTCTTAGGAAAATCTGTTCGCTATCATTACAAAACGTTTTGGCGTGTGAAGACAAGCGGGAGATACGACAGAAACTTGAATTAAATAATTAGGGCTAAAAGTAAATATGGTTACCTTAACACCTAGTATATAAAGGAATAAGTATGTAATAGACATTTGTGATTTTCAAAAAGAATATAATAATTATAACTATGGAAGATTTGCTATGCTTTTACTGCATTGTGTGTATATGCATAATTATATGATAAATTAGATCTAGTTATTTTAAATAACATTACGTTTAGAACAACAGTGTTCTGTAATTTCATAAACATTATCAATTGGAGATGGAAATCAAGGGTCCAAACAATAACCATTCAGTTCTGTCGTAATTCCCGCGTTAATT
The DNA here is from genome assembly GCA_949752705.1 of Callimorpha dominula. Taxonomy (NCBI): domain Eukaryota; kingdom Metazoa; phylum Arthropoda; class Insecta; order Lepidoptera; family Erebidae; genus Callimorpha; species Callimorpha dominula. The sequence goes on along the minus strand of OX457008.1, from coordinate 5,143,459 downwards.
AAGGATACAGCCAAATTACTAACAAAACCGCCACGTTTTTTTATACATAATATGACATCTAATATTAAGGGCTAAAACCTGATCAAATTAAAAAAAAGTTTTGGCCAGGCGAATTAAACATACAAATTGTGTTATATAGTTGCCCCACAATATTTTTCTTTTCAGTTAAATGTGACTACAGATAGACTTATTAACTCCTATTAAATCAGTTTATTCGTTTCGACAGCACAACAACGGTTTTTAAACATTGGCTACTTTCTGTTGAGCAAACTCATTTGAGAGTAAAGTCCGAGTCACCGATATTAAACACCGTGTAAGTTACGGCGTCGTAAAAACCTTACAAAAACGCATTTCTGTGGATACTTACCATAATGCAAAAGTCGGTTCATCATAAAAATGTGACATTAAGAATTTACAGTTATAGTTTGGTTTTGCGGTACGCAATGTAAGCGTTACAAACGTAGGTATTATTTTTGTGCCGTACGACGAATGACCTTAAACGTTCTGCGCCGTCAAGACAACTGATTGCATAAAATGTTTAAATATTGTCTGATTGATTACATTGCAGTTAACGCAATTGAATGTCATTTTATTAGTCTGCCAGCGTTTACCGTCTTGCCTGATGACTTTTACTACTCAATACCCGAGCTCTTACTAGTAATAGAAATAAACTCACTTACTAACTTACACAAGTCATTCAAAGGTGATGGTGCAGCAGAAAGTAACAAATGATCACAAACCCTAAATGGCACACTATGATTCTAAATTACATACGAATATGTGGTCCAGTAATTAATTGATGATTCCCATTAAATAATTTTCCTTCCAAGAGATATACAATTTGTAACAAACCATTATGAAAATATATCTTTTGATTATGCTCAAACTCATCTACAATTTTTGAGCAAACGGTACACTAAATATTCTGCTAAGGAAGTGCGCGCTATCCGTTAGAATAAACCAACTATTCATAAGATTTGCAGCATATTGTTAAAACATAATTAATTGCTTATGTGGCAAGATTAAAATAAAAAAAAAAACTATAAAATTAACAGAATTAAATTATTAAGTACATTTAATAACAATTTTTTAAATTATCTATTTTGACTAGCGCTGATTTGCGACAAACTCAAGACTATAGGTATATTTTTAAATCCCAATTCGTTACCCTTGACAAAGTTTCAAAATGACAGCTAAGTAATATAAGGCTGTCAACGTTATCTATATTTGTCGCAAAACAGTGCTAGTATGGTCGGTATTACCCTCGTTGTGTCAACAGAATGGATCTTTACGTAACAACATTGGGCAGTGCTAATTCTAGCCTACGTTCAACAGAGTTATCGACAACCCTACAAAACAATTTATTTCACAACATTTATTTGGAGTCTTTTAAGTCTTGTGCAAAATATTTAAACTATATATTTTGAATTCGCTAAAAATGTACTCATATCAATGATGCCGTCAGAAAAAAAAGACAATTTCTATAGAAATGTAACACTAAAATAGTATTTCTGATGATGATCTGTGGCACCACCAGTGTTGTTTGTGTCTTTACGCACAGATAAACAATTTCTATCAAACGGGTCAAGTGATTCTTTGCTTATCTATCTCTCTTTATGTTTGACACATCAGTGATATCCATGTTATTTATTCGAATTGATTCGGTCTACGTATTTGGCTCACAATTATCTTTAATAAGTAGTCAATATCAATAGATATACCTTTACTAATAAAAAACTGGTTGACTAGTTATAAAAATAAATTGATCATTGACTATTACGAGCAGTGTTCAGTTACAACTAAGAGCTTGCATTATTATAAAAATAAGGTTGTCGATACTTATTAAAATATAATTAAAATATTACACAATTTCATTAAGCTAAATACTATTAATTGCAATTAAAACATTCGAATATACAAAAATTATGAGGTAATACTAAAGCTAAACGCAACAATTTGTACATTATTTCATTTGTTCTGTGATTCATTGCTACATGGTAACGAAATTCTATTGTTAATAAAATGCACTAATAAATATCAATAATTATGAAAATGTCTTATTAAAATTATTGGTGAAAATAGTATTAAAAGATTTATTTAAAATTTGATGAGATTACAGATTTAGATACGATCTGACCACGAGAAACGATCGCCTGAGACATCTGTTCGTAGCAATATAAATAAAATATTAAAAATAAAATCAGATTCAGTTCCTAATTCAATATATTATATGTTAGAACAAACGAATTTGTGACATAAAAATATAACTAAATCTGCTACCATTTTCAACTCTAATGACAACAAAAACTAGACATAAAAGGCGATAGTTCCGTGTGTTACAATATTTAAATACAATAAGATGTTACAGTTTGGTAAAGTTCAAGGTCACATTAATTAAACTACATTCTGTTTATATGGTCCTTCGGATAATAAGCAAAACTAAACCGAACAAGCCAAAAGGAATTATGATAGTAAGCTATACTCGCATTTCTTTGACATAGCAGCCTTTCTTCCACGTTCCTTTCGGCTGGACGGGTACTATGAGGGCTAATATAACCCAACTCGATAGAGTCGTATTTGGTGTGCAAGCTATCACTTTACATCTAGATTTATAGAAAGCGGCTTCTTTAACGACTCGGGTTATATTACTTTAAACATTACCCGTGGACTTAAGTTAGTTTGGAAATGGACATTGGATTTTGTGTATTGTTTTCAACTCGGTTTCAACAAAAACTAAAGAAAATAAATTGATGTTAAGGTGAGTTTATAGTAGGTTTTTTAAAGCTGAAACTAAGTTGAAAACAATATTTTTAATACCACATTTATTTATTATCAGAAGTTTCAACATTGACCATTAATTAATGGCAAGTTTCATTTTATAATTAAAACCGATTGGCAAACATCGATAAGTTTTGATCGACTACGGGCATCACTATAATTTATTTTGGACTGTTAATTATACAGTCATTGTTTGACTAGATGCGATTCCATTACGCATATTACGTTTAAAATTTATATTTTAAAAAATATGATTATAAAAAGTGTCAATTGTAGAGGAATCTGTTACCTCGTCTCCAGTACACAATTCGGAATGTTTTCTATATTCAACGGGGAGATCCAAAAGGGAATATACCTTAAGTTTAGTTTTGTCTTTTTAGTGTAGTTGAGACAGTGGATAAATAAAATGTATATTTGAGCGATGAATTGAGTGATAAATATTATCAATTGCAAATCAACATCGTTCCGTCTATTCTACTTTCACTTAATTTAATGACTCACCATAGCTCTTGCTTCAGTTAATTACCAATACCTGTAAAAGTAAAATAACAAAATTAGATTTGGTGCAATAGGCACATTTTCTTTACAAACATTAATGGCCGATAATATAGGCTTGTTCACAATAACCACATTTTTTTGTTAGGTTTTAACTCAATTATTAGTTGTGATGTTTAAAAACCTAAAACCACATTTTTAAACCTATGATAAAATTGATTAAAAAAGGTTTAATAAGTTACTATTACGTCACTAACGGGCATCCCCGAAATATACAAGTGAGTACAACCGTATATCTATCTAATACCTTTAAATGAGCAATTATTGTTTATATGCATTTATATATATATATAATCTAAATCTCGGAAACGTCTCCAACGATTTTCATGAAATTTTGTATACAGATACAGTTTCGCATTTTAAGTTGAACTGCATAATTATATTTCGGGTAAAAAAAAAAAATTAGGATTTTACAAAAAGCGAGCGAAGCTCGGTCTCCCAGGTACTTCTAATTAATCAAAAGCACGATTGAACGTTTGCAAGTTCCGTTTTCTCTCCATCAACTCGAACCAGCTATACTATATAATTAATCAATACAAATAAATAAAATTGAAGTGTCTGTTTGTAATGTCAAAATAATAGCTTTATAGTAAATACAAATAAATAAAATTGAAGTGTCTGTTTGTAATGTCAAAATAATAGCTTTATTGTAAATACAAATAAATAAAATTGAAGTGTCTCTTTGTAATGTCAAAATAATAGCTTTATTGTAAATACAAATAAATAAAATTGAAGTGTCTGTTATGTAAAAATAATAGCTTTATTGTAAATACAAATAAATAAAATTTAAGTGTCTGTTTGTTATGTAAAAATAATAGCTTTATTATAAGCTCATACAGTACAGTTATTTGCACGTTACCTATGCCTAAAAATTAGTTTTTAAAATTTTTGTGTCTGTCTGTTTGTTTGTTTCGGCTAATCTCCGGAACGGGTGGACCGATTTCCACGGGACTTTCACTGGCAGATAGCTGGTGTTATAAGGAGTAACTTAGGCTACTATTATTTTGGAAAAAGAATTAGGGTTACAATAAAAACTTTCGTGAGTGATATTCATATTTATTAAAGGCTATAAATAGTTTCGGACCCGACAGGGGCCCTTTCTCAAGAAAGGGTCCCGAAACTAGTCGGGCATCACCGAAATACAAACGCGAGTAAAACCGTATAGCCTTTAATAAATAGGAATTAGGGTTCCGCGCAAAATATAAAAATATGTACATGCGAGCGAAGCCGCGCGGGAACTGCTAGTACTATATATTATGTGTGTTGGTGTGAAACAATTTGGAACTATGATCCCTTAGTATTACAGTAGTAGAATTTTTAATGAAATTGAGTTATGTGACGTCATACTCTACTGCTGTCAAATCATTTAATTCTAATTTTTGGATTGACAAAAGAAAAACAATAAATAACGTATAATATGTAGTGTCGAATCAAATGTTTCTAGGTCTTTTATAAAATAGTACATTTATTTAAGCCGGTTGTTGACTGGAAGCCGGGTAAATAATTTTATGTATTTAATCTATAGCATGCAGTGAGATAATAAATACCTGTATAAGTGTTCATAGTCCAAGATCTCCGTACTGCACGGACCACTTCTCGTACGCAACGAGGCTATGAGGAGACACCGAGGGCCTGATCCTCTTGAGCGCGTCCATGAAGTCCTGGTACGTGATGCTGCGTACCAGCGACAGGTCCAAGCACTTCACCTCTTCCGGGTCTAATTCTGTGGAAGGAGGTCATCTTCGGGCTCAAAATATGGTCCTATTGTTATACAGTCTAAGTTAGTACAAAATATAGGGTACGCGTGATGGAAAGCGGGGAACAGTGAGTATAATAATCCTAAATGTTTTTTTTTAAATACTGAATTAAAAATCCCTTTAATAATTAGAAAAGAGCTGATGATCTTCGAACGGCTGAACACTCTCGGCCAAGTCACCTTTCAAAGGAAAATCGGTTCATTCATTTGGGAGCTATGATGCCACAGACAGACACACAAATATATATATACTCGTACACATCGCACCTCCAATCAAATACAGTAGGTAATAACTTAAAAAAATCCAGTTAAACGTATATTTTATAAAAATATAGCTATTATTTTTTATGGTATACGGGACAAACGGGTCAACTGATGGTAAGTGACTACCGCCGCCCATGGGCATCTGCAACTCAAGAGTCACAAGTGCGTTGCCGGCCATTAAGGTGGGATTAAGGGAGGGAGGGAGAGGGGGAGGGGAAGGGGGAGAGGGAAGGGTTAGGGCCTCCGATTACCTCACTCACTCGGCGGAAAACAATACAAACATTGCTTCACTGCCGGTTTCCTGTAAAGCCGTGGTATCACTCTGGTCGAGCCGGCCCATGCGTGCAAGGCTCTCCCACGACTAATTAAAAATACTATCGCTACTACTAATTTTTTTACACTCCCAAAAAGAGTCATACTAAAACTTCAATCATTCGTGAATAGATGGCCAACTGCCAGTGGTGAACATTTTTGTTTATTCTGAACAATTTAACTTTTTGAGTTGTTACGCTATTTTATCGTAAGGGCGACATGTTAAACTTATAACATCGCTCTTTTTACGTTGGGGGTTAAAAGGAGACTACCCATGTCCTTTTAAATTGCCCTGGCAACGTGTATGCCAAATTCCATAATGATCAGTTGTTCAGTTAACGCATGAAAATGTAACAGACAAACAAACTCACATTCGCCTTTAAATTATTAGTTAGGATTTATTCGTTACTTATCTGTGACGTCAGAAATATAAGAAATAAAGCTACAAAGATTATTAATAACAACACGATACCAAAAGCTGCTCTTATGAAACCAATGACTGTCGGAAGTCAAAGCTAAAACGCCCACAAGCTTTAATTTTATGAGGCTGCATCGACCGTACACATATAATTATATTTATAAAAGCGAAAGTTTTTTTGTCACCTTGTAGTGTCATCGAGTTAAAGAAAAGAATTACGTTTATTCTCACCTTGCCTTGTATGGCTTCGTGATATCGATACTAATATTATAAATGCGAAAATAAATGTTTGTTTGTTACCATTTCACAACTAAACGGATGAACGGATTGTAATGAAATTTGGTAAGGACAGAGATTATATCCTGGGGCAGAACCATAGGCTTATACTTTTTATTATAACGATTACGATCATAGAAATGTACTGTGCTAAAATAGAAAAAGGTCTGGTGCCTAAATATGTCGTTAAGAGATTGATTTGTGGTAATGCCAAAAACCTACCAGCAGAATTTCTCACGACGGTGAACAAACCTATCTTTCAATTGTATTTTCATTTCAAAGCTGAAGAGTTTCTTGTTTGACTGTTTAGATGCGCTAATCTCTGGAACTGTCAGTGAGATTTAAATAATATATATGACATGTATATTATACTAGATGTTGCTCGCGATCTCGTTTGGATGGAAATTCAAATTTGTCCCACGGAATTTTGGCACGATTATTCGACCCCGTGGGTACTTGTAGCTTTATACTTACACTGTGGAGTGGACCTGGCCTGGTTTAAGTCTAATTAGCGTGTGTGAGTGCAACATGTCTCAGAATATTGTATAAAATATTATTATTATTAGTAAAAGCAAATACAAAACACCAGGTCCAACGATTCGTTCGGATGGCGGCGCGATGGTTCAAGTGGTCATCTTGCCACTACGCCGCACCGAGCTGTGGGTTTCATACCCCCACACGGGAAAACAATTTGTGTGATCCACAAACAGTTGTCCTGAGTCTGGATGTTCTTTATTTATTTATTATTTATTAAAACTTTTTGCACATTAGTACAAAGGCGGACTTAATGCCTAAGGCATTCTCTACCAGTCAATCTTTGTGTCCGTTGTTTAAATGTTTGTGAAGCCTCCTGTGCCTGAATAACATTCCTGATACAAGAGTTGAACTCTTTTTGTAGGTTAAATAAATCAAGCGGCTTGTATCATTTTATATTATTAAATATTTTTGTTGGACCCTTTTTTCAAACTGGCTATCTCTCTGGAACAGTATTTTTTTCTGTACGGACTTTTCTGTACCCTATGGACTGTTCTGTGCCCTTGGCAACATGTATTCAAAATTTCATGATGATCGGTTGAGAAGTTAAGATGTGAAAGCGCAACAAACAAACTGCATAACCAATATGTTTTGATTTCGACAAAAAGTAGCATATCTCCTTTAAGATTATCAAAATTGGTTAGTAATTTAGACGTGAATACGTAACAGACAGACATAGTTACTTTCACTAAAATGTTATTGCTTGCGGCGTCGTCATGGGGCGGGTCATTTCTTTCCCTCTGATATGGCGAAGGATATGATGGCTGGTCCATGCGTCATACTCGTGAACGGGTGCTGCTTGGGGTGACCGGTCGGCCTAGTCAGCGATGCTTTAGCCTATACTATTATTTTGGTTCGATCAACTGCAACTCTAGCCTCTTAATCCAGTCACGAATTATTTTTAACAGTATATTTTGTAACTGAATGAAGGTAGATGTGCACCTTGAATGATTTCCATGTTTAATAGGTTCAAACCTTCAGCGGTATCACTGTGTGATTTTAATTTTTTAGTACGTTAGATTTGGAGCATTTCAATAAAATTAAATTCAGGTGGCATCAGCTTGCATCCTGTTTACCTCTCGTGTAACACTAACACTATTGCACCTGAAGATCTGACTTTTAAAAAGAGTGGCCATGAGTTTCTTTGCCAGTATTCTTCTCATAAGGCTCTACGCATTTTGGAAACTGGAAGTTATAGATCGACACAAGCAGGCAGTAGATTTTGGTGTTTTCACCTTATTTACCTCGACAATCCAGTACATGCTGTGGCGTCTGTTTGCGCCGATCTATGATTTTAACTCTAGCTATAATTTAACGTTCATAAATGTCACTTAGTGTCTTAATTGAATAAATGATTTTGAATTTGAATTCACACTTAAATTCTGTTAAAAAAGTATCCAGAATTGATTATTTAATTCTAATTCGAGATTCAATGCAAATAATTCTTTTTTGTGGTTAAGTTGGCACAACTGTTTTCTATATTGGCGCGAAGTTTGAGCAATATCTATCATTTAGTTTGTTTTCAGTACTCGATTTTGTGAGCTCATCTCAAGAGTGTTTTGCGATTTTCATAATGGATAAAAACATCGAACAAAGAGTTGATATCAAATTTTGCATTGCAAATGGAATTTCATGTTCAGCGTCGCTGAAAATGTTATAGAAAGCATACGGTGAATTGACTTTATTAAAAACTCGTGCATATGAGTGGTACAGTGCATTCAAAAGCGGTCGAGGTTTGTATGAAGATTTGAATCGCTCTGGTCGGCCATCAACGTCTTCAATTGAAGTTAACATCGCTAAAGTGAAGGAAATTGTGAATGAAAATCCTTGAGAGAGATAGCTGCTGAAGTTTCTGTGTCTCACGAATCGATCCGTATTATTTTAAACGATCTCTTGGGCATGAAACACATTGCCGCTCGACTAGGCCCGAAAGATCTGAATTTTCTTCAAAAAGTCAATCGCGTATAAGTCGCTGAAGACATGCTAGTACGAGTCAGTTCCGACCCTACATTCGTAAAACTCATTGTTACTGGTGATGAGACATGGGTTTACGAGTATGACATGCAAACTAGTCAACAAGCTTCGGAATAGAGACTTGGAACTAAACCGAAACCGAAAAACTTGTGGAAAGAAAATTCTTGGATATTACACCACGACAAGGCGCCATCGCACAAGGCCATCATTGTGAACAGATTTTTGACACTTTCACCGGATATGGCTCCGGCCGACTTTTTTCTCTTTTCAAAACTCAAAGTGGTACTTCAAGGTACCCGTTTTCAGTCGATAGAAGATATCAAAGAGAATTGGCGGCAAAAACTGAAGTCGATTGCGGAAAATGCTTTTAAAAATGTTTTGATAATTAGACTATTCGTTAACGTAAGTTTATTATTTCTGAAGGGGCCTACTTTGAAGGGGATACAATAAATTTGGAAGAATAGTTAACATTTTGTTTTATTGGCCTTTCCCCGGTATTTTCTTGACAGAGTAGTTTATTGTTATTAGTGTACATTAGGATTAGGAAAGAAGTTAGGATAGTTTTAGATACAAATAAAATAAATGTGAGTATATAAGTGTCGTGCTGACCCCGTATAGGTCCGAGCGCGGCGTCCCTGCAGAGCGCGGCGAGGTCGCTGCCGGAGTAGCCGTCGGTGAGCGCGGCGAGGCGCGCCATCTCGTCGTCGCTGATGCACGCAGCCGCGGCCCCGCGCGCCAGCATGCCGCGCACCAGCGACATGCGCGTGCGCACGTCCGGCAACGACACGTACACGCGCTTCGGGAACCGTCTGTCGGACACAAACTGACGTCTTACTCATTTCGTATTTAAAATTATAGAGATTTATATTCTGGATTTTATAACTATATTATTATACGCTTGACGTGTGTCGACTATACTCGTATCGTAAATTATATAATGCTCCGTAAACAGTATGTTTAATATAGCTCGTAGATGAGAAGTTTCCTGTCTCTGGATACCTATTGCTTTGTCCGGCATACTCGATGTTGTATTTATAGTTAGGTTTATTTAGAGTTTTCTAAAATGTAATTTCGATGTAAATTCAAAAATGTAGAGATTAACAGGTGTCTAAAAAAATTGTCCATTATAGTAAGTAGGTTACAGGTTTTAGCCACCTAAATCAATAAAAAATTATAAATTAATTAAATTTAATCGTTAAATCAGCTTGTATATGATGTCGGACAATATTGACGGACGTCCGACTAATCAGAGCTATTAACAACTACGAATTTCATAATGATATTTTAGTTAATAAATATATCTTAATTTTATTAAAATGTACAGGCTTGAACTGTTTTTTTTTTAAATACTTAAAAAAAAAAGTATTTAAAGTAACAAAAAACGATAAATTAAAATAGGCATTATTTAATTACCTACACATTTTTAAACGGTACATAAAAACAATAAAATAATAATTATAATAGTAATAACTCCACACATCTCACACACGGCCGTCTGATCCCAAACTAGGCGGAGCCTGTACTATGGTAACCAGACTGCTGATAAACATACTTATATATTTCTAAATACATACATATTGGTCCCAATTCTGTTACTTCACTTGCTAAATTAAAATTCACAAACTTTGAACTTTGTACACTTCAAAACAAGGTCTTATTTCAAATTGAAACGAGTAGGTAACATATGTCGCTATCCAAATAAGCAATTTATTTGTCGACTAAAGTCTGATACGCTTAAATAAACTTTATTTCCACGTAGCGAGAGCCGCTATCCGTTGAATGCCATCTCTTTTGATCTGTGTTTTTAGTAAGCGTCTTCGTAGGTGTCGATTAGAATACCGTCATCTTAATTCGTTTTGAACAAGTTTTTATACGGCATTTGAATTAATGGGGACTCCCGTTACGTGGAAATAAAGTTGAGTATACGTTGACAGGTTTTAGTAAAATTTAGTGGCTCTGAGAAATAGATGCCAGTAACAAATAGACCTTATTACGAAAAACACAAAGTTGATTTCATATGAAGAAATTAAGTCAGGTTTTAGTTTAGTCGAGTGTACAATAGCATCGGCACCATTATAGATAAATTACATCCAGACACAGAACAAATGATCGTGCTCATCACACAATTATTTGTCCTGGGTGGGAATCGAACCCACGACCTCTGGCTTAGCAGTCAGGGTCACTAACTACTAGACCAACAGGCCAGTCAAAATGTTGAGTTTTGTTTTTTTTTGGTTTTTGTCTGCGATAGATAATAATAAAGGCTGTTTAGAATACCCGGACCGTTTAGGAAACAAGATAATACAAGGTAGAAATGGTATTTGATATGAATGAATTTTTAATCCAAAAATCGTACGACGAGTACCTATCAATAAAAACTTTCAAAAAACTATCGCCGCATATTGATTGTCAAGTGAACCGAATGTATTAATCAAAATTAACTAACATTTTAAATAATAAAAAAGATACGTGTAGAAACAAATTGTTTAATTAAAACTGCAAACACCTCTTAATTTGGCGTCAACGACCTTGTGTGAACAGTTACTAGCAATAAAACATTGTTTAAAATTATTTCAAGTTTATTGTTTAACATCTTAGCCATTAAATCGTTGAGAGATATTCTCGTAGTTTCATTGTGCTATTCACTCTTGTTTGTAGAAATCACAGGTCATAAAATTAATCTCAAACACAATTACTTAGAAATTGACTGGTTGTTGTACTTTTTTTATCTTGTAGAAACCCCAAGTAGCACTCAAAGTTATACATATTTACCTTTTTTATTTCGGGTAATAAAATTGTTTCGCAATATGATATTTCTTGCTGAAAATATACTGGCTACGCATTGCTGTGACAAGTAATTTCAATAATATCATCATCCTCCGCGCCTTTTCCCAACTAAGTTGGGGTCGGTTTTCAGTCTTTCTACGATACGGCTGAACTTTGATATTTTACGTGAAGCGACTGCCAACAGACAACCACAACCCATGTACTAGGCGATATCGAAGTTCTGTAGTTAGACCAGGTTGTCGGACTTTTTAGGGATCCAACTACCCGTAACGAATGCCACAGATGTTTGTATGGCACCCGTGATCGACGGTTTAACGTGCTCTCCGAGGCACGGAGGGGTCTCAATGTGTTACGAATGATCACCCATCCTAAACTGACCTGGCTGGTATTACTTAACTTTGTAATGTGATAACCTACTCTGTCACCACTTAGCCCACGAGCCCCTCCATTTTGAATATTATATAAAAGATATTGTGAGAATAAACTATCTTACCTTTAAAGCCATAATAAAGGGCTATGATAATAAAGTATCCAAAGAACTTCTGGAGCTCAAAAGATACAAAACCTGTGCAGTAACAAGAGTAATCACCGGATACTGCAAACTGAACGAACATAATATATGTTCAACCTAAAATTGGGTGAGAACACAACATGCAGATTCTGTCAAGAGACAGAAGAGACTGCAATGCATATTTTATTTACCTAGGGTTGCACATCATGCAACCGCAGGAGATACAAACAATCACTGCTGATAGGATCTGGAGGTTTCTCGAAGCCATAAGTCTGAGCAGTGAACTGTAAACCAGAAGTGCGCTACAAAAGACCAGAAATGGTCGAGGCACTAGGCACTTAAAACAATAATAAAAATAATATCTTTAAAGTTGGACCAAACTGCACACAGTGAGCAGTGTGATCGCGAACAAACAACATGACACGAAAAATTAATTTGCATGAAATGAAAATCGTCTTAAAGTCGGTTAATAAATAAGTGGTCAAATCAATACCTGAGTGCTGCCTCGTCTAGTTCCTGGGGCCGGTTGGTCGCTGCCAGGACTATAAGTCTGTCCGCCCCAGCAGCGGGTAGTCCATCAAACTCTACTAGAAATTCTGTTTTCAGCCTCCTAGAAGCTTCGTGCTCTCCTGAAGATCTCTCGCAGAGAAGAGAGTCTACTTCGTCCACAAATATTATTGAAGGCTGTAGGAAAAATAAAAATAGATGAAATTTCCTTAAGAGTAGTTCTATGGAATTCTGTTTAATGGTATCGGTGCTTAAACTAACTAAACCAGGGTAAAACCCTTTTTTGTTTGGAAACCGGGTTTCCATAGTTTCGGGTGGAGGTTTCCGAAACCCCCACGGGTCGTCACCTCACCGGAGTTACCATACGGTCTTCCGTTACAAGTCGGTATATGACAAGGGACTCAGTTATACCCTAAGTACTTTCAATACCATGGGTACTCTTGCAGAATGAAATTTCATGGCTATTATTGAATATGGATAACGTATTCATTTTACTATACAAAACAATATACATCCTGTATTAAACTCTACTTTCAGAATTGTTTAATAAGTTTTATAGTCGAATCAGCAATTTCATGTGTTAACATGTAGAATTAATCGACATTTTATGCGTTCACGCGATATATGGAGTTATTTTTATAGTGAGGAAGTCGCATTTATCGTTCACATCCTATATTATATACTGTTTCTATGTGCTGCTATCTCGTTTTTGTTGGAAAAGATACTGGCCCCAATTCTGTTACTTCACTCGCTAAATTAAAATTCACTAAATTTTCTTCATATAATAAGTAAACCTTGTATACTTAGAAACAAGGTCTTATATCAAATTGAAACAAGTAGGTAACATATGTCGCTATCGAAATGAGCAATTTATTTGTCTGTATACTTTTTAAATCCACGCTGAAAGGGTTTCAAATGATTTATACGCTGCATTTGAGCACCCATTCACAATATTTGCTGATTGAGACAGAAATGGTCTAATTGTAGGCAACGATAACATTTAACTCAGATTTAATCGTAATTCGTGTGATTTGTTAAAGTTATAAATATTTGATACAACTTAAATGATGGTAGGTGTGATATGTTATATAATATGCATGTGTAACTTTAATCACTATCACTTTATTGAGGTTAGGAATACGTCATTCAAAAAAAGCTTAATGTTTAGGAACTTCCTGTTGCCCGCAACTTCGTTGGCGTGGAAATTTTGGTGAAATCTATCTCACAGGAACCGTAGCTTTTTTCCGGGGAAAAAAGCCTAGCCTAAAGCCTTTTGCGTGAAAGAACACAAACAAACATCCATCCTCACAAAAGATTTGTGAGATTACATGGTATAGGGGGCAAACGAGCAGACGGGTCACCTGATGGTAAATTACTACCACCGCCCATGGGCACTTGCAACTCAATCGTTCACAACTGCATTGCCGGCCTTTAATATGGGAGTAGGGGAAGGGGGGTGAGGAGGGAAGAGGGGGAAAGGGAAGGGTTAGGGCCTCCGGTAACCTCCCACAGACAGACTCACGAGTGATTACATAATCCTAAAAACAAGTTTTGTATCAAAGCTAAATTTGAAAATTAGCCTTAAAGATTACGGTATATCGGTTTATTAAGACTCTAACATTGATCTTAAGAACCTAATCGCGTGTGATATTGCTGTTTCCCACCGACCTCTTTAGCACACGACATAGCCAGTGTTAGAGCGGTATGTCAGGGTTATCAAAACCGATTAGAAATGCATCTACTTTTACCAACGCACAACCAATCGGATATCCCAAAGTAGAAAGCGATATTTCTTTTATGTGTGACAATAGCGCGTTGTCGTCAATAGACCTATTAAAATTTATTAGGAGATTATTTGCGATATTTGAAAGTGTATTTTATTCGACTGTGTTTTTTGTCATCATCGGAGTACATCGGAGTAGAAAGTGGTTTAGTGACCTAACAAACGCTGTACCTACCTACACTTCGAAAGATAACGACACATGTCGAGTTTATACAAATTATTTATTGTAAGATTCATTTGTAATTAACTGTTTTATTATACAATAGCTTTTTTACCCGCGTAAGACCCGGTGTCGTGGGAACATCGGGATAAAAGTAGCCTATGTGTCAATCCATGTCTCCAGCTATCTACACACCAAGTTTCATCGCAATCGGTTCAGTAGTTTTTGCGTGAAAGAGTAACAAACATCCATACATCCTCACAAACTTTCACGTTTATAATATTAGTAGGATTTGTGCAGACGTGTTTTTATATAAAACATAAAACACAGAAAACTGTAACACTATTGTCAATGTATTTATAGCTAGTGTAGTAATAATATTATTTTGCCTGTACAAACAGCTACTACGATGTTACCTGCTATAATGCCCCATATGCTAGAAAAGAGGTATATAAGTAAACAGAAGAAGATTTCTGTTATAAGCAGTAGAATACCTAAAAGATAATCTATCGTTTTAATCATTGAGAAAAGGTTGTCACTAACAAAGGGTATGCTGGTGACATTGGAAAAGTTAGCAGAGGAAATCGAAATATTTACGTGACGTAAAAAGTAAAACGGTTAATTTTCAGATCTGAATACAGACGAAATGTGTAGTTTGGCCTTTAGCAGAGGTATTCAGAAATTGGAGCTGCGCCAAGTAAATGGAAGATAGTTGTACGATATCTTGTTGTCATGAAATGGAAGATTTGGCTCGAAACTGAGCTTGGTATGTGATAGTATTTGTGTACATTATGAACATGTTTATTAACCATGTTCTAAATTAAGGTTTATATTCTAAGAGGTGGTATAGGGCAACGTAGGGACAGATATACCTATTTGCTTATTATTTGGTTTTATTTTTTTGCAAAAGTTATGAGATACGTGATCTGCCACTGATATAATTATGAGGGGACCGATGTTAAAAGAGATTCGTTTTCGACAAGAAGATTCAGAATGATTCTAGTATCTTTTACTTTTCTAATTACGTCTGACCCGAGAATATACTTAACTTAAAGTATAACAAAAGGATTGCTTTGCATGTTGTTTGTTGCATGTTTGTTCTATATTAAAATTCAGCGTACACATATTGGTGCCTGCATGTGAAAGAGTATTAAAGATGTACAACAACGATCGCACCACAGGTTATGGCCCAACATCTTTAATGCTAAGATGAAGTAAAGACCATACAACACACTGACAATACTTCAAAACGGAAACAGAACGCAAATCGCAGTTTGAGATTCACTTAAGGACCATGCTGAACATGATGCTGACCTATCATTTGTTGATCACTGTGCGCTACAATATAAAGTTTCTTATAAAACAGTCTGAATACGGACGGTATAACTGCGATAACTTTTAACGAGTAAATGATTTAACCTCCCAAGTCCGATGCCTTCGCAAAGAACAAATTGGTGTTCATGCCGAATGTCCTTTGTGGAGAACAAAATAAGATTTTCATTGAGTCCTGAACGTTTAGCAGCGGTTTAAACAATTTTTTGGTTAAAAAATTGTTCATAATTAAGAAAAGAATACATGGGAGAGCCATACTTCGGCACGTATGGGCCGGCTCGACTCCGCTCGATACCACGGCCTCACAGAAAACCGGCAGTGAAACAATGATTGCATTGCTTTTCGCCGCGTGAGTGAGGTTACCGGAGGCCCTAACCCTTCCCTCTCCCCTATTCCCGTCCTTCCCCTCTCTACGTCTCCTCCCCTCTAATCCCCTCTCCCGTCTTCCCATTCTTCCCCCCTTCCCCTATTCCCACCTTAAAGGGCGGCAACGCACTTGTGACTCTTGAGTTACAGGTGGCCATGGACGGCGGTAGTCATTTACCATCAGTTGACCCGTCTGCTCGTTTGCCCCTATACCATAAAAAAAAAGATATGTTTCCACTAAGTCAATTTGTCCATACTTTTGTTCTTCATAAAGAACACTCGGTCTCAGTTTGTGTTGAAAACTGTTTTTTTCTCAGTATGTAATGTCATACCTGCAATTCTCTGGCTACTTGGAAGAGAGCCCGAACCATCTTCTCTCCTTCTCCAACGTACTTGCTCGTGAGCGTAGCCGCCGATATGGAGAAGAATGTCGCTGAACATTCCGCTGCGACACATCTCGCTAGTAAAGTTTTACCTGCGTATAAAATATTCAGTCATGACTTGTCTTATTATACGTTGATGACATTTTATTGCTTATTTCTGGTGACAGACAGACAGGCGGACGGTGGAGTCTTAGTCATGGGGTCCCGTTTTTACCCTTTGGGCCTAAAAAGGCATTAAACCTCAACAGGCTACGGTAACTGCCTAGAACCAGGTGGGTGGTACATTTGTCTTCTAAACATTAGAAAAATATTTAGAAATAGACTTTGCCAAATTTAAAATTATAATTATTATCCAAAATTTGGGTTCGTTCTAGTCAGCAATTAATTATTACATAAAATTTTGATCATGAAATAAATTCATAATAAACGTTCTAATGTTCGTTCAAACTAATTTTACGACCGTATACAATTGCATATTCACGATTATTTAACAAACGCAAGCAATATATTCTTTAACCACAATGTTCATACAACAATCTATACTAATACTAGCAACCCGCCCTTGCTTCGCACGGGTAGCAGAGACATCTTCAACAATCATCAACATTATTTCAATCAATTTACACAAAATCTTAATAAATTATACACCTAAACCTTCGTTATGAACCACTCTGTCTATTAGTGAAAACCGCATGAAAATCCGTTCAGTGGTTTTTTAGGTTATCGCAAACAATTGGGGAATTGGGGAATTGGGGGAATTTGTTTTATAATATGTAGTGGTAATTAGTCCGAAGTGTTTTTTGCGCTATTCTCTGGAATAATTAATCGAATTCTTTTTGTATTGGTTAGAAGTATTCGTTGAGGAATATTATAGGCTATGTAAGTTATGTAACATCACGCTATGAGCCTTAGGAGCGGAAGTGACTTTAAACGCAAGAGAAACTGCGGGGGAAGGCTAGTATAAAAATATTATTCATTGATAAAAGCGGAAATATATAATTTCCGTTTTTATCAATGAATAATATTTTTAAAACAACAGTACTACATATTTATCCTTGAAAACATGACTCGTAATCATTTTAATTGTAACTAGAATCGTGTTTTAATTTAATGTGTGAACATAGATTTTATTGACGACGTTGCTACACACAAAAAATCCTTTATTTCTTCCTACATGAAGTTATCTTAAAGCATCGCTAGTTGGTTTTGAGATCTTATTTCACTGCTTGCTTTAAAACAATAGAACGTGTAATTTTCATTGTTTTCGAATATGAAAACACAAACAGCTCACCATATTAATATCTATACTAATATTATAAAACTGAAGAGTTTGTTTGTTTGGTTGAATGCGCTAATCTCAGGAACTACTGGTTCGAATTGAAAAAATATTTTTGTGTTGGATAGTCCATTTATCGAGGAAGGCTATAGGCAATAGGACATCACGCTACGACCAATAGGAGCGGGGCATCAATGAAAAATATTGCAAAAACGGGGAAAATTTACAAACGCATACGAAGTTGCGCGGGTCGGCTAGTATTACATATACAACATGAAATAATAAATGTTCCCCTTCAAGTACCTCAATTAGAATTTTATATTATAATCACAATGCGCATAGTGGAGACCGTGAATCGGTAAACGGAAGGTAGCCCGGCGACTTGAGGAAGGTAGCTGAGATACATTGGATGCGGAAGGTAGAGAACCGGGTGCGCATGTTGGTAGAGGCCAATGTCCAGCAGTGGACTGAAATAAGCGGGAAAAAGCAGTGAACACGCGTGACCGTCACGCTCAGATACATAATATACACAGGTGTGTGTTTTCACTTCTGACGTGCAGTCCTACGATTGACAGTTTTTGCATTATTATTTTAAGTACCTAGTGCTACCTCCACCATTTCTGGTCTTTTGTAGCGCACTGTTTTTGCTTTACAGTTCACTACTCAGACTTATGGCTTCGAGAACCCTCCACATCCTATCAGCAATGATTGTTTGTATTTCCTGCGGTTGCATGATGTGCAACCCTAGGTTAATACTTCGGTGCCGCATTAGTGGGCCATACAGAACAAATAAATTACTTTTAGAACATCCGTTGGTCATGTTACAACTTGTATTCGCACAATGCAGCTTTCAACGAACGTCCAAATCCAGCTTTTGTGTGATTTGTATTCAAATCACACAAAAGCTGGATTTGGACGTTCAGTCACGTTGAGTATGTGAATAATAATAATAACTTCACACATCTCACACAAGGCCGTCTGATCCCAAACTAGGCAGAGCCTGTACTATGGTAACCAGACTGCTGATAAACATACTCATATATTTCTAAATACATACATATTATAGATAAATTACACCCAGACACAGAACAAATGATCATGCTCATCACACAATTATTTATCCTGGGTGGGAATCGAACCCGCGACCTCTGACTTAGCAGTCAGTGTCACTAACCACTAGACCAACAGGCCAGTCAATAACGGCTAATTGAATCGCAGTTATAAGTAAAAATTAAAATTAAAAAATATTTTGTTACCATTTCCTGGAGGTCCAAAGAGCAGCAGTCCTTTAGCAGGAGATCTCAGACCAGTGAAGAGTTCAGGTCTTAGTGACGGTAGAACGACCATCTCTTGTAAAGCTTGTTTCGCCGCCTAAGAAAAAAAAACTGTGTTATACTTACCATCAATTAAAAAATGATATTTTATTTTGTTTATTAAGTGCACAAACATTACAACCGTAGAAACATGAACACTAAATACATTGGTTTGATCTGGAACATAACGTTCATAGTATGTGCACGTGCATGCATTATTTATTGATCAAAGATTTACTAAGGACTTAATTAAGCTTCTTAGTTTTTTGTCTCAATTTATAGGTGGATTAGGAACGAAATGACATTTATTGCATACTAGCAACCCGCCCCGGTTTCGCACGGATAGCAGAGATATCTTCAACAATCATCATCATATTTCAATCGATTTACATTAAATGTTAACAAATTATACACCTAAACCTTCCTCATGAATCAGTCTATCTATTAGTGAAAACTGCATGTAAATCCGTTCAGTAGATTTTCAGTTTAATTTTAATTTGCGAACAGACAGACAGACGCGGCGGGGGACTTTGTTTTATAATATGTAGTGATACGTAACCTTTTTGGTTTTTGAAAGGTAAAGTTCCTGATTAAAATTTTTGGTGTACATTAAGATATAGACTCTTTTAAGGGTTTGTATAAAACATTTATTTCGGAATGTCAGTCGGAAACAAACCGGTTTGATATTTAAGAGTTTCATATCACTTAATGAACTGCTGCCAACATAAAAGACGTTTATGGTATATAGCATAACTCGGTAAAAAAATACTTTTTTAACCCCCGAGCAAAAAGAGCAGTGTTATAAGTTTGACGTGTCTGTGTGCATGTGTCTGTCTGTAGCATCGTAGCTCCCAAGCAAATGGACCGATCTAAGTGCGTTCTTTTTTGTTTGAAAGGTGACTTGATCGAGAGTGTTCTTAGAACAATTCAAGAAAATCTGTTCAGCCGCTCGAAGATCATCAGCTCTTTTCTAATCGTTGAAGAGATTTTCGAGTCGGGGGTATTTAAAATGTATGATTATTAAACGCTTCCTTCCTCGAGAATAGAGCAGAAGGAATCATTGGCTAGGCGAAAATAGGCAATTCATCTTTAGCTTATGAATAAAAAAGCTAACAAATATAATTAATGTAAAAAAAAATAATTATGAATAGTATTCATCTTTCATAACCTTTATTAAATTTATGCAAAAAATTACAGCCAAAACAACCCATTTCACTTTCAAAACAAGTTACAATTAACTCAAAAACCTATTAAAACCTACTGTACGAACAGAGCGTGTACATAATTGTGCTACATGCATTTTAGTGATTTATATTTCATTCTGACCCTTGCATGTTACTCTAACTTATAAAATTCATTTCTTTTCATTTTAGTTACAGGTAGATGGTTCAAATACTTGTCGTGTAACAATGCAGTGAGAATATTCCAGAACATTGTAGAAACGTCAGGAATTCATTCCTAAACGTGCCTCCATCCAACGCTCTCTGGAATACCGACGACGTGACGTGAAAGCATTGTGAATTTAGGCCTATATATTATCATACTATGTGTCCCATGTCACCATTAAACCGACGTTAAATTAGGGCAGTTGTGTTTGTCTAACATTAAATAAATTTCTGAAATTTTTGTGATCAAATAATCTATAGCTCTACTAACTTTTAAACTTTCGCGTTCCATGATAAAATTATTTTACGGGAATTAACGCGATCACGAAAAAGTATTATTTACATGAGATATGAAATGATGAATATATATGACATGAGATAAAAAGGTATGATTTACATGATAGAGGTATGTAAATAATACCTTTTTGTGATCGCGTTAATTCCCGTAAATAAATAATTATAAACTACTAGCAGCGCGGCGCGGTATCACCCGCGTAATTTCCGATCCTGGGGGAATATCGGGATAAAAAGTGGCCTATATGTTAATGCAGGTCTCCAGCTATCTGCATACCAAGTTTTATTGCAATCGGTTCAGTAGTTTTGGCGTGAAAGATAACAAACAAATATCCATCCATCCATCCATTCAAACTTTCACATTTATAATTATAATATTAGTGGGATAGCTCCTAAATTGCATTTAATCTGTTTCTATAACACTCCCCTAAAAGTAAGCTAAGTAAAGCAAGATTTTGTTGGTAATAAGGTAAAAAAACTATTCAATTGTTATTAAAGGCTGTCTGGCACAGTTATTTAATCGAATGAATGCGATAACTTAAACTTCGATATTATACCTAAATATAACAAAAGTATTCATTTAGATTTTGTGGGAAGCTGTCAGAAATTATGTTGCAAAGGACCGAAAAAGAAACATCCAGAACAACAGTGGTGCCAACGGCTCGTGCTAACCTTTGTTTTTAAGGTTTATTATGTTAGTTTCCTAACATTGACTTAGAAAAACCCAATAACAATTTTCTGTAACCCAAAATCTTACGGTCGCGTTAAACAACCCTTTTACATTTACCTATCCAGTCCCCGCAACTCAAACCAACTCCGACTTCTTTGCCACCCGTAATACATTACTCTAATGAATTTATCCAATCAAACTAAAATGCAAACAAGAGAGCTGGGTTATGTAACAGGAGACTCGACATAGTCTAGCCTAACTTGTACTTCTCAATAACAGCAGAAAATCTGGAAACGTGCCAAATAAGCGGTTATATGCTCCAACACAATTACTTGAGACAATAAGGGTATGTAATAAAAGTCTGCCTATCAATTCCTGAACAAAAATACAAATATCTGAAGAAGCTGTAGTATACAAAATAATTTAAAAACAAAAGAGGAAAGGATAAAACCTTAGATTATACATAGGACCTTTATAATCTAAGGATAAAAACTTTTCATTACTAATGAACACTATTTTTGTTGTAAGAGTTCCTTAGCTATATATATATATATATATATATTGTATATATATATATTGTATATATATATACACATACGACATTGAATAATGTTATATACAATAGATTGATGATGACCTCTGATTTGCATGAAGTCGTGTACAAGATAAAGGTCAAACGGTATCTCGATTGGATCAATCGAAATAATACCTGTAGTTTTTCTTAAGTTTCCTATTTCCGTTACAAGAATAATATTTTGATTGTATTTGGTGCACAATTATTAGGTATCTATATTGTTGTGCACAAATATATTATCTTTCGTGGCCAATATGTGTGAGGGTTTTGTCTAGAAGCTTTCTGGAGTGGTGAGATGCATTCCCAAAACAAGAAATTCCAAAAAGGAACAAATTATTGAATGCTCAAAGCTTTATTTTGAAAAAAATAAATAAAGAAAGTAATTATAAAATCTTGAGCGACTTTAACAATAAAGTACTACATAGTTACACAAAAGCGGCTGCAAGATAAATAGAGCATAGATTTTTAAACGCATAATACCTCGACAAAATCCAAGCCGACGACATTATTTGTTTTTCGTGAAAACCTAAAGCTTGCACAAGAGAAAATAAAGAAGGAAGGAGATAACATTGTACTGACAATACAATACATACATGATGTGATGTTGGTAGAGTATCGAGTATACAAAACCTGTTTGGAATTCAAGATCCAATCATTCAATGCTTTCATTATAATTTAGAAAAAAAGTCATGATACATTGTACAAATGAATACATTAAAAAAATCGAAAATGTCCGCTTTTAAAGTAATATCCCGGTTAAAATTCTGAAATGTTGAAATTTTAACGGTCTATTGCTATGCTTTGGTGCGCTAATCATCCTAGCCGAACTATTGATGCGAAAGTATTACTGCCATGGTATGAGGACCTCCTGGTCCTCATACCATGGCAGTAAAAAGAATTGCCACGGTAATAAAAAAAACGTTTTAATTTCAATCAATAAATTATCGAACTTTTTGGTACTGTATAAGCAAGACTCGCGCGAACTACATTATCTTGAATTTAAATCGGTAAGCGTCATCTATTGGTGGATAATGTAACCTAGGTTTTTCTTAATGCAACCGACCGAGGAAATGAAATAAAAGTTTTAACTCAACAAACATTGATTCTAAGTGTTTATAAGTATCAGTTACTGACTATATATTTTATCGGAAATGTATGTAAATTGCTTAGTGCAGAACGAATGTGTACGGACTCCTCTTCGCTATATCTTAGAAACGTACAATACATACCTCAACGATATTTTTGCACAATCACACTCAAAATACAAAATTACAGCAAGTCAATTCCAACATAAGGCCTCAAGATCAAGGATAAACTCGCCCTAATAAAGCCACGAATAGTTTTCTTGAAGCGTCACTTTCGTGAGAATGTAACACTCTTTTATAAAAATCTATGCTACCGGTTCTGGACAGAATGTATCATGAGACCTACCACCTTAAACTTTTGCTGTATAGACTAAAAATCTACAATTACGTTGTTCGAAAACAACACTATATGTCGATGGACTTCTAGTTGTAAATTTAATAACGTATTTTTTTGGACAGTTGTTTGCCTCAGCCTCTTATTTTTAAGAAATCCAGTAATTGGACGTCGTCGTCTAGATTCGAATTGCTCTTTGATGTTCAATATCAAGCTGTCTGATCAAAATTTGTTCTAATAGCATAGTATTTAAAAACTTATTTCGCGTATACATTCACCTAATTGACTGGATATTGATTTTTGTGTACTTTACTTTCTCCAAAGCATTTCGCTACGTAGTTCTACAATACAACTTTTTTTACATTTTACTAGCAGTTCCCGCGCGTTTTCGCTCGCGTGTACATATTTATATATTTTGCGCGGAAACCTAATTCTTTTTCCAAAATAAAAGTAGCCTGAGTTACTCCTTATAACATCAGCTATTTGCCAGTCCCAGAAATCGGTCCACCCGTTCCGGAGATTAGCAGGAACAAACAGACAGACAAAAAATTTTAAAACTGATTTTTAGGCATAGTTATGGTGCAAATAACTATATGATCTTAAAAAACTATTATTTTGACACTACAAATAATATATCAAATGATGACCAAACGTCAACTGTTTTTTTTGCATTTAAAATTTGAATTATAAACTCACTTATCAGCTGTTGTAGTTTGCAGATGTTTAATTTGCTTATTTTTTTTAGGCTTAGCGCTCAGCGCACGGAGGTCTATTTTCCTGATAAAATTTTATAATATATACAAAAATAACTCGGTCACAAAACAAAAATAACTCCGTCGATATATTAATTACAAGTAGTGATGGATCAAGATACAACGGATTGTTTAAAAAGGTATATATCGCGGATATACCTACGGATACCTACATACGGATACGGATCTCAATTATTTTAGTCAGTTGACTCAGTTTTTGTCATTGAAACTATATTTGACGTTAAGGAATAGTAACACTACATGTATCAACTGGCACGGCGCTAGTTAAATATGCATATGACAAAGTTTTGAGGTTTAATATTGGTAACTCACAATTATATATTTTAGCAATATAAACTTAATTATGATTTTTTAGTGTTTCATTGCCACCTCTGTATGTATATATTTTTTTTTTAAACTTGATAAATATAGTAATGTTAAAGATCCGTTCAAAATCCGCCAAAAAGTAACGGATACGGATCCAAATCTTTTTTCTCCTTCGGATATCCGCCGATACGGATACTGATATCCGGAACATCATTAATACAACCATCGATAATGCTATGTAATTCCTAACAGGGATTGTTATTAATGTATGTATATTCTTCATATATCTACTAATTTTGCAGTGCCGAACCTGAGATCTTTCTTTCAAGTAACATTATGCTAGGCCTGCCATCACTTAAATTGCCGACGCCGGACAAGCTCTTCAAAAATCCCGGACACATGTGTGAAATCGAGATTCTTACCCGGACACCTTAAAAAAAACCTTTTTTTTATTTAATTAAACAGCTTGTTCATAATCATAATTGTCGCCCCTGGCACAGAGTGTCCGGGTTTCGGGCTTTACCCGGCCACTTTTTGAAAACCCCGCCCGGACGCTCTCTAAACTAGGACAAATCCGGGGAAACCCGGACGGATGGCAGCCCTACATTATGCCGACAGAATATAATATATTACAGATGTCCGAAGTTTAACAGTTACTTTGAAGGTCAACGTACAAATTTATTTATCGTAAAACGCTATTCAGTTGGTTCTTTCTTTTTCAAGAAAGAGAAGTCTCTTCAATCAAGTTTTAAATTGGTTCGATCAAAATATTTCTTTTTAAAAAAAGTTAATGCATAATTCCCAAGCGTGAAAGAAATCGTTCTTTACAAGCTTTAAATAAATCATTTTTTGTACGAAAAAGGCTTTACTTAGTTTTGTACAGCGGGTAGAAACTATTATTGTATTGCTTTGTCCTGTAACTGTTATTGTACTCTTGTGATCTGTTTGTTGACCATTGTATAACAGTTGAGCAAGCTAAAGAAAGTGTGTAATGTTAATCTCATCATACAATTGAATGGTTTTTGTTTAAAGTAATGTTTTAACAACTACAACACATTTCAATTAAGTATCTTATAAGTAAAAACAATAAAAAGGCAGAGGGTTGCAGAAATCGGTGGATGTAAATATGTATTATTTTTAGTAAGTAAGGAAAAACCCGAAATTTGTTAATTTGTAGTTACATCACATAAAAATAATAAAAAAATAATTGAGATTACAAATATTTTTACGAACGAAGAATATCGTTCATCGTGCGTGCGTGCTCTCAGTCATCATCAAATCATGTCACCCCTACTGACACTTCTGCCGTCCACGGCATGCTAAATTGGTAAGTATTTAAAACGCGACCTCGAGCGAGTGATGTAGCCCTTTTTTTTTGGGCGTGTGGAAACCCCCTCGGGCCGTCACCCCACCGGGGTTTTCGGTGGGGTGGTGTGTCGGAATCGAACCGACTAAACCACACGGTGTGCCGTACTGCGCCTTATGTAGGAGGGATGAGTGATGTAGCCCTGCCCTAACGTCCTAATCCTTACTAATATTATAAATCGAATACAAATATAATATTCTAATTAAAATAAATATAATAATACTATGTTGGCAATATTTTTTACAAATATTTAGTTTTAAAGTTGACTTTGTCGTAAATCGATGTAAGAGAGAGAGTATTTTTAACCGACGAAAAAAAAAAGAAGATTCTCAATTCGCCCGTATAATATTTTTTTTTTTTTTATGTCTGTTCAGCCCTCACTCCGTTATTTATGAACCGATTTTGATTATTCTTTTTTTGTTAGATAGGGTATACCTCAAGGGTGGTCCCATGTCAAGGAAGTCAGGATCTGATGATGGGATCCTGAAAAAATTGAGAGAAACCCTCGAAAATCGTAGGAACGAATAGTGTTTCTGTTTACTTTTCATTACTTTATCAGGTATTGCGTTTAGAAATCATCATCGGTTTTCATCATCATCATCATGATGATGAAAAAAACCATAAAATAAAATCTTTTTAACAAAAAAAGCAAAAAATAAATAAACCTTAAGTCTAAGGTATTGAGCTTATTTACATAAACTATCTAATTTTATATAAACTTATTTTGAGTCGGCGACAAATAAAATTTTGATAATTAATCAGTTTGTTGTTTGGCGCCGACTCAAAATAATTTTATATAAAATTAGATAGTTTATGTAAATAAGCTCAATACTTAAGACTTAGGTTTATTTATTTTTTGCTTTTTAGTTCTTTTCGTCGGTTTAATTTTAGATCTCCAAAGTTAAGTTTGTCTTTCGAAAAAACGGGAAAAAGAGACATAGTATAGACGTTAAACACAACTATAAGGATCAGAACCTGACAGGAATAATATCGTTTAATATTGTGAGAATTTATTACTTCTACTTACCTCTTGTCCAGCGATATCGTCCCATTGAACCTTCGGTCCACCTTCAACGATCTCATCCAGTATCAATTGCACCAGCTTAGGGTCCACTCCTCTGACAGACAGCGCTGGCTGTGGGGTTCGACTTCTCGTTGGCGTGCCTCGTTGTGATCCCCCGCCGACTACTCGACGAACCGGAGAACCGTTGGAAGGAACCTGGTATGCGCTCTGATGTGAGCAAGGATTGGTGTACGAGTTAATGGATGGATGTTAGCTACTGAGTGATTGGTGGGATATGATGGTTAGATTTATATATCTTTCTACTAAATAATTGAGTGTGAAAGAGATTCAGATACGACTAAATTTGATAGAAAACTGTAGATGTTAACAGAATTGTGTAATAGCAGCTTACATAGAGTAAACCATTATATGGCTTATAATGGTTTACTCTATTTAAGCTGCTGCTAATGCATTGTTAGAGTGAGAAATAAAAAGTGCCACTCAAAATGTTTTTTGTGTCATCCGGTTTTTAGCTGGCTACTGACTTCAGCTGAAAAACAAACAACCTTGTTTGTTTGGCAAATAAATGAAGTCATTTACAACGCAATACGAGTATATAAAGCGCTATTCTTCTTAATGCCACATAAAAGATGTTGTTTTTTTTTTATATTAGTCAATTTTAATTTACATGTACGTAGTCTGTTCAAGAAAACATTGGTGTAAGAAAACAACAGAAAATAATTCCAAGTTCGATAATTTTTTTTAATTATTTATGTATATAAATGTGTATGTTTTGTAGCAGTGTAAAACTCGGCATTATTTGTTAGAACCTCGATTGCCAAATTGAATACATGTAAATAAAGTGGAAGTGTAGTTTTTTTCGCATAGATAAAAGTGTTAACCGACCAGCAGACTATATTTACGGTGCGGTGCGGTTTATTCGGTCAATGTTTACGTTTGCTAGTGCAGCTCCTAGCATTGTAGTTAGTACTAAAATGGGCATATGAATTAATTTTTTAGAAAGGAGATCAAATGACTTAATGAAATTTAAATGAGTGAAAATGGTAATTAGTGCTAAAGTTACATTAAGATGATAATTAAAAATAAAAATGACTTGTTAGAAAATTTGACAATTAGAAAATGTTACATGTGATTTGCATGCGAAACTAAAATAACATGAAAACAATATCATATTATGTTTTATAGATAAAAAACATTTAAAGAATATTATTTTATGCAATTCTTCTTTATATTATTTTGTTTGCATTATAGGGAGCACAAGAGAAATATCATTTTATGGTTACTACATCAATGTAATTTCAAGGTTTTTTTTAAAACCTTGACTTGTATGTGTAGTTGTATAAAATAGTTTAATTGTTTCACTTTTATCTAATGGTTGCCGATTTAGCTCTGAGCATTAGATGCATAAAATTTAGTGTTTGGTTTGTGCATAGGCAGAATACTCGTATAAATTTGCGGCAAATCTTGCAAAAACATCCGTAAATCAATTATAAGGTGTGTTGTAAAGTCTCGTGCTGTCACCGTTACTTTAAAGTTAACGAGACTTGACGACCTCTTATAATTGATTTGCGTTTGAGAATTCGGCAGCGAGCTATTAAGAGCGTTTATTCATTTTTAATGGTAGGTATTTTGTTTTTATTAATTTTACTGAGTAAGTTAAAAAAACCAAAGTTAATTTAATACAGTTTATACACTACGGATCAAATTTTATTAGCCTTTATTGAAATTTAAAAAAGAACATGACAACGTTTTTTTAACCGAATTTAAAATGGAGGAAGTTCCCAATTAGACAGTTTTTTTTTTCATGTGTATTTTACAAGATATCTTCACCATTTGTGAAACGATTTCAATAACTCTTTGGTTGTACCCAAGGGTGATCTTATTTAAATTTGAAAAAAATATTATACTTTAGAGGGTGGAAAATGAAGGGATAAAAATACAGCTTATTACAGTTTATCATGATTTAGGCGCACTGAAGCTGGTGTTACTTTTTAAAAAAATATTATTTAAATATGTAGATATGTGATGTCCCATGAATTTAAGCGTCATATAGGGCGTGTCGTTTCATAAGTTTAATCTTAGGCACTCCAAAATATGATTGGAATATATTATTTTTGTACACAAGTTAGTAATTCCATTTAGACCATAATCGGTGCAATTTGACTGAAACTTCTGGTAAACCAAAAAATAATATTTATCGTAGCTGATAAATACTACCGCGGTGAAGCCCCGATTGACACGTCTAATATGGTTGTAAATCACTGAAGTTTAAAAACGGTAAAACAAGTGATATTGAATTTTAAAAAAACAAAAAATAAACCGATTTCATTATATCCTAAAACTTTCTTAAAAATATATAGAATACGTTAGTGAAACAATCATGAAAAAATGGTCCATTACTTTTTAATAAAATCGCGGACATACATACGGATCGAATACAGAAAATCCTTTTTTGAAA
The DNA here is from genome assembly GCA_949752705.1 of Callimorpha dominula. NCBI lineage: Eukaryota > Metazoa > Arthropoda > Insecta > Lepidoptera > Erebidae > Callimorpha > Callimorpha dominula. The sequence goes on along the minus strand of OX457008.1, from coordinate 5,113,905 downwards.
TCGGTTAAAAAAAGAAAAACAAAACGCTTTTAAAAGAAAAGGGAATAAACGCTCCTAACTTTATCAACAATATGTTACACTCGAAGAACGTACGATAAAGTAGAATTAAAATACATATATATATAAGTACTCACAGAAAGTTGCCTCTTTACAGCTGGCGGTGTAGACGCAGGCTTTATAGGATATCTACTGTAACCCCCGTTGGTATTATTGGGTTGTGACGAAGACCTGCCCATAGACCTGGGTAGCGTCTGCGACTTCATAAGCGGCCCCCCACCTCCACCGCTCGGTACCCTTCGACCGGCCGTCGTGAGTTTGCGGCCTGCGACTGAAGATCGGGTTATTAGAGAAAAAAGTGGAATAATGTTTATTAGAAATAAATGAATGAGGATAAGGTTGCCGTTCACTTATTGATAGAGAAATAGCTACATACAATAAGTGCCCTACGGTTAAAACTAAATAATTAACTGTCATACAGAGTGTATCCGACAATTAATCGAAACTTATATATATATATATATAAATAACATTTTTTGATGATTTCTGATTCTGATGATTTTTGATTATTCATGATTCTTATTAAAAAAAACATACAATTACAAAAAAATTAAATAAAAAACTATGGGTTTAAAAGTTATGATCGTTTGAATTTCCAGGTATTATTTCCTGTTTGTTTCTCATAAAAGCATTGGAATGTGTAAAGTTAAGATTTTAAATCGAACATATTTTTTTATTTTTGCATTATTCACTCCGTTATTGAGAAAACCCATAAACACTAACTTAAAAATTATGTATGTCAATTTTTGCGTACTTCGTACTTCATTAAAGTGTTCCATTGCGAGATACATGATGTATATGTATTGTATAAAACTGAAAACATTGATAGATACAACTTTCTTGTTTGTTATAATTCTTAATAGTCAAATCACACATTAAAAGAAATAAAAAAATATTTGATGATAGCAAAGTAAAGAGGTGTTTAATACACCTCTGCCTACCTCCTACCTAATGTATGTATGTACGTATGTATGACAGTAACGTATGACGTCACAAACTGATATTTCATTAATGTTTATACAGAACCTATCGTTCTGACGTTTAATAAACGTGTATGAACGGTTTGATGAATGTGGAAGAGGCGCGAGCTGTATTTCAGGATCGTAGCCAATAGCGTTCTATCGTCTGCCTATCCCGGATAAGGCGTGAGCATATGTATGTATGTAAACTGATGTGACTTGTCAGTCAAGTACCGTACTGGAAACAAAGACAATGCAAATGACTGTAAACAACTGACTATTCGTAGTGAATGTAATCGATTTCTGATAAATAAGCCGTGGGATCTAACTCGAAATGCTACCCGGATATTTTTTATTTTATTTTATTAAAAGATAAAAGATATTCGATTATCTATTTCCGATTCAAAATGATGTTAACGTAACATTTAAATTACTCACTTTATATTTTTATAATTAATTAATCGAATAACTCGATTAACCGAATATCAGTCCTTTAAAAAATCGACTAATGAATCTTTTAAGATCTTAAAAGACGCGCTAAACCTTAAAATTTACGCTTCTATATTTAAATATTTGTCCCAAACTAATTTAAAAACGTATATAAACAAGTATTAATTCAGGTCAGTCTCCGGAAACTGTCGAACGAACTAGCCGATGGATACAAGGGAGACGAATACCTACATCTTGTTAATACGACACAAAATTAACTCCACACTCAGACTAACTTCGTTTAGATCGTTTCGTACGATGCGAAGTTTTCACAAATACACGATGTGTTGCAATTAAATACAGAAGAGCCGTTGCCTTAATCCATTTCTTAATGGCTTCTCTTTGTAACAATGACTTACTGTTTATATTGTTCATGTTGCTTGAAAATTAAAAATTCATTTTACTTATAATTTTGTAAATTGCAGTCAATGTTAAGCAAGGTGATTTTTTCATACTAGTGGTCGCCCATAGGTCGTTTATTCATAAAATTATTGATAACAATTAAGCTCCGTCAAAGGTTCGAATTCAACGGTTTCCAATTTATGTTTGATAAGATGGTCGATAGTTACTAAACGAAAAAAAATTGGCAGTCATGGGGACTGCCGGCAGAAGTGAAAATTTAGGACTTTGGAAAAATAATGGTTTTTAGGGTTCCGTTCCTCAAAAGGAAAAAAAGGAACCTTTATAGGATCACTTTGTTGTTCGTCTGTCTATGTCTGTCTGTCAACCAATTAGAACATTACGCAGGTAAATCAAAACCTATAGGGTAGTTCCCATTGACCTAGAATCATGAAATTTGGTAAGAAGCCAGGTCTGCTAGCACAAGTAAAGGAAAAAATTTGAAATTGATAAATCACATAAAAATAGTTTTTGCGATTACAAACTAATATTTTGCGGTTGGAAAGTTGACATTGTCGTACATCGTTACCGCAAAGTTAAGTTTGTCTTTCGGAAAACACTGGCAAAAATCTTTGAGAATTGATTCCCGAGATGGACGTACTATCTACCTACAAGTTTGTTTGCTAACGGAACCCTCGGTGGGCGAGTCAGACTCGCACTTGTCCGGTTTTTTTTTTGACGACTCTAATGCTAATGTGACGTATTGCGTCAGATTAGCATTTCGGTAACGCGAACCTATAAGTGCCCGTTTCAAAAGTCGCCCAACGCTAAAGAATTTTTCACTTTAAAAAAGAACATTGGTTAGCAAATAGCGGAGACAAGATACTGAACTGTTTAGTCGATATTTTCACGTGGAAATAGAAATCAAAGATTTTCTTAGTACGACGGCAACTAGGGATGAAACGATATATCGGAAAACTGATAAATATCGATATATCGACGTCTAAAATATCGATATCGACTAAACACCGATATATATCGATATCTATATATCGATGTTTTTATAAATCTTGCATCCCTAACGGCGACGTATAAAATGTAACGGTGGTCGGTTTTACGATGTCGCGGGGACAGCTAGTTTAATATAAAATTCTTAAGTTAAAATACACACTGAAATGTTGTTGATGTTGTGCCATTATTCAGCTTAACAATAATAGGTAAGAACATAATTTACATTAAGACGTAGATATATTATTATTTAACAGAGATAATTAGATTTTTATAACATTCAAACGTCGGAACTAGTTTTTTGTACCTTGTATATGCTAACTGAAGTCATAATTATGACACTGGCGTAGGTAATTAATGGATAATGGGTATTAAAATCCAACATCAGTAATTGTTTATATTGAAATAAATATTGACTTATTGATAGTTTATTAGTGTTTTGTTCTAGATACAATTAGCTAAACCCGCTAAAGTTATTTTTTTAAATATTACTGTAACCACACTGCAACGTAATGCAACGTGTCAAAATGTTTCAGAGGTTAAAATTTATAAACCTATAGACTAGCCTTCTCCGCAGTTTCAAATTCGTCTATGGTCACTGCTCTGCTCCTATTGGTCGTAGCGTGATGTTATATACTAACTATAGCCTTCTTTAATAAATGGGCTATCCAAAACTAAAATAATTTTTCAATTATAACCAGTAGTTCCTGAGATTATCGCGGTCAACCAAACAAACACACTATTCTATTCTATATTAGTATAGACATATTACGCAGAAAAACTTACATATTTACACTTAGTAAATAACTGTAAAGAATCAAGGATACGTCTACATTTAAACGTTTATGAAGTTTCCCCTTGACTCAGTTTCACACAAAAGACCGTTGTAGTGTATGTAGGGTAGAACTAAATAATAGTTATAAGCACTATCTCGTGCTGACCGTAGATATCACAGGTTAGTCAGTATGGCATAAGCCACAGGCGAGTGCAGACGTGTCAGCTTACGTATCTATAGTGAGTGGGCGAGCCAGTGAAGTGTACATATGCACGCGGGGTATAGTGTATATAGGGATACACAATAACCGTATTGAGTACTTGTGTCATGCAATTGCATTTAGTCTCTTGTTAAATACGTATTTAGAATATTTAATTAATAAATTATGTATCCAGGAACAAGTAACTTAATTGCGGACATTTCTCGTTAGAACTTAGAGAATTAGGCTATGGATTAATGTAGTTGCCGCTATAGATTTCACTCATAGTAGCCATCACGAATCTTAAGAATAGATGTTAATGTAGGTATCATAAAAGTGCGCTGCCCGCGAAGGCGTGATGGTCCTTGTGTCTGGACATCGCCCAATCATTCATCATCAATCGCCCGCTTGCCCCTCGTGATCTAGCGCTGGGTGTCGCAGCACCGACTGTCCTCAAATTATAGCGGCAGTATGAAACACCGTGTGGTTTTAATCAGTTTCAGTCCAACATACGGCCTTACCGATAGCCCCGATGAGGGTTTCCCCAAGAAAAAACAATTAAGAATCATAAAAGTGTACAGGCTACCTCTTTTGAACTTAATTTTTTAAGATGTATCTTGAGTAATCTGTCGGTTTTAAGATTAAATGGCGTGTGTTACAACAAAAGAATTATAATTTTTAAATACATTGCAAAGGTGCATTCATATTCATAAAATACAACACATCAATCATGAAAATAATTGTGTTGTTTCATGAATTTGAATCATATAGGTAGACATTTTGTCTTTAATTAATTTAAGCATAGCATAGGTATAAAAAAGTAATACCCGTACTCTATGGAATACATAAGAAATGACTTTTTTAAATTCAAGTTAGTAAAATTAATAAAAAAAAAAACAAAATAACAAATAATAAAAATAGATGTGGTTGTGTTCTTCTTCTGCATACCTTTTGAGGATAATATATAAAAAAAAACAAGTGATATGGTATAAAAAGTGAAATTAATAAAATGAAAGTAAAAAGTTAATGTATGCACTGTGCACCTATTAAGCCATCACTAACTAACACGCATATGAAAGCTGATGTTTTTATATAACTACGTTGGCAAACAAGCACACGGCTGATAGTAAGCGATTACCAGTGCCTATAAACGTTGTACTTCGCCAACCATACCTTCTCCTGGAGCTCTAATGATCCTTTTATTTTAGCGAAGAATTACTAAATATATACAAATAGTCGATTAATGTTACCGATACAGATGACGTTAAATTTAGTATGAAAGAAAAAATACATAATTGCTAAATAAACAATACAAAATTAAAGAATTCTATGTCAGATTAATCGTCACTGTCCTCTTCAACTTTTCTTTTATCGATAACGAGCTTGTGCAAAGTCCTCTGGTGCCCCTTTTATTTGTGACCGAGTCTGCAGCGCTAAGAGGAAGTCATTTTACGATAAGCTAGTAGCGCTTAACTACATAAGGTTTTGAGTAGAGTAGAGGTCTAGTGAGGTCACTCAAGCAGAAATCTGCTTACAAGGAAACGCTACGTTTTTAAAGCAGTGCTTTAAAAGTACTGTAAAACTTTAACCCCTACAGTCTTTAAAAAGCTCGTCATTTCTTTATTAAATCCCATATCTGAAATCGCTAAACAGATTTTCACCAAACATATAGCAAACTTTTTTTTTTATTCATAGAAACATTAAATTAGAAATATTTAATAATATATACATATACAAATCGTTAAATAAGAACTTTTAACATAAATGTTAAAACCGTGGGATGGTTAATATCAAGATTTATTTTTACTTTTACGTATCTTTTAACATTTTTAAATTCATTATTATTAATTGAATTTAAAGGAGAATTAATTAATACTAGCAAAAATTAAAAGACCTTATTTAGAAAGCATATCACTACATAATATTATAAAACAAAGTTCCCCGCCGCATCTGCCTGTCTGTCTGTTCGCGATAAACTGCAAAAGGTCCGAATGGATTTTCATACGGTTTTCACGTACGGATAGAGTGATTCATGAAGAAGGTTTAGGTGCAGAATTTATTAGGGTTTTGTATAAATTTGCTAAAATATGACGAAGATTGTTGAAGATGGCGTGGGCCGCGTAAACCAATAGAGTTGTGTGAAGACAATGTATTACGCAGTTATTCCTCATAATTATTTCTGTTATAATATAGCAAAGTTATATCTTTTAAGAATAACATACAATAAGGAAAAAGTATAGGCATATAATATATCCCTATACTTTTTATGCTCTGCTACCCGTGCGAAGCCGGGGCGGATTGCTAGTTATTGTATAAATGATTATATTATTTGAACGATACACCCGTGCTAAACATAAAACTAGTTATGCTATATTCTAAGAAGCAACATTTACAAAACTGTTATTAGTTAGATTAATAAGTCAAAGTATTACTGTTTTTTTCCTTTGTTTCTTATGAATTCTATTGCAATTGTGGCGAGGTCGACCGGCCGAGCGACCTTGTCTGGTCCCATCACGATATTTTATAAAACACAGTCCCCCACCGCGTCTGTCTGTCTGTTCGCAAACTGAAAAACTACTGAACGGATTTTCATGCGGTTTTCACCAATATACAGAGTGATTCATGAGGAAGGTTTAGGCGTATAATTTGTTAAGATTTTGTGTAAAATAGATGAAATATGACGAAGATTGTTGAAGATTTCGGAAAAAATTGATACTGCTTTGCTACCCGTGCGAAGTCGGGGCAGGTTGCTAGTAGTGTACCTACATATTTTATAATCCAATTAATCCATTTCAGTTTTATTACCTTTATTATTTTTTGTTACGACAGTTTATCACACGGTAGCTCTACCTTTACTAAGTAAATATTCTTATTTTACTGCCGTCCTCAAGCTAAAAGGAGGCTAAATGACAACATGCAGTCCTCAAGCTAAAAGGCGGCTAAATGACAAGCCTTCCTTAAGCTAAAAGGGAGGACGGCAGTATATCATCCATACCAATGCATATTAATTAATGACGGACGCTCCTAGAAGCCTGTGGACGCCCCGGAGACTTCTGTGACTTCTTATCTGAACGCATAATGGATCGTCTATGAGTCTAGATGCGGAAACAGAATCCTATGCCAATACCAAAATGAGTTAAAGCTTGAGTGTCTATACTATATGATGTCTTGATTGCATTACCTCACTTTATACGACTGTCAACAATTATTTTAACTCAGTTTTTTTTAGTAGTTTAACGCAGTTACAAAGAGTGGTCTTTTTCATTGAATTGAGTTTTTCATTATTTTTTCAAAGCACTACCATCAGTGCATCTTTAAATAATTTTTAATTATCATTTTATATTTCAATATAAAAAACAGGGTATTGTATAAATCTGGCATCTTTTAAAAATTATGCAGTACTACGTTAAGAAGTTAACTTTTCTGTTCAGCTTTACAGAATATTAAACTACACTCGAAACCTACTTGCTTGCCTCTGCGAACTATTCGCCTTTGTTGTTAGCAATTTTTAGGCAAGTACCTACGTATGAAGACCAACAACATGTTAAAATTTGCTCTTAATGTCTAGTTATACCAATAGATTCAATTGAATGATTAAATCAACGTTATTAAAAGCCAGTGCCAATGTCACGCGGTCACTGACCGTACGTACAATAATTGTCCCATATTACATTGCGAAAGGTTTGTATCAAATGTCTATTTGATACAAACCACAGTCTTGTGGAAAGAGGATTTTTTTACATCAGTGATAGTGAACTTTCTTTAGCTCAGATCGATTGCAGACTGTGTGCTGTGTGAAATGTTTCTTTGTTAGCGGGACTGTGACAGACATTCTGTAGCAACTTTTCGTACTTTCAACTTCAGAGATATTACATACACGTATTTTTAGAGCATCGAGACTGAATTGATATTTTTGTGTTTTTATTATTTTATTTCTTAAGTTCAATGTGCTTATATTGCGTACAGCCATATTAAACGTATCGTTAGCTATTTTTTTATCAAATAAAGACGTGAAAGGATCTATTAGATTGTAAGCTTTTTGTTTAACTTTTTTTTTATTTCTGTACTCTTACTTTCCACCATTTCCGCAGAAAGTGAACGAAGCATAATTGATTATAAATTCACCACTAATCTGGTAGATAAACGATAGATAGATAGACGGTAGATTCTTAAGGCAAAGACCTTCATGATCGTGACAAGTATGGGATTCTCTTGTCGTATACTAGCAACCCGCCCGGCTTCGCACGGGTAGAAATTATACACCTAAACCTTCCTCATGAATCACTCTGTCTTTTAGTGAAAACCGCATGAAAATCCGTTCAGTAGTTTTTTAGTTTATCGCGAACAGACAGACAGATAGACAGAGGCGGCAGGGGACTTTGTTTTATAATATGTAGTGATCAACTACATCAATTGACAAATACTTTTAGGGAAAATAAACATATACCTTAAATGATATCTAGACCTAACGAAGTGTATCTGTATTATGATCTACAGCTGAACGCCATAAACGGATGGGAGTGTTCGTTTAGTCACGGTCTTTACTTTTATGGGTCAATAAAAGATTGATTAATCAAAGGACGCATTCTCAATCTTAATCGCAATTTTGGTCAGGGTTCTTAGTGCTGTGAATATATGTCGTGTCGTGAATGCATTGTTACTTTACTTGTTAGTATATGTTCAATTGATACGTTGGCGGGCTTAATGAATGAGGTATTTCTGTAAGTCTAGTATAGGTGGGGCAATATTGAAGAGGTTTATATAGGTGGGGCAATATTGAATAGGTTTATATATGTGGGGCAATATTGAAGAGGTTTATACAATAATGTAAGTATCACAAAATCAGTATTTAGCATTCTTATTTATCGCTTGAGTTGAGTTCATTAAACTCGAGGTTCGCAATCAATTTGTTTTTGTTAAGAAATTGGAATTATAATATTTATAAAACCATTTTAAAGTGAGAAAAAAACCACCTCAATCGAGGTGTTAATGATACATAGTGTGTAATTTCATGATGTTATCGTAAGTTAAAAAAAAAGAAAATCTCTTTTTACCAAAAGACTTAAAAAAGGTTTTTTTGAATTATAAAATACATATATAACTAAAATTTTATGCTTTGTTTCATAATGCCGACCAAAACGATCTTAAAACGCTTTAAATGTTCAGAGAATAACGACCACATTCAATACTGTTTAAAGTTTAAAAGTTATACAACCATTCCTTGACTTCATAGGACCCAGGAACAATGGCGTTAATAGGGTTAAGTTGTGTCGCCTGCCATCAATCTCAATAAAGGACCATTAGTTTAATGGTGTGTTTCCCTCAGTAGACACAGCTTGCGTAGGATTATGGATTGTATATACTTAACCTACAACGTTAAATTTATACATTAAAATATGATCTTCAATGTACATAGTGATGGAGATTATATACAAATGATGTAGACGTAGCTTATACTCGGTAATAAGTGTGATTTTGAGTTAATGTTAATCATCCTCATCTTCCGTGCCTTTTCCCAACTAAGTTGGGATCGACTTTTATTCTAACTACGAAACGTCCGATCTTCGATATTTTACGTGAAGCGACTGCCATCAAACCTCTACAACCCAAGCACTAGGATATCAAAGTTCTGTAGTTAGACCAGGTTGTCGGACTTTTGTTAGGTCTCAAACGAATGCCACAGATGTTCGTATGGCAACATATGCTAACCTACTCAGTTACCACTTAGCCACGAGCCCCCGTTGGGTGGAGTCACTCAATCACCGAGGTAATGTTGACCAAATCAGATGAATCAAATAATTATATTTTTTTAAAGATGTGTGATTAAAGGAAGAAAAAGAAAGTTCCTTTCTAAAACTATACACGTCTCTGCTACCGGTGCAAAGGGGGGCGGGTTGCTAGTCCTTAATAAATAAAAACTTAAATAATATATCAAATGACAGTCCGGTTCGCAAGCTTTCTGTTCCTTCCTATGTATTAACACGGTTTACAATAATAGATGACTTCATTTGTGTTCTAAGAAAAATGAGATGTAGGTAGACACGATATCGAACGTGTTGCGAGCTCTTTTTACTAGGCGAGGTGAGCATTTAGGTACAAACTGACTAGGGACGACAACCTTGTTTAAAAATATACGCAACACTCATCTTCTGACTAAACTCCCATTACATTCAGTGCACGTAAAACTACCAAAGCGTTCTCTTTCAATGACTAACTTGTTAATACTTTAAATAGCCGTCATTATTTGTTCCCCATCTATTGAACTGTGACGAGATGTTGGGGAAACAAGTCAGATGAAAAGATCATGCGTATAAGCACGCTTCGATGCTTGTACGCATGTTGTTCAATACATACATACAAATTGAATGAACTGAAACTAAAGAGGCTGGTTAGGCAATAAGGCTGATATTTTTCTGTTAGTATAAATGTACTTTGAATTTGAATTATTATGTTCGTTTTTGCTGATACGATGCTATTGCGAGTTTCTGTGAAAACCGTGACCTTTATCTAACTTTTTACATTCGTAATCGTTTGCTAAGAATTATATAAGGCAGATAAATAATAACTAAGCTTACTTATGTTATAGGACGTAAACATCTTTGCTTTGCTGATAAATACAAATACTCACTAAAAGCCAATATCTAGATCAGCATACATTTAAAAATGTTGCTTATTTATGTGTGTAAATAATTGTATACCTTCTATAAAGTCTAGGGGACATTTATAAGACCTTAATAACGTCTGGTGTTTGCAAGAATCAAAGCCAAAGCGGCGTTTGTTAGCTTGTGGCTGAGGTAAAATACCACTCCTCATTATGCCAGTAGAAAACCGCGGCCTAACCTATATCGAACTGCGAATATTGTCATGTTTGAAGCAAGGGGAAGTACTTTGCACACTTTTCAACATTTCAGCGTGGCTCTCATATTATGAACATGTGTATAAATACGGAAGATTTTAAGAGAAGAGAAAGACCGAAGAAGAAATGAAGGTACTGTGTGAAAGATGAGTAAACTGAGAGGATTTGACTTCTTTACTAAGGTAAAAATACTAAGATGATAATTTAATGAAGACCAAAAATGTATCACTGGTGGGTTTATCAACCCTAACTACGTATATGAGACCGCTGTGAAGTAAGCTGATGATGTATAATGAGCTTACAGTTTTAAGCTTATTATAAATAACAGTAAAATAACTTAATTGCAGTCTACGTTTTACGGATTCGTTAAAAAATGTAATCCATACAACTTAGTTACTTACTAACATGTTGATACTATCTACAAAAAACCCTATTCTAATTCTACTCATTACAAACAAATGTACTTAAAAAAATTTAATCCAGTAACATAGCATTCAGCGGTTTTTCACTATACTCTTGAGATCATCGGCTTAAAAAACTAGTAAAATTAAGTATCCTATATAAAAATATCGCGGTGAATTAAGTGTTTATTGAATTTTTAGCTAAAGTAAAGATAATTTAGACATACGGAAGCATATCTTAAACCTATTTAACAAAAAAGAGAGCGAAGACCGAAAATTAAATACAAAGCATGTATATTGATAGAACAGTAATACAGTTCTAGGACAAGCCTTCATAACTAAGATGAAAATATACCCCGTGTTACTTCGTCCGTACTTCATCTTCATCGAACAAACTCCTACTGACTTATATTCATTAACTAGCTGTACCCAGCATGCGTTACAATGTCTTTTTTTTACATTTTTTGGGCCAGAATACCTCGCGAGCTCAGAAGACCCTGCTAAAGTTTCATATCTGATCAACGGTTTAAAAAGTTTCATTTATATAGAAGATTCACCATTTCCGTAGGTAATATACATATATGTATAGATATACATATATGTATAGATTCGATATCTATGTACATTGCAAAAAATATTAGTTAACAAAATATTTTGTTACAAACTCCGACGCGACGACGACGTCGACCGCGTTTTTAAGTTAATCACATAAATAGATAAGGTGCATTTTATGATGCATTAAACATGCTAGTGATGTGCTACGCTCATAAATATACATTATATATCTACCTACTTACTATGATACATACCTATATTGAAATTACTAAATTTGGAATTGCTTCGTGAATAGGTAAATCTTAGTCGATACAAATAGCTTATCATAATAATTAATGTATTTAGGTAAGTGTTTTTGCATTAAAAATATAAAAAAGCAGCCATAAAGTACACAATAGTCACACAAGCACATCAGTATTTCATAAATACATAAAACATTAAATCTTTATAGTGTTAAATGGCAAGCTTGAAAATGATAGGCACAGTGACCCACATGCAAAAACTGACAATTAAAATAAAGTTCCAATTAGACTTCCAATGTCAAGTGTAGTGTTAAAACGGTTACATGGTCGAGAGGTTAGTTTTTATCGTTTTGTATTTTGCAGTAGGTTACGTCAAACGAAGCTAAGCATTATTTCTGTGTATTCTACCTTCGTTCGGTGGCTTCGTTTGACCACTGTTATTTTCTGTGTGCGCGAGTAACGTCGTCTTCGACTTCTCTAACGGCTTTCGCGCCTTTAGAGGCGACTCCGTTGGCTTTTTGTCGCTTCTCTCGGCCTCACTCTCTACGCCCAACTTACTGAGCGCGACAAGGTTTGCTACATTGGGGAACAGTAAATTAAGTTGAAGAAACTTTAGGAATAACTTGTTTTATGTTTGAAAAGAAAATACCAAGCTGAGCATGCAAACATACAGCCAATTTCCACTTCCAAAATAAATAGCATTGTAGTTTTAGCTTGGAAAGATGTGGCAGTGATTTGTGTCTTATATAATACTTCATAATCTCATACCAAGGAAGTGAAGTCGGTCTTTCGCCATTCCGAGGTTGGTTTTCATTTTGTCGTGTAATCGTTGTGCTCTTTGCCAGGCGTCGCCGCGGCCGCCCCAGCAGTCCACGGCGATCCCTCGTTCCAACTCATATATGCCTTTCTTGTATAGCTCGATGGCTAGTTCCTTTTGGCCTGTGAATTTAATTATTCAATTAGATGTGATTTGAGGTAGGTAGGTACATTTACACGTACTTATTAAATGACATCTTTATATGTTGAGTACAGCAATTTTTCTTAGGTATAAGTTAAGGACAGGACAAAGGAAACTCTCGCGTAATTTGGACACATGATAACAGAACTAAGCGAGCTAATTTCTATTATTTATGTGCTATTTTGCACTTAATTGCGAGTTCCGAGAGTTATTATTTGCTTGAGTGTTTTCAATGAGTGAGACTCATGTACGTAGGGTACTATTATTATCAATTCTAGGACGATGACTATTAAAATTACTCAGTGCGGTGTGGTGTGATGTGATGATTTGAAAAAGAATGATTGAAGAAAGATAATGTTTCTTGAAAATGGAAGATTGTAGATACGTGTTTGATCTAATATTCTGAGCAAACCTCTTACAAAAATCGAGAAAGATCCCATTTGTTGTGTTTTGGAATACAGTAGGGCTCAGACTTCAAGTCTCTCAATTAGGTATTACTTTCTCTCTCCGCCGTCTGTTACAGGAATGTAACTGAGTTTTGGCATTGTAAGCGTCCATAGATTGCGGTAATTAGGGATCAGCTTAACATTATTCCTCGTGCCACGTTGATGGTATAGAAAAACTTAAGCTCCTTTGCTATTTGTGGGTTAAGTACTTTGTACTTACCATGTATATCTATTGAATTAATACAGTTAGAAATTTCTTTTCCATCCACTAGAACACCATAAATGTGAACGAAGTGCGTGGCAAAGATGATGGGTCAGTTAAACGAGGATTAACAGCCTCACACGTCTGACGTCTTACACACTGTGTGATTACTTGTTTCGCCTCGTACGTAATCACTACGAGGTGCCCTTGTCAAACGGTTTCTTTTTTACAGCTTCAAGGGACCGCAGACATTAGCATTTGATGTTAATTTCAACTTGATACCTCCATGGGTTCCTGAGAAAAAGAGTATTGACAGAGAGACAGATGGACGGTCAACAAAGTGATCCTATAAGGGTTCTCTTTTAGGATTCCGTACCCAAAGGATAAAACGGGACCCTATTACTAAGACTCCGCTGTCCGTCCGTCTGTCTGTTCGTCTGTCTCAGGATCCGTAATAGGTAGACAGTTGAAATTTTCACAGAATGTGTATACCTATCTGCATGAGCATACCTACGAATAACACGCAAGCCTAGTATATTATCTATTTATTACACATATACATACTGGTTTAGAATTCGTGAAAGTCTTCAATCTTTCTTTTCAAATTTCTTATGGTAAAAATAAATATTTTAACATATTACCGGCTCTCGTTACGCAAGCGCTAATACTTCCTATAAATTATTGGATGCTAATACTTATATTTTTACTTTCTGTTTCATCGTGTTTAATGTTTAGCTTTCTATACTAAAAGCACAACAAATCTGACATAATTTGGCCAGGGCTTTTGGTAGTGGTGCGAAGGATCTGTGAAAATTTGTGCCGATCTATGATTTTAACTCTAGCTTCAATTTAACGTTCATAAATATCACTTAGTGTCTTAATTGAATAAATGATTTTGAATTTGAATTAAATTTGAATCAATATAGAGTAAAATCGGGATAGGAACACTTTGGTTCACTCACTCCCATTTCTAGAGATATTGAAAGTGTGTCTTAGTGTCTTAATTGAAAGTCAATAGGGAATATGCATGTTGTTTATATTTACTTGATTAATTTTCTCTTGAATCTTCTCTCTTTATTGTCCACGTATTATGCCTAAACAATTATTTTCTTATTTAGTTCGTCTTTAATTGCAAAAAATATTAATTAAAATGTGCTAAATAAGGGAGCAAAATTCAACTTTGCAAAAATACTGTATTGGGTGTACTTTTTATAGTGTTTTTACACTTAGGGACAAGGCAATACCTATAAAATGGTTTATTAACTTTAGCCATCGTCTATTAATTACAATAAATAGTAATTTAACAACTGAAAATGAGTTTAAAATTACTGTAACACTTCAAGTAACAATATTAAGTTTATGAAACAAACACTGAGCGTGGCATCTGACGTCATCCAAGGCCCGCGAAATATGGCGGCGTTCAAACAGATCATATTTTATCGAAGTTTTCAATGTTATTTTAAAAATTCATTTTAACATTGCCAAGGTTATTTATATTTTTTATTATGGTGGAATGATGGAATAAAAGATAAAAAAAATAGAATGGATGATAAAAAAAAAAAATGGAATAAAAGATTAAAAAAAATACATGCATATTCCCTATTAGCCCTGATCTACATATATAATATAGAGAGGTAATCTAGGTGTTTATAACTATGTAGGCAGTCATTAAAGGGGTAATCTCTTGCATAACTAAACCTACTTTGATTTTTTTTTACTATGTAATAGCAAGATCGGCGAGTAACTTATTCTATTTTTATATTTAAGTAGAGCTAAAAACCTAAACAATTTATTTTTTATCATATGGAAACCCCCACGGGTCATCACTCCACCGGGGCCACCGGTGAAGTGGTATATCAGAATCGAACCGACTAAAACTAAACGGTGTTCCGTCACAAATGAGTCTATTGCAAGGAACTCGGGTATTCGCTACGAAGGAAGTCCCCGAGAAAGAGTTATGTCAATTAAGTAAATGCATGCATTGTCTACATTTAAAATATAAATGAATAACATGTGAAGCAATAATATATACGCCATCACTAATATTGAACATTTTTATGATATAATCTGTAATTTCTTAATACATGACTCGGTTTCAGAAAGTTCATGGACAGACACAAAAAGGTGAGGAAATTAAACATGTTCATATAGCAACTAGTTTGATGTAATTGGGCCGAAAGCATTTACCCTTGATGGTGTTTTATATTTTTATTAAGTGAATTAAAGACCAGTTCAACCATGAAATTATATTTAAAGTCGCAGTCAGGAATACATTGGAGCAATGGTAGGGTGATTTGTCCACACATATGGTGCGTTACTTGCCCTCAATGTAACGCATTTTGCAATTAAGACAACCAAGAAGATCGTTAATAAATTAAAAAGTTTAAAACTGAACTCACTGCAATTTATAGCACTTTTTAATATCATAACAAGCTACAATTTCAGAAAGTATCAGACTTCTACATGCGTTCCTTTCAAAGTTATTAAATGTTAAAAAAAACGCTCTTTTTAACTTTGAACTTTATTTGCTGCTAAACAAATGTACTTAGCGACTTTGAACTGGTCTCATTTTGTAGGTAATTTAATGGAGGACAATAAAGCCATTGGACCCATATGACAAAAAATGTACTGAAAATGAGATAGCAGACGAAATGTAAAAAGTCTTCTTTTTTCGTTAAATAAAAAATTACGCCCCACTTGCCCAGACTGTGGGTATCGAAATTCTTAATCAGCGCATTTTGTACTATTTAACTTTAGCACCTGATACCTGATACTTTCAGTCTCTACAGAACACTTACACATGCATTTCAACTACTGAATACTTGTTAGTCACAAAAACTTTAAATGTGTTATCAATTTAAATTATTTTGTCATACAGCCATAACTTACACCTAGATCTAAACAGGTATTAACTCAAAAAAGCACTTTTTTCAGAACAGGCGAAAATTACTGTGTCCCTGTGCACTGCAGGAGTTTTCTGTTCAGATTTATGCTTTTGATATGCAGCTAAAAGAAAGATATTCTTTCTTTTTTTTCTTTTAATAAGACAACTCCCGCACTAGGAATTACTCCTGTGTCGTGGGGACTTTACAAACATACAAACAACGGACACAAAGAACACCCAGACTCAGGTGGGAATCGAACCCACAACCTCTGGCTCAGCAGTCAGGGTCACTAACCACTAGACCAACAGGCCAGTCAATTGTAGGAATATTGTAGTCATTTTCCTATTGCTAAACAATGTATGTATATTTGTTTTGAGTTGAACCAGGTGAATTTAGCATTTAGTGCGAGAAGTGGTGATATTTAAAATCTGTTTTATTAGTCAGTAGGGATAGAATAAGGAATTGGAGATGTGCATAACTGAAAAGTTTAAAAGATTGAGTTAGCTGCCTTTAGGTGCGCAATAAGTAGGTGACCTAACATTTACAAACAATTTTTTTGAGTTTCAGCTTTTGAGTGTTACAATCACAAACCTATAACATTCATTAGGATGAAAAGGTTTTTAGGAGGTGATCTGTACTGCAATAATGAGACCTGAAAGCCTATTTGTCAATAGTAAACAATGTTTTTTTACATTTGTAGCTTAAGCTATTTGTTTATTGCATGTATATACATTATATTCTAAATGTAAAAGTTATGTCTATGTTAACACCTTATATTACTAGTGAGATGAAATTATTATTATCCTAATATATTTATTAATGTATCTTAAAATTTTTTTGTAGAAACATGTGCTTGATGTCCATTTATTATATATATTATTATTATAGCCTATTAAGTAAGTAGAAATACCCAGTACCTTTTAAATGATTTCTTCTGCCATTATCTGAATACCAAACATAATCTATTATTAATCAATTTAATGTTCTTTCATGCCCATTCAAAGGTTGCCTGGTAGAAATTGCTTTTAAAGATAAGACAACTTATATATGAATGTTAATTAAACTGGTTAATTTAAACTGGTGTACAATACCATCTAATCTACACCTTCTATACCTACATCTCAGACTGGTTTTACTTTATTTGGTATAAATTATAAACATGTTTCAATTGCAAGAGCATTACTTTCATTATAAGGCTACTGTGTCTCAAGTTATTATTATTACTATTTCTGCTATTAGGTACTGTTAAGTATATGTTTTTGATAAATCAGTGTATTAATGTTCAGTGTATTAATGTAAAGTCTATTAACTTCTTTAGTCTGTTCGCTAATCTACCTGAGATTATTTTCTAGAATGGGTCAGCTTCTTGTTAGCATGTATTAGGGAAGTGCTTAAACTTTACCACACTTCTATCAACATCTTATTAGAGTTTTGCGGTGTGGATGGAGTACATTAATAATATTAATGAATAACTTGACACATCACACACATCTGATCCCAAACCAGGCAGAGTCTACTATGGTAACTAGACCGCTGAGAAACATACTTAATAAATATATTTCCAAATACATACATATTATAAAAATTACAACTAGACACAGAACAAAGCTCACAACACAAATATTGTCCTGGATGGGAATCAAACCCCCCCACTAGACCTCCAGGCCAGTCAAGCAGGAACTAGCTAGAGGAGGTCTTTGCTAGGAGGCATGCTGAATTAAGATAGTTAGAATGGTTATAATTTAGAATAAAAGGGCTTATAATATTACACTTTTTGATGATATTTCTATTGATAGGGACATATTATTCACTGTATAAATTTTCAAATATATTAAGAAGTGTCTTACCCTCGTTTTCTTCATCAATTTTCAGCGCCTTTGAAATATACTCGAAAGCTTTTCGATGGTGATGTTTCTGTTTGGCCAGCAATGGGTCCCCGGGACCCACATTGTGTATATGAGTCATTTCGTCACTTGCAGCAAGTTCTGTAGACACTATACCGTCCTTCACCACAACCTCCAAGTTACACTCGCCTGCTTTCCGTGGCTTGTGCGTGAACCGATGCGATGCCGTATACAAATATTTGAAAATTATAAAAAGTTGATATAAAATTGATCTCAATATGTTGAAAAGAATGATGATTGGGAAAGAAACAACATAAAGATTCCTTTTATGGACCGAAGGTTGCGAGCCATTTCGCAACGTTGACCCCTTTGCTAGGTCTGCATCTGCCTTTTTCGACTTACGGTTCGGGGACCTCGTAGTTTTACGCGACAAACGGCCACCATTTGAATCGTCGCCGGACACCATCAAGAACACCAACACACCGGAGTGTCTAACACAAAATCTCCATACAATTTTCAGACAAAGAAATACGAGCTTATCCTACTCCCTATCATAAATACAAGAAAAAAAATCGTGTTCAGTGAAACGTATTATTGACAAAATTTGACGTTTGTCACGCTTGTACCCTTGGGACTATGGTGTAAAATTGTTAATAACATGGTAGTTTTAAGAATCGTAAAGAATAGAATACTACTTAAACTGTTGATGGATAAAAATCAATTTGAATTAAATAACTTATTGCATTTTTTTAGTTCAAACATTGTTAAAATAAGTCAAATTATTACCAGTCATTGCATATGTGTAAAGCAATGGAAAAAAAAAATAATGAATTGGTAGTTTTAAATTTTGACTAGCAACTCAGTTAGACACGTTTAGTTACATCTTGCTTCTGGAACAAAATAAATATTTTTGTTTCTCAGGTCAAATTAACTACATATTAATTATACTTCTAAGAATAGTAATATAATTTTTTTAGACACCTTGATAATACTTCACTTCAGTCCAAAAATATTACTAGGTACAAACACCTCTATGTAAACTAAACTTATTAACTGTCAATGTCAGACAGCAGGTGTGACAGCAGTGCAATATTAAATTGTTATTTCGAACAAAAATTGCATCAGCTTATATTTTAATTTAAGCAGTATTGTTAGTACTAATATCATAAAAAAGTTACGCATTACTTACTTACACACTTAACAGGTAAATAGTGAAAGTTCATATAACCTAACCTTTATTAACGCTGATTTGGCGTTTACACCGTGCAAACCATATTTTTTAGATATTTACTTGTAATTATGGTAGCTGAGTGCTACTATAAAACTGATTTACTTTATTTCAGTCACTACAACTATGATTTCAGTGATTATACGGCCTATACTTGTCGTTTAAAAATTTATAAATAAATATTTTTTTTTTAGATTACAAAATGACTGAAGAACAAGCAGAGCAGTTAAGTCAAGTATCTGTTAACGAGGACGATGATTTTGTAGACCCATGGACTGTTACAGGCAAATCCGAGACTGGTATTGATTATGACAAGTTAATAAGTGAGTACATTTCTATTATCTCTTGATCTTTTCCTTTTCAAACTTTTGCTTTAGAATAATCATTATCTTTTTTCTGCTTTAATTACAGAGAAATTTGGCAGTCAAAAAATAGATGATGAAGTTATACAGAGGTTTGAGAAAGTTACTGGAAAAAAAGGTATAGCTACAGTACAGTTTTGTAAAATTGACAGTAATTATATTAGGTAGTGATTATTATTTTTGAGTATCTTGATATATTTTTTTGTACAGATTCGTGAAATTTATATTATTATAATACATTTAGCTCATTAGAACGTCATTTATTATCATAGTCTTGTATTTTAAACCCTTGCAACTGACTTGTATCAAAATGTTATGTTTTCGTTTTATTGTGGCATGATTGACATCTTGACTTTTATTGTCAACTTGACACTCAACATTGCCTCCCATTGCTCAGGCCATGCAATCACATACATGTTCCCTTACAAACTATGCCACCCCTTTTCAACCACTTGGGGGTGGAATTTTCAAAAATCCTTGGATGCCTACATTATATATGAACATGTCCTCCAAATTTCACATCTCTTCAACCTACGGTTTAGGCTTTGCGTTGGT
Organism: Callimorpha dominula; assembly: GCA_949752705.1. NCBI lineage: Eukaryota > Metazoa > Arthropoda > Insecta > Lepidoptera > Erebidae > Callimorpha > Callimorpha dominula. The sequence continues at coordinate 5,093,545 of OX457008.1, read as the reverse complement.
CCGTCAGTTGGGACAAAGGATTTTATATAAATAGATTATAAGTGTACAGATTGTGAATCCTAATTGGTATAGATGGTGTGATTCTTTTGTTGTAATCGAGATCGAATTGTTGTTACCTTCTGCTGATTAAAAAAATGTTCATACCCAATGTTATTAAATGGATGGCAACAATGGTTAAGGTGGTTGCCTCGCTACTAAGCCGCACCAAGTGTTGTGGGTTAGATTCCCACATGGGACAAAAAATTATGTGATGCACATAGTTGTCAAGAGACACAAAGAACACTCTACATGTTTGTAAAGTCCCCTGCAACACAGGAATAATTTCTAAAGCGGGAGTTGTCTCTAAAAAAAGACAAAACATTTCATTTCAGTAATAATTATTTTCCAGCCCACCATTTCCTCAAACGTGGAATATTTTTTTCTCATCGTGATATTCATAACATCCTAAATCTGTATGAATCTGGCAAGAAGTTTTACTTGTACACTGGCCGTGGACCTTCCTCAGAGAGTATGCATATAGGGCATATGATACCATTCATGTTTACAAAGTGAGTAGATGATCAGAATAACTCTTTTATTCACTTTTAAAAGTAATATATTAAAACAAAGTATAATGAATGTGAGTGTGAATGTTGTTTTTATATGGTATGCCCTAACTTACACACTGTAGATTAGCAGGAAATCTATTGATCTATATTTTAATCAGTAATTGCTTGTTATAAATAGTATCTTTGTCTTAACTTTTTTCTACTTCAAACATCCATACATCCTCACAAACTTTCATGTTTATAATATTAGTAGGATATTTTAAAAACTCATAATTAAAATTGCGCCATCTATGAAAGTTGGCCGAATTAATAAATCCATAATTAGTATACAACCAAATTCAAAGTACAGTAGTATCGCACAGCATTTTTTGTTGAACTAACACTTTTTTCCATCTAGCCCCAATCCGCCGAGCGTCTGAAGTGTAACGTGCGATAAGGAAATTCGTTCCAAAAATAAATGCATAATATTAATCTTTCAGATGGCTCCAGGAAGTATTTGAAGTGCCACTGGTTATCCAACTGACTGATGATGAAAAGGCTCTTTGGAGGGATATCAAGATAGAGGATGCTCGAAAGATGGCTTTCAATAATGCCAAAGATATAATAGCTGTAGGATTTAACCCAGAGAATACATTTATATTCAATGATTTGGACTTTATTGGGTGAGTTAAGTGATCAAGTACTAGGGTAGCAATATGTATTAGGAAATATGACTGCAGTTTTTTACTTTTTTTATATTTTGAATAGCAAGGATGTCTCCTTACTAATTTTTTATTCGTCTTGATAATTTTGCTGCTATTTATTTATAACCAACTGTCACAAGTTATGAGTTACAAAGGCTCTTTTTCTATTTATTGAAACCTACTTCGAAACAATTGAATTTATCTGCCACTTAATAACTACATTATCTGTTTCTCTTATCTCAGGCAGTGTCCAGCATTCTACCAGAATATGGTTCGGATACAGAAATGTGTAACTTACAACCAAGTCAAGGGTATCTTCGGGTTCGGAGACTCGGATATCATCGGCAAGATCACCTTCCCAAGCATTGAGGCTGCGCCAGCCTTCTCTACCAGCTTCCCTTTCATTTTTGATAATAAAGTTGTAAGTGATATTTAGATAGTAAGTGATATTCCTCTACGTTGATATTAGCTGTACTGTGACGTGTGATGTAGCTGTTTTGTTAATACTGTAGCTTCAGCAAGTAATATTATACATAGCTAAGGACATTGAACCAGTGTTGTTGCGATTGCTATAGTTTCTGTATCGATAGTTGACCTTGGAAAATAATAACTTTTTCGTATCGATAGAAAATTAAGAAAACACTATTGATCGATAGTATCGACACTCGATTACTCCTATACCGAAAATTCATACATCTGTCGTCGGCCTCCAAGGTAAGGCTCTTCTCATCTATAAATCTGTGAGCAACTCATATAAACCCTAAAACCCTAACCCTAACCCCCCCCTTGTATAAAACCCTAACCCCTCCCTCTCCTCCCCCTCCCTGCGCTCTCCCTCTTCCCACCCTTCCACTACTCCCACCTTAAAGGCCGGCAACGCACTTGTGTCTCTTGAGTTGCATGGGCGTCGGTAGTCACTTACCATCAGGTGACCCGTCTCCTCGTTTGCCCTCTATCACATAAAAAAAAAATAAGCATACTGAGATACATTTTCTTTTGCAAATACATCATTAATCTCGTTATCTATTTCTTATGACGTAATACAATTTTCAGCTCCCGTGTCTAGTCCCGTGCGCCATCGACCAGGACCCGTACTTCAGGATGACGCGTGACGTGGCCGCTCGGCTCAAGATGCCCAAGCCGGCGCTCATCCACGCCACGTTCCTGCCGGCCCTGCAGGGAGCTCAGCAGAAAATGTCCGCTAGTGATCCTAACGCGTCTATATTTTTAAATGATGGGCCTAAGCAGATCAAGAATAAGGTAAAAATATTTCGTCACCTTTTTTATTCAAGTAGACACTGATTTTCGCGCATTAATGGCTAACAACTGAAAACATGGTTAAAATCAATTATTTAACAGTTTCCAACTTTATTTATAACACAAATTGATTTAAAATGTAAAAGTGTCTTGTTTGTGAGATTTGCTTACAAAGCGGTATAAATAATTTTCTTCATGTATTAATATATAAACGGAAAAAAATATTTGCTTACTATTACATCTCAAGTTTGTTATATTGTATATATTAATCCCATCAAAAATATAAATGTGAAAATGGGAGCCAAGTTTAAATGAAGAATATGCACGGTTGTCGACTTCGCCAACAAAAGCATTAAGATCTAAATGGATGGCAAGTTCTGTAGATAATTCTGAAACAACATTCTAAAATAAATTTAAAAAACCAATTCTTGTTATTTTCTGCTACAAAATGTTTGCTTTTTTAAAATATGACTTAAATTTGAACTCTCGATTTTTTACACAAATCAGATAAGTTAGGCAGATAAATTGAAGATTAGGATTTGACTTAGCTAGTTTTCACATTCAAGTTATTTTATGTTTGGCTAATAAACTTATTTAAAATTCTTTGTACGCATTTTTTGTGCCGGAAAAAAGTAAATACTTAATGTTTGTATATAGAATAAGTACAGAAAGCTAATATTTTTAAGCAATATGTGTTTCAAATTTAAAAATAATGTGAAAACTGTTACATCAGAATCTCTCTCTCTCAGAATCTCGTTAAACACAGATCAATGATTTTTTTTTTTAGATCAACAAATACGCGTTCTCTGGCGGCCAACCAACTGTAGAAGAACACAGGCTTAAAGGTGGTAATACTTCTGTAGATATTTCTTTCAAGTACCTCACATTCTTCTTGGAAGACGACGCCTGGTTGGCAGAAGTAAGTATTGTATTCTTCTTATTAAAATTTTACTTGTGTTATTGGAAGGTTCAAATTTCATGGAAGATTCAGATTATTTATTTCCATGATTCGCGCCTGTTTTTCTAATATCCATTGTTCATTAACCAATGAAAAAAACAGGAGTTCATTAACAGTCATGATTATCCGATGATTATTTTGTAGGGTGAAAGTAGCTCCTCCGTTAATCAATATTCAATATTCAATGTTTAATCCCCGCCCAAAAAGGAGGTGTGTTATAAGTTAAACATGTGTATCTATGAATGTGTCATCACAGCTTCGGTAGTAAATCAGTGAAGCTGTTTGAAGATTAGCTCTTTTCTAATCGTTAAAGGAATTTTTGAGTCAAACAAGCATACATTTTAATTTATGCTTGTGAATGATAATTAGATATAATGATAATAAATAAAAAAAAATATTATTTATTATCATTGATAATAAATAATTTTTGTAATGTTTTGTGTATCTTAACGAAACATAAACACAATGAGTTAAACTAAATGTATTTTTGGCTATAATCACTGGAAAGAATATAATGATCAGTCTTATAAATATATTACCGAGCCCTCTTATACTTATTACATTAGTTTTAGATGTTATCAATGTTCAAATGTCATCAAAACTTAGAACAAAGAAAAATATATATATATACGGTCGAATTGAAAACCTCCTTTTTTTTCGTCGGTTAAAAAAATTGTTATCCGTCACTGGTCTGCTCGGTAGATGTGAAACATCTCAGTAAGGGGCATGACGGCATGAGTGAGCATCCTGCCGTGACGGCAAACTTGTCGATTATACTGCCAAGTGGGCCAATAGATGTTTCACATCAAAATAAACATCACAGACCACAGTCGCAATGCTGAGGTGTCAGATTGATAATTTATGATCGTGTCCGCAGGAAGATTGTCAATTATTGATTTCCTAGCACTCCTGGTAAACATATGTTTGTTGTGGGCTTAAATAACGGGTGTAAGCAACGGCCTGCCGATTACTGAAATAGTGGATTCAGATCATCATTCTAAGTCGAAAATCATTAGAGTTTTCTGTTTCTGAAACTTACATGGTGTATTGAATATTTTTTAATCTTAACATTTTTATGTACAGATAAAGAAACAATATGAATCAGGGGAACTGCTAACGGGTGAACTTAAGAAGATAGCTATAGACACAATAACTCCTTACATCCAAGCTTACCAGAAGCGGCGAGCGGCAGTCACGGATGAGGTCTTACAAGAGTTCTTTAGAATCAGGCCAATCAAAGTTTAAAACCAAATCACCCCATTTTAGACTCCCACGAAAGCCTCTTTTTAACATTCAAGTTCTTACTATGTAAGCAACCCTTTCAATATCTTACCAGCCCCTTTCAATACTGAGCCAGAGGTCGTGGGTTCGATTCCCACCCAGGACAAATAATTGTGTGATGAGCCTGTTCATTTATTCTGTGTCTTGGTGTAATTTATCTATAATATGTATGTATTTAGTAATATATAAGTATGTATGTCAGCAGTCTGGTTACCATAGTACAGGCTCTGTATGTGAGATGTATTAAGTTATTATTATTATTATATCTAACTGCCTTTTAATATGTTTGTGTCCAATTTGGGACGCTTAAAGGTAACCTTTGTATTATCTTGAGTAAAAGATGTTTAACTGCCGTAATTACTTATTACATGTGTAACTCGGGACTTAATTGCGATAATATTAATAAGGCAATACTGACCTGGCTAGTATTACTTAACCACTACTCGGTTACCATTTAGCTACGAGCCGAGCTGTATATAAGTGTTATTAAATTGGATGTTCTAATAAATACCTTCACATTAAAACACAACAATCACTTCTTGAACGGACGGAGAGGCACGTCTCATCGGTCTGACGTCCTGGTCCAGACCACCACACTCTCATGTTTTCGTCATACCATCAAATTATACATATTTAAACTTTCAAGCTACGAACTCGGTGCTGACTGCTCACACACCAGTACCAATATATATATATTTGAAAAAGGAACAGTTACTTAAATTTCTGAAAGGGCATGACTCTAGCACGCAGTTACAATAAAAAAAAAAAAAACTATCCGTTTACAAGTTATGACCGTTTGAATTTCTAGGTATTTTTACCTCCGTTTCTCATAAAACCAGGTGTTCCAACTGTTTTTATAGAATAAAATTTTTAAATCGTACGTATTTTTTTAATAAGGAACTATTCACTCAGATATTGAGAAAATCCATAAAAACTAACTAAAAAAAATCGAAGTTCGTTTTTATGGATTTTCTTAGTAATGGAATGAAAAAATTCAAAATAAAAAAATATGTACCATCTTTAACTTTACACATTCCACTTACTTTTATGAAAAAGGGAGGTAAAAATACCTGGAAATTCAAACGGTCATAACTTGTAAACGGATAATGTTTTTTTCAAAAACTCTTATTGTAACTGCGTGCTAGAGTACCCTTAACCCTTTTTAAAATACATCCCTATATATTATCACTAGATATCGGATAATCGGATGCATATTTATCTAGTTATTTTTTGGATAATAAATTATGGAAGCGGCTTCTAAGTATATTTTTATTTACGAATGCAGTTGTATTGTCGCGTCGCTACTTGCCATACTACTACTACTATAATTTGCCGTCTCACTCGCACTCTTACAAAATGCTTACATTTCCTGGGGTTTAATAGGCCCGATTTGACAATTGTTACAACGTAATAAGGTTGTTTTTGCTTCGTCAAAAATCATTGACAATAAAAGTAGGGAAAAGCAACCACTATACGTTGTATGTGTGTGTTTATTACATCTCACGGAGTATAGGTACACTTAAATTTGAATTTCCTGCAATCGCGGGATTCTTTCGATAAAAAAGTGCTTTCCATAATAGCCAACATCTCAACTTTAGGTAAATATGCATCCGAATATCCGATCTCTAATTATGACAGAGGTATGATTAGTCGCCCCGTGCTGTAAGAAGTTCGAATGTCTTCCTACCTGTCTACGCGTTTCGATCGAATTGCATCGATCGTGGTCACGTGTGATATTATCGCTTTTAAGTTCCGAATTACACATGTAATATTCAAATAATTATCTATTATAAAAAGTTTCTACAGAATACTCAATTTTGTCAATTGACAAACCTGCGCGGCTTACCGACCTCCTAAAAAGCTTTTTGGAGCCTTTTGCAATTATTGAATTGATTCTCAATGAATCTGTCACGAAATCCTGAGGATGTTTCTTGTCACCAATGTTCACCAACTGTTTTTCAGTTGATCAGAGAACTGTCGTACCGTTACCGTAAATTATGAAATGATCTATCTGCCTTGGCTTTCCGAAATGTAGTATAGAGTTCTTTAGAAAGGTTTAACAGGGTCGGCAACGCGTGCGTGACACCTGGTGATACGCACACGTTCATAGACTATGATATCCACTTACCATAAATTACTTATATTTTATTTGCCTGTCTGTAAACCTACAAATAAGGGATTGTCCATTAATCACGTGAGGCTCAAAAGGAAGGGGAGGGGTTCGAAAAAAACATGAAATATCACAAGAGGGGAGGGGGTTGGTGTAGTGAGATATCACGTGCCTTTTTTTTTGTAGAACACGCGATTATATCTGTATATAAAGATAATATTTTTCAAATTTTGAATATATTTTGAACTAATAAAATACACGTGATTTTGGCTAGGGGGGGTAGGGTTAGTCTAAAACCTCACCACGCATCAACAAGTTGGGTTAAAAAAAAGTTGCTAAATAATATCACGTGATTAATGGACAACCCCTAAGAAGTGATGCGTTTTAATTCCTATTATTTATTGATTTTCTCGGTAAGATGACTTTAGCTATAAGTTGTATATTAAATATTATATTTTATAAATTTTCAGTAAAGTAAGAACATGACTTCGCGAGATAGAGTCCATATAAAGGGTCTTTTCAACAAGGACGGGTCGATGTTAAAATTGAATAAAACAAGATGTGTGTGAGATATTAACGAAATTTATTTTTTATTTGAAGGGCCCATTTATGCCATTATGGATGGAATATGACATCGTTCAAATGTCCGCCGCGGCTTCGTATGGTGGCACGAATCCGAGAGGTCCAATGTTTAATGACTCTGCTGCATAGATCCGGCTGAATCTGAGCGATGGCCTGCGTCATGTTGGCTTTCAGGGCAACGGTCGATTGTGGCTTATTGGCATAGACCTGCGACTTCAGAAAACCCCACAAGAAAAAGTCTAGCGGAGTCAAATCACACGATCTTGGTGGCCAATTTACGTCACCTCTGGGAGTTCATGCAGAATCTCCATTGTGTCGTTCGCTGTGTGGCAAGTAGCGCCATCTTGCTGGAACCACATGTCGTTCACGTCCATATTGTTTAATTCAAGCCAAAATAAATTGTTTATCATTGATCTGTAGCGCTCGCCGTTGACGTTGATGGCCTCGCCAACGTCGTTTTTGAAGAAGTACGGACCAATGACGGTGCCAGACCAAAATCCGCACCAAACAGTAACGTTTTGTGTATGCATTGTCACCTGGTGAACCTCGTGTGGGTTGTGGTCATCCCATATACGGCAATTTTGCTTATTAACAAAACCATTCATCCAAAAATGTGCCTCGTCGCTAAAGATTATTTTTCCAAGCGTTCCGAAGCCCATTCAGTGAACACACGGAGTTGTCTATGGTCATTAACTTTGAGCTCTTGGGTCAGTTGGATCTTGTACGGATGCAGGCCCAAGTCCCGACGCATATTCTCCAAGTTAAAGTCTGCGAAAGGCCGAGTTCTTGTGCACGGCGAGAAATCGACTGCCTCGGAGTCTCCTGAACACTCTCACGTACAGCGGCGGTGTTCTCGGCCGATCTGGCGTTCCTTTGACGTAAAGGTGTTGGTTGGTTGGTTACCCAACCGGCCGTCTCAAATTTGGTCACCAATCGTTGGAGAGTAGACTTTGAAGGGCCACCGCGTTTGTCGTAAAATGGGCGCAATGCGCGCAACGTTTGCACTAACGAACACTCATTTTGATAATAAAGTTTTATCATTTGCACATGCTGCTCAACCGTGTAACTTGCCATGGTGATTTGGCATCAGTGACTGAATAAGAAAAAACAGATTTTACAGATGCCACCAAAACAAAATGGCCGCCACAGATTATTAACATCGACCCGCTCTATTTGAAAGACCCTTATATATATATATATATATAAAAGAACATGACTTACCGTTTCTGAAGACTGACCTAGTCAGTGTGTATACCTTTAAGGTGTCGAAGTATGCCTAATAGTATTGTTTTACATTTAACAGAAAAAATGATGAAACATCATTAAAATTATATTTTTTTTTTTATTTCTTTAAGTGAATCACTTACGCAATTAAACGCAATTAAAAATGTTTTATATTAATGTAAGTATATTATTTTATATTGTAATATATCTCCTTGAACTTATTGGATAATCCTGCTAAGAAACGCTGACCTTTTTTTAAATGTTACATATCAAAAACAAACGGCCGCACGTGTATATTTCGGGGATATCCGATTCGAGCTCGACAGGAGCTCTTCATCACGAGGTGAAGCGACCTGTTGTGTCGGTGCCAGGAACCCGAAATACACATTGTCTAATATGATAAAAGTGAGAATATTAATTACTCTGAAAAAAATAAAAATAAGCTTGCGTTTATTGGCGATTTTACTCGCAGTACCGCTCGTGCAGTCCAAAATATACTTTACCTATTCAATACTCTATTTTTTCTCGCTGAACCTTATTGAATATGGTAACGTGTGTGACCGAGACCACTGATATGACTCGACACCACACGCTCTTAATTCGTGAATGCATTTCTTTTTATTCCAAGCGTGTAAGAGATATTCTTAAGTATACCAGTAGTGCTTAGTGTGTAAGCTAAATGGACAAACATAAGTTGAGCAAGAAATGGACAGGGATCATTACAATAGATAATCTACTAATCAACGATTGTATTACAACTCGGGTTTGTTGTACCGAATACAGATTTTGGCTTCGCCTGCTAGGATCCCCAACGTGCATATCCTGGGGAATAGACTCAAATGGACTTGCCTAATATGTGAATAGATATGCCATGTCATCGCTAGAAATTTTTATTGTTTACAGTTACGACAAACTTGTCTAGTTTCTGTGGATTGTACACCGTACACCACGACTGTTGAAGATGTAAGAAAAATGGCTGTGCGTTGAGCATCAATTTATTTATTTTTTATTTGCCAAAGTACAATAAACACGCTGTAAATTTTGTAATTTTCGTTTTATTGCCTTTCAAATGAACTTGGGATAATAAATAGGTTTCGTATCGTTATCGAAAGATATAAGTAGTAATAAGTAGTACCTACATATTGTCTGGCGTATTCAAACAACATCTGTTTAAATATTTTTACTTTTTAACTTAGTAGGTACAAATGAGTTCCATTTTGATTCCAATCCATAACTCCATATGTTGTTATATTGCATAAGAGGATTACCTACACATTATAATGTAACCTATATTGCACCAGTATTTGTTTTTTATCTATAAACAATGATTGGGTAAGTACTAATTAAATTAGTTAAATTCGAATTTTCTAATAGTTTCAACTATAGTTTCAGAAGTTTAAAAACAAAAGATCCGTTTCTTCAACTCAAATAAAACGCTAGTCTACGTGTAATAAAACAAAGATAAATCCTAAAATAGCACAAATATTTTGATATACTCGTATTTAGAAGTTTTTTTTTAATAAGGACTTCCCAAATTATTTCTTAAGCTCTTGCTTTACGACAGTAATATCCTACTAATATTATAAACGTGGAAGTTTGTGAGGATGTATGGATGTATGGATGTTTTGATGTATGGATGTATGGATGTATGGATGTTTTGATGTATGGATGTATGGATGTTTGTTACTCTTTCACGCCAAAACTACTGAATTGATTGCGATGAAACTTGGTATGTAGATAGCTGGAGACCTGGAATAACACATAGGCTACTTTTTATCCCGATATTCCCACAGGATCGGGACTTACGCGGGTGAAACCACAGGGCGCTGCTAGTAATACATAGAAAGACATTAAATACAAGAGTATCTATCATTTAAAAATTTTATATCTATACTACTTATAAATGTAGGTATACCTATATAGTATTTTAACAAATCATCATATATGTACATTTCATTGTAATGTGAGTGGATCTAAAAGACAGATCATTCATATTATCCACTCCAGTGATAAATTCAGCTCAGACCAGCGTACCCTTAAGTATTTATTATTATATAGGTATAAGTACATATCGATAATCGAAACGGTGTTTAAAAATACTTTTTGCTGTTCACAATGTACGTTCGAAATACATTACCATAAAAATAGAAAACATTTTGATCATCATGGGAGTCCTCGGAGTGACGGAGGTGCTGTACAAAACAAACAGGCAACAATAGCAAATGAGACAATGGCGGTCCTCTTCTGAAACCTTTAAAAATTGTACCACACACTTGTGCACACAACGCCAGTTTGATCGAATATGCATTACAATAGAACAGAAGTGTGGATGACACAGTCCTCGGTTCGGACAAGTTGAGGTCGGATGTACCTGTCTATTCTCCTTAGAATATTCCTAGAGACATTTTTTTATTCAAATAAATAGGTCTAGAGTTAGTGATAATTAGACAATTTTTTAAAGTGTTTTAAAAGTGCAGAACGATTTCAACGTTCAAAAGCAATTTAGCATTCAACAGTTCTTCATTCCAAAAAATCGTGTTCACACCATATGTTAAAAAAAAATACAAAATAAAAGGTATGAATAATGAAATACAATTTCAATTGACACGTTGGCATCCTACTGTTATTGAAATTTCACGGCCTTTACTTTAAAACGGATGACTAATATCTACCGTAAACAAAAGCATACTGTTTTTTTACGATATTTACGTCAAAATGTATAGTCAAACTTACGACGATGAAGCTCCTTTACCTCTCATAGCAAACTACACTGTGGTCAAAGAAGATGAGGAAGAAAAGAGAGAGCCCGAAGACCGTGTCATTCTAGAGATAGGACGGCAAGATGAGAAACCAAGAGAAGAACTCACTTTTTCTCACAAGAAGTATGACAAAACTATAGCTCATCACAGGTCTTATGTGTTAGAAGACTATGAACCTAGAAAGATAACTTACTTCAGGCCTCATGAACTGGATGAAAGTGCCCCTGAAGGTAAGACTAGTGATATTAGAATTTGGCAAAATAACAAATAAGTCATACCTATGTAGAACGTACCTAATGGTCTAAGATCCGGCTGCAGAATTAGTGCGCTCATCGAGTATTTGTTAAAAACCAAATTTTCACGAATATTTATAATTAGGAGAATATATATCTACCAGGCTGCCTATCAAAATGTGACCGCTAGTATTTTAAATTAAATTATTGTTAATTGATTTTTCGGAAAAAAAAATTCATTCACTTGTTTTTTAAATAAAATATCGTCCACTTCACGGCAATATGTATAAAGACCCTGAAAAAATACAGCTGCCATTGCGCACTTGGCCGCACCTCTTCGCAGCCAGATATAAACAGGTATGATTTTGACACATTTATAGGTACGTTCATAACTTACATTTATTATTTATATATCAAATTAAAGCTAATTTTTTAAATTAATAATTTGATACAAAATACTAGCGGCCACATTTTGACAGGCAGCCTGGTAGATATATATTCTCCTAATCCTAAATATGCGTAAAAGTTTGGTTCTTAGCAAATACTCGATGAGCGCACTAATTCTACAGCCGGATCTCGTACTATAATATGACGATGAGTTTTACGTAACATCTACACACTTGTTTAAAATTCCTTTTACGCCACAAGAAAAGTTCGTATTTCAAAATCATACGTTTGTTGAACCATTGCCTCAATGGCGTTGTAAGGATTTGATTTATTCAGCTTTTAAAATCCTATAGGTCTGTTCTCCAACTCCGCAATTTTAAATTTATTTATTCTGCATTCAGTTGAAACAGATATGATGGTCGGCATTTGCCAAGTCATTTATGAGCAAATGGTTAATTAATTACAAGTAATTTTTTTTCTTCTTCTGGTACAAGAGTATAATGAGCAATGGTTATTTCTTTTTAAATTACATAGGTATGTTGACTGTATGACTAGTAAAAATTATCATTAACGGACAAAGGCCTAAATCACTTAGAGGACAAATGTCACTAATATGCGCAAGTCATCTAGAATATTCTTTGGTGTAAAACTACTCCATCTTGGGGAAATCTAATAAAGTTTTTCCTAACTGTGGAGTAAGGCTATACTAAGTATATTAGATGCACCAGGAATGGAAGCAAGCAGGATACTACCCTGCTAAACTTAGAGTAAGGATAGGCTTTTACTTTAATATACCTACTTACCTACCATATGATAATCTCTGCATCCAATATAGGTAGGCCACCGAAATTGTTGTGTTATAATATTAGCGGACCACTCAATGTTTAAGTATACGCCAGTACCTTAAGTATGTAGGTCTTGCCCCAAGATAGCTTTTACTTTTGTGTAATTTTACTTTTAGTTGTAACGGGTTGTTTGATTAGTAGTACCTAACGTGTAAACACAGTTGAATAAAAGTGGGACCAACAACAACTTTTAACTTTTTTCAAAATATTTTATTTACTCAAGTAGCCTACCTACTTAAAGAAATTCAAGAATTCTTCGTATGCTTGAAGCTTCTACAGTATTTAACAATCCATAGTAAAAACTATCACTGACACAGCGCCATTTTTGGCTTTAGGCCGTTGTCTATTCTTTTCCTTATTATTACCGGTACAGTATGATTACACCAAAGACTAATCTAGAGGACGAGGACCCTAACGTCGTCGTCATCGCCTTGTTAATAGATTATACTATAGAATTTGTAGTCATTAATTACGTATGCACAGATTTCACTTTGTTCCTCGTGGTTAGTTTTCGCAGAGACGTAGTTAAATAAACTGACGCGTAATTACGTACAAATAGCTACTTCCTCCAAACAGTAAATACGCTGCTGCTCAACAGTAAGCAACATCATCAACCGTGAGTTGATGTTATGTTGATTTAAGGGTAAAGAACTGATGCTAACCCTTTTTTAACCGTTGAATACATTCCTTAAAGACTTTATCGATATCTCAGGTCCGAGGTACTACGAACAAGACTACAGAGAAGCAGTATCTATACCAGAAACAGCAAACTCTGAGTCATCTCTGGATTACTCACATGAATCTCAGGATACCGTCAAGTATGGCATGGAGGATCCAAATCAGGATGCAAATATTCTGAACTGGAAAGAAAAAGCGCTACAACTTGAAAAAGGTAATCTTTAATAAACCTTGTAGTATTTTTGTTGACCGGTAAAACTAAGCTATTTTTTTGTGTTAGGCGCTAGGTCCACCTTAGGCAAGGCGTGCACTACGAGTTTTACGCTGGACAGCAAAGAGCTGCTGCGACATAATGTCGCGCCTTAGCTTTGTAACACAAGGATTCAATGGTATTGCGAGCACTTGACGGCAAAGTCGCTGCAGCTTCCACAAGTTTGTAACAAGCTACAACTCTTGCAGTCTGTCTACGCCGATATGTTTACTGTACTGTACTAATTTTAGTTTTATTAGTTTAATGTAATAGTTTTCTTTTCATTGCTTTAAAGGCGAAAGTATCCCTACTTTAAGATTGTTATATGTATAAAGCTTACCTTTTAAACTTTACTTGCGAATGAACGAGCTTTTATATAGTTCATTTCCACTTCCCTTTTACACTCACTGCCTTAACGTTGTCGAAAATACCTTACGTACCTTAGCGCTCTGATTTATTTTATATTGTATTTGTTAAGGCATGTAAAATTATACTAATTATACATATCAGAAGCTTTATTTATTTTGTCTTTGTTCCGTAACGAACACAGTCTTCCGTCGCAGCAAAAAACTCGTAGTGCGCTCCAGGCCATAGCCATTATATTTTGCAGAGGTAAGAATCGACGTATTTCTAGTGGATTGGTGAAAGTAAAAGGCTCTGTTTCCGCTTTTAGACTCTCAAACGGTTCATTATACGTACAGATAAAGCTGACTAGTTGAACCAGCCTATTTCCTTCCAGAAGCACGGAAGCGTCCTGGGGCGTACGCAGGCTTGTAGGAGCGACGTCGCATTCACGAGTCCGTTGTGTGGCCTCTCCCTCGCACCCCTGAATAACGATTCTGGAGTACGAGGGAGTGGCCACAGTGGAAACGAAATTGAGGAACGCCAGGTTTTTCCTTTGCGTTGAGACATCCTCTGCATAGAAGACTGTATGTCACTTTGATGGAAAATTTCCCGTAATAGTTCCTACAACTATTCGGATGTCTAGTCGGTTGAGACTGAGCAGTCTGCAGGTTAAACGTGGTGAGATTCCTGTTAGCACCAGTTTGGACTGCCTGCAGCCAGGTATGTCGGTCTAACGACGGTTGTATACTTCACGAGTCCGACTACTACTGGAAACTTCTACCCTAAATACCGCGTTATCCATCATTATCTACTAATATAGTTTCCTATCCCTGCTGGTGAGAAGGGTCGCCGGAATGCCCAGAATTCTATTTAACACACACGCAATCATTTACCATCACAAGGATCTAATGCTTCTTTGTCAACTTAGTTCTTTACGGGTTTTTCTCAGTCAATCAATATTCAGGCTTCTTCGCCTGGTAGGCACCACCAGACGAAGGAGAATAGGGTGGATGTCAAGTGCAATTAAGATCTTTTTAGTAAACGTCATAATGCTTTTAATAGGATTCACTTAAGTCAGATGAGTGTGCTCTCTTCGAATTAATTGAGCCCTCACCATTACTTCATCGGACTACTAGATGCAGACAGAGGTTCAATTCCATCCTTTCATTGTCGAAATACTAAAAAGTCAAATTATACGCTTTGACAGCTCCTTTTGGTTCAAAAAAAACCTCAGTAGAGACCGTTAAACGTGACTATTATATCAGAGCGAACGGTTTGCGCAGCTTATAAAAATAGTCCCAAGTCTTAGCAAAACTAGACTTAATATTTTTTTTTTTACATGTTTTCAGAATATAAAAAGACAGCTTGCGACAGAGAAAGAACACGGATGCGTGACATGAATCGAGCTTTTGATCTCCTGCGCTCCAAACTTCCAGTTACCAAGCCTTCCAAAAAAAAGTACTCCAAGATTGAATCTCTCAGGTGACGATCCCATTAACTATCCTATCTATAACATACTAATATAATAAAGCTAAACAGCTATTTAGTTTGATTGTTTAAACGCGCTCATCTCTGGAACTGTCGGCCAGATTTGAATAATTATTTTTTTTTGCATTCATTGAGGAAGGTCATAAGGATATATAACATCAAACTACGACCTTAGAAGCGGAGCAGTGACCATAAGGTGAAATGGCTAATATAAAAATAAGCACCGACGGTTCACTCATTTCATGCGTACATTGTGTGGGCTTTAGTAGGTTCAACTCCGACATCGACATCATCTATAGCACCGGTAAGTTATCACTCATAAGGATTTTCACAAAAGGATGACGCAGGAAATTAAAGCTGGGGTGCTGTCTAGAAAACCTCCACGTGGTGCACCCTGGAAACGTTGGCGATGACGCTGCCTTTTGTTCCTCAGTTTTTGAGGACGGCGTCATCGCCAACGGCTAATATTCTAGTAAGGAGAGGAGGCCATCTTTCTTCGGTCACTTGGTTGAGGCTTGGCCCAACAGAGCGGGCGTGTCTGTCGATACCTCTGTTGGCTCTTCGCTCTTCGGAGCTAAGAGGATGAAAACCTCGGTAAAAAATCACGAAGGAGGGACCCTTCCATGGGTCGTAGTTTCTCCGCTGTCGTCAGTGGAGAAAGAGGGCGGGCTCGGCGTGCACTCACACTGCCACCGAGCAGGCATGGGAAGATTTAGTTTCCGTGCCACCGTCGGCATATCGTAATCCCGAAAGGAGTCGTGGTCATGTTTTGCGACTCCGATCGGGGACGAGGGTCTTGGCTTAGCCGCCCGGACTGCGAGGAAGAAAACCTCTCTAAAAAATCACCCCGAATCCCGTGTTCTGGTGCGTGACCAGGGGATGCATGGCTGATGGGTAGTTCAGTCGCAAGCGCACTCCCAGCCGGGGCACCTGCGGACCCCTCGGTTGGGCATAAACCTTCGCTTGCCCGGGTATTGGGGATCTCTGCCCGGGTCGACCTTTATTTCTCCCCCAATCGTGGGTACAAAATGGAAAATGAAATTAAAAACATAAACAAACCAAGTGAAGAAAAAAAGAAGGAGTGTAGAAGAAGGAGCAGACGGCTAGCAGGAGAAGCTGTGTCGACGGACGAGGAAGTCTCATGTGAGACGACTCGTTCGGTGGAGCTCCCAGAAGTCAATTTGACTCCTGGGAGCAGAAGAATGTCGGTGCGGTCCAGGGCCGCTAGTTCGACGGCCGACTCAGCCGAAGAGATGGAGCTGGAGGTCACTGAGAGTCGCAAGCGCGGACGCTCCAGAGACGAGGATGGCGACACGTCGCAAGATATGTTGCCACCAAAAGTGGCAAGCAGCCTCAGAGGGAGGTCGAGGTCGCGCACGCCGATCCCAGCTCCGGCAGGTTCCGCCTTCTGCAGGTCTGGTGCTTACACCCGGACCAGAGCGGAGGGCGAAATTGAAGCGGAGGAGGAGATTGCGGATCTCCTGCTGAAAATCCGGGAGCCGGTGGAAGGGGGTTCTGTCCCCCAAATACGGTAACCATGCAGGAGAGAGCGGACGCGGCGGTGGCCATAATTAACAAAGTGGCCACCAAGTCCACGAACCTTAAGGGTTCTTTTGTAAAGGCCCTTAAGGACTCCTCCTCCGCTGTCTCAGGGGTCGTAAAGACCTTAATTGGTGACGTGGCGCGCCTCCAGGTGGCAAACGATCAGTTGGCGGGGCAGGTGGCTGAGCTCAGCGCTCAGTACGCCATATTTCGGGCTCAGGCGGTCTCCCTTGAGCGACCGGTCCAGGTAGAGCGGCAGCCTGCTCCTTGCACCCCCTCTCCCTCCGAAGTTCCGGACTCCCACTTGCGTCAAGTCATTGACGCAGTGTGGAGGATGATGGACGGGCGCCTTGCAGGCCTTGAGGCAAGGCTTCCTCCGGCCCCCATCGTTCGGCCGCCACTCGCGGGTGATAAGCCCAAGGCCGCATCGGGTCCGACGCCACTTCCCGTCTCAGGTGGCCGCGTCGCGGTGTCGTATGCGGCGGCGACATCAGCGCCAGTCCCTGCAGCTGTGCCGAAGGCCGGGCGACCGGTTAAGGCCGCAGCAAAAGCATCGAAGGCCGGGCAAGCCGCTAAGGCCTCGGCTGCGAAAACGGCTGAGTTTCCTCCGCTTTCCACTCCGGCACCTAAAGGAACGACAGTTCCTTCTGGTGCCAAAACTGTGTCTGGCCCCTCCGCATCTAGCCCCCCCGCATCTGGCCCCTCCGCGTCTGGCCCCTCGACGTCTGCCCCCTCTGACGACGGGTGGCAGAAAGTCGAGGGAGGCAAAAGGTCCCGAAAGCGGAACAAGAAGGCTGCCAAGAAAGCAGCCTCTGCACCGCAGTCGCCATCGGTGGCAGTGGCCACCACCAAGAAGCCGCGAAAACTGCAGCCGCCTAAGACAGCGGCTGTGGTGATCACCGTGTCGCCGTAGGCGGCAGATGGCGGGCTATCCTACGCGGCAGTATTTAAGAAAGCCCGGGATAGCCTCGCCAGTGAATTCGGGGCTTCAGGCGTCAGGATGCGCCTCGCCCAGACGGGAGCTCGGGTCCTAGAGTTCCCCGGGGCTGAGGGTGCGAGGACGGCCGACACTTTCGCCGAGAAGCTGTGGGGTATCTTCGCAGCGACGGATGGTGTCAAGATCGCCAGGCCCACCAAATGCGCGGAGTTGCGTATTTCAGGCCTGGACGACTCCGTGACGACTGAGGATGTCCGGGTTGTGGTTTTGGAGAAAACGGGATGCACCCCGGACAGCATCAGGGTTGGCACCATCCGCCCCGGTCCAGGAGGCCTTGGCGCGGTGTGGGTGAGGTGTCCTGTAGCGTCGGCCAAAATCTTGGGTGACGCTGGCAAGGTCCTCATCGGTTTCGTCAACGCCAGAGTCACAATTCTGGAGGCGAGACTGATGAGGTGTTTTAAGTGCCTGTCCACGGGACACACCCGCGTCAAATGCGCAATCTGCTTTGACTGCAGCGGACTTTGTTTCCGCTGCGGTCGACCGGGGCACAAGGCAGCGGAATGTTCCGCCGCCCCTCACTGCCCTGCGTGTGCGGCGGGCAATCTGCCCGCCAACCATCAGATGGGGCAGGGTGGCTGCAAGCCGCCCCGCACTTCTCGTCAAACTTCGGGGGCTAGCCAATCGACCCAGGCTGCCACCGTTGTCATTCCAGCGTCGTCGTCGTCGCCCATGGAGGAGGTTGTAGAGACGGTCCAATAAATGGACCAAGTCTCTAGCCTCCTTGTCCAGACGAACCTTAACCACTCTGCCGGTGCGCAGGATCTTTTCCTGCAAACCATGGCGGAGTGGTCGATCGGTGTAGCCGTAGCCTCGGAGCCCTACTACGTTCCTCCCCGTCCAAACTGGATGGGTGACCGGGACGGCTCCGTGGCAGTCATCAGCTCCACGGCGGCTCATTCCCCGCCCTTGTCGCTAAGAGACAAGGGTACCGGATATGTTGCTGCCGAGTGGGGGGGTATCACCATATATGGTGTCTACTTCTCCCCCAACCGGAGTCTGAGCGACTTCGAGGTTTTCCTCAACAACTTGGAGACCTCGATGCGGCGACTAGCGTCTGGGCACGTCCTAGTGCTGGGGGACTTCAACGCAAAGTCCGTTGCGTGGGGTTCCCCCAGGACGGACGCACGGGGCGATGCCGTGGAGGAGTGGGCGGCATCGGTGGGCCTCTGTCTCCTAAACAGAGGCTCCACCAACACGTGCGTGCGACAGCAGGGGGGGTCGATAGTGGACCTTTCGTTCGCTACCCCTGCTCTCGCCGCACGAGTAAGGAACTGGCGTGTCCTGGAAGAGGTTGAGACGCTCTCGGATCACCTCTATATCCGATTCGAGCTCTCCCGGATCCAGGACCCCAGAAGGGGTCACACGGCGCGGCGTTCTTCTCGCTTCCCGCGGTGGGCTGTTACAAAAGTGGATAGGGACCTACTGGAGGAGGCAGCCATTATTTACGCTTGGCTGTCTCCGCGGCCTCAGACTGAGGAGGCAGACATGGGGGCGGGCCGCTTTCGCGATGCGACTACGCAGATTTGCGATGCGGCCATGCCCCGCATCCGAGGTCGTCGGCCTCCAAGGAAGGAGGTCTACTGGTGGTCCCAGGAGTTGGCGGACCTCCGTGCGGCCTGTACTCGTGCCCGGAGGTCCTACACTCGCAGCCGGCGGCGTCACCGCGAAGAGGGGGAGGAGGACCAGCTTCATGAGGAGTACCGAGAGGCGCGGAAAACTCTGAAGCTGGCCATTAGCCGCGCCAAAGAGGAAAAAGAAAGGAGATGCTGGAGGGTCTCAATGGTGACCCCTGGGGACGCCCATATCGCGCGGCGCAACAAAAGCTCCGCGCGTTGGGCCCCCCCTTACGGAGACTCTCCAGCCCAGCTTCCTGCAGGAAGTGGTTGAGGGCCTTTTCCCGCAACGGGTGGAGCACGTACCCCCGTCGATGGCCCCCTTGGCCGGAGACGACGGGGAGTACGAGGAGGATGGTGTTCCGCCCGTCACGGAGGCGGAGGTAGGGGCGGTTGTTCTACGGATCCGTTCCAAGAACACCGCCCCCGGGCCAGACGGGATCCCTGCCCGAGTGTTGGCCCTCGCCCTCGACCACATGTCCGACCACCTCAGGGAAGTGTTCGACGCTTGCTTGGCGTCCGGGCGCTTCCCTGACTGCTGGAAGAGCGGGAAGCTGGTCCTTTTAAGGAAGCCGGGACGGCCTACCGACTCGGTTGCGGCCTACAGGCCCATCGTGTTGCTGGACGAGGCGGGTAAATTGTTTGAGAGGGTTCTCTCTGCCCGCATCGTCCGGCACCTGTGCGAGGTCGGCCCCGATTTGTCGGACGCCCAATTCGGTTTTAGAGCGGGGCGTTCAACGGTCAGTGCTATGTTGCGCCTGAGGGCCGTGACCGAAGAGGTAGTGAGCTGTGGCGGCGTGCTGTTGGCGGTGTCGCTGGACATCGCCAACGCGTTCAATAGTCTGCCATTTAGCTGCATCAGGGAAGCACTCCACTATCACGGAGTGCCAGGGTACCTGAGGCGGCTAGTGGCAGACTATTTAGAGGAGCGTACCGTCATGTACGAGGACCGAGATGGAGTTTTGAGTTGTCGGCCCATGTCGTGCGGTGTTCCGCAGGGGTCTGTCCTTGGACCACTCCTGTGGAACATGGGGTACGACTGGGCCCTTCGAGGCGACTTCCCCCCCGGGCTGGGCGTAATCTGTTACGCCGACGACACACTGGTCACAGCCCGGGGGGCGAACTTCCAAGAGGCGGCGCGTTTGGCCACCAGAGGTGTCTCTCTGGTGGTCGGTCGCATCGAGGCGCTGGGTCTGCGGGTGGCCCTGGATAAGACGGAGGCCCTTTTATTTCATGGGCCTCGTCGTGGTCCACCCCCTGGCGCCTCCATCGTAGTCAACTCGGTTCTCGTACCGGTTCGGGCCCACATAAGGTATCTGGGCCTGATCCTCGACGGTAGGTGGCTCTTCGACGAGCACTTCCGACAGCTTGCTCCGAAGCTGGTCGGCGCTGCGTCCGCCTTTGGGCGACTCTTGCCCAATTTGGGCGGACCTAGCGTCGCTACAAGACGGTTGTACACGGGGGTTGTCCGGTCAATGGCACTGTACGGTGCACCGGTGTGGGCGGGAGCTCTGACCGCCCAGAATAGGGCGCGCCTCTGGCGCCCTCAGAGGGTAATGGCGGTTAGAGCCATACGCGGATACCGCACCGTGTCGACGGAGGCGGCGTGCGCGTTGGCCGGGACTTCCCCGTGGGATTTGGAGGCGGAAGTGCTCGCCGAAGTATATCGGCGAACGGCTGAGTTCCGGGCGGGAAGCGGCAGTCGGCCCCCGCCCGAAGAGGTACGCGAATGGCGTGAGGCCGCTCGCCGAGCCACCATGGCTCGTTGGTCGTCCCGGCTGGAGGCTCCACGTGCTGGCTTTGCCGCCGTGGAGGCGCTCCAGCCGGTCATCGTCGAGTGGGCAGGGCGGCAGCACGGGACCCTTTCCTTCCGACTGACGCAGGTTCTTTCCGGGCACGGCTGCTTCGGGAAGTACCTGCACTCGGTCGCTAGGAGGGAACTGAGTCCCGCCTGTCACCACTGCGACTGTAGTGAGGACTCGGCTCAGCACACGCTGGCGGTTTGCTCCGCCTGGGCGACGCAGCGTCGGGCCCTCACTGCAGTCATCGGAGGGGATCTCTCGCTACCGGCCGTCATACGCTCCATGGCCGGTAGCGACAGGAATTTTACCGCGGTCGCCACCTTCTGTGAGGACGTCATCTCGCAGAAGGAGGCGGCGGAAAGGGTCCGGGAGGACGATCTCCACTCGGACCTAATTCGCCGCCGGCGAACCGGGCGGCGGAGGCGCGCTTACCAGCGCCTCATGCCGCCCTGAGTGTGGCCGCGGGTGGACGGGACGGGTTTTTCCCCTCCACCCGCTATAGTGGCCCCCCGCGAGGAGGCGGCGTCCGCGTGTGCCTGGACGTCGCCTAATTGAGAAGTTTTTACCCGAAGGTGGTGCCCGCGCTTTTGCGGGCAGGCGCTAGGGGGGGTACGGATGTCTTAATAAAAGCTGTTCCCGGATCCCTCCTATTTAAGGCGCAGTACGGCACACCGTGTGGTTTTAGTCGGTTCGATTTCGACACACCGCCCCACCGAAAACCCCGGTGGGGTGACGGCCCGAGGGGGTTTCCACACGCACAAAAAAAAAAAAAAAAGGTAAACTTCTACAGTAATGTAAGAATCTAAATAACTTCGAGTCGGCGCCAAACATAGGATTAAAATTTAAATGAGACCAATTTCGAAGTATCCTATCACCGACCTATCCAAAAAAAAAAGAATTATCAAAATCGGAATACTCTGTAAAAAGTTATGCGTGGTCATCAAATTTTTTACTGGCTTGTTGGCCTTGTGGTTAGTGACCCTGCCTGGTCTGGGTGTTCCTTGTGTTCGTTTTTTGTATGTTTGTAAAGTCCCCCGCGACACAGGAGTAGTTCCTAATGCGGCAGTTGTCTTTTAAAAAAAAATACATAAAAAATTTATATAGTTACGCGTCGCCGTCGACTTGAGAACCTCCTCCGTTTTTTCGTCGGATAAAAATGGATAAATGGTCTGAAGATCTCATTCATATGTAGATAGATACATTTAAAGAAGTCGAATTACTCAAATGTTATTTAATATATGATTCGTTTCGTTTGGATGTATGATTTTAAGGGCGCGTTCAAATCTCGAACAAGTTGGAGTTTGAAAGAAAACCAAATCAGCTTCTGGAGTAACCAGACTATTGGTGCAAACATCCATATGACACATATCTAATATCTTGTTGCGGTGACATTGTCAGTTGATAAAGATATTTGTCTTTGAATTTAGGTTATAGACAGATAGTAGGGGAGGCCATTAAGAGATTTTTGGATTTACTCCTGCGCGGCAGATTATTATAAGGGGGGTTAATTACATGCTGACAAGTGTACATTTTGATAATCTGATGATTTGAGCGTGACGCAAGGCAGTGGGAAGGTTACAAACTTGCAAAAAAAACTCGATCATTTGACATTGTCGAGCGCGTCAGATTAAGATACGGTGGGTTAATTACATGCTGACAGGTGTACATTTTGATAATCTGATGATTTGAGCGTGACGCAAGGCAGTGGGAAGGTTACAAACTTGGAAAAAAAATCGTCGATTTTTTTTTATTTTGAAGGATAACAGAAAACATATAATTTGCCCATTTCCACAAGCCGAAATTACAAAAATCGTAAAGAATGTTTAGTACATATATCTGCAGTGAAACATGTATTTCCCACTCCACGCCTCTCTTTCCCTTTTACGTTCTCTCTATCTCTTACTCTCTCATACCATCCCCACACTATACTCTGTCCATTTGTTTAATTTCTTTTGAATTATTTAATTACCTCATCTTCATCATAATTTACTCTTATTTAGACTAAAACGTATGAGTACAAACTTTTAAATGATGCTATTTCGATAGTGGTTCGTTGGTTTAACGTTAACAACTTTCTAATCAAGAAAAGAATAAATGTATCCAATTCACTACTCCAAACGTTAAACAGGTGGAAAACACTATAATGGTTAAATAAGACGAATTGAAACTAGTTGATACCACGAAATTCTTATTAATTAAAATAAATAAATATTATCGGATAGACTCAGCTCAGCAGCATATTAGCAGGTAGAAAAATACGTGAACTGACTGATATTGAAACAGTCAGATTAGTCTATTTTAGTTATTTTAATAGTATAATGTCGCATAAAACTATATTCGTGCTGCAGAAGAAGATTATCTGAGCAATTTATATATTTATATAACTCAGGTAGTTGTGATTCGCTAGGGCAGAAATATAAAGAAATAAACATCCTGACTGTGGCTTATTTATGAAAACCTACTTGCCCTTCATAAAAACATAGATCAGTTCTGTAAAAAAAAGCGATATACTTCTTTCACACACGTAATAAAAACAACTTGTACCTGCTACTATACGACTATTTTTCTTTTTGCCCGCGATTTTATACGCTTAATATATTGATTTATCTAAACAATTCACTTTGGGATGTGTTTTTCAAGAAATTTGGAATTTAAATGGTATTCGTAAATTAACAAAATTGTTTTTAGCTTAGAATCATTCCTTAGCTGACTTCTCTTACTCATAAACTACCTCCCTGCCACCTTTCGTTTTCATAGGTCAAGTAGTTTTCCAGATTTCGTGATTAGTCAGTAGATGAGTGAGTGAGTGAGTGAGTATCTTTTCGTATATAAATAGTTAAGTCTATTTGTATTTGCATGCTATTTTCCGTGCACATTGGACACATTTAATGATAAAAATACATGTATTTTTTTTCAAATCTTCAGATTAAGAGAATCCCTCAGACTAATCGTCAGGTTATTGGTCAGCTTGTCTAGGACATTAAGCTCAACCATCTGTATTAAAATCTGACGCGCTCAACTTGATCAAAACGGCGATTTTTTTTTGCATCTTCAAAAACCCCCTGCGAGCTTGCGTCACTTTCGAATCGTCAGATTATTGAATGGGGGTTTCTTTCGGGTGTACTTAACATCCCCTCTTAATATCTGACGCGCTCGAATAATTTTTTTTTCCCATTTTCTACCCTTCCATACGGCCACCCCCACCATGCAAATGGGCAGATTAACACATGTCTCTGATAATGGGGGTACCCAGTATCAGAGACATGTGGGGTATCTACACTATTAATATCTGACACGCTAGAGTAAGTCCATTTTACTAATTTTTTTTACATCTTTGAAAGCCTGTAGAAGCCACCAATGAAATGGATACATCGCCTGAACTCTTTTTCTTTCTACCATCTAATCTTCAAAATCCAATAGGTCCCAACGACGTTAGAGTAAATACACGTTTAGCATCGTGGGCTCCCCTTCTAAAAAGCATTTTTCATGAAAAAATATAAAAATCGTTTACGGCAACGAATAAGTTGAAATGCTGGTCATCAGTACTGTTATGAATTGCCACTGACCCATTCTATTCTTTATTTTCAGAATAGCGATATGCTACATCAGACATTTGGAGTACATGTTGGCTGGAGGCTCGCCTGACGACAACCCCGCTTTTTTAGAGCTACACGCCTCTGAGTTGAGACGTCGACAGCACAGATATTAAATAATATAATATATAATCAAGTAATAAGTGTATGTTTGTCCTAAAATCGGTTTGAAGTACGTTGTAGTGGATTGAGTATCCATTAATAAAAGAAAGAGTGCAATATGGTTAAATTGAAATATTTTTTTATTTTTTGACATCAATAAAATGATTATAAAAAACAATATATTTAATTTCATATATGCTTACCATAATAAGTAACATTTTTGAAATTGGTCACTATATTTTGCGAAAAATTAACACGCTTTGACTGAACAAGTTCACTTTGTATAAAATAATTACAACTATTAATTTTATTTTATTAACTGAGACATACTTAATATAGTTTGCGTATAGTTTGCTCAAACTGTTAAGACTTAGACTCGAGGGAACTAAATAACAACCATAACGAAACCAAAAACGCAGACATCAGTATATACAATATATCAGCCCTCACACAAGGTCTGAAGATCAATAGCATGCAGTTTGCAGTACCAGACACTCACAAGTTGCATTCTTTAATTGGTTTAGTTTTCGTTGGTTTTACCTCAACGGCTTGTTGATATATACAGCTGCTTAGAAACTGCATAATATGAAAAAAAAAATTAAGCGTTTTCTAAAAAAAAAAAACAATTCGCTGGCGCCGTTCATACTAGGAGCATTTGTAACGTGTATTAACTTAATCTAACACTGTCATACGAATTTAATTTGTTCTTTAGAAATTCTGATTTAGAACAATACGCAGGTTTATCATTAACGTCCACAATAATTCTTTCGAAGGCTGATTACACACTTCACAGCCACTCTGACTCACCGATATCTTACGCAGGTTTAGTCCGCAAAGGTTCACCCGCATACTGTTTGCCTTGTAAGAACGATCTGTAAAGCTCGTGTTCTCGTATGAGGGTCGGATATATGTGTATATATCTTTATGCCCTCTTCCTGATTTGCCTTTCCTTGACCGCGTCAGCGTGCTTCCTCTCTAACTCCTTCAGGTATTCTAAGTAGGCACACTTAAGCAGCAACGGCACCTTTACGACACCTAGAGAAATAAAAACCAATTAACTGATTTAAGTGGTGTTTTATTTTGGCCAACATTTAACGGCAATCCATTCTGCCATCCTCAATCTAAAAGACGGCTAAACAACTATAAAAAGTTTTACTATAACTATTAGTCTATAACTATATAGTCAATTGTCGTTTAGCAGTTTTAGCTTGAATATGGCAGCATTGTAATTTTTATGGAGTGAAAATAAGGAAAAACTCATCCTACTTAGTAAAAGTTACTACTCAAGTGTGGTGTCTCTTCATGGGTCTAGCGACAATTTAACAACGAACGCACTGTTCAATAGTCAAGAAAATACAAGAATTTAATAATAATTATAGAAGCAGCGGCGAAAACATAAGACAACACCATTATTTTGATAGAATGCATGCTGATCCGTGCCAAAAAATTCTGGCAATTTTGAATACATTACTTGAAGCTTTGGACTATAGCCTTAAGAGTACTAGTCACTTACCCGAAAAACAAGTGGTGACAAAGTTTTTGTAGAGATTATACGCAGGAGCTAATAAGCTCTCGACGCTGTCTTTTTTCTGAAAACAGCACAATTTTATCATCAGTAGAAATAAAAGTGGGCCATTTCCCCCACCAGCACTGTTTAAGTACATGTCTCACGATATCATTGTGTTAGAATCGAGTGTGATAATGAAAGTGGCACAACTATATAATATACAGACCTAGTAGCGCCCCGCGGTTTCACCCGCGTAAGTCCCGATCCTGTGGGAATATCGGGATAAAAAGTAGCCTATATGTTAATCCAGGTCTCCGGCTATCTACATACCAAGTTTCATCGCAATCGGTTCAGTAGTTTGGCGTGAAAGAGTAACAAACATCCATACATCCATACTCACAAGCTTTCACGTTTATAATATTAGTAGGATATAGAAACTTCTGCTTTTTACATCATAATATAGTTAGGAAGCGAAGATCTATAGGTACAATAGGGGGACACAGTTCTAAACTATTTATTACTCAAGTAAATTTTCAGGTTGGCATTCTCAATTTCAGAAACTGTTATCTGCTAGCATCCCTAAATATAATAATAATAATAAGTTGACACACCGTCTGATCCCAAACTAGGCAGAGCCTGTACTATGGTAACCAGAATGCTGATAAAAATACTTATATATTTCTAAATACATGCACATGAAAGATAAATTACATTATAGGTAGGTATGATCAACTTATCAAATAGTAACTAAAAATTATAGGTCAAGTAAGAGAAGTCGGTCGTAGACGTTAAAAGGTCGCTTTGAAGCTGGTTCACCAACAAGTGTCTGAAAACTTATGAAAAGAAACTATAATGGGGTCTGGCTTTCTACTTTGGTTTTTGTCAAATCTACCATTTTTTCATCTGTTATTTTAGGTTATCTTAGGAAAAAAACAACAGAAATAAACTTCATTAAACGCCCTTTAAAACGTTGGGTCTGTGACAAGTGCGAAGATATACTGGATTTGTTGTGGAGGGATTAACTATATTTGCTATGGAGTTTTTTGTAATCGCCTGTACGGATGTATGACTTGATTATAACATAATAGGCTTTATTTAACTCCAATAATTAAGCTCCTCCATCCTTGTAAACGTAATATTGCCAGTGATATGACCCCATTTAGGCATTTATCAGCGCAGAGGATGTCCGGGCTGTATTATGTTACACGTTTATAAAAATTATATTGATCGTCATATCGCCATCGCCACGCACACCCTGACTCGATCACTTTATCTGTACCAAGAACACAGAAGGGTAACATTGTGTAGTTAAACTTCACAGTAATTGTGGTAGTTTAGTTCACATGACGCTACGTACACGACCAAAGTCTTTGGCCTTTTTTTTAACGTGTGGAAACCCCCACAGGTCGTCACCCTACCTGGGCTAAGCGGTGGGGTGACGACCCGTGGTATGTCGGACTCGAACCGACTAAAACCACACGGTGCTCCATCTCAAAGTCCATATTACCAGGGCCTCAGGTGTACCCTTACAAGGAAATCCCTGTGCAGACTTGGCCGCCTGTTAAACAACAGGCGACCCCACTGTGTAGTGGGGGATTTTATCCCCTGTCGGTAAGAGAGGCACGCGCGGAACACAGCGCCACCGTCTCGGGCCTACTTCTGCTAGGGCGCCGGATAACCCTGTCCGTCGTCCCCAGGCAAGCGCTCATGGAGGTCGGAGATCCACTTGCTCTCTCCGGCGCCTGGTGCGTCTTCTGCGGGATGGGAGAGTGCTAGTTCTCTCCCTTTCCCTTTCCGCCGCATCCTTGTCATACATTACTTCCTCGCAAAACGAGGCGGCGGAATCCCACGCGCTCTCGCTCTGGACCATGGACATAATCATGGTCTCCAGCGAGAGGCTACCCGTATCTACGGCCGTCGCGAGGTCAGCACGCTGCTGCGTCCATGCAGGGCACTCCACTAGAGTGTGGAGTGCGGTATCCTCGCGGCAGCCCCCGCAGTGGTGGCACACAGGCGTTGGCTCCCGGCCTATCCGACACAGATACTTTCCGAAACAGCCATGTCCAGTATGTACCTGCGTCATCCGGTAGGAGAGGCTGCCATGCCGCCTCTCTAGCCAATCCTCCAGACTGGTCTTACCGCCACGATCGTGGCGTGCCCTGCGCTCGGTCGCTTATCTCATCGAGGTCTCGACACTGATTCGCACACCTCCCACAATAAGGCCAGATGGCCGTGGTCGCTTACGAGGCCTATGAAAACAAAGGGCCTCGGATTGGTTTAGAGCCTTGTAACGACTTAGGCGACAAACTGATTATCCGCCAGGTCCGGTCCCACTCCCGAAAGGTGCTCGACGAGGCGTCCCGCAATGATTCGCTCAAAGAGCTTGCCCACCTCGTTGAGCAACGCCGTCTTGTGCAAGTCTTTGGCTAAGGCTAAGGATCTGTGATCAGTTAAATTTTTTCCAGACATGGTGGCTATAATTATCAATTTTTTTCTGAAACGCTTTTATGATTTTTACAGTTTACGTTAACGATGAGCGTTGTTTATTCTGTCGATACATTATTTTAGTTAGCTGCTGTTTTTACCAAAGGCGCTAAAAGCCAAATGTATGAAAGAAGTCGATGACACTCATCCATCACAGAAATAATCTGATCAACGAATACCGAGAGTTTTACTATGAATGACATCAGGTTAAACATGAAGACACAAATTTTTATTTTAATGATAAAATTCTTGAACTGAAAATACCACCATTTGATACATTACTTAACAGGTATTTTATAAAGTATTTTATTTGGCATTTAACTACATTTCTGTTAAGCATTATCTAAGTTATCTAAAAATATATATAATGTATATCTAAAAATATATATATGTATACGTCCACTAGTATCAAAAACGAATACTTGGGCTACAAAAGTGGTTATTAACCGAATTAAAAAAAGAGGGTTCTGTATTCGATCCGTATGTATGATTGAATGTCCCCGGTTTTCTTATAAAGTAACGTATTCAAATTATTTTCAGGAAGGTTTTAGTATATAATATAATAGGTATTTATTATTTCATTTTTTTTTTTCAGAATAAATTTCGTTAAAATAGGTTAATTTTTGTTAAAAAAATATGTACAGTACATTGATTTAGCTTATCGATACAAATAAATTAAATTAAAGTGTCTGTTTGTAATGCCAAAATAAAAGTGTTTTTAAGCTCATACAGTTATTTTCACGATACCTATGCCTAAAAATCGGTTATTAACATTTTTAACTGCTAGTTTATAAAAAAAAGAGGCATTCCTGGGAGTGCCGACAGAAGTGAGAATTTAAACAAAACGACGAACGTAAAACGTCACATTAGCAGCTTGGTAACATTTATTAATAAGGAACTGACAGAACTCAATGTTTAGATTAGCGTCCTCTAGTGGATCTATATATGTATTATTAGCGTGACGGTCACGAGTTCAGTGCTTTTTCACCATAGCAAAAGTGCACAAAGAAGTTTTCACTTCAATAAGATTTATGTAGGTATGTAAGATTTATGTAGGTATTATTTATGTATGTTGTAGACGTTTTTAAAGTAATCAGTTAATCACGCGCCAAATAGTCTTGCTGTTAATTTAATACACTTAATATGTAGATAATAATATTGTCGTGAAATGTCAAACAATAAATACATTTATAAACAGCGGATTTGCTACACCTCGCCAATCTCACTGCACTACGAAAAGAAACCACTGTCTCAATTATTTATTTCTATTAATTCTCCTTAACAAGTCTCTATAGGTACATAGTACATACTACTCTATACAATTGATCTAGTAAGATCCTCATTACCGTTTACTTTGAGACTATTAGAGCATAGAGAGGGAAGGAATGAATGACAAAACACCATGCAAAGAACGGCGTTCCTCGTATGCAAGTGACGTGAAGACACCAGGGCATCATAGCGAAAAGAAGCTTCGAAGGAATTCCCTTACCTAGATAATGGGTGCTGGGCGCGGGCGTGACTACCGCGCCATAGTGTCTGTAGAGCGTAGCATATACCTACCAGGTACACAGCAATGCACGTTAGTGAACAAAAACCGAATACACGGTTAGACTTCGCGAATCATTTTGGCAGCGTCTCGGTAGATTCAGTCCAATATGCGGATAGCTTTCATTGCGGGCAGACGTTTTGCAAAAATGAGTGGATTCCGATACGAAAGGCACGCGCCGTTTCTGAAACAGACTCCCGGGTACTAGGATAACAGATGTTATGAAGAGATAGAGTTTGTGAAGTTTCAAATATTTTGCAAAAAATTATATTGTTGATGATAAAATGATACATTACACTTTGTTACATTAGCCGTACTAAATAAACCGCGAATTAATTATTTGCCTTTTCTGGAACTGATGATAAAATACAATTACATGTTATGTTGAAACTTGTTTGAACTTGTGAACTTGTAAACGAGTTTGTAACTTAACTTCTGTATATTAAATAAAAATAGGTAAGACAAGTTGCAACTTTATAATTTATTTTTATACTAAAGGCACTTACTTGAGTATAATTACATACGTATTAAAATAAAAAAAACTTTCAGGCGTTGGACTGCACGTCAGAGGTGAAAACACATACACACACATATATATATATATACATATATACACACACACATCTGTATATATAGCGTCTGAGCGTGACGGTCACGCGAGTTCAGTGCTTTTTCCCCATACCAAAAGTGCCCAACGTGCCTAAAGAAGTTTTCACTTCAAAAATATAGGGATATGGAAAGTGCTACCGAAGACAGTCGTGACGAAAGTATAAGACATAAGTATAAGAAGAATTTATAAGACACAACAACAACACCAAAAATATATCATGAAAAAGGGCCATTTAAGTTGCCACATAAATGAAGCGAATGCCCTGATAAATAATATTAATGCCAAGGGCTTTAAGTCCACCTTTGTACAAATACAAAATTCACATGAAGTTTGAAATAAATAAAGTAACTGTGAAAGGTTAATGAAAGAAATACTGACAAATTTCAAACCATTTTGGACAGGAAGGATATTCTATATAAATCAAAACAACACACGACGTGCGGAAAGAGACAGACAGATCGATAACCACGTGGAGTTAAACCGAACCAAACGCGGTGACGTAACCATTTCTATTAGGATAACATAAGTATGAAGGAGGTCAAATATCTGACTACGATGTAATGTGAGGTACTACTTATTTTTAAACTTAACCCTATAGATTTAGAGTATATTTTTACTTGTAATTTGCACTTACAACTACGTTTCCACAGTGGTCAAAGGTAGGCGGACGTCTGGTATTTAGACTGCGGATGTATTCCGACCAACGACGAAGGCATTCTATTACTTCTCGTTGATCACCCCATATGCCTTGTGTGTACGTGAAGTAGATAGAACCTGCTAGGAGCCCAGCCTGTTGAGGAGATAGACGAATGTTAAACTGTTACAATAATCAGTACTAATGACGATGAAATGGGAAGGAGGTCTATTATAAAGTTCTTCGTTAAGATAGTAAACCATACAATATAAATCAACAACCAGGTATAGTAGGTATAACGAAATTTGAACACTGAACACGTTTGACATTTCTGGTTCAACTTTAGTTGTGGAAAAGTAATACTTTTTCAACAATTTTTTTTAAATTATATTGGCAATATTTCAAGCACATGAAATTTGAGAATTAAAGGCCGTCTGCAGTTGGTGATTATGCGCCCTAAAAGGCGTCTACAAAAACTGGGTCAATAAGCTCAGTTTAGATTAGTCTATGTCATTCAAAGAACGTAGAGCTCAGTAAATTAATTTGTGTTTGAATTGGAGGCGTCCAAGATCTATAACCGCTCGGCGGGCCCTGATTTTGTGTGCAACTCACCTGTGTAAAATGTAAAAATGAGAATAACTAGTTTATTCTCATTTTTACATTTTACACACCGGAGCCGAAAGAAGTTGTCCTGTCCGAACGTAGACTATTGTTTTTGGTGTCATTATTATTGATGTCGACAATAAAACAAATACTCTAAAATCTTAAAAAAATAACAGTAACACTGTTCAAAAATAAAAAAATATATATAATTTCTAGAATCAGATTGCAGCGCCACCTGTCGGGTTCAATCGTGAATCTAAGTCATCCAGTGACCCACTCAAACATACAAAATAAGAATATATATATATATATATATAGAATAGAAATAAGAATTCTAGAACCAGTTTGGTCCAATTGTGCTTCTATATCATCTCTAATCCCACTCAAACACATAAATATAATTTCGTTAAAAAATTAAATAAGAATCCTGGAACACGGTTGCAGCACCAAAAAAATCATTAAAGTCGGTCCAGCGTTTTAGGAATAGTTCAGGATATATATATACACACGTATAAGAATTACCTATATGTATAAAAATACGCAAGAGGTTAGGAACTATTTTCTCCTGATTGTCAACAGATTTTCATTTTTGTCAAGTAGCTATCGAGTTTCAGTAATATCAATGAAAATCTTTGCGACGGATAGTTTTTTCTTTTGAAATAACTGTGAAAAGGGCTGCTTTCGGATCCAGTATATCTGTTGATCTGTCATGGTCTGTCATGGTATAGTTATACTGGTCAATGAAATACAATAAAACATTCAAAATGAATTATGGTCGAAATTTGACCACAGAGCGAACCTCTTTGCCACTTCATGGACTCTTTGATGTTATCAGTACATGTAAAGGAAGACTACAACTAACTTTCACGGCGTACATGCATTTTCCATGACCGTAGTAAGGAGGTTTGTACTGCAAAGGTTTATGACCTGTTTTCTTTATCTTGTATTCTTCCTTGGTGCATATTTTTATGCAGGTCGGTTTCAGTGGGAGTTCTGTAAATAACATTTGATGCAATTAATAACAAGTTGGTGACTTATTTAATTTACGAAGTGAATCTTTGGTCAGCTTTATCCCACTATCCTACTAATATTATAAATGTGAAAGTTTGGATGGATGGATGGATGGATTGATGGATGTTTGTTACTCTTTCACGCAAAAACCACTGTACCTATTGCGATGAAACTTGGTATGTAGATAGCTGGAGACCTGAATTAACGCATCTTAGACTATCTTATATATCTTTTTATCCCGATATTCCCACGGGATCGGGACTTACGCGGGTGAAGCCGCGGGGCGCTGCTAGTAAGTAAGTAATAAAACTTTTACTTTGATCGCAATATTAGAAAAAGTCAACCAAAATCTTTTTAAAACTGTAAAATAAAAACCTGTTTGTGTACATGCTATTTCTATAATCCATTTAGAATATATTTTTTTAATTTTAGGTTTTTTATTAAACATTTGTTTAAAGGAAAGCCAGAATTAAATCCCTAATAAAAGGGATTTTTTATCCCTTAAACACGATTGTATAATATGTATAATAATTAAACTAAAAAAATTTATTCATTTTTATGTAAGATAATTTACTTAATATCAAAATTTATTGTTTTTAGGGATATCTTTGAAGTTTTTGAAAGATCTTGGCTTAGCAACACTGCGATCGCAGGTTGAGCGTCCTCTATACACGTGGAGTTACATAATTTGTAATAACTACCAGGGCATCATAGAAGTGCAGAGATCTAGTTGGCAAAATGTCGGGCGTTCACTATTACATGAACGTTTTGTTCATGTAAGGGAGATAGGAATGTTTTAATTGCTTTATTACCTCTCTTTCTCTCTACAATGCTTCTTGGATGTGGATCAACAAAATAGAAAATCTAATACACGTTATAGCTTCCTAGTAGATTGTAGATTATTTCTTTTTTTTTATTGAACGATATTTTGATGAATGATAATGACTGGGAATATTTTTGTGTATACATATATTTTTTTAGGTATGTTCACCGATATTTCTGTCACCTATGTATCTAGTGATCTAGTGCCTTTATAATGTGCTTTAATGTAGGTAGTGCGTTAAAATGTAGAAGTGTTCCATGCATGTACAATATGTACATAGAAGTCTTTACATAATAATATATCTTTTTAATTAAGTTTGTAATCAATTATTCTTTACTTTTCAATGCCCTTTGTTAGTTTCTTTTGGAGTCGGTTCAACTTTTTTTAAAGGGTTTATTTATTTTATTTCTCATTAAAATAAAACTACATAAAACTATTTTCTTTCTACATGACTTTTGCATTTTGCCCTGCACTTTTGCGAAATGCGTTAGATACATATAAATCTTTTAAGAAAAAGTATCACCGACTTCAATGTGATTTTTAGTGAAAAGTAGATGTATTTTGTTTAAATATAATATGCTAATATAATATTAAATATAATATAACGCACTGCTCTAATGAGACAGCGATGTTTCGAAGCAAACGAAAACATCATCGATGTATAAAATTTTTAGATATTTGTTGATATTTCAAAACCCGCTCGACCAATTTCGATAAAATTTAAATATACCCTTTGAAACAAAAAAATAATTTTCCAAATTTGTTCAGGCGTCTTCGAGTAATCGGTGAACATACATAAAAAAAAGATTCCGACGAATTGAGAACCTCCTCCTTTTTTGAAGTCGGTTAAAATACATTTGGGTAACTTCATACATCTTATTTTCTGTTTTAAAATGACTATCGCTTGATGTTGTTTGTGTGCTATAGGTAGAGTACGAACCCACATCGATCCCAAGTCTATCGCACATATTCACTAAACTTTAGTCGCTAATGTATATTGGGCACAGGCAACCTACTTCATCCAAACACCAAAGACAACCATAGCCGGTCAGTTAGTGACTTTTCCATATAGGTACAACCACAGGTACAACATTTACACGTATGAAAGTTGCAAGGAGGAAAGTTTCAAATATATTGCCTAAGTCTACACTTTAAAAACTATCGTCGCTGCCTTGCTGGGATTATGAGGCGATCGGTCATTGATGGTAATGGTAAATTAGGTAATCTAATCGATTTTTTTTGTCATCCGGTTAATCACCTAAAATTTAAATTAAATAAGTAACGTGTAAAATTCTTTAAACCTAAATAACGTCCAATGTTTATTCGATTTATCAATTTGAATAGAGTGTAGTTACAGCACATGACTGTTTTATATTCTATTGTGTTTAATGTTGTATGACTGACTAGTAGAACTGTGTATGGTAAAGTCACTGACACTGGTCGTTTATGTTATCTGGCGAAACTAAAATAGAATTCACGTAAGATTCGACGTTTGCGGTGCTCGCTGACTCATTTCGATACAATGTAAGGATTCGAGTACTGGGGTATTAGAAATTAGAGGATGTGTAGTAATTATCTGTACGATGTTTTTTAAATTATGAACATTAACGGAGATATATATATATTTTTATTTGGAAAAACTTAATTAATCAAAAACTACATTTATTTCACTGCAAGGATGTCGCACTGGTTAAAGTTGATGCCTCGCTACGCCGCGTCGCCTAGTGTTGGGGTTCGAGCCCCACAATTTTTTTGTGATCAAGAAATAGTTGTCCCGAGTCTAGGTTTTCTTTGTGTGCGCTGTTTGAATGTTAATAATTCACCGGCGATACAGAAATTATTCCTAGTGAGGATGTGTATAGTTTTTATTAAGAATATAGGTATAAAGTTTAAGTTAAAATAATATACAACTGAAATACAGAGAAAGAAAACAGAACAAATTATATTAAAAAACGAAAATGCCGTAGGTTTAGGTTTCTTCCATTCCCTAGATTTCAAAACCACCTGCCCATTCGTGTCCAAAAACAACGTTTAATGGCAATATCAATTCACTTTGCAAAGAAAAGCTAGTAATTTGGTCACGGAAGGTGGCGATCAGTTCCTTTGAAATTTCGTTCACCTCTGAACAAACCTACCGTACGAGTACGGGCGTACCTTTAGCCGAATAAGGGCGATCTAAATTTGTTTTTCGGCCCAGGGGTCTTGCAATTTTTTGTTTGTTGGTTTACTTGAATTAACTTAAAAGGGCCCTGCCCTGGCTTGCGGGTACACCTATGCTTCTGTAGGACAACCCTTAAACCAAATCGTACTGTGTTAAAGTAGCCTAAGGCATGAAGTCCGCCATGTACACATAACCTACAAATAATGTGCAAAAAAGTTTTAATAAATAATAACAAAAAAATCTGTAGTATTGTGTTAGGGTTTCAATTGAAATAAACAATTGTTAGATACTAAAAGCGAGTAGTAACGGAAACTCTAAAAATGTATATCGAAAAAATTTTTAGCAGTCTGAATAATTTTAGAACTGTTTGTTATCTAAAACTACTTAGGGCCCGGCCGGTCAAAAGGATGTTTAGACGTTTAGACATAACGCAGAACATGTACTGCTGATAAACACATTTCTGAACGTAAAGTGGAGATTTCTATGTTTAGGTAGGTATAGGTATTTATAACCTATATAAAAAAAAACTCCTACCAATGACGAAGCTTTTGCAAACTGTTGAGAGTGAAATATATCGGTGATATATCGATAATATTTTTAGGGTTCCGTACCTCGAAAGGAAAAAAACGGAACCCTTATAGGATCACTTTGTTGTCCGTCCGTCCGAATGTCTGTCTGTCTGTCAAGACTTTTTCTCAGGAACGCGTGGAGGTATTAAGCTGAAATTTATATCAAATACTCAGGTCTACTGTCCCTTAGAGTTGTTAAAAAATCAAACTTCTTAGCCAACGCAATCAAAATATACAGCCGTTTATGTCGCAAAATTCCGCAAATTTTTGACACTCGCAAGGGAATCAAAACCTACAGGGTACTTCCCGAAAGGGTACTTTTAAATGTTGAAATTTGGTACGAAGCAACGTCTTATAGCACAGATAAAGGAAAAATTGCGAAAACCGTAAATTTTTAGATCGGTATATTATATAGATAGATTTTTACATCATATAATAAAAATATTTTACGGAACCCTCGGCGCGCGAGTCCGACTCGCACTTGGCCGGTTTTTTTTTTTCACGTAGGTACTTGAAATTTATTAGTTAGAATATCTACCAATATTGTCCCCTATCTAACGTGTCTTCTAACCTATTTATCTTCCCAACAATCAAACATTTTGGCAACTTTAAGTCTAAGAACCTTCATGTGAAGGTTGTACACTTCAAAATTGTACGTTGAAACTAAGCCAATTGGCCTACCTAGTCAACATCGTCAATGTTGTGTTGTAACAGCTTGCTTAGCCCGTCGGCATAAATTTGTTGAGCCCAAGACTTCCTAAAAGAAAGAGAAGGAGACAGCGCCGTAGATGGGAAGACGACATAAAAAGAGTACCAGGAAGCACGTGGAGAAGAAAGCCACCCTGTGGCAGGCTTTAGGGGTGGCCTATGCTGGAAAGCAAGACAATCTTCACGAAATTAGTATTAATATGTCAATAGTATTAATTTTTTTATGTGTATTAAGTTTAAGTAAAGCATGTATCGTTAAGTGGGATTGTTAAATAAAAGGCTATTATTATTATTCAGGAATTCATAGTTGAAGTAGGTACGGAGTCTGGAAACGTTCCCGATAAGTTCGTTCTTCATGGGCCCTTCACGCTATATTTAGACAGCGTCCGAAGTATACGAGTATGTTTACACCTCAGCCTACCCCGTCTGGCTAGTTATATAAGCGTGAATCTGTCGTATACCTGTATGTCTCAAACTGCAACCCACAATTTATTTGGGTAAGTTCCTATCTCCACTTTTTCATTTTATCATCATTTACATGACATGGCTAGTAAGGAGTTGCTATCGAACTAACCTGTAACCGTGGGACATACGAATTTCTGGGGTGGAGTGCATTTATCATATATCTGCATGTCTGGCTTCGGTTGCTTCACATGCTTGGCCAGGTTGATCGTGCGACAGACATCGCAGCGCACAGGATTTTTGTCACACATATTAAGTACTTTCACTTACACATATGCAAAACTTAATTAGAGATACGTAAAATTTATCAAATACGAATAATTTTGAGTTTATATTTATAACTTTTTGACTAGAGTAATGTAAAAAGATGGTCGAAGGTTAATGTTTCGACAATGACGTTTTAAATTTTGTAAATTTTCTGCCAGAGCGAGTGTTATATCAAAGAGGTTTTCTATCTAAAGTGTGATTTATAAAATGCCTAAAACTCTTACTTTTAGTCAGTATATTAATACAACAATGGTAGTGTTTCTGAAACTCCTTTTAATAATAATAAGATTGGTATAAGGAAGTGGACATTTCATGCTCGTTGCCTCACCAACGTAGACTCGAGAGACTGAGCAGCTAGACTATTATTAACCAGTGTATCAGGTGGTTGTAAGGTTGCACAAATGGACGTCACCTCCTCGCGTCTAGTCTGGGCATAACTTCTTCCCATCTTCACGCAAACACACTAACACACTCATGACCCGTTACCCGGTTCGAAAGCAGCGAATCAATACACTTCTCAATTCTTGAAAATTACCCGTTACCCGGCTACATAGGGCACTAACTCTCGTATAACTTGTAAGAGTATTTGCGGGCCTAACCAATTTGTTAACTTTCCTAATAGTAAACTATTCTGAACGTCATTTGTGTCCATGTCCGCATTTCAGTTAGTTTTACATACACTCACATCTGTATCCCCGAAGGGATAGATAGACGGGTATTAAATACCCACATTTTGTTACCTATGAGTTGGTCCCACTTACGTAATAGGGGGTAAGCCTTTTTTTATAGTATAAGAGGCAAACGAGCAGACGAGCCACCTGTTGGTAAATGACTACCGTCGCGGATGAGCACCTGCAACTCAAGAGTCACAAGTGCGTTGAAGGCCTTTAAGATGAGAGTAGTGGAAGGGTGGCAGAGGAGGAGAGGGGGGGGGGAGGGTAACCTCACTCACTCGGCGAAAAGTATAGCAAGCATTGCTTCACTGCCGGTTTTATGTGAGGGAGTGGTATTACTCCGGTCGAGCTGGCCCATACGTGCCGAATTATGGCTCTCCCACGATAAAGTTTCTTTTGCCGCCAACCGGACACTTTGGGAAATATAGATGGGAAAATTAGGAGTATAGTGAACGGATTGGAGTGTAAGCTATAGCTATCAAGTATCAATCGAAGTCAATTGCATACCTGTAACTTGAACTGATGGATGTGGCCGGGAAACTAACTTTAAAAAAAACTTTAGTTAAAGGCCTCCCTTTAACTAAAGATTTTTTTTAAGTTAGTTTTACTAATTCAAAATTTAGAACACTTTCACAAAAGCCTACCCTAATGTGTTCTATTTACATTCTAAAAGTGATTAAATCAGTCTGTGGGCACAGTTTTGTAATTTTACCTCTTGAAAAACTATGACAAGCAAAGCTTACATAGAACCCAGAGTATACAGAGGCTACATACGAGTACAACATAACGAAATATCTTATAGGTGCTATAGAATACTGTAGTCCTGTGCATAGACTTATGATAGACTGCGCTAGTAATAATACTATCCGGTAAGTGGATGGATGGATAGCTCTATAAAAAGAGAACGCTGCTATGTGGTCCCTCTACCCTTGTCCAAGACATGTACCTACGTGGCGTGTGTGTGTGTATGTTGATGTGCAATTAGAAACATTCGCTAATGCGCCATCGCAGTTAAAAAGAGACAAAGAGACAACGTACGGCAGCGTTCTCTGTTTATTTATTTATCGCTAATCACGCTCCCTTCCGCGATCTATTCTTATATGTCTATGGTTTTGTGTTAAGATTACGGAGCCATCTAACGGAAATATTAAGATTTACGCCACAATTAAATGATAATCTATGGAAATTATTTTAAAATCATTACAACATTGGTTCTTATTCCTAGTGTAGACAATACTTTGTGTAATCGCCATTATTTGATTTGGTAATATTGTCTATGGAGACTTACTGCGCATTGCTGAACGACGGCGACACCAGGTGGATTTATATAAGGAATTTGATTGTAACTGTATTAAATTTTATTTCAAAAGAAATGCAACATAAAAAAAATACTGAATTAATTCATGACCACGCAGAGTGTGGCGTTTTTACATTTGTCGTAATGTCAAACTCTTTGCAATTGCCTTAATTTTTTTTAATAGCTAAACTAACAAACAAGTACCGGAAAACATGGCGCTTTGCCCAAGAAATCAAAAATTTCGAAATTTTTGAAATTATTTTGATAAGCGTGAATATACCTATTCCAAATTTTGTTTGTACTACACAGTAGTATACGTTTAAATCTTCATATTTAATATTAAAAATATTCAAAAATATGTTAATATGTTGGTGATAAAAATTATTACGTGTTCTGGGCAAAAAATTATATGTTCTTGGTGACTTTGTCCACTTAACAAATCTTCGTTACTATGGACTTTATCATTATTATAAATATGGCTGTATAAAAATACAAGGCTAGTAGTGTTCTCAAGTATTTAATTATGATATAAAAGAACCTATTTCTTGTCCTTCAAAATTGAGTGGGCAAATTTAAAAGGCTATCTAGAGCAATTTTCGTACAACAACCACCAATGTTTAAGAGGCGGCCCTTCAATAAGTACACACATTAAACATTTAAATAAAATAAAAAAACTGTTAATGAGGAATATTTTATTGCAAATCACACACGGGAAGTTTAATAATAAAACGTTAGTAAACCTAACCTTATAATTATTAGACATAAAATAATTATGAATAAATTCAAAAATATTTAGATCCGAATCAACCTTAGGTTGATTGACACTATGAATACGATTGAAATCAAAATACACTTAAACATATGGTATAACTACAACTAAAAACATACACTTAAAAAAAACTCTTACTTACTAACTTTTAAATTTTCGCGTTCCATGATATATGTATTTATACGGGAATTAACGCGATCACGAAATAGGTATTACATACCTCTGAATCACCTGACGTTTCGATCGGTTTTCATCAGGTTTGCAATATAATTTTGAGAAGATATTCTAGTTATTCTATCGGTTGACTATCTGATGATTAAATAATTGCCCATACTTACATACCTACACAACTTTATCATAATGTATAAACGTGAACGTTGGGTCCGAAATTTGTTGGGCATCCCCGAAATACACACGTGAGTAAAACAACCCTTAATATCATAAAAAATTGAATCTATAAACAAAAATATCGGGGGCAACAGCTAGTAAACCATAAAGCACAGGACGTGATAACCTTACGGAAAAAGAAATGTGGGCAATGTTGTCAACAATACTTAACATATTTTTTATATAATTAAATACTAGTCCATTTTATTCGTATTAAGAGTGGTAAAAAATACTTACCTGCTGAAATGAGAAATAACACTTTACCAAAAAGTTTTTGAACTGGTTTTTGTCCGCGAAAACATTATCAACTTTTTGTCAAAGTTTTGACAGGCAACACGAGTAACATAGATGACATTTCATCTTTTAGTGTTGCTAGAAAAACGATCAATATTCTACCATACACAAAAAATACTTCTAACTACAGACAAATTTTCTATGCATGTAGTTTCTAAAAGGTTTCTAAAAAGTCACACCGCAAGGGAAAAGTAGCCATGTTTTACGGCATACAGCCTACAGCTTCTGGTTACCAACGAGTTGCAACCACTGCCAATACCCATGTTCTATTCGCGCCGTGATAAAATAATTTCCTACTCTGTGGTTCTCATCTAACGAAATTATAATAAGAAAATGACAGGAGTCCTAAAGACTCATCCACACATTTCGAAGATTTTGAGAAATTTGTAAAAGACTTAGAATTAAATTTCTTGTAGTATTTTTTGATAAATCCGTGAAACAAATACTAAAGTTGCATAAACATAAAATCAGCAATATAATGTAAATCTGACAATTATTGTAATTCAGAATGCGGACAGAACGGTGGTTTTTTGGGACTGCAAGATAAAAAACTGTACACGCATATCACAATACTCACGTTAGTGGTGGGAAGGGAGCAGGCTTGTGTCTCGCGCGTCCCTCCCGACCTTCGAGAAGGAATTGGACAGGGTCCTCAATAATGGTGGCCAGGACAGGCCGGGTTTTGGTGTCTTAGATAATCAGGAGTGTGTGCGGTATACGCTCTCCCGGCCATAAGTCTTATGTCAGAGGCACTAAGTGCTAATAATTGCCGGCATAATCGTCCGAGGGACTTCGCGACGTGGTTATCATACGAAAAAATAGGTCTGCGTCTACATTTTATTTTTAGTTACCTTCTTGAAGTTAAAAGTTTATACCTATAATGGCTCTAAGTAAACTCGTGTGTTCTTGGTTGGTTGAATTCTGACATAATCGCTTCGTAAGGCACTCGGCGACGTGTTTTCCAGAAGGAAAACATAGTAGCTCTGGGTTTTTTTTTTTCTTTACTTACTTCCTTCTCGAGGTCAACAGTTTAACCCTACAATAGCTCTAAGTTAACTCCATATAGTTAACTAAAAAATCAATAGTGTAGATCTCATCGCGTCGGTTATGGCCGGATGCGATAAGCCCCCCACGCACAGCATCCGCTACGTACATACATATACTTGCGCAACTCATATAGTTTCCTACTATCCTAGATAGCGGTAGGAGTATTGCGAAATGTTGCCAAATTATGCTTAAAATATTACTATGATTGAGATTACGGCCTGGAGTCTGTTATCATTGAAGGGCAAGCGCAACTGTGATAAAATTATACCCAAATAGCCGCCCTAAAATTCAGCGCCTCATGTGGTCAGCGTAACTGTTGTTAAGGGAATTAATATCGTGTCCCTGCTCTATGGTGTCAGGTGCGATTAGTTTTTCTTTTTTCAGGATTTTAAAGACAATGTATGTACTATGCTACGTTAGCAAGACGCTTGTAGGTTTTCTTTATTAGCTACAAAATGAAACAGTTTGTAACTTGGACGTCGTTTAACGAAAAGATTATATAACAATATTGTCAAAAATGAGTTAAGTATACCAAACTCTTTGTAGTCGATACTATCATTCCACGGAAAGGTTCCAAGTTTATTAACTTGCAACATGATAATTTCGATATATCGTACCAACCCACATGTTTTAAAGGACATAGTTTTTTTAATCGATATGGCTTCTAAGTCACTTAGATCGTTTATTAAGAAAAACATATTTTAGAGAAATACCAAAAAAAAAATCACAGAAAAAACAACTAATAATTATAATAGAGAAACAAAGACGAAATACTGCCAGAATCAAATAATTATCTCAGAAACTCAGCGTGGATTTCCTTTTCAGTACACGAAGTCCAATTTTTATTTGCATAAGTTGTCCATTTAGGTCAGCTTGAGTGTCTCTTAAGATTATAAAAAAAAAATTACTAATTGGGTAGGCAGAAGAGCTTTTCTAGCTCTACGTAAAGTAAGTGCTAGGCAACCGATTGACATCTCTAATACTAGGATAACAATAGAACCACAGACAAAAAGTATTTGTAATTCTCTTCAAAGTTCATAAAACTAGAAATTATTGCTCTTGTGTTGCATTTATTAGTATTTTACAGGGACTTACAGGGTAACTTGTTTTATGGCTTACAGTGGCTACAAGTAGGGCAGCAGTTAAAGTATACTCTGAGATACATCTCGACCAACCTAAAAAGGTGTATCACTTATTAAATAAATATATATGTGAATAATTAAACCCTAAGAACAAAATTTGTGTAGCTCAGGCCTCTGTCATATTTTTAAATAACAAAACTGCATAAAAATTTGCAAGTTTAAAATACTGAAATAATTAAAGTGGAGGTAAAAACTATACAACTTACTCCTTCCTGAAGGATTCTTGTCCATAAAAAGAGCCCTCTGCTTTTTGTTTACATTTATCACGAGCTTAATATGGCCTTAATAAATGTTTATAAAACGTATTTTATATATTGCGTTAAATACCATGCCCCGTAAATAAACAATTGTTCTTTTTGCTTTTTAAAGAGAAAAAAACATGACGTATACATATTTGCAGTAAACCAACAAGGTTGGAATATACAAAGCTCTTAAAAGTGCAAGTGCA
The DNA here is from genome assembly GCA_949752705.1 of Callimorpha dominula. Classification (NCBI taxonomy): domain Eukaryota; kingdom Metazoa; phylum Arthropoda; class Insecta; order Lepidoptera; family Erebidae; genus Callimorpha; species Callimorpha dominula. The sequence goes on along the minus strand of OX457008.1, from coordinate 5,048,825 downwards.
AAATAAAACAAAACAGTAATCGCAATTGCGAGGCCTTGTATTGTATAATGTACTTGAAAAGGGTTTGAAAAGCTCAAAGCTCCATCTGTGGCGATTTTCATGAATGGCGTCGGGCGTGGAGGGGGTGACAAAGATGTGCGCGCATGTTCCCGACAGATATTCCGCTGGAGGCTGCGTGTACGCAGTTCAGTGAGTCACTCCACTGGTCGCGCGCTTGCGCACATCGAGCGCGTTAAAACCGGCGGGAGATTCAAACTTAGAAAATTATTTCTTTTTAATTTTTTTCTTTTTTATTTCTTGTGTTATTTTGATTTGACTGTGGTGTGTTTAGTGGAATTCAACTTGGTGATGCTGGTGTAAAGATGACGGCTTGTAACTTAAGGTAGGATTGACAACTAGAAAAATAATATTTATGGAATAATTGTGAAAAAATATTTCGCCATTACTTCAAAGCTTTAAAATTATTAACGTTACAAGTTCTACGTTCCCAGTGGCTTGTGTATTTTTTTATTGACAGGTTGTGACTTTTCTTTTAAATAACCAAAAAAAAATATTGATAGGTCTTCAGTAAGTTCCGCTTCAATAAGTTTTTAATTGAAATATTTAAAGAAATTCTTTTAAAATTAAATTGTTTGATATTTAGAAATTATTTGATGAAAGAAATTGCAGATTTTTTTTCAAGGCGATTAATGAATTAAATGTTTTTATATTTTTATTTTTTTTATATGATTAATCGTTACCCGGTAGCGTTACTTCTTAGGAAATAAATTTTGTAGAAGTCTTTCCTTTTAGAGCGCTAAGGTAAATTTTTACCGCTTAGATCTCCAACGTTATATTGTTAGTTATGAGTTCCATCGAGAATTAAATAATATTGTATGTATATTAGATATTTATTGCTCGGGTTTTTATCGTAGGCGTTTAAGGATCAATCTTATAAACTTTGTACAGCCCAAACGTACTCACACGCGTATTCACATGTGTATTTCGGGGATATTTTCAGACCCAATGAGGACTGATGATGATGACGAGGAGGTATATCTTCTTTCTTCCATATAAATGTTTTTTCTCTAGGCATTTCTAAACCGTTGATCAGATTGTGATGAAACTTTGGCAGGGTTTTCTGAGAACCCAAAAAATTCTGGTCCAAAAAATCTATATAAAAAAAAATGGTACTGCATACAGTTAATTCTACTAATATTATAAACGTGAAAGTTTGAGAGGAAATATTGATGTTTGTTACTCTTTCACGCAAAGACTACTAAACCAATGGTGATGAAACTCCGTATGTAGATAGCTGGAGACCTTTTTTTTTTTTGTGTGGAAACCCCCACGGGTCATCACCTCACCGGAGCTAAAGGTGAAGTGGTATGTCGGAATCGAACCGACTAAAACCACACGGTGTTCCGTCACAAGTGGGTCTATTGCAAGGGACCCGGGATACCCTAAGAAGAAAGGCTCCGGTAAAGATAGCTGGAGACCTGGATTAACACATAGGTTACTTTTAGTCCTGATATTTCCACGACATCTGGACTTACACGGGGGAAACCGCGGGGTGCAGCTAGCCTTTAGTAAATATGAATATCACTAACGAAAGTGGTTATTTTAGGCAAACATGCAGCTAACTTCTTCATGGAAAGCGATCGCCTTAGTAACTAGGGTTGTAGCGCACGCTTTGCCAACTTTTTTTACCTTGTTTTGAAGTATCTCATATTATTTAAGCGGCAGTCACTTATTGCATTTGATATATTGATATTTGATGCATTGATATTACAAATTGCAGAATGACCTCAATACCATGGTGTAAAACCATGGTATGGAGGTCATTCTGCAATTTAGGGGCATTCATTCCAATTCTTAATAGCTTACGACTGCTCGCGTAAAATTCATTTTTCTATCCCTCGAAAAGTTCCTTTTTTTCGTATCAAAGGTACCCTATGTCAATTTCGTTACCCCTGGTAACGTGTATGCAAAATTTGATGACGCGGTTCAGTACCTAGCAGAGCAGAGAAAGCCTAAGAAACAATCAATACAAACTCACTCTTGTATTTATTTCTCACTAGCTGCGCCCCGCGGTTTCAACCGCGTAAGTCTCGATCCTGTTGGAAAATCGGGATTAAAAGTAGCCTATGCGTTAATCCAGCTATCTACATATCAAGTTTCATCGCAATCGGTTTAGTAGTTTTTGCGTGAAAGATTAACAAACATCCATACATCCTCACAAACGTTTACGCTTATAATATTAGGAGGATTCATATTAGTCAGGATTTTATTTGCGGTAGGTAGTGGTTGTAGGTATGTAAGGTATCGAATGAAAATCTTTTTAACAAAAAATTAAACCGATGAAAAGAACCAAAAAAGGAAAAAATAAATAAACTTTAAGTCTTAAGTATTGAGCTTATTTACATAAACTATAAAATTTTATATAAACTTGTTTTGAGTCGGCGCCAAACAACAAACTGATTAGTTATGAAAATTTTATATGTACCTACGTAAGTAATTAATCATTTTATTATTTTGGCGCCGACTCAAAATAAATTTCATAGTTTATGTAAATAAGCTCAATACTTAAGACTTAGAGTTTATTTATTTTTTGCTTTTTAGTTCTTTTCGTCGGTTATATTTTTTATTAAATAGATTTTTATTTTTTGATTTTTTTTCATCAGCTCAGCTACATGAAGTGATGATTTCTACACGCAAATACCTGATAAAGTAATGAAAAGTAAACAGAAACACTATTCGTTCCTACAATTTTCGAGGGTTTCTCTCAATTTTATCAGGATCCCATCATCAGATCCTGACTTCCTTGATATGGGACCACCCTTGAGGTATACCATATCCAACAAAAAAAGAATAATCAAAATCGGTTCATAAATAACGGAGTGAGGGCTGAACATACATAAAAAATATATATATACGGTCGAATTGAGAACCTCCTTTTTTTTTGTCGGTTAAAAAAACAGCTTCTTAACTACTTTGATACTTTTGTGCGAACAAGTTGTTCACAGTAAGCAAGAAATCCTAACTAAATTTTCTTACTAAAGTGACCACAAAAAGCTATTGAATCCCTTTCAAAAAGGCAATTTCAAAGAACCTAAAGCTGCTGTTTATTTATACATGAGACATGTTGATTTTATTTAACTAAATCACATGTGGTTTGCACACTGTGCGTAGATTATTTTTGAATTTCCGACTAAAAAGTAATGTACATAACAAGTAATTAAATTTATTTTCCTTATATTCTGAGACGGTAAAATAAATTTGCTAATGTAAAGTTATTCTTTAGTGAAATGCTAAAATAAACGTGAAATAAATCACACAAAACGTATTATATTTAAGATTTATAACATTAATGAAACAATAACAGAACATTGGCTTAGTATAAATAACTAAAAATAATGTAATTCACAATACGTGGATTGCGATTTCGTCAAATAACGAAAAAGCTTACGCGTCAATCAGAATGGTTGTTACGGTTAAAAGTGCGAAGTAAAAGAGCGCCATCTATTGTCTGTTTATTGTTTTTCTATAATTCAATCAGTCCTATCGCTCTTATTATAACCATTCTTTTCAAGTATACATATATTGCATGAAGTTAATGTAAACGTTATCGAAAACGTAAAAATTCGCGTTCAACACTAAAAATTGCGTGCAACTCATGAGCATTGGGCATTTCTTATCAGCCAGGGCCGGGGTACAACCAAGGGCACTAAGACAGTGGTGTAGGGTCACTACGTAAAGAGCAAAATATTGCTATTTTTTTGCAAAACTCTCGTAAATTGCGGGTATATGAGATGTGGGTATATGTGAGTTACGAGTTCGTACATAATAATCAGGCTGAGGCGTTTGGTTTTGTGACGTTAGGAAGCCAAAGTCATGTTGGCTAGGAATAGTTTTTTTTAAAGGTGATATAATAATATGACTCTAAGTGCCTAGTGCGATTTTTTTTACATATTCATATCATTTCAATGAAGAGTGGCAAAAATTATGGAAGTGCAATTATTCAGATAGACACCAGATGGCGTAAGATAAGCGCAATACACACCAAATAATAAGAATAATCTTTATTAACACAATTAAAAGTATATACAGTTAACAAAAATATAAATTAAAACATTATGGTAAAACAAACTTAGTAGAATGCGATGCGACAGATTATTTAGTTAAGAAAATGTTAACAAACGTATCGATAAGAGACCAAAACCGCCGACTCGCCGTCACAAGCCGCCGACATAACCCGGCGGTTGATATGAAATCCGACTTGCAATGAATGAAGCCGCCAATTAGCCCGTCGACAAAATGTTACCGACATAGGTCAGCGCGCGGCAGGTCGGCGGGTTTAGTGTGTATTGCGCTATACATTTCGACGAAAAAAGTAAAAAAATCACACTATGTACTTACTTGAACACACACACACACACACATGCACACACACACATATACACACACACACACACACACACACGCACACACACACACACACACACACACACACACACACACACACACACACACACACATTTTTTAACCGACGAAAAGGAGGAGGTTCTCAAGTCGACCTTTTTATTTTTTATGTATAACCACACATAACTTTTCTCAGAATTTTGTTCAAATTTTTATTATTCGGTAAATTCCATAAATTTACCGAAAAATGTTGCTGCACATTTCGATTGCAGTTTTATTAAAATATATTTTTCTCAAAAACTTTTGCGCTCGTAAAATAATGTAATAAAGCCCGAACAAGGATTCAAAAACTCGATATCATTTGGCATTAACGGGCATGCCTTATAAAGACATTAACAACTTTCGTTCACACCTGATAATGTCTCAGAAGCTTATCTCGTGGCAACCCTAAGCTGGCCCTCGTAAGTCGTAAATCCTGCGGCACACGAACCTGATCTGGGCGCCAAAAAATGTACTAAAAAACGACGCGAGATTAAAACTAAAGACTATTGTTCCTTTTGTACAAGATCCCGACGATTCGAGTGGAGAAATTCTCTGTCCCTTCATGCATAAATTCATTGTCGGTTTTGTGGCAAGAGACTTGTATAATTAAACGCTTAGAAGATTTAGATAACGACAGAAAAGCCTTCAAATACTGTGCAATCTAATAACAAATCAATACCTTTGATATAAAGCATATTTTACCTCGTTGATAACAAGTTTTATTTTAAAGTTTTTGCAAACAGTAGCTTTTGGATTGAGTGCACGCGATTTCATCGAAATTTTCGCTTTTGGTTTCGAGTTGTGTTTATTTGTTTTTGTCGTTACGTCCCGTTCGGTAATTTTCTAAAGCTCTTTGTTGAAGACAATGTTTAGCTTTTAACTCAGCGGTTTAACAAACAGAACTAGCGAGAACAATTTGATAGAATAGAGTTTCATAGAAAGCTTTGGTCTGGAGTGAATCCTGTTTTCGTTGTTCACTAACCAAATTTTAGGATGTTGTGTTACGTTTAAATAGTTTGTAAAAGTTGATTTAAAAGTCAAATTTAGTTCAGTAATTGGTACACAAATCTCCTCTCAACGTACATATATTTATTTTCACTGAAGCGTAAGCTAAATGTAAATTAAAAAAGGTAACATTTGTTTATAAATAAATATATGAAATCAAAGGCCTAGTTATTAAACGCTTCACTGATAAATTAAATACAGTATGTTAGTCTGGTGACTGCTAATCTTCCGTTATTCTAAAACAAAAGTTTGATGGTCAGTCCTGATTTCTGAATCCATTAAAATAGTCGTAAAAAGCGCAGTGACGTGATCGATTGAAAGCAATCAAAACGACGACGCCACTAAACGACAAAACCTCGTAGTTGTCGCAAGTTGTGACTCAAGTACCAGGACATCATGAGTTTACAGGGGAATGTGGCTTAATGTCTTCACGACTATACGGTTGAGTGTGGTAATATTTTTAATTTTAGCTTAGTGGTTGATGAATTTAATAGGTAATTAAATTTTAAGAATATTAAAAGTTATGTATTAAAATAAAAAAATCCAACTAAAATAATAATTGTTGAAGAACTTTTTTACACGGTACAATTTGACGGTTTGTCTTATTGTAAGCGGGTACCGCAGCGCAGTGTGGTATCAGTTGCGTTGGTAGTTGTGCAGGAACTTAAAATATTGTTTCTGTATTTTGTTTGAACCACTGTCCTGGCCTAACATACCTAAATTAAAATAGCTTCTATACCTCTCAATACAACTCGCATTATAACTACTACATGGAGAGGGCTCGTCTTTCTTTATTTAGGTATCCTTATAATGAGTATATTGTAAACATGAGATGTTTATTCTGTAGATAAGATGTTGATAATTATTATTATTAAACTTGTTCAGACTAATCTGTTAAAAGAAAACTATAACTAGTTGTGTTCAAGTTTTGAGTGTATTAGGAACATACCTACTATAAGGGAATTACAGTGGACCATGAAGTATTTTTTTAGGCTGAACGATCATAATAATTTACATATATAAAATGTTAGTATATTCGCATTCCTAGGTATAACCACATCAAACTAGAGCCTGTTTCTTTTTTTATATATTGTAGGGGCTAACGAGCAGACGGATCACCTGATGGTTAGTGACTACCGTCGTCGCCCACAGACACCTGCTACTTAAGAGTCACAAGTGCGTTGGCGGCTTATGAGTTGGGAGTACGCTCTTTTCTTGAACGTTTGTAGGTCGTATCGTATCGGCGATAATTTGTTGCAGAGATTTGAGACAGGTTGACTGGCCTAGTGGTTAGTGACCCTGACTGCTATGCTACAGGTCGTGGGTTCGATTCCCACCTGAGTCTGGGTGTTCTTTGTGTCCGTTGTTTGTATGGTTTTAAAGGCCCCCGCGACACAGGAGTCATTCCTAATGCGGGAGTTGTCTTTTAAAAATAAAAATTGGTTGTGCGAGGCAAAAAGTTTCTGGAGAACCGCACAGTGGTGGATTGCCAATTATCAAGGTGATAGGGATGATAGTTTTGTCGCGTTGAACGATGAAGAAACTTTGTAATTTTATGGTAAGGAAATAATAAAATGATGATAAAAGTACTAAGATTGTCAAAAGTTTTTCGGAGATCGTCATACAAAACAAATGCTATTTGTTAGTACCCTAAAATTAGTTTCTACAGCTTTGTGTTCCGATAAGTGTCTTCGATTCTCTCTCTGTTTGCATCATTTTAAATTATCACATAAATTATTTCTAGAGACGCCAATTGCAATGTATGGAGAAGTAGGCGACACTCATCGCAGACGCAAACATACAAAACGTTCATACAAAAGCAAAAACAACAACAAAAGAATAAATAGTTTCATAAAAAAACATTGAAGACCGTTTTCTTGCGAATCTTCGACAAACTGGTCATGTCGCAGTCCGAAAGTGTGTACCAGGAGTACAGGTTCAAATGGCGGTCTTTCGATAACCATGCAATTTATTTTGCGGGTGGTCCGTAGTCAGATTTCAACAGTATCTTTGCAAACTGATATTATGAAGTTTTATCGTTAAACAATAAACTATTAAGTCTTTGTTCAACGACACGAAGATTTTTGAATAAGCGGGCCAGCTACAAATACACGGTTACATACGTTTTACAACCGCATTTCGTAAGTCGTTTTCATTTGCGTCGTCATAAACCGTTGAAATAGACCTTACCTATTGCAGGAGTAGTTTAGAAAATCTAACTTTGTAGAAAGTAGAAATTAAAAAACTATGATGGTTAAAAAGGAGGTTTATAATATACCTATGTATATAGGCTAATTTTTCACAGGGATTTCCTTTTGAGTCCCCGCCGTTAGGACCCCGTGACAGAACACCGTGTGGTTTTAGTCGGTTCGAGTCCGACATACGACCTTGCCGTTGACCCCGGTGAGGTGATGACTCGTGGGGGTTTCCACACGAAAAAAAAAATGTATAGGCTGATTTTACTACGGACATATTTGTGAATTTTACATCGCCATATTAAAAGCTAAGTCACAGCTTGATAGTCAAACACCACTCACTTATAAGTCCGTCGTTATGTCTGGTGAAATAATTGAGCAGCATTTTAATATTGGGTCGTAAGTATTCTAAAATCCCAAACAGCAGCCATCTGGAAGGCAACGCTAATACAGGAATTCTATCTAGATTATCTAGATAATTATATCTAGAAAATCCTAATACAGGAATTTTAATTATACAACAGTTAAAATACCTATCATTATTTTGAGTTGATATTTAAAATATTTTTTTTATTAACATCCCAAAAATTTACCGTTTAAGTTTTTTTTTACGATATTTTGCTACTACCTCGATATTATAAACACTGAATACAACATTATTTTACTACAAAAATAATGCATTTTATTGCAATATCTATTAGCCAGTGACAGCGACGCGCGACGAGTTCTACTCGTTTGCCTGGCGCACTCTTAATTTTTTTACAAATATCATAATAGCATAAATATCATAATAGTCAAATATTTTTTGTCTTTGGTAAGAGAAATTTATTATGATTTAGTTAGTACTCTAAAAAAGCATGTTTAATTATTGTTACTTCAATGCCGAAAACTGCATTCGTCTTTACGTGATTAAAAATAGGAGAATTAATGATTTGTCTAAGAATATAAGCCTTTTAAAATATTATTTTCAAATTGCATAATTAATAAAGGTACTTCTACTATGAAAAAATCTTAAAATTCAATAAAAGGAACAATTTGCTGTAATACCGTAGTTAATCCCAATAACCCTGAAATACAGTTAATCTCATTGTTTGAACAAAAAAAATTTAGTAAACCTAGTGCTTACAGATCTCTTTGAGTATCTGGCGTCCTGGTCATTCTAGATACAAACGAGTCAGGCTTAGACTGAGCGATCTGGTCTAGACTTGTTTCTCAGCGCGCGACGTTCAAATTACGTAGGTACGTACGTCTACGTGTGCAGAGTTTGTATTGTACGTAATCCCCACCCCCACAATGTAAGAACATAATAACAACAAAGTTTTTAATTTTAATACACAATTTTTTTTGTCAATTTAATAAATTAAACATGAAATTATTAAGAACTAATTGTGAATACAAATTCTATAAAGTGTAAAACTTTATACAGAATTGAATTAACATGACAACATTTATTTTACTAAAAGTATAAAATAATTATTCAGGGTTGCCCGATTTCAAGGTTCAAGGAATTCAAGGAATTACAATAATTTACTCTCTGGATATAGCGGTATTTGTACTATTTAGGTATACCTACTGATTTTCGTCGAATTTCGAGCACCGCTGCACCGGGGCGAGTACAAGTTATATTTAAATTACAGGTTTGATCACTTTGATCAAAGATAAGACATATATGCTTGGGTACATCTTTATAAATTCCGACGAAATTTATATAAATCCATACATGTGTGTGATTCCCTTTAATGCTCCACATCGTTCTGCTTGTTATTTAAGGCAAAGTTTATATCTAGGTTCATTAAAATAACATGCTATTCGTTACTAACAATTATATAATTTATAAATAATTAATTAATGATGAATTTCGAGAAAAAAGTAAAAGTGAAACCCGGTATTGGTAAATTCGCGTATGACTGCTCTAATAAGAGTTTATGTTTGTCGGTAATTTCGCCCTCACTGAATGAAATTACATTAAGACATGAGGTATATTGTATCCTGGTACAGGATACAATATATCTATAAGTCTCTAAAAAACGGTGGGATCGGGGGCCTTGTTTTGGATACATATAAAAGAGTGCATACCCTAGGAAAACCTTTTTAAATTATATGTTTGCACCATAACTAAAGTTACTACTCCTACGGATTTCTTTGATCCTAATAGAAATACTACTTATTCTCAGTTCTGTGTGCCCAATTATGAAGTAAGGATCTGGGAAAGTACCTACCAAATCATTTTTAATTGAATTTATAATTTTAGATATTGTATATTTACAATCAGGAAATGATTGATGATGAAAATAATGACTTGGTAATAAAAATAAATTGGCAGTACGCAGGTTAAGATATTGATAATGTAATAAATATTATAGGTAAACTGATTGCGCTGATAAAACTAAGTTTATGGTTTCCGCCATTTGTTTATTTTCATAAATATTATCCCATAAACACAACACAATCATCTTGGTGATGCTCTTGTCAATATTACAAATCAGAGCAAAACTGACTCTATGGCGGTTAAATTCGGTTTAGTTGAATAAACATGAGCATAGACAAAACAAAATAATATATAACAACTAACGGTGTACAATAAAGCTTATTTATCATTAGCTGCGCCCCGCAGTTTCACCCGCGTAAGTCTCGATTCCCTGAGAATATCGGGATAAAAAGTAGCCTATATGTTAATCTAGGTCTCCAGCTATCTACATACCAAGTTCCATTGCAATCGGTTCAGTAGTTTTTGCGTGAAAGAGTAACAAATATCCATACAATCCATACATCAACATAACACAAATAAACTGGACGTGTGTAACTAGATGTAGCCATTTTCACTTAATTTTTAAATTTGTAAGACATATCCTTTAAAAGTTGTAGCATCTGCAACTTCTGCAAATTATAAACTGTCAGTATTCCAAATTTCCCTTGAATGTGAAAATTTAAGTAGGGTAAACTATAGATCCATAATTTGGTTTTTTGACTTGTGACACTATTTGAGCGGAGGTGCGATATATAGATAAAAATATTAATTTTTACAATTTACGACTGACGACAATTCATGACATAAGATAATGCGTTATCTTTTTAATATTCAATTGTTTGAAATTCTCGATTTCTGTTATTTACTTAGGGACTTTTAGAAGCTCACATTGCTCACCTACATACATAGGCGCACAAAAAAAAAAAAATAATATAAAGATCTAAAAAATGTTTGCCCCAATTAGTATTGCGATATTTTCCTTGACCGTCTCTCTATACAATTTATTTTCTATTTTATTTTCCGTTTGGGTCTAGAAAGCGTTATGTAATATACCCATGAGTTAAAGATATTATACTATTATGAAGGCAACGTAAAGATTATTTATAAACAATTTCTCGTCTATAATATACACTGCCCACAACTTTATTTGAAAGTTCAGTAACTGACGGCAACCATATCTAGTCGAAATTGGTCAAGGACAATAACAATCGTTACCAAGACGAGTGAATTACTAGGGAAACAGTGATTGAGAGCATTAGAATGCTTACGCAGGGTTATCACCGCTGAAAAACGTTTCCATTGTTTATTTAAAGTCGCATATCTAAAGAAATTCTTGTAAGAACTGCATGTGAAATATTTATATCATAAATATAGTATAAGTTACTTATCTAATATTCGAACATTAAGTAAAGTAAGTCTAGTTAAAATTCATCACATCATATAATTTGAATTGTAAAATAAATAATACCTAATCTGTGAAATTATAGTTTGAGATTTGAGCAAGACACGGGATTACATAATAATATATGAATTTAAAACGAATACCTAACTGTATTTCTATTTCATAATCAAATTTATTCTGAACTTATTGCATACGATCTTAAGCTCTTTTTGATCAAGATTGATTAAAAAGCTCTGATGGATTGTTTTTTTTTTGTGTTTCATGAAAGATTTTATCTGATAATTTCTTTCTGTGTGGATTTTATTTCATGACAACCCTAGCCCTTTGAAGGGTGTGTGGCAACGCGTGGGTGCTGACGTGTATGTTTATAGATCGTTACATTAATAAACTATTAACAAAAAGGGAATGTTTGTTTAATTAAAAATATCGGGCACAAGTGTTTAGGTTAATACCAAGGTTGTTCTTTAAAGCTAGTAGATTTTTGATTTTAAGGCGATTTATATAATATCTAACATATTTGTATTTGATACCTGTCTATAATTATGTATTGGCCTTAAAATACTAAAAATTAACTGCAATTGTCATTAACTTTACCATTGCAGTGTAAAGTCTAAAAGAAAGTGTTGTTTAAGCCATGTGCATCTTTTGTAAAGTTTAAGTAAATAATAATACTTGCAGTAACGATATAATAATTTTATTGCCAAAACGACTACGATGTAGTAAGTTCAGAATTAGTAGAAGGGCTTTCAATGGCCAGTTAACGAGTGTGTCGACATAAACTTATCCCAGTTCGGTATGTGGCGTTAACGGCTCGGAGACTAGCTTTCAGACGGTTAAAACATGTTTCCGCGTGCAATATACAGGTTCACTGCTTGGCCAGTGTATTGTGCAAATAACTGTCAAGCTTTCGGTAATTGCTTCTATCATTTCCTGAGTGCCTGGTATTGGATCTTTGTGATGATGAACACGTGATTTGTGTGTGGTTGGTTATTCATTTCAATAAAAATTGTTTGATTATTGCTTGTTCTTGACTGTTGCATAATATACTAATTAATAAGTAAATCAATTTTAATTATCTCCAGTTTATACGTTTCGCAGTTCATAGCTGTCATGTTTTTTATAGGTACGACTTAGTTGTCAAAAGCACTCGGCCGCCTGATAGTAATCGATTACCTACTTGATAATCGCCGACATTATGAAATACTTACCCATAAAATGGTTCAGCAGCGTTTTTGATTTTTCATCATTAATACTTCGCTTTTCAAAGTTATAAATTTAAAATTAAAATACATACCATAATCAAAAATCCCTTTAAATATTCGAAAAGAGTTGATGTTCTTCCAACACGCTGAACAGACTTTCTTCAATTATAGCTTAGAATACTTTCGATCAAATCATCTTCACGAGTTCAGTGCTTTTTCCCCATATCAAAAGTACACAAACGTGCCTAAGAAGTTTTCACTTCAAAAACTCTATCAAAATCGGTCCCTCCGTTTAGGAGCTATAATGCCACACAGATACACACGTTAAATTAACGTATAACGCCATACTTTTGGGGTCGAGGATTAAAAATAATATATTCTAAAATATAAACAGACTACTCGTATCATATATTTTCGGTTTATTGTTCAGCACGACTAATGTTTTTATTGCCTACTTAGCAATGTTCCTAGGTTGACATTTTCATTAGTTTGCTCAGGAGAAATAACTATTTTATGTACTGTTCTGTAACGTAAAGCATGAATTTAAATCTTTATACTGCAGGGTGACTATTGTGTTTAGTAAATTAAAAAATTACGCAACTCTATTTGCGTATGACAAGGACCATTACTTTCTCCTTAATGAAAAACGCAAAACATATCTAAGCTAATATATGTATAAATTCAAAATAAAATTATTAAAATTATTTATTATTTTAATTAAGCCCCTTCGGATTACAGACCATTTTTATACAAATTCAATCAAGAAGACAATTCAAGAAAGTCATTAGTCTTTAATTAGTTATTTACAGCTTAAATTGACTTCATTAGTTTTAAAATACAAATCTTTGTATATCCCTATTTTTTTTTTTATAACTTTGTAGTTTTTATAAATATTAATAACCATATATTCACTAACACTCAGACAGTTATCGATTCGCGCAACTCCATAATAGTTTTGGAACAATGTAAATTAACTAAAACGTGTTTACATAAATAATTATGTAAGAAACAAATAATTATGAAATTTTGCCACATGCAGTAGTAATTTCCGTAATTATGTCAATATGTAAGTGCCCGACGACAACTGTCATAGATGATGGGAGCGTCCTGTGTCTAGGCGCGAACGCAGCCGGGGCCCACATGTTGTCACATTAGGGGGTGGACATATGCACTTCTAATAGGGTTGTCTAGCTTTATCTAGGAACTAAAAAGAAAGACACTTAAAGGTATTTTAAGGATAATTTATTTTTTTCAATCATTTAGTTACTTAATAAAAAGGTAAGATGGTACATTGACACTGTCTAGATAGTTACATCATGAACATATGTTGTAAACATACTTTTGTAGTATAATAAAAACAATTCTTAGCTAACAGACCGTAATACATTTACATAATTTTATCACCAATAACTCGACAAGCATCAATCTCAATTAACTGATTGTGGGGCAGCCCTATCGCAGTTTACCAACAATGCGCGCTAAATCACCCGCAGAGCGCGGCTCGGGCGCATGCGTTTGACATGCCGCGTTACGTTTAACGACACATTCACGTCTTCCTGGCCTTTCGATATGTTCAGATGCGATGGTAGAGCCGGCTAAACCTCTATCTCTTACTGTGCGCCTGGTACTTTCGTAGACGATTCGAAAGTGGTAATGACAAAAAGTGTTGGAAAATATTAATAATAATCATATTTTTTTCTGAACCTTTTCTAGGTTAAAAACTACTGTTAATAACGATGTAATGAATGACAAATGGATTAGGAACAAAAAGGTGAAATTCTTCTGGTTATCCCTAACAATATCTATTTAGTAAAAAAAATCTTCGTTATATCAAATACTAGCTGTACCGAGATTGCGTAAGTCCCGATGCCGTGAGAATATTGTAATAAAAGTAGCTTATGTTAACACATAAGCTACTTTTATCTATTTTATCCAGGTCTCCAGCTACATACCAAGTTCGCAATCGGTTCAGTAGTTTTGGCGTGATAGAGTAACAAACATCCATAGATCCTCACAAGCTTACAGGTTTATAATATTAGTAGGATACCATAGTGTTGTATATGAAGGTGACCGCGGGATGTCGCTTTTATACTAAAACTAGCAGTTCCCGCGCGGCCTCACCCGCTTGCACATATTTATTATATATTTTACACCCTAAGTCTTAATCCAAAATAAAAGTAGCCTAAGTTACTCCTTATAACACCAGCTATCTGCTAGTGAGTCTCGTGGAAATCGGTCCAACCGTTTCGGAGATCAGCCGGAACAAACAGACAGACAGGCAGACGGAGAGATAAAAATAGAAAAAAACTGATTTTTAGGCATAGGTATCGTGCAAGTAACTGTATGAGCTTAAAATCCTATTATTTTGATTTTACTAACAGACACTTAAATTTTATTTATATGTAAATAAATCAACTGCTGACATAAAATAGATGATTATTTTTATTTTTTTATTTTTCCTGTTTATTACTTATTTTTTAAATGAAACTAGCGAGTAATCTTGTGACAATTGACTAAAAGTAAAAAAAAATCTTGTAAATACTATTTTACTAATGATTTGTCTGTTGTTGGGTTAGTATAATAATCTAGTAGAGTTGGAAAATACGATGAGTCTATTATACCGGTCGTCATACTCATAACAAATGTAAAAAGACGTACAGGAAATCGCTGTAAGACTTTAACTATACTTTATCAGAAGCATTTCGCTGCAATAAATTTACCACCAAATTACTATCCAATAAGTAAAATAAATTTCTACACGAAGAAAATTATTAGTTAACTCCGCGCGGAGAATTTCCACAATGTACTTTCGCTATCGGCTAGTCCGTTGAATCGTAAATTTGCCAGCCAAAACAATATTTCACACGTTCAGTAAAACAAGCTGCACGATAATTTCAACACAGTAATTTTATTTAAAAGAGCTAAGCTAAGAAAGATAATGATAGCTTCCTTGTATGCAGACCTTTCAAAGGTTACTTTGTTTTTGTAATACAGGCATAGATTTTTTAAGTGAAAAGTTCTTAAGGCACGTGCAGTTTTGCTATGGGGAAAAAGCACTAAACTTTTTACCGTCACGCTAACATTACATATTTAGATTCACTAGAGGGCGCTAATCTAAATATTGAGTTATGTCAGCTCCTTATTAATTAATCTTTCAAAATATAATTAGTTTAATAAAAGTTAAAACAATAGACTAATTTGTCTGTGGAAGTGTTATCTTTACTTTAATAAACTTGTGAACTAAATACGTAGTGACAAAATTAACGACACGAAATATCCAGGGAAACCGGAATCTGTATGTACTTATGATGATGTCACTAGTAGATGGCATCACTTTTTGACTTTTGGTATGGGGAAAAAGCACTGAACTCGCGTGACCGTCACGCTCAGATGACATATATTGTCATAATGACATATATATGTGTAAATGTATATAGTGTGACCCTGACTGCTGAGCCAGAGGTCGTGGGTTCGATTCCCACCTAAGTCTGGGTGTTCTTTGTGTCCGTTGTTTGTATGTTTGTAAAGTCCCCCGCGACACAAGAGTAATTCCTAATGCGGGAGTCCTACGACTGACAATTTTTTTTTCTCCTAGTAGCACAAAGCACTAAACTTCGAGTTTTATTTTAGAACTGTTTCCTTCTTCAGATCTTCTTTAATAGTAATTAGTAATTCGCGTAAAAGAAAAATCTGATATTCCTTGTCTCATAAAAAAAACAAAAGCACCTTTGCTTTTATAATAGCCTTGTATCACAACACAAGTATTAAAGCAAGCATAAAAGAACTCAGAACCCATACGAAGTAGTCACGAATATCACCCGTAAGTACACTCCTATAGACGCCCAAAGGCCGTCTTTTATCTCAACATTACATTAAGACTAACGCAATACTTAATCTCACTGCATGTGAGTTTAAAATAAAAAGTAGGTAAGTGGTTTACCTGCAAAAGGGCATACAATTTAAAATCGACCAAGGTATTTATATCACTTGAGTTCATATGCAGCCCTTGACATCTTCGTAGTTACTACTATCCTGGTACAAGTTACACGAAATTTACATGTTCCCTCGGGAACTACGGGGGCGTCGCCACTTACATCGTAGAGATAATTTTACGAGGGGAAAGGAACAAAATAATATCGTGTAACGTAAATACAAACATGAGTATTTAATTATGATTATAACATCTTGTAACATTTACAATATGTTTGAAAAATTGTACAAGAAGTATTTTGTTTATTTTAGGAATTTCATTGAAGCAGTAAAAAGAGAATAGTTAAATTACATGGAAAGTATGTAGGCGTTTTAATTACGTGTATTAGGATTTAATTGACTATCTTGTTACCGGAACCTTTGTTAGAGAAGGATGTTGCGTAGGTTGTAATTGGGACTTGTTCTTATAAAGGTAAACTTTCTCCAAAAATACTGGATTACTTAATTAAAAGCGTCTCTGTTTTGTTTTAAAAAAATAAGGTGACGCTAGTTTTAAAAATCAACAGGACTGCCCTACTAGTGCGTTCTTTTTCAATTTCGTAGGTACTTATAGTATTTTTTTAAATAAGTATTACACTTTAAAAAATTACGACCTTGAAATAAAAGAAAAAGTATGTCAATTTCCATCCATTACTCTTTACTTCAGTTTAGTTCCATGAACAACAGTTTGTCTTTGCAATAAGTTTTATTATGACGATTAGTTTCCATGTTTCCTTGGTTACCCACGACAAATAATTGATGTAGCGGAATATAATTTATCTGCATTCTATCATTATAGTAATTTATTACTTCGTACCTTTTAATATCTTTCTGCAATAATATTATAGCTTGATTAAAGTCCGATGACTTAATAACCGTCGTGTTGAATACAGTAGCAAATTGAATAGTAGTCAACTCCCTAAGATGGAATTAGAGTATTCACTCCACAGAGATACACATTGAGTTTCCATTAGCTAATCTAAGCAAAAGAGTTTATAGAAATTGCTTTAGACCGAATCATTTGTAAAGATACACGATTCATCAAACACCTAATTGCAATCAATGTAATTTTATTATAAAAAGGAGATATTACCTAATGCTGCCCACAGAGAAAAGAGAATGATTATAATATATTTTATTTCACAGCTTACAGCTTACAGCTTACTTACTACAGCAGTCACAGCTCACTTTACCCACAGCAGTGATAAATAGCTCTTAAACATAAAAATAAGCAACATTAATCATCCTATTAATTATTATAAATGCCTTTCAAGCACACTCTGTATGAAAGATGAGATCGTATGAGGGTGTTGATCACAGAACTGAGAATATGTAATCATTGTTGTGGTGTTGATCATAGAGGTAATATTATACTTTTTACATAGCAAGTACGTCTATGGTGTAGTTATGTAATACTAATTGTATAGGTACCTATTATATAGCACTAGTTTTTTTAACTAGCAAAGGAAGCAAAACCCGCCGCAATTCTTCGTTGAACCTTCGGGAACCCGCTTGTACTAGTAGAACATAAATGGCTAGAAGATAATAAGTTAAATTATTATTCATAGACGTGATACACGTCACGTAACCTGTTGGACCTGGACCTAAACTTCATCCATCAGTTTTCATGGCTGTCCGACAGTGTGATTTTTATTTAAATAGCTTAGTTTAAATTCTAGTTTAAATATTAAACAGTAAAGCTGGGTTTGATGGTCTATTGTTATTTTTCTACATGACCAAGCTTGGCACATACTAATGGTGACTGTGAGTCCTATTTTAGAATCCGCATTTTTTTTTAATTTACGTATGTCATACAATACAAAACAAAGGACTACAAGTCTGAGTTGGTTTGACTCTGAAATACTGAACATTATTAGTAAAGCACTGTCTTTCAATTATAGACTTTGAGTAGTCAATTCCAAAAAATTTTTTTTTTTTTTTTAAATCACGAACGTTCTAAAATTTCTTAGCGCTATTATTATTAATTAGGTATTAACGGGGTCTACCATACGACCCTAAAATATGAGTAAAGTAATTTTTTTCAGCGACTGACTGTCAATTTGACCAGGTCGTCGGTTTATCTACCGGGGAAACATACCGCGTTAGATGTCCGATGTAATCAATACAATTGCGCTCTGTCCATCTGCCCTTATCTTAAAATCAATCAATAGAAAAAGAACTGTATGGTTTGTTTATCAAAGTTAAATTTTATTTCTCAAGTCGTAAGTTAAAGATTCTAATTGCTGGTTCAAATTCGTCGTTGAGCACACTTGTGAAGAAGCTTGTGAGAAATTTATGGGAAACTCTATCTATGGAAATGTTGATAAATAACTAAAGTAACATACTTAAGTCATACGTAGTACCTCACATTTACATTTTTTTTACTACTTTAAAGAGCCGACTGGCTGACTATGAATTTTTATTATCCAAATAATCTTATTACTTACTAATAGCCTTTAATGTTTTGATTTTCACTAGGAATTTTCTGTTAGAATGTCCTGGCACAAGTAACGTATTTTTGTGTCTAAACGTAAACCGAATTTTCACAAATAGATTGATTTAACATAAGAACTTCTAAATTATGGCACTTAAACTGCCACACACTCATACTATTTTATACTTATTTTCTTGCAAATACCAACAACAGTTAACAAAACAAACTTTTGGGAGCCATAAAACTTTGTTTTCAACTTTCCCCGTATTAGTCTCGCATTTCCCAACGCATCGATCCATATCCTGTCTCTTTCCCACTTATGAAGCTCTGTCACAGTCACGCTATTAAAATGAGCTCTTACGATATTCTATGCGCCTGGTAGTTGCCGGGCGTTAGAGCACCGCACGCCCGCACCGCGCACACATGCGCACTTCATTCTCATCCATTCACCAATCCTATGCCTCCATTCATGTAGCTGTCACAACCATGCATGTATTACTTACTTACTTTCCTCACAGCCAACGCAAGTAACTTTGCAGTAAATTTATAAAATCTCATTTATTCTTACCGATTACATTGCACTGCCAATAAAAAGCAGTCTAGAAGTTCATTTGAAGTGTAAAATGCTCTACATATTCAAATAGGTTTATAACAAGAGGACGTAAGCTTTATCAGTAAGAAAACAATTTAATTATTATAAAACTTACACTTAAAACCATACTCTTTGGTAACTACTCAGTAATCTGTGCTCCTTCTCCAAAGTCAGACCCATGGCCTTAAAAATTTAATTTAATTTTGTTACTTATTGAAGATAAGATTAGAGAATTAAAGTGTTTTGTGCTTTATTTAGCAATTCTTGGAATTTTTCTCAGTTTTAAATATGTTTATGAGTCAAATTCAAATAAAAAATTATACCTTAAAATTAAAATTATAAGTCAACAACTTTAGAAATCCTGACTTTTTCTGATCGTGAGGCCTTTAATATACGCAATTACTTTGATTTTAAACTAAAATACACACCAACTTAAGTAACGAATAAAAAAATATAAAGCGATATATGTACGCGTTTTTGAAGGAATATAATATTTATAATATGTTTAATATAGTTTATATTACAATATTTCTAAATAACTACAAAAAATTTTAATGTCGTATTCGTTATAAATGTCAACTTGTTATTTATTCCGTAAATTGTTAGCCTATGAAAACAGTGTTCATTCATGTTTGTGGTATTTTATCGGTGTCCCTTGTCATCAAGCTACTTTCTCGACATATATGTTTTCCTAGTACATCGGGTGACATTTTCGTTGGGACAATGACGTAACGTGACGCGATTACTTTATCGACCGACCGTGACTAGGGAAAGACACACAATCACACAAGTGAATGGCAGGACAGTGATCAGACATTCCTCTGAGGATTAGACTGTTATCAGTCAACGGAGTATCGGACACTTCAATTGGAAAGTTAAATTAATTTACAAAAAAAGGTCAAATAGATTTTTTATATACTAGCAGTTCCCGCGCATGAGCTTAAAAAAAAACTATAATTTTGACATTACAAACAGCCACTTCAATTTTATTTGTATTGATTTATACTAAAAAAGAAAAATTATCTGCATGTTTAAAATAAAAAACGAATCAAATGTTCATGCATTAACTACAGACACTAAACTTTACTTACTTTTTATTAAGTAAGATTTTGCGAATTTGCATGCAAATACAAACATGGTTTTACTGTTATGTAGTCAGTCACGTTCTTTGAGTCACATCCTGGCCCAGAGTGGCATGCAGCGGCGCGCGGCGGTAGCAACCGCCAGACAACGAACAACCATTATAAAGTTTGGGACGAATATTCAACCAAACAAGTGAACCCATTGTTCGAACCGATTTGTATTTCCGTCCACGAACAAAAAATTAAACAGCCCATGTGTGCATTTTACGCCAAGATTTGATTTTTTTTTCGCATTAAAGACTCAAGACATAAAATATCATGAGCAAATTTTGAAATGCGTCTTTTTCACAACTCACTAACCCTTTTATAGAGTCGTAACTCAAACATTTAGAGTTTTTATAGTACATCTGTCAAAACAAACGTGCCTATAATGGGGGGGGTATGGCGGGTATGGCGCAAACTATATGAAATAGCTTGGAAATGTTCACCTAAATTCTTCCCGTATACCAACCGTATACCCAACCGTATGGGTCTAAACGGTGTAATTGGTATTGGAAACACAGAAAGAGGCCGATGCACGGGAACTTGGTACATATCGAATTAGGCAAGTTAGCAGTCGAAGTTGTTCATTAAAAACTGTGTTTGTTTTGTGAATTTATTGTCATGTCTTATTAAAACAGGATGTTGTATATTGATACAGAAAAAAAAGTATTTTGTGAACTGTTTTTATATTAAACTACTTTCAAAAATGTATTTCTAAGTACGTTTTTATTTTTATTAAAGAATCGTTTGAATAAACTTATTGATCATCTCCAAAGGGCCGCAATAAAAAAGGGCACCTCCCCACTTTACCAAAAACTGGGTACGGCCATGGCGTGTTTTTGTACTAGTTCATAAAAGAAAATTATTTTCAACTAACAAATTTTTTTGTCAAAATCGGTTAAATACTTTTCACTTACGAACATATAAGTCAGTATATTTAGGATCAGGGAACAAAAACCCATAAAAGCGAAAAAAAATTGAGCATAATAAGGTGTGGTTTAAGGAAAGTTTAACAGCACCAGATTTGTGTTATGGTAACACAGGAAGAGTAAAGTCTTCCTGTGTTGTCATAACACAAATTCGCAACAAAGCTGCTTTTATGACACCAGGCAACACGTTGTGGTAATGAAGAAATCCCATTGAGTGGTATACTTAGAAGAAACGCTCTGTGTACTGTTTACTTTTTTATACAATGAACGTTTGCGTATATGTTGGGATCACAGACATCAAACATTCACATAAGAGGACTTTCATTAATTACGTGAGCTGAAAGGTTAAAGGCTAAAATGTTGAGTCCAATAGAGTTTTATCAAATCTCGTTTTAAATTGAAAATCTCACGTAAATTTTCAGCAATATTACCTTAATGTTGTATTATTTTTCAGCTTTATGAAAATAAACTGAATCCTTTAAATCCCGCCAAGGGAGAGGAGGGGTCTATACTTAAAGGAAAACAGTTCGCGTGATTAATGGATACCCCTTAATTAGCCTTTCTTTTCTACGCCATAGTCACTAAAACATTTTAAAAATAGTGTTATGCTATTTTTAGTAGCTGAAGCACTATTGCCCTAATAAATTATTTAATCGATGACGTACATAGTTACCTAGCTACCTAGCATGAGAAAAACTCCCAAGGGTTTTTTTCGGATTTATCATATAATAGACAACAATATAAGGAGTTTTAATCGTGGGAGTGTTATGGTTCGGCACGTATGGGCCAGCTCGACCGGAGTGATACCACGGCCTCACCGAAAATCGGCAGTGAAGCAATGTTATCATTGCTTTTCGCCGAGTGCGTGAAATTATCGGAGGCGCTATCCCTTCCCTCTCCCCCCCCTTCTCCTACTTTTCTCCTACTCCTGCCTTAAAGGCCGGCAACGCGCTTGTGACTCTTGAGTTGCAGGTGCCCATTGGCGGTGATAGTCATTTACCATCAGGTGACCCATCTGCTCGTTTGCACCCTGTACCATAAAAAAGAAACATTTTTTACAAAAAACCGTATTACACAGCAATATTCAAAGGCTCAATCGTAGGAGGTTGCGGTTGGTTGTAGTTGTGGTGTCATGCGAGAGTTTATTAGCATCGATGCCACCATTACTGTCCTACTTGTGCGCATACTTTAGCTTGTTAAAATTTTAAACCTAAATGCCTTTTTATAGCTTTAGAGTTTAGACTATTTCTTTCTGAAATTTGATTGGAATCAGTTCATTCGTTAAGTTGTGAAAAGGAAACAAACAAACATATATAGTAACTTTCACGTTTACTGCATAAGTTTGCTGCAATTCTGTAATACTCGTACCTACACAACGTATAGGGTCAATATTGTAGGGAAAGTGTGACCTGACAGAGGTACATGGCAATTACATCATTAATCGTGCGGGAACAGCATTTAATAAATTCACTTGTATTTGTATCTAGCTGGTTAGGCAACAGATTCGCTTCTACTCTCTCTCACACTCACACTTAATGTATAATAATGATGTGTGTAAGCTTTTAAAGAGATATTTAATACGATTTAAGGCGATTCTGTCGATAAAAAAACCGGCCAAGTTCGAGTCGGACTCGCGCACCGAGGGTTCCGTAAAATATTCTTATTATATGATGTAAATAAAAAATTACGGTTTTCGCAATTTTTCCTTTATTTGTGCTGTAAGACGTTGCTTCGTACCAAATTTCAAGATTCTGTGTTCACGGGAAGTACCCTGTAGGTTTTGATTCCCTTGTGAGTGTCGAAAACTTGCGAAGATTTGCGGCATAAACGGCTGTATCTTTTGATTGCGTTGACTTAGAAGTTTAATTTTTTCACAGCTCTAAGGGACAGTAGACCTAGCTATACACCTACCATCCTAATATTTATTTGCAAAATTTATGCTAAATATTTCGAAATAACACATATATAATTATTTTCTTCCTCCATAGGCTTCTTAAATATATTGTACATTGCAGCCCCTCTTTTCACCTATGTTTTCTCTATCCATCCAATGGTTGCCTGGAAGAGATCGCAAATTGCGATAAGGTCGCCAATTGTACATAACATTAGCTAGTAAGTAGATATAAGTAAAATATTGTAACCTATTTGTTTGTGTACAATAAAGAGTACATCTATCTACATCTATCTAGACCTGAGTATTTGATATAAATTCCAGCTTGATACCCACCCACGCGTTCCTGAGAAAAAAGGGTCTTGGATCCGTTTTTTCCCTTCGAGGTACGGAACCCTAAAAAAGTGCATTCACCCACAGCGTTCCTGAGAAAAAAGGGTCTTGGATCCGTTTTTTCCCTTCGAGGTACGGAACCCTAAAAATGTGCATTTTTATTACCAAACTTATCACTTTTCTACTCAAAGTATGAATAATATACATATATAAACAGTTATTATAATGTAATATTTTTCGTTTCAGGTAATAAATAAAACATTATTTTAAACAAAAACTAAGTTCGTAAGAAGTTAACAAGCAATTAGTTGGGTAAGTAATCATTTTTATATTTCTAATTGCTATGAAAAAAAAATCAACCATTATACTGATTAACACGATACGTATTGCGATTGCACGGATGGCGCAATGGTAGAAGTGGTAACCTCACCATTACGCCGCGCCGAGTGTTGTTGGTTCATCCCACACGGCACAAAAATTTGTGCGATCCACAAATAGTTGTCCCGGGTGTTCTTTGTGTCCGTTGTTTGAATGTTTGTGAAGCCCCCCGAGAATATTCCTGATATTAGTACTGCGGGAGTTGTTTTTTAAAGAAAATAAAATATATACAAATTAATATACATGTATATATTGGCCACTGCATCTAAAAGATGTTTGTTGCAAGGCTTGGGTATTGGTGTAAGGGTTGTTGCATCTCTTTTGGTAGCTGTAGAGTCCTACGAGAGCACGGCATTTTTTGCCACATCGATTACAACTCATTGTGAGTCTATAGGTGGTGATAAAGCACACGCCGAAGCCCTTTATGCTAAAGGTTGAACTGCCAGTCTTCGTCATTAATACTTCGGCGCCATGCAGGTTTCATGTTTTGTTTTCCCAATCCTCTGCCTTAATGGTTCAAGAAGGTTCCTCTTGCAAGAATCTTTAAATCTCAAGATTGGACGCCCAACATGCCTTTTCAGTATTACTTATCGGGTTTTTATACTAATACATATAAGTTATTTCATGACGTTGATTCCACATTCATATTAAATACTACAATAATATAGCAAATTCATCATCAACGTCTTCATGTTCTTTTCCTAAACCTTTTTGGGGTTGGAGAAATGTGTTTGTTTTCATTTTCCATTCCTCGCTATCATTCGTCAGATCACTGCTTACTGCCGTCCTGGCTATCTTTCTATATCACTACATATTATAAACCAAAGTTCCCCGCAGCGTCTGTCTGTTCGCGATTTCGCGACGGATTTTCATGCGGTTTTCACCAAAAGACAGAGTGATTCATGAGGAAGGTTTTAGTGTATAGTTTGTTAACGTTTTGTGTAAATTGGTTGAAATATGATGATGATTGTTGAAGATGTCTCTACTACCCATGCGAAGCCGGGGCGGGTTGCTAGTACATAATAGAAATTTCAACGTTTAATAATTTTTTTTTAGATTATTTATCATATTTTGCGTATCTTCGATACTTTTTGCTTTTTCCCAAAATGAAAAGAAGGCTTTTGTGTCTAAATGTAAACAAACATACCAGGCGTTCATAAGATGCAAGTAGCATAATGTAAATATAAACGTATGAGAAAAGAGGGAGAGGTCTGTTTCCACGAAAATTTTTACAGTTCTAAGTTTAATTAATATCGATAGGCTATTGAAAGTCGCGTTTTGAGTTTGAGTACATACTAAAGACTTTTTAAAAGTTGATGTGACATAAATGTACCTTTGTTCATAAAAATAATAAAAGTTTATTTTACATCAATACGTAAATAGATCTTTTCTGCTAGATGTGAATTTGGTGCTCATTATTTTAATGCTGTTGAACTTGCTGAATTGATAATACACAATCATCACATAGAAGGAAGAGCGATAGAGCTTCCGAACCAAACACAACAATGAAAACATATAAATAAATAAATGCCTTTATTGATAGAAGATACAACCTCTACACTGTAACAAATACATTGGCTACTAGGTACACAGCAATTGAGAGAGATAGTCAAAGTTTTCTATGCAATAGGGGCAAATATATGAATATAATATATGATAAAAACCTACAACACACTTACCTACACCGAAGCAGTGAATGAAATGATGACACACACATCCGTACAAATACTCGTTCAGTCGATGTTATTTGGAACACAAACATAGGAAAAGGGTTCATCGATGTTTGCGTACTTCTATCACAATACTGTAAATGATTATACACATACTCGTACATGAACAGCGCGACAAACTGGAATCTCGACCTACCTACAAAATTGTCAGTGTGAGAAAAATATGCGTGATAAATGCTCAATGCGACTTTTTTGAGATATGACAAGTAACGTCAGTCGAAAATTTTTGTGGATTTTGTAGAGTGCACATCTAGTTCCATAAAGGTAATAAAGGAAGCACTCACTAGCGTATGCGAATACCGCAGATGTAATGAAAAATAATCCATTGAATACACGAAAGGCACCTCTTTATATATCAGGTATGTTTTTATTCTTGTTTCAAGGCCTTCGGATTTCTTTGCAGAAGTGGTTTAGTGCGTATATTTTTATTTTATTTAGATACTTCCGAATAGGCAATGTATTCGTGATTTATTTAAAGTATTAAGGTTATTGGTAAGTTATATAAACAGTGGTATTCTGTTAACCGCAATATCATCATAAAGGTTTTTGAACTTATTAGGTTAAGTACTGCTCGAATGGAACCTTTAAACTGCGGAAACACCTCTAGAAGATCTCGGTTAATCTCAAAGCGAATGACAACTTAGTCGTATAAAAATATGTCCACTGAGCTTTCTAAAACTACCCATGTTTTGACCTTTCTCGGATCGGGCACTCAATAAACAAAACGTCATTAACGATATGACTAAACCTTTTTTTTATTTGCCAAATGCCATTACCTCTAGTTTAAATATTGGACTCTCACTTGGGATAAATATGTGTCTGACTGTACGTAGTGTACGTAATGGTGAATTTGTATATTTTTTATAGGTACAAAAGAAGTGTTACCATGGGATGAAAAAACTATAACTACGACGTAGACCAATAAAAAGGGATCAAAAAGATCAAAAAGAAAAAAAAGACAGAAAAAAGCCTAAAGTTTCTTTAGAACTGTGCGAGTCTCCTCTCAAGTCAGTCAGGCACATTAGATACAACAATTTAATTTTATAATACCCTAGTAACTACAGAGCCTACTGACAAAGTAATTTTGCTCGATTACATCATAACAGTTATATACTTTGACGAAGTTATCAAGTTTAATGGTTGGGAATCAATGGGATTCAATCATAAGCGCCCAACAATATTATTATAGGTACAGGTTTTAGAGCGTTTTACTGCGCTTCCCGCCCGGCCTACATTCTCCAGCACATCTATGTTACTGCATGATATTCTTGTATGCGTCGACACGCAACCGGGTATATGTAAAATTTACATAGGGCTGTCAAATTTTTTACTGTTATATGGTTTGCAAAAGTTAAATAAAGAGAAACTAAACTCAAATAAAATGATCGCCTTAGTCGAATCTTTATAGTTATGGCCTTTATTAACTAGCAAAGATTACAATTTAATGTAAATGTAAAACCTGGTCTGCAATGAAATAGTGTAGAAAACTTTGCTGAAATGGTCTTGCTCCATATGGGAAAGAGTTTGTCAAAGATTCTCAAACACAGGCTTTACTAAGAAAGTCTGCAGACTTGGTTCTTATTTGAGATGAATTCCAATAAGTTGTCTTTTTTATTAAAAAATTAAAAAAAAAAACAACATTGGTGTGTAGTCTTAGTAAAATAAGGCAGAGAGGATAGTTTATAATACAAATGGGAGAGGATAAATTATTGTTAGGTACTTAATCTTACTTTCGTCGCTACTGTTATATTGGTGACAGCTTCTAGATCATTTATTGATTTAATCACTACAAAAAGTGGCAACCCTATATTTAACAGTGCCCAAAATATCTCAATACTAAGTGTTCGTCGTTCATTCCCTTGCGACGAGGAAGGAAGCACAACACGTGCGTCGAAAAATGGTCATGATAACAGGAATTGATTTATTGACCAATGTTTATTCTGTATTTAGTTCGTTCGGTTCGATTCGTTCTATGTCTGGAAGTAAAATTAACACGAGGAGAATTCATTCAGATATTAAATTTTTATCAAATTAAAGTCGTTGGATGTAGACCGCTTGCAAATGTGCTTCTTGGAAGTCATTAAAGGAGGCCGTCCACTGCTGGACATAATGTTGCTTTAACTTTTTAACCGACTTCAAAAAAAGGGAGGAGGTTGTCATTTCGTCGGAATATTTTTTTTTATATACGTTCATCGATTACTCGAAGACGCCTGAACCAATTTAGAAAATTCTATTTTGTTTCAAAGGGTATACTTCTCAGTTGGTCCCATTTAAATTTTATCGAAATCTGTTAAGCGGTTTCTGAAAAATCAACAAATATCTAAAAACTGTATATATGGATGATATTTTCGTTTACTCCGAAACCTCGCTGTCTCATTGGAGCAGTGCCTTTAGTTGGCCTACCCATATTATATTTAAACAAAATACAATTTATCATGATTAAGGCACATTAAAGTCGGTGATACTTTGTTTTAAAAGATAATTATGGGTTTTAACTTCGATCGAAGAAGAATAATTTGTGGTTGTTCAATCGTAGTCCAGTTAATGCACACCTAAACAATCATTATTTATTTATTTATTATTAAGTTTTTCTATTGAAATCCAAATTGTGAGATATTTATTATTATGATGATGAATGATCCTAACGTCTGTGGAAAGTTCGTCTGAAATATTGGTGGCTTAGATGTGACATGTATATTGCCTATATCGGCCTATAAGACGTTTACATGTCGGAAACACAATACCGTTTTGGTCGGTTTGACTCCAACAGAGTCCTTCTGACGGTCGGGAATTGGGTAGGTTGGCACCAAGGGGCTCTTCAGGGCAATGAATAGGTTTCTCTTGGATAGGCGTGTACCATCTTCGTCTTTATCGTCGCTTTTCATAAGGTGAGTTAAAAAACAAACACCACATTTATAATTATGTATACCTATGTGTGTATGTAGATTATCAATAAAACAGTGTTTGAGCTCGATAGATGAATAAGCTTCTATGAAATTATACGGTATAATTATTTAATGTTAAAAAATAATTTATTGTCGTTAAATATAACCTACTACAGATCTTGATTAATTTTCTCGTGGTGTTGCCAATTGGAAAATTGTCTGAATCACTCTAGTTAGTTATAATCTAAGTCAAGTAGAGTTGTCTAACGACGTGTTCTATATCTGTCTATGTTAATTACCATTGCGAGTTAAAACGAATAATTTATTAAAACTAAAAAAAAAACACGCTATACCAAATTAAAAAGTAAAAAAAAACCATCCAACTTCATCGTCAGACCATCTAATCTGTTGGACTCGTCGAAACGAATCATATGAGCCCAAACTCAAGGGCTTTACTAGTAACCACTGATGAGGTCCACTATCCACCTTCTGGATCCACCATCAAATCAGCTCCAAGATGCCAAATTATGGTATTGTACATACAAGGTTTCATTTTGACACGACAATTAGAGGTAGGTTAAAATTGAATTCCAAAATTTGTGTATATAGTCAGTTAAAAGCTGATAAAAGCGTGTTAAATAAATTTGAATCATTACCAATTTGAAGCCTAAGCACAGAATCCATAAGTAACAAACACGTAAAAAAAATTTTTTATTATTATTAAAAAAAAAAAAAAATCGCTACACAGTTATAAATAAAATGTAAGTTTTATGATGTATGTTAATTAAATAAAGTTTGAATAGGCAGAATGGTCTTATTTACAAAGATACTAGGTTAATTATTGAGAATCGTTTGAGTATTTGGCCGTATGTACTCTAAGGAAAATTACGATCAAGATATGAGGACCAAAAAAGGAGGCTTCTCTGCATACATACATATTTTGAAAGAAAGAAAGAATGAAAAGTCATTTATTTTGGTGCTAAGACACAAGAAAAGAAATTCTAATAATGCAAGTACTTATATCTTAAAAAAAATACGATACACTAAAAAATCGACATACAGAAAATATAATAGGTACTTATGTTATAGGAAACAGAAAATAAAATTTTGCTGACTGTGGCATCATAGCTCCTAAGCAGATGGACCGATTTTGATGTAGGTTTTGTATTTGATAGTTGACTTGATGGAGAGTTTTCTTAGCTATAATTCAATAAAATGTGTTTAGCGGTTCGAAGATCATCAGCTCTTTATCTAATCGTTGAAGTGATTTTCGAGTCGGGGATATTTATTTATTTTTATTTAACTTGTCTTATGAATATGATGCATCAACAAGTCCAACTGAAATATATTAAAATGATGCTCGATTTTATTAAAACAAGTAAGTAAACCTAATTTGTGCATACAATGTCCATTTACAATGCTTCTATTATATTCTTCTATCATCTGATTGTGAGCTGACCCAGTTTCAAGACAAATCGATGTTTAACCAGCTTCATCCATTCATTTTAGTATTGCTGTATTTAAATTTACATAATATTCTCTTTTATGGATTTAAATATGACTGTCAACAAATAGACATTCATCTATCACATCTACTTGTAATTCTTATAGGCAAGGAGGTCCAATTGAACAATTGTAATTTTGTTATTATTACTAGAATTCGCCTGGCGGTCGAATTTCGACCTTAGTTCATTTTTTATATATTTTATTGGCCAGTATAACTTGGACTGTCATTGAATAGACTTACGCACTATGACAGGTCAACATATTATATTGGACGCGTGTGGCTTGAAGTAGCCGTTTTTACTTCTTCTAAATATAAACTACGAGTATTCCAAATTTGAAATTCCTGGAGCGCGTTTGCTTAAAAAAGCAATACTGCATACTAATGTAGAATAGATTTTTTTTTCTGTACGTCAGCTGCTCGCTCTACTTCTGAGATGAAACAGGAGTATACAGGACCTTACTTAGAAAATATATTTTGTTATTTTTTTTTTCGTTTGGAAGCCCCCACGGGTCATCACCTCAACTGAGCTAATGGTGAAGTGGTATGTCGGAATCGAACCGATTAAAACCACACGGTGTTCCGTCACAATTGGGCCTATTGCAGGGGACCTGGGAATACTTAATAAAATTAGTTACAGGGGATTGTCGTCGTTTCCAAAACTTCGAAACGCCAAAGCACTTAACCGTTTTTTCTATATTTTTTTTTTAATTGTTGAGGACATAAAAATAGACTTAAGGCGTTATATGTAATAAGAATTTATTTTACATAAAAGAAAACAATATAATTATAATGGTGGAAAAGTATTCTGGTTAAAAGGTTTTCGAGCAGATCGGTATCTGTATCCTATCTAGGCCTATTCATCATCACATTTACTCCATAAACGAATTAACACAGTATTTAAGAACAGTGAGTAACGAGTCTAGACCAAGTAATTGTAACATTTGGTCTAATGTAAACAATAGGTTTACATCTGTTTTTGCAAGTGTTCTGACGTAATGCAGACACCGCGGAAATGGTATTAAATCATTCTCACATCATAACTTAAAGCTTTTATTAGTTTTTTTGCGTAATTTTTGTTTCCTTGACTAAAAAAAGAACTAAGTTATGTGTACCTATATGCGTATGGGAGAGCGCGCGCAAGTTCTCATGCCCAAAGCACTCCGGTGCTATATTTACACGAACCATTTCGAATCATTTTCAGACCCCCGCCTTCCCTTAAATTAAACCATTCACATTGTAACATGGTTGAACTTGACTCTAAATTTTAGTTTGTTTTCTTTTTTTAGTGACTAAGAACTTCACATTAGTGGTTTTGACCTGATTACTCTTACCATATTTCCAACTATAATTTGATCTCTCACTTGCTTGCCATCTATTACGTATAGATAGCAAGTCTATTTTTTTTGTATCAAGCTTCTGCCGTACAAAATATTATCCATACATTAATTGGACTATAACGAAATAACCATTTATTATATTTTGAAAAAAATAATTTTCGGCTTTGGTTACATTTTAATCACAATTTGTATATATATATATATAGACCAAGACGTCCAGATATGATGTGTTTGGTAGCCTCACGGACAACCCTGTTAAATAAAAGCATATTTTGTATGGGTCCTAAGCTGCACAACAAATTACCACAAAAATTACGAGGTGAAGAGAATATAGATATATTTGAAAAACATGTAAAATTATTATTATTAGACAAGATTTATTACAGTGTTACTGACTACCTTAATGACAAAGATTAAAAATTATTAAAAATACTGTGTTTAAAATTGTTCTCTTGTATTGAATTTGACATGTAATATTGTACCCCGTCTAGTACGGTATGTCACAGAGATATATACTTTAGAGCTAAGACCTTTCTTGTATACCTGTTTACCTGTAATAACAATAAACTATCTGAATCTGAATCTGTCTATTACAAAAAGAAAAGTTCTTAGAGATTCTAATATCTTTCAACTTCCATTGAAGGCATAATTAAATGTGTTCTAGCGGACCTATTCTTCATAATTGCTTTAAATTTAGTATTCAGTATTCTGCAATTCCACAATGTAAGTTAGGTGGTGGAACTTACAATTATCTGTCATTGTGGACCCTGTTTGGGACAGCAAAGTTTATAATAACAAAACTTACAAATTAATTATATAGGAATTTTTGAGCTTATATCGATATTAATTTATAAAATTTATTATTATTGGCGCTAATAATTTAATCAATGAATCAATCAGCCTATTGTAGTCCACCACCAATGCACGCCACCGCTTTCCGCATCTATTCCAATAATTCGATTAATTAGCTAACTATTAATTAACGACTTTAGCTCACGACTGTCAAGACGCATCTGTTGACAGCATGAACATTTATTCAACAGGTTTATTCAGACAGTTAGATTTCATTCAAGAAACCACTCTTTTGTCTCCTTTTGGCTAGCGACCGACACCAAACAAAAAATAAATGAATATTTATAATGCGGTTAAGGCGCCAGCCACACGGTCTGTCACTTTGCGTTAGGTCTGCTAATTAAATATAAATCGTCCGTCTCTGTCTCTCTATGACTCTATGTCACTTATAATACTGCTTTTTAGGACATAGTCTTCGATCAAATATAGAATAGTGTATTCGTGTAAGATCGAAGGACATAGTGATGATTTTTGAACCGCACGTTTTTAAATTTCGAGATTAGGTCCATTATTAGATGACTTGGCGCTCTTCCTTAATATTGTGATGATTAATTTTTTTTTTACTTTTAGCTTTCGCGTTCCATGGTATAATTATGTATTTATACGGGAATTAACGCGATCACGAAATAGTTATTACATACCTCGGAATTGGATAGTGCAACCTCAGGCAATGCATCGAGATTATATGTACATATCTCGATGGAAGTAATACCTATTTTATGATAGCGTTAATTCCCGTATAAATACATAATTTGTATATATTTTACGCTTTAACTACAATATTATAGATAATTTGACTAATTTCATAAAACGGCAACTCCTCTTAAGTCATTACCTGTATTTAGTCAATTGGAAACCCAATGTCGGTGGTCTAACCATAGATGTAACGGTCAGAAATTTGATATCATACGAGTAAGCAATACCATTTTGAACTTTACTAATTTGCATATAAGGGCTAAGTATCAATTCTTGGGAACTAGGACTAGAAATACCCGTTCCTTGATTCCCGTTAGTGCTGAAGTTTTAATTTTGTTTGGATGTTAATATTCCTTTTGTTTTCGGATGATCGATTGTGGAATACATGTCTAGCCGCTCATCATTAGGTAATAATAGATTCGCGAGAGCTATTCCTATCTAATTTAAATTTTATACAAAAAAGCAAGTTTCAGTAAAATATCGAACAAGTTATTAAAAGCCCGCGCCGCTCGCTTGCCATTCAAATATCGAACTAAACATCATTGTTCACAGTAACTGGAGCAACGATATCCTGTCTGCTTCTGTTTGCCTAGTACAAAACAGGAGCACGCAGGTGATTGGACAAAAAACAATTTGTTTTGGTTTTATTATTGTTAACTTATTTTTATTTTTTATTATGCTTATATATAGATAGTATTTATTAGTTTTATCGGTTCGTGTTTCTAGAAAATAGAGATAGAAAAAATTTAAATTACCCTATTCCGTTGAGTAAATAATATCAATATGGTGTAATTACAGTAGGGAGTTGATTTCCAAGTATAGTGATAGACAGGAAGATATAAATGTTGATATTAATGTAAATAAAATGTAAAAAAAAAAATTTGGAAGTACTTAATAGCATAGTCATTTATCAACCCCACGATTGTGGTCATACTCACAGAGTTACATACTTACATAAGCATTCAGTCTTTCAACACGGAAATTCAATTCTGCTACAGTAGTAAACTCTAAGATTAACTTTGAGCTGTCGAACAAAATAACACATTCATGTAACACCACGCGTGTATAAACTTTAGCTTAGTAATATAAGGCCCATGTGAGAGAAACTTGAAATAGATAAAAAGAGAACGTACAAATATATTAGGTTCATCGATTCGAACCCGAACATTTCCTAACACCGTTCTACGTAAAAAGTAATTTAATAAGCCACAGACCGTGGGAGAAAACATTACAACGTCGGTGCATTTAAAAGTGCATCAGCCGTCAATGAAGCTGCGCGTACGCCGAACAAACGCCTCGGTCCCGCCACGTCATAGATCGTTAAGATACGGCTTCAGAAAAAAATGTGGAGACGAGAAGTTTTTGTGGATCATTATCGTGATGTGATACCTTGGGTTGAGTAAGCTTGACTGGAGGGTTGATGCATTTTTTGTGGCATGTCATTACAAGTTGCGATGAGCTGCTGTCTCTATTAACTTTACATCACATGTGGTAAGAAACTGTGATGACGTGCCATTTTGTCTGACACTTATTCATAGATCTTAGTTTTATTGTCGTCTTGATTATGACTTCGTCACAAAACTTTAAAGAAAAAGTAATTTTTATCGATTTTCTGCTGAAGTCTGCTTCGTATGAATGTAGTAATTCTCATTACTGATTTTCAAAATAGTTAGATGAACTTAATGAATGTGAAGTTCAAATGTAAACTTCAGTTTTTTGTTTGCTTCTAAAAAGAGAAAACCACGTGCCGCCTTACGGTAAGTTGTGGCATTGGTTTTTGCGGTTGCCAAGTCTGAAAAGCTAAATCTATAGGCTCTTTTAGTGAGGGAGACTACACAAGTAGTGTTAGTGAACCGATTTTCTAAAGGGAAAAAAGAAAATAAAAAAGAGCCTCTTACTAAATTGTTTATCAATATTCATTACTCTCTTTTTTTAACTCTTTCTCTTTTTCCGAACATTGTTCGTTTTTATTATTGAAGTTATATCAGAAAACTGAATTTCATTAGCTTGAATTAGTTGATGTATCAGGAACACAACATTGTGCAAATAGTTAGTTAATTAAGCGCTTTCTCAGTCAGAAATTTGAATGTGACATACCGTTATCTTCTACTAAGTGCAAAACCAAGTATGAAAGTTAAAAACCACACCTACGATCTTAATATTTATTTTTTTATTTCTATGTTCGGAAATCAGGTACTTACCTATTTAAACTATTCTATTACTTATAGTAATAATTGTTTGAAAGGAATAATTAAATAATTTCAAGAAAGGAGTGTATAAGTTTTTAAAGGAACGGCAACGCGCATGCGAGTCCTCTGGAATTGCAAGCGTCGGTAACCACTTACCATCAGGCGGGCCGTATGCTTATTTGCCATCGACGTAGTATATAAAAAAATTACAAGACAGTTGAAAATGTGGGGAATGTTTTTGAATTCTAGTCACTCAAAGCATAATGATATTTGATACCCTACACATCATCAACGAGACCCTGATCATTTCTAGTCGTGTTAAAAAATGTTCCAATATTTTTATGATTAGTGAACCCTTAACACTTCGATCATTAGTTTGACGGCAACTTTAAAGTGAGGTGCTGTTTCGAACGTGTTAGTAACGAGGCATAAGTGTAATCATCCAGTTAGTGAAATAGTTCTTGTAACTCTTGTAGCCCTGGTAGTTTGATTTGCCTTGCAGCGTAACATGTTAGCCGGTTGTAAAATGTTGCAATGCCCACTTTTAAAGACTACTAATTTATTTATCTTTGAATTATATCTTTTTGAGTCGTTCATAGAATCCTTTATTCGTAGTAATAATTTCTTATGATATATAAAGCCTTTTTTATCAAAGTGTAGAAGTTGCTATAGATGACGCTATTTCGTTTGTAACTCCACTTTCATAATAAAAAGGAGATACTCGTTGAAAAAGATTTTAATGGCTTACTTTGCTTTTAACGGCGCGGAAACTGACCCGAATCTTAACATAAGTATTACTATATTTCACAACTAATAAAAATATTTGACTTTTCTTCTTCTTTCTACTTGATTTGATTTTGACTTCTCTCGATTCTCTAAAGTAAGTATTAAGTAATATTAACGTTCTTTTTCTATTTTCAATATTCGCTGAAGACACTTTTACTCTGTTTTTTATACACATACTTGTAGCGCACGTTCTCTTACAACGCATGATCATACTTTTAAATACGCATGAATAAAGGGTTATCGGGTGTAAAAATGGCCGTCATTCCATGAAGCGCTCTTTAATTTTATGTGATCCCCATAATCGTGTATCGCACGTGAAGTTCGAGCGAGAACTTTATTATGTTGTAAAATATATTTTTTTGTCGTCTACAAGATAAAATAAATATAAAATGAAGTAAAGGTTTTTAGGACATAAATATTTTCAGTGTAATGAATAAGTTATAATTTTTTTTACCTGTGTTAAAAAAAAATAGAAATAAAGATTTTGGTTTATGGGTTTATTAATACTGCTATCGTACTGTCGTAGTAAAATAATATTATTTTATTTTTTAATGTTATAAATATCTTGTAGTGTTGTTTATCAATATATTTATATATTATATATTATTCTATAGTAAGTATGTTCCTACACTTAAACGTGAAGCGTTCAAAATCAGCGCCGAACACCTAACTAGGTAAAGCATCGACGTCCCTCTCTTCAATAGCATCTTTACTGTCTACCGTGACACCGTGACAGTGCCTCATAAATTTTATTGGTACAAGTAACCGAGGCTTAATTATAGTCTAGCAATATGTGACAGACAATTTGGCTTTTACTGTTCGTAACACATATAACGTACCTAGAATTCTAACGGAATTGAGTAGAAAACGCAATACGAATAACGTTTTTGATATATTACGAGGCGATAATCTATTACTGAAAGGTGTTATATGGTTAATATTACTCGTAGATACGACGTCGTTGTTATTGGAACAGATGCATTAAAGTTTGTTAGTTCAAAAGGTCACATCCTACTAATATTATAAACGTGAAAGTTTATGAGGATGTATGGATGTATGTATAGATGTTTGTTACTCTTTCACGCCAAAACTACTGAACCGATTGCAATTAAACTTAGTATGTAGATAGCTGGAGACCTGGATTAACATATAGGCTACTTTTTATCCCGAAATTTCCACGGGATCGGGACTTACGCGGGTGAAACCGCAGGGCGCTGCTTGTATTTTCATATTTGTCATGTGGAGGCTGCTTCCAATGACCCGTTCCTCACCAATGGTGACCACCATTGGTGGTCGGGTGTTATGTCCCTCCAGCACAAAGGGAGGTTCTCTGACCAGGTGAGGTGTTCATGCCTGGCCTGGTGGACTGCGGTCTATTGTCTAGATGTTGGGAATATACTAACATACTAATCGGTGCGCGCAAGAACTTTTATTGCAATGCAGGACTAGTAGTTACTCCGTAGTTCAGCTCGTATTCGCTATGTGGAGTGGCTGTATGTGGAGGTAGCCACATATCTTTTTTATCCAATAAAGTGGCATACCAGGAACAGTTTTCGGTGCCTTTAATCTCTTGCCATCTTTATCGACCTT
Source organism: Callimorpha dominula (assembly GCA_949752705.1). NCBI lineage: Eukaryota > Metazoa > Arthropoda > Insecta > Lepidoptera > Erebidae > Callimorpha > Callimorpha dominula. Next base: position 5,011,108 of record OX457008.1, on the reverse strand, counting down.
CTTCTGGGGATCTGGTTACAACCGCGGTCTTCTGTAGGATGTACTGGATCAGTCAAGCATTTCTTTTTCGAGCAAAAATCTGCTATACCTTACCTCGTGAGTGACTAACGTGATGCTTATGTATGACAAAAACCTTTTATCTCGCTTTTACCGCATATAGAATAGAATACAATATATTCTGTTGTTTTTGTACTAAACCTCTAAAGTAAATAGTTACTTTGTGTCTCAAGCATATTTTTGGGACAATTCTTTGTCTCTGTAACATATATTAGCTGCAAAACACTCTTCATCGTTTCTCATCTTACTCCCTTTCTAGCTTTATCCTCTTTCACGCAGTCCATCGATCTTTTCTTTCCTCAATTAAAAATGTTTCTTTAGAAAAGATATTCATAAGGCATACGAAATTCGTAGAAAATGTTACTAATTAGATTACCAAACTAAACATCCGTCAGACGTCAAGATCAGACAACAAAAGGACGAAGGACGAGGAATCGCATAGCGAGAGAGAGGAACCATATCGATAAAATGTTGCTTCGATATTTTCAATATTATACAAAAAAGCAGTATGTGACCTCCGATGCACGACTGGAGTTTACAATTTTCTCTTTCTCCCTCTCTTCCTCACCCTCTTTTACTCTCCCTCACTCTCTCCATCTATTTCTCTATCCTTTATTCGACCCAAGACTGAAATTTTTTAATTCAATAAAATTACATTTACACACACACACACACACACACACACTTTTATACTCATACATGATTTTTATTAATTTCACTCCTAATAAAATGTACATACTGGACGCCTTATACGAAAAATCGATTCTTAAGGAGTAAACTCCAAAAATATGTTTATAAATAACATGAATTTACTGAAAAAGAGTATTTATAACACTATGGTGGAAACCAAACTAACGTCCAGCTATAGAATACGATCACCGTAGCTTATGTATGCTGAACTGTTGTAACAGCTGCTAACAGAAATTGAATTAAATACCAGAAGAGTTCCTATAAAAGTAAGACTAACATGAGTCTGACTATTATGAATTGACAATTTAGTAAAACAATGCATAATATATTAAACCCCCAACCAGCGTTACACTACTAATACACTAACAAAATATTTTACTATATTTTAAATTAAGAAACATCTTAATTATGCGTTGAGATCAAAATGTATTTTAAGTTTTATCGATAAAGCATTAAGCGGAGTGTTGATCGACCAATTAGAGACCAATGCTTAATGGTCCATAATAGTTGCTCACAACACTATGCCGATAAAATTAGGTATGGCCCAGCACGCACTCTTGCGCAACTCATCGCTGCCGATGCAGAGCTCAAGAAATATTATGTGATTGTGTATAATGGACTTTCAAGAGCGTCTACACAATCTTGGTGTTATTTTGGAGAATGTTCAACGAAGTGTATTTGTAATAGAAAAATATATTTGTACTATATTTATTTTTTAATTTACTCATAATTCAAAAGGCATTTTCTACCAGGCTACCATAGGATGATGCAGAAATAAATACATTATTTCACTTTGCAAATATCATAATAGACAGATATATAGGCATACGTAAAGCCACTGAAAAGTCAATAGAATGTATAGCTATTATAAGTAGAACTTATGCTGTCTAGATTGATTATAAACCTTTACATTTGGAGTAAAAAAAATACACAGACACCAAATCAAACGAGTTTATACATATTTAGAATTCAAAGAATTTCTAAACACCGATGTCTATTAGCAGAGTGCTCAAATGCTCATTGCGTAACCAAATTGAATAACACTACCAATTCTTGTGATGAAGAAAGCTAAATCTAGAGTAGCGTTGATCACTTTGAGATCAAGAGAGAGTAAGCTACCGACGAAACGTCTCAATAACATAGGTTGCACTGGTTGCAACCTATGTTACAACCTACCTAACCCGGTCTCACCGGCTCTAGCTTGTAACAACAGTTTTGGTTCTGTTAAACATAACGCCATCTCCTATTATTTACCATCTGAGGGAATACTTTCAACCACAGAAAACCGCCTCCAAACGACTAAAGTGTTATGTTTTCCTTGTAAGTGGGATCGCTAAAACTCCTTTAGTTGAGTATATAATTGGTGAAGCGCTATTTACATTGGTATTGCGAACTCATCCGATCACCACGATATGTAACCGACTTCAAAAAAGGAGAAGGTTCTCAATTCGTCGGAATCTTTTTTTTTACATTTCCGTTGTTAAGAAAACAGAAAAGGATATAGGGGGTCAATTCATTTACAGAAATGTATTATTCCGCAGGAAAAGAACGAACGAACAGCGAAACAACTAAACAATAAAGCTTATATCTTGAGACAACGTAAAACTATTTTAAAAAGACTAAAAATACCTGTTCACGCATCAATAATCGCTTGCCTTTAAGCTGGCCGTGTCTTAGCCACTTTAATTCATTATAGTTTAGAAAAAAAAAAGCTAAAACAACACACTTTAATGGCAAATCGGATTTAAAAGTAAAAAATACATCCACCATCCACCTCCTGGCTCGACCATCAGACCACCGTTATCAAGTCTAATCTGTTGGATTCATCCCATTGGACTCAAAATGAGAAGATACTGAAGAGTCCCACCATAAACTTCCTGTCTCCATCATCAGATCAGCTCTAAATTATGTCATTAGAAGAAGGTAATAATTTACTTCCTAGATTTTTTTACACATGCAAATGATATATTTTACAACTGAAACATTGTTAAAAAGAAGAAAAGTTTACTATCATAATGCTGTTTGTCTTTTGGTGACTAGGGTCACCACACCACCGTTGCCGATAGGATTGCCAACGCATAAAATGATATTTACAGAATACGATTGACGTTTAGAGTGATAACACGCACCCGTACCCTCTGGCCATCAAGCAGGCCCTTATAACTTGTTCACCAATATACTATAAAAGAAATGTGAACAAAGATTTCATTAATTTTCTGGTTTATTCTTTCAATAAAAGCGGAAAAGATTCACTCTAAAGTAATAAAAGTGAACATAGAAAATGTAGATTTAGAATTTAGAATATAAACACAATTTGTACACTTAATATTGCCAAACTGTCTATCTAAACTAGCAAAATGAGTTAGTTATTTTCATTCATTAACATTAATAAACAAACACACCTTATTCTACTTTTATAGTTCTTCTAAAACATTTTAAAAACCCCTGTTCAATTTCATTCATTCCGGAATCTATTTAGATTCAGCCAAGTAAAACATTTTTCTGCAAAAACAGATACAAAATTGCGGTATTATTCTATTTAAAATAAACGTTTACAGTAATAAATAGTTCATGAGTTAGCTGCAAAGCAGCTCACACATCTTGAGTATTTTACAATTGAATAAATAAACGTAATGTGCTCATATAGGCATGTCTATTGCAATTATTGGGTCAGAGCAGAGCAATGTTCTGCTTTTCACTATACTTAGGAAGACTACTCTTGTTACGTTTTATTGACACAAACAATAACACCTACACTGTGTTAATAAACCGTTTCGCTCCATTTTTAATTTATGTTTAACATAGTTCAATACCGAAGAGGTTCTTAATTCGGTTGTTTTTTTTTGTCTGTATGTATCATTAACGGCATCTGCGTTGATTTGGTTTTATTATTTTACAAAGGAAGTAGATATTTAAAAAACATTTCCACTGATTGTGGTCACATTTGGTTAGAAATATTGATTAAAACTTTGTAAAAACTTAACTCCTGTCTGAAACAATTATTTAGCGCATTTAATGGCATTACAAACCGAACTAACTATTTTTTATGGGTTAACTATGGGTTACAGAAATAGAAATGTTGGCAAAGTACAATCAATTCAAATGTTTCTTTTATTTAGTTAATCTTTCATGAGGTTTGGCTAATTCTTTAACTTAGTTTTCTAATTTAAGCAATAAAGCAATTTCGTGCATTCGGAAGTCGCTGCACAATCTTCAAACAAAATCTACAAAGAAACGGTTTTTCTTTAATTTTTTCCATGAAAACGTTAAATTCTTATTTGAAAAACAATCTACATTCCTCTGTGATTTGAAAGTGAGAGTTATAAATCGACACAACCTCACCAATTGTAGAAACATCCGCTTAAATTTAATTGTTCCAAAAAGTACACATTTAGCAACGCCAGCTCCTTTGATTTGGGTGAATTACATTCCAGGAATCTTACCATATGTTGCCATCCTACGCTGTCCCATGAATCTTTACTGGACAGTTGCTTACAGTAGCCTAATTCCCCGCATAAAGTACAGAATGTAGGATGTTTAAAACAACATTTTACGAGCTCCTCGCACTCAAAACGGATTCTTGCCATTTATTTTTAATCGTTTTAGACTTATCTGGCTTTACGTCATTGTTAGTTTTTAGTTTGCGTTGATTTATTAGTTTAACCAGTATATGGTATTAAATGTTTATTATCTACAACATTATCCGGCCAGATCTTTTTTCAATAGGTAATATAAACATTACGTAGTCTGAATAAAACGTTAGTCCTTGTTTTTTCTTGAGACAGAACTCTGGTAACATACGTAGATATTAGCCGTGCATATGCTATAAGAGTTACCAGTCATAGAAGTGATTAAAATCCTCATTAAGGTGGTTTTTAATAGTTAGAATGGTCTTATAGTAGTCTGTGATATAATAATATACATAATGTATAAATCTTCTGCCTCCAAACACTACTCTCAGCCGTCATATAATCCATTTTAAAACCTACAGCTACTAAGTACTATAAGATTTGCCATTTTGTTAATATTGCCTTGAGAATTCAATTGTATAGAAAACTATTTAGTCAGCTAGATTATAGGTGTGGCAAGAATATTTTCAAAAATATTCAAATGCAGTTTTGCTACTTTTTAAAAATAAAGGAATGTTTCCTTTGAGTAAAATTTGCTATCTTCAGTATTTAGAGTATTTTTGTCCGAGTACGCTTCGAGAGTTTCACTCTGTATTATAAACGGAATGCAAAGCAGTGTCTATTGATCGTACCTGTATATTCAGTTTTATAAAAAGTGGTAATTATAAGGTTGTTTTTGCAAAACTTGAAAACGACGCCTTTTCGGTTAGCGGGGTGCTATAATAATACTGGTTTACTCGGAAATCGTAAATAGTTGTTTATGGTTAAAACATAAAAGCGATGTTTCTATATGAACACACAAAAATATAACAAGTTACGAAAGAGCAGTCATATACAATGTGATGTGAGTGAATGAGCGACTTGGGGTGACTAAACGGCACATGGTTGGCACTGCGTTCACAAGATGGTGACGTAATATTTCGCTGAAAGTACTAGGGCAGCAGAGCTCAGTAGGAGTTCTTTGTTTTCATCGTAGAGGGTGGCAAGTGGCAAGTAGGATGGGAGGCAATGTATGGATGTAGTTTACGCTGAGTGTAACGGAGATAGCATGTATAATTATGTTATATGTATCTTAGTCATGTTTTTAAGTTGTGAATAGTTTTTTATTTGATTTTGTAGATAAAAGTTAACTACTATTTCATTTTTAATAAAACAGGATTAATAATTGTTAATATTGTTGGAGGTGAATTTAATTTCCTTTGGAATTCTTAGTTTTCTTTTTAGCTTCTCCTTTGAGTAATCCCAGAAAGTTTGAAATGTTACCACTTCAGAAAAAATTTAAAGACAACGAGGGCGTAAGGAATTTTAAGGCATTAGGAAAAGGATTGTTATAGTATAACATTATCTTGAACTTTTCAATGCATTTGTTATAACATAATTATTGTGACACTAGTTTTACTTATTTATGTATTTTTAACTGTATGGGACAACAATAAGTTTTGTTTTGTGATTACAAAAATTGGAAGTATATTGAAAATGGAAGGTAGGCAAGAAGGGAAGGTAATGGAAGGGAAAGGATATATATATTTTTGTTTTATTCTATTAAAAAAAAGACAACTCCGCATTAGGAATTACTCCTGTGTCGCGGGGAATTTACAAACATACAAAGAACGAACACAAAGAACACTCAGACTAGGGTGGGAATCGAACCCACGACCTCTGGCTCAGCAGTCAGGGTCACTAACCATTAGACCAACAGGCCAGTCTTGCTTGTACGGATGTATTGGGGAGTGTCAGCTCTAGCTCGAGCAGGTCCGTGTCGCATACCTGTAACTCTAGCCTAAAATAGCGATAATTATCGATATTGACTAAAAAAACACCGATATCGATATATCAATGTCTAAAGAACTCAATATATCGTAACAGAATATCGAAAATACTCACATGAATTAACAAAATTACATTAAATAAAATCGAAACCACCGCCGATTAAAAGCTCTTAAGTTTTTAATCTGTAGTAAGGATGTAATTATATATCGGAAAACCGATAAATATCGACATAACGAATCTTAAAATATCGAAAACTATCGATATCGACGAAACACCAATATCGAAGTATCGATCGATATCCATTTAATTTGATATATATCGAGATATCGATATTTTTAAAAACCTTGTATCTCTAACTCTTGAGCATTTATTATTTATGAGGCAAATCAATGGTTTCTTCTACTCTCTTGTATAACAATTATCTTAGAAATGAAGAATCTGTAAGTAAATGAAATTTGGTTGCTTGGTTTTAAGTTTTAGCAGAGAATTTAATTTCACAAAACGTAGAACGAAACGCTTTGACAGCTCCTTTGTGTTTCGAGTCGCCAAACTTTGGAATGAACTGCTTGCGTCTATTTTTCAGACAATTATAATCCTGGAATGTTCAAGAGTAGAGTGCATAGGTGTCTCTTGGATAGGCGTGTACCATCTTTGTTTTCATCATCACTTCCCAGCAGGTGAGTTAGAAGACAAACGCCTATTCCATTACAAAAACAAAAAGAAATAAAGAATATTGAAGTTACCAGTGCTCAACATTGTTGTGTAAAAAAAATAGGCAGTCATGGGATTGCCGACAGAAGTGAAAACTTAAACGAAACGACGAACTTAAAACGTCACATTAGCAGGTTGGTGACATTAATTAATAAGGAGCTGACACAACTCAATGTTTAGATTAGCGCCCTCTAGTGGATCTATATATGTATTATTAGCGTGATCACGAGTTCAGTGCTTTTTCCCCGTAGCAAAAGTGCACAAACGTGCCTAAAGAACTTTTAACTTCAAAAAAATCTTACAAGTACTTGCTTTGCAGGGGATCAGTTTAAGTTTGTCAAAGTCACTGTTATTGTTATAATTTAACAAATTATATTTCAAAACAGCAATAATGTAATTTCAATTTCTTCTTAGAAATTAACATAATCATATTAGTATTCATTCAACTAATAAAAAATAGATAACCATTAATCAAAAGTTAACCAGTTTTATTCTGACGGGTTAGAAAGAGACAGGATTATAGAAAGGGACAGTGCCACATTCCTGCGGGATTCAGCCTCGGGCATTCCTTAGTAAGGGAGTTTTTTATGTTTTTTCTAACCCTCTTATTAAACATTTCTTTTATAAGGCTAATTTTAGTTTTGAATATTTTTTTCGTCCATGATAAATGACTAAAGAGGTGTGAAGGCTTTTATTTAAGTGTTCTATTGGTTCTATTTATTTATGTGTTGATGCCAGCGATACTTCGAATTTCAATTAATTTAGATGATTGGGGTTTTTGGTGGGTGGAATGAATGATTGTAATTTCGATGTTTGTATATGGTAATACTACGTTCCTTGAGTGTTCGTTCATAACAAGAGTAAGATATTCTGACGTTTCGTGCTCTGTGCGAGTGGAGAAAAAAATGTTTCAATTTATTTTGATTCTCCTTTTGTTATGGATTTGGCGTCCTTTTTAATGAGTATCACATACGTCATTATCTTGGTATTGCTAACGTCCATACGCTACAGTGACTTCTTACCGTGAGGCAAGTATGCTTGTTTGCCACATTTGCAACGCTGCCGTCCTTTAACTAGAGAGCCCTTAAGCCCAACAAGTTATTTTCGAGAAAATAGCAAAAAATGCGGGAATCGTTGTTTCTGCAAAACTATGAAACTTAGATTAATGATTGTTGGCAATATAGTATTCATAGTAATTATACACAAAGACAGAAAATTTTGAATTTTGTCGCTTCCTATCAAAAAGTAAAAATTAGGGCGGGAGAACGTTTCCAAACACAAGTCTTTTTTACAAGTTGCTAGTTTGAAATATTTTTTCATACCAGATCGTAATTTATAAATATTACAAATTCCAATGTACTTTTCTAGAAGCTATTCCCCAGATAAATAAAATCAAGAAAATAAATTAAAAATCTTTAAAACTTTGTTCGTCTTATGGATCATCAGTATATGAATGATAATATTTTCTTTTTTATACCACGTTGGTGGCAAACAAGTATATGGTTAATTATAAGTGATGCTATTTTCATCCGTTGTACAAGTATCAAGCTGCTGGCAGTGACAAGATAAACATTTCTTTGATTGTAATTTCCAGGTCAACTGATTGGTTGAAAGTTCATATGATGATGCTTTCAATTTTGTCCGTGTGAATATATACAATATCTTTGGTGATTATCTAAATAAATCTATTGAATATCTCAACGCGGGAAAAAATAAGTACTCAAACATGAGAGCTAGTCGAAGCTGTATGGATACTAAATAGAAAGCCCTTAGTCATCCTCCCAAAGTTTATTTAGATAAATTGAAACAATAATGCTTCAAGAATACTCGGACATAATGGCACTTGTTAGTAAATTGCAGCCAGGTGACAACTTGTCAATATGTCATTTTGACAGTTATTCAAATATGGTGGATCGCGCATGCGCTCTACACATCGGAGCCGGTAAGCAAATATGTAGAGGCGCATAAAAAATCATAGTCACATTACGATCTTGTTTGAAATATATGTAAGAAAAGCTGTTGCCCTCGACTTGGTTCGCGTGGATATTTTGGTGAAATCTATCCCACGGGAATCGTACATTTTCCGGGATAAAAATAGTCTATGTGCTATTCCAGACTATAAACTATCTGCCAAATTACATCCAGATCCGTTTAGTTTGTAAGATTGGCGCCCGTTTCCACAAAACCTACAACAGAATATTTTTAGTTAAAGTAATGTAAAGTTTGTATTCGTTTGGCAGTTTTTTTTTTGTGATAAGTATAATGACTGTGGGCCGCAAATGGCCCCGAACATCTCACATGGGCTTTCTGTGAGCGTTTAGGGCTCTCAACCGGGCGGTGGTTTGTCAGTTATTTTGTTCGTAACTTTTACATACGTTGTTTCTATTCCCATATTCCAAAAAAGCACACAAGCAAACACAAAGAAAATACAGCACTTTGCGAATTTGCTCATTAACCTCGGTCTTGTCAGAGAGAACGGTTTGGAGAAATCTGCCACTCCTACCACCTGTAGTCCTGATTTTTTTTTGATTCAGTTTATTTAAAAAAAGAACAGATTTATACGAACATGTCTTCTAGCTATTATGAGGAACTATTTTCCATGTTCCTGATTGACGTAGGGTCAAAGCCCCAATCAATGTAACGCATCATAGAGCGCAATGTTACTGCCTAATGAGGTCAGATGATGGGCACCGAACCGCGAAATACCACCATTATCTCGACAGTTTCATAGTAAATATATCAATGACTTAATTTGACTGTTTGATGGCCCGTATGGTTAACTTGATTGAAATTTTAACATAGAAATTGGAATCATTATTCAAGTATAACTATGTGTTTAGTTTGTCTGATTAGATGGGCTTCACGGTGATTGCCTTCTATAAATAATAAGCTCAATACTTAAGTTTTAATACTTATTTTTTGCTTTTTAGTTCTTTTCATCGGTTGAATTTTTTGTTAAAAATATTTTATTTTATCGTTTTTTTCATCATCAGCTCAGCTACATGATGTGATGATTTCTAAACACAATACCTGATAAAGTAATGAAAAGTAAACAGAAACACTATTCGTTCCTACAATTTTCAAAGGTTTCTCTCAATTTTTTCAGGGTCCCATCATCAGATCCTGACTTCCTTGACATGGGACCACCCTTGAGGTATACCCTATCTAACGAAAAAAGAATAATCAAAATCGGTTCATAAATAACTGAGTGAGGGCTGAACAGACATAAAAAAAAAATATTATACGGTCGAATTGAGAACCTCCTTTTTTTTCGTCGGTTAAAAAGTGTACTATAAGTGAAAGATGACTATGAAATAAAAAGAAAAGAATATTGTTTTCATTTATAATTATATTTTTAGAAATCCCTTTATTTATTTATTTACACTTCATGCACATTCGGTACATAGGCGGACTTAATGCCTAAGGCATTCTCTACCAGTCAACCATTGGGTGATGCAGAAAAAACAGGAAGTAGGTGCGTTTTAACTAAAAGTAGTTTATATAACAAAATATTATCTAATTACACTAAATATACTACGTAATACGTTACTTACATAAATACCATACATATATATACCACATACATACATATAAATATATATACATATGGGCATATATCTTCTTTGATTTAAGCAGTGCTTCGTAAATAAACGCCAGTTATTCGTTGACGTACTCACTACTAACTGTATCTTTGAGATGTAACTGCCGCGTGCTCCCGTTTTCGTGTCTTGTCGATGAGGGAATGACCAACTTGCGTATATTGTATTCACATATCTTTTTTTTTGATGAGGCAACATATTATTATAACGCATTGGAGGCGCGTTCATTTTTAAACTAGACGCTATCTACTTGTACAGGTGCCAGATTAGACAGTTTGTTAGGGAGTAAATGCGGTATAACAATACTGTGTGTTGATTTCGAGATCAGTTGGCTTTTATGTTTTCCTGGGTCGGGTCGTTTTTCATTGGTCTTTTTATAAGGTATTTTCAGTAGCATTAAGTCGCGTCGTGTGTTACATAGAACTACGAAAAATATCGCTTTTGAAATGTGTGTATGCGTAATACAACTCTGCCTAGACGTTCGGTGGTGTGACTGTAACAAATATAGTATTCAACTCTGTAGTAGTAATGTCCCTATCCAGGTGCGTTAATAAAATAACAATTTTTTTTCAAATAGAATGGCATCTATGCTAACGATCTGTAAAACAAATATTTAAGTTATAGAACAACTTAAATATATAAGTAAATAGGTATTTTACTAGTTCATATTATGAGTATTATGACTTTATGACACACAGAAATAACATTATATTGAACGTTCTTTCTTTGAGAGTTAAAAGCCAAAGCAGAAGCAAACAGTTAAGTGAAAAAAGTAAAGAAACACGATCCTCCAAAGCTAAGTTTCTTACGCACACAGCAACAAGCCGACCCGTAACTTTCACACACCCCACATCGCTCAAGCTTACGTACGCACGCAACCTTAAACCTTTCTACACGATTAGCCTAAATATCCCTCAGCCCTCGTCACCTAAGCGCCCTTTTTTATCGAGTTTTGTCCTAAAATGGAAAACAAGTACTAGGTTCTCAGAATATGGGAGCGGTAAACGAACTCTCACCCTTAAAATAGGCTTAAGATGCGCAGACTCAAACTTGTCTTAAGTCTTCGCAATCCGCTCCCAATATCTAACTCTTTCTAACGCTAGGTCTGTGATATTGCATGGCATCTCTCTCTCACTTACTTAAAGGGTGGCATTCCCCTCTACTGCAAGTGTGTGTGTATGAAATTTAGGTTAGCAGCCACGTACGCTCAACCCCTTCGACATGCGATACGATGCGTGTGTGGCTATAGCGTGTGTTATGTCTCGCAGGGAGGCAATATGTGATAACTTCCTACTGGATTCTGATACCTTAGTACATGAGTATGTGTAGAGATTAGAATTTGCTAAGCAAACGCTGTTTTTTTTCTAACATATCCTCTACACACGGTATTAACTAACGTTCGTAAACTAAACTAACATTTGTAACAAACAAATCCGTTATTCAAATGTATCTAAACTCTCTCGATATGTGGAGCCATTTTCACACAAGTGGCGAAGGATAGAAAAGGCAGGAAAATCGGTGTGTCTCTTTTCTACGGAGACGATTCTGGGAATACACGACGGTTGTTACGATGAATTTTAGATAGAAAACTGTTTGAAAGTAAGTAGTTTTAAAGAATTAATTCGGGTAATGCAGTAAAGTAGTTAGTAAAATAGTTAGTTAGTCTAGTGGCAATGATGCTGCTGAGGCAGATGATGACTGCTATTAAATTAGACTAATTTAAAAATCATTTTTTTTTAAAAGACAACTCCCGCATTCGGAATTACTCCTGTGTCGCTGGGGACTTTACAAACATACAAACAACGGGCACAAAGAACACCCAGACTCGGGTGGGAATTAAACCCACGACCTCTGGCTCAGCAGTCAGGGTCACTAACCACTAGACCAACAGGCCAGTTACTGAATGTTGTTACAAAGCTTAGTGTAGATAAGCTGCTACTATTAAGTTACTTTTTAAATTTTATATAGTACTAACACCAAGCATGTATATTATTAATTGAATTGCGTATTGTAGTTTAAGGATTTGCAAAGAAAAAAGCGATTGTAAAATAAATATTTAGAACAATGTCAAAATGATAATGTCAAAACCATATTTGCTATTAGTAGTATAAAAATGTAGTTAAAAAACGACCGTTAAAACTAAAAACTACCTTCAAATCAAGATTCCAATAAAGAGCATTTAATAGTTATGTCTTGATATGATATATAATCTGTTTGCTAGTAAGTTTGATGTTTATTTCTGTACTTTTTACATCCTTTTTGACTGTCTCTATGTAACGGAATCTAAACTGCAATTGAAAATTTGACTAATGACAGTACAAGACTAAAAAATAAGAAAATAAAATGAAAGTATCAAAAAACTAAAAAAAACACGTTATATTAGCAAACGTAGGTAAAAGAGTAGTAAATTAATTTTTGTTTTAAAAAAAGCGTTGCTGGACATCAAAATAATATTACAATTAGTTCATTGGTAGTTTTTTATTAAAAGTAAAGTTATTATAAAAAAATCATAAATTATTTTCGACTACAAGTAACTTTTCTTCAAGTAACATAAGCAAGTATTAGTGTGTGTTAAGAGGGACATTTTACTGTGGTAGGGTTACCTGTCTGGTTTTCGCATACAGTCTTATAAGTTCACCGTTGTCCTGTAGAATAAAGGCATTTATTCCTCATTAGTTTTAGACTCAATTTAACTTAATGTAATCATTTATCATGCACTATTTTGACTCTACGATCACGGCTAACGAAGTGACGACAGTCAATAAATTAAAGAGCATTCCGGTACTTACAAGGTGTCGCTAAGTGCCAAGTGTGGACGTAGCGGTCACAATTTCAATGCCCATGTCTACTCCAGATACATGTTCTATTGCCCAACGACTGCAAGTCAAACACAGAGTGTTGTGTGTTTGTTCAAGGTCGCGAAGAACCGGTTCGAGACTCGAGCTGTCCATTTACCGTTTTGCGATAAATACATTTAAGTTCTTAAATCTAAGTTAGCTATTTGTTTACGTTGAAATCTTAAGTTTCTCGATTTTGTTTTGGATTGTTTTTAGAAAAATTACGACTTTAAAATTGCTTTTATAATTTCAACTGTGTAAACTTTAAATAGGTACACTATTACAGTTATCAAAGTAATTATAATTAGATAAATTAATACAATAACACTAATGAGGGACTCGTGGCTAAGTGGTAACCGAGTAGGTTAGCACAAGGGTAAGAAATAATAGAAAGGTCAGTCTTGGGATGGGTGGATTCTTAGCACGTTGAGACCCCTCCGTGCCTCAGAGAGCACGTTAAGCCGTCGGTCTTGGTTGCCATACGAACATCTGTGGCATTTGATTCGGGTAGTTGGAGCCCTAAAAATTCGACAACCTGGTCTAACTACACAACTTCGATAACGCCTAGCACTTGGTATGTGGAGGTCTGATGGCAGTCGCTTCACGTAAAATATCGAAGTTCGGTCGTTTCTTAGTTAGACTGAATGCCGACCCCAACTTAGTTGGTAAAAGGCGCGGAGAATTATGAATACAATTTATTATACTAATGAGACTTGTACCAATATTCGTATTGGGTGCGAAACTATATCTACTCACTGATCTCTCTTATATAATATTCACACAACTAAGATTTGTTAATTAAGCTTTGGTAAATAATGGAAGTTACAAAGTCAATCCCACTATCCAACTAATATTATAAACGGGAAAGTTTGGATGGATGGATGGATGGATGGATATTTGTTACTCTTTCACGCCAAAACTACTGAACCGAATGCGATGAAACTTAGTATGTAGATAGCTGAAGATCTGAATTAACATATAAGCTACTTTTTATCCTATATTCAGACGCAATCGGGATTTACGCGGGTGAAACCGCGGAGCGCTGCTAGTTTTTATAAAATATCGAGAAGTTATTTATTTATTAGCAGTTCAGAATGTTATCAAGAGAAAAGTCAGTATCATTTTTGTCTCGTGTATTTCCATCAGACGTACAGTTACATTCAACGCAACCCGTTACAACTAATAAATAATAATTGAATTAAAGATTGTTCAGGTGCTTCCATGTGATGAGATAAAAATGATTATCAGTCATCTTAACTGTATTAGAATTATAAGTTTACATGTGATGGTTGTGGATTGCATATTATGAATGTGAAGTTCACATGAATACGAATTCTATACACTACCAATTCGTGTTGTCTTGCTCATTTATCTTGGAGACTTATTATTAGTTATTACATTACTTTTCAAAAACTAGTCTGGTTCAATTAATTAAAAATAAAATGAATATTTTTTTTAAAGGTAAATGGTTTTATTAAAAAGAAACATAATAAAAATGCAGATAATGTACTTAAAGCTAAACAATCATTCGGAAATGTGGGGCGCCACGACTTTTATTTCCGACTGATTTTTTAGTTTTTAGTATTTATTTAGTCACTTAATACATAAATGGATTTTCTCATGGTGTTCTGTATTCTACTAGTCCAGTCCTTTCGTTCGATATCCATATTGAGGGGTTGTAAAAAAATATGGGAAAGCCGTGCTTCGGCACGTATAGGCCGGCTCGACTAGAGGCCTCACAGAAAAACCGGCGTTAAATAATGTTTGTGTTGTGTTTCGCCGGTTACCGGAAGCCCCTAAATCCTGTAACTAATGTGTAGTGTGACACGTTCTTGCACGACACGCATGTGGTTTTTTTTGAGGTGAGGACTTATTCTCTCTCTATACAACATATAGACAAATAGGCGCCTTACTTTATGGATACTTTATTTTTCCGAAATTATAACCTTCTTATATTAAACATAATATGTGTACCTATTACCACAGAATACATAATAGTAGACACGGGAGGCGAGGCAGCATAAATTATAGCAATAGCTATAGATGGCGTTTGTCGTTCAATTCGCGCTAGCAGTATACAACATGAATTTTAATTAACAAATAAACTCCGAAACTTTTCGCAGAAACATTTTTTGTTTAATATTACTCAAAGTTTTCGCGAATTGCAAATATTTAAAAACTTTTTTGAGAGATCTGAGTAAATTGTTTGATATGTGTAAATATTGGAGATACACTCTTGAACTCTGACGGTGTACAGTGAACTGAGGTGACTATATACTACTCTGTCAAGAAAGTATCGGGAAAAGGTTAATAAAACACAAAATGTTAACTATTCTTCCAAATTTATTGTATCACAGTTACGCCAACGAATAATGTAGTTATCAAAACATGTTTTAAATGCATTTGCCGGAATCGCCTTCAGTTCGCGGCGCGAATTTTCTGTGATATCTTCTATCGACTGAAAACGTGGAAAATTTTAATTTTGGAAAGAGAAAAAAGTCGGCCGGACCCATATCCGGTAAATACGTGTTATCGCCACCAAACCGGAACGGTTGTCGGAACGAATATCGAAGTTCTGTAGTTAGACCAGGTTGTCAGACTTTTTATGGCTCCAACTACCCGTAACGAATGCCACAGATGTTTGTATGGCAACCCCAACAAGCAGGGCTAGGTCTCAATGTGTTAAGAATGGTCACCCATCCTAAGACTAATATGTATTACTTAACCTTGTAAGTTTTTTTTTTTTTTTTTTCGGAAAAGCAAACTGTTTTACAATTTCCTTATTCTAGGGAATTAAAATTAGAGTATTTGTATGTAATTGTATAGCTTACCATCTACTTAGCTATATTTATATTAATTGAACTACGAACTACATAAGTATATAAAAAAAAACGAAAATTGATTAACGAATACTGATGCATGACTGATTAGAACTGAAATAGGTTATTATATCTATACAATTCCTTATTTTTTTAAATATGTAATATATAAATTAATGCTTGTGATGTCCACCTCATGTTTTCGCCTTAAACCAACAAACTTAGTCAAACGTCTTTACGACCAACTTTTTATGACCATAAATTAATTAGGATTTTTCTTTACAGGTAACAAAGCGACCAGGATTGTAGAACTACCGAGCAGCTCGTACGTAAATCACACATAATCCTTCCCGAACACACGAAACCGAGCATGGTGTGCGGCCATGCTCATTATAATTTCTTAGCTGTAGAGTTTTGTCACCTCTCCATATTTCTATACCACTATCATTTTAGTAGCTCAAATTTATTATCATCTGCTTCGAAGTGTTTAGTAGGCAAATAAAACGATGCAACGGTTTGTGTATAATAAAAATGTAATTTCAGTAAGCTATAATATAACGCTATCAAATAATTATTACTTATTAATGGTTGAATGATCATAATTACAGTAAACGTAGATTTTAATTCTATTTTCCAATTTTCATACGTTTGAACTGTTAAATTCCAATGTCGTTAAGATTACAAGTCGGAAAATGTGTATAATCTTTCCTTACTTTCTGTTTTTTATGCTATTCAAAGATTAGATTAAATTCTTAATTAATAATTAATATTTTTTTATTTATTTTTGTTTGTTAATAAAAAAGTATAGAAGAGTAAAACGATTTACTTGACATTTAATTTTTTCACAACCAAAAATTTTTGGGTATTTGACATTAATAAAAACAGTCAATATCTTATAATTTTTGAAAAAAAATATTTATAATATACTTACCAGGTTTCCTATCTAGATCGTTATATAGGCAACAACTTCCGTTCCGTTCAATTTTGTTACCATTCTCTAATTTTCAGGATATTTTTCGAAAGTTTCTACATTAAAGAAATGCAACATTGAACCAAACGTGATTTGACTCCGATGTGTGTCATCCCAAAGTGTATGAAAAAAAGATTATATCGGACTTAAACTTATAAAGCCTCGGGTGTCTTTGATACAAGACCTTTCGGGCCCTTGGCCGGGAACTTAGGTCCGGTTTCAGGTGTTTCCACTTACATACATACTGAACGGATTACTGGAATACTTATAGTCAGAGTAATTAACTATTAAATTAATATTAAAGCTACAGCAAATCTGAGAGTTGCTACTTTATGCCCGGTTCCTATAATCAAGAAACGATTCGTTTTGCTTACGGACGGTAAAATTGTCATTAATCGTTTCAAGACCGTGTGGATTTGCAGGAAATAAAAAAAACTGGCGCAACGACAAAGGCTAATCTAATATATCAAATTATATATAGTTTAGTAAAACCAAAAGGACAATTCAATGGCAAACCGAATTAAAAGGTAAAAAAGAGTTCCACTATCCACCAGACCATCTTCATCGCCAGACCATCGTTACCATGCCCAATCTATTGGATTTGTTAAAACGAATCATATGAGCGCAAAGACAGGTTTACTAGTAGCTACGAAGGATTCCACTATCCACTTCCTGGCTCCATCTTTAGATCAGTTCCCAGATGTTTGCACCAAGGTTAGAAGGTTAAAATTGACGTCCAAGATTTATTTACGTAGTTACAAAAGTGATATGTTCATCCGATCATCATGAAATTTTGCATACCCGTTACCAGGGATACATAGAGTAGAAGGACATAGAGTATCTTTCATCTAGAAAAAAAAAATGTACCCGAGGGATCAAAAAATTACATTTCCGCGCTCGAAGTTGCGGGCAAACGGTTATACTTTAGACTGAAATGTATTTTATTCTTAGTAACATTGAATTTATACCTAAAAATTTGTTGCGCAACGATTACGAAATAAAATGGTTATCATGAAAAATGTCATTGAATAGCAGGAATTTATTGCGAATTCGTGACAATGCTGCAATGTACCGTTGTCCCTGAACTACCCGTGGGCGGCGGATGAGTTATCTCATATCGGAGCCTGGAAGTCCGTTCCAATACCTACTGCTCCATATCTCACTGACCAATATCGTTCTTTTTTTTTAATTAAATTATATGTGTCAAGAACAGTATTCTAAAATATAATCTATAATTTAATAAAATTAAAATGATTTTTATTTATATACATACAAAGTATTCAAAACAATAAAAAAAATGTATTTAATATTTATAGTTCTAACACTGCCAGTACTAGTAAAAAAAATCAGAATACAATTGTGTTCAGTCGTTTAGATTAATGCTGACGTGACGTGAACCCACGATACTAAGAACTTAGTTGGAGGTGTAATCCCTCTGGTTGTAATCATTCATCAATATGAATGAACACCTTTATCGGTATCGTCAAATACTCGTCACCCGTATTCGGTAGAGTCCATTACAGCATTATTATAGTCCATTTCAACCAACTAAAAGATCTCCTGTGTTTCATATTCTCCGATGACACGAGTCGATATACAGAAACACTGCTTATGACGTTAACGATTATAAGTAAGTTATGATTGCCTGGTCCAGAAACCAGTTTCAATAAGTTTGTTGTCTTTATAAATTATTCATTCAGGCTTTAAATAATCCATGTCTCATTTCTCATCGACGAGAAAAATATAATAATAATTTCCCTATTTGACTGTTGGGTATATCAATGAGATCTTTATTATATTAGAAACATAACTATTTCATTATTGTGGAATTTTCAGCTTAACTTTTTATGCAAAGCGAAGACACACTAGAAGATATTAACAACATGAGTATGGTGTGTGTATACAATATAATTGTATATGTGTTAAAATCGTAGAAAGTTTAAAAAAACACACCACCAAACACTCTTCTTTTAATAAACTTTACAATACTTACCATCCACGGAAGCTGTTATTCATAAACCAAAAATAAATCACACGCGACACTTGACCAAAGAGTCGAGTGGCATAAGGATGAAAAAGATCTTTTTATATCCACCCCTTGGCTTCTGAGAAGGAAGTGCTACCACATCCCTTTGACGACTACCAATTAACCGTGAATGGATTAACTAAACGATTTTTACGGTATAAATATAAAGAACTTTTAAAAGCGAAAAGGACCTTATAAGACTTAGGTAGTTAGGACCTTTTCATTTTTAGAACAGTGGAAGTGTTTATTATTTTTGGATACATGAATGGGACTTACTCAGTTTTATAAAGTGTTTTAAAATAAGGGACTATAGCCCAATTCATTGATAAGGGATTAATTATTCTTTTGGTAATTTATAAACAAAATGACGTGGATAAATAAATAGATGATCAAAGATTTCTTCAAAATAACGTTGAACCTGCACAGTATAGCGATCATAAATCGAATTCTTAGTTTGTACTAGGAATTTATATAGAAAGAAGAGGTTTGTTCTATAAATAACTATGTCAGGTTACTAAAGCATTTATAGTCTGTTGACGCTTTTTGTTGTTTATTTTCTCGTGTCTTGTCCAGTCTTGCAGATGTTATGATTAAGATTTCTTATTTGGGCCTTTGTGATTTGCTACGCATTTTACTTTAATAAATAAATGTTTCGATGTCGATAGAAGATCAAACATCTTGTAAACCGGTAAAATAACATCGTATTGATATTTGCACCAAACAAACCGAAACTAATTGCTTTGTGCTGTTTTTCTAGGCTAATTGCCGAGTAATTGCCTAATTATTATTACTACCATAGCGTTGTAGTAGTAAAATATTGTTTGGATTCTAGATTAGCAACAATTTTCTAAACTCCATTTACGCCTGCTTAAAACAGTTCATTCTCGTGATTTTTTTTAAATCGAAATTTTTCATAGTCACTTGTCATGCTCACCTTAAATCATTGTAGACTATATTATCTCTTAATAAGCAAGCTGTCTGTTTCTTCTCCTTCTAGATATATGTAGATTTTAACTTGTCTAGTTGTACTAGGAACACATATAAAGCTAGAGACGAGCATCACTATATATAGTGTAAACTGATAGTTCATTGGACAGAATGATTTTGAGAAGTGCTTAAACGTCTTTCCCACCTTACAAATATCTTAAAATATGGCAGTTTGTAACATTTAAAACGCATAAATATTTTAACATAACGATACTTAATTAGTTACTAGTCCAAAATTTTTTGTGGGTATCGAATTTATTTCTGTCTGGCAGGGATCCCGAGGGGTTGGATGGAAATAACTCGTTTTATCCTTTTTTCGAACATTTGAGACTAAGTAGCGGTTGTCGGGGAGTCGAAGATTTAATCTGCGCATGGTTTGTAATATACTGTGAAGATTGAGAAAGATAGCGTCGATCATGAAATGTCTTTGTGTCGTTTATATGAAATCTTATATTTAGGAATTTATAGTAATAGGCATTGAAACTGATATAATCTAAATTTAAATAATTAAGAACTTAAAAATAAAAATCTTCAATGCACCGAAATAATGACTACAAAGTACTCTTAACATATTTTTTCCACTTTAAGAGGCGAATTTTTTTAAGCCTTGACGCAATAAGGTGTTATAAGTTTAACGTGTCTTCTGTGTATCTGTCTGTGGCATTTTAGCTCCTAAACGGGTGGACAGATTATGATTTAGTTTTTTTGTTTGAAGTTCAGCCATTTGAAGATCATCAGCTCTTTCCTAATCTTAGTAGGAATATTTGAGTCGGGGGCATTTTAAATTTTTAACTTATACTTGTATTTATATGTATTAGAACTCTCTGGAAGTATAAACAGTCTAAACTAAAATTGCCAACTCTGTCTACCATGTGAGGCTCTGTCCCAGTCCAGAGTCTCTTACCCAGTTCTCCATTTGTACCAGAAAGTCAAAGCCTACAATTCAAGCAGACCTCTGGTATGCTCTGCTTTCTTCAACATAGAGCTTTTATTCGAAATTATTGATTGGTGAAGATGAAGATTTTGAGCAAACCTGCACGCCATGTCAGTGTTTACCGTTAAGCGTAAGTATTAACGTACGTAACGTAGTGTTATAATTATAACGAGTAGGTGTTCTAAAACTAAATGTGATGATTTATAACTCGTAGCCATGTATCAGGAAAAGAACAGTCAGGGATCGAACAATCAACAATAAAAACAAGTGCAAATGCTGCTTGCCTCAGTTTGCTCGAAAGCTGGTGTCGTCAACTCTATATACAATAGTAAAAATATCGATATAGTAAAATAAGTTTTAATATTACTAAATATTTTACATTGTCATAAAACTAAATAAAATAGACGCTCCTCTCATACAGATCTCTTTTGCGATAATCTCACCAAGGGATACGTGACGTAGGGGACTGGGATACTATTTTAGATAAGACTTACACTTTCTGCTAGGGCTGTCAGTACATTAAGTATAGTCAACATTTAACACTGACATTTTTATATACGAAAAAAAATGCAACCCTAAAACTTTTTCCTTTGTTTATCATCATCAGCTTATCGCCGTTCACAGCTGGGCGAATGCCGGGATAGATCCGCTGCCAGCCACCTTCTTCAAGTCGTCGGTCAATTGTGCTGCAGGGCGCCGTACACTACGTTTGCCTACTTTGTTCATAGATGAACGATAAGAATATAACTATATTTGATTTAAATATTATTTCAACAAAATCGACAATCCGGCAGACAGGTGGAATTGCGGAGGGAATTTGCTTAAAATGGTGTGAGCGTGTCCAAACATGATGATGTTTCCATAAAAATTTACTCGCAAAAATAATACAGTGCTGAATTAGAAATTGAATAAGTTGATGATTGAAGTAACCTGCGGCCTGCATCCACCAAATGATAATAAAGTATTTTTAAGTAGAATTGCCAATAACCACACTACCAACTGAGATCAGAAACATGGCGTGTTACTTCTTTAACTTTGCTCTGTGTGATTGTCAGAACAAGAGAACGAGAGTTTTAATTTATGAAAGAAGAGACTTCATGACTTTAACTTCGTAATATCTCATATGTAACGAAGTAAAATTACGATCTAACCTCCTTGTGCTTTATACAACCCTGTTACACTACCGTAATTGTTGTATGTGGGCGGCCATTGTATAACACGTATATGGCGCTGTAAAAGTCTTGGGAATTGGTATGTTATGGACATAAAACATATAGCCTCATGTATAACCGGAAATAATATAAGAGAAAGAAGTATTTATGATGGGTTACTGTAGAGTTACGTAATATTTTAATGCAACGATAACCTCCAAACAAGATTCGTATGATAAGTACGATACGTATGTATGGTATACATGTACATGTATGTGTAACACAGTGGATAAATCGGTTCAGTTGTCCCTGTTGTGTTGTAACTCAATCTTAGTCGTTCCCTGATTACTATTTGGGAAAGACACATACGGTTACCTAGAAACAACAGAAAAAAAGAGGCCTTGCTCGCTCACTTACCTCACACAATTGAGAAACCCATCTCCAAGAGAATTGTGGCGACTCTAGTGAACAGCAGAAAAAATATATTATTCCAGTAGGTCAGAAGACTTTATAGAAATATGCCATACCATCTCCATGTAATGTCTTAGGATATGAAAACGTTTATATATTTCAATTTCAAAAATAGTTTCTGTAACTTCTTTCTTTTAGCTTTCAAAAAGACAGCTAGCAAATTGCGGTGACATAGTCAAATAACGTGTAAGCTTTATGTTATCCTGGTATCCCAAACATGGATAGCAAATGCATGTTTAGGATACTACTAGGTGATACTCGGCTATATACCAGTGTTGCTACTGAAAACTTGAAAGTTCTGTAGTTATGTGGATATGTGGATATCATGTGGATGTCGTTAGGAATGTTGCAATAGGTCAAAAAATTCAAGTTCAAATAACCTTTATGTGTTGCATAAATCTCCAAATAAAATAATACCAGCTGCCACCCGCGGCTATGTTCTAAACACACGAAGGTGAAAAGTAAGTTACGGCCATGTGACCACTATAACCAAGAGTACTTATATAATATGAAGTTCAAGATCATCTTGGATCAAGTTCACGGATACATTGTAATTATAAATGTGAAGTTACTTTTAGTTATTACCAATTATTGCTCTGAATATTCTTACAAGCTTTTATTTACCTTCTTGGGAAACATGGTGTAACATGTTAAATTTTGCAACTCAATTACCATATATTATCATTTCAATTACCATTGAGTTCTATCTCAATAAAACAATTTTGATCTGTAATGTAAATTACTTATACTAATTATTTGGACAGTATCCGAGGTCTCATAATAGATATTTTTTACCGTAAGTAAACAAAACTTCATTTAAAACATTTTTCGTCGGCATCTAAGTAAAATAATTACATTCTTGAAATATATTAATATAAAATACTAGCTAATATTAATATATAATGCGTAGAATAAAGTTCCATAAGACCCGTCATGTAAGTACATTTTCAAGTGGATAGGTCCTGTAGTTCCTATGTGTGTTCCAGGTAATTAACTCCCTGTGTGCCGTTCAGCTGTTTTTGCGTGAATAAATAACAAACATCCAAACATACCAAATTTCACATTTATAATATTAAGTAGGATGAAGGTATTCATCAGATTTTCACATTTAAGTTGAAAG
Organism: Callimorpha dominula; assembly: GCA_949752705.1. NCBI lineage: Eukaryota > Metazoa > Arthropoda > Insecta > Lepidoptera > Erebidae > Callimorpha > Callimorpha dominula. The sequence continues at coordinate 4,987,337 of OX457008.1, read as the reverse complement.
GACAGGTGTATAAAACTATGATCAGACCTGCCGTCTTGTACGGTTCTGAAAGTTGGCCCACAAAGACAACGGATGAGAGACGCCTTCACGTGGCCGAAATGCGAATGTTGAGATGGATGTGTGGCGTGACTAGGATGGACAAGGTGAGAAATGAATATATCAGAGGGAGCCTGAAAGTAGCACCAGTGGATGAAAAGCTGAGGAGCAATAGGTTATCGTGGTATGGACATATGATGCGGAGGGATGAGCAAAATGTGTTGAAAAGAGTTTTATGTTTGGATGTTGACGGGTACAAGAGAAGAGGACGACCAAAGAAAAGATGGATGGACTGTGTGAGAGAAGATATGGCTAGAAATGGAGTAAGCAGTGAAATGACGAACGATAGAGTAGAATGGAAGAATAAAACATATTGCACCGACCCCAAATAAAATTGGGACAAGGGTAGGCAGATGATGAAGGTATTCATCAGATAACAAATAACAAATATATATCGTAAAAAGAATCGAAGAAATTGCCGGCGCAAACAGTACTCTCCATCAAAATGAATCAAGACAAAAGTGTCAACATAACAAAAAATCGTTTTGGAAATAAAATTAATTTTACAAACGCGTGTTCAAAAATAAACAACCAAGTCCATTTGTACAAATATGTTTCATTTTCGTTTAAAAGCAAAACAAACGATTTAGTTCAGATCTTACCGCGTATTTGCAACATGAGCGATGTAATTTTATGCACAAAAAGACATTAAGGATGGGAGTACGCACTACGTCGTAGGGTTGACAGTTTCCGATGAAATTATTCGTGCTTTTTCTATTTTTTTTTGTATTAGTCCTTAATCAAATTATTCAACACAGTTATTATTCCATAGATTCGCCTGGCCTTAAGTGTGCCACGGTGAGAACATATTGAACAAAAATTTCTACTATTCAGTTTTAAATAATTAGAGAATTAATATATTATAAATGTAAATGTGAATTTGTTAGTTATCATCTGTCTGCCTGTTTTCACGCCTAAACTGCTAAAACAAAAAAGAGGGGACCTTAGACAAAGAAATATATATATGGGTATATTTTGGTCGCGAAAATAAAACTTGAACACCAGTTAGTTACATGGAAGAGTTAGTATGCTATCTGCTTGACCTTTATCAGTGGATAAAGGTCGAGAAGGAGAAGGTCGAAAAGTTGTAGCCTTGTAGTAAGTAACAAGGCTTTCTTCTTTATTTGGCCCATAAAATGTTCACCTTGAGGTCATCAGAGCCAATTTTCCTGCCCTCTTTTTTCCTTTCAAAATCCTGAATTCAATAATTTTTTCTTGATTAAGCATCTTTTTCCCCATTTTCCTTTGTGTTCATAATCATCTAAAGATGTATCTTTTTTTACCAAAAGACCGCTTGTCATCCAGCATCTGATTTGCTTGTTTGCTACCTCAATGTTATAATAAAGGTCTTTTGTTATAATTTGTTTCATATATATATCGTTACATGCAACTAAATTTACTGATATTTTTTACCAGGTAAGTAGATAAAAATAATATGGTGTTCACGATCAACCCTATCAAGACAAAGAATTTTCTGCTCAATTTATTATTTATTGCTGTCGTAGACTCAAAATTCAATTACCAACATACAAATTACTCAAGAAAAGCTTACAGGAATTATACGCCATTATCTTTTAAATTATAAAAAAATTAATATAACCCTCTTTGTGGAGTCGAGCCTGGTTACAATACAAAAGGTCTTTTTATTCTATTTTTTTAAATACCATGTGTTACAAGGTACAACAATGGAATTCCTTTCTCTCTACTTTATATGTAATAAAATAACACGATATTTTTAACAGGAAAGCTTTTATATCGGTACTTAATTAGAAAAATTATTCTTATTTTGGGGAGATGTTCCTATTACTTGCCAGCTTTTGTTCTGCCGAGGCAAGAGTACCCATTCTTAATACCGCACTGACTAGGAGAACATACATTCAAAAAGGTAGCAATGAACTGACGCAGATATCCAATGACAGACAGGGCAGATGGATGTTCGTGGAACAAGGAAGAAAAACTCTGGAAGAAACTAGCTGACATAATTAAATCACCGGGTGACTGAAGGTGAGGCGTGGCCACTGTCCTGCATGCCGTAATAGGATAGATGTGTTTTTCACATCCACATCTCAATTTTGCAACAGGGACTTAACATCTTCGTCGGGCAGCATTCGGCATTTTGACACACACAAAATATTATTATCAAAGCAAATGTCCATATTGATTTCGCATTTTTGAACTGTAACACTTGGACATTATGAACTAATTCTTGGAATAAGAGTATTACCGTTTCTTACTACTTCTAAAGAGTTGGTAATAATATCTTCTAGTAATATGCGACCCTAGTAACTAATATGAAAACGCTTTAATGGTTACATCAAATTAACTTGCTTATTATTAACATGACTGAAATTTAATGGAAAATCTATTTTAATTTCTCTCAGAATCTACATAATTGTTTGAGAGCCTGACATTCTGGCTGATTTAATTTTACTAGAAATGCATTGGATAAGACTAATACTTGATGACAAAGATATATTTCTGCTGCTAGTGTCATGCCACTCTTCCTTCACTGATTTGAATCACTGAACGATTTAAATAAGTGTTCCATGAGGCAGATGTGATATGTGGGTTTCTTTCTACTTTATCGTACTAGGACCGTGTAATTTAAGAAAACATGATTTAGAAGTTACTGGAGATTATAACAATGCATTTGAAGTTAACACATTAAGCTAGATCCATGTCACGTAATTAGATCCGTGGATAAATATAAGGAGATACAACATTCATAAACACGTTGGTTAACCATATTATCACAGCAAGCCTCGTTACTTCAATCATTAGAGCTTGTAGGTGGCTACAATGTAGTTAGGAAGGTTGTGGCCTTTTTTAATTGCATTTGTGATAGTGTAATTACTTTATGTATTGAAAGTCAATATTAAAACAATAATTTTCATTGAGAAAATTCTGAGTTTGCGGTAAAAAACACAAAAGTTAAATAATTATAATGGTATTTTTAGATAATTCACACAGGGTCGTCTGAGCCCAAACTAGGCAGAGCCTGTACTGTGGTAATTAGACTGCTGACATACATACTTATAAATTACCAAATTTTTACACACTATAGATAAATTAAACCCAGACACAGAACAAATGATCGTGCTCATCACACAATTATTTGTCCTGGATGTTAATCGAAACCACGACATCTAGCTTAGCAGTTAGGATCACTAACCACTAGGCCAATAGGCCTATTAAGTTAAACTAACCTTGGTTATCACATTTATGCATTATGTTAAAGTTATAATTACTTCATGTGTTATTTGTTGTGTTAAAAACTGTAGTTACCCGGTAGAAATTTTATAAAGAGATTTTCGAAGTTACAAAGTTGTTTATTACGTCTACCCCTACGGGGATACAGCCGCGAATGTATATATATAGTCAGACAGTGTAATGTAATAATAATAGTGATGTTTGGTCTTACAATGTATATTGTCTCTATTGAGTTTTCACACTGTTTTTGAAGAAATTTACTAAAAATCCGATTTACTAAGACAAACGTATACTAAAAAAGAAACATCACTCAAGTCAAATAGTGTCGATCTCCTAGCCTACAAGGGCTCGCTTAATAACGACAGGGCGTGTCCTCCTGCCTGGCGTAATTACCTCTTTATTGCTGAAATATTGTGGAACATAAACCGGCAAGGTGACTGCACTCCACGTAAAAAACAAAGAAGACAGGGGTACCGCAAGGCATAAGCTTGGGCCATGTTGTTCACGCCTGAACTGGAAATTTGATTGAAAGGTATTTGGTGACTGTGGTTTTAAAACGTCATTGTGTCATAATCATAATGCATCAAATCAGTCAGATTTATTATTTAAAGTTGTCTTATTATTTGTCAAGTGCGTTTTGACACTTGCGTATCTACTACATAACTTCTAGAATCTTTCTCTATTGCTTGTATAACTGGGAGACTTCCGGCCGCAGCGTTCCTCCATCGTTCAAAGCGACAAAACTTTCATCTCCATCTCTTGGATAATTGGCACTCAACCACTGTGCGGATTTTTTGCCATGCACAACCAATCTATGGAACAAATTGTCGGCTGTGGTAATATGGGACTGATACGACATTCAAACCTTCAACAAAAGGGCGTCCTCCCACCGCAAAGGCCGTACTTGTGACTCTTGAGTTGGAGGTATCCATGGGCGGCGGTAGTCACTTACCATCAGGTGACCCGTCTGCTCGTTTACCCCTTATACCATAAAAAAAGATCATACGATGAAATTAAATATGTATGCTAGCCGTTCCTAACAGTTTCATCTATGTTCATGGTCACTGCACCGGTCCTAACTCTTCAGCTTTAATAATAATAATAGTAAAGATACGTATCTATACTATTATTATTAGTAAAGCTATTGACGTTAATATCATAAATATACTTATAGGCTATAGCATATATTTTAATAACATATTCTTGACTTAATTCTGAAACAACTACACCTGAAAACTGTATTATTCAATACAGTTTCCAGGTGTAGTTACACTCTAGAAATATAAGTAGCAGACTATTCTAAAAAATAATAGCACAGTCAACACTATTTTATATAAAACCGATCACAACAATGTCACATTACTTCGTTCTGTACACAAAAACATTTTTGATAAACGTAGAAAAACTAAATTGAATTCTCGTCAAAACCTTTTGACACAAACCCCTGTCTATCGCGTGCTGTAGTCGCGTGCCAAATAAATGACACTGCATGCCAGGTAAGTCAGAACGCATGCGTTAAAACGAAAACCACTTTAAACCTGACCTCCTCTTATAGAGGTAATTATGTTACTACATACCTTTAAAAAGGGTCTTCATAAATTGGTTTTTGGAAACAGGTAGAATTCAGGTGGGACGCATGCGCCAGGTGAGCTTGCTAATGACCTCTTGGTGTTGTGTGGCAGCCTGGTACTCGGCTGGCAGCTTGCCACAGGTACGCTCCCAAATAACAGGTGATAAGGACTCTCACGCGGGATCCGGTGATGACCCTATGTATGAATCAAACACCTGTCAGATAATATGAGGATATAATTTAATAATTTTATTACAAAGAATTTAAACTTTATTGCTCAGTGATAAGGTGCACAGTGATGCTAAGCAGACTCGATCAATATTGTCAACACGCTGAGTAACAACGTAGCCATGTCATAAAGATTTAAAAGATTTGTGAGATTTGTGTGAGTGTGAGGGCTACAAAACTTAATCTCGACCTTTAACACGCGGATTTTAGCAATAATTTTAATCACATTTGTGAGATTTAAAAATAAACTAGATGAAAGAATGGTAATATACATAACCATCTACCACAATTGTTCGTTCCAAAATCAAGTTTCAAAAATAAAACTTTTATTTAAAAAAAATTTTAATAGTCCATTTTTAGTTACTTTCTATAATTAAAAAAAGTATGATCGATTAATTAATATACCTACGGTAAAGATGGCCATTAATACAAAAGTAAACATTACAAGATGGTTGTCATACTTATATATTTATTTATACAAAACAAACACTCAAGTTATAAACTAAAATATAGAGTCAACATTTTAGTCTCCGACAAGGCAACAATGTAATGAGGCCATCCACTTATCCAAGTTTAGGGTCATGGAAAAAGAAAAGAATAAAATAGCAAGCTCATTGAATAAAATTGGCAATAGATATCATTAGGTTACAATAGCAAGGTCGACTGGTCATCACAAATGGAAATCAAAACATCATCCATGGAATTATTCAGAAGAAAATCAAAATTTAGTTTTAAATCATCCTTGAAGTACTGGGGTACAATATTGCTTTATTGGACGCTGTTAGCAACGAGTGCGTGCAAGGTATTGATACGCCAAAAAAATACTTAGATATTTTCACTTTAATAACAAAAAATGCAATAAGAATGGCGAAGAGCGTGGGGGGTACGCCTGGGTTCGTAACTGATTTTTTTTTGGGGCGTCAAAATAACAAGTCCACACTAATGCTGACTTGTTACTTTTTTAAAATTAAAAACAGAACGTGTGATGCGTGAACTTTTTAATAAAAATACAAAATAAATAACCGTCGTCGTCGCTTACAGACAATTATGTCTTATTGTGTAAATAAATAACTAAGTATGGTAACTAGAGCAAGTTAAATAAGTAGTAAAAATATATTTTTAAAATATTGTTTAAAAACATTAAAAGAAATAGAGAGCTGTTTGAAGTTTTGACGTAAGTTACAATTACCTTGGAGTTATAATCACTCAGCTTCGATTTCCTGTGTGAGTGTCTGTGGTTCATATCGAATGGGAGTGCTGTCAAAAATGTCAAAATAAATTGATGAATAGTGTCTACGATAATAATGTAGCATTGAACTTCTGATAACGAATGCATAAGTTATTGACTTTTAATGTAAAGGAAACAATTGTTTACAAGCGTACATGTATATTTGCGGTGCCGGTACCAGAGTTACTGTATAGATTATTTTTACTTATTTTAAAGATTTTTTTAATAACTAACCACAGTTTAAACAACCTTAGAGTCATTTTTATATGCTAACTTACATACATAATATATATACCTACATACATAGGCTAACGCCCTATTCCAGTCTGGGATAGGCAATAGAGCACCAGAGCACCATATTCCAAGATTTCTCATTCATCACACCTTTTATTCATGCTCGCCTTGATGCCTACAAATGAATGAAAGGTTTGATGACATTTTTGTACAAGAGAGATGTCGGAAACTATTACTGCGTTTCGCTATCCAGTTCATCTGTTTCTTATTATTATATTGTTATTGTACGAGTAGTATTTCTTCTTCTTCTTAATGTGCCTCTCCGACTAGCGAAAGGTGGGCAGTCAGCTCTGCATATCGCCTCCTGTCTTGTCCTACCTACAACTGTGGTACCAATGGTATTCTTACAGTTTACTTGAGTAGGTGTTTAGTTTTTTTGATAGAAAGAAGTCCCCAATTCTACCCAAATTAAATTCGTCAGTCAAAAAGATAAAATTGTATGCCAAACCTTTAAAAACAAGGTTCATTTACATAACGTTTCAATCGTTGACTATTAAACCTTTTGTTTATAACATTGTACCTGTAATTTCAAAGCTTTTATAATGTCTATATAAAAACTAAGTAACAATATTAGCATAAATATATGAAATTACTCGCCCCTCTAAACGTTAGCCGGTGTTCATTGTGGACGGACTACGGGTTCATATTATCCTAAAATAATTTTCAATTCATTAAGTTGGGTTTCTTGTTTGTTGTATTCGGTTAAGGTAGAAAACAAGGATACGACCCAATTGGGGTTTAGCGGCAGTCGTAACTCGTGAACATTATTGTTAGCCAATGATTTAGTTTGAAACTAATCTTGCGATTACCAGGTTCGATCTAATAAACCTTGGTGTACGGTGATCCAATATGGTGTATATGATCGAAGTTTACCGGTGTATTTTTAAGTCCATAGTAATTAAGGTCTTAAATTCTAAAAATACTTACCGGTGACCACTTAAACACTTTTAACACTTTATATTTTTGTTTATACCACAGTCCACAATGGATATAGAAAATATATTTTTGATTTAATATTGCTGACGGCTGACGTCAGCCTGTGACCACTGCAACCTGGTCGAAACGTCAGGCAATACAGAGGTATGTAATACCTTTTCGTGACCGCGTTAATTCCCGTAAATACGTAGATAATATTATATTATGGAACGCGAAAGTTTAAAAGTTATATTATTATAGTTATTAGTATATTTTTGGTTTTTAGTATGCATATTGCATATCATGGGTCGGTGAAACATACATACCTACTGTCTCTTCCACGAAGGTACACCACAATGATGAGGGAACTGTAGACACCTTCACAAATGATAACTATTTATATTGCCATCTAGCGAAGACAAGCTAAACTACTTTAGAAGTTATTGATCCTTTATCGTGCTATAATTGTCTCATGATGATTAGTAGGTAGGTTCATACAAAACTTCGCTTTATTATTATACAATATACAAATAATAATGTAACAATATATATATACAATACAGAGACTAGATAATTAAAATCATTAATATGCTTGAAATATTAAACGAGATCATTCTTTGTCTATAATTTTAAAATCTCATTCCATGCATGTTTTAATATAGTCATGCGCCACCCATGTGCATCACTATACCGTTAATTATAAGTCTATTTATTGTGAAGCAACCCTAACACTTTGGAGACGGCGGTTTTTACGAAACCACACACAGGGTTTGAAAGACCTCCCGGAGCAGAGACGTGCCTCCGTCGAGTTAAATAATGACGTCGGCAAAAAACGCCCTGCAGTTTGATGCTTTAAACACGTTATTTTGGATCGTCTTTAATCCTATTTGATTAAACTACCTATAAGGAACATAACTTAACAAAAAGAGGAAAGGAACTGATTTGATTTTTTTAGAGTTTTTTGGTTTTTGGACTAGCAAGTGTAACTCGTCTAAAATCAGAATTGGTTAGTCATAACTCATCATTGCTAATCGTGGTTAATTTGAGGACTGGAAACTTGTCTGAAATAAAAATAGAAACAACAATGTAGCGTACGAATTTTTTTTTTAATATCCATATTTTTCAAGCTCATTCAACTATTTGTCGGTTACACATAACGGTCCTAAAAAATGACCAATAACACCCTGTTTAAGCCAAATAATATCGAGTACATGTTTAGTTACAAAACTCCCAACCATAGCAGTAAAACTATTTGGCGAAAAGTCGATAAATCATACCATTATTATCTGATAGACCTGTAGACAGATAAAACTGTTATTGATATGTTTGGTAAGTAAATAAAAAAAATTAAACTGTTAGTTTGAGCAATGCGTTTACGAAATGTTATAGTATTGTTTTATGGCCTCCTAATACCGATAAAACTGAAACAGAGTTCTTTGTTTTTGTAATGTTACAAATAAAGCATATCTATTGAAATTTGGCACACCGATAAATAAAATTTTAGCAACGTATTTGCAATATTTTTCGATAACGCCTCTTTTTTATTAGGTACTAGCTGCGCCCCGCGGTTTTGCCCGCGTAAGTCCCGATGCTGTGGGAATATCGGGATAAAAAGTAGCCTATGTGTTAATCAAGGTCTTCAGCTATCTACACACCAAGTTTCATCGCAATTGGTTTTTGCCTAAAAAAGCAACAAACGTCCAACATCCTCACAAACTTTCACTCGGATATTTTAAGACTCTAAAGTACCTTCTGCCCAAATATGTGTGTAGATTCTATAGAGCGTGAAATTCCCATAAGCAAATATAAATTATTATCTCAGCAAGAATGTCCATGAACAATAAGCTATTGACCTCATAAATGAAACAAAGAAGTTCAAGTTCCTGGTATCTGGTATTCCTGAGGTTCGATGCCCGATTCAGTCAACTATAACTGGGCGGCACTAATTGATTGGAGCCATCAAATTGGTCTAGACTTGTCCACCCGTGACCTATCTAGGTCCGTGCGAATTAGAAATACTTAGTAGTTTAGGGTTCCCCGTACTTTAGTTAGCCAGTCACTCACGTCGAAAAAAGTTCGATGTAGTCGCCAGGAATTTAAGAATGAGAGTGATGAGAGTTTAAAGTATTTACTATAGGTACTTTTTCTTGTAATTGGAGAAGCTGAAGAAATAACAAATGACACTTCTATAAATACTCCTTAAATATCTATGTAACATTTTGATTGTTTGGCGTTTTATGTGCAAATCAACTTCTCTGCATTTGATTGTAACTAAAATAAACAATTACCAATAACTACTACCACACCATTGACAGCTCTGTTGGTCTAGCTAGTGGTTAGTGATCCTGACTGCTGAGCCCGAGGTTGTGGGTTCGATTCCTACCCAGGATAAATAATTGTGTGATGAGCATGATCATTTGTTTTGTGTCTGAGTGTAATTTATCTATAACTAACTGCACCCGGCAAGCGATGCAATTCCATTTTTTTTAGATTTTTTGTGCCATGTGCAGGCGTCCCGCGAAAACTCTACGAAAGTTTCATCACAATCTGATCAATGGTTTCGTAAAGCATAGAGGACAAACCAACATACATTGATTTTTGTATATATAGATACATAAGTATGTATATCAGCAGTCTGGTTACCATATTACAGGCTCTGCCTAGTTTGGGAACAGACCGCCGCGCGCCGCCGCGCCTTTTGTGAGATGTATCAAGTTATTATTATTGTAAACTATTGTTGGTTTCATATTACTGTCACTAATCACTATTACGTCTTTTACAATTACGTCTTTCTAGCCGTTACGCGACTGCCATTTAACTGGCAGTTTCATTACAAATATACGGAACAATTAAAGTCAATTCCAAAATTGGCCATCATTTCCTTAGAGCCAAAATAAAATATGATGATAAATAGCGGGACCGCCTTGTAATCTCAAAGCTTATACTTTAATTAAATTATTATCAATTTCGTCACTAGTCAATGTAGGCTTTTTTGCTTAGCTACTAAAGATACAGAACTTTATTATCGGTACAAGAAATTGATCAACTATCTTTGTGCCGTTGTGTTTTGTGAATAATGTAATAGAAAAATGTTCACTAGAGCAAAATGATAAAATAATTTATTTAAGCACTGACTGATCTGGTAAAAACATTTTTATTTTTGTCATACTTGTTAAAGTTTTTTTTTACTTGTTTTTTCTTTTAATAGCATATATTCATCATTAATCGTACTATTCTACTACTCTCTGATGTCCTTCTTTGTACCTCTGGCAACGTGTATGTAAAATTTCATGATGATCGGTCGAGAAGTTAAGATGTGAAAGCGTCACTAACAGACCGACAGATATATTTTTGAATTTATAATATTAGAGTCTGTGTGGAAAGAGAACCGTTGTAGGATTTGAGGTCGCAGCAGTGCTAAATTACCTTTTTTGTTATGTTCACAACACTGTTACGTCAATTTAGTTCAACAGTAAACAATACTGTACAATACAGCAAACAATAATGACGTTACAGTGTTTAAAAGGTAATTTAGCACTGCTCCGACCTCAAATCCTACGACAGTTCTCTTTCCGCACAGGCTTTGGTAAGTAAGTATAGATATAGATTACGTCATAAAATTCCTAAATTTTGCAAATAGAACGACAAGACCGTTTATAGGTTTAAATTGTCCATTTATTAACACTTTCTTGCGCCGGCGCCGCTCCCACGCTGCCGAAGCACCACCAAACTATTCAGATCTAATTAATTGGATCTAAGAACACAGTCTTTTGATACTAACCGACGTACCAGTGTAATAGACGTAATGATGTATGAGTAAACAAGTTAAGTTATATACCGAATTAATTTTAAAGCTAGTGTTAGTGAATCATTTGAAAGTAGGGTTCATTGCGTATATTTTACCGGTGATGATGTTTTGTATGTAATGATGATTCGGTATTGTTTACTAATATGTTAGTGTAATTCGTTTTTAGTTTTGGAACTGACGGGTAGACTTAAGAACCTCCTTCGTTTATTCGTCGCTTAAAAATACAGCTAAACAACATAATTAAATATTTTTGGTTAGTTGGTTACTGCTGTTGATATGTTTTTTCTCCTCGATCTCTCATGTAGAAGAAGACGGTGATAGTCACAAGGTACTTAGATTGTTGTTAGAAAACCCCAACAACAACTTGCCAAACCCAGGAATCGAAACATCACAAATATAAGCACCAATGTTTGTCTTTGACAACACCAAGACAGTCTTAGGTAAACAAACTTTGAATAAAAAAGAGAATTCATATTCCTTAAATAATAGTTACTGCGTTAATTTCAATTCAGGTTTTTTTAAACGACGTGATCCGCCGCTAATTTCGATCATATAGTAATCGAGTTTAAGTCATAGGATGGTTTATTTATCTTTTGGAAAAGGTACCATTGGCCATTCCCCACTCTTATCCTAGACAAAGGCTTACGAGAACGTTTCTATACCATTCTGTACAACTAATTGTGGCAGGCAATCGCCTATAAATAGAGTTCTCAATCAGTCCAATATTATTCAAACACAATACAGACATTGACATCTTTGGTGATTAATTTAATAAACTGACTAAACTGCAAAAAATATTTTATATTTATAAAAAACCGGCCTAGTGCGAGTCGGACTCGCGCACCGAGGGTTCCGTAAAATATTTTTATTATATGATGTAACTAAAAATTTACGGTTTCCGTAATTTTTCCTTTATCTGTGCTATAAGACGTTGCTTCGTACCAAATTTCAAGATTCTGAGTTCACGGGAAGTACTCTGTAGGTTTTGATTCCCTTGCGAGTGTCGAAAATTTGCTACATAAACGGCTGTATCTTTTGATTGCGTTGGCTTAGAAGTTTATTTTTTTCACAGCTCCAAGGGACAATAGACCTGAGTATTTGATATAAATTCCAGCTTGATAACTCTACGCGTTCCTGAGAAAAAGGGTCTTGACAGACAGACAGACGGACGGACGGACAACAAAGTGATCCTATAAGGGTTCCGTTTTTTCCTTTCGAAGTACGGAACCCTAAAAATGTTTTTTTCTAAATCAATTTTTTTTCAAGATTCATCAGCTATTTGTCGGTTACACACTGACAACGCTCCAAAAATTTAACCACACCTTTTCATAACACCATGTATAAATATATCATCGGGTAGGAAGTAGACAAGAACCACAGAACTGAAAATAACTACTGTCTCAGTTCTGTGACAAAAACAATAAAAATTATCATTCATATCATTGCCTTGCGTGACAGACATCAAAAACCAAGATACCAAGAGACCACCCATATAGCTAGACAAAGATAAATATTTCATTAAAACTCATAGCTAACTCTCCAGATGACGTCCTGTCTACTTGTGTGACACACAGCCAACATCTTAATTGCAATTTAGGTTACATTACCCGCATGGGAATTAGGACTCAGCTTAGACCAAAAGCATTAATAGTTTGATTTATGAGTAGTTAGTTACTAACCAGTATTGTATGTTCACCAACTGAAATAGCTACCCTATTTTGGAGCTTGTCATAATTTTTATTGAGAACTTTGGACTTGGTTGACCTCATTCCTGAATTTGAATATTGAATTAAAGGTTGTTGCTCAGAATTGTTCCAGCTTCGACTGGTTATTAATGGATCTGTTAGGATTTTTTGACGTGAAAACTTCTTTAGCGGCGTCGTGCACTTTTTGGAATGGGTAAAAAATGTTAAACTCGCGTCAGGACACGTGACCCTGATCGAAAATTCGTAAGACGGAGCCGAGTTTCTTAGATTTAAAAAAATATAACATTCGAAATTCAAACATTTATGAGCGGCCAGGAGCGCAGAACTTCCAATGTACCCTATGTATACATTTAGATATGTTACTCGTATTATTACCTACTTTTTATTTTTAACCTAATTATATATATACAGATGTGTATGTGTAAATGTTTAGTAATTAACTTTTAAAAAAAGTATCACCGACTTCAATGCGCCGAAATGACGATAAATTGTAATAAGATGTATTCTTCATCCCTATGTTTTCTACTCTTAGAGGAGGAATATTTTCTTCAAATTTAAATGGGACCAACCTTAAGTAAAACCAATTCAACACAAAAAAGTACCTATTGAAATTCGTTCACAAATTGCGTAACATACACACACAAAAAATATTCAGGCGTATTGAGATCCTCTTCCTTTTTGAAGTCGGTTAAAAAATTACAATATTAAAACATAAGTTTTTTGATTTTGCAGTATTTCTATTGTTACAAACTTAAATGGGTTGATTTTAGTGAATGGCATTACAACAAAGTGATACCACATCTTTTGTATTATAACGTACTGGCAGCGCCTCGCGGTTTCACCCGCGTAAGTCCCGTGGGAATATCGGGATAAAAAGTATGCGTTAATCCAGGTCTCCAGCTATCTACATACCAAGTTTCATCGCAATTGGTTCAGTGGTTTTTGCGTGAAAGAGTAACAATCATCCATTCATCCATCCAAACTTTCACATTTATAATATTAGTGGGATAATGAGAGGTTTTGGAAAAATACTGCAACGTCACTCAATTATATGACGTAGTCAAATCTCGCGCTGTCACTTTTCATATGAAATTCAATGACATTTTTCATAAGAATCATAGCATAAGTAATAACATCTTAAAATTGAGTAGCGTTTAAGTGCTTTAACCAGTCTTCGCCTTAGAACATATACTGACAATAAGCTGCTTACTAATGAATTTAAAATAACAGTTATATGATTTGGCAGAAATCCAATTTGGACGGTAATTTTCAGACCTTATTTATATAACTTAAGTGCCTCATTCATTACATTACTGACTAGCATCCCGCCCCGACTTCGCACGGGTAGTAGAGACATCTTCAACAATCAGCATCATATTTTAACCAATTTACACAAAACGTTAACAAATTATACACCTAAACCTTCCTCATGAATTACTCTGTCTATTTGTGAAAATCCATTCAGTAGTTTTTCAGTTTATTGAGATCAGACAGACAGAGTAACGCGGGAGACTTTGTTTTAAAATATGTAGTGATAGGGATAGATATAGACTTCAAGTAAGATGTCTGTTTTAACAATCACGAATTTTCATAAAATTGTTAGCGTTTTACGTTATTTACAGGGTCTACTATACGATCACACCTATCTATAACACTCTGTATAAATTTATAATATTCATCATTGATATAATATTCCTTTGTTTTCTTTTCATTGAATTTAACTTTCATGAAAGTACTCCCCAGTAGAATAAAAACTCCTTGCCATTGGACTCAAATTAAAGCAAAAATCTCCCGTACTCTACGTCCTTTCGCTGTGGTATATTTTTCAAATTAGGCGTGTTTGGTGTGAAAGGAATTTCCATATCCTTTTATATAAGTATTGAAATCACCAGACAACATAACAAGTTGAAATTATAAATCAGTACATACATAAGTATAAACAGTCAATGTGTGTGGGTGGTATCTAATGATATGGTATGAAGGTAACATTCTAATACCCTTTTAAGATTTCATATTTTAAATCAGGTTCACAATTGGTGCTCTAATTAACATTTTTATTCCATCCAGGGTAAATATTTTGTTTAAGTTTCTAATAAAACCCACATTTTTTCTTCATTAGGCCTGTACAACATTTCTCGTTGAATACCTTTTTTGTTGTTTTTAATGGTTAAATCTTCTAAGCATAGTAAAAGTTTATTCTTAAGAATTTATTAAAATAGTAGGACCTGTCTTACTGTCATGGAAACCTCCATGGCGATAGTTGATTAGAAAGAACTCGTAAGATCAGCAGGTTTTAATCATTTTCAATATCAGTGAAAATCGGGCTCCTTCGAGTCTACTGTACATAACTTTATGTGTAATATGTCATCATCAACATCAATATCGACTTATGTTTATTCCTAATGAACATCATCCGCGCCTGTTCCCAACTAAGTTGGAGTCGGCTTTCAGTTTAGCTACGATACGGCCGAACTTCGATATTTTACGTGAAGCGACTGCTATCAGACCTCCACAACCCAAGTAGGTAATATAGAAGTTTTGTAGTTAGACCAGGTTGTCGGACTTTTTAGGCCTCCAACTATCCGTAAGGGACCGACTGCTTTGGAGAGCACGTTGCTCTCCGAGGCACGAAGGGGTCTCAATGTGTTAAGAATGGTCACCCATTCTAAGACTAACCTGGCTAACCTACTCGGTTAGCTACGAGCCCCAAATGAACACAATGCGAGAAGTCTTCAATGACATTTTGAATTGCTGTAAGTTGTATAGCACGTTCGTACCTACGTCAGCCATTGTTCTAACATGTCTCGTGTTGATCGAACAATAGTATGACCAACGTCATTTATTGTTATGTATTTATTATGATTTTTATTAATTTGTTTTTATTTAAGGCATTAGTACATATATTATAAACAACACGAAACATAATGAAATCGTCTCTTGGAAGTAGTTTTGTTCAGTTCTATAGTAAAACGAAATAAATGACTATAAGGGGATTTAAGAAATAAAAAATAATCAAGTATTTATGTTAAACAGATTATGAGTTATTAAGCGGCCAAAAGTGGCTCCAAATGGTTCTTGAAATTTTAGTTATATTACACGAACCAACTATTCTAAAACCAACTAAACTGATATTCTATTAATAAAAACTAGGTATTATAGAATAATAATAATATATAAAAAGAGGTAGGATTTTTTAATTATATATCGTTAATATTTTGATCGTAGGTGAACCTTTAGAATCCTGGGATTTTTAGATGAGAGGGTATGCCCACGTCCACGATTTACGAATCCCACGAAATGGCACTACCTATGCCGACCACTGATTATAACACACACTGCGTCGCCAGTTTCTTTTTCTTGAACTTGGCTTGACGCGTGCGAGCGTGTGCTCGCAGCGTCTAGATTCCAGATCAGATCTGGAATAAATGCCCCTTTCCAATGGTGTAAGAATTTTTGTGCAGTAAGTTTTCCCTCCACATACATACAAACTCACTAAATTTGCGCTTATTCTTTATAATAATAATTTTGATAAAATCAAATCAAACGGGCTTATTTACGACTGCCATTAGAAATCGTTTACGAGTAGGAGGCACTTAATATTTACCAATCCTTTAATATTTTTTAGAACCGTCTACCATATAACATCTTCTTATATAAAAAGTAAGCCTAATTGACGACTTCTAATAAATCACTGTAGATGTCGCAAACAGAAATATCAACTTTGGAACATATAAGGTAGGATCGCCCACACTACCACTCCTCGTGGCCGATGCATAGTATAACACCAGTGGACTCAATGTTCTTTAGTTATGCTTGTTGCTATATGACTCAATGACTATATCAATACGTAACACAGCAACATAGCAACAAACATCACTGAAGAACGTTAATTTTTAGTCTTCTGCGTCAGCTTAATATAACCAATCTTTTCTTCACCCGCTTAAGTCCTGGTGTCGTGGGAATATCGGGATCAAAATAGCCTATGTGTTAATCCAAGTCTCCAGCTATCTACATACCAAGTTTCATTGCAATCGGTTCAGTTGTTTTTGCGTGAAAGAGTAACAAACATACACATACATCCTTCCAAGCTTTCACGTTTATAATATTAGTAGGATAGTAGGATATTATAAATATAGTCTATAATAATTTGCGTATTTTATTATTGGCACACTGTTATTTTTCGTTCGTCGGTTCGGTTCGTCTTGACATATCGGTCGGATTGAAAAATTAACTGTAATACGAGTATATAGCCTACTAGCTGCACCCCGCGGTTTCACCCGCGTAAGTCCCGATCCCGTAGGAATATCGGGATAAAAAGTTGCCTATGCGTTAATCCAGGTCTCCAGTGATCTATATTTCAAGTTTCATCGCAATCGGTTCAGTAGTTTTGGCGTGAAAGAGTAACAAACATCCATCCATCCAAACTTTCACATTTATAATATTAGTTGGATTTACACGACATTGCTTGCTTAAATGTCTCAACCGATTTCTATGATTTGATCTAATGGGGCAATGCACTTTAGAGATCTGTTTTGAAACCATTCCTTGTGAGTATTACGAGTATATTCTCAATAATGTTTTATGTAGGTTTTGAATGTCATAGTGAAATGTTTATTTTATACTATAGTTGGTTCCTGCGACTTCATATGCTTAGAATATCTGCTAAACAAACATTATGTCCTTTATTTCACCCTCTTCAAGTTTCAGTTTTGCAAGAGTTTTCCAAAATACCGTCTATTTCTCTACCAAAATTCATCAAAAACAGACAGACAGGGTTACTTTCGCATGTATAATAATATTAAAGTATAGATATCGTTACTTGTTAATAATGTTTTTTTTTTATTCGGATGATATGTTTTGATGATGCCTGGATTAGAGACGAAACACTTCTTGATATATCATATCTTCGTTGCGTATAATAGCTGCGCTCAAGCTTAAGGAAATCCTGAATACAATTTCAGCACGGAAATCAGCTTGGTAGACGGTTCGCCGCCTATTAAATCAAAAATATAGCTGCTGAAATGTATTAAATACACCACTACCACTGCCTACCCCTTTAGAATTATACCAATGTGAGTACATAATAAACATATAAAAGAAATATTGTTTACAAATTTCGTTCATAATTCAACATGGCCATTAGAATACTCGGTATATACTAAACGCTACAACATAGCGTAATCGAGTGCCGGTGAACTACACCTACAGTGCAAAGCTTTTATCACTTGTCGTAAACGATTGACCACTTGTATTCGATTGACACAATAGTATCGATACTTGTAACGATAATTGTATCGACTATAAAATGGAAAGCTTGGACATCTGGTTCTGTAATTTATCAGTCCCTATCATAAAAGAGTGATTTGAGTAAAGATATACTTCAACTTGAGGCATGAGGCCGGCGGCGAATTAGGTCAGAGTGAATATCGTCCTCCCGGACCCGTTCCGCCGCCTCTTTCTGCGAGATGACGTCCTCACAGAAAATTGCGACCGCAGTAAAATGCCTGTCTGTACCTGCCATGGAGCGTATGACTGCCGGTAGCGAGAGATTCCTCCCATGACTGCAGTGAGGGCCTGGCGCTGCGTCGTCCAGGCGGAGCAAACCGCCAGCGTGTACTGAGCCGAATCCTCACTGCAGTCGCGGTGGTGGCAGACGGGACACAATTCCCTCCTAACGACCGAGTGCAGGTACTTCCCGAAGCAGCCGTACCTGGAAAGAACCTGCGTCAGCCGGAAGAAAGGGTCCCGTGTTGTCGCACTGCCATTCAATGATGACCAGATGGAGCGGCTCCACGTTGGCAAAGACAGCACGTGGAGCTGCAGGCTCCACGTGCTGTCGGGACGAAAAACGCGCCGTGGTGGCTCACGCCATTCGCGTACCTCTTCGGGCGGGGGTTACGTAAGCTTGGTTCTACCTTTTTTCTATGCGCTGCCATCTATATCCAGTCACTCGATACTGGTTTTATTAGCCTTTACTAGAAACACACATACATCAAATTGTATAAGGTATGCTATCATAATATATGACATAAAATATAATATGTCACCGTCTGAATTTGGGTTGATTGGTCAATAAAATTGAAAATAGCTAATTTTACCAAAAATATCAGCATGAATAACTAAACATCAATCTTGATACATCGAACGAAATCTCAGTTCATTGCACTAGAAATTACGACGGAGTATTTTTTTTTTTACTTTTTATTATTTTAGACGTACGTTGCTACACTGCGAACGTTATACAAACATTTTAAAAGGTTTGTGATCGTAAATCTTGTGTTAGTATTCACTAGAATCCATCATTAGTACCGCGATTTACTGCTATTAGGTAAAAATTTCATAAAGAACTATTAGTTTCAAAACAAATATCTTTTTTAAATGACTTTTAGTTATTTTTGAAATTTGACTACTTATACTAGGGACATAAGGCAAATGGGTCCCTTATCGAACAAGAACTAGTCCGGTTTAAAAACTTCATCTTGAAAGTTAATAACCAACAAAAGTGTGACATCGCATGTTTTTGGACGCTTGGTTCTTAAAAACTCCACCGATGAAAAATGGTCAACTTAGCAACACTAAGCTTGTCGCTAATGCATTGTCAAAGCTGTCAAAATCTATTTAGGGATGCTCTTTTTGGTGAACTAGTACTAGTAATTTGTGATAACCATGAAGTTTATTCCACAACTTGAATATTGGTGGGAGGATATTCAGATCAAACCGCATATATAACAGTTCATGACCTGTAGTTGAAATTGATAATTTAGTGTTTAAATAAGCACAGAGTTCTTTTAACATCTTTAATTCCCAAAGTGCCCGGATGGCTGTAATACGCTTGCTAGTACGTAACTTGGACCGTATATATGTAGGTATGTAAAAAAGTTCTTAATGCCTAGTGTCATTATGTACATACATACACTACAGATTTCGTGTAGTACACCTCTACAAACTAGTCTGGCAATATCTAAACATAGGCCTCCTAGTGAAGACTGTTTGAGAAGGGCTACGTACTGTTAGCTTTAGTGGGTAAATGTAAGTAGTTCCTAGTCTGTTAAAAACAGCGTTGATTACCGCTAAAAAAATAGGAACTTGTTTAAACTAAACTTATTATTAGATCTTTCGCAATATCCCGAAATATAAAAAAAGTTTGTTTACACTGAACCAATTAAAACTATGTCTTATTTTCATCTTGATGTTTTACTTCTCGTTTGAAGTTTTAGTGCGAATTCCCCGGGTAGTTTACGAGTTATCCGTCCTACAACTAGCAGCTATTAGTCCATGTTTCCTTTACGTAAAAACGGCAATGAAACATTGAGGTGTTGAAATCTTAATTTATCTGTGTTAATGGCCAATGTGGTAAATGTAGTGTAAATAAAAAAGGTTTAAACTTTATGTATTAATTTAAGGCTTTTACGTAAAAGGGGTATTGTATTTTTTATCATGACAAAATTATTTCCTTTTTTATATCATTTAGTTATAAATACCATGGAAAATTTTAAGTATATTTTAATGGTTTTTTAAAGGTTATCGTGAGCAGATCAATCATCCTTTATTTTTTTCAAATACTTATAGCGATATTTTTTAACATTACTATTATTATACTACTACTATAGTAATATACTACCATACTATAGTAACATTCCTGTTGGTCTAGTGGTTAGTGATCCTGACTGCTGAGCCAGCGGTCGTGGCTGCGATTCCCATCCAGGACAAATAATTGTGTGATAAGCACGATCATTAGTTGTGTATCTGTGTGTAATTTATCTATAACATGTTTGTATTAAGTAATATATAAGAATGTGTATCAGAGGTCTGGTTACCTTAGTACAAGCTCTGCCCAGTTTGGGATCAGACAGCCGTGTGTGAGGGTCTTAAATTATAATTATTGAAGTGTAAACTTCTTTAAGCACGTTTGGAGGTAAGATCTGCCGTATAAAGGCCCCTGCGTCCTGGGTCTCTGGGACCTTAGTTTAGGGAACGTTTGCAGGTATACCGACCCTGTTTTTTTAACGATTGCGTTGGTGGGCTGGGGGCAGAATAAACGAATACGTGGCAGTAAAGGAGAGGAGCATGGTCATATAGGTACACATAAAATACATCCTTACATATTATACATAAAATCGCCTAATTCGAAAAGACATATCCACGCATCAAACCCGCGACCTTCTAACGTTTCTTTAGATATACCCCTTAACATCAAATAAGAAAACTCAATCCAAGTATCTACGCAATTCGATAAAAAACATTTTTGTATTTTTTGTGAACACATAAACAAACCATGTTTATTCAATCAGTGTTAGCGGCCCTACTTTCAGTTTTAGGTGTTGAATGATTGCTTATCCAGACTTTATTGTACCTACGCATGCACCCACGGATGTAGAGGTGAATGCCTTGAAGCTAACTAAACCATAAAACGGTCGTGGATCTATGAGAATTTTGCCCGAAGGCCATTTGTTAGATTTTTCGACGATTTCTGTGGCGCAGTGGTAGACTGTAACGTCAGAGGGTTTGATTCCCGCTTAGTGGAAATATTTGTGTGCATGGATATGTCTATTTGAGTTAGTCTGGGTGTTCCTACGTGTACTTATCATGTATTTACGAGAAACTATTTAAGTATTGTTACGGTTTAGCTGAGATTCGGGATTAGAAATGTACACAAATTTATTACCAAAATAGACACATTCATTTTAATAATTCTCACTATTTAAATTCTCACTCTTGTACTTCATTGTACTTGTTTACTCGCCAATCGCAAAACTAGAACTCGATCAATACTGCAATGCAACTGCCCTTTTATACTCCGAATGTTTGTGACTTCCTATAATCGTCAATAGATGACACCGCGCGTCTAAATTTAGTTTCGTAACAGTATGTTTGTTTATTCGTATTCTACGTTACTACTAACGCAACGTACAAGTTATGTTTAGTTTCTGTCTTAATAATGCTAATAAAAAAAAAAAAAAAACTACTACCTTGCCTCTCTCTTTTTTTATCTATTGCCTACACTTGGGAACAGCACTTTTTTCTGTGTGAAAGGTACATTCCTTTTCTCTAAGCCTGAGAACGTATACCTATGCTAAATTTCGCGATAGTCGGTTCAGCAAGGCGTGAAAGCGTAACAAACACACAAACTCACATTCGCATTTACAGCGTTAGTTAGAATTAGGTTTATGAAATCGGTGTCATCATGTTCAAACTTTATTAGATTTTTACCAATACGACTGATGATAAATTTGTTTTATTAATAAATAAAGCACTGATTTTTATTTACCTAAAAAACTCTATATAAATTTTTAATAAATAATTTATATATTATATACTAGCACCCGAGTAAGTCCCGCTCCCGTGGGAATATCGGGATAAAAAGTAGCCTATATGTTAACTAAAGTCTCCAGCTATCTACGTACCAAGTTTCATTCTAATCGGTTCAATAGTTTTGGCGTGAAAGAGTAACAACCATCCATACAGCCATACATCCATACATCCGCACAAACTTTCACGTTTATAATATTAGTAGGATTTATATTTTTTTTTGGACCTGAAACCCTCGCGGGCGTCCCCAGAACACCATACCAAAGATTGGTGAGTGTCAGCAGCAGCTCGGGCAGGTCAGGGTCGCACCTGTAACTCGAATTGAATGTTGAACGGTAAGTCCAAGTCCTCTGACATATATATACAATATAATCGGTAATCGGTTAAGTAGCTTTGGCGTGAAAGAGTAACAAACATCCATAAATCCAAACTTTTACATTTATAATATTAGTGGGATTATATACCGAATAAGCTATTAAGCAAATATAATAATATTAATCTTTATTACAGAAAAAATTTGTTACATTTGCATTGATCATAAAGTAAAGGTATAACATTGTGATTGGACTCTGTCTCCCAAAGTGGGGGGCGACCTGTGATTCAGGAGGTAGAAGAATTGTATAAATATTTAACACCATTACAACATGTCTTACATTCAATACTAGTGATTTATCTTTCTTAAACCGTATGTCATCCAATTGAATTGACGTTACGGAGTGAAATAATCGGATTAGTTTAGTCGTTTTGTCGAACACCGAAACGCCCGCGTCATCGCGACACGCGCGAAATCACTTATCAACTTATGGCGCGATGAGTTCATTGGGGCGTGGAGTAAGTAGTCTGTGGAACAGAAATATAATAGTGTAAAGAATTTAAATATTAAAAAATACTTTAAACTGGATTATGTTCCATATTCGAATGAAGAAAAAAAAATACTCCTAAATAAAGAGAAGGAAAAACTCCTTGTTTGCTTGACTGCGTTTTTTTTTTATTACTATAGGACTAAGTACTAAAAAGCGATGTATTTTGCAAATTAATAATATCCTTACTCCCTACTTCTATTCCTCCATACCTATAATAATATTTTTTGTTTTTATAACCAAATATAAGAACATTTTAGTTTCCATGAGCCAGATTATTTCTCTCTTAATGAAGGTATCACTTTGGTTTGTACATACATATCAGGGATGTTATGAAATGCTGAACCTAGAAACGGATAATATAAATAATGTTATACCGGTTTCCGATACGGTTACGGATTTGAAATTATTTCGGATTGTCCGATAGTTTCAGTTACGGATATTTGATTTTTAAGGAAATCGAATAGAAAAATACGAATAGGAAATGATATGGCTTTATTTTTTTTTTAATACTAGCAACGTGTGTCACACATTACTAGTATTATTGTTAACCCCTCCAGCTAAGCTAAACGCTTGTGTTAGGAGTGGGTTCACAACGGTAGAGTATTGGGTGGGGTTGGAACCTGCAACCACTCGATCGAAAGTCCGACGCCTTAGCCATTACGCTATCGCAATTTATAAGTAATACCACAGAATATATAACAGTACTAGTGTAATACGCCATTTGTAAGTTATGATTTGGTACTTTTATTTTTAAACTTGAGACTGAAACAAAAATATTTTAAAATTCAATACTCATGGTATTGAGTTTTAAAATATTTTTGTTTTTTTTTTTATTAAAAGAAGTATTTTCTCTGGTCTTATGTGCTCTTCTAAAAAATCTTCACGGAGATATAGATAAAAGGAATATCTAAGTACTATTTCTTGTTGATTATACGTGGCATCATTATTAGAATAAGGAAATATATATTAATTATACGTCGCTGCTATTGAAGACCTTGGGAAAATCAAAACCAAACAGTTCTCATGCCTATTAGCGGTGGTTAGGATTAAGTTTCAATCATTGACTTTAAGACTGTGGTACCTGTTCCACAACGGATAGTAACTAACTGATAATTCTAACTGATCTTTATTTATCTTTAAATATTTCATAGTAGCAACCCGCCCCGGCTTCGCACGGGTAGTAGAGACATCTTCAATAATCATCATCATATTTCCACCAATTAACACAAAACCTTAACAGACTATGGACCTAAACCTTCCTCATGAATCGTTCTATCTATTGGTGAAATTCGCATGAAAATCCGTTCTGTACTTTTTGAGTTTATCGCGAACCAACAGACAAACGCGGCGGGGGACTTTGTTTATAAGATGTAGTGATATACTTCTCTTCTCTTCCCTTGTCCATTTCTAGTCTCATCATACTTAAAACTTGTAGTGACATCCACATTCAACAAAAACATATTAAAGTGCCATCTAGCGATGACAAGAATTACATAAGTAGTAACTACTGATCCTGAATCGTGCTTTGGAAGTTCTCCCGCCGTATATACATACCTAATATATGTACAACTTTCCAACAATAACCGTTGGTCCATGGTCCGCCAGGCATGGCAGACATGGACATGTCACCCGTTCCTCCATACTAATATATTTAAAAACAGCAAATTATAATAAATTTAAGGCAGTTACCTCGCTTATGTTTCAATTTTGCTGACAGACTGATATCTAACACATTCTGTCTAAAGGTGTGTTTATATGAGGCGAATTCCGTCTATGGCCGACCGAATTCTAGACGCGTGTGATTTAATTTATTTAGTTTCTCCTCTCTCCTAATATAACAAATCCGTGGGGCAAGGCCCCCCGCTCGCAAGGGCGTGGCTGCCTTTTGTTTAAGAGGCGGCCAAGGTCTGCCAGGGTTCTCCGGGACTTCCTTCCTAGGGTATACCCGAGTCCCTGGCAATAGACTTATTTAAGACGGAACACCGTGTGGTTTTAGTCGGTTCGATTCCGACATACCACTTCACTGGCAGCCCCAGTGGAGTGATGATCCGAGGGGGTTTCCACACGATAAAAAAAATAAAAATGACTAATCCGTACCGTACGTAGGTAGCCTATGAATCATGGGAGTAAAAGAACCATTAAAAAAGCTTTAAAAGATAAATTGCTGAAAAGTAAACATTACAAAAATACATGTTTATATTATCTTTGCAATGATTTGTTTTTCTTAAATAGATCTTTCAGTATTTTCAGTAACACTTTAGCTTCAGTGGTTACTTTTAGGGCAGATGCCGGAATCTGCGTAGGTACATTTATATCTATATATATAAACTGAATTCCTATTTCCCTTGGTCACGCCGTAACTTAAGAACGACTTAACCGATTAAAATCATCTTTTTTTATGTTTTCTAATAGTAGTTATAGTATTCTAGTATTAATACTTTGTAGAAGGTTTAAGAAAAATTAAGAAAATCGGTTCCCGTGGGATAAATCTGAACTTTCTTGCGAATGAAGTCACGGGCAACAGCTAGTTAAATAAACTCATGACCGATTCACTTAAGCATTAAGTTGGGTTCAATATTGATACTGATTAAAACACAATAAATAAATAAATAAAATATATTTTTGAAAGAATTTTAAATAACTTGTACTCGTTAAAATATTATTACAATCCCCATTCCTAGATAGATCTAGATATAATGCACTCTTTATTGTACACAAAGCAATAGGTTACAATATTCTACTTATATATATATTTTTTTTTTATGGTATAGGGGGCAAACGAGCAGACGGGTCACCTGATGGTAAATGACTACCGCCGCCCTTGGTTACCTGTAACTCAAAGAGTCACAAGTGCGTTGCTGCCCTTTAAGGTGGGATTGGAAGAAGAGGGGGAGAAGGGAAGGACGGGAATAGGGGAGAGGGAAGGGTTAGGGCCTCCGGTAACCTCACTCACGCGGCGAATTGCAATGCAAGCATTGCTTCACTACGGGTTTTCTGTGAGGCCGTGGTATCGAGCGGAGTCGAGCCAGCCCATACGTGCCGAAGCATGGCTCTTCCACGTAAGATATCTACTTACTAGCTAATATACTAGTTATGTACAATTGACAACCTTATCGTACTTTGCGATGGATCCATCCAATGGTTGCAATTTACGATTTCTTCTAGGCAACTTCAAGAAGAATTCTCAAATTGCAGCCCCTCTCTATCCATAGAGAGGGGCTGCAGTTTACAATATAAGGAGCCTATGTACCTACAAAGAAAATAATGGTAATATACAAGTGCTATTTAGAGATATTTAGCATAAATTTTGCAAAAAAAGTGATGATGATAGGAAAATATATACATAGGTACACGAATATACATACATACACATATATATACATACATACATATTCAATGCACAAATAATTTCTAAAAAAATCTACATAATGGTTGGTCGATATTTTTTTGTGGATTATGTTTTTCGTATTTTCGATTCGTCTAATTCCGAGCACTACACTACACTACATCTACAGTTAGCGCGACAGTCTCATCGCGACAACCTCGGTCTCATGTCGACTGTTTCCTTCGTCATTATCAGTGTCACCTTATATCCCGTAGCTCATAAACAAAAGTGATAAATGTTCAATAAGTAGTGCCTAGTTGCAGATAACTAAACCGTAGATTAATAATTTACTTTATGTTACCGCGTACACATATCTGCAGATTGTAACTGTCCCCTTAAGTCAAATATACTGCCGAACTAACGAAGATTATGGTGATTAATACCGACTGAATGCTTAGCGAAAGTCATTTATAGCAATTGCTTCTATTAAGGAACTGTCTTTACAATTATTGTACTGTCGCTAGGGACGCGAATATGTCTACAATTAGTCAATCAATGTCAGTATTATTACAATCGAGATCGTTAAGCGAATTCGGAGGCCGTTGACAGTTCATTTGTCTTGTGCAAATTATGGATGATCGGTCACAGATGTTTGTTTTTGTTAGTTTTATTTCTCAGGCATATTGTTAGCGCATTAATTTTGAAAGGATTTTTGGTTGTAGTGGTTTTTGTATAGGTACTGAAAAAAACAGACAGTCAAAATAGATTTAAATCCATTCAACAATTAGAAAAGAGCTGATAATCTTCGAACGGCTGAACAGATTTAGTTGAATTATATCTAAGAACTCTCTCGATGAAGTCACCTTTCAAACAAAAAAAAAAACGCACTGAAATCGGTTCATTCGTTGGGGAGCTACGAACCACAGACAGACACCCAGACACGTCAAACTTCTAATAGTGAACATAGCATATAGTGTTGCGTAATCCCCTAACAGTGCTAAAGTCATAATTTTGTACTATGACTTCACTTAAGTCGTAAAGTTTTTTACGACATTTACTGCAGACGCAATACGTCAAATGTTATAGATTTGTTTTAGGTTAAGAAGTAACTTTAGTCTCTAATCGCCGTTACAGCGAATACAATAAAATTAATTATTTCCTCAACGAAAATTCAAAGAAGAAGCTACTGAATTTTCTTTACGCACGTTAGCACGCTTTTTGAACTAGTAAACTTATGCTTCGTGTCGATGGATGAAGTATATACGTGCAGAATAAATAAACACAGACTGATTAAAGATAAGCAATGTATTTTAGAAAATTTTTGTAAATGACTTTAAAACAGAGAAATGTCGAAGTTTCGTGTGTAGCTATTACATTGATACACATTTAGAACAGACGCTCACAATGCGATAAAAAAATCACAAGAAAAAATTATTTGCTATTTGAATATCGAACATCCGATTATTTAGCGCCGTGCATGCTAATGAACGCGTTCGCAGACGCGTTGGCGTCGACGCCGCGGGCGGCCGGCTTATTACATTGCACGGAAGCACTGTGCGTATAAAGATTCAATTCACACCAGACGGGCCTCGCGCCGCGCCGGAGCGCACCGGAACGCTTTTTAATACGGTGATGGAAATTCAAGTTTATATTTATTACTTAAAATTCATATTTGCATGGAACTTCTTGCCGCCGCGGCCGGTCGGATCCCACCGGCTGTGGCCACTTGTGCTCGGCTACCGCCGCGTCCGTTTGGCTCCGTACGGCCGTCACCACCTGCTCTCGGCTGTCGCCGCGTCCGTTCGGATAACTATGCGTGCGCTTGGATGCCGGCTATAATATTTCCGCGTCCGTTCAGATCCGGGACGACGCGGCCCGTTCGGTGTCAAACGTACTTAATGCATTGTCACCATGTTTTTTAATAAAGTTTATAGTTTTCCACCAATATATTTAAAAAGGAATGTCCCTAGAAGCTCATTACTGGTATATTTTCACGATTTTCACACCTGAGTGTCCAAAGATTGTTGACTTGTGGACATTACATAAGCATTCAGCAATATAGTTTAAAAATTTATTCTTAAAAAATTGGGACAAAAACCCTACAATAGCAGCGTTAGAGTAAATATTATATTGATGGCATTATGAGTTCAATCAAATTACATGTGGAAATTCCAATTATCTTTAGTTGATAATTCCCCAAATCACCACATTATTGCGTAGTTTGTCGTTAAGCAAATCGCTATAATTTATTAAAAGATTCCGTCGAAAAGCTGGCAATCAAACCAAACTTTAATTAGTTTACACCTTTATTGCGAATAATTAACTATTCGTTTATTCTGTCAACAACTCTGCACTTTTCAATGCACAATGAGTTCCAAGAACAAAGCTCCCTGACATTTATTAAACCCTGGTACCTACACAAAGGAAAGCCTAGTGTCCACATTCACTGCCCCTACATTTGGTATCAAACAATGGCGGACAATGTAAATTAATTAATATTCGAAAGGTATACTTTGGTCAATGAAATTTATGATAGTTTAATAATAGATATGCTGTCCTGGTGATGATATCATGGTGAAATTAATCGTATGCACCTGTGTCAACCATTGCACGTCTTTGTAAATGTTGGCTTAACGGTGTTTTTATGCTGATTAGGGCGTGTGGGTATTGTTAACCACGTTAGTCAAATAGAAATAGCAGTTAGCCAGCAGTAGCTACATATTTGTACAATAATAAAAACTGTAGTGTTCGCCCGGTGTTCGGAATTCGACTATGACCCTGAACGTTTGAGAAAAACATTAAAGTTGCAGGTTTCTATAATTGTTGTTGCACTCACTCGTCAAAAGGTAGAAAAATGATCAAAAAAAAAAATCTAGAAAATCGGGTGAAAAACAGGAGAGAATGGTTCTTAACAGTTTTCTCTTTGCCTATTTATATAATAATACTAGCTGCGCCACGCGGTTTCACCCGCGTATGTCCCGGTGCCGTGGGAATATCGGGATAAAAAGTAGCCTATGTGTTAATCCAGGTCTCCAGTTATATACATACCAAATTCCTGTTCAATTCAAGCCGCCTGAGAGATTACCACCAACCTACCACAATGATTGCCATAATATACTTCAACATAGTAAATAATTTAAAATAATATGAACATTGTAAATAAGTAACTGTATGTTCACAGCGGGAAAACCTGTCAATCACCACAGGTGTACTACTTGTATTTATTGTATTCATTCGAATCTCATCTTGTTACATCACACGACGAAACGCCAAAGCTCTTAGTTTCGTACCTTACTACAAACTAATCAACAAAACCCTCAAGTACCTAATGCAATATCTACAAACCGCAACATCTTACTCAACTTCTCTGTACCATTACCCCACAACCACAGTGTGATTTCAAGTTGTTTTCTTAACAACACAATATTTGACTAGGTATATGCGTAATGTCATTTTTAATCATTTATGTGCTGTTCCTTGAATATCTCTACAATATAAAAATAATGTCTAAAACATGTACTGAATGGGGGTAAATCTAAGCCAAAGTTTCTATCGGCTGCCCACAAAATGGCGAAGAACCTTGAACTGTTAAAGTAAATGAGTTCCAGAGTAAAGACTAGACTAAAAGTAACATATTTCGACTCCTTACTTATTGTAATGATCAATGTTAGTTGTCCTATTTTTAATCGACTTCAAAAAAGGAGGAGGTTCTATGTTCCACTGCATTTTTTTATGTATTTTCACCGATTACTCAAAGACGCCTGAACCGATTTGGAAAATTCTTCTCTTGTTTGAGAGGGTATCCTTCCAGGTGGTCCCATAGTCATCAGGTCAGGATCTGATGATAGGATCTTGGAGAAATCGAGGGAACTCTTCAAATTTTATAGGCACACATGAAGCGATTTGGGTATTTCTTTTTAGTTTTTTTTAAATAAGAATACTAGTAACGTGGGTCACACATTACTAGTATTCTTGTTAACCCGTCCAGCTAAGCTAAATGCTTGTGTTAGGAGTGGATTCACCGGTAGTGCACTGGGTGGGGTTCGAACCCGCAATCACTTGATCGCAAGTCCGACGCCTTAGCCATTACGCTACCGCCGCTTGATTTTGAGGCTCATTGAAGTCGGTGATACTTTTTTTAAAGATAATTATTAATAGTTACCTACCAGCAGTTCCCGCGTGGCTTCGCTCGCGTCTACATATTTATATTATTTTGGTGTCATTCGCATTTTTTTATATTTTGTGCTTTATGTCAAAGAGAAGGTCATTGTCCTCTGTAATCATGTTCGAGTTGAAGTTTCGATTCTGTAAGTGGCGCCCTCTGTGCGTCTGTTTATATGTGTGTATTTATTGCTATTTTTGTTTTTTTTAGTCACCGATGGTTAGTCTAGTAGGTAATAATTTATAGGTAAGAGTGTGTGGGATTGTGTTGTCGACACTTTAAAGGCCTTCTAATAATATAGAACTATTGAAGATGAACATATTGTTTGTATATTCAGAGATCGGAAATTTAACACGTTTAAATAAAAAAAAAACATTTTTTACTGTGTATCAACTATTAAAACCATGTAGAACTGTGTCCTTTGTTGCAGCAAAAAGAAAACAAATAGCCATTACACTCTTTGATATTTTTCCTGATGGTGGCTGATGATGTCTGTCACAGCTGTAAGAGAAAGTAGATGAAAACGTGATTTACATAAATAAGTGATAATGATAATCAGCAACACGCTGACCCCTTTTTTTAATACCGTTTAAATTCTCGGACTATTATTCCCAACAAAATGCTAAACAGTGGTGAACGCAACATGGAAAGTCGAAAAGCGGTGGGGCCTATTCCTCTTAAAACAGAGTACGAGAGAAATTTTACGAATACGCATTTGGAAAATTCAGCTGGGATATCGTTATCACATAAAACCTCAATAAAAAAAAATATTACGAGTCCGATCTCCTTGGGATTCAATACAGATATTATGTAAAATTTGACTACTTTAATTTATTCACCATTAATCATTGCTATTCATAACACACTGCACCCATGCGATTATCGCCTCGCAAACTAGCCTTCATCAAACACATTGATTGAATCCGGAAACTGTACTGTATTTAACACTATCAAATACGTATTAGCATCTATTTAAAAAGCAATATGAATCATTACCGATATGCAATTGTGCATTCTTATCATACATAGATACCTAAGATTTCAATAGTTGATATTCAAAGTCAGTAGCAGACTAACCTTGGTACAGCAATTTAGGTGTCCTAACTTTAGCTGTACTGTGAGGAACAGAATGTTGACTCTTTTAAGAATAACCTTGGTTTTAAGATCTCTGATACTCATATTCATAGATCCATATTATATTGAATGTCATTTAAAGTCAAAACGTGTAGATACTTTTTTTAAAGACAACTCCCGCATTAGGAATACTCCTGGGTCGCGGGGGGCTTCAGAAACATTTACGACAACGGACACAAAGAACATCCAGACTCGGGACAACATTTGTGGATCACATAATATTTTGTACCGTGTGAGATTTGAACACACAACACTCGGTGCAGCGTAGTGGCGAGGCGCCACTTATGCCATTACGAAATCCGTGCAGTCAAATCTGTCTGATTGTATTTCAGATGTGACGTTAAGTTGATTAAAGTCACTTCTTCGGTTTGGAGTACAATAAAATTAATGTGTACGCTTATTAACTTAAAAACGATATATCCGTCCTTAATAAACCATTTGTACTTTTAGGTCTTGGGCTAATCCCAGGTTCTAAAATTATAATTAATCGCGTTCAGATATACTATTCGATCGGTAAAGAACTTTGCGCGTAGGAGATTTGCGATGTTAATCACACGAACATTAATGTATACACACATGGATTAGTATAGTTTATAGATATAAATATATGTATAACGCAGAACCTTGACATGTAACATCTACCGTTGCAATGCGTTTATTTTACTTTATTTTAAATCGTATGCAACGTAGTCAATTCCATTACTTAATCATAACTTGATACCGTTATATACAAACGTCGACCACAGAATATGTCTATTGTAGTACTTTAACATTATTTCTGCAGCTGTCATTTTCTGAACAAAAGATTTATAGACTTTAATTAAGAGCGCCTCAAAACTGATTACCGGAGACTTAAAAAGTAATAATGCGTGGTTATATATATTTGTGTTGATTAGTAATGATCGAAAAATCGAAACGTTTTTACATTTTACGATTTAATACAATTTAACATAATATAGCCCTTTTATTTGATTCAATATAGTCCAGTATACTATATTTGTATGTTTGTATTTGATTTACATGTGTATCCCTAAGCCTATATTAAATTGTTTATGTTTTTATTGGTCTATTGCTTTCTTATATACGTATCTTCTTACACTTATTATGTAAGACACTTTATTTTTACTTAATATACCTACTGAGCCTACACCATACTGCCCTTAAATCGATTTCATATGTTCTCTTCATCCCATGCTTGCCTGTAAGATATTGCCACAGTGCGATAAGGCCGCCACCTGATAAGCCACTCAACATTGTTGTGCTCCTACTCCTTCAAAATGATTTTGGTGTACAATAAAGATATTATATAGCTCTGTGTAGGTTTCCTTTTAAATAACTACCTCAGAAATAGAATAGGCATCTCATGTACCCTGCTTGCTTAATTAGCATACATTATTGCTAGAGTACTTAACGTAGAGGGAGTTCATTGCACAGATGGCAGTAGTTTAGATGGTCGTCTAGATAACTCCTTCCACGTCGAGAGTTATGGGTTCGATACCCACATGAGACAAAAATATATCTATATTTAATAGACTCTTAGTATGCTTGTATTTTTTTCCCTTATTTGAATTTTTATTCAATCGTTTCCTTTGTCGCTGGTCATGTTTCTTAATGACAGAGGTGTCTTAAACATTAAAATTATAGAATACAAGCAACCCGCCCCGGCTTCGCACGGGTACAAATTATACACCTAAACCTTCCTCATGAATCACATCAGAAAATCCGTTCAGTAGTTTTTCAGTTTATCGCGAACAGACAGACATACGCGGCGGTAGACTTTGGTTTATAATATGTAGTGATATATTCTTAAATCATCCATGCATATATTAAATTTTATTTCTAAAACTTTACAACCATTTTATTCGTATCGTTATCGTCCCGGCATCGCATCGGGTAATATAAAAAGCAATGAAATTGGAACTAAAGAGTACTCTTTGTTCGGTCACGGAATGTAATTAAGTTTCGTCGGATGGGGACCAACGTCTCGTGGGACTCTCAAAGATTGTTTTAACATGTTACGAGTTGGATAGTAAAGCGATCAAGGGCCTGATTGAGATGTTAATGGTGGTTTATAGACACTACAAGTATCATCATAGACTTTATGGATTGCTGACAAAAGACTGATTGTTGACCTTCGTAAGTCGCAAGTGGTATTGATCTTGTTTCGTCTATACACGAGGCATCGCGTAAATATACTTATTCGCACATATATATTTTTTTTTTTTTAAAAGACAACTCCCCCATTAGGAATTACTCCTGTGTAGCGGGGGACTTTACAAACATACAAACAACGGACACAAAGAACACCCAGACTCAGGTGGTAATCGAACCCACGACCTCTGGCTCAGCAGTCAGGGTTACTAACCACTAGACCAACAGGCCAGTCATATAATTGATTTAGCTATTATTATTGGAGCTTTACTGTTGGAATTCTCTTAAAAGTTTCAGACTCCATAATACGCGCTAACTCAAAAATTTTAATTGTTGAGTTATGCACACCATCGAATTCCTTATCTCAATACCTAAACCTATTCACCATCAATATGACAGACAGTCCTCTATGCAGAGGATGTCTCAACGCGGAGGAAACCCACCCACGTTATCCTGGAGTGTGAGGGAGTGGCCACATAACGGGCAAGTATCCTCGCGGGTGCGAGGTCGCTTCTAGAAGCCTGTGAATGCTCCAGAAGGCTTCTGTGCTTTTGGAAGGAGCTAGGCTGGACCAACTAGTCAGCTTATCTGAACGCATAATGGACCACCTATGAGTCTAAATGCGGAAACAGAACCCTATACCAACACCAATACCAATAATACCTACCGACTAATAAAACAGATTTATAAATATCACCACTACTCGACGCTAGATGCAAAATGGGACTGCAGCTGTTGGGGATTAGATCTAGGTATGCGGTATTGTAAATACACCAATCTGTAAGTATACTAATTATCTACTTATCGCCAGACTCCTCTAACTCAATGTATCACATAAGAAAGATGTTATCCAATCCCGCGGTCACGCTTGAGTCCTTTATCAACAAGTCTTATCGACATTTCGGCGTTCTAACAACACCGTTGGTTATTTACATACCATTATAGATAGTAATTGGGCTCTTTGAACATCCTTAGATGTGAGAGCGTGATAAATTTGTTCATTTCGTTTAAATTTTTGTTAGTCTTTTATTTAAGTACGCGATTAAAAACGTAACGTAATTACTTTAAGTGAACTGTTTTATTTTTACATATTTAGATATAGTAACAGCCATATTAACACTTTTTTAACAAGCTTTTATTTAAATTGTAATGTTCATATGTATGTAAGTTTTCTTCAAAATTTGCAAACCATTTTTTAACCCCAGACACAGTAAGGTTGACGTGTCTGTGTGTCTGTCTGTGGCATCGTAGCTCCCAAAGGAATAGACCGATTTAAGTGCGTTTTTTTTTTGTTTGACTTGATCGAGTGTTCTTACATGTAATTCAAGAAAATATGTTCAGCCGTTCTAAGATCATTAACACTTTTCTAATCATTGAAGGGATTTTCGAGTCGGGATTATTTTAAATTTATTATTATTGACCCCTTGTAGATAGACAGATAACTCTAAATTTGCACACTATTTTTACAATGGAAATAACATACATTTACATAATAAAATTATCTCAATCATAATATATTAAAACTAGCAACCCTCCCGGCTTCGCACGGGTACAAATTATACATCTGAACCTTCGTCATGAATCACTCTGTCTTTTAGTGAAAACCGCATGAAAATCCGTTCTGTAGTTTTTCAGTTTTTAACGAATAGACACGCGGTGGGGGACTTTGTTTTATAATATGTAATGATGTACAAAGGGCGGTCTTATTGCTAGATGCAATCTCTTTCAGGCAACCTTAGGATGGATTAAAATTATTCGGAGAGACAGTTGATGGTGTATTTACAAAAAGGAACACAAAAATAAAAATTATTTGCCATTTCTAATAAATATTTAAAATATATATATATTCTACATTAACCTATTATATATATTATATATATACTTGTATTAGCTTCACTTGTAATGTAGCTACTAACAATGTCAACAAATCTGAGAAGTAAATTTTAACGTACTTCTGTCGTACACAAAACAAACTTTGTATGTATATAAAGTTCGGATGACAATTATTCGATTATTGGAATATTTCAGTAAAACTGAGTAAGATTTCTTGGTTATCAAAATTACTTTTTTTATACACCGCAGCACAAAAAGTTGCATCTCTATAGATAAGTAACAGTGTCACACAGCATTGACATAAGAGGTGCGTTTTTAAAGACACCCTTAGACTTATTAAATATATATGCATTTAGAAGGATACCTTTATATTAATTTATCATTATTCAACAACAATACTGTAATTTGACATCTTGGAGCTGATCTGATGATGGAGCCAGGAGGTGCTTTTTAGTGGCTGCTTGTAAACCCTTCGAGTTTGGGCTCATTAAGTTCGTGTTCACAACTCCAACAGATTGGGATCCGTAATTTTGTCTGATGATTCAGTGATCTGATGATATCGGTAGTGTAGCATTTAATGTACTCATACGACAGCCGAGCTGAAGTCTTGGATATAATTTCCAGATTGACTTGTGACGGAACACCATGTGGTTAGAAATGATACTAAGTTCGATAAATCGATTGACTCAGTGAGGCACCTATAAGGCCACTAATTGTATACGCTACCCAACATTGGTGTGCTCCTACTTTCAAATGATTTTTGTGTAATATAAAGAGATATATTATTATTATTAAAGGCTTCTTTCTACGATCTCAGTGAAGGAAAAGTTGAGTTCTTTGTTAACCATACTTACGGATATACCGTACATACAGGGGGTTGAACTGCCCACATTAAAAATAATATTAAAAAAAAACGTAAACAACTGCACTAGAACGCCATTTTGAAGGTTTATTAACCAGAGGGATACCCACAATTAATGTTTGTACTTTCTAATTAATGTTTTTTTTTTAATTTTATTTCTGTTATTGTTGCAGATCGCTGCTAGTCGCAGCAATCGTTTTAAGTAATTGTATAACATGGACAGCATCGAGGCATCATTTTACGTATAATGTAAGTACAATTCAATTAATCTCTTTTCGATTCTTTTTTATTTAACCCACGATGTAACAAATATTATAAATATAATGTAATATTCTTGAACATTTTACCTACATATTATACACAGATTATTTTAGCGCAGCGTAGGATGTCCACCAACAAAATGGACAGTACAGATCATCTTATAAAGAT
This sequence comes from Callimorpha dominula, assembly GCA_949752705.1. Taxonomy (NCBI): domain Eukaryota; kingdom Metazoa; phylum Arthropoda; class Insecta; order Lepidoptera; family Erebidae; genus Callimorpha; species Callimorpha dominula. The sequence continues at coordinate 4,950,214 of OX457008.1, read as the reverse complement.
CCCGGGCAGACGGTGGATACAGGCCGTTTTAAACCGGCTTTCTTGGATGATACTGAGGGAGGCCTATGTCCCGCAGTACACGTCCTATGACTGAAATGATGATGATGATGATACGCCCAGACCATCATATATATTCATATGTAAATATTTGCATTGAGAGGGATAGCTCTTTCTTTAACCGATTAACAGAGCCTTAAACCCTCTCCACCTACTCCCACCTTAAAGACCGGCAAGGCACTTGTGACTCTTGAGTTGCAGGTGTCCATGGGCGGAGGTAGTCACTTACCATACGGTGACCCATCGTGTCAACGTGCCTAAAAAAGTTTTCAGTTCAAAAAATTTGTGGATGACAATATATTTCGGAGACAATACCTTTAGGAGCGGAGTATTGACCATAATCTGCATGAAAACGGGTAGTTTATGATATAGGAGCGTTTGATCTCAAACCATATGTTTTTAAACGTGACATAAGTTTTAATATTGAAACTAAACAGCCGCTAAATTAATTAAATGACGTCATAATGTTTAAGGGGACATTGACCGAAACCTTAACATTAGTTGGCAAGCGCGACCGTGAAGCGAGTGATCAAATTTTATTACAGCGCAATGAATGAAGACAGCAACCGTGACCGTATCCTTAACATCGTTTCTCTTTATCGGTCATCGCCCTTTTAAGCCTCTGATTTAAAGTACTGGGAATGTAGGCTACAGGAGAGCAGGCTTAATTGTAACTTAACTGGATCGTAGCTATATCGGCTGCCAATAGAGCGAACTTATACCAATTAATTCAATAATTGGGGGTAGAATGGGGAAAAAGCACTGAAATACATATGTACAGATGTGTGTATGTGTGTTTCACTTCTGACGTACAGTCCTACGACTGACTGTTTTTAGTGTAGGTAGCTCCACGTGGGGCCCTTCCCCGATTGAACGATGACGCTTGGACTCCAACACACTAAAAGAACACGTTTACGTCACAGTAGCTTATAGTCGGAAGACCAGATATTGTGCGTGTGGAAACCCCCACGGGCCATCACCCCACCGGGGTTTTTGGTGAGGCGGTGTGTCGGAATCAAACCGACTAAAACCACACGGTGTGGCGTACTGCGCCTAAAATACACAATCTAACTTTTTGGTTCTTTTTGGCAGAATATTTTAAAACTGATATTATGAACTTAAATACTTACCGATAAAGATAGTATTTCGTAAGCGATAATGCTGTTGTCACCAGTTATAATGTTACAATGTAAAAAGGTTAAATAATAAGAAATTTAAATGATAAGTTTTACTTTCAAATGTTTATCTACACGTTTCCGATATTCTAATACCTAATCCGATATTTTCCGATTTTTTATTAATTTTTTAGACTGACTTATGTAACTGTTCTATTAATCAGTTATACATACCTATTTAAACATATCCTAAAATAAAACCACACCATTTTGTAACACGATTCACGCATCTATGGTGAACGAACTTATTGAATTCCCAAAAGCTATGAAAATTTGTGTCTATCAACAAAGTCACTATACGTAAGTAAATAAGATTCCAAAGTAATGTAAACATCGATTCTCTGTTTAATTTAGTGTTGACTGATTGATGATATAGGCAGTATGGTTGACTAGCAAAATAAATAGGTAACGCCACAGATTTCGATTTTTTCACTAAATCATTGAATAAAATCAAGCCTAAAATTTGTATATATTTTATATTTAAAAGTGATGACAAAGTTAGTAGGTACCTAAATGTGTACACTAACAACAGGAAAGTTATAAGAGCCTATAAGTAGGAACATGACAAAGGAATAAGGAGAAATGAAAAAGCATGAAAAAGGATTTTGTAGTTCTTCTTTTAAAATTTAACAAAGATGTCTTCCAATAGTAAGAAGAATTAAAATTATGTTGATAGATTAGCGTTCGTATAATGCGTGTTATATTAAATGAGAACGATGGGTGAGCAGCGTGAGATCATGTGAGCAGACTTGTTTCATTATTTTGTGTAATAGTAGATAGGGCTGTCGATTTCATTTTCATTTTATAAAATATAGATCTAAACTGACCTGAATCTAATATCACTATGTACAACTTCTGCTACATCTTTTTCTACGTCAAAGACACCTCTATTGAGTTTAGTGATGCTCACAAATGAAATTAGTGATCATTCTAGCGGTCACCTATGATAGGGGTTATTGAATGATCAAATATAATCCTGCGGTAACAGGTTACAATAAGAAGTACTCAATACTGAACTGTAATAGATATATAATTAGATGTGATCAGAAGAAAGAAAGCAAGAAAACATATTTTATTTCTGAAACACCCTATTGCTTTTACATAAAAATTTTTATATCTATAAAAAACACTTTTTATTAACACTTTAAATCAAACATAATTTTATTAAAAATTAGATGCAAGTAGCAACACTGCGCGTCACGCACGACATGGCAACGTGGCAACAGGTCATGTTAAACTTTTTATTTCGTACCCACATTGACTACATTGTTTTTTGTGGAAGATACGTCGTGTTTCAGAAATTTGGATGGACACTCAACATAAACTGAGATGGGCATAACCCACCCCAGTACTGATTTTTAGTGCCACCCAAATGATCAAACCTCATCTCATCATTTCCCAATTTCATTTGAGGTCGGCGCAATGTCTAACATTGTAAAAAGTATTGGCTGGTTTCTTTTATGGCCAGCCGCCTGCCTGATGTCAAACCTTCTTGGGAATATAATCGTTATCAGACTAGACAAAGGAAGAGGGTAAATGAGGTAAGGAAAACGCATAGAGAGAGGGAGCTAGTGAAGTGGATGGGGAAGCGGGACTGAGACTGCAGTAGCTCGAAGAGGCCCAGTCCGTCCTGTAATTGGAGAGGCCACTAGGATAGGGACATCAACTGGTCAAACCTCATATCTACATCATATAATATTATGAAGCTGAAGAGTTTTTTGTTTGGCTATATGTATGTTTAAAGTCGTTAATCTCTGGAACTAACTATTTAAAAATAATTTTTGTATTGGATAGAGTATTCCTTGTCCTTGTTCCTTGAAGGCTTTGTAACATCACACTACGACCTTTAGGAGCGAAGCACTGACCATAAACGCAGATGAAACTAGAACGGATGAAGATAGGCTAGTACTTACATAAATTTTAAAAAGTGGTTACATTTTAACACTATATTTTTATCACAAATAAATAAATAAAGTATGGAATGTTGTTCAATTAAAAGTAACCGCTATCCATCAAGAGGGCCTGTCACTGACATTCCAATTAAATAAACGCAAATAAGAATATAAAATTAAAAAATTAATAACTAACGCACTAGCGTTAGTTATTTAGTTTCAATTATAGTCCGTCATAGTTAGTTGACAGCCCTAATTGAAACTAATAGTAAAACAAGAGAAGTCGTAAATCTAATCAGGGATGGCGCCTATTGATGAATGCGTAATTGCCGCACTGACTCAGTCATACAAAAGTCACACAACATTATTTTTGGGAGTATGACTTGATAACTAGTGACACAAAATCCTCTGTATTTAGTTTCTTTTGCGTTCATTATAAAAGTACTTGCCTTAAAATAACCTAACCTGTAAAATATTGTGTAGGTTTACTTTCAGTTGCATCTCGGCTTTATCGATTGAAACCACATGAGAATCGTGAGAATTAAATCGATTTATGTATCGAGAATGGAGGTTTCATTAATCAATTGATATTAATATTAATACACTCGAGAGCAATAAATCCGGGTCACATTAATAGAAATGAAAATTCCGAAAACTAATATTGCTAGCTTAGTGAAATAAATAGTGTATAATGGATAATTAAATGTTAAATGAACATGAAAGTAATATAACTTCTTGGTTATAAAGTGATGTCATCAAAAATGTCAAAATAAAAAAATGGGCATAACCATCGTATAAGAAACTTGGTGTACAGCAATCCAAACCGCATAACCGCAGTAATAGCACTAATGGCAGCACGCGGAGGTAACGCAAAATAATAAAATTTGAGAAAATTATAAGGTTGTATGAAAATATGGTGTTTTTCTATTTTTCTTATATCATGAGATTGGTAATTTTTTTATTTTTTCAGTTAAGCAGTATTTAATTGTCTAAACACAATTTATTTTACTAAAATCCCATCATTAGTTTTCAATGTTCGTTATTAAGATTTTCAGGTATCGTTATGTGACCTAAATTCATTGCTCTCGAGTGTATTATTAAGGTAAAGAGTTAGTGCGTTCAAACAGACTAATCTGGGAGGAAACAGTGGATGCATCAGAGCCCAGAAAAATTGATATTTTAGTCTCAGTGCTCCAAAATCTTGACTGGCGTTTGATATACTTTGTCCCTTTATTAACTCAAGACCGTTTTTTTATACATGTTAAGTCCATACGTCTTGCACTTTATACGTTACTAGTCAGCGCTAAAATCATATCCCAGCTATATTATAAATGCGAAAGCGAATTTGTTTGTTTCTTAGCTTTCACTCCTTAACTACTGAATCGATCATTATGAAATTGACATTTTATCAGGGGTGTCAATAAGAATTTCGTCCAGAAAACAGTACTGCTCCAGAGGCAGATACCTGAATTGACTGACGGACGCCCGACAGGTGGTGACGCGGATAAATGCTAATAATAAATATTGTAAACATGCGATTGAAACGCTTCCAGGTCCAGTACCTTTGTAAAGGAAGTTAAATTTCCTTCGCGGTTACTCACTATCTGTGACGACGTAAAGTTTTACTTGCTGCATACGGGCACTTCTTATCATTAAATGAAATATACAGACATTGAATCGGTACTGAATCGCACGATGAGTATCGTATTAGGTAATAGAATGACCACTATCTGAAACAATGACTATATTACTGCACTGCTACGGAAACAGACACCCAAATTATCCTGGAGTGCGAAGGAGTGGCCACACAACGGGCAAGTATATAAGCGGGTGCGAGGTCGCTCCTAGAAGCCTGCGAACGCCCCACAAGGCTTCTGTGCTTCTGGAAGGAGCTATGCTGGCTCACCTAGTCAGCCTTATCTGGACACAAAATGGACCGCCTACGAGTCTAAATGCGGAAACAGAGACCTATACCACTACCAGTACTTGTTAGTACTATTGTACTACTAAAGAGTTCAATGAACCTATAATTAACCTTAGCAGCCAGTCAGGCTGCGCACGATCTCCTCAGTTGCCCCCAACAGGTGGCATATCGAGTGGAGGAAATGAAAATAAACTGTCAACTACAACCTTGCCTACACTTAATCAATAAGTACCATTGCTTCGTTGCATCAGTCAGGGCCGTACTTAAAAAAAATTGGTGGTGTATTATTAATTCACTTCAAAAACCAGAGCTACATACTCACTCACATACAGGATGTTACAGAAGGGTATAGTCAAATTTTAAGAGCGTTATGTGTAGCCAACGAATAGTGGAGTTAGCTACACAGCTAGTCAACAGTTTATGTATCCCGCTGACTGTTACTCAGAGTAGTCCACACTTTTTGCGTGTGCAAGAATTTGTTTACTCATACGTCAGAAAATTTATATTTTACTTCCTGTACCTTCTTAATCATTAAAAGGTATGAGTTTTTTCCCCTTAGAAAATTTATTGTATTTAACATACTTTGATTTAATTTGTTTTGAAAAACTATTACGAGGATCATGGTATAAAATATGGTTTGATAAGACATTTAAATAAACAACAACTCTCGAATCAAATGCTATAAGTTCAATATTGATAGCGTGCTAACCTGCTAATAGTATTAGCTATAGATAAATATTAGCTATAAATAAATATAGTGATCGCACTGGCAAGCACTATTCGCAAACTTACGAAGTTGAAAAAAAAAAACCATAAATAATAAGATAAGATATACCTACATTTTACCCCATGTTCGTACGTGTGTATATTCATAACATGAAAAACTTTTATAGCTTCATAGTATAAGTGTAACAGTTAACAAAACATTTTTTTAAATCTTCAAATGCATCGTTATCGTTCATAAAAAAATGCTAATCGCTAAATTAATTAGGTAAAAAACACAGAATGTATCTAAATATCCTTTTACACGAACGCATTTTTTTTTGGTAAAGTACGTGACGTGCTTTCAAATTCGCGCTAACGACTTTTATTGGTATAACACCTCAAAAAAACAATGATTACATAATATCGCATAAAGTTAGCGACATTAACCATACCTCATTCTAATGCTGGTTACATGGGCTACTAGAATAATCTATCCATAATATTTATAATTACATACCAGTTGGAGAAACAATCCAATATATTTTATTATTAACTTTTTTAAAACGACACCACTCATATTTTTACATATAAAAACCAAACTAATATCACATTCACTCTGATATTACCATAACTTCTTAGATTACATATAAACACACACACAACGGGCACTATTTAACTTTCAAACTCATTGTTGACACAAAATAAACAATTTACAATCGCGCCGATAATACCGGGCAGCCATTACACTGCATTACAGCGCGCGCGTTCTGACCTTGCGAAAAAGAGCGGGACGGAGCGCGTCGGTAACGCTGGTGACGTAGAAAAGTACAGGCGACTGCATAAATTAGGTATCTTATTATTATGCTACAATATTATAGTAATATAATATTATGTAAGTTTATTTGAGTATAAACTATACATTTATTTATTAATTCTATATTGTACACCATTAAAATGAAATACAATATAAGCACATTATAATTGTTTGTGTATATTATTTGGGTATAACAATCGGCGGTCTTATCGCTTACGGCGATTTTTTACAGGCAACCTTTGTACGGAAATTAATTTAGGGTAGTCCGTGGTGTACTTCTTGAGGTTAATATAGAACATAATATATATACCTACTTAGCTTTTATTACGATAATCATACTGCATAAACATATATAATATAATTTAATTTATAATATAAAAAATACGGTCGTATTTCCTACCGTCTCATACCGTAATTACCATATCGTTTCCTATCGGTGGTATTTCCTACCAAATCATACCTTGCGTAATCTGCTGAACATTATATTCCAAAAAATCCTAATTAAAATATGCCTCAAACAGTTTTCGACAGATTCGCTTGCTCAATCGCTACTTTCAAAGTGTAAGCCAATTTAGATCTTATGAGTACAGCAATAAACTTGATAATTTAACAAATACGCTTGCTAAATTCAGACAACTTGTAGCTCGCAGAGGCTGGGCTCGCGTACCCGAATATACTGTTTTTCCTGCGATTGAAGAGGCCATTGGGACAGGAACACCATAATAATAGTACCTAATATACTTTTGTTTCTAGTATTCATAGTAATAAGGTAGCAAAACAAGAACACGGTCTACCTGATGCTAAGAAGTTAAATCAATACACAACTCGCTGAATTATAACTGGTTATCGTTAGCCTACAAGCGCAGAAGCTTCAAATTGTAGGGACATCACAGACTTATTGTTAAAACCTAGAAACGTATACAGGGAGCTCCTTTCCTGTTGTTAGTAACATGTAGAAAATGTCTTCTTCACTTTTAAGCACGTTCTCTTGTCATATCTTTTTACATAATTTGTTCGTCTTAGCTAATTATGAAACAATGTATATTGTATACCTACTACATACTGTTTCGGTATTGCACTCATGTTCTTGTGTGAATTGTATTCCATATTGTCGTCAGTTTTCACATCTCCCGTTTTGAATATATTTACCAAACACTGCAGTAAATTAAAAGGAACAACCTGAAAAGAGCTTTGGATACATCTGTTTTATCGAGGCCCTTTTCTGTTTGAACCAGGATTCTAACGTGACGTTCACTATATATTTCCCCAATGCAATTAAAATTCGCCTAGATGGTGTACTGGCTATACTTAAATGCTCTTTGGAGTAATATGTTCAAAGACTGCACGGATGGCGCAATGGTTAAAATAAAATAAAGGTCACAAAAAAATTTAATTTTAGTTATCACTTTGTGTAACCTAGTTATGTCTTTGTTAGAGTACCCAGTCCATATTGTGACAGTACATGTTTGTTTTGTGGTCTAAATATAAAACCATCGTTTCTTAGAACAAACGCTTTTAACAGGCCAATTGAAGTATATAATATGCATGTATTTAGTAATATATAAGTATATTTATCAGCAGTCTGGTTACCGTAGTACAGGCTCTGTCTAGTTTGGGACCAGATGGACGTGTGTGAGGTGTCTCAAGTTATTAATATTCTGTGTTGTTGTTGTATTGTGGTTTCGTTATGTTGCATGGAAACTAAGATGTGCCCTGATCCTCAATCTAGGATGCTCTGTTTTTTGAGGATCAACGGTTCCCCGATACAGTATCCCCAAATAGCCAATAAAATAGCCTATAATATTCCTCAAGAATTGGGCTGTTGAATACAATTTTTTTTTTAACTGACGGGTACTTCCAGAGATTAACGCTTTCGATTAACAGATTTTATTCCTACGGCCCTTGACTGGGGATTTCTCAACACAGACTTCAAATGTCTACAGATAGTTTAATACCAGTCGGAAACTTAGACAGATATCTTAATGTCTTATCTACAATGTTCAGAATATGGGCGTCCGATACGCAATTTCATTACATATCTTAATAAAGTGCCAACTTTGTACCGTATTTTGTTTAGCACCGTCCGGCCGTTTTATCTAACGAAATAATCTTTTTAATAAGTGACGGGAACCTTAATCTATATATAATAAGTTCACATGTTTTGCTTGTAATTGCTACGGGGTTGAGTTTTTCGTTCATATTTTATGGTACTGTGAATTGTGCATGGTCCAAGTTATTAGATAACATGTGTCAAGATCAGGATGACTAAATAACCTTTTAGAGCTGACCTCTTAACCGCCCGAAAAGTGTCACGTGGTCAATAACCCGAACGGTCATCCGGCCACTACAATCGCGCGATTAGAGAGCGCAGTACAGAGTTCGGATTTTATTCAATCTTTTCAAAAAAATGTATGACCCGTCATTTACCTAGCGGTTTTATTTGATAGATGGATAACCAATGTACCTTGTAACACTACACACTAACATATTTTATTGCTAAAATACATGTTATCATTTAAATATTTACAGACAATCGAACCAAATGGCAACCTACGCACCTTTTGTAGGAAGAAAGAGACTTTCAATATATTTTTCAAATTATTTTCGTTTTTAATTATGATTTCCCTAAACTTCATAAGGCTATCTGATGATATAAGAAACACCATGTTTTTACATAAAATTTACTCAAAAATACTGTTGTGAAAATCACATAACACTACAAAATATTCGCCATTTTGCTCACTTGCCAACCAAACTTTTGCTTCACTTTAAACACCTATTTAGATAGTATTTGATGTAAGCAAAGATTTTGTTAGTTCAATATTGTTATATTCTATTAATTTAGTGCAAAACATACAGGAATTATCATGAAAATAACCTATTTTCGAATCTATAAACAAAAGAGTACACGATTTGTTAGGCCAGTTTTTATTTACAGTTTTCAAGTACTAAAAATTCTCAATACTCTATGGGAATGATTGAATGACAAAGAGAACAAACCGAGTTCTCGATTGCGGGACTAACTTATGGCAAGCGCAATACAAAGTATTTTTAAAAAAGATAAACAAAAGCCACTTGAGGTTCGTTAGAATTGTGTACATGTGTGCGTGAGCTGTCATGTCGTATCCTGCCGAAGCACTGATCAGTGCTCTAGCGGACCAATATACAGGTGTTACTTTTGGGGTAAAAGAATAATGATTCGGTATTTCTTAGTTTTTTTATTGGTGGTTGTAATAAAAACCTTGTTATATCAGATTAATTTATTTATACATGTTGATACACATATTTCGATAGTACGAAAGCAAATAGAAGTATTTATTTATGATTTTTGGTGATTGAATAAAAACCTGACAGATAGATAAAAATTTAATAAACCGATTTTTAGGCTTAGGATCACGCAAATAACTGTATGAGCTTAAAAAATCTATTATTTTGACATTACAAACATACACTTCAATATTATTTATTTGTATCGATTACCTACGTATCCATACTGTATTTCATTATAATATAGGTAAACTTCATTCGTTAATATTTTTATTCTCTCTACAGCATTCGTCAAATATCGTTTATACACACGGTACATAATTATAAAAAACAACATGCTTTGTAACAGTAATGACGTCTGCCTATACGTATACATCACGTCGGCCATGTTGCTCTTTGTATGTGTGCGTTCGAAATACGATCAGGGCACAAAAAAGTGTTTGCTAAACAAAGACCGTTTAGAAAATAAAGTTGTATTGCAATCTAAACTCTCAACAACATGTTCATTAGAACTATAATAATACATAAACGAAAATGTAAGAGTAAATGTATGAAATTCTTCAAAATAATAGTGCATTGTAACGGTTACTTTGCACCATAACTTTTTGACGAAAGATTATTCAAATTTGAATACGATTGATATACGTATTGATTCATATTAGTAATACATTTAAAAACAATAAAAAGTATCAATAACTTACCTGTATGTATAATTATTCATAAATAAACAACTATTTGTAGCACTAAAAATTTTTGATGCTCCGTTGATAAGGTTCAAATTTCAAACGGTCGTTAGAAATATATTATAAGCTTCAGTCAATGAGTGAAATTTTGTAGAGTTCATTTAACAGGGATCAATAAAAAATCAATTTAGACTTTGTGTAACAGTATTTTCATATCAAAATCGAACAAAAACCGACGCGGGTGACCTGAGCACTGATCAGTGCTTAGGCAGTTTACGTCAAAATACGAAAAACGGCCAGAGCACTGATCAGTGCTCGGGGCAGTGAAGAGGTTAAATAATTACTATTTAAAAAAAAGGACGTCTATCCTTAAAACCAGTGATTCCTGAGATGAGCGCGTTCAACCAAACAAACAAACACTTCAGCTTTATAATATTAGTTTATATTATAATCACCATAATATTCCGTAAAAATTATTTCCTTTCTTTCCAAACATTAAACCATGTATAATGTATTATTTGACATAATTATTAGTCTACTACTACTACTAATAGTCATATAAATTAACAAATATAATAAGACGCTATTGCGTGCAATACTAATTTGCATAGTCATTTGAAAATTAAATTGTAAATGACTGTACTTATGTGACGTCACATAATGGCGTCCCGCGCCGTCGGCACTGCGACCGTCGAAATTTGAAGAACATGATATTGGAAACAAAATTACGATTTATATAAGCGTACACACATTTAACTACTTATCAAAATATATTTGTATTTTCATTATCAAAAAACTTATTTATATTTTAGATACCTTTGACTTTATTTTCCAATATAAAACAGTAAAAATATTCGCATTTGAAGAAGATTTTTTTTTGTTTTCAAAAGTATATCACTTTTTTCAGGTTGTTATTTATAATTATACATAATGATGTAGTTTTACAATTATTCTTCATATATTTATCAGTAATTATAATTAAGAATAAAGTAAAAACACTTACTGTTTCCTGCTTTAAAATACTTTTCAAACTACACGAAATTTTAGCTGACGACGCAAAAATGGCGGACTGTTAAAAAAATCAATAAATACTTTTATTTTATATTTATTTCAAGGGTACCATACAAAAAAAAATTTAAAATGCGTAGACAGACATACCACCATTATATTAAAAAATATTTCAGATAGAAATACCTTACGTTACTTACATACTACTTACATAAATCGTCACAAAGTTCACTTGTTCACCCTATGTACACGTGACACGTAGTGCACTTGCAATCGATGCACATGGGTCTGTTAACGAAACACGCAACGGGATATAAGTAAAGTGGTTTATTGATCATATCTAAGACCAATTCCGGCCCTTGTTTCCTCCGGTGCTAGCCGCAATGCACTCTTGTTGCAACACCGCCAGCGCATCAGTAATGTTCAACAAGTTGTTTATCGTCATAACATTTTATACGAACGCCTTTCAAGATGCGGGGACGCGGGTATTTTATCTAGGAGCGGGTTCACAATGCGCGTTCGTTATTATAGCGCTACAGGCGGTCGCAACCTTTACAAACCCTCCCCGTGAGAGAATTTTTATGACCTTTTAAGTTTATAAATAGTAAATAATAATTGATATAGTAAAAATGGGTTTTTGTTAATGTTTAACATGGGTGATTACTTAATATTTGTGTTTTCGAAGTTCTAGTTTCAATTACGAAACGTTGGGGTCTGCTCCACCCACTTCCAATCGGAGACAAACTACCAAAACTAATTAAGCTAGCACTCTGACTGATCTATATTTATATTTGAAATCACCAACGGCGTCCATGCCTCCATTTACTAGTAGTATGTACGCCGGGGTTTTTGAAATAAATCATATTTACTTTCTCCTTTCTTTCTTCTAGGGTCACCCAAAATATTTATTCATAATACTAATTTAAATTGACAACACTTACTATCTATTAAACAAACCAGCAGAGAATAAGTTGTTGTATTATTTTGTCTTCACTTATTTATATATAGATTTCCAGTAAATATGTAAATCTTTCAGTAATTCCCAGGTACTGGTGATATGATTAGGTTCGAACGATCATTTAAAAGTCAGCGGAGCAAAATACCTGTGTCACAGACGATTCTTCACTTAATAAAATATATACCATACTAGCTGATGGCCTCGACTTGGTCCGCGTGGAATATCAAATCTAATCCACGGTAAACGCAAGCTTAAGTGCTATTCCAGACTGTAATCTATCTCTATGCCAAATTTCTAACGGATCCGTTCAGCCGTTCTGACGTGATTGAGTAGTATACATTCATCCAAACTTTCGAATTTGTAATATGTGTAGTAAAATAAGTAAGATTCAAACATCGATTTTTTTATTGTGAGCAACTATTATATTGTATCATTGTTTATAGATTTTCCAGATATTATTATTTTTATCTAAAAATATGGTGTGAAAGGAGCCTTTCAGTAAACCCGTCAAATGTGATCGTTAACACCTATATATGTATTTCAGTTGTCAAACGCAATTTCCGACAACCTGGGCTAACTACAGAACTTCGATATCGCCTAGTACTTGGGCTGTGGAGGTTTGATGGCAGTCGCTTCACGTAAAATATAAAAGTTTGGCCGTATCGTAGTAAGACTGAAAGCCGACCCCAGTACTTTAAGTACCTTGTGTATAGTGGAGTCCTTTAGGCGTTAAAGCAGGGTAATTTCCTTCTTCATTTTTATACTTACAGAATAGATCAAATCACAATGTAACTTCGTATTTCAAATTATGTCTCTTGAATAGTTTCCTTGACGAGATATCTACACAATTTTTTGCTCAGTAACTTTTTGATATAAAAATTTAATAAAAAAATAAATCGTTTGGTTTCTTTACCTTATTATATTACTGTATCTTATTTTTATTACATTAATGTTAATTTTCCTCTAAATTAATTTTCTTCAGAACGTAATTTTTCAAAGGAACTGCTCGGATTCTTACTATTATGTCCAATGTTAAATAAAATACAACCGATTGAAATATCCCTTCAGCGAATAGAAAAGAGCTGATGATCTTGGTACGGCTGAACAGATTTTCTTGTATATTTCAAGAACACTGTCGATAAAGTCGTCTTTCAAACAAAAATACTATATTTAAATCGGTCCATTCCTTTAGGAGCTGTGATATCATAGACAGACACACGGATAGACGTAAAACTATAACACCCCTTCTTTTTGTCTAAAAATTAACCTAATCTTGCACGGGTTTTATAAGTCAAAGAAATGATTGGGTTTAAAAACGGTCGTTTTCTTAATCTTCGATCACACCACTCATAAAACTCATTTAATGTCCATATTAAAATATAATTTTCTAATAATAACACTAAGGACTATTTACATGCATGCGACAAAGAACTCCTCCGCTTCATCGCTTACTAGTAGCTTTCTCAGAACCCTAGCAGCATTGCCTCGTTGAATGGTAATGCTAATTCTCTTTGAAAGAAAAAGATGGATAGATGAATGGATGGATGTTTGTTCATCTTTCATGCAAAAACAGCTGCACGGATCTGGGTGCAATTTGGCACAGATATAGATTATGGTCTGGAATAGCACATATGCTAAATTTATGGTTCCCGAGGGAGAGATTTTATTATTAATGCCAAAGTGAGTTTTTTTGTTTGTTACGCTTTCACGCCTTGAGTACTTAATCCATTATCATGAAATTTAGCAGTCGCGGTGTCAGGGGTATGGGTACTTTCATCTTAAAAAAAGTACCTACTTTGACCGAGTGATGAAATTTTTTTTTAATTATAGTGAAGACGTTAACAAAAGCTAGTTGTATGTAAACAGCCAGAACCACGAAAAAAACTAAAATCATAAATATATATAATGATGTGGTCAAATATTTGCATTGAGCGACCGACGAGAGGTACTCAATTTGTCTACTGAGGCGCCACGTAGGTCATCCAGATACAAAAATAATGTATTACAAGTTTCCATTCTATGTCAGGTACATGGTCATCGGAGCAGGCACAGGCGACAAGGCGCGGGGCTATACTTGTCAGCGTCCTACATCACACCCGGAGGAGAAGGCGTAGGCGAAGGGTGGGGAGAGTGGGGGGACACCTCACCCTGTTCACGCACCTGCGGTGTAGGAGTCGCTCACCAGAAGAGGATATGTCTGGCAATTGGGTATGGATACAAAAACATAAGTTATTTAATTTTTTTAACGAGCAGACGGGTCACCTGATGGTAAATGACTACCACCACCCATGATCACCTGTAACTCAACAGTTATAAGTGCGTTGCCGTCCTTTAAGGTGGGAATAGGGGAAGAGGGGGAGAGGGGGAAGAGCGGGAAGACGGGAGAGGGGCATTAGAGGGGAGGAGAGGGGGGAGAGGGCAGGATTAGGGCCTCCAGTAACCTCACTCACGCGGCGAAAAGCAATGCAAACATTGTTTCACTGCCGGTTTTCTGTGAGACTGTGGCGAAGCATGGCTCTCCCACGTAAACTTATACCTTCAGTCTTTACTTAAAGAGGTTGGACTTTCCGGTAATAGCCAGTTCGAGTGACAGGTATGCGACCTTCTTGAGCTTTTGCTAACTCTCCAATCAATCCGTATAAACAAAAACCTTTTTCTTCCATTGTTTACCTTTCCCTTACAATATACTAGGCGTACCCCCTATTACGGATGTGTGTGGGACCAAATTATAGCTGGCAAAATATAGGTGTTTAATCACCGCTGCCTACTCTTTCGGGGATACGTGTAATATACACAATATTAAGCCTGTACTTCAATAAAGTTTTAAAATTTATTTTTCGAATATACATAAATTAGTAGCGTATTAGTAGGTCCGCTGGCTCTGACTTAAACCCTTAAAGGCCTTAAGATCACTTTTCACTGTGGTGAGCTGTTAAGGCCATCTTTAGAACCGTAATAAATATCTATACGATCTTCACAGATTTTCATACACTTTTATGTACTATAAAATTAAATCAGAAATTCCTAAGTTTCAGAATTATAAGTGTTATGCATATAATGTTTTGTACTTATAATATTTTTTTGAGAATATGTGTAAATAATTGTGTATATGAATCAAAATACAGACTAGAGAAAAAAAAAACCATCGACTGCAACATGCCTAAGTTCTTTCTGGTCTTACAGGTGGTTTGATTCTATTTGGAATATGGAATCTAATATATCAATCAACCAAGATTTTATAATTATTTTATAATCAATATACTTAGTCATCACTGAATAGTGTCGAATTGTAAATCAAAATTCTTTCTTGAAGTCATTAAAAAAACTACATCGTCCAATGACCGCAGTAAACAAAAGTACAAAACCGCTCTCATAATATACTCATGTTACAGAAATGTGTGGTCAAATTTTAGGAGCGTAATGTGTAGCTGTCAAATAGCTGCTTGTTTAGCTTGACAAAATGGATATTGAAAGGAAAACTTCAGAAGATGCTTTACTTTGTATTGGTCTGTACTCTCTGTACACATTTCTAAACAACATATGATGCATTGTAATGTAAATTTCAACGACTTTTTTTATTTCTTCATGCGGATATTTTCAGAAAAATCAGACATACCATCAACATCTTTATAAATAAATACCCTTATTTTATATTTTGTCAGCCCACTCTCTTACGAAATATTTAGCTATATAACTAGCTTCACGACTGACTTAGTCTGACTGACAATTCAAAAATACCCATAATGGTTTAATTGAAATAAATTATTTTGATTTTGATTTATTAGCTTCATCAAAATAACATTTCTGTATTCAAACTTACGATTTTTTCTAAAATTGTTAGCACTTTACGTTTCTTACTATACGACCCTAAAATATAACCACACCTCTCTGTAACATTCTGTACAATACCACCATTGTATTGATTCACATCAGAGGGGGCTCGTGGCTAACTGGTAACCAAGTAGGTTAACACATTACAAAGTTAAGTAATAATAGCCAGGTCAGTCTAGGATGGGTGACCATTCTTAACACATTGAGACCCCTCCGTGCCTCGGAGAGCACGTTAAACCGTCGGTCCCGGGTGCCATACAAACATCTATGGCATTCGTTACGGGTAGTTGGAGCCCTAAAAAGTCCGACAACCTGGTCTAACTACAGAACTTCGATATCGCCTAGTACTTGGGTTGTGGAGGTCTGATGGCAGTCGCTTCACCTAAAATATCAAAGTTCGGCCGTATCGTACTTAGATTGAAAGCCGACCCCAACTTAGTAGGGAAAAAGGCGCGGAGAATGATGTATTGATTCACATCACTGTAATAATTAACTGTTTTTTCATTTGTGTCTTCAGGCCAGACGGTAAACCACAGTGCAGGGGAGGTGACACGAAGTACTTCTCTTGTGCGACGCAGGACTGTCCGTCAGATGCCAAAGACTTTAGAGCTGAACAGTGCGCCGATTTTAACGATGAGGAGTTCAGGGGAGTCAAATATAAGTAAGTTACTTTATAGTATTTTGGTATAGGGTTGTCATGAATTATTAAATATTTAAAACATAATTATTGCATAATAAGATTTCTGGTTGCAATTTGACTTTTCAGTAGGTGCAGTGTTATCACAAATACATAAAGTTACAAACTTCACACTCTTGTTTCATGTGAAACATCTAATACAGAGGGTCAGAACAGCTGTTGGTGTGGCGACGCCACTGCAAGCGTCGCCACGCTATTTGATAGTATTTATATAAAAAAAAAAAAACATGTAACGCGGTGTGGCCGTTTTTGTATTAAATTAATGTTGTATTAAATTAATGTAAGTGTTTATTTAATAAATAATAATAGAAACATATTTCATAAACTATCCTTTTATGCATAGTATCTGTATAAAATAATTTCTATGTTTCACATCTGCCAAGCGCCCCGCAAAGACTCACTTTTTTTTTAATATAAGTACAGAATTACAGATACTTATCACATCCTCTAATTCCTTCTTCAGTTGGATCCCATACACGAAAGCGGTTAACCCTTGCGAGTTGAACTGCATGCCACGTGCAGAAAGATTTTACTACCGACACAAACCGAAAGTGATCGACGGCACCCGATGCACAGAGGACAGCTACGATGTTTGCGTGGACGGAATTTGTCAGGTAAGTTAGAAAACTATAATATGTTAGAACTGTAAGTGCAATTTTTTTATTAAAGAGTTTAACTCATGCATGTATTTCGGGGATGCCCGGTTAGTTTCTGGTCCAACGGTGTTCGTTTATCAGTGGGTGAAGTGACATGCCGCATTGGTTTTTATAATATACATATTATTTACGACACGTATTGGAATTATACACTTTGCACACAAGGGATTAGCTTAGCTGGATTAACAAGAATACTAATAATTAAAAAAAAACAACTTTAATTAGGTATTTTTTTATGTTTATGAATTAATTAATGTAGAAAGGGAAAGGTAGTTGAGAAGGGAGGGTAATGAAAGGATATTGTTTAAACGGATGCATTGGAGAGAGTAAGCAATAGCTCTAGGATCGCATACCTGAAACTGAAACCTGGACTTCTGTCCGAAGTCCGACCCCTATCATATAATGACATGACATATTCTATCAATAGATGGTGGGGTGCTATATCCCGGCAACAGCCATTTTGCCGGGCAGTCCGACCCCTATCACATAATGACATGACATGTTTGGCTGTTTTACCAATAGATGGTGGGGTGTGATATGATGCTGGGTTCGAACGCGCGAGAGGACAAGTGCCGGGAGTGCCGCGGTAACGGGTCTAACTGCGTCACTACGGCGGGTCTCCTTAATTCTCTGGATCTCGTTAAAGGTAAGCGTACCAGAACATAACATGGTAGTGAAATTCTTAAAAACTAATGTAATTACATTTACGGTATTCCTGAAGGAGTAGGCAGAGGCATTAAATACCTACATTTTGCCAACTATAATCTGACCCCACTTACAAATTAATAGGGGCAAGCCTATTGCCATCAACCGGACACTTTGGGAATAAGAGATGGGAAAATTGGGGGATATTGAATGAGAGAGGTAGGTACGGGGGGCAAACGAGCAGATGGGTTACCTGATGGTAATTGACTACCGCCGCCTATTAGCACCTGCCTTTAAGGTGGGAGTAGGGGAAGGGAGGGAAGAAGGGAGAGGAGGGAGTGGGGAAGAGGGGAGAGGGAAGGGTTAGGGCCTCCGGTAACGTCACTCACTCGGTAAAACTCAACAAGCATTGCTTTACTGCCGGTTTTCTGTGCGGCCGTGGTATCAGGATATTCCGCTATAACGTCAACAACAACAACACCAAAAAACGCAGGTGAATCTAGTTTACTTATAAATACATCATATAGTTTTTACAGGTGACATATAATAATAATAATATGATATAATAACAACTTGACACATCTCCCACACGGCCGTCTGATCCGTAACTAGACAGATCCTGTACTATGGTAATATGTAATTATATCACATTGATGATAGTGAGCGACTTACAGTGCCCATTATTAGGTGTTAAAAATTATTACCAGTCACACTCATCACTCCATTTATTTTGTTTATTCGTTAAGGGAAGTTTTGAAATTTCCAATGTGAGATACCGACTTCAAAATAATGTTATAAAGTGTCTAATTTATCGCTCAGCTGTGTCTTACGAGTCTTACGAGTATAGTTATTATATAATTTTTTTTTTAATATTTCAGGTTACAACGACATTTTGCTGATACCGGCGGGTTCAACGACAATCGTTATTGAGGAAATCGCACCTTCGAATAATTATTTAGGTGAGTTCAAGATCAAATAATGCATGCAAGTCGCGAAAATATAAAAACACACACAACAGTTAAATAGATCACTTTAGAATAGATAGACCGGTTTATCCTACTAATAATATAAACGTGAAAGTTTGCGACGATGTATGCATGTTTTTTGCTCTTTCACTTAAAATCTACTGAGCCGGTCGCGATAAAAGTGGGTATGTAGATAGCTTGACACCTGTATTAACACATAGGCTTCTTTTTATTCCGATATTCCCACGGCATCGGGACTTACGCGGGTGAAACCGCGGGGCGCAGCTAATACATCATATATAATAGTATGGAGAACGCCGAAGAGTTTTCTGTTTTAGTTAAACTTTTTTATTAAACTCTTAGAAACTTACTAGAACTCACACTTTAGAATTTGGTAGTTGGATTTGTTAAATTATTTTTGTATTTGTTAGTCCAATTCGTCAGAAAGATTTTAGGCTTTTAACATCACGGTAGGACCCTTAATAGCGGCGCAGTGGTCATAAACGGAGGTAAAGGTGCAGTGTGTAGTGAGAATGTGCTATGAATATTTCCAGCGCTTCGAAACAAGAACGGTACATATTACCTGAACGGTCACTACCACATCGACTTTCCGAAGAGCACGATGATTGCTGGAGCCCTCTGGAATTACGAACGCAGTCAGTCAAGCTACGCAGCTCCCGACAAACTTAAATGCATGGGACCCACCATTGAACCGCTGTATCTTTCTGTAAGTTGCGTTAAAATATAGTTTACGATTAAATTAAGTCGAAAAAAAACTAATTAAATTTGAATTAAATCGAAAAAAAAAACTACTTAATTGCCTATAACCAAAGCCAATGTAACTTTGTCATGATTTTAAATTCAATGTATACCCGAACCATTGCGATAATAAAATTGCCGTTAGTAAGATCGTACTTAATTCTACGGACTTAATTTCATCAAGAACTGAATTGTTCTGTGCCAAATTTGGTGAATGTGAAAAGTATTCTGTACTAACATAATAAAGTTGAAGAGTTTATTATTTGATTAAACGCGCTTATCTCTAAAACTTATAGTCCGATTTTAAAGGATATTTTTACATTTTGTAGACTTATTCTCAAGAAAGGTTATAGAGTAAGCAACATCACGCTACAACCTTCAGAAGCGAAGTAGTGACGATAAACGCGAGTCACTATATTCAAAACCTTATGAAATATCTGTTCTTTTCCAGCTCCTACTCCAAGATGAAAACGTTGGTATTCAGTACGAATATAGCTTGCCGAAAAATTTAGCTCCATACACTGACAAGCAGTACCACTGGGTGCATGAAGAATTTTCACCATGCAACGCCTCTTGTGGTGGTGGTAAGGAGTAATCTGTCTGTTATGTAACAAAACTGAAGAACGTTAGTCGCGCAAATCACTGAAATCACCTGTCGTATTTGAGAAAGCTATTAAGAAATGTTGTGGGCTATTTACAATCACGCTGAGACTCTTAGATGCTGAGCAGTAACCAGGAACGCTGGTGCAAATTGCGGAAAACGACTAGTTTACAAATTATTGTTAACGGTGTCGTTTTTGAAGGAGAACTTAAAAATGTCAATTCAATTTGTTGATTTCTTGAAATTGCATCTGCGACGCGTTTATCACCCCGTCAATACCCTACTTTTTGGATACCAGACACAGACCAAACGAAAAGTTTCGAACCCAGGGTTTAATAGCCAGCAGGGTCCACTACCAAATTGTGTAACATTAACCGACAGTTACGACATAATTCGCAGGTTTTCAATCAAGAAACGTCACCTGCCGCTTGAAAGATAACCTGGAAGTAGTTGACGACGGACTCTGCGACGAAAGCCTGAAGCCAGTCACAATCCAGGCTTGCAACACTGACCCTTGCCCCGCAGAGTGGGTCGAAGGGCTTTGGAGCGAATGTTCGAAACATTGTGGAAAAGACGGTGTAAGGCATCGTTTAGTCACCTGCGAGAAGATCATCGTTAATGGGTAACGTGCTCATGGTTTTAACCAATACCTTTTGTTTAAAGAGTACTCTATCCCCACTCACTGCCAACGTTTTAAACATGTAACTGTGTTATAAGAGTTAAAAAAGGAACTAAAAACTTTGTCAAACTTAAATGGTATGTGTTTTCAGAACAATGTATTATAATTTCGCAGGATTTCATCCTTGGTCGCAGAGAAGGAATGCTTCGACTTACACGGCCCCAAACCTGAGCTTTTTCAAGAGTGCAACAGAGACGCGAAGTGTCCTACCTGGTTCATTGGCCATTGGAAAGCGGTAAATGGGACGTCTTTCTTTTCCACTGATAATCCGTTGATTCTCAGTTTTGTTGGAAAAGTAAACATGTACTTTCCTTAAATAAAATGTGTTTTAAGTTATGGCCTTGACGCATTTTAGATGCTCCGTGTTTACTTATTTGGTTTTTAAGGAGGGTTATTCGCGTAGCAAGTGACACACCGTTTCTTGTATAAGTTTTCCATCTATTCGAGGTATCTCGGTCAGAATCATATTATATGATTCATGGGACTTATGTGATCAACACGCTCGTGGATCATATACGCGTCACGTTTTATTTTCGCTTTTCTTTCCTGTGAATTTTTAGTTTCTAGGTATTTTTTTCACTAATAAAGTCTATAAATAATAATTGTTTCCTTTGTGTTTTTTACTAAATTACTATGTTACTAAATTTATTGCCGATTACAGGTCAATTTGGAAATAAATAAAAATAAATCACGTAACTTTTAGCTTTCTTTTGACAAAATACTTGTACTCCCTACGTCCCCATACTAAAAATGCCATTTATCTTACTACGTCCAACAGAAATGAGTGAGCAAAATAACCTCTAATTTTGTTCTCATATGATTCATGAACTTGTCAGTGTTCGTACAAAAAGTGTCATGTGAATCAAATGTGATTCATGGGACAGGGAACCTGTTATATATCTGCAAAGCTTTGCAATATTCTCTTCTCTACTTATTTCTAACCTTTCGATTTTTTTTATTGCTCTACGTTGACTTTGTGTCATATCTTTAACCAACTTTTTACGAGCATGATACAATTAATAATCTTTGCATTTCACTTCTGCAAGTTTTTCAGGGTTTAGTTTTTTTTTCACGACGCTCCTTGTATTTCAGCGACAGATAACGGCATTTTGCAAATTCACTTAATGATAATTTCTTCAATGAATAAAATATTTTTAATAAAATAATAAACACTCGAAAAATAGGTAATAGGTTATCTACTGTGAAAATCAACCAAGGCTCTAAATTGTGTACAAAAATACCACTTGTCTTCAATTACTCGTGAAAGAAATACCACTCTGTCACCTATCACGCTTTTTCTGATAGAATGCCTCGTGACAGGTTCGCAGCATTATCTAAATAGTATTTTTTATTAAAGAATCTCTCGAATTCAACCAGTTTAAGGCTGTGTTTCCACCAGAGATGTGCGAGAGATGTGTGTTAAGAACCAATAGAATCGCTTCATTTACCTAGACACATCCCTCGCCCATTGCTGGTGCGAGGGATGTGTGCGAGAGATGTCTGCGAGGTATATGTGCGAGGTATGAACGCGAGTGAGAAACTGCTAGCAGTCACTAGACGGTGTTTGTTAGAGGTCGATGTGTATTGTACGGAAAACATGGATCAGCGGAAAAACATACACGCACCGTTTCACAGCGTCGCTACGCATCCTCGCACCGTTCAGCGGCCTATCACATCACTGGTGAAAACGCTCACATCGTTTCACGGCTTCGTTACGCATCCTCGCAGCTCAGCTATCTCACACATCTCTGGTGGAAACGCAGCCTAAGTGAGCAAAAGCTCTATGAAAGAGCTCGTTCCAACAAGTACTTGTACCAAAACAATCCTCTTCCTCAATTAGAACTGGAGATATAGAGTAAGAAAGCTATAACTAACATGAGAAATGTGCAGGAGGAAATGGCATTTGAGAATAACTTAAGAAGGGTGAAAGTTAGGTGATTCAATGCTTGGTGACAAATCTGTGAAAATTAAGCAAATCGGTTGGATAGAACAGCCAGACGGACTCAATAATTTTTTTTTTATATCCCACTAATATCATAAATATGAAAGTTTCAATGGATGGATGTTACTCTTTCACGCAAAAACCATTAAACCGATTGCGATGAAACTTGGTATGTAGATAGCTGGAGACCTGGATTAACGCATCGGCTATTTTTTATCCCGATATTCTCACGGGATCGGAACTTACGCGGGTGAAATCGCGTGGCGCTGCTAGTATTACATAAAACAAGTTTAGTAACTTCTTTAGTACCTATGTCAACCGACTTTCTTTTTTATTCTTGACGAGATTAATAATTGTTGTCAATTTAAAAATCAAATTCCAAGCATGCGAATTAACATAATTACGTTTTGACCAAATTTTCAACAATTATTATGATCTGGCCACTTGGCGAACACTACTAAAACACATTTATAACATATTCCCTTTAGTGTGACAAGCTATGCGACGAGGGCAAACAGTCTAGACAAGTCGTTTGCTACCTTAAACAAAATGGCCGAATCAAAATCTTTGAGGACTCGGAATGTGAGGGTGAGAAACCGGCAACTGAAAAACCATGTATGCTGTCAATATGCGATGGAGTGGACTGGGTCACCGCGGGGTGGATGGGGGTAAGTGCACCTATTGCTGGTTCAGAAACTACCATTATGTGTGTAGGGACTTATGATTTAATTACCTGTTCTAATAATAATTTTACGCTTAAGATTGTTAGCGTTTTCTTACAAAAGTTAGCAAAACCCATTAAATTATAGTTTAAGATTATTCGTGCAGAGATATTTGGAAATGAAAACAGAATTTTCGTGCTTAATTTCATATTTTATGCAGCTTTTAAGCGGCTGTGGCGAAACGGCTAAGGTGTCAGACTTGCTATCAAGTGGTTGCGGGTTCGAACCCCACACAGTGATAATGCACCGACGTGAACCTACTGCTAGCACAAGCATTTGATTTAGCTGGAGGGATTTACAAGAATACTAATAGTGTGTGACCCAAGTTACACGGTATAGGGATGAAATTTTGAGTTGGACTTAAGTTTAATTGTAATTGAGTAATAACTATGAGAAATATATAGATATAAATAAATACATTTAAATGAAATTATCATCCCTAAGGGTGGTAAAACAGAAAACGCCTTGTTTTCAAATTTTATTTATAATTAAGTACCTAATGTATGTATATATATGAGAACATATTCATAGTAAATACATATGAAAATAAAATAAATACATATTATGAAGACAGTTGACCACCCTTAAGGTGGAAAAATAGTGGATGAATGTCTCTAGCCGGTTAAGCAAATGAAAACTGCACCAGCTTTTGATGAAGGGTCCTTAAATGTCCTTTAAACCTTGTTTATATATTGATCTTCATTTAAAATATATATAATCTATAGCCATATTACATTAACTCATACCTTTGACCCCAGCTGTAGTAAGTGAATAATGGGGGTGACAACCCTTAAAATAGTTTTTCAGTAGATAACTATTAAAGGTAACTTTCCGATATTGTAGAGTTGTAGACGGTAAAAGATGTGAACTATGTTTTTTAGGGGTGGTTTTTTACAGTAACTCTCAAAATGACACCTACCAACAAAATATAATTTATTCGTTAATTAATTAGCTTTTTTATGTAAAAATTACAAAGGGGTCGAAATGGTGCATTTAAAAATAAAAATCATTTGGGTATACGCCTATGTAATTTTTTTTACAATTATTATCTTTTAAGCAGTTTAAAAGAATTTTTTTAAATTTGTGTTGAGTTAGACGTGAAGTTTAAGTGGTAAATACCTACCTATGTGGTAAAGGTGGTTCAAACGGAATACATTGAGTAGTAAAACAATTATCTTTTAAAAAAAGTATCACCGACTTCAATGTGCTTTTTAGTGGAAAGTAGATGTAGGTAAGCCAACTAAACGCACTGCTCCAATGAAAGTATGAGACAGCGATGTTTTAGAGCAAACGAAAACATCATCGATGTATACAATTTTTAGATATTTGTTGGTTTTTAAGAAACCGCTCGACTGATTTCGATAAAATTTAAATGGGATCATCTGGGAAGTGTACGCTTTGAAACAAAAAAAGAATTTTCAAAATTTGTTTAGGGCTCTTCGAGTAATCGGTGAACATACATAAAAAAAAGATTCCGACTGAGAACCTCCTCCTTTTTGGGAGTTGGTTAAAAAAAGGTTTGTTTCAGAATCAAATTCGTTGAAGTCGGTTTATTTTTTGTATTTTTTTTTATTTATTGTATTTTTATGTGTGTATCTTTGTGTTTCATGTCTCTCTCTATGTATTTGCTTTATTGCTCAATTGTTATTCTCTTCACTATTATATCCATTGCTCTACGATGAACATGCACTGTTAAAAGCAATCAAGGTCAACGACCTATCTTTCTGTAAGCCTTTCAGAGATGTTAAACTGGGAATAATAGCATTGATATGTTGAATTAAAAAAGCCCGACATAATCACCCATTACCACGAAAATTCATCTCAGGAAAAATATTTTTTTAGTCATTCTTAATAAAATAAATCATTTCTACAATATTTCTGAAAAGTTTTATCAAAATTCCTTTAGTAGTTTTTGGGTACAAGACTCACAAACATCCCTCCATCTTCACAAACTTTAACGTTTACTTTGCTATTATTTTACAGTGTGACACCTGTCTATCAAAAGTCCGAACAAGGTTAGCGTTGTGTATTACAGAAGACTACATTGTGTACAACGACAGCTTTTGTGACTATCACCACCGGCCCATCATTGAGGAACCGTGTGAAGATGTGCCGCCTTGTGAATATCAGTGGTACGCCAGCCAATGGAGCAAGGTAAAAAATATCCAGATTTAACAGTTGTCTCTAATAAAGCGGCGGTTGCGTAATGGCTAAGGCGTCTGACTTGCGATCAAGTGGTTGTGTTCGAACTCCACCCAGTGCACTACCGACGTGAACCCACTCCTAACACAAGCGTTTAGCTTAGCTGGAGGGGTTAAAAAGAATACTAGTAATGTGTGACCCACGTTGCTAGTGTTCTTTAAAAAAAAAACCAAACAAACATTTATTCAAACTAGAGATCGTTAATTAATTTTTGGTTTATTTCAAAGGCCAGTATAACTTGAACTTGACTTGCCTTACATACATAGGTGCGTGACAGGTCAATATATACAGGTTGTATTTGAAAAAGGAACACTTATTTAAGTCACTGATCTAGCATGAATCTAGCATGCTGTTTTACGAAGAGAATGTTTTTTAAATTACTATTCGTTTACAAGTTATGACCGTTTGAATTTCCGGGTTAATTTACACCTCTGTTTCTTATAAAAGCAGGTGAAACGTGTTAAGTTAAAATATGTGCCGTATGTGTGTATATGTAAAATATGTATGTATTCAAAATCTTTAACTTTACACATACCACCTACTTTTATCAAAAATGGAGGCAAAAATATCTGGAAATTCAAATGGTCATAACTTGTAAACGACTAGTATTTTTGCATGCTAGTCACGCCCTTTCAGTGATTTAAGTTATTGTTCCTTTTTCAAATGCGCCCTGTGTACAGGACGCGTCGAGCTTGATGTAGCCGATTTCACGTATTTTTTAAATTTGGAACACATATTGTTTAAAAATTTTAGCTTTCTGCACTTCTTCTATACATAAACTCTAAAAATTCCAAGTTTCACGTTCCTGTGTTCGTAAAATTTTCTTAAAAATCCGTCAATTTGGAACATAATGTTACATTGTTCGTATGAGAACCATGCTTCGCGACGTATGCGTCGGCACTACCGGAGCGATACCACGGCCTCACAAAAAACCGGCAGTGAAGCAATCCTTGCATTGCTTTTTGCCGAGTGAGTGAGGTTACCGGAGACACACCCCCCTCCCCTCCCCCTCTTCCACCCTTCATCTACTCCCACCTTAAAGCCCGGCAACGCACTTGTGACTCTTGAGTTGCCGGTGCCCATGAGTGGCGGTAGTCATCATTTACGATCAGATGACCCGTCTGCTCGTTTGCTCCCTATACAATAAAAAAAATTTATTTCTTCTTTTTCACAGTTTCATTTATAAGTAATGCAAACAGAAATTTGATCTTTCAAATTCACGATCGACTGTTCAGACTGACACCTGCACAATAATTAAAACCTAGTTTAATTAAAATGACTAATTTTGATTTTTTAGAGAATAACGAAAGAAGATAACTAATACGGTAACCCGAAATAAAATTAGGAAAGATGATGATGATTGGATTGGATTTTTTTTTCATTAGTGTTCTGTGGAGTGTGGGGAAGGTGTGCGGACTAGAAAAGTGTTTTGTGGTCTGTACATCAACAACGAAGTGCAGGAGGTCGAAGATGCAAAGTGCGGTGAACAGCCCAAGTACAACGACACGAAGCCATGCGTAGTACCAGATGACAAATGCCCCGTACAGTGGTACACTGGACCGTGGAAGGAAGTAAGTGACAAAAAAAGCAAAAAATTATAATTTTTAGTTTTATAGATTACAGAGAGCGTATTAAATTGAGAACTTGGTTTTCCGTTGGTTTCCTCACTAGGTAAGCCTGTATCAAGGAAACCTGGATTCTTAACTGTATGGTAGGGTAGGGTATCTAAAAAGCTTTTTTAGTATCACTTTTAGGACCAATCTCTGAGCCCTTTCAGCCTAATTCATAAAAGTTTTAGCAGCGCTACCCCAACATGTGATGCAGTATATTATTAAGGATTGACATAACGCGTAGTATACTGTTCTGAGGGTACCTACATACATGCTACGTCACGTAAATTTCGCATGACCTTTATGATTTTGCGCAAACGAGCTGAAAGGACCCCAATGTGTGTCTTTAACGATAGGTTTTCGTCGATATGTACTCGTACGCCGAGGTACTTAATTACATTAACGCGTATAAGCGCTTCATAAGAGCAGGAAGATTTGCTGCACGACACATTATGGATCTTTATATTCGTTTCGGTATTTGGGGCTGAGACTGCGGTAATATGGAAATATAGATACATCGTCTACTTGGTGTTTAGAGTCAGTAGGTTCTGTTGCAGCCAATGTGATATTTCTGACATCCCCTTTTCGGTTAAAGAGCACACTGTAGGCCACGTGGGTCCGTGAAACATTATGGTAGTGTCATCCGCATAGCACAGCATGTCAGCATTTTTTATTGCAACTAGGTGGTATATCCACCTATACCATATATATCGTTAATATATAAGAGGAACAATGTTGGTCTGAGTATACTTCCTTGTGGTACACCGTATTTAATGTTTGTGGGCCACTTACAGTACGGCCAATCCTTACATACTGAATCCGCTCCGTCAAGTAACTCCTGAACCAATCTAGGGCAGTGCCTCTGATTCCTAGGGCTTCCAGCTTTTTTACAAGTATAGGAACGAAGACAGTGTCAAAGGCCTTAGCCAGGTCCAGAAATATACCGACACAGCATTGCTTCCTGTCTAAATATGAAGGCACCAACGATGTTAGTTTGTTGACATCATCCTCAGTGCTTCTGTTCTTTCGGAAACCAAACTGATTAGAGGAAATCAGATTGTGAACCTCAAGAAAGCCTATGAGGCGCCTATTGACTAGTCTTTCAAGTATTTTAGAAAATGCTTCTAACAGGGAAATCGGTCTGTAGTTATTGAGGATGTCTTTCGGTCCACCTTTGTGTATTGAATAAACCAAAGCAGTTTTCCACTTCTGTGGAAAGATTCCTAGTGAAAGACTGAGGTTTAATGTATGTGTAAGCAAAGTCACAATTTCTTGTTTAAGGTGCTCAATGATGGAGTTACTAAGACTGTCAATCCCTGGGGCCTTATCTTTTTGTAAGCCAGTAATTATGTTTAAAACTCGATGAGGTCAGTCGAACAATGACTCGAATGAAAAACGAATCGACTGGAAATTGATTGAGTCGAACTGTTCGTGCAAGGTCTTCCTCATTTTTATTGATCTTAGCCAGTGTCAGGTTAGCTAATGATTTTCCAACAGTAGAAAAGTGGCTCTTTGTTTTATCATCAGACTGTTGCTCATCTAGAGAACCATCTAAGTTAAGGAGTTCCGAGAGTTCTAAGGCAAAATAAAAATAATATCTATATTTTTTTTTCTGTTTTCAAAACAACAAGATGTTTATTAAATTTATTAACCGACTTCAAGAAGGAGGGGGTTCTCGACTTTCAACTTTTTTATTGTTTGTATAAATATCTTCGCCATTTGTGAACCAATTTCAATCATTCATTTTTAAATTCAATTTATGGTACTCAAGGTTGGACACAACAAAATTGGAAAAATATTCCAGCTGTAAGGGCGGAATATAGTGGCGCATTGTAGTGGTGACACTTTTTTAAAATATAATTATAATTATAATAAATTTAACCATATTTTGCAATCGATAAATCCTAACCCTGTATTACTTTTAAACAGTTATTGACAAATCTAATAATTATTCACTTAATTTTATAAAAGTAGATGAATTTCGAGTTCGAGTTATATTATCTGTCCCTATATGGGCTATATGTTGTTTTTTATAGATGCGATCGTTTCTTAATTTTTTTTTGTCCTGTACAGTGCACGAAAAAGTGTGGCGGTGGCAGTCAGTCTCGTCGCGTCATGTGCCTGAGAGGCAAAGACCATGACCCAAATTGCTTGGCATCGACTTCACCCCTCTACTCACAACCTTGTAACACGCATGCGTGCAACGCAGGTATTATTATTTTTTATAAATATATAACATAAATTGCACTCCTACCAGTTAAACTTTTAACTATAAGTTGCATTAAAAATATATATATTTACATCACTACATATTATAAAATAAAATCCCCTGCCGCGTCTGTCTATTCACGATAAACTGAAATACTACTGAACGGATTTTCATGCGGTTTTCACTAATAGACAGAGTGATTCATGAGGAAGGTTTAGGTGTATAATTTGTACCCGTGCGAAGCCGGGGCGGGTTGCTAGTTGATTTATAAAGATATCATGGGATTCCTCCATATCGCATTGAGACCCTTGAAGATTGAAAACTATAGCACATTTTATTGCAGTTTCTTGGTACATCTTTTGCACCAAGAAACTGAGATTCACAAGACACAAACGTTTTTCAGCGCCATCTAGCAAAGACCAGCCGAACGACTGAGTAACTACTAATACTGATTGCGCAATAAAAGTTCTCGCGCTGATTTATATAGGTATATAACTTTGATGTTGAATGGATATTAATACCTCACAGCCGTTCCTCCTCAAGAGCATATACATATCAAAGTAGATATTGCATAGAGGGGTAGCCTCATTGTAGTAATAAATATCTACTGAGGTGAGGTAGCCGGCCAATCTTTCACCCAATGAAATCATAACTAAATTTATAAAGCTACAAGTACATGGCGGGTCGACTAATCGGCTCAAAATTCAGTGGTCTGCTGCACACCAGCTGGGCTGCATGTTAGTTCGATAGTCACTCACGCGCTGCGTCGTCGTGTCAAACATTCGTATCCAGACCACCGAACAAATGTACCTAGTCAAGGTATATTTGTTCACAAAAATAGAGTAGTAGGCACATAACTTAGTGGTTATTTAATTCTTGAAAAAAAGGCAACTCTAACGTCGCGGCGTCGCCGTCGTCAGAACAGATAAGAGTTACGCGATAGAAAGAGAGCAACTTCTAAGTCAATATACCTGTATCTGTAATATTATACATTCTGTGCTAATTTTACAAAAGTGAAAGTTTGTGAGGATGAATGGATGGATGTTTGTTACTTGTAAAAAACCGCTGTACCGATCTGGATGAAGTCACAGAGATAGCACATAGACTACTTTTTATCCCAGAAAAAGATGTTGCACGCGTACGAAGTCGCAGGCAACAGCTTGTATTATAAATGCGAAAGTGAGTTTGTTAGTTTGTTACGCTTTCACGCCCTAACTACTTAACCGATCATTATGAAATTTTGCATACACATATCATTTGTCATCCAGGAAAAAAAGTTCCTGAAGGATATGGTGAATTTTTTTAAATAAAAAAAGAGAATTTGTACGATGAACAGTGTATCTGCTTGTACTCGTATTTACTATGTTTTAGAACACTGGTAGTTGTTTGGTAACTAAACAGTAAACACCAAATATATTCAAATATATACAAATTCGAAACTCAGCTCGTAGCAACTGAGTTTCGGGATTAGAAAATTATACCAATTTATTACCAAAATAGACACAATTTAGTTTAATAAATTACAAAACACACAGAGAAACAAACAACAACACAATTACAATTAATTATCACACACTTAATTAATTATTACTACACTTCTAAATTCACTTATCGCCCTTTATTCGCTTGTTTCTCCACTTAAAAACTAAACTAAAACTGAAATGCAACGTCTTATATAGGTAAAACGTTATCCCATAAAGGGATCGCGACATCTCGCGAAAACTCGCAATCAACCTAGAACGTTCCAATACATCGTGGCACATTCTTTTCATGGGTTACTAGTTCCGTGTTTTATCGACAGATGGCGTGTATCTTACTCTAGGCAATTGTCGCTCTCTATGATTTCCTATAGTCGTCAATAGATGGCGCGGGTTATTCGTAACAATATTATGTTACTGGCATATTCATAATTATTTTTTTAAGAAATCTTAAGAATCTATTTTACTTTCGCACCTAGATGACCTGATACCAGTGGATCCTCTGTCTCCTCCGATTATAGATGAAAATTGTACCGATGAGGACTACGCTGAGGTTGGATTGGATGAAATAACGGACGCTAAGGTAAGGACTTAGCTTGTTGGTGAACCGTAAAACTTTTGTTTTTAAATACCTTCATATTTATGTTTATTTAAAACATCTTTGATGTTTTGTTTTTAATTTTCAGCTTTCAACATTATTGGGCGATGATCTGAGTAAGTACTTTTTTATTTACTGTTGTACTTATGTGTGTGTTGTGGGGATAATAATAAAATAAACTCCACACATCTCACACACGGCCGTCTGATCCTAAACTAGACAGAGCCTGTACTATGGTAACCAGACTGCTGATAAACATACTTATATATTTCTAAATACATACATATTATAGATAAATTACACCCAGACACAGAACAAATTATCGTGCTCATCACACAATTATTTGTCCTGGGTGGGAATCGAACCCACGACCTCTGGCTTAGCAGTCAAGGTCACTAACCACAAGACTAACAGGCCAGTCCGAATAGTTTAGGACCCTGCAGGAGTCCTCTATCAAGCGGTAAAGGGACCTGCCTCATCGGTGGCAGTGTGGTAAATATACTGGCATGTACATAGGGCGCTACATAAGTTTTGTCTTATGCAAACTAGACATCAAATCATAATATTCTGATTTGAAATCCATAAACTCTAAGTAAAATAAAAAATAATTACATTTGAAAATCAATAGTCTATTCAAGTCTTTACTGCTAAACCTGAAAGGAGGAAATCCATTTAATTTTTTTTTAAAGAAGACTAACAAACGAAGAA
Source organism: Callimorpha dominula (assembly GCA_949752705.1). NCBI lineage: Eukaryota > Metazoa > Arthropoda > Insecta > Lepidoptera > Erebidae > Callimorpha > Callimorpha dominula. The sequence continues at coordinate 4,917,429 of OX457008.1, read as the reverse complement.
AACGTAAAAATTAAAAATATACGTTTGTATAAATAACAAATAACTAGATGATCTAATGAAGCAAAACGCAACTGAGCATTTCAAATTAAGAAAAGGACAAATACTTGACCGAGATGGCGTTAAAGATGCCCAAATGTTAGAGGTAGAAAGTGGCCATTGAAACTCATTTTTATTTAAGTAGTTTATATATAAAAAAGCTATAACATTCGTATGTAGATATTACAACAGTTAAAACGGTTTTATCTAATTGCAGGCACTGCAGATACTGAATCTGAATTTGGTAAGATATTTGATCTATCTTAATTAATTATTTAACAAAACGGTCATAATTCATTCTACTTTTGAAATAAGAACGAGTTGTGATCCATACATAAATTGGTGAAGACAGAAGTATTCTGTACCGTCCTCTGTTATGTTTTTCAACTAATCTTGCCAATGGTCTATACCGTTGATACCTTCTTTCAACTTTTCTTTTGGTATTTCAGTTACAACTGATGAATCTTCGACCGTCGAATATTCTACTACTCCATTAATAGACTACGATTATACGGACACCTCGTCTAGCACTGATACTACCGAACTAGGTAAGTACTAAAAAAGTAAAGTTACTAAAATGCTATAGTAAGTTTAAAATTACTTCAAAGCCTAATATAAATAATACCTAAAGTTTATAATATATTATATAGTATAACCTTAAAGAGTTTTTCTTTTAAATTTTAGTAAAAATAATAAATAAATATTAAATGGAAAATCAAACTGACGAAAAACAAAACTGTAAAGCTAATTATGATATATCAGGGTATATTTGACAAGTCACTGCCAGAAGCTTAAAGCGATTTAAACTACTTTGAAAACTTGTAAATAGAAAACAATAATTCGTGGATGTTAGTTTGGCGGTAGCTCAATGTTACTAATTGAATTGCTTTGGGATCAGGTCAAACTTATTCAAGCGATGAAACTACGACTGATGAAACAACAATATACTTAAATATATATTTTTCGTAGATGGGGAAACCACAAGAGCATCCAGCATCGGTTCAAGTTCAACAGCAGGGGAGTCTTCAGAGTCTACAGTAATTACCACTACTGGATCAGCAATAAGTAGTAGTTCAAAATCAGAATCTCCGTTACCTGAATCTATGTCAAGTGGATTTACCACTTCCGAATCAGTATCCACGTCACCTGAATCTAGTACATCGGGTTCAGAATCAGACTCTACGTCACCCGCATCTAGTATTTTGAGTTCAGAATCTACGTCAACTGAATCTAGTACTTCGAGTTCAGAGTTTTCGTCACCTGAATCTAGTCCTTCTGTATCAGAATTAACATCATCTGAAACCAGTTCTTCGGGATCTAGCACTTCCGAATCAGTATCTACGTCACCTGAATCTAGTACTTCGGGTTCAGAATCTACGTCACCTGAATCTAATACTTCAGAATCAGATTCTACGTCACCTGCATCTAGTACTTTGGGTTCCGAATCTACGTCAACTGGATCTAGTATTTCGAGTTCAGAATTTTCGTCGCCTGAATCTAGCACTTCTGTATCAGAATTAACATCATCTGAAACCAGTTCTTCGGGATCTAGCACTTCTGAATCAGTATCTACGTCACCTGAATCTAGTACTTCGGGTTCAGAATCTAGTTCTTTGGGTTCAGAATATACGTCACCTGCATCCAGTACTTCCAGTTCAGAATCTACGGCATCTAAATCTAGTACTTCAGAATCAGATTCTACGTCACCTTCATCTAGTACTTTGGGTTCAGAATCTACGTCAACTGGAGCTAGTATTTCGAGTTCTGAATTTTCGTCGCCTGAATCTAGTACTTCTGTATCAGAATTAACATCATCTGAAACCAGTTCTTCGGGATCTATCACTTCCGAACCAGTATCTACGTCACCTGAATTTAGTACTTCGGGTTCAGAGTCTACGTCACCTGAATCTAGTTCTTTGGGTTCAGAATCTACGGCACCTAAATCTAGTACTTCTGAATCAGATTCTGCGTTACCTGCATCTAGTACTTTGGGTTCAGAATCTACGTCAACTGAATCTAGTACTTCGAGTTCAGAATTTTCGTCGCCTGAATCTAGTACTTCTGTATCAAAATTAACACAATCTGAAACCAGTTCTTCGGTATCTAATACTTCCGAATCAGTATCTACGTCACCTGAATCTAGTACTTCGGCTTCAGAATCTACATCACCTAAATCTAGTCCTTTGGGTTCAGAATCTACGTCACCCGCATCTAGTACTTCCAGTTTAGAATCTGTGGAACCTAAATCTAGCACTTCAGAATCAGATTCTACGTCACCCGCATCTAGTACTTTGGGTTCAGAATCTACGTTAACTGGATCTAATATTTCGAGTTCAGAATTTTCCTCGCCCGAATCTAGTACTTCTGTATCAGAATTAACATCAACTGAAACCACTTCTTCGGGACCTATCACTTCCGAATCAGTATCTACGTCACCTAAATCTAGTACTTCGGGTTCAGAATCTACGTCATCTGAATCTAGTTCTTTGGGTTCAGAATCTATGGCACCTAAATCTAGTTCTTCAGAATCAGAATCTACTTCAACTGAATCTAGTACTTCGAGTTCAGAATTTTCGTCGCCTGAATCTAGCACTTCTGTATCAGAATTAACATCACCTGAAACCAGTTTTTCGGGATCTAGCACTTCTGAATCAGTATCTACGTCACCTGAATCTAGTACTTCAGCTTCAGAATCTACATCAACTGAATCTAGTTCTTTGGGTTCAGAATCTACGTCACCCGCATCTAGTACTTTCAGTTCAGAATCTACGGCATCTAAATCTAGTACTTCAGAATCAGATTCTACGTCACCCGCATCTAGTACTTTGGGTTCAGAATCTACGTTAACTGAATCTAGTATTTCGAGTTCAGAATTTTCGTCGCCTGAATCTAGTACTTCCGTATCAGAACTAACATCATCTAAAACCAGTTATTCGGGATCTAGCACTTCTGAATCGGTATCTACGTCACCTGAATTTAGTACCCGAGAATCAATATCTCCAGCAACTGAATTTAGTTCTTCAGGATCAGAATCTACATCCCCTGAATCTACTGTTTCCGTATCAGAATCTTCGTCATCTGTGCCTAGCACTTTAGAATCTGAATCTAAGTCACCTGAACCTAGTACTCCAGGATCAGAATCAACGCCAACTGGTTCAATTACTACCAGATTAGAAATAACATCACCGGAATCTAGTACTTCAGAATCAGAATCTACTTCACCCACATCTAGTACTTTGAGTTCTGAATCAACATCACCCGGATCTAGTACTTCGGAATCAATATCTTCGTCATCTGAATCTAGTTCTTCAGGATCAGAATCTACGTCACTTGGATCTAGTACTTCAGGATCGGAATCTACGTCTCCCGAGTCTAGCACTTCCGAATCAGTATCTACGTTACCTGAATCTACTACTTCGGGTTCAGAATCTACATTACCTGAATCTAGTACCACGGGCTCAGCATCAACATCACTTGAACCTAGTACTCCAGGTTCGGAATCTACGTTACCTGGATCTAGTACTTTAGGTTTGGAATCTACGTCGCCCGAATCTAGCACTTCCGAATCAGTTTCTACGTCACCTGAAGCTAGTACTTCGGGTTCAGAATCTACATCACCTGAATCTAGTACCACGGGCTCAGAATCAACATTGCCTGAATCTAGTACCACGGAATTAGGATCTACGGCACCTGAGTCTAGTACTGTGGAATTGGAATCTACAGTTGAAACAACGGAAACTACTTCAAGCGGGTCTTTCTTGAAAACTGAATCTACATCAATATCTACGGGTAGTTCTGAACCTGAGCCAACTGAGACTACAGAATCGAGTAAAACTACAGGAATTGAAGCCGGTACCAGTACAAGCGAATCGTCTATGACTGAAGCCGGAGGTACAGTTACATTATTATCCTTTATTACTATTGTAAATAAATAAATTAAAATGATCAAACATTAGTACTAGCTGATACGATTACCAATGTCGCTGTTGAGTACCAATCGACAGGACGGTGGTTAAGGCTTGTTCAGCTGCATTTTTTTACTGAACCTTGTATCGGTCTTACATTTTCTTTATCCCAAGTGCTGATGTTTGAACCATATTTCTTTATAATACTACATTATGTTAATATTAAATATATACTGATATTATTAAACTTTTTCAGGTTCTTCAACAGAGGGCACTGCCTATAGTAGTACGGATAAAACAACGGAACGCATTGCCACAAGTAAGTATTGTTACAAGCCGAGGTTCGTGATAAGATCAATACACCAATTTGTTGCAAAGTAGACGCAATTTATTTAAATTTATTATTCGTAATTAACACACATCACAATTCACAGTTAATTGTAACTCGTTGTTTCGCTGAACTCGAATGAATCGAAGTATCGGAAGTATCGCCTATGTATACCGGCGGACTTTTGTCATAGAAAGTTCTAAAAGGATCGTGAACATTCCCGAAAACTCTCGAAATATTTCAACTGACTTGACAGCCCTCTGAAATTTCTAGAACATTCTGGAATATTCGAACGTTTTACTGGAACATTTGGGTAGTTCCGCTACTTGTTAACAGATGGCACCACGCGTCTCAATTTAGATGCCCGCAACAGTATTGTATTCTTGTCCATATAAAATTAAATCATAGGTTTTGCACAAAGATTTACATATTATTAATAATCTAAATTACTATTACTATGTAGGCTGTACTGTAAAACAGTTTTATGATTACATTTGAAACTTTTAGCGTTTGAATCAAAGTTTTGTATTTCTTTAGAAAATCACAGCTTTGTATCCGTTGATCTGGCAATAATAATGTACATAATGTATGTGCTTACCGATCAGCGTAAAATTGTCTCCATTCTATTATATAAATCTACTGATTTAGTTACAGCATATTCGGACTGACTCCACATTAGTTCTTTTAGTTTTGAAAAAAGGGATTGTCATGTTTACAATTAAGTAGGTGACTGTTTTAGAATGTCTATCTACATTTAAAAAAGTTATTATTTTATCAATTCTGATGTTTTTACCGTTGGTTACTTATAGTGAGTACTTAAACTCTTCTTAAACTTTTCTCGCGCAAATTAACTACCAATTATACCTAATTGAAGGATACAATTTATTTTTTTATAGCGTAGGACTCTGGACTCAGATATATACAGACGATGTTTTATTTCTATGTATCATGTGTATAATTTCAGCCCCATGGACGTTGATAACTGTAGTACACGGTCAACGAGTCTGCAAGCCGAGAAAACGAAACTGCAATGAAACCAAATTTGGCTGCTGTCCTGATAGGAAGACTGCGGCTGCAGGACCCTTCGATGACGGTAACTTATCCGTCACTCATTTCCATATTATATGCTTCATATACTATTGTTATTCTATAACTGTCCTAAAATTAAACTCCCAAATGTTTTTCATCCGTAAGTATACACAACTGTTATTTAAATGAAGAAGAAACTCAGCTGTAACTCATTCTCAACTCATACGAAAGTTAGAAATTAGTTACTAGTAGTAGTAGTAGTATGTTTCCTATGAATATCGTAATTGGTCACTTATAGTGTAATAGTTTCAAGCTTAAACTTAGATTTATCATGATACTTTTAGGTTGTCCTAAACCCCGTACCTGCATGGAGTCCTTATTCGGCTGCTGTTCTGACGGGGTATCAGCAGCAGAGGGAAACAGTGAGGAGGGTTGTCCGGTTACTCCTTGCGAAGAGACACTCTTTGGTTGCTGTCAATCTGACAATAAAACCGCAGCTCTTGGAAACGATGACGAAGGCTGTCCAGATCCGTGCACTGTTTTCAAGTAAGCATATTCTCCATTTTACATATCTTGACATATATGATAAAGTACATTATATTCTGGTTGCCATTTTCCTACTAGTTGCCGCAAGTTCTGTTTCGTGTAGACGTAATCCAGAGAAACGAAATAAAGAGACGAGTATCGGAGTGACCATAATCTTTCTTTTTTAATTTTGCTTAACTAAATTATTATAAAGCGAGAGGAAGAAAGAACAAGGAGAAGACTTTTAAATCTTATTTTTTCTTGAAGAAAAGGCCAGGAGAAGAATTGTCACTCTTACCTTTTCTCTCTTAATTTTTTCGGTCTTGAACATTTCTTAAAGGAACATATATTTATCCAGATTTGGCTGTTGTGCTGACGAGAAGACTAAAGCCTCTGGAGAAAATGGCAAAGGCTGTCCTGAGTACCGTGAGTTTAAAATAAATAATGTAAAAAACATAACAAATTATAAAAAATTAAATTAAATCTATTCGCAATTAGTAAATATACAAAAAAAATTAAAGACAACGAGGCCTACTTACCTTTTTATATGAGGTAATTTAATACCTCTTATCCCTCACAATTCACTCACCCCAGCTCTCACAATAGTTTATTCTACTTCGAGACCTTTGTGATGTGAATGTGACTCGTGCGGAGGAATAAAAGTGAAATCTGCGCCTAAATCACTACATATTATAAAACAAAGTCGCGATAAACCGAAAACTATTAAACGGATTTTTATGCAATTGTCACCAATAGATAGAGATTTTCATGAGGAAGTTTTAGGTCTATAATTTATTAAGGTTTTGTGTTAATTGGTTAAATTGTGATGAAGATTGTTTAAGATGACTCTGCTACCCGTGCGAAGCCGGGGCGGATTGCTAGTTATAAAACAAAGTCCCCTGCCACGTCTGTCTATCTGACTGTTCACGATACATAAAAAATGTACTTAACGGATTTTCATGCAGTTTTCATCAATAGGTAGAGCGATTCATGAGGAAGGTTTAGGTATATAATTTGTTAATGGTGTTGTGTTTAGTGTGTAAGTTGAAATATGGTGATGATTGTTGAAGAAGTCTCTGCTACCTTTGCGAAGCCGGGGCGGGTTGCTTATAACTTTTTTATGGTGTATTTATTTATTACATATAATACATTTAATGAACTGACAATCCTCTAAAACTCATCGTCACACTCTATAATACCAATAGTAAGTATTTTACAATGTTATGATAATATTATAGAAAGTACAACAGAGGAGACAACTAGTGAAGGCACCTCCACTAGTGAAAGCTCCACCAGTGAAGGCTCAACCAGTGAAGGCTTAACCAGTAAAGGCTCCACCAGTGAAAGCTCCACCAGTGAAGGCTCCACCAGTGAAGGCTCCACCAGTGAAGGCTCCACCAGTGAAAGCTCCATCAGTGAAGGCTCCACCAGCGAAGGCTCTACCAGCGAAAGCACCAGTAAAGGAATCTCCTCTTCTACGGAAAGCTCCACACTCCCCGAAGGATGTGTTGGCTCTAAATTCGGCTGCTGCTATGATAACAACACTGAAGCTTCAGGGCCTGATATGCAGGGATGTCCATGCTCAGCTACTGAATTTGGTTGCTGTCCTGATGGTGTTTCACCAGGTAAGATACTTAACAGGCTTCCCATTCCTATAAATATTGTAGCACACGATGGTTGAGGTTACTAACCAACTCAATTTGTTTCCCTTAAGAAAGTGTGTTTTGGGAAAGTTGTGATGTAGATATGTATCGGAGCCCAGGCGCTCCTAATACGACCTGGGTAAAACTCCTGCCATTCTGCTTTGAATTGTGTAATTCTAAGCCAGATTCTTCTCGTCCGAAATTATTGATAACTAGGCACTCATTCGAATATGTCTTTTCTTAGCTCAAGGTAAAAATAACAAGGCCTGTCAAGGTGCATGCAGGAATTCCAAATACGGATGTTGTTCGGATGACCAATCGCCAGCGCACGGACCTGACTTCGAGGGCTGTTGCTTACTGACCGCATTCGGCTGCTGTCCTGATAACCGCAAGGCGGCCGAAGGACCACACCTCGAAGGTAACCTATAGTCAAATGCAATACAGTAGTTGATTGTCAACTTTCTAGTGAAGTCAAAAGAAACTTCTTTTTATTACCTAAATGTCAAAACCGGTTGATTTAGTAGGAACGTGTGGAAAATAGTCACCTTTGACGTCGTACTATTATTATTATACTTTGCTATCATTAAATCGTTTCCTTTTCATTTTTACAATTAAAAAATAATAAGTAACTTAAAACAATTACGAATCTATTTTTTAAAGTGTTATTTAAGACTTAATTAATTTCATGAGGATGTTAAATCATTTATTTTAACCATGAGCAGCTACGCTGTTATTAAAAGGGGCGTATTGGGACGTATGGTCTTGGAATGGGATTCTTGGTGGTCTTTAGTCTCCGAAAAACTTCCACAAAGAGCGCTCCTGTGTCGCCTTTAGTCAATGTCTTCTTGCAAGTATGTAATTAGAGACATATCTAATATCTTGTTGTTAATATGATTTACCACACGTCACATAATTTTTAATGAAACCTTACAACTTAAAAGACGTGTTTTTGCCATTTACTCAAATAACATTTATTGGCCAACAGGTTGTTTATGTCAACATGCGCAATATGGCTGCTGCCCTGACAATGTGACCGCCGCTCGAGGACCGAACAACGAGGGATGCGGCTGCCAGTACACGGAGTTCGGCTGTTGCCCAGATAGGTATTAAAATCTTAGACAGAATGGATAATAGACGGTTTTGGATTGAATCTCCAATTAATTCGCTAACTCTTTGTATTTATTATAAGGAAGTTCGTTGTATGAAGGAGTACGTCTGAGTGTATAGCTAAATGGTTTAGCTTAGTTATTAAGCTGCGCATATGGGCATACCTACCACTATTTAGTCAATTTCATTGTTTAACAAAAGTTTAGTTCTTGCCAAGTCAAAATATATGGTAAACCATTTTTCTCTGCAAAATACCTTGTCGACTGTTATACCTTCCGATTATAACATTAGGTATTACATATGAACCAGGGCCGTTGAATAAACTGAACTTCTATAATTTAACAGAAATCAGAAATAAAAGTTGTGGCGACATCCACATATGAAAAAAAACAGTCAGTCGTAGGACTGCACGTCAGAACTGAAAACAACTTCACAATGTATTTGCATATACATACACACACACACATCTGTATATATATAATTAGGTTAAAAATAAAAATTAGGTAATAAGATATTTAAATGTATACATAGGGTACACTGGAAGTTCTGCGCTCCTGGCCGCTAAGAAAAGCTTGAATTTCGAATGTTTTTTTTTTTTTAAATATAAGAAACTCGGCTCTGTCTTACGAATTTTCGATCAGGGTCACGTGTCCTGACGCGAGTTTAACATTTTTTACCCATCCCAAAAAGTGCACAACGCCGCTAAAGAAGTTTTCACTTCAAAAATACTTCAGCACAATCTAGCGCAGACAAGCTGAACTACACAGTAACTCCTATCCTGCATCGCTCATTGAAAGTTCACACTCCGATTAGTAGGTAAACATTATAATATAGACCTTTAAAATATCAATCGTTCCGCCAAGCATGATGACCTACCCAGGTCGGAGGATCCCTTTATGTTGAAGGAACAGAACAACCGTTCAAGTATAAAAGGAAAAAAATTAAATTAGAATACATTAAAATAAGATACACTTAAAATAACATTGATCTTGAGAAACATCGACGATCACTTTCAATAATGTAACAATCAACATTTTGTCCAATTCTGCAGGCACACAGTAGCGTCTGGACTGGACTTTGAAGGCTGCAGCTGCCACACATACCAGTTCGGCTGCTGCCCCGATGGGGTCACGATCGCAACATCACAGCAGAGCTGTCGTTGCGAATACTCTACGTACAAGTGTTGCGGCGACGAAAAGACTCCTGCCACTGGACCTAACGGAGCTGGATGCGATTGTTCCACTAGCAAGTATGGATGTTGTCCTGATGGACAAACTGAAGCCGCAGGATCTCAATTTCTTGGATGCGCAAATGTACCAGAAAATAAACAAGGTATAAGCAAGAATAGTTTTTTTGTAACATTCTTACTAATCACTGTGTAGAACAACTGTCTGGTGTTGTAAGTAAAAGAAGAGCCGCATAGACCTATTACTACTTTCTACTTACTGAATAAAGTTTGTTAGGTTAATTGTCCAAGAAACGCACAATCGATACTCACTTATGTCTGTTACTTTGTAAGTGAATAAAGGATGTCTAAATGTATTTACTTATTAGGTCAAACGTAGAGGTCTGGACTGTATCTACTTTATGTAATTGTTTCCCTTACTATGACAGCAGAAATTAAAAACAATAAAAAAGATCGACAATCGGCAAAACTATTTCGTCAACATATTGCGTGGTCGTGGCTGATTAAAAATGTATTTGTTGTCCTCTGCTTTCAGTAGTTTTAGGCGTAAGCGCACTATGCTCTCGGAGCTTAAGATTCAAACACTCCATAAGTGACCTAACAAAAATCTATGATAAAAGTACTGATTTTGTAAATATAACAAATAATAACTTTCACAGCTGCATGCAGTTTATCTGCGGACCCTGGACCATGCAATAACTACACTGTCATGTATTTCTATGACCAAAGCTATGGTGGGTGCTCCCGATTTTGGTACGGAGGTTGTGAGGGCAACGGTAATAAATTTACTACAAAGGAGGACTGTGAGGACATCTGTGTGCGGCCAGCGCCTAAAGGTAAGAAATTTCCGTAAATTTCATCAGTAGCGTGACTATTTGTATTAAAACGAAAGCGTAAAACAATATACTCATTCATTTGAGGACTCCATATAAGAAAATTAAAGGAAAAAAATTATAACAACGCACTTGTGAGCCGCAACGCACTTGTGACCCTTAAGTTGCACGTCCATGTTCCGTGTTCCGTGTTCCATAGGCGGAGGTAGTCACTTACCATCAGGTGACCCGTATGCTCGCTTGACGGTTATACCATAAAAGGAAAATTTACACTCTTTTACCAACGTAACGAAAAGTTGAAATACGATTTAAAAAAGCTACGTTTTTGTAACATAAGGAAATTAATAAAAAAAAAACACGCTTAAACTGACTTCACCGCAATTTTAAATATAATTTCAAATTAATAAGCTCTACTTCTCCTCATAACTATCTACAATTTATATATTAATACTAAACGATTGTTTTTCTTTATCCAGACGTTTGCAAACTACCAGATGTGAAGGGTCCGTGCGGCGAGGATCACGTGCGATGGTACTACAACAGCACAAGGGAGCAATGTTTACCGTTTAGGTACGGAGGATGTCTCGGCAACGACAACAACTTTGATTCCAGGGAACTGTGTCAAACTAGTTGTGAACCTGACAAGACCACAGGTAAGTGACCAAATAAATACCAATTTTCGAATCATACTTTATATCTGACTAAAATTATATGTAACTACGTTACGTTGGCCTAATAAGCGTAATACACGTCAAAGCACTCAAACTTATGAATGAATTAATAAGTAACTTAACAATTAAACCTACTCGTATACCTACATGTTATATAAAGGTAACATTAGGTTTTTAATCATTTGGTTTCGTTTCCTAATACGAAGTTTTTGGTTTTTATAAATAAATTGTATGTTATATACATCTAGAATCACTTACATTATTGCTCGAATTTCGTAAGACTTACCATACATACGAGGGTTAATTATTTTCAGATACATGCAACCTGGCAATTGAGCAAGGCCCTTGCGCTGGTAACTTTAGCCGTTGGGGCTATAACAGTGAGTCGCGAGCCTGTGAGCAGTTCATCTTTGGCGGTTGCGAAGGGAACACGAACCAGTTTAAGACGGAAGCTGCTTGTCAGTTACGTTGTGGTACACAAAATGGTGAGTATGGTGATTTCTATGTAGAGTAGAATTTGAGTAGATAGATATTAACCAGCGCTAACTCTTATTGGGGGCAAATCGGAAAAGTGTGTAACTGAAAACACAAGTAGTAAATCATAGTTCAAGAACCAGCGTGTTCAACAACCAAGTTAATTTTATTTGGCCATTAAAGTAATTTGATGATAAGTTGAATGATGGAAAATAAATGAAAATATATATATATATATAAAATTATCGTTGTTTCTCTATTTAATGTTTATTTTGAAAACTGTACTATTACAAAGCGGAAGTCTTCCTCCCTTTTGATGTACACTTTTTCGTATACAGAGATGGTCCTCGTTACCTCCAACCCCTTAGTGACTACTGTGAGACGTATGCATTTTAAATAATATTATTATAGTGGTGTGCAATGTGTAACTTTTTGCATCAACTTTGCATGGTTTGGTGTGTTCTATTAGATGTTGAATCTTATTTGGTTTCGAGTTTGGTTTAAATTACTTTTCTTATATATCAGTATTAATTGACGCATGGTTAAACGCAACTCCTGACATTTTACAAGAGAACTTATTACTTTTTTTGAACGAGATTGTGAATGTTACGTCGCGTTCTGGGTTATTTGGTTATTTGAACAGTTCACAAAATATTTTTTTTCTATTCAGATTAACCTTTATAGTCGCAAAGGTCATTGAATATTACAAAGTTTACTAATTGAACCTGAAACCAATATAAATACACATTTTTTATTACTAACTTTTAAATTTCTCTTTCTTTGTAACTTTTCTCTGTGACTAATTAAATTTCCTATTGTGTTTGGTGCATGCGGTAACTAAAACTAACAATGGGTTGCACACAGTCGTATGCTCTGAGCAGCAAGAGGCTGGTAACTGTGGGAACAAGGTGGCTTTGTGGTCCTTCAGTCAGACAGAAAACCATTGCGTGCCTTTCTACTACAACGGGTGTGGTGGCAATGGCAACAGATTCGAGACCAGGGAGAGTTGCGAACAGTTTTGTCCTAGTGTTTACGGTAAGCCAGAATTACGTTTTTAAATATAAAACAAAAGTCTTGGTAAATGATGTTTTTTATATCAGGTGAAATTTTCATGATAGGTAATGTTGGAACAAATTCTCTAATTTCTATTTATTGACATAATCTGATACTCATTATGTGGGCATGGTATTAGTAAAACATTTGTCTTAATAACAATATAAGTAGAATACGGAATGGTAGACATTGTGGGTATTCTAATATTTCAACAGCATGCTTTTGACTAATAACTTTGGGCATAAAACGCTTAAATATAATTTTTAATATTTAAACTTGTTGGTGATTGATACTGCACAGTGCACACTGTCCTGCTGCGCAGTAGTGGAAGTAGAGTACTTTTCAGCCCAGCTGTTTCACCTGTTGACAAGAGACTGAGATGCACTAAGTGGGATTCTTCGGCGAGATTCTTCAAGGCTACGTTTCGGGCCCAGTACTATATTTGTTTTTGCAATCCATGTAATACATTGTTGTGCAATGATAACAAATGAATACTGTTACAAATTTTGCCGATTATGCGAACGCAAGACTTACATAACGGAATTCTCAATGTGTTTGTTATACCAGAAAAAAATACATCTTTTCATCATCCACTGCACGAATCTAAATTAAACACTCACTATCTTCTTTATACTAAACTAAAGAACCGAATTTCATAAAATTTTGCACTTTTGTGTGGTCCAACTTGAGTTTTTATCTCAATTTATAGACATAATATTTATTTAATGCAAATTACTTAGCCACAGCAATTCGTGGCGGGGTAGCTAGTGAAAATATACATATTGTATGTAATATGTATATTACATCATATTTCTTTATCAACTGATTTTATGCTATTTAACTCTTGTTTTTACATGCAATTTTAGCATTTTTTCTAGTTAATATACCTACATGACGTGTGAGTATAATAAATAATTCAAACTAATTAGCATTATAATGTTTGCAGTGCCTGACAAATGCACACTGCCTTCTGAAGCGGGTGATTGCGGCGAATATCGATTGAAATGGTTCTATGACACACGTATCCAGAGGTGAGATATAAGTTAACTTGAGATTTAACTGAAATCTTACTGATTATGTAATGCATGTAGAACAATAATACTAATACAGGTACGCTTAAAATCACTAAGATAGGTACGTTAATAGTAGGTACTAAGGAAATCTAAACTGACTGTAAATTTAAAAGAGGGAGGATAAAGGGGAGGGAGGGGAAATACAAAGTCGAAAACTCAATAAATCGGACTGAGCAGAGCTGATCACTCTTTAAAACAAATAGCTTAAAAATAGATATTTCAAGTAAATTATTAAAACACAATTATATAAAATTACAACTAAAGGCAATAAATGAAACTAAACATTATAATTAATAATTACGTTAAGGACTATTTACATGTATTCGTCAAAGAACTCCAAAGTAAAATGATTTAAATAATACATATTATATATACATATCCCCGCCAGCAATCATTGCTGCCATGCTGGCGGATGAGGAGGGCTGGGGCGCAGTGGTCTCTTTCTGTAAAGCTGTAATGCTCCAGAAAGAGACGGGAGAGGGCCGATCCCGAGCGTAGAGGACGTCGGCGGCGGTATCAACCGTCGACGGGGCCGCAGGCTGCCAGAGAGTGGGGACCTCTAGTAGCCAATTAACTGCTGTGGTAGGCGATAGGATGGCGGCCCGATCGCATCTTTGCGATCGGGCTGCTACACACATTGATTAGGCCGATAGGCGTGGGGAAGCCTGCTTTCCCCGGGATAGGGCTTGGCTAGGCGCGGCGTCGATCCGGGGGGGGCCTGAAATAATATGGTCCGGGTCCTCCCCAGAGCAGGGCGCCTGAGATCGGCTGTCGGGGTGGTTTTTAGTGGAAACACCACATACTCCTGGCTCCTGTGTCCCCGAGGAGCCGGAGATCCGAAGGGATTTTCCACCCCGTCAACAAAAAAAAAAATAAAAATAAAAAAAGGTACTAAGGAAATCTAAACTGACTCTAAATTTAAAAGAGGGAGGATAAAGGGGAGGGAGGGGACATACAAAGTGGAAAACTCAATAAATTGGACTGAGCAGAGGTGATCACTCTTTAAAACAAATAGCTTAAAAATAGATATATCAAGTAAATTATTAAAACACAATTATATAAAATTACAACTAAAGGCAATAAATGAAACTAAACATTATAATTAATAATTACGTTAAGGACTATTTACATGTATTCGTCAAAGAACTCCAAAGTAAAATGATTTAAATAATACATATGTCAGAAACAAATCATCTTTGACGACACAAGATGGAGAATAAATACAGGAGCTTAAGTTGCCTCGTTGTGTCAGTAATGTAATATAATTTATTATTGAAATGAGTTATCTATATTAATATTATACAGCTGAAGAGTTTGTTTGTTTGATTGAACGCGCTTGTCTCAGGAACTACTGGTTCGAATTGAAAAAATCTCTTAATGTTCACGTTCCATCGAAACTTTATCGTGGGAGAACCGTGCTTCGGCCCGTAAGGACTGGCTCGACCAGAGTGATACCACGGCCTCAAAGTGAAGCAATGCTTGCATGGCTTTTCACTGAGTGAGTGAGGTTACTGGAGGCCCTAACCCTTCCCTCTCCCCCCTTCCCGTACTCCCACCTTAAAGGCTGGCGGCAACGCACTTGTGATTCTTGAGTTGCAGGTGCCCATGGGTGGCTGTAGTCATTTATCATCAGGTGACCCGTCTGCTCGTTTGCCCCCTATACCATAAAAAAAAATCAATATCACGCTACGACCAATAGGAGCGGAGCATCAATGAAAAATGTTGCAAAATCGAGGAAAATGTATCTCTCTCTCTCACTCTCTCTTATGTGACGCAGATGAAGATGCGATATTTTAGATATTTTTAATACATTTGTATTAAGAAATATAAACGTATTTTGAGAGACTACTCACTAAATGAGACCGGGTCATCAAAGTTCGGCTATGCAAAGTGCGCCTGGCCGGGTTCAACAAAAATCTTACTAGATTGTATTACTTTTAGGTGTCGCCAATTTTACTACGGAGGTTGCGGCGGTAACAAAAACAACTTCGATACTGAGAATGAGTGCTCTAATGCGTGTACTGAGCCTGTGACAACTACTACCACTTCTACCACAATTAGACCAACTCAGCCGCAGCCACAAACGGAACCACGACCGCAACCTGGGCCAGAACCAGACAGAGGAGGTAAGGAAATTCATGCACCGTATATAGATTAAATTCTTAATCTAATATTTATAATACCACTAAATACTTCATAAAAAATGGGTTATGGTCAGAAACCTTATAGCTTAATTAAGCTTATTGGGTATTATTATAACACGTATAACTTTGAATGGTCGTTGCGGTGGCTTCATACAATTGGCATAATTAACAATTTGTTCTAGCCTTCTGTTTCTTGGAAATCGACGCGGGCGGACTCTGTTCATTCGCACCGGTGGAAACACGCTATGCGTACAATAGTACGCTGGGCAAGTGTGTAACATTCCAGCACAATGGTTGCGGTGGCAACCAGAACAATTTCCCTAATAAGGAGTTATGCACTGACTTCTGCTATCCTGTACAAGGTATGCCGTACCATAACAAATATCTATTTATAGTTTTTAAGAGAGTGTATATGGTTACTAGTCAAATTCCGAATAATATCTTATTGAATTTATCAGAAAAAAATTAATATATAGGACCAATTCCTAAACCTATCAAACGTTGAGTTATCAGCTTTTAGTTCAAGAAAAGTCTTAATGCCCTAAGCTTGGTGATCAAATCAAACTTTGTTTTAATAGGTAGGTACTAGCAATGTTGGAAAGACATTACTAGTACCCTGGTTAACCCCTCCCATTAAGCTAAATGCTTGTTAGGAGTGGGTTCACGTGGGTTTTCCCTTCCGGTCACAGCCCGGGGGAGGAACTTTCAGGAGGCGGTGCGCCTGGCCACCAGGGGAGTCTCTTTGGTGGTCGGGCGCATTGAGGCGCTGGGCTTACGAGTGGCCCTGGATAAGACGGAGGCCCTTTTATTAAATGAGCCCCGTCGTGGTCCACCCCCTGGCGCCTCCATAGTGGTCAACTCGGTCTTCGTACCGGTTCAGGCCCACATTAAATATCTTGGCCTGATCCTTGACGGTAGGTGGCGCTTCGACGAGCACTTTCGACAGCTTGCTCCGAAGCTGGTCGGCGCTGCGTCCGCCTTTGGGTCACTATTGTCCAATTTGGGCGGACCCAGCGTTGCTTCAGGACGGCTGTATACAGGGGTTGTCCGGTCAATCGCACTGTATAATGTGGGCGGAGGCTCTGACCGACGAGAATAGAGCCCTCTGGCGCCTTCAGAGGGTTATGGCGGTTAGAGCCATACGCGGATACCTCACCGTGTCGACGGAGGCAGCGTGCGCATTGGCCGGGACTCCCACGTGGGATTTGGAGGCGGAAGTGCTTGCTGAAGTATATCGGCGAACGGCTGAGGTCCGGGCGGGAAGCGGCAGTCACCCCCCGCCCGAAGAGGTACGCGAATGGCGTGAGGCCGCTCGCCGAGCCACCATGGCTCATTGGTCGTCCCGGCTGGAGGTTCCACGTGCTGGCTTCGCCGTGAGGACGTCGTCTCGCAGAGGAAATGGTCCGAGAGGACGATCTCCACTCGGACCTAATTCGCCGCCGTCGAACTGGGCGGCGGAGGCGCGTACGTACAGCGCCTCATGCCGCCCTGAGTATGGCCGCGGACGAGGCCGGTTTTCCCCTCCACCCGCTATAGTGGCCCCCTGCGAGTAGGCGGCGTCCGCGTGTGCCTGGACGTCGCCTAACTGAGGGGTTTAGGGCGGGGCGGGCAGGCGCTAGGAGGGTTCCGGATGTCTTAATAAAAGCTGTTCCCGGATCCCTCCTACTTAAAGCGCAGTACGGCACACGGTGTGGTTTTAGTCGGTTCGATTCCGACACACCACCCCACCGAAAACCCCAGGGTTTTCAGGGGGGGAGGTGTGTGAAGGCGGTCAGGCCTGACGAGGCTTCCACATGAACAAAAAGAAAACAAAAAGGAGTAGACTCACGTCCGTCGCTTGTGTTCGACGTTTTAATAATTCTGCCTACATCGCTTTAATTTAATTTTTTTAATTTCAATGTTTTTTTATTTTTGTCGCATTTTTAAATTTTATTAGGCTTAATTACTTACTTGTGTGGTTTAAAAGTTATTTTGTTTCCAGATATCTGTCAATTGCCGATGGTGACAGGCACTTGCGAAGATTCATTGATGAGTTGGTTCTACGACCCTGTCGATGACTCCTGCAGCCAGTTCTCGTACTCAGGCTGTGGCGGCAATGGCAATAGGTATGATAGTCCAGCTTTAGCACCGTTGTCTTATTTTAATTCTCAGGGAACATAAACTACAAGCTGTGTCTTTTATAAACATATAATGAATAATAATTCATTTATATGTTTATAAAAGACCAAATTCTGACAATGACATAGACAATTGATAAAAAAATGGCAATCTTTATTTGTATAGTACATTTACAGATGACACAATGAGAGGAAACGTATGATATTCAAATAGACAATATTAATTATCAAGAACGTAGGTTAAAATCATAAGGTTAAGGAAGGTTAACTTAAAGCTTAATAACATTTTAATTATCCTATTTATTTATAATAATATCACGACGTTTCTCTACATACACCAGCTAATAATAAATTTCTAATGAAAATTCTATTCTATCAGGTTCGAGAGTCGTGAGGCCTGCGAGAGTAGGTGCGGTACTGGACCAGCAGTCGAACCGGTCACGCAGAAACCCACCATCCCTGTTAATACTACGAACACCGTCGCTGTTGTTAGTCTACACTTTATATTATTGTTATTACTTTACTTGAGACACCTCACACACAGCCGTCCGTCTGGTCCCAAACTATGCGTAGCTTGTACTATGGTCACCGGACTGCTGATAAACATACTTACCGCTGTGCTTTCAAATTTCAAATCTCTTCCAAATCATCGATGATTGATCATCATTTGGTCTTATTCTATACGTCTTTATATCCGAATATATATCTTTATTTATCAATAATTAAAACTCGTGGAGCGACTAATTGGTTCAAAATTTTAAAGTATGTAAAATAATGTTGTATGTACATAGTTATCCCTTAATAAAAGATATGGTTACCATTCATTTCAGAGTTAAAATCAATAGCTTAAAACCCTTTTACTGTAAAATTTCATTCGTAAATCTTCGCCTTACAGGATAATCGTTTTGCGGACCAAATACGGCCAGAGTGCAAAGCATCGACGTTCCTTGAAGAATGTAGAAGTGCCGGTCAGGTGTGGTACTTCAATCCTCGCCACAACAAGTGTGTGTCACATGTGAACCAAGAGAGTGGCAGGAACTGCAGGTACACGGCCACGTTCCCGTCTCAGGAGACCTGTGAGAGACACTGCGGTGCTTTCCAAGAAATCGGTATGTCACATAATTCCAGTTGTATTTACATATGTATAAATACATATTACTTATAGTTCCTATTTTCATGACGTACGTCTTTTAGCATGTTCTACTTACGGGTAAATGCCATTTCTCTACTAAATACCATTTGATTTTCTTCAGAAGACAAGTTTTTTATAAAGGTCACGCCTGTAATAATATTTTTATTTCAGTTTGTATTTTGTCAATATTCAGAAATAGTTTCATTAAAATTTTCTGAAATCTAATTAGGTGAGAAGTAAGTAGTAGTATGAATGATCAACTAATGCAAATATATAAATGTTTCCTTGCCTTAGATGTCTGCAAGCAACGTTTAGACCCAGGTCCTTGTCAAGATTTTGTTACGAAGGTGTACTTTGATATCGACTCCAATACTTGCAAGGAATTCGCCTACAGCGGTTGCCTTGGAGGAGCCAACCGATTCTCGAGCATTACAGAATGCTCGCAAGTCTGCGGGGCGAAAATAACTACGCCAGGTAAATAATTTAAGATAACTACCTCAATTACTATAAATGTTAAGACAGTGTTTTGATGTTTTAGTGTTAGGGCTTATAATCTTTCTATTCTCAAACTCGGAACTCAGAACGGGGACTCGAAACCATGATTAACGCATACTGTTTAAATGCAACCTATACCTTCTTCTTAGTATCTACCTGATGGTGTCAGTTCTAATAGTTGACTAAAATGAGTACTTTGCCACAGATATATGTTCGTTGGTACCTGACCAGGGCAGCTGCGGTTCCTATATTGAACAATGGTACTACGACGCGGACCATGGTGACTGCAGCCAGTTTGTATACAAAGGCTGCGGCGGAAACGACAATAGGTACGCAATATTTGCTTTTCACAAAGTAGAGACTGGACTTCGGCTGGTAAATTTATAGATTGTGTTTTGACGATTTGGGGTTGAAGAACTTCATTTTATATAAACTTTTCATTCACATGTAACCTTCTGGATCATCATCCTCCGCGCCTTTTCCTAACTGAGTTGGAGTCAGCTTTCAGTCTAACCAGGTTGTCGGACTTTTTAGGGCTTCAACTACCCGTAACTAATGCGGAATGCCACAGATGTTTGTATGGCAACCGAGGGCTTAACGTGCTCACCGAGGCACGGAGGGGTCTTAATGTGTCAACCAAATTTGTTGCCAAAATACGACTATTTCTGTATCTGTACTGTTTCCAAGTTTGTTATTATTTTTTCTTTAACAGCAAATTTAACGATTGCAAAGTATGCCGTCACAATTTGTTATTTCGTTTAGACGTTTATTTAAAAAAACTGATTTGACCTGATAATCGACTACTGAGAGTTTCGGTAACTGTAACATTTATTATGTACTGTACTGTTACTGTAAAATGCGACTTCGGCAGGTTTGACACGCGTGAGGATTGCGAAAGCAGATGCAAACTGGCGGTTACAACCACTACTACGGTGGCGCCCGTTGTGCACCCAGAGGAGGTATGGATCTTGAAACTTATTCATCATTATAGCAATCATAGTACTTTTCCATTTTAGAGGATCTGAAATCTTCATAGGAATACCTGGAGGCGAACGGAAATTCACATTCGCCAATGTCATCCCATCGTAAATAACTTCATATTACTATGAACACAATTATGGTAGATTAAGATAGGGGATTGTGTCATGGCTCCCATTGATCCCCTGGATCCCTGCTATATAAATTTAAAAATTCTGTTAGTATTTAGCGACATTGAACGCTCAAGTGGGTGACCAACAGAGTAGTAGCCTGTAGAGAAAGTCAAATATACTTAAAATAAAATGAATAAGAAGTAACATACTATTGTACATTTGTAAGAATACCTACTAATATTATACCATGCCTAAGAGTCTTCATTTAATTTTATCTCAAATTTCCATCAGCAACATGAATGCAAAACGCCGAGTTCCCTTGCTCCGTGTGGCTACAACATAACTGTGTTCTACTACGACTCAAACAGCAAGAGTTGTCTGCCGAGCGAATTCGGTGGTTGCAGGCATCTCAACTCATACCGCAGTGAAGAAGAGTGTGAAAGGCAATGTGGGGCGTTCCGCGGTAAAATTGGTAATTGATTTTCAGATATTCTAAATAATAAGTTTTATAACTAGATATTGCATAAGATCACAGAGCCTCCAAACTTACGTTATCTTGTTTTCTTCATACTTCACTTAGTATAACGTTAAATTATGTATACGGTTTAGGTGAAACCCATACATTCTTAAATATGTATCATTCATCACTTCAGTCGTATGTCTGAGGGCAGTATCATCTTGGAACATTGATCTTAAAAATCGCAGCTAATTTAAATAATCATATTAATATTTGTATTTTAGCAGACAAATTTTGGACATATTGTTACAGACATATGCCAAGCTCCGCTGGATTCGGGTCTTTGTCGTAACCCTGTCATGAAGTATTACTTCGACTCACTGACAGGAAGATGCCAATCGTTTACGTACGGCGGATGTGGTGGTGGACCAAACAGGTTCTCTACCATTAACGAATGTGAGGAAATCTGCGGAGAAAGTGGACCAGGTATTACAAAACCTTACATAACTAACAGACATCAGTATTTTCTTTTTTCCTTTTCTTTTTGGTACGGGTTAACTATATGCTTTCTATCTTAAACACTCACACCAAGGATGACCAGAATGTATAGATCAAATAGCATTCCTTTAGATTTGATAATTACTACCCTTGCATCACTTTGATCACTCACAAGCTGTAAATAACTAAGTCCCTGTGTAAGCACCCTTTACAAATTACTGCACATTCTGGTCTGCTCACTAATGAACTCTTAACATAACGAAGCATGAGCAATATAGTTAATACTCGCCGGCAATATCTAGTACGGACGTTGATATTTTGAATACGTAATCATTTGTAAAGAAACATAACTCTTTTACATCTTATCAATTTTATGTTCTTTAAAGAACACTTACAAACAGTAATACAACGAAAGACTCATTCTTACAGTGACAATAGCTTTACATCACACAATGTGCATACGCCAGGCCATTTATCACAGCGAACAGATGCTCGGTTATTGACCTATATTTTTATCATATAAAATGTTGTAAAATTTAGTAATTAACGCAAAAACAAAAATAAACACACGCAAAACTTCCTACAATACAACCACATACGTACTTAACTCAAAAGGAATAGGGAATATGCATGTATTTTTTTTTATCTTTTATTGACTTGTTCCATCATTCTACCCTAATAAAAAATATAAATAAATTTGGCAATGTTCAAATTAATTTTTAAAATAACATTGAAAACATCGATAAAATTTGATATGTTTGAACGCCGCCATATTTCGCGGGGCTTGGATGACGTCACATTCCACGCTTAGTGTTTGTTTCATAAACTTACTTGAAGTGTTACAGTAATTTTATACAGATTTCCAGTTGCAATTACTATTTATTGGAATTAATAGACGATGGATAAAGTTAAAAAACATTTTATAGGTAATGCTTTGTCCCTAAGTGTAAAAACACTATAAGAAGTATACCCAATACAGTAGTTTTTCCTTTACAAAATAATAATGTTAAATACGAAAACAATGGTGTACATTAATGAGAAGAGATGAAGTATCTTTAATATCGTGTTTATATTGTTGTGAAGATCACTTTAATGTAAGCATATTACATTTTAATTCCTAGTATAGTGTGCATTAGTCAGCAGTTATTTATGTTTGTTTTAAATATCAAGCAGAAGGCAACTTGCTTGTCTACTTAAACTAGGTAACAAAAGTCCAATAAAACTTCATGAATATAACTAACTATACATATCTTACCTATCCTTTAGATTATAATATAACAAGTATTATAATAATTACCTTGCGGCTTTCACTCCTTTAACCTCAACGGTCGTAAAATCTGGATTTGATGCAAAATATATAGTCATCATGAATGCACCTATTTTCGGTAGATTGTCCGCTTTGCTTTGACAAAACTATATTCAGTCATTGTCCTAAATGATTTCTAATATCACTAGAATGCTTAAATTGCACTAGCTAAGAGCAAAAACCACAGGAACACCTATCTGTCTCCGTAACACTACGAATATAGGGGCCGATAAATGACAGAACGTGGAATGTCACGTCATGTTTTGTTTCGACCAACGGTGAAGCGTTTTGCAAAGTTGAATTTCGCGCCCTTATTTTGCATATTTTAATTAATATTTTTTTTGCAATTAAACACGAACTAAATAAGAAAATAATTGTTTAGGCATAATATCTAGACAATAAAGATTCAAGGGAAAATTAATCAAGTAAATTTAAACAACATGCATATTCCCTATTAGGGTTTTTAAGAAACTCTGCTAAATACCTATTTTGGGTAATTTTTAAGCTTTTGTTAGATTTCTTTACAGGTAATTATTAGTAAATGTTTGCTATTAATACGAGAATACCACAAAGATAGACGTGTTTTGTACAGATATTTATGCCGAGTGTATGAAAGCTTCTAGTTAGAGTGCAAATAACAGTAGTTGAGTGAGTCGCTTTGAGCTCGCTTGTTGACTAACTATACGGGTGGCCAGCGCCGGCTTGCCTACAGGAGGTCGCCACGGGGTACGCGGAGGGATGCGCGGCGCCTGCGCTCCCGCGGTACTACTACAGCGCATGGCGCGGTGACTGCATACTCTTCACGTACGAGGGCTGCGGGGGCAACGATAACAACTTTCCTAGTTACAGCCTTTGCCGGCAATACTGCACACCGTCTGGTACTTACGTTAATGTCATCACGTACCCTGCCACATGCATGAGCCAACCGATTAGATTGGAATGTTCACATCTTGCGAAGTTAATAAAAATCTAAATATTAGATAGATGTACCAAGCATGTTTACGTCACAACTTCTAATAGCTCAGTCACATATACGCGTCGACATCTGCAGGATTTCGACAGAGTCATTTTGGCAGCTCAAATATAAAAAGAAAAAAAAAAACGTACCCTAACCTAAAATACAGGGTTAATTTCGTCACGTAATCGGCACTAAAGTAGGGATTTTAGCGACTCGTGATACGCCAGTATTTAATCTTATTTTTCTTTTTAATTACATAAGAAAATAATAAAACATTAATAACATTTTTTTCCAGTGTCATACAAAATCGGACAGGGCCTTTTTTTAATCAGCAGGAATTCAATTTTTTTAATATAATTACATAAATTGAATTTCACGTTATAGTAAAGGAATTTACAATCTGTGAAATATTCTTAAACTCTTGAATTTTATTTTTCCCTAGTCAAGTGTAGATTCGATTCAAACGAGATTGAGGCATACCGTTGCATAAAATAGTCATTATAGTGCCCTTACCTTGTGCCAGATATGAACACCAATAATATGCATGCTTTCGAACGCTTGCCTATCCAGTGTTGCACTATCTGCTCTGTGGTTGCACTACACAAAGTAAGAAACAACTGCATGTATGGTTGGTTCGAGGAAGATAGTCAGTTTTTCTAACACTTGACCAGTCCCGATCTCTCTTCGGTAGACATGGGAAAACTGCTTCTCTTCTTACATACTTTATGAACTTCTCCTACCGTCGAAAATCGACTCACTTATACCGCGTTACGATAGTCAAGAAAAGATTCGTTTTGCTTACGGATACGGTTTGAAAATTTCGTTGAATTTAAGTTTCTTAAGTAAGTTTTTTAAGTTTCGTTGAAGCAAAGTCCGTAAGCAAAACTAATTGTTTCTTAATTATAGGAACGAGGCATTACCTAGTCATTCAAAGAGATACCACCACCACCAAACCACAGGTAAGATAATAGTTAATTAGCCAAACGCCCCGCCAATTAGTGGCTCTCAGTAGGATATGAGGTGTACTGTCCTTTACCGTAATCACCTTAAAAACAGCATTCTTCCAGAAAAACACGGTTCCAATAAGTCTCGTGCGTGCACAGATTAGGGCGCCTGTGCGACTGTGAGGTACATATAACGTGTACAAATGGCGCGCCATCACGATTCAGCTTAGTTCAATTGTTGTATAATGAAACTATCTATGCAGTTAGATATTCCATACAAGGTTGCTTCGGTGCTTGGGTTCGACCATTTTTTCAAAACAAAATGAAATAATAATTAATTTTAATCGCAAAGCTTACTGTTTTGTGTACCATTTATTTAAACAAGATAAAAATTTAACGCTAATTTCCTATGCCTTTATCATCCTATGGTATAGGAACGAAAGAGGTGGGCTGCGAATCCTATGAGCGGCTCTGCGCGTCGCTAACTTGCGACGAAATCGTGCGCTCATCAGCACCGGGCGGCTGCGAGAGTTGCGCTTGCGCTGATACAACCTCACAATGTCAGAAATTCCACGAAGAATGCGAGAGGACTTCTTGTCCCTACGGTGTTCGCAAGCTCCAGGAAAATGGTTGTGAAAGGTATTTTTATGTGGTACAATCGATTTATGGTAATTCGATATATTAGTATCTATTTGGGCAAATAAGTACACGATACCTCTGGTGGTAAGCGATTAGCAACATATCTAAACCCTGTATCTAGTATCAACTTACTTTTTTAACTAAACATATTTCTCTATTAACAATATCTACTTATTTGAAACATGTGTAATTAGAGTATATCTTTGGTCAGTTCTCAGTCGCCATTAAAATTTTTGACCGCAAGAACCAAGCGACTAAAATCATTTTTAGTTTAGTCAATCATCATGGTTCTACCTATATATTTTTAATATATTTTTGTATAAAATTCTTTTTAGATAATTAGATGATTAGATAGTGTTACTTAGTATATTTCTTGTTTTCCAAGGTGTATATGTGATGAGGACCCATGCCAGAGGAACAATTGCACGGAGTACCAGCGGTGTGTAGCATTGTCTCTCGCCGACCCTGTAACACGCGAGCCAAGATACTCTTTTAAATGTGAAGGTATTTTTTATAAATACATTTCAATGTTGATTTACCGATGACTGGTTAGTGATTCTGACTACTGAGTCAGAGATCGTGGGTTGTGGGATGTGGTGCGGTGGGCACCCAGGACAAATAATTGCTGTTTGCCATTTGTTCTGCGTCTGGATGTAGTATATCTATAATATATATATATATAATAATATATATAATACATCACAAACTGATATTTTTCATATGTAAGTAAGAAATACGTCGGAACATGTCGGATAATACATGTTTATATTTGCAGAGCAAGAAGAAGCACCTCCAGTCGCATACCCACCGCCTGAACCTGAGATGACAGCGGTAGAGGGCGATACAGTGACACTGCGCTGCCTCTTCCACAGCAATCCACCACCCAAGATCACATGGAGGAAAGGAGAAATTACCGTACGTACTGAACTTAAAGGATTGTCCCGCAAAAAAAACTTAACTAACTACATGTAATGATGAAGAAGATTTTTTATAGAAGTACTTACGTGTGTATTTCGGGGATGTCTGA
Organism: Callimorpha dominula; assembly: GCA_949752705.1. Classification (NCBI taxonomy): domain Eukaryota; kingdom Metazoa; phylum Arthropoda; class Insecta; order Lepidoptera; family Erebidae; genus Callimorpha; species Callimorpha dominula. The sequence goes on along the minus strand of OX457008.1, from coordinate 4,890,758 downwards.
TTAGTTTAGGACCTGACGTGGCCCTAAATCAAGGAGCGAATCGACCTACCTCGTCGGTGTCCGGCGCCACACTAGCTTCAAAAAGGCATAGTCCGCTGTTCTAATCTTTATCAAGCCCTAGAAGAAGAAGCATAAATTTCTATAAACAATTTACAACGATCAATTAGAATAAGAATGACCTTAATTTCAAAATTTACTTCTGTAATAGATCGACGGTAACGTGGGCCGCTACTTGGTGACGTCGGAGGGCGCGCTGCAGATTGCGTCACTGCACCACAACGACACCGGCGTGTACATCTGCATAGCAGACAATGGACTTGGTATAGCCACGCAACAGATCACACTCGTCGTTGCCGGTAAGTTGGCAACTTAACTCACACTCACAAGTCAACAGCTTGATTTAAAATTAGCTTGAAATTTTAAATGTTTATAACGATTTACACCTCAAATATGTTTGGTCTTTAAATTAGGGCTGTAACGGAACCTCGATTCCACCTCCGTAAGTGCGGAACTTCCGCGAGAAATCGCACCTCCACCTCCGCTTTCGCTAAGATGGCCTCCGTTATAACTCTACTTTAAATATCTGTATCCGCGGCATTATGGAAATAAAAATATGTCACTACTAGATAAAATAGCTTCTTAATGTGAAATAACGATTAATATCAGTTTAGTAGTTTCACAGTTTACCCACTACAAACAATGAAATATTTCCTCTTCATACTTTTATAATATAGATAAAGCTGTGCACTATCATTAAGACTTCCAGGATCCACTACATTATTCATTACATTATTTCTGTATGTTACCCTGGCTCGATTTACTTTGGTTTAGATTGCTTGAATTTGTTCTTTTTATGTCCATTTATTTACTACATTTTAATTATTTATGTTTAAAAACACGAATACAATTTTAAGTTAATTGACCCTGATTAAAAACTGACATGATTGCTTAATCTTGTTACATTTAGTCATTTATGGATTATAATCCCACATATCAATACTTATTAACTGAGGCTACAGAAACTTCTACGAATTTGCACCAAAAGCTTGATATTCAAGAAGTTGATAACTTTATAATGAATCGAGTTATAGATATTCCTACTAATATTATTATACTCGTTAAGAAAGAGTTCTCTTCGAGGTCTCCGTTAGAACTCTACTTTAAATATTTGAATCCGCGGCAATTATAAAATAAATAAAATGAAAAAGTCTTATATTTGTTACTTAGAATTACAATGCAACTTATTTATATTATTGTACTAACTGAACTTTTACTCGAAGGTAAAGGAATCCGCTAGACACTTCCAAGTCTCCCTATTATTCGCCTCCTATTTTTTGCCATCCACCTGTACTATGTCGTCTGCGCACCGGGCAGTTGGTCTGCCTCTATTCCTCGTACCTGGTGGTCCCTTCCAAGAAGTCAGTCTCTGGGTCTATCGATCGTCTGTCAGTCTAGCTAGATGCCCAGCTTAGCGCCATTTTAGGTGTTTACAGTAACTCAGGGCATCGGTAATATTAGTCTTTTTTCTAATAATTTTATGAGATATTTTTTTAATTCTTTTAACTTTTAATATGCTTCTCTCCATACTTCTTTGACAGGTTCTAATTTTTGTTTTTATACCATGGGTAAACTTCCAGGTTTGGCCCCCATAGGTTAATGATGGGAGTATACAGGAATCCACTTGACTTGTCTTTCTGTTTAACTTTCATCGACATATTACTCTTTAAAATTTATTTTAAGCTCCAAAACTTTTTCCAGGCTTTTGAAACTCTCCTTTCTATTTCATACTCGTTCCTGTACTTATCAAAACAAATTTGTTCACCAAGAAAGATAAAAGTGTCAACATACTCATGCTTTCAATTTCTAGGTATATAGGATTTTTAATGCTGTTCGTCATAATATTGGTTTTGCTGCGATTTATCTCTAGGTCTACATGTTGACTTGCGGCGTGAAGCTCGTTTATCATTAACTGCAGTTCGCTTGTACTTTCAGACTTCAGAATTATGTCGTTGGCAAATCTTAAATGACTTATGTATTGCTTATATTTAAGCCGACGTTTTTCCAGTTTAGTTTTTCTATAACCGATTGTAGCACTGCAATGAAGATTGTTGGAGAAATAGGATCTCCTTGTCTCACTCCCCTTCTAATAGGTATAGAAGGTCCAATCATCGATCTCCAGTTTTATTCTACTGTTACAATCATGATAGGCATGCTGTAAAACCTTTAGATAGACGGTTTCGATATTTTGCGATTGTAGAGATTCCAATATTGATTGATGATACAAAGTATCAAAAGCTTTTTGATAATAAATAAATACAAGGTAAAGCGGCTTGTGGAACTCTTAATATCTTTCTATGAGCATTTCGATATAATTTATTTTACCCACAGTAGAATTGTTTTCCTAAATCCCGCCTGTTCAATGGGTGATGTCTTTCAATAGTGCTTCTGATTTTCTTTTCTAAAATTGATGAGAACAATTTGTATATTGAAGACAGCAGGCTTATTGGTCAGTAGTTACTTATGTTATTTGGGTCACCCTTTTTATATAGTAGAATGGTGCCAGATTCAGTCCATTGTTTTGGTGTGCTTGTTGTTTTCAGTATCATGTTAAAGATATGCGTATGCTCGCCAGACAGAGACATCCCAATTTCAGGGCATCGTTAGTTATTTTGTCAGGTCCTGGGCTTTTTTCTGGTTTCAATTTAGCAATTCCATTCTTTGCCTCAGTTTCGTCTATGTCTTGTATCTCTGAAGATGTTCCTGTTGATGAAACCAAGTTAATCTCTTGATTTTCGGTAGAGTATAATTATTGTTTATAGAAATTAGTGGCAACTTAAAGTTTTTCATTTCTATTGCAGATTACTTTATTGTAAGCTTTTAATCCCTCTATCCAAGTCTTGTGAGATCTTAATTCTTTAATAACTCTTTAGACTTCCAGACTGCATTACATGTTTTTCGATGATCTTTGTACGATGTGTATTGTAGTCACGGTGGATATATTTACTTATGAGTTTATAAGGAGCTTTTAACTCATTTTTTATGTTTCGTGTTTTTGGTTACATTTCTTGTAGTTCTTGTCGCCTTGACATAAAATTCGAGTATTATCCGATATTACACAAAAAATGCTTTTTTGAGGCTGTTATCCATCGCAGCAACTGTGTAGCTTTGTTGCCAAGTATAAAAGTGTGATAGCTCATTGTTGAGTGTTTCCCTGTATATTTGTATTTCTTTTTCGGTCTTCAAGCTACTTTTTGCATCGTTTCCATAAGTTTTTCGACTAATCTTTGAGGACTGCAGCTGAAGTGTCGCTCTCACCAATCTGTGGTCATTACGATACTTGACATTAATCACTTGCATGTCATGAATACATTTTGGAGATTACTTAATATGTAGTCCAGTTAGTTTTTTACCATACCATTTGTAGATTTTCATGTCCACCGTTTATTGGTTTGGTAAATACTCTTTCTAGTAACAACATTTTTCTTAATACATTTAACAACATATATTAATTAAATCATTACATCAAAACCAATAAAATCAGTGTGTAAATAAATACATCACAAACGAATATTTTTTATATTTAAGTACGTTGGAACATGTCGGATAATACATGTTTATATTTGCAGAGCAAGAGGCACCTCCAGTCGCATACCCACCGCCTGAACCTGAGATGACAGCGGTAGAGGGCGATACAGTGACGTTGCGCTGCCTCTTTCACAGCAATCCACCACCCAGGATCACATGGAGGAAAAAAGAAATTACCGTACGTACTGAACCTAAAGGATTGTCCCGAAAAAAAAAAAACTTAAGTAACTGCATGCACTTACATGTGTATTTGGTGGACGTCTGATTAGTTTAGGACCTGACATAGCCCTTAATCAAAGAGCGAAGCGACCTACCGCGTCGGTGTCCAGCGGCACACTAGCTTCAAAAAGACAAGGTCCGCTGTTCTAATCTTTATCAAGCCCTAGAAGAAATAGCATAAGTTAATAGCATAAATAAGTTTCTATCAACAACTTACAACCACCAATTAGAATAAGAATGAGCTTAGTTTCAAAATTTATTTCTGTAATAGATCGACGGTAACGTGGGCCGCTACTTCGTGACGTCGGAGGGCGCGCTGCAGATTGCGTCACTGCACCACAACGACACGGGCGTGTACATCTGCATAGCGGACAATGGACTTGGTATAGCCATGCAACAGATCACACTCGTCGTTGCCGGTAAGTTGGCAACTTAACTCACACTCACAAGTCAACAGCTTGATTTAAAATTAGCTTGAAATTTTAAATGTTTATAACGATTTACATTTCAAGTATGTTTATTCTTTAAATTAGGGCTGTAACGGAACCTCGATTTCGGCTCCGTAAGTGCTTAACTTCCGCGAGAAATCGCACCTCCACCTCCGCTTTCGCTAAGATGGCCTCCGTTACCACTCTACTTTAAATATCTGTATCCGCGGCATGATGGAAATAAAAATATGTCACTACTGGATAAAATAGCTTCCTAATTTGAAAGAACAATTAAAATCAGTTCAGTAGTTTCACACAGTTTATCGACTACAAACAAACAAATCTTTCCTCTTCATACTTTTATAATATAGATAAAGCTTTGCAATATCATTAAGACTTCCAGGATCCAGTACATTATTCATTACATTATTTCTGTATGTGTTAGCCTGCTTCGATTCGCTTTGGTTTAGATTTCTTGTATTTGTTCTTTTTTATGTCCATTTATTTACCACATTTTAATGATTTAAGTATAAAAACACGAATAAGATACAATTTTAGGTTAATGAACCCTGCTTAAAAAACTGAAATGTTTGCTCATCAGTCATAAATGACTAAATATAACAAGATTTAGCAAATATTTCATTATAATCAGCAAAGATACTGGATTATAATCCCGTATATCAATACTTATTAACTGAGGCTACAGAAACTTCTACGAATTTGCACCAAAAGCTTGATATTTCAAGAACTTGATAACTTTACAATTAATCGAGTTATAGATATACCTACTAATATTATTATACTCGTTAAGAAAGCGTTCAAAATTTGTGAGTCTGTGTGTATGTAGTTGGAAGCTCCGAAAAGCATGCACTTATTTGAAAAAAAAAAATACTTTATGATGGACTAGCTGTTGCCCGCGACTTCGTTCGCGTGGAGATATAGATGAAACCCATCCCATGGATACGGTACATTTAATTCCGGGGTAAAAAGTAGCCTATGTGCTACTGTGACTATAATCTACTAGCAGCGCCCAGCAGTTTCACCCGCGTAAGTCCCGAGCCCGTGGGAATATCGGGATAAAAAGTAGCCTATATGTTAATCTAGGTCTCCAGCTATCTACATACCAAGTTTCATCGCAATCAGTTCAGTAGTTTTGGCGTGAAAGAGTAACAAACAGGATGGATGTTTGGCAAACATAAAATGTTAAAAAACAAGAAATATCATAATATACGAGTAATTTGAGTTATTGCTATGTAATTTTTATTAAACGTATTTGTTTTTTTTCTTCATTCATTAGGAGACGAAACGAACGAGGTGACACCGGACTGCTCAAGGTACGAAGCGGAATGCGCGCGCCTCAACTGCGTGACTGGCATAGAGTTCATGCAAATGGCCGATGGGTGCCAACGCTGCCAGTGCGCTCCCCCCAAGGTTGACTGCGAACCCTACAAGACGGAATGTAACACAGCCAAATGCGATTACGGCATGGAGAAGACAGTGGGACCTGATGGATGTGAAAGGTAGGAGCTATGTTGTGTGTAAGTTTTCTCGCAGATGTTCCGCACGGAAGAGAGTAAACAAATATTTTGGTACTAAAAAGATGCTATTCCAAGTACCCGTGTAATGTAAGGTTATTAGTTACAAAGCTCCAATACCGGTAGAATACTTAGTTGAAGAGTGGGGGTGGGGTCTGATAATATCTGAACTCAGACTTTTTCTTGTTTTAATAAACTCCGCATTCATTTGATACAATATGGTATTTATTATCTGTAATTATTAGAAGAGAGAAAATAGTAACACCCGAAATAATTAATAATTTGTAATATCCGAATAATAATACCAATATTATATATATACACACATGTATAAACTTGAAATATGACCTGTGATACAGATATTGAAAGATCAGTTATTCAACTACATGATTAATTAATAAAATCTATGGATAGTCAATAAAGCTGGGAGCAAAAGCTTCTCGAAAAAAAAAGAGAAAACAGGCTGTCCAAGATACAGATATGATGGACCAGCACAAGTAAAGGAAAATATGTGTCTGTCAAGACCATTTTCCTCAGGAACCCTTATAGGCATCAAGTTGAAATTAACATCAAATACTGCGATCCTTTGAAGCTGTAAGAAAAACAGTTTAACTTGCATTTATAAATACACTTAAAACTTAGCTTAGCTTCGAACATCTACACCACTTATTACCTACATGAACTGATATCATCATCCGCCACGCTTATCCCAACTAAGTTGGGGTCGGCTTTCAGTCTAACTACGATACGGCCGAATTTTGAAATTTTACGTGAATCGACTGCCATCAGACCTCCACAACCCAAGCACTAGGCGATATCGAAGTTCTGTAGGTAGACCAGGTTGTCGGACTTTTTAGGGCTCCAGCTACCCGTAACGAATGTCACAGATGTTTTTTGGCACCCGGGACTGACGCTTTAACGTGCTCTCCGAGGCACGGAGGGGTCTCAATGTGTTAAGAATGGTAACCCATCCTAGACTGACCTGGCTAGTATTAACTTTGTAATGTGCTAACCTAGTCGGTTACCACTTAGCCACGAGCCCCTCCTACATGAACTGATAAGGGTGAAAATAAATGGTGTTTTATAAAAGTGTCAACTAACTTCAGGTTAGAGTTAACAAATTAAGCTTCCATTTTTTTTATATAATGGTCCTAGGTACCACAATGTCCAATGTACAACAGATTCTCTTACCTGGGTTATGGTATGTTTTCTATACTGTGTGAGGTGAGGTTTGAAGTATTGACAGCCACTGGAAAACACTTCATATCTTATCGTTTTAAAACAGGTTTTTTTTTTTTTGCCTTTTTTACATGACTAGTAGAAGGGTAACCTTCTACCTTATTGCACGTACATATTCCTGGGTTCCTTACAGAATATTATTTCGTTCAGGTGCTCATGCGTGGATCCGTGCTCTCCGAGTTTGGTGACTTGTAACGTGGGCGAGCGATGCGAGATGGTTACGTACAGAGACCCTCTCGCAGAGGGGCTGAGGTACTCTCCTGAGTGCAGAGCTGGTTTGTACCCAATGTTATTTTGACCTAAAATATTTTAATAACAGATAAAATACAATACAGTAGATATGTTATTTGGTAAGTAACAGGAATATGTAATTAAATGTAAAGATAAGTCATTTATCATTTTGTCCGAGCTGGCTTTATATAATAAAGTTAAAAATTTCAATTGACTTCAAAACTCAATACAAATAAATAAAATTTGAGTGTCTGTTTGTAATTGCAAAATAATAGTTTTTTTAAGCTCTTACAGTTAATTGTACAATACCTATGTCTAAAAATCTGTTTTTAATGTTTGTCGGTCTGTCTGTTTGTGCCGACTAATCTCGGGATGACCGATTTCCACGGAACTTTCACTTGTAGATAGCTGGTGTTATAAGGAGTAACATAGGTTAATTTTATTTTGGAAAAAGAATTATGGGTCTGCACAAAATATATAAATATGTACACGTTAGTCAATACAAATAAATAAAATGGAAGTGTCTGTTTGTAATGCCAAAATAATAGTTTTTTTAAGCTCATATAGTTATTTGCACGATGCCTATGTCTAAAAATCAGTTTTAAAAATATTTGTCTGTCTGTCTGTTAAAATGTATAAACATGTACACGCGAGCGAAGCCGCGCGGGAACTGCTAGTAATTACTAAACCTTCTTATATCTGGAACAACAAATCGACAAAAAACTTTGATCTTTACCACGTTTCTGCCGCCGAACTTCATGAGGAACAAGTTCAACTGCTAAAATAGTACAATCATACAATAAATAGCTAGATGAGGAAGGCTATTGTAATACCTCTTTCCTCTAACCAGTGATTAAACCGGGTCTGTGTCCAACGGATGAAGTCTTCTCCAACGAAATATTATGTGAAGACGAGTGTAATGACGATGCGGCCTGTCGCGGCATCGGCAAGTGTTGTATGAGAGGCTGCAAGAAGATTTGCGTGGAGCCCGCTGCATCAACTCTGGCGCCAGCAATTCTCACTACTACTCATACTCCAGGTACGTGCGATCTATTCCTATATATTTCTAACAAGTTAACAATACAATACAATATTCTTTATTGTACACCATAGAAAAGTTACAACATAAATGAAAACCATTGAATAATGGTACAATCGGCGGTCTTATCGCTAGTTGCGATTTCTTCCAGACAACCTTAAGATGGACAAGTGTGATGGATTAGTGCATAGAGCAGTTTGCAAGGTTTAATAATATAGCCTTTTTTTTTTTATTCAGATCTTTAGCCTAAACATACGTACCTTAATAACTAATTCAACAAAAAACAAATAAAAGTTAAACTTATTCTACTATCTGCTGTTTGGTAATCTTTTATTTCTTATCTTGTTTGCAAGGTTTAGGCAAGTTTAATAAAATACGGTATTAGAACGTCGAGTCAATATAGTTCATCATTGGATTAAGTTCTGTGTAAGTCTTAGTTCAGAATAATATGACTTATTCCTTATCTCGCTAATCGTAGTTGACAGTGAATTAGATCGGCCCACTGTCAAAGACCGGCTTACTCTATAGCACCGGTCAGGTCTGGTAGAAATGTGTATGAAATAATGAGTTATGACGTCATAGCTACCTAATGCTAAAGCATTGACTTTTAATAGACACTTGAAAGCAGTAACGAATATAGGTTTTCAATCTTATGTGATACTTAATTGCCTGAGATCTGTTAGAAAAAAAAATTTCCATATAAATCTAGCATATTCTGGATAAATAACAGGGCCACACAGTCACTTAACATTCATGTCATAGACTAAGAAATCACAATATAATTCATAATTATTCGCCAAATGTTATAAAAAAGCTGACCGGTCAGCAAGTTTGTAATGAACACGTTCACGTATAATACAAACTCGTGCATATGAATAGACACACGTTTACATGCAGACATATGCCGATTTTCAGGGAAATCTTCATTCTCAAATATCGGTAGTGCCAAAAATGATCCCATGTTGACATGGCAATAAAACCTCACAATATCTTCGATTATGTTGACTTGGGCTATGTTAGCTAGTAGTTTCCTCTTTAGGTCATGGTACCGTTGACCAGGCATGGTTTCTTCCCTAAAAAAAAAAATTCAATTAGCCCAGGTGTAGGCCTTCTCAAATCACCACGCACTTGCGACGCCTGAGATAACTACATTGATAGATAAGATAATAGTTGACTTCTAATATAACACAAGCATGTAATTATTTAGAGGTGTTAGCAAAAATACTAGAATTTGTATTCTAGGATCATGACCCTCAACTCACTCAACTGACTTTTCTATAAAAGATAACGAACCCCCCTGGTTTGTTATCTTGGTATATGTCTCTTTTGTCTTTAGATGTACCAGCAGCTCCAAAAGCACTGCCGCAGCAAGAACCGAAGCTCGCGGTGGCCGAGGGCGGCAAGGCGACACTGCGCTGTCTGTTCCATAGCAACCCACTGCCCAGGATAACGTGGAGAAGAGGAGAGATTACCGTATGTTATTAACATCGATTTTACTGTGAAATAACTTATTATATAAATCTGTTAAATAAGGCCTTCCTATGTTTTGACATTCCAAGATTTCCAAGACAAGCAAATCTTTTTTATTAAGTTACTCAATTAGATTTTATTTAGTTATTTTTGTTTAGTTTGTCACAGTTTTAACCAGGCCCAGGAAAAAGATGTAAAGAGTAACAAAACAAGTTAACATGGATCTTAAATTAAATTGTGTAAAACTCCACGAGGGGTTGAATATCCAAGGAAGAGAAATCGTATCCAATTACACAACAGACTTTTTTTTTTAAAACTCCCGCAATATGAATGATTCCTGTGTCGCTAGACACGGTTGCAACCATTTGTGGATGACAGAAATTTTTGTCTCTTTTGGGAATCGAACCCCGAACCTTCGGCGCGGCATAGTGTTTAACATTGTTTTCAACACAGATCAACGGCAACGTGGGCCGGTACAGGCTGACATCTGAAGGTGCTCTTGAGATCGTATCTCTGTACCGCAACGACACGGGCGTGTACATTTGCGTGGCGGACAACGGACTTGGCACAGCCAAGCAGGAGATAAACCTAATTGTTACCGGTAAGTGGATACTACATGCCAGTAGCTTGGGGCTATGGTAAGAGACTTCAGTGGCTGTGAAATGTATGGTATTTAATTCTAGACAGCAAAAGCAGTTTAAAAAATCACCCAAGAATTTATTGCAAAAAGTTCTTTTAGAATTTATGATAATAGTCTGAATAAACCATAAACATTCTCGCTCTAGGCATACATTGGAATGTCGACAATTAGTGACATTCAATTTCGATTGATACTTGAAACAAAAATCTGACAAGTTAAAATTCTATATAAAATGGACACTTTCTATCTAGTTTCTAATCAAGTTTTATTATTTAAAATAGCACATTATTACCAATTACAATATTCTGGCATATGACAAGGATCCGTCACTAAACAGACAGTCCACTGACAAGGATCCTCAATAAAAAAAAAAAATAAGCAAGAATACTTGTATTGGTAAAACATGCCAATGCACCGATGACACAGTAGTACAGGTAATTTAATGTCTTACCATCAAATTGTTATTATTGTTATCTTAATGAGACTCCCACGTCAAGTAAAGTGTAGTTGCAGCTCAGTTTTATAGAAAAGCTGCTTTGCAATTAATGCATGCAATACCAATATAATCTGTAATGATTGTTTAAATCGTTACAATTCACAGCCACATAGCTTTGGTTTTTAGTTAGTGCATCTAATGAAGCTTTTAGAAAATTGACACTCAGTAGTTAGAGGTTGGTAGATAATAAAGTAGTTTAGAACATTAAGCCTTGGATTGCCTTTACAAACTGTTTCTAAAACTAATGTTCTGTTCCCCTTTACTTACCTAACTCTCATGATAACCAGCGATTGATATCTTAATGTTACGTTAAATGGAATCTACTTTTGTTTTTTTTATATTTTAAAGTAGATTCAAATATAAGTCCAGCATAAAACAAAATTGAGTCTAAAATATTGCAGAAACGTTTATTAGTTTGGTCCCAAATACATAAATTGGTCCCAATTCTGTTACTTCACTCGCTCAAATAAAATTCACAAAATTTTCTTCATATAAGATGTACACCTTGTATCCTTCAAAACAAGGTCTTATTTCAGATTGAAACAAGTAGGTAACATACGTCGCTCTCGAAATAAGCAATTTATTTGTCGACTAAAGTCTGATACGCTTAAATAAACTTTAATACCACGTAGCGAGAGCCGCTCCGTTGAATGCAATCTCTTTTGCTCTGTGTTTTTAGTAAGCGTCTTCGTAGGTTATTTTTATTATTATATATGTTATTAAAATAACGTCATCTTAGTTCGTTTTGGACTAGTTTTTATACGGCATTTGAATAAATGGGGACTCTCGCTGCATGGAAATAAAGTTGAGTATACGTTGACAGGTTTTAGTAACAAATAGACCTTATTACGAAAAACACAAGGTTCATTTCATATGAAGAAATTAAGTCAGGTTTTAGTTTAGTCGAGTGTACAATAGAATCGGCACCATTGTTATACATTTAATTCAAATGTACCTAACGAATAGGATGTTTGTAAAATAAAAATACTCTATGTTTAAATTATTGTACATCAGCAGTATATCAGTACAAGGACATCAGCTCAATAAGCACTTCTTTGTTTAGGCGTCAGCTTATCAATCCGCTTACAATTTTGCATAATGAGGATAATTTTCCATTGTACTTAGTAGTATGTTTATTTGACTGGCCTGTTGGTCTAGTGGTTAGTGACCCTGACTGCTAAGCCAGAGGTCGTGGGTTCGATTCCCACCCAGGACAAATAATTGTGTGACGAGCACGATAATTTGTTCTGTGTCTGGGTGTAATTTATCTATAATATGTATGTATTTAGAAATATATAAGTATGTTTATCAGCAGTCTAGTTACCATAGTACAGGCTCTGCCTAGTTTGGGATCAGACAGCCGTGTGTGAGATGTGTGGAGTTATTATTATTATTATTATTATTATTAATAATAATAATCTAGCACACAGTGCTATCTAGACACAACGTAAAAACGTCCCTAAACGCATTTAAACAAAATTACTTAGATAAATCTGTATCTACATGAAAACACCCAAAAAAATAGATTAATCTGTTTAATTACATAGAGTCAGAATGGGACCTGCGACCTCCGAAATGCAAATAGACATTCATTCATACAAATATTTATACAAACCGGAATCGAATTCGTGACCCCCGACGAGGTAGTTGAAATCGTTTCCGTCGCACCACAGAGGTCGGTAAGCGTACCAACCGTCCCCGTGATACTGCCCAGCTTCAGAAATACGAGCACTATGATAATGGTATTAATCAACTTCTTCCCTCCGCGCCTTTTCCCAACTAAGTTCGTGTCGGCTTTCAGTCTAACTACAATACGGCCAAACTTCATTCCAAATATCACGTGAAGCGACTGCCATAAGACCTCCACGACAGACGATATGGAAGTTCTCTAGATAGACCAGGTTGTCGGACTTTTTAGGGCTCCAACTACCCGTAACAAATGCCACAGATGTTCGTATGGCAACCGGGACCGACGGCTTAACGTTCTCTTCGTGGCACGGAGGGGACTTAATGTATTAAGAATGGTCACCCATCCTAAGACTGACCTGGTTAGTAATACTTAACTCTGTAATGTGCTAACCTACTCGGCTACCACTGAGCCACGAGCTTCTTCAAATTTTGCAAAATCGTTTTCCTATTATGTAATCAGCTTGCTGAGCTAATATCGTGTTCGTACTTGACCCCGAGTTATCGCCTCCATAGTTGTTTAGTTAACCCGTCTAGCTGCGACAGATAAAGCTATTTGTTTTAGTATATCTAACTACCCTTTGACTCTATCTTGCGATATACAATAATAAGTACTCATCATCACAAATAGAAACCAATGATATAATGTACCAAACAATGTATCAAATTTCAAAAAACATTTATCACCTATAACTTTTTAAATTTCTTATAAATATATCGGTTATCTGTCATTTATTTCTAAAACTGGTTGCCAACACGACGGTGAAAATACCAGGAATACATAACCTTGAAGAATATTTTAAGCGATACGTAAAACACAATGTTTCTTTATTGTGTCAGTGTCCAACGACAACCATTTGCAGTCAACAGTCTTTTATCAAAACATGACCGCAATTAGTAGGAATGCGCTCATTGGACGCATCGGACGTAGCGGCATTCATTCAATGCTATCAGTAGAACAGTGATATCGAAAGTGTCAATAGCCAGTAGTGCTACTAACACTCTCGGAGCATCATGTCTCGCCGCCTGCCCCTTACGATAGCATTTCTGCTCGCGTGCGCGCAAGCCTACGAAGGTGAACAACACATTATACATATCAGTCGCTGGTTATCTCATATACTTCTATTGGATTAGGTATTTCTGTACAGGTATATAAGTTTTAGAATTTTAACTTGGAATTTAAATACACACGAGTGAACAACAAACAACAGAAGTACTTAAAACAATTGACTCCATTTGTTATGTCCCTTCATTATGATAATTTTAAGCTTAGTAAACAACTATATCATAGAGTTTTTGAATGTAACCCTTCGTTCGCTATAATGCCGAAGCGATACATAAAAGACCGATGCATTCACAAACTCTAACCTTGTTGCTAACAAATGGGGCTGGTAGATCCTAAGGATACTCCTGTGGAAATTGCTGGTGATGAGAACGCGGTGATAACTGGTGAGCTGGATAAACCCCTGGTGGTACGCTGTCTGGCCTACGGATATCCGGTTCCTGATGTGTTCTGGACACGCGACAGCTATATGGTGCCGTTTAATGACGCTGTCTACGAGATTAGAGGAAATTTGCTGTACATAAGAAACTTGAGTTTCGATACCCTCGGACAATACACTTGTCAAGCCTATAATGGAATCGGGAAGGCTGCTTCGTGGGTAGTGTTGGTGCGCGCGTACAGGCCGGAAGGGAACTTCATCGAGCACGATTACTTGGTGGCACGCAATGGCATCACCACCACCAGACGTATTCCACTGCGAGATCTAGAGACTACAACTACCTCGACCACTACCACAACTACTGAACGACCTGTATTCTTTACCGGTAAGATAAGTAACTGTTACTAACTGATCAATTTGCTAATTGTTGGTATTATTACAGTAAGTAAAAGCTCCTTATTCGCGGGTGATACGTTCCGTAAATATACCGCGAATTCACATACATAGGAGATAGGTTCCAAAATAAATAAGAAAATCATAATAAAAACTACATTTATTATTCTCATATTTAGGTAAATGTGTAAAAAATTTAGTAGTATTTCTTGTTTTGCCACTTTTGAAAGATCTTTGAATTCGAATTGATATTCAGCTCTGGCAATAGGAAAAAAGCCTGCCTTTTAAAAATAAGCCTTTATTCATCAATTTTAATGCAGAAATCACAAAGATCATTTGCCCTCCGTAAACTTTTACTCAGATTTTTTAAGCTAAAGATCGTCAGTGCTCCTTGAAGGTGCATGCGGCTTTTGAGAACGTAGTTTGGGTAGTGACAATAGGTTATGTTTTACTTTGAGATTAGTCTATTCCGTTCCACCCTTTGTAAAAGCATCCTCGGCACGTACCAGCAGTACTCAAAAAGATGCCGATGCGTTAACAAAGGAAATTAAGTTATTTTAATATACCGTAAAAGAAAACGCGAAAAAAGTTTTTTTTATCCGCGAAAACGTCAACTTGGTCGCAATTTTTTTACCAGTGAATAGTGACAAGGCGAATGCGCGGCGGGAACCGTGAGAAAGGAGCTTTAACTGTACTTAGGTATTTAATTTTTCCACTCCACGTTGAAACTGTTTACTTCGGAAATTCATCATCAATAATTAGCTAATTGGTACACAGAAAACAACATGTTTTTGGATGACTTATCTTTGCATGGGGCATGTTTTGGTTTTGGTTTTGCATGAGTAGTAAAGTTTTTTCAATACAATAATAGTTTTAAGATTACATAATTGGTAAGCAAACTACTTATAATAAAATGTTATTATGTAAAAAAAAATGAAATCGTTAAGTAGGTACTTCCCTATTTCATTTGTTGCACTATTTGATACTCTCAGACACGACATCATAGTAGTGAAAAAAAAAAAGTTCAATTTTGTTGGTTCAGTTTATATTCAGTAGATACATTACACAAATGGATATCTATTGAACGGATGTTCTTAAAAATCTACCTGAATTATATGTACATTAAGGCTAAACGGTGGAGGCTATAAATAAACAAAGAATGTATGTTTGTGATGCTATACCTACTCCTTCTTAATTGGAAGGTAATTGAATAACTTAATTAGTATTTATGAAGAGACAAGTTGAGGCAGCAAGAACCATTTTTACTGGAAAAATACAAAGCTGGAGCAATGATTTAATGATAATGTAATCCTTAAGTAAGTAATAATAAGAAATAGTCCACAATAAGCATTTTAAGAATTTTTGTTATGTTATGAAAGCAAGCTAAACGTCCTCCATTGACATCACTACATCAAGCCCACTTCATACATCGTTCGTGCCAAAAATTAAACTTGTTTTAACAAAATGCGTAGTGCCGGTAAGCGTGCACATGGCGACAACGTACAGCACATTGAACATCGGCGCGGAGCTGCGTCTATCCTGCGAAGTGGACGGCTTCCCGGAGCCAACGGTGTATTGGACCAAGGATGGACAAAGACTCGAGCCTGATGAGAGAACTTCCATTACGGGTAAGTGGATACTGTATACATAGGGGTTATTCGAGAATATAGGCATGCATAAGAATATATACTTTTAAATACTTTGATTACATAATATATAATCAAAGGTTGAACAGTTTAAACCTTTGACCGCCAGAGCGGAAATGCGAGCGTAAATAGATCAACGCCCACCACTACCACAAACACATACGCCAAGCCATATTAAATTCACATCAAATACCTATAAAAATCATAGGGATTCCAAGATCGTACCGATAACTAACTAATTATTGCTGTGGATCTCCTATTTTCTACAGTATAATATCACCTACAGCATAACGTTTCATTTAATATCATCTTATTTTCCAAAATAATGACGATTACTCAATATTTACCAAGTTACATAACTTGTAACTGTGTAAGACCAAATAACATAATAACAAAGGTAAATGTAGACTAAAGCCTCGGCATTTGAGAAATTGCCCGCATTCGATTTAGGGGTGTAAGAAGGTGAGAAACCTCTTATCGATGATAATTGGAAGTAAAGAAGCGGGACTCGTGAATTTTTTAAATGTTATTTCATTGTTTGCTAAAATCAATATGTACGCAATAAATTGTAAATATTTTGAAATATGACAATTAGTTATGTTCATTTGATAATATTATTATTTTAAGAAGTGTATCAAAGGTAACTTGCAAAAATTGATTAAAGACAGACATTGGAACAGGTCATACCTACTTTCAGACGACTAAACTTTGTTTTATGAACAGGCAACACAATATCTCGGTTTGCCATCTCACGAGTGACGGTGAGTGACAGTGGATCGTACGGATGCCATGCAGATAACGGATACTCATATCACTCCGGCAATGCGCAGATCAACGTACAACGTAAGAATATTATTGTTGACCAAAATTATTCTATTAGTAGTTGGAACTTTGGTATAGCTAATTGGACGGGGTGGAATGAAGGTGGACTACGGCATTACATGACTCTTAACTGTGGAAGGACCAATGATGGGGTACGTCTGTAAGGTATTGTACCCTATAATGTATCAAACTGTAATCAGTTTCGCCTATATCTAACGCTGGTCACGATAATCAGAAGTCAGAACCTAGGAGCTTGAAAATATTTTTAGATTTATGTTTTATGATTATGAACAATGTCGGAAGAAGGCTTACATTTTGTCATTTTGTTTGTATTCATGTATGGAATATATGAGCTCCAATAATTTTTCTATTTTATAGAACTGACGGTGCCGGCCAAATGTACTGACAATCCATTCTTCGCTAACTGTGGCCTCATCGTGCACAGCAAGTTCTGCAACCACAAGTACTACTCTAAGTAAGTTGTCATGGTCTTTAAATTGATCTAGAGCCAATTGATTGCCATCAATAGATTGATACATTGATAGAAACATTTGTTTTAGTGAGAAGACAATTTTCTCAATTAGAAGCGATATTTACTTTTAACTCGTGCCTATTGATTAATCCCTCACAGTCAGGTCAAAGTACATTGGTATATAATTAAGAGAAGTACCTACAATATAAATAGTGATAAAATTCCAAATTGGAGTACTTGGCCAATTCTTACAGCTTTTCATAACTATAACCTGGTTTAAAAGTTTCATAAGACAAATACGTTGTTTTATAACATCTGTCTGCAAAACTTATACGTCATTATATTTCAGAGGATTCCGTCAAATCGATTTGATAAATTATAGTCGATCGATGAAATACATTTCAATAAAACATTATCTCTTTCTATTTTTCCATCAACGGTCTTGCGTAGTTATACTATTTCCAAAATTATATATTCCAAGATGTACTAACCCAATGTTCTTCACCAGATTCTGTTGTAAGTCCTGCGTGGAGGCGGGCCAACTGGACCCTCAAGTGGCCGAAGCGCAAGCCGACCAGCCCTACCGCAAGAAGTAGACCTCCAACACTCCCTACATAGTACTTATACACATCTGAATGATGTAGGCGGCCGATACACAAATATACTACTTAATATTATTTGTTAGAAAATGTAGTTATTTTAACGTTTGTTCAGTTTCAGGAACTTACTTATCTATGTATGTCGTCGAACTACAATGTGTAATTGTTAGATATTGTTTCGTTTCGTTACTTCCTTCCTGTAGCGGTGTCGGCTGTCGAGCCTAGCAGTTAGTATTGTTATTGTTTCATGTGCCATAACTGGAGTGTGTTTAAGCGTCGAGCGTCGGACGGTCTGCTGTGGGCACGCAATCATACCAATAGATTATAATGTAGATAGTGAAATATTACATCACATTAACATTTTTATGTAAATATATATTGAAAAATGTCACAAACTGCTGTGAATGATAATTTTTTAGTAATTTACAATTTTACGTAGGTCAGAATATAATAGAGAATAAATTATTTATGTCATAAGTTTTCTAATAATGTGAATGTTTAGCTAGTTCTGTACGTTAGGGTGGCTAGTTGAGAGTCATAATAATTTGTCTAAGTGATTTTTTACCCGTGACGCTGTGTAAATAGACGGACAATAAAAACGTATTATATAAATTGTTTTTTATTACAGAGCTCGTGTATGCTTTAATTATTTGGCACGAACCTGCGAACTTCTCAAGGGCAATATACATATTGTAAATACTTATTTCATCGCATCGATGACTGTTTTATAAGCAAAAAAATTACATCTAGGCAAGCCTCTATTTATAGACTTATAAGACAGCCTGGCAAGATTCATACTATACTTCAAAACTATACTTTTTAATTAAACCCCCTGCACCTGCCCGTTACCCTAGCAGAAGCACGCCTCTTAACTGGAAGGGGGCCAAAGCTCCACGCACCTCCGCACGCAATAGTGTAGCTCTGAATAAGAGCCGGATAAGGTCAGCTTAGTTCTCGGGGCCTTTTTTCCTATGACATACTCGAGACGCTTGCAAGACTCGCTTGTGACGGAACACCGTGTGGTTTTAGTCGGTTCAATTCCGACGTAACACTTCACCGCTAGCTCGGGTGGGTTTCCACACGATAAAAAAAGGGTTATACGTCACACGGCTCGTTCGCGCCACTTATACTATAAATGGTCATCACCACTATCGAGATTCGAGTCGTGAATTATTTTAATTTTCCATTATCCATAAGCTATGCGTCCAAATAACATGTTATAAACGGCAAAGATTATTTTTGTGTTTGTATACTCTTTGATTATCTTCATAAAACTATCTTGACGGTAGTAACTTTCTATTCTATTCTATTTTTCTTTATTGCAAGCGATGCCGATGTCGACAATTCTGCCAATGTCAGACGTGCGCTGAAGTGTGTGTTATCAGAAAACGGAAATAAATTCTATCAAAGTTGTTTTGAAGTTAGTACACTAAAACAAATACAACATGAACACTTTTCTAAATATATTAATAATAGTATGAAGACATCAGGTAGTACCTTTCGTTCGGAAGGATTAATGTTGATACCTTTGATACATAAACTCGCCTATGCCTTATATTAATGCTCATAAATCACTTTATAATTTTCAATATTTTTTATAACATAATCTTACTGTGGATTTATTTACAAGAGATAGGCATATGGTATTGAAGACTTTTTTAGATATACCTAGGACCAATATTTTTTAAAAATATTGGATTTACGTTTCACTAGGTACATGCGGATAAACCAGTTCGGGAGCGTATTTTCCGACTTCCTTAACAAACATCAATATTTATTATCAATATTTTAGAGGTGTAACCTAATGCTGGATAGCTTAGCCAAAAGTTTGTGTGTCAATCAAAAGTTTTTGGTTATCATCTTGAGTCTCAACCTGAAAGTCTCGGGCCCCGAGACAACTACGAAAAGTCCCGGGACTAGGAGACACAAGACCCAAACCCTACGACTACGGAAAAGCCAAAAGGAATGAAGGTCCTATGTACCTATGTATGGAAGTATGTTTTATCTTTACTTCTGTTCCACCGTATCGCCTAAACTACTGAACCGGTTTTGAGGAAGGAATAAGGAATCGTTGATTCATAATAATGGTACGGGGGACATAGGCTATATAAATTCTAATTAAATTTAATATGGTGGACTTAACACGTAATTGGGATAATCATGACATGTTGAGTATCAAAAGTAAGATATTAACGAGCATATTACAAATATTATGTATAAATTTCACATTGTATAAGTAAATAAATATGTTTAAATTGTTATCAAACAAGCAAACGTAAGACTGCGCTACGTACGGCGCGGCTGTACATTTTTTTAATATCCGTTGACATAAAGGGCCAAAAAGCTATTCCTCTTGCAAACGCTTTAGACCTTTCTACTCCTGGATGACCACTGTGTATTATTTTCAAAATATCTGATCTAATACTTATATCTAGAAGGTTTTCTAACTTCACTTCGCTTCTTGTTCTAATTTCTGTTTGGGTAGTTGTAGCATCAGTCTCTCTGACTCTCGTTTCAATTTGAATTTCTTTCAGGTGTTCAGTCGGTTTTATTTCGATAGGTGGACTCGGAGACTACGAAGCACTTTTATTCGATGGTTTGATAATATGCTGTCTGTTTCTTCTAATTATACCAACGTGTTCTCTAATTCAAACGATCTCGATTCCTCGCATTTTCTCTTAATTATTCCGGGTGTCCAAAAACTATTTGGTGTTTTCTTAAACATTACATGATCATTCACTTTGATTTAATACTTTTTGGAATCAAAATACTACTGATCTGAATAATAAATCCTCCTTAGTATAGCAATCATGTCTATAGTTAATCTTATAAATAGTTCCTATAACACATGAAAGCAGAAGCAAGAGCCTCAGTGACCTTACGCCGCAAACTGCAGACTTCCTCAAACCAATCAGCACCTTTCAAAAGATCATCCACGAAAAAATCATGTAAAATAACCCTAGAAACCTGTTTGACACGTCGTTGCTAAGTAGAGGGCACTTGCAGTACCGTACGCTACTCTCGATAATTGATAAACCTTTAGGGGGTGAGATAAATCATCACGCCATAAGATTTTTAATAAATATCTGTCTGACGGATGTACAACTATCGGCCTGTACATTTTCTCGACATCTGCGGAGATTACATTCTTGTACATCAAATCTAAGAAGAATCGAAATTAACTCATCTTGAACGATAGGATCAAACATCTGTATATTATTGAGAGAAATACCTGACAAAGCAGGAGCACTAGCATTAAAAACCTACTCTCTCTCAATACCCCATGGTGGGGTATAAAATATGATGGTGTGTCTGCATCAATATGACACTCTCACATATAGCCTAAAGAAAAATATTCGGTCATAAAATCCTAATACATTTGTCGAGTGAAGTGTTATTCTTATTTCTACGCTCAAGTGATACAAAACAACGTTTTGCACGAGGAAATGAATCTCCTTTTTTTATGAAATGATCTTCACACTGTTTTTATACTAAATATATATATATATATATATATATATAGATGATATATAGGAATAGATAGATGAGTCATTACAAAGTTAAGTAATACTAGCCAGGTCAGTCTAGGATGGGTGACCATTCTTAACACATTTACTCGGAGAGCACGTTAAACCGTCGGTCCCGGGTGCCATACAAACATCTGTGGCATTCGTTACGGGTAGTTGGAGCCCTAAAAAGTCCGACAACCTGGTCTAACTACAGAACTTCGATATCGCCTAGTACTCGGGTTGTGGAGGTCTGATGGCAGTCGCTTCACGTAAAATATCAAAGTTCGGCCGTATCGTAGTTAGACTGAAAGCCGACCCCAACTTAGTTGGGAAAAGGCGCGGAGGATGATGATGATGCACTATCAGATAGAGGAAATGCTAATATACTTATATTGGAAAAGCTAACATTGTGGTTGTCAAGCGTAAGTTTTTCTCTTTGGGCTTCGCTCTAGACGCATTCCATGAGTATGTGATGGATATCCTCAACAGTGGCGCATTTGGTACAGTTAGGTGACTCGACTTTGCGCATCATGTATGCGAACTTATTTAATGGAACGTGACAAGAGCGCAGCCTCAAAGCTGTGACTATGTTACATCTTCTCATATTAGACCCCCGAACCAAAGTGAACGAGGGAGACTAGGCTGAATGATTTTGTACCAGATGCCTTTACTTAATGAACGTTCATCAAAGTATTCGGACCACATATTGCGGCAACTCTGTTTAATGTCCCGTAGTAAGACTGTTAAGTAAGGAAGATAGTCTGTTGGGATGCCTTAATGAATTGCTGACACCAATATTGTAATTATGCTTAGGGTCACGAGTGCGCACTTCGAAAGTAAACCAATAAATAACCGAACTAATGTGCACACGTCTATTTCGATCGAGTCCCAATCGAACACTGTTTAAGTGGCTAAAATTGCACTTTATATTTGAGGAAGGTTTGATCATAAAGCCGCTTTTAATTGAGCCACAAAGTAACCAACAGAGCCTAGTTTGATACGAAATTGGTTTCCTATCCCCATATATATTTTTTTCGGAACCTAATACATTTCAAAATACATCGGCTCCGATTATAATATCCATGGCTTTCGGTGTATGAAAATACTGAACTAATATCAGTGGTATGTTTAATTCTATTTGTATAAAAGGCACATTATCCGTTTTGGTTGGTAAAACGAAACAAGTCAAACTATCACAGTACGATTCGCAAAGAGATTTAATGCTTACACGACACATCTTATCTATGTGTGACAAAGAATTATTTATAACCTGTAAGATTTATTTGTGGATACAAACGGTAAACATAATTTTTCATATAGGCTTTCGGTCATTAACAAGACGAACTATCCGAGTCGAGAAGCGCGCACGCAATGTGCTCCTTGTTATTTGTTATTAACATCGTAACATCTAAGTAATGCAGTCGAAAGCAATATATCGCTCGAGACAGACGAATGCGCATTGATGTTAGCTGAGAGTAATATGACCCTTGATGTTGGCTGTGGCGGTGCCAGTGCACGGGGATGAGGATTCGCTCAGTAACTTGCCTGCGACCGTAACATCATCGCTCGTAGTCGTATTATTTGTTGAATGATTTGACACGCATTTTTGTTTGTTATGTATCAACGTGTGGTGTTTACGACTACAAACTTTGCATCCTTGGTTTTTGCAATTATTAGAATAATGCCCGCGACGGAAACAGTTATAACTAGAGATCGGATAATCGGATGCATATTTACCTAAAGTTATTTTTTGGATAACAAATTATGGAAGCGGCTTCTAAGTACATTTTTATTTAAAATAAAATCCCGGGATTCCGGGATCGCATAACTAATCGGATGTATACTTTAAGTTAATTATTTTTAAGTTAAGGTGTTTCCCATTCGAGTATGTACGTATGTAAGGTGTAAGAGAAATGGTGGTGTGGTAAATAAGAAAACATAAATTAATATAAACTTATTTATTCATTACATCACATAATATTTTTATGTTGAACACACAGAAACAACATAGAAGAGAAATTAAAGGTAGAAAAGTTGTACATGGGCGCGGGATTCCATCGATAAAAAGTGCTTTAAATAATAGCCAACATCTCAACTTTAGGTAAATATGCATCCGAATATCCGATCTCTAGTTATAACAAACCTTGAAGTTTGGCAATTCGGATAGTCGACCATCACGCGCAATACTTAATGCTAGAAATTGTGGACAAGCGTGGAGGTTATGATCGCCCTTACACCGCGGACAACTGATTATCGACGAATTCTTATTGTTGTTAAGTAAGACCATCGCTTTCAACTTAGATAGATAGATAGAACATTATTTATTGTACACCACAGTTAGACAGAAATTAACACAGTTTAGTAGCAACATACTAAGCGGCAAGTACAATGGGTGGTCTTATCGCTAAAAGCGATGTCTTTCAGACAACCTTTGTTTGGAAACAACAGAGGCAGATAATCGGTAGCTGGTGGCGTACCAAAAATATTTAGAACTGTAACAATCAAATAATAATAAAGGAAATTAGGTGAAAAGGAATATGTGAAGTATCTTATATATATATATATATATATATATATATATATATAGGAGGTCTCGTCACTACAGGAGCTACGCCCCCTCGGTGGCGCCATACTCGTCCTGCCTGCCTCACACATTTTCTAACTAGTGGGAACGTCATTTTTCCGAGGCTGCTTCCGCCAATAGTAGCACACTGGTTCCAATTATTACCCACATCTGCAACAAGTCTATTATGTGCGGCGAATTCCCTAAAGTATTTAAAAAAGCAATTATCCATCCCATCTATAAGGGCGGGAACAGAGACAGTATGAACAACTATAGACCTATATCTGTTTTGTCAACGATATCCAAAGTTTTAGAAAAAATACTCAACTCTCGTTTAGTCACCTTCTTGGACAGTCACAACATTTTAGCACCTAACCAGTTTAGATTTAGACGTGGAAAATCCACCGAGGACGCAGTGGCATCACTCGTAGATCATGTTGTAGATAAGCTCGACACTCACAACAAATGCATAGGGATTTTTTGGACCTTACCAAGGCATTCGATACAGTCTCTGTTCCCCACCTTTTGAATAAGCTGGAAAAAATGGGCATGCCCTGGATATATTCAAAGATTATCTTTCTGACTTTCTTTCAATAACATCACTAAGCCAACCATCAACAGACACTTTTCCGCTGAAGGCTCACTCCTGCACGAATGGCTTTCCATTTACCTCATGCAATTGCCCTCATTTGTGTAAGACCAATAACATCAAATAGCTAGGAGTCTATATTGATAACCAATTAAACTGGAAATTTCATTTAGAAAACCTCACCTCGTGTGTACGTAAATTAATCTATATTTTAAAAAAACTACGGTACTCCGCAGACAATATAACAATTAAAACAGTTTACTTTGCTTTGTGCCAGTCCATCATTGGGTACTGTATTTCCGTGTGGTGCTGGTGCTGCAAAAACTAAATTTCTGGAACTAGAACGGGCACAAAGAGCTGTGCTCAAAGTGATGACTGGTAAACCATTTAGATATCCTACTAATATACTATATCAAGAATGTGAGGTCCTGTCCGTTCGACGGCTCTTTGTGCTCCATTCGGTTCTAAGAAAACACACCACATTGTTTTACGATGAAAATAAATGTAAAAGACGAAGATCTCACGTAGTATGTACAGTACAAACAGCCAGAACTTCACTAGCTAGTAGACATCATCGGGTACTGTCCGGACATCTTTACAATGTTATAAACAAACAGTGTAATATACTATACTATATACCCTCCTACTAAATTTGCATGTAAATCGACAGTAAGTAAATGGCTCCTAATAAAAACATACGCAGAAACAGAAGAGCTCCTCAGGATATCTATTTTATAGGTAAATCCAAAGCGTACACTCACACAAGTACACCTACAAGAAGCAGAATTTTTAACGACACTCAAACACACACACACACACACACACACACACACACACGCACACACATACACACATTACTATTTTATATATTATTTTAAATTAATTACTATTTTCTATATATTTTTCATCAGCATGGTCCATTTCGAATGATAACCAATGTTATCCATCATGTATGTTAATTTAATTTGTGAGAACCCTGGTACCCATAACACAAGTTAGATCTTACCGTGGGTACCAGAGTTCAATGCGACACTACACATTAAGCAGGATAATATTACTCTGTAAGATATTATTTTTTTTGTTGTGTTAATGTAAGTGTTAATGACCATTGTTTTAGAAAATAAACATTTATTATTATTATTTATTATTAATGGAAGTAATGACTGGCCTTTAGCTGAGGACCGACATACAACAATTATTAAACATAGAAATTTATTCATTAAGTCTTCCAAAACTCCTCTGCTGGCAGGCGAATCACTTGGAGTTTATAAAACCCACTTAAAAGGAAACCTCCAGCCTTCTAAAAAAATTACATACATCATTTAGTTATTTGGTTCTACAACCACGACCAACACAAGTGTATTGTGAACCCTGACCATATTGACTCCTACCTAGATTAAGTTTTCTTATTTCTTTTTTTCTCAGGCCATGAAAAAAAATTACAACAGGATCAGCACACAAATATAAATACAATATTTCACATAAATATCCTTTATCTAAAAAGTGGTTCAACCTCGTTGGCTATTTGAATAAAAAAAAACAAGTCTCAATGTCAACAAATCTATTTGCATACATCCTCAATGGTTAGAGACAATATGAACAAAGAAAAATAAACTCCTTATGTCAAAGTCTTTGACAACTCTCATCTGTCAACAAATTATCAAAGTTATTAATTAATTATCCCTGGGAAAATATTATTTGCTCTGAAATTGTTTCAATGAATCTATACTATTAGACTTACTTCTCCCCCCGAAAATTCTTGAAACAATTTAATTTCCTATCTTCAAGTTATATTACCATTCATTGTGAACTTTGTTTATGTTTGTTCTAAATAATTATATTTTTCGGAGTGCATATTTTATAAGCATAGCAACGACTTTATTTATAACAAGAATAAGCCTAGCAACGGATATTGCTACTACTACAACATAATATTGCCTTTTTGATAGGAATCTATTACATCGCGTGATACAATTTAATTTACTTATGCGCGACACCGCGCCCTTTGTATCAACTGCTTCTTCTGTTGTCCTAACAAACAACTTCTAACATAACTCTCTATTTCCTTTTCAGCCTTTGAAATTAAAAACCTTTCTCTAAACTTGGATAACGTTTTCATTGGACCTAGATGAACACCTGACCATGTATCATCATGCAGCTCTCGCAGAAACTCTGTTAATAAAGACTTTGGAACAACAACTATGTTCTTAATACCATTTATTCTTCTGACTTTCTTACATAAGATGCCATTCACAACTAGAAATCCTTTGTATACCTCTACATTTCTACTAGCTAAAACAGAAAAAAATCGCCTACAGAAAAAATCTCTACGCTGAACATCCTGCAATCTAACAGCGTCAAACCTATACAATTGTAGTCCATCTTGAACAGGAGCAGGTTCACGTTCCTCTAGCTCTTCCACCAACGGATTGCTACTAAGAAAATCTGCTACAACCTTCTGCCTATCTGAACAACAACTTATATCAACATCCGAATACTAGCTTCCGAATTTATTAACGTGTTGACCTCATTTTCCTTTAGTTTTATATTACTATTTAAAGTGTTAGTAACAATGTCATCCTTCTGATCAATTGTCTTATTGGAACATAAATATTCTATTTGAGGTAGTATGCGGGTTTCTGTCTTTACCTTACAGCTCATAATATCTGTCTTAATAACCAACGAACGTAAAGATTGAGTCTCATCTTCGTTCACAAAAGGTATTATAAAATGTTTTTTTAATAACAATACTCTATCCGCAAAATCAATCATACATGAATTATTATTAAGAAAATCTATTCCTAACACCAATTTTAAATTAATATCCTTTACTACAAACAGATCTAACTTCACTAAAATGTTCTCTACTAATGCATTGACTCTACACCGTCCCGTGATCTTCGAAGCAGAACCGGTTATGCTCCGAATTTGCGTCGTGTTATCATTCTCACATATGTTAAGATGTAACTTGCGCGCTAGTGTCCCATCAATAACACTGACCGAAGCACCTGTGTCTAACATAGCCTTGCAATTAACCCCACAAATATTAAGAGTAATAAATGGAACTAACTGACCAGATTCATTTGTTTTCAACATCGTATGGAGTTGTATTTCATCTCCAGATTCAGCATCCAACTCCATTCTCCTTAGATTCTCTTGTCGGAAATTCTGGCGAGTGGTGCGTGGTGTTTCGTTTCTATAATTTAAATTCTCATTAGCACCCTCTGTCCGTGGTCTTAAATTGTACCGTGGTGTATGAAACGCGTCGCGATCACTTCTATAACTCTCATTATCACTTGGAGACCCTGGCGAACGACCATCATAAGACCTATTGATTCTTTGGTTCGGTCTGTTCATGATGACATCCTTTTTTCTTTTGAATTGAACAGAATGCTCTAACCCTTGCGGTGGGTATACTGGGTGATTAATATTTTTATTTTCAAATCTACTGGTCTCAGTTACTTCTGCTAATTGAATGACTGTGTCTCTCAATTCTATTCTCGTCTGATACAGGCGTGAGGATAGTAATTGTTTCTGATAAAATCCCATAGATTTTAAATATGCATTAATAAACTTCTTGTCGTCAGTAATATTTGCTTTATTTGCTAATGACGACAATCTATAAAAAAAATCTGTGTTGCTTTTATGTCTAAATTGTTTTGCATTATAAAATTCCGCAATATCGTCGATAAACGACGGGAACTCTTTCTCCAATTTAAGTACAATTTCCTTAAACAAGATATCATCATAGAACATCAGAGCTGCACCCGATAAATACGCTCCCAAAATTAATGATCTGTCTTTCTCATCCCATTTATTTATTGCACAAATTACTTTAAACTGCCTTAGGAAATCTTGGAAGGATTCTCCTCTGGACCACGCAAACGACTTACAATCCACCATTATGCATAAATAAAATTATGCAGAGAGAACACCGATAAAATAATTCAAATGTTTATCTGTGATATATAGGAGAGTCGCTCCACTCGACGACTTGAAAACCCTTCGACGTTTTTCCTTTTCTTCTCGAACCTTCAACACGTATGGTGATGTATCTTCACACCACGTCCGTAGAGATCATCAATTGCTTGGTAATACTTTTCCTCTTAGACACCTTAGGCGCCTCCACCACGTGTAAAGCCTCCACCACGTGTAAGTACTTCTTCTAAATCAACTGCGGCGTACTCCACCACGTATAAAGCTTGGAGCTTTAGGGTATCCGGTTTCGATAGGTACTAGCTAGAGGAGGAAAAGTGAAAGAGCAGGCAAACGCACTATGCGATATAATCAGGATCAGATTGTTCATGTAACAATTATAACTTCACACAAATTAATTATAAATAACACTTCTTGAATTATTCCGTGCACCTTTGGCACGATAGTCGTCCAGATCGTCTTTTGTCCGCTGGGCGACTCTCTTGTCTTTAACATTTATGCTTCATAAAATATTTCGAACGTGTTCTAAATTCGAGTTTGGTGCCACCAGTCTATGCCTCTCGCGTAGTTAAGAGTTATTCTTCCAATCAGAGGAGTATGCAAGCTGTGCGAGAGGTCTCGTCACTACAGGAGCTACGTAGCCTCGGTGGCGCCATACTCGTCCTGCCTGCCTCACACATTTTCTAACTGGTGGGAACGTCATTTTTCCGAGGCTACTTCCGCCAATGGAAGTAATGACTGGCCTTTAGCTGAGGACAGACATACAACAATTATTAAACATAGAAATTCATTCATTAAGTCTTCCAAAACTCCTCTGCTAGCAGGCGAATCACTTGGAGTTTATAAAACCCACTTAAAAGTAAACCTCCAGCCTTCTAAAAAAATTACATACATCATTTAGTTATTTGGTTCTACAACCACGACCAACACAAGTGTATTGTGAACCCTGACCATATTGACTCCTACCTAGATTGTTTTCTTATTTCCTTTTTTCTCAGGCCATGAAAAAAAATTACAACAGGATCAGCACACAAATATAAATACAATATTTCACATAAATATCCTTTATCTAAAAAGTGGTTCAACCTCGTTGGCTATTTGAATAAAAAAAAACAAGTCTCAATGTCAACAAATCTATTTGCATATATATATATATATATGTCGCCGCATCATTAATTAGATGATTGTATTATTATAAGTTCATATTAATTCAATAAGAAACAATTCTAGATTTAATAAACAATTGTAATTCGAGTTCAACTATGACATTACATAGAACTATGTAAGTATTTAATTGTGTGGGTATTTATTATAAAATCACTTCCTAACATTATTACCTCAATATTACTAAACATAATTTACGTACTTAGTAGTTGTTAAACAGTTTCTAAAAGATTATAAGTAACTAATATTTGATTGTTCCGGAAGTGTTATTATTAGGAATGTAAAAGCCTTTTTAATTAATTCAAAATAACCTTTAATAAACCTTCGGACTTTATGTGCTAAATCATTCTTGATTTAATTAACTAAATTATCAAACATTATAACGTCAAATAGTAATATTGTAATAGAACTATGCACGTGTTAATGTGACGTAAACTTTGAAATGGCGGGGAGTACATTATAAAAGCCAGTGATTTGAGTCGAGAGACTCACTTTACTGGCGACATCGGAAGGAGCAACATTGTGAGTAAACTATGTTAATTTGATTTTAAATAAATAGATGTTCTAATGTTTAATTTACTTGCTTTTTATTGCTAAACCTATTTCTGTAAATATTTTACTAGCTTATATATGCATCGTATAACAATTATAGAAGTATCAATCCTATGATAATGTAAGCAGATCCGATGGCCCAAACAGGGTCAGCGGGTCTGCCCTTTTTTTAATAACCCCTCATAATTATATTTGACATCAGAAGTGGGATACTTACTTACAGTCTACTGTCTTTGATAATTTATTTTTCAGATTCTTCTAAACTACCCACATAAACGTTACTTTTGTAACCATTACATCCACCACACCAGAATGGAAGCAAAAAACACGTCTCTGGTATTGCCACCTACGCCAACATGTCCTGTGGCTGTACCCGATAATTCCAGTACCAGTGCATCTTCCAATAGCAACGTACTGACGCTACAGCAGCAGAGCGGTAACGTACCACCTGAATTTTACTTAAATATGATTACAATGATGCAAAATATGAGTGAACGGCTATCGAGCCAACACGAGAAGATTAAAATTACCGATATATTTCTACCTTCGTACGACCCAGACGGTAACGTAGGGGTCCGCGAGTGGTGTAATCATATTTCCTCTGCTAAAACTAATTACAAACTCAGTGATTACGATATACGTATGAAAGTAACTAGCCTGCTAAAGGGCCGTGCTAAGATGTGGGCGGACGATTGGCTTGTTACTACGTCCTCCTGGGATGAATTACGTCAAAGTATTATAACGACGTTTGAACCTGAAAACCGTTACTCTCGTGATGTGCTGAAGTTTAAAGAACATAACTATGACCCTTCTATAGATATTGCGGAGTTTTTATCGAAATCATGGATTCTGTGGCGACGCGTCACAAAAGATAAGCTAGACAATGATGATGCTGTGGAAGCGGTGATAGGAACTGTTAGTGACGAACGCCTCAGAATTGAATTAATGAATGCCAGAGCCACCTCGGTGCCAGAGTTGATTTCGGTCGCTTCATCTATACGTATTAAGCGTCCAAATGCAAATTACAATCCACCACCTTTGAAACGTTTAAAATATTCAATTGACAATAGAAATACTCCTTATTGTAACTTCTGCAGAAAATCGGGCCATACTATTCGTGACTGCCGTCATAAAAATACACCAATAATCTCTGAGAAGCACACGACTGATAAAACCCCCGGTGTACCATCAACACCGGTACCTAGGCAAAACGACAATAGGTTTTGTTCATTTTGTTCAAGAACGGGTCATACGTTTGATACGTGTTTTCGCCGCGAAAAACAGATAACCTCTAACGTAAATTCAGTTTCCAATAATAAATCTAGCTTAAACACCATGCGTATGCGAGTGGGTGAAGCAACTATTGATGCCATTTTTGATAGTGGTGCCGAATGCTCATTGATCCGCGAATCTATTGCAAACAAATTGCCGGGTAGCCGAAGACGGGTCGTTAACTATTTACGTGGAATAGGACCATTTCCTGTTGTTTCTATTAGTATGCTGACAACAGTGTGTATTATTGATCTTATAAACGTCGAAATTGAATTTCATGTTTTACCAGATTACGAAATGACGTCGGACGTATTAATAGGTGCAAATTTATTAAATGGTACAGGTTTAAGCGTAATTGTCACACAAGATAGAGCGACATTATGTTCCCCAACCCGCGTCATGCACATGCAAACAAAAACTGACTTGTTTTACAAAATAAATCATGATCTTGGCAGCGAAGACGAGGTTAACGAACTCCTCATACTGCTTAATAAATACTCTGATATATTTACTCGTGGTTTTTCAAAGACACGTGTCAATACGGGTCAGTTGGAGATTCGTCTCAAAAACCCGGATAAATTTGTCGAAAGAAGACCTTATAGGTTAAGCCCAGTTGAGCGCGAAAAAGTTAAGCAAATAATTAAAGAGTTACTCGAAAATGGCATTGTTCAGGAAAGTAAATCTCCATACTCTAGTCCGATAATTTTAGTGAAGAAAAAGAACGGTGACGATCGCATGTGCGTGGATTACAGAGAATTAAACGCGAATACTGTACGCGATCATTATCCTATACCCTTAATCGCTGACCAAATTGATCAATTAGCTGGTGGCCTATACTACTCCACATTAGATATGGCATCTGGTTTCCATCAGATCCCAGTTGCTCCTGATTCAATGGAAAAGACCGCTTTCGTCACTCCGGACGGTCTTTACCATTATAAAACTATGCCCTTCGGCTTAACCAATGCACCAGCAGTCTATCAAAGATGCATCAATCGCGCTCTAGGTAATCTTTTAAACCCAGGCAGTGCTGACAAAACACATAACGACAGCGTAGCTCAGGTCTATATCGATGACGTCATTAGCAAATGTCGGGATTTTCCGTCCGGCCTCGGACACCTAGAACGAATTCTAATAGCATTACGTAAATCAGGATTTTCGGTCAATATCGATAAATGTTTGTTCTTTAAGCGATCTATCGAGTATTTAGGTAACGTAATAGAGAACGGTCAAGTACGTCCTAGTCCTAAAAAGGTTGAAGCTTTAGTGAAATCCCCTGTACCGACTAACGCTAAACAGATTCGGCAATTTAATGGCCTAGCAGGATACTTTCGCCGCTTTATACCAAATTTTGCTCGCACTATGGCTCCTTTATACGAGCTGACTAAGCAAGGCGCGAGGTGGCAGTGGACTCATGTTCACGAGGAGGCACGTCAGAAGATTATCCATCATTTAACTTCCACGCCTGTCCTTACAATATTCCAAGAAGGCGAATCGATTGAACTATTTACAGACGCAAGTAGTCTTGGTTTCGGAGCAATACTTGTTCAGGTCATTAAGGGTCGGCAACACGTTGTGGCCTACTTCAGCATGCGTACAACAGACACGGAAAGTCGGTATCACTCTTACGAACTGGAGACACTTGCAGTAGTTCGAGCGATAAAACATTTTCGGCATTTCCTATATGGGCGTCACTTTAAAGTGATTACCGACTGTAACGCTCTCAAAGCCTCTAAGCACAAGAAAGACTTGTTAC
The DNA here is from genome assembly GCA_949752705.1 of Callimorpha dominula. NCBI lineage: Eukaryota > Metazoa > Arthropoda > Insecta > Lepidoptera > Erebidae > Callimorpha > Callimorpha dominula. The sequence continues at coordinate 4,857,475 of OX457008.1, read as the reverse complement.
CCCGTATCCATCGATGGTGGGCATACCTCCAAAATTTTGATTTTGAAATAGAATACAGGAAGGGCGAGCGGATGCAGCATGCAGACTTCCTAAGTAGAAATCCAGATCCCTTGACAGTCAACGTGATGACCAATAACTTGGACTGGATAAACATCGAACAACGTCGAGATAACCATTTGCGTGGTATTATCGATGCCTTGTGTAGAGGTGAAGTTGTTCCCGGATACCAAATGCAAGGAAATGTGCTTAAGTTTGAGAAACACGATCCCATTTTTGGTACACAAAGACTGATTGTTGTACCTAGATCTTTTCAGTGGAGTCTAATTAACACATTTCACAGTGCCCTTAAACACACAGGCTGGGAGAAGACCCTTCATAAAATAAGGGAATGTTATTATTTTGACAAAATGAGCACCATCGTTAGGGACTTTGTTGATAACTGCATTATATGCAGAACATCTAAACAAACATCCGGCGCAACGCAAGTACAGTTGCATCCTATCGTCAAACCAACTGTGCCATTTGAAGTGATACATATGGACGTAACAGGTAAGCTGGGTACTCCACATGAACAAGAGTACGTCGTGGTCACAGTGGACGCTTTTACTAAATATGTTTTGCTTCGTCACACCAATGACAAAAGTCAACACAGCACCCTAGCAGCATTAAAACAAGTAGTTCATCTTTTCGGAGCTCCTAGACAAGTTATCGTTGATGGAGGACGTGAGTTCCTAGGGGAATATAAACATTATTGTGACGTGTTCGGCATAAACATTCACGCCATATCCCCAGGAATCAGCAGAGCTAACGGGCAAGTGGAGCGAGTGATGGCGACATTAAAGAACAGTCTTGTCATGATCAAAAACTACGAGACTCCAGACTGGCACACTGCATTAGAAAGCCTTCAACTTGCTCTTAACTGCACAGTACACAGAACGACAGGGGTAGCTCCACTTACTTTACTTACTAGACGTCAAAACTGCGTACCAGCAGAGCTGCTTAACTTGGTTAACCTTGATAATACCTCAATTGACTTCGAAGCTCTCGAACGGCATGTACGACAACGAATGACCGAGGTATCAGCTAAGGACAAGGCTAGATTTGATAGAGGCCGCGCAAAAATTCACCATTTTCAGCGTGGCGACTTTGTTCTGATTAAGAATAACCCTAGGAATCAGACCTCTCTTGATCTCAAATTTAGTGTTCCTTATGAAGTTCACAGGGTGCTTGAAAACGACCGCTACCTTGTAAAGAAAGTAGTGGGACACCATGGACGAGCGCGGAAGGTCGCACACGATCAGTTGCGGCGCGCCCCTCAACCTGGTGACGCTCAGACGACCGTGTCGCCCCCAGATAATCAGCAACCTGGGCCATCGGGTGTGGTGGAAGCACTGCACGCACTAGCCACATCTGATAAAGTTTCCGAATCCTCCAGCACAACAGATTAAACATCTGGTGAGAACTTTTCATTCTGTTCTTTATTACATATGCACTAAAGCATATACACAAACAAAAAAAAAAAAAAAAAAAGAAAAAAAAAAAAAATATTTGAAATACTTATTGGCGCGTGGAGGCGACCAATAAGTCTATTACTATAATTCAGAACATAAAAAGATGCTTATTGGCGTGTGGAGCCGACCAATAAGCCAATTAATCATGTTCTGACAAAGATGCTTATTGGCGTGTGGAGCCGACCAATAAAGCCACTAATGAACCTATCCTGAAAGAATTAAAAATCCCCTGTGTACCACGGCGTACTAGACCGCCTAGAGCACAGCATCGACCTTTACCACTATCCTTTAGGGCCTCTGCATTTTGCAGCACCAACCTCGCCCACACCTATCCTATTATCCAAAAAAAAAAAAAAAAAAATAATCATAAAAAAAAAAAAAAAAAAAAAAAAAGACATGTTACTGTTGTCATGTGGAATGAGCAGTAATAACTACAGTAATGATCTACCTTACTGTTTTCATGTGAAATGAACAGTAATCATTTTAGTAATTCTACCGCACTGTTTTCATGTGGAATGAGCAGTGATGCATATAACCAGTTACAATAAACATTTTTCAATTTTAGGCTTGTGTGTACTGTGGAAGTGCCAAGCCTCACAAAATTATATTCCTCTTACAGAAAGAGCCGTCTGCGATGCAGAGCGCGCATCGCAAATCAGTATGGCCGTGTCGCCGCATCATTAATTAGATGATTGTATTATTATAAGTTCATATTAATTCAATAAGAAACAATTCTAGATTTAATAAACAATTGTAATTCGAGTTCAACTATGACATTACATAGAACTATGTAAGTATTTAATTGTGTGGGTATTTATTATAAAATCACTTCCTAACATTATTACCTCAATATTACTAAACATAATTTACGTACTTAGTAGTTGTTAAACAGTTTCTAAAAGATTATAAGTAACTAATTTATTTTGATTGTTCCGGAAGTGTTATTATTAGGAATGTAAAAGCCTTTTTAATTAATTCAAAATAACCTTTAATAAACCTTCGGACTTTATGTGCTAAATCATTCTTGATTTAATTAACTAAATTATCAAACATTATAACGTCAAATAGTAATATTGTAATATAACTATGCACGTGTTAATGTGACGTAAACTTTGAAATGGCGGGGAGTACATTATAAAAGCCAGTGATTTGAGTCGAGAGACTCACTTTACTGGCGACATCGGAAGGAGCAACATTGTGAGTAAACTATGTTAATTTGATTTTAAATAAATAGATGTTCTAATGTTTAATTTACTTGCTTTTTATTGCTAAACCTATTTCTGTAAATATTTTACTAGCTTATATATGCATCGTATAACAATTATAGAAGTATCAATCCTATGATAATGTAAGCAGATCCGATGGCCCAAACAGGGTCAGCGGGTCTGCCCTTTTTTTAATAACCCCTCATAATTATATTCGACATATATATATATATATATATATATATATGTGTGTGTTTATTTATTATTTGTCACACATAAACATATATAGTGATATAACTATAATAATTAGTAAGACATTTTAGTGGAGTTACTATTTATGAAGTCTATTGCACAACGTGAGAGAGTTGTACACCACTTATAGTGTTAGATAGTATTTCTTTACAAGAACCTTAAAAGAGGTTAAGGTTTGAGCTCGTCTAATCTTTACAGGTAAATGCAATCCATAAACGGACTGCAGTGACTGTAAAGGATTTATCATAAAATGCTGTGGAGTGTGCAGGCATTTTTAGTTGCTAATTTTCTGATGACCTTAGAGATCGCGGATGTGTACAATGTAGGAACTCGAATCGTTCCTTGAGATAGGAAGGTAGCAAAGGGTTGAACAGTATATTGTATAGAAGCGAAAGAATGTGAGTATTCCGGCGAAGGCGTATAGGTAACCACTTGAGTTGTTCCGGAAATTCAGAGATATGATCGTAGTTACGCAAACCAAATATGAATCTTACGCAAAAATTTTGAAGTCGTTCAAGTTTGTCTAGTTGGTTCTCGGTGAGATCAGGTTAGCTGGCATCTGCATAATCGAGGATTGGAAGTAGAAGGGAGTTAGCAAGGGCAATTTTAGTAGCGGTTGGAAGAAAGTTCCGTAAACGTTTTAAGGATCCTGCAGAGGCAAACATTCTGCGACTTATTTCCTGCATCTGTGGGGCCCAAGATAAGTCAGTGTCTATCTGTATACCCAGGTTTTTCACTACTTTACTAAAAGGTATAACAGTGCCTTCGAATAGAACTGGTGGAAGTAGTGACCACTCAATCTGTACGATTTTTCTAGAACTACCGACAATAATAATTTGGGTCTTCGATGGATTTACCTGAAGACCGTGTGTGTCCAGCAACTAATCTGGTCCAAATCTTTGTTGATGATGTCAACAGCTTTAGGTAAATTTATCAGTGGTGTATGATAGTCAGCATAGAGTTGGTAGGAGGAAAGTAATTGGTTTGAGATAGAATTGATAAAAATTGCGAAAAGTGAAGGAGACAAAACGCCACCCTGGGGCACACCAGCAAATGTATTACACCAAGTAGATAGAGTGTTGTCAATGCAAATACGTAAAATACGCCACACAGGTAATTACGAAGCCAATCAATCACCGTTGGAGATATGTTAAGTGAGGTAAGTATACTGAGCAGAACATCGTAATCCACTGTGTTGAACGCATTGGAAAAATCCAAAAGCGCGAGCACAGTGAGACTGCCACTTTCCATTTGAAATCTGATTTCATCGGTAATGTTAACTAAAGCTGTTACTGTACTATGGCCAGGTCGAAAGCCAGATTGATATGGATTGAGGAGGTCATGTTTGCACAGGAAAGAATGAAGTTGGGTATGAACAAGACGCTCCACAACTTTGGATAGGAACGGTAAGATTGATATCGGTCTATAGTCAGAAAAAGACGAAGGATTGGATTTTTTGGGTAAAGGAATTATTTGGGCTTCTTTCCATGTTGATGGAAAGGTGCCGCTAGAGAGGGAGTAGTTTATCATAAAAGTGATAGTAGTAGTGGTGTGTTTTGTGTTTGCCCTAACAGAGTGACGTGAAAGTTCCAATGTTTCTATTAAATCAGAACGATTCTTCATAAAATCCAAAAATTATCAAATGAAATTGATTTAGTTTTGTCTCGACGCCCTTTACTTTCTTCCCATTCCCGGAAAGTTTTAGAATCTAATTTTTGACTTATTAAATGTACAAATAATGTGTCCCAACTCGTAACAGGCTCACCTAAGGTACTTAAAGCACGAATGTTTTTATTTATTATATCTATAATGCATTTTAGTGACACTGAGGACTCCTTTGTGATTAGTTCAAGATTAAAAATACTGACACATGATTTTGTATTAATAAACTTTGTTATCGAAACTCTCACATAAAGTATCCCAGGCTAATGTATAGTTTTGAGCAAATAGAGAGAAGAGAAAATAGATTGGATCGCAACAGCAGCCGACCCCTCCAATTATGTTTTTAAATAGTGAAGTTTATTCACTTTATCTATATCGTCATTGTCGTGAACCAGACTAGAAAATGTGTCACGAAACTCGAGCCAATTATTGTAAGAACCTGAGAACTTATGTAGGTTGATAGTGGGCAATTTGACGAGTGGACGTTTAGAAACACTATAATTTGGTATAGAATCATTTTGTTCACATTTAGAAAATGTGTTTATTATATTTTTTGCCTTTGTTATATTGCGATTCTATAACCGTTCTTGTGGCCATTTCATCGTCGATATTCTCACACATACACTCTAGCTGCAACTGAATCTTTGAATTGAACTCCTCATAAACATTTTCTAACTTATCCGTCCACAAGTGTAACTCCGTTACCCGACAGCGCGTGATTTTAGACTGTGTTAAAATGGATAAATAATTTCCAAACACGGTCAACCTGCCTTTATAACTGCCTCGCTTCCTTTTGAGTTGGTTAGTATCAGTCATTTTAGGAGACGAGTGCCGTCGATCTGGAAATTTACAATTGTGAAATTGCCACAAATGTGTATAATTATTTTGTATAATTATAGATTAATACGAAGATACCTACTGATTTAATAAGTGATTTAAAATGTATTAACTACGTACAGAACTTTTACAACTAGTAATACACAATGTTATTAATTACTAGCAGCGCCCCGCGGTTTCACCCGCGTAAGTCCCGATTCCGTGTGAATATCGGAATAAAAAGTCTATATGTTAATCCAGGTCTTTAGCTATCTACATACCAAGTTTCATCGCAATCGGTTCAGTGGTTTTTACGTGAAAGAGTAACAAACATCCATCCATCCATACTTACAAACTTTCGCGTTTATAATATTAGTAGGATTGTTAATGACATAAAATCACAAATGATATTTGTATGTTAAGTGTTATGTAAAGTTTACAAGGAAAATTCTATTAGATTTGCAAAATACTTAATGAATGTAACGTTAACGATACTGTACTGTGTTTACCGTGTTAAGCACGGATTAACTATTACCACAAATACATAATGTACCTAATATTATTCCTACAACTTTTAGATAAGAACACTTTTCAAACTTTGTGAACAATAAATCAGTGATTAAACCTTGATCTTATATCTGCCTGGTAAAGGTGGTCCATTGCACTGGTTAATTATTATCTGATAAATTGAGTGTTGGGTAATCTTTAATAAATAAGCTTTACATTAACTTTGTCGTCTTATTTACACACTAAAGTCCAAGCCACTTGTCCTTGAGGACCTTGAGGTCACCTTTTCACTCCGCAACGGCGTTCACTTACTTTTAATTAATCCTCTTCGATATAAGTAGATTATGTTTCATTTCGCGCTGATTATAGTGATTATCAATCCAATCCTAAGGACCATGAATCAGATCAGGAGAACTTCAGGTGGTTTTTATAAAATTAAAAATGCGTAACGACCAACTTTGCACAAAGGCTTAGTATATTTAGTAAAAGTTACATAGTGCTTGATACAAAATAAGCATCTGAGAGTTATGTTGCTGGCAATAAAAATAAACGTAGGCACTTTAGATTAGGATTATATAAGATAATATTGAAAACGTACTGTCCGTTTAGTTTTACAGCTGCATTTGAAACCTTTACTCATCCATGTTTTATTCCTTTTATTATTTACTAGAGATCGCGTGGTGCTCGAATTTCGACCATGGTTTTTTCATTGGCCAGTATAACTTGAGCTGTCATTGTATACGCTTACTTACCATGACAGGTCAACGCACATTCTGTATACGTGTAATTTCATTAATCCGTTTTCACGTAGTTTTTAAAGTTGTAAGACATATTATATATAAATTGTATTATATATAAATTGTAAATATTTAAACATTACGTTACTTCTATTTTCTTAAAAAGGGAAGAATTCTCATCACGTATTACTATAATGATATTTGTTCAAGCCTGCTGTAATATTAATCCAAGGAGTAATCCACAGGGAAGCGACGCAGCATATAAGCTCACAATAATTCAAGTAGGACCTTAACGTCCTTTTTTAATGTCATTAAGAACTTACCAATCACTCTGCACTTTGCTACTGACCAAGAAACATGTCATCACATTAAGGGTCAACACAATTTTTTATTTTGACTAACCGGGATTAAATTAAGCCACATCCAGAGTAATATTAATTTTTATTTTATATTTTGGGAAACATAGGTTGTGAAATAGATAAAACAATTCAAGAAAACGACGCAAATATTGCGTTTAATGAAACGCGATATTTGCGTTTTCCATGTATATGTCTGACAATGATAATTTTTGTATACAATCTCTGAATTTGCGAGTATTGTATAAGTTATAATCTCTTTTATAGATGTTATATACAGAAGCTTTTCCAGTTTGTGCTTTAGAGAGAAGCTTAGCATAAAATTTGCTATTATGTATTCTGTGCTAAAGCTCTAAATTTAGTAGGAATGTGCCCATTGGACGCATCGGACGCATTAAAGTTTTGGTGGCTATTAGTACAACAGTGATATCGAAAGAGCCAGTCCAGTAGTGCTGCTAACACCCTCGGAGGATCATGTCTCGGTGCCTGCCCCTTACGATAGCGTTTCTGCTCGCGTGCGCGCAAGCCTACGAAGGTGAACAACACATTATACATATCAGTCGCTGCTTATCTCATTTACTTCTGTTGGAGTAGGTATTTCTTTTTGAATTGAAACTTTGCATTTTATATACAATCCTGGGAACAACAAATAACAAAAGTACTTAAAACAATTAAACCCTTTTGTTATTGAGGGAATAGTTTGTAAGATAATTTTAAGCTTAGTAAAAACAACAATAACTACATAAATATACAGCAGGGATAACTTTTTTGTCTCGTAAACAACTGGCCGTATGATTCAGTTTTGGGTAGACTCCATGTTTCGCTAATATAGCATTTTTTCAATTCAATAACAAATTCATCAACTTCAAATGTGTTTTTACTCCTGAATTCTAACTATATCGAGTTGTAAAGCAAAAAAACAATAAAATACGTATCATTTATTAATGAAGTTCATAAATAATTCATAAAATAAATCGAAAGAATATTAAGTGTTGTCGCCACATTAAAAACTCTTATTTATTTTATTAAAAATAGGGACAAACTATAATAGATGATAACCACAGTTCACTATTTAATAAAAATAAGTTAATAGATATTATTTTGACTGGTTATACCGGTAACGCAATACAAGTGGTCGATGGATAAATATTAACAAATTGTGGGATTATAAAAGGGTAGGAATATGTTTAGAATGATTTACCTGAGTGCAAACAGGGGTACAAACAATTTGGCAGTTGCTGTTAGTTAGTGATTTTCATAGTTTATATCAGTGGTTGTGAGACTGTTTCTAACATAAGTATGCACTTACCTACCAAGAAAAAATATTTGCTTTATTTAGTTTTTTATTGCGCATCATTTTTTAATAAAAGTTTTTCTGATGAAAAATCGGGTTTTTTAAGCGTAGTTTTAAGTCGATTTATAATAACGAAATAACAAGATTTTTTTTTCATAGGCATTATGAAGACGGTCAATTTGCCATCTTAAACATTAAAACCGGTTAATAATTGTTGTAAATAATCGATATAAAGGGTCGAAAAAATCGAAAATTTCACTAATTTTTATTCTGACAAAACATTCCTGGTTCCTTGAAACTTTAAAAGCTTTAGTAAACATATGTCTCGTGTACCTAACCATAAAGCTAGAAAAAAATAATCAAAAATGATTAATAATTTTCCGAGAAAATGCATTTATTTATTAAAAAGGTCTCAAAAAATCAATCTCAGTCAGTTGCCACCATTAAAAGTGACTTTTCCAGGGCTCATTCTGTCTGATGTTACGTCTATTTTACCATCTCGTTTTTGGTGTAACGGTTTTATTAAATTTTTCATAAACAAAATGGCGTTTTAAAAAGTTCGACTTTTACATGTAGCGTTTTTGCAAATAACTACATAACTAATCAATATATCGGTCTACAAGTTTCATATTCTGGTCGCAGGTATTTTTACCCTAATTAAAAAAAAGTATTGTAGTAAGTTGTTTAGAAGCAGAGATAATTTTTCAAACTGTTAATTACGCCATTTGTTTATGTACATAAACAAATGCAAATTTCAAATGTTTATGTACATAAATATTTGAAATTTGCACAGTTGCTAGTAAAAGACTTGAATTTTATTATTCTGCAAACTGTAACGTTATATCTTACGTTTAAGGGTCGTAATAATAATTTTAGTGCACCCTGTTAAGCACCTGCTTAATGAACTTTCGTATCCCGTCATTTGTGTTGCTATTTTGACGTTTTTTTTATTTGGAGTAGCATGGTGAAATATTAACAACTACTCTACTAACATTTTTATAAACAATGGTAATAAACAATAAACAATTTTTTTTCCACACTACTTGAGGAGGAGAGTCCCGAATAATTTATGTGAATATCAATCACGCACACGCCTTCGCCTTTTGTATGCCATCAGAAACCCATAAAAAGGTTACATATGACAATAAAATGTTAAAAGTATAGTGTATGGACGTCGGTAAACTTGTTTTCCAAACGTGTATTGTAAAGTACAATCATGCAGTTTCATGAGCGTATATTTGAGATTAATTCTAAAAAATAAATATAAAAACATCTGTTTTATTGTATATAAAATTTTTTTAACAATGGGGTACACCTGAGGCCCCGGCAAGAAGACCAGTAACGGTACCCTGTGTGGTTTTAGTCGGCTCGGGTCCGACATACCACCTTACCGTTGGACCGATGAGGTGACGACCGTGGGGGTTGCAACACAAAAAAAAAGGGTAGTTGTTAATATTTCACCCCAAATAAAAAACAAACTTTAAAATCGCATCACAAATGAGATACGAAAGTACATTAAGAGCGGGGTGCACATACATTATTAGTACAACCCAACGTAAGATATAACGCTACAGTTTATAGAAAAATTCAATTCAATTCTATTACTAGCAACTGTGCAAATTTCAAATGTTTATGTTCATAAATATAAACAAATGGCGTAATTAATAATTAAAAAAATTATCTCGGCTTTTAAACAACTTAGAATATGAAACTTGTTTACCGATATATTGATTTGTTATGTAGTTATTTGCAAAAAAACCGCTATTTGCAAAAGTCGAACTTTTAAAACGCCATTCAGATTGATTTTTACATTCGAGGCCTTTTTAATAAGTTGCATTTTCTCTTAAAATTATTAATATTTTTTATATTTATATCGATTATTTACAACAATTATTAACCGATTTTTATGTTTAGGTCGACAATTTAACCGTCTTCATATTGCCTACAAAACGTACATCTTTAAATTCATATATGTATTATAAATCGGCTTAAAGCTACGCTAAAAAAACACGATTTTTCATGATTTTCTATCAGAAAACCGTAACTAAAAAATGATGCGCAACTCTAAAATGGGAGGAAATTCCCAGATATGTTCTTATTCCATAAATACATACTCTGAACCATGTGGCTACCTGTAAGGCATTACATACATTTTCAGCCCTCCAATGAGCTAATTTTACTAGGGGGGAGGGGTCGATATAGACCACTTTGATCACGACATAAGGATTTTAAATGTAACCATTCATTCATTATAATACCGCCACATAAAAGACCGCTGCATTCAAAAACTCTAACTTTGGTACTCTAACGAATAGGGTTTTCAGATCCTAAGGATTCACCTGTGAGAATTGCCGGTGATGAGAACGCGGTGATATCTGGTGAGCTGGATAAACCCCTGGTGATACGATGTTTGGCCTACGGATATTCGATTCCTAAAGTGTTCTGGACACGCGACAACCGTATGGTACTGTTTAACGACACTGTCTACGAGATCAGAGGAAACTCGCTGCTCATTAGAAGCTTGGGTATCGATACACTCGGAAAGTACACTTGTGTAGCCTATAATGAAATCGGGGGCGCAGCTCCGTGGGAAGTATTGGTGCGCGCATACAGGCCAGAAGGTCTCTCCATCGAGCATGATTACTTGGTGGCACGCAATGGCATCACCACCACCAGACGCATTCCACTGCGCACCACCCTGAAGACTACAACTACCACAACTACTGTACGACCTGTATTCTTTACCGGTAAGACAAATAACTGTTGCTAACTTAACAATTAGCTAGTTGTTGGTGTTTTTTTTTTTAATTTTTCCACTTGACATTGACACTGTTTACTTCGGGAAAACATCATTAATATAATTAGGTCATTGGTATAGAGAAAATATGTTTTTGGACCACTTATCTTTTTGCTCATTGACTTTTGGTTTGCTTTTGCATGAGTAGAAAGGTTTTTGTTAAATATGATAATAATTTTAATATTACAAAAAAAATTTGTAGGTATGTTAAAAAAATTTAAATAGTTATGTGCCTATTTCATTTTGTTGCACTATTTGATACTACAGGACTCCATCAGTGAAAAAACAGGTTAAATTTTGAATATTTAATTTATATTAAGTAACGGATAGTGTTTTTCAATTTTTTTTAATACACATAATATATTTAATTTTTAAAATCTATAAAAAAATTCAATATACTGGGTGTTTTAAAAAATATTTGAAAAATCTTTCCGTTTACAAATTATGATCGTTTGAATTTCCAGGTATTGTTACCCCGGTTTCTCATAAAAGCAGGTGGAACGTGTAAAGTTAAAGATTTTAAATTGGACATATGTTGTAATTGCAGCTGGGGCAAAAATTGTATCCAACGCAGCTGCCAGTGTTCTGAAAACATTTACAAGTGTGGTATTGAATATTTTGGCCGAGAGCGGATTACCGTGTTTTAATACAGGTTGAGACGCTCGTGCTTGATTTTTTTTTTATGTATAGATACCACGTCGGTGGTAAACTAGCATACGGCACGTCTGAGGGGCGTGGATTGTTAACCCCGCCTTGATAGAGAGGTAGAAGCGATATTTGCCTATAACACGCCTATGGCCTTACACAGCCTTCACAGTCTGGCAAAAAATATCATTAAGAAAAGTACCTATTTATAGTAAAATTGTGGTACAATTCAGGCTTGGAGTATTAACTCGGGCAATCCTTAAAGCTCTCAAGAACTATAACTTGGTTTAAAAATATTTAAGAGAAACACGTTGTTTTATAATATATGTCTCCAAAACTTATACGTCATTATATTTCAGAGGATTCCGTGAAATTAATTTAGGCTTGCCAACTGAACCCCCCAGTAGCCGAAGCGCAAGCCGACCAGCCCTACTGCAAGAAGTAGACTTGCAATACTCCCCATAGTACTTATACACATCGGAATGATGTGGGATGTGGGCGGCCGATACACAAATATACTTCTTTATAAATAATATAAAGAAGTATATTTGTGTATCGGCCAAATAATGTTAGAATTTTTTATTTTATTTTTATTTTATTGATTTTAAAGAAAGCTTACAGACTAATAACAATAATAGAATATAACAAGTATAGATAAAGACAATTGCCGATTACAAGCTTCCACATTTATATAATCTAGAAAAGTGCTATTCTAGGTATTTTAACAACAATAGTTGCCACAGACTATATAAAAAAAAAGAAAAAATTTATTAAAAAAATAGAAACAGAAAAAAAATTGAAAGAAAAATTTAATCATCGTCACGACCAAAGTATTCCTTGCTAAGAATTACTTTAATTCTTCTTGTGCTAGTGCAAAACAGATCAACTTCCAGATGTGAAGGTAAACTATTAAACGTTATAACACTGCGAATGCAAAAGGCGTTACGCCTGTAGTCAGTACGAATGGGGCATCCAAGAGTGGGCGTCTTCTTTGGTTGTTTTGGTTAGTGCGAAGGAGTATTTTGCTCAATAATTCAGGACAGTCAATTGTACCGTTTGCAATATTTGCTAAGAAGCAGACGTCGCTAATATTGCGTCTTTACTCCAACGGCAAGAAGTGGTATCGCTTACAACGGTGATCGTAGTCGATGGAAAATTGCTTTGCTTTAAAATCTAAATACCGCAAAAATTTGGCTTGGACAGATTTAATACGGGTTTTGTACACTTCGTATTGAGGGTTCCAAACTTGAGAAGCGTACTCAAGGTGGCTGCGCACGTATAAACAATAAAGAACCTTTAGTGGTTTTAGAGAACTGAAGCTAGAACAGGCTCTTATAATAAACCCCAAGGGTTTAGACGCTTTACTTACCATAGAGTTTACATGGTTATAAAAAAGAAGTTTACTGTCGTGCAATATGCCAAGATCTTTAACATTGCTCACTCTACTAATGCGGTGACCATCTATAGTATATCCTGTACCAATTACTGATTTCTGACGTGTGTATACTACTTGAAAACATTTGGAAACGTTGAGTTGTAGTTTGTTATTTTTACAATTTAGTACAAATCTATCCAGGTCTGATTGAAGTTCTTCAGCATCCGATGGAGTACGCACCAACTTGAGGATCTTCATGTCATCTGCGTATAATAAGATGCGCGAGTTTGTGAAGCAATTTTTAATGTCCGAGATGAATATTGTGAACAACAGAGGTCCTAAAATCGAAAACCTTGAGGTACTCCTGATGGGATAATGTTCCAACAGGACATGTATCCGCGTAGTACTACAGCCTGTGTTCCTATTATTTATGTAAGATGAAAACCATCGAAATAGATCACCGTGTATACCAGCAGACAGTAGCTCCTGAAGAATTACACGGTGATCTATACGGTCGAAACATTTACTGTAGTCCGTATACAACACATCGACTTGGTATCGCCCTTCCATTCCAACTGTAATAATCTCGTTAGATAATATTAAGTTGGAGGTAGTTGACCGAAATTGTAGTTATTTTAACGTATGTTTAGTTTCAGGAACTTACTTATCTATGTATGTCGTCGAACTACAATGTGTAATTGTTAGATAATGTTTCGTTTCGTTACTTCCTTCCTGTGGCGGTGTCGGCTGTCGAGGCTAGCAGTTAGTATTGTTATTGTTTCATGTGCCATAACTGGAGTGTGTTTAAGCGGCGAGCGCTGGGCGGTCTGCGTGGGCACGCAACCATACCAATAGATTATAGTGTAGATAGTGAAATATTATATTATCCAGGTCCAGGTCTCCAGCTATCTACATACCAAGTTTCATCGCAATCGGTTCAGTAGTTTTGGCGTGAAAGAGTAACAAACATCCATCTATCTAAACTTTCAAATTTATAATATTAGTGGGATAATACATTTAATGAACTAACAATCCTCTAAAACTCATAGTCACACTATAATACCAATAGTAAGTTTTTTACAATCTTATAATTATAATATAGAAAGTACAACAAAGGAGACAACTAGTGAAGGCACCTCCACTAATCAAAGCTCCACCAGTGAATGCTCAACCAGTGAAGGCTCAACCAGTAAAAGCTCCACCAGTAAAAGCTCCACCAGTGAAGGCTGCACCAGTGAAAGTCCCACCAGTAAAGGCTCCATCAGCGAAAGCACCAGTGAAGGAATCTCCTCTTCCAGGGAAAGCTCCACACACCCCGAAGGATGTGTTGGCTCTAAATTCGGCTGCTGCTATGATAACATCACTGAAGCTTTAGGGCCCGATACGCAGGGATGTCCATGCACAGCTACTCAATTTGGTTGCTGTCCTGATGGTGTTTCACCAGGTAAGATACTTAACAGGCTTCCCGTTCCTATCTATATTGTAGCACACGATGATTGAGGTTACTGAGCAACAATATGTTTCGCTTACGAAAGGGTTTTTGAGAAAAATGTGATGTAGATGTGATAGGACAATATATCGATAATTCTTTTTTAATGTTTAGGACTCAAATGCATGTAACACCAATTTATAGACTGATATTTAAGTATTCGGAGCCCAGGCGTTCCAAATATGGCCTGGGTCAAACTCCTGTCATTCTTCTTTTTTTCTCTAATAACTTTTTTTGAGTGAGCTATCTCTCACATGCTAGCTAAGAGTTAGCGCAAACCAACTATAAGATATCAAAGAGGTCAGTATGCTACAATATCGACTTCTTGTGTAATCATTAGCCTGGTTTGGAGGAGCGGCTACACATTCACACACGGCAAAAGTGCTTCAGAAAAGTAGCTTACGAGAGAATGAGAAATAAAATATAAAAACAACACAAATAATTTACTAATGTTAATAAATTTATTTTAAATAATTTACATAAAAGTCAAATTAACACAGATGTGTGAAATAGTAATTAACCAACGAATTTTAATACGCAAATGCATTTATGAATATGTTTGTCTCTTTTTACTGTCGCTTTTTCGTTTCATCGAATTTCTAATCACAACGATTCTACAGAAGTTTTAAATCCGATCCGATCCGTCCGAAGTTATTAATAACCAGGCACTCATTCAATTACTTATGTCTTTTCTTAGCTCAAGGTAAAAATAACAAGGGCTGTCAAGGTGCATGCAGGAAGTCACAATATGGATGTTGTTCGGATGACCAATCGCCAGCGCACGGACCTGACTTCGAGGGCTGTTGCTTACTGACCACATTCGGCTGCTGCCCTGATAACCGCAAGGCGGCCGAAGGACCACACCTCGAAGGTAACCTATAGTCAAATGCTATACACTCCTTTGACCCCACACACACCTTTGACGTTATACTATTATTATTCTCTTTATTCATTTAAATATATATATAAAACACATTTTTAAATACATTCAGATTATATCAAAAATATATTTAAAAATAAAAAAAAAATAGTGCCCCACCGGTATAGGGTACAGGGACCAAGCTACCGGTGGTTAGGGTTCCAGAGACAGAAACCTCCTCATAATACGTGCCGTATCAAAAAGGACCACCTTTTGCAGGCCCTTAACCCAGCTGCCTAACGTGAGTCTCTGAAGGTGTTGGTCGAGGCTCTATGCAATCAACCCATGGGCTGATATGACTATCGGCACAATGATTGCTGAATCCACATCCCACATGTCGACCACCTCGTGGGCCAAATCCAAATATTTCATTTGTTTTTCTTTTTCAGTCCTGAAGAGATTGTCGTCATGGGGAATGGTAATATCAATAATCATTGCTCGGCGCTCTAATCGGTCTGTTACCACTATATCAGGCTTTTTGGGAACAATAGTCCTGTCAGGGATAATGATAATAGACCGATCCCAGTACAATGTTACACGACCATTTTCAAGAACTGGTTAGGGCACATACCTGTAGTACGGTAATTCCATAGTCACAAGGTTATATTTAAGAGCAAGTTGCTGATGGACTATCCTGGCCACTTGGTTATGTCTATGCAAGTACTCGCCGTTGGCAAGACGAGAACAACCGGAAATTATATGCCTGAGGCTTTCTCCGGGACGATGACATGCCCGACAAATGTCAATCGTGCCGTCCTTCAGGATATGTTTCCGATAGTTGTTCGTCATAACAACTTCATCAGTAATTGCACAAATAAAACCTTCCGTTTCCCCAAAGAGGTCACCGAAACGTAGCCAGGACACAGACGATAATAGATCTACTTCGGGCCCATTTAAGGCCCGATAAAAACGTCCATGCAGCTCTTTTGCTCTTCCATATTTCCCTGCGATCTGTAATATTGAGCACTGCAGGTTTGCGCCAGTTCTCTCTACCTAGAGCAAGTGGAGTGAGTCCGTTGTCAACTACCACAACATCCTGATGCTCCTCCACGTCAAGAGAGAGGAAGTAATCTTTAAGATTGCATATCTCGCGGTTATGTAGTGTCCTGGTATTTAAAAAACCACGACCCCACATTTCCGCGGGATATGCAATCTCATTACCGATGAACGTGGATGGTGCATTCGGTACGCGGTTACGCGGGTAAGTATGCCAAAGGAGTAGGTTAGGACTGGTATGACCCAATCGTTATAGGCCCGCACCTTATTACCAACCGACAAAAGACTTTTTAATACTTTTTTCAGGCGGCCATAGAAGCGTTCCTGTAACGATTGCTTGATAGTCAATTCATTTAAACCTAACGCCTGTGACTTTCCTAGATACTTGTAAGTATCGTTCGCGGAAAGACATCTAAGGTGTGTAGAATCTGAGAGTTCCATCCCTTCAGATTCCACAACCCTGCCTCTTTTTACATGCATGACTGCACATTTATCCACACCAAATTCCATCCTGATACATTTACTAAAGTTTTCAGTTACTTCTAGTAATTATATCAGTTGGAAATTGCTGCAGGCAAAAAGTTTCAAATCATCCATGAAAAGGAGGTGGGATATAACCTGACCTCCTCTCCGCAAACGATAGCTTAGTCTTGAACCCTCCAACTCGATTTAAAGCTAGGCAGAACCACAAGGGTCTCAAACTGTCACCCTGAAATATACCCCGCCTGATCTTTATATACTCACCGTCACCCTGAGATTGTCGACATCCTGGATAGCAACGAAACGTTCTCCATTGATGCATACATGCCCCCAAGAAAGTGCATAGAGTTGTATCAATCTTATACAACTCCATGACCCTCAGGAGCCACGTATGCGGAACAGAGTCATAGACTTTCTTATAATCTATCCAACATGTAGCCAAGTCTTTTCGGTTCTGTTATTATTATTATACTTTGCTATAATTAAATCGTTTTCTTTAATGTTTGCGTTTATAATTATATAATAAAAAGTAACCTTAACAATAAGGAATAAAAATTGTCTTATTTATGACTTCATTTCATGAGGATGTTAAATCATTTATTTCAACCATAGGCAACTACCCTGTTATTGAAAGGGACGTATTGAGACGTTCGCTCTTGGACTGGGATTCTTGGTGGTCTTTAGTCTCTGAAAAACTTTCACAAAGAGCGCTCCTGTTTCGCCTTTAGTCAATCTGTAACTATGTAATTAGAGACAATATCTTGTTGTTAATATGATTTACCAAACGTCACAGAATTTCTAATAAAATTACAACTTACAAGACGTGTTTTTGGTATTTACTCAAATAACACATTTCAAATTTATTGGCCAATAGGTTGTAGATGTCAACATACGCAACATGGCTGCTGCCCTGACAATGTGACCGCCGCTCGAGGACCGAACAACGAGGGATGCGGCTGCCAGTACACCGAGTTCGGCTGTTGCCCAGATAGGTATTAAAATTTTAGACAGAACGGATATTATACCGCTTTGAATTGAATCTCCAATTAATTCACCAACTTCCTTGTATTTATTATAAGGAAGTTTGTTGTATGGGAGAGCACGTCTGTGAGTATAGTTAAATGGTTTAGCTTCGGTACCTATTAAACTGCGCTCATGGGCATACCTATTTAGTCAATTTCATTGCTTAACAAAAATCGAGTTTTGGCCATGTCAAAATATATGGTAAACCATTTTTCTCTGCAAAATACCTTGGCGGCTGTTATACCTTTCTATTATAACATTAGAATCAACAAATATAACATTAGACCAGGCTGAAGCCTTTGAAAATGGAAAAAGTGAAATAAATAATAGTAGGATGAAACCCATTGGAAAAGAAAGAGAATATAACAAAAATGAAAAGAAAAATAACTTACGGGCAAACTGACGTCGGGAAGTTTGGGGGTGAGTTTGTAAGGGTAAAAAATGGTTTATCTCGATTTCCGGCAAAACTACAAGTCCTATTTTGATGGGAGAATTTTCGATTAAAAATTAGGGTGCTTTTTCGATATTAAAAATAGAAAAAGTAAATATTTTAAATAAAAAAAGTACAGTGTGTTTGGGACATAAAAAGGTAAGTTTTCACCAAATTTCGTGTTTTTTTTTTTTTATAAAAGATAATAATACCCAAAAACTTGGTTATTTAAAATTTTGCACATAAATTTTGAGGTTATGTAAAAAAAGTGTAAATAAAAAAGTTGTTGATTTTTTTATTAAGAACAACTTTGTGATTCCATTTTTTTTCATAGAACTTGTAGTTTTGCCAGAAATCGAGATAAAACCGTTTATAACCATTAAAAACTCACCCCTCCCCACTTCCCGAGCTCAGATCATTCCTAAATTATTTTTCCTTTCATTTTTGTTATATTCTCTTTCTTTTCCAATGGGTATCATCCTACTATTATTATTTTTTTATTCAAAAACTATGGACTCTGGTCTACATTAGGTATTACATTTTAAAAAATATGCCAGATAAGATGATTTTATATAGTTAGCAGGGCGCCGAAGTCTACTATTTTAAAATTACCGAAAAATCCATCTAAAGAGTTGGCAATTGAATAAACGGAACTCCTATAATTTAACAGAAATCAGAAATAAAAGTTGTGGCGACATCCACATACAAAAAAAAATTATGAAGCACAATCTAGCAGAGACAAGGCGAACCACATAGTAACTACTAATCCCGCATCGCGCAATGAAAGTTGCCGATTAGTAGGTATACATTACATAGATCTTTCTAATATTAACCGTTCTGCGAAGCATGATCCGCTCTTTATGTCGGAGGAACAAAACAACCTTTCAAGTATAAAAGGAAAAAAAAAATTTGAATTCATTAAAATAAGATAAATTAAAAATAATATTGATCTTGTAAAACACCGACAATCACTTTCAATAATGCATCAATCAACATTTTGTCTAATTCTGCAGGCACACAGTAGCATCTCGACCCAACTTTGAAGGCTGCAGCTGCCACACATACCAGTTCGGCTGCTGCCCCGATGGGATCACTATCGCAACATTATCAGATCAACTGAGCTGTCGTTGCATATTCTCTACGTACAGGTGTTGCGGCGACGCAAAGACTCCTGCCACTGGACTTAACGGAGCTGGATGCGATTGTTCCACTAGCAAGTATGGATGTTGTCCTGATGGACAAACTGAAGCCGCAGGATCTCAATTTCTTGGATGCGCAAATGTACCAGAAAATAAACAAGGTAGAAGCAAGAACAGTTTTTTTTGTAACATTCTTTACTAATCACTGTGTAGAACAACTGTCTGGTGTTGTAAGTAAAAAAAAGAGCCGGATAGACCTATTACTACTTTCTACTTACTGAATAAAGTTTTTAGGTTAATTGTCCAAGAAATGCACACTCGATGCTCACTTATATCTGTTACTATGTAAGTGCATAAAAGATGTCTATATGATTTTACTTATTAGGTCAAACGTAGAGGTCTGGACTGTATCTATAGCAGAAATAAAAAAAAAACAATAAAAAACATCGATAATTGACAAAACTTTTTCGTCACCATCTTGCGTGGTCGTGGCTGATGAAAAATGTATTTGTTGTCATCTGCTTTCAGTTCGGGGCTTAAAATCCAAACGCTCCATAAGTGACCTAACAAAAATGTATGATAAAAGTACTAATTTTGTAAATATAAATATTAAACTAATAATAACTTTCACAGCTGTGTGCAGTTTATCTACGGACCCTGGACCATGCAATAAATACAATGTGATGTACTTCTATGACCGAAGCTATGGTGGGTGCTCCCGATTTTGGTACGGAGGTTGTGAGGGCAACGGTAATAAATTTACTACACAGAAGGACTGTGAGGACATCTGTGTGCGGCCAGCACCGAAAGGTAAGAAACTTCCCTAAATTTCATCAGTAGTGCGACTATTTGTATTAAAACGAAAGCGTAAACATATATACTCGTACATACATTCGTTTGAGGACTTCATATAAAAAAAACTCACAACAACGCACTTGTGAGCGGCAACGCACTTGTGACCCTTGAGTTGCAGGTCCATGTTCCACGGTTCCATAGTCGGCGGTAGTCACTTACCATCAGGTGACCCGTATGCTTGCTGGGCGCCTATACCATAAAAGAAAAGTTTACACTCTTTTACCAACGGAACGAAAAGTTAAAATACGATTTAAAAAGTTACGTTTTTGTAACTTAAGGAAATTAATAAAAAAAAACACGCTTAAACCGACTTCACCGCAAGCTCTACTTATCCTCATAACTATCTACAATTTATATATTAATACTAAACGATTACTTTTCTTTATCCAGACGTTTGCAAACTACCAGATGTGGAGGGTCCGTGCGACAAGGACCACGTGCGATGGTACTACAACAGCACAAGGGAGCAATGTTTACCGTTTAGATACGGAGGATGTCTCGGCAACGACAACAACTTTGATTCCAGGGAACTGTGTCAAACAAGTTGTGAACCTGATAAGACCACAGGTAAGTGACCAAATACCAATTACGTTGGCCTAATAAGCGTTATACACGCTAAAGCACTCAAAATTATGAATGAATTCATAAGTAACTTAACAATTAAACCTACTCGTATACCTACATGTTATATAAAGGTAACATTAGGTTTTTAATCATTTGGTTTCGCTTCCTAATACGAAGTTTTTGTTTTTAATAAATAACTATGTATTTATATTATATACATTATTGCTCGGATTTCATAAGGCTTACCATACATACGAGTGTTAATTATTTTCAGATACATGCAACCTGGCAATCGAGCAAGGCCCTTGCGCTGGCAACTTCAGCCGTTGGGGCTATAACAGTGAGTCGCGAGCCTGTGAGCAGTTCATCTTTGGCGGTTGCGCAGGGAACACGAACCAGTTTAAGACGGAAGCTGCCTGTCAGTTACGTTGTGGTACACACAATGGTGAGTATGGTGATTTCTATGTAGAGTAGAGTTTGAGTAGATAGATATTAACCAGCGCTAACTCGTATTGGTACGAGTTACTCGTAGTGTCTAACTGAAAACACAAGCAGTAAATCATAGTTCAAGAACCAGCGTGTTCAACAACCAAGTTAATTTTATTTGGCCATTAAAGTAATTTGATGATAAGTTGAATGATGGAATAGAAATGAAACAATTATAAAATTATCGTTGTTTTCCTATTTACTATTTATTTTGAAAAGTGTACTATTACAAAGCGGAAGTTTCTTTCTCCGTTTTTCATATACAGAGATGGTCCTCGTTACCTCCAACCACTTAGTGACTACTGTGAGACGTATGCATTTTAAATAATATTATTATAGTGGTGTGCAATGTGTAACTTTTTGCATCAACTTTGCATGGTTTGGTGTGTTCTATTAGATGTTGAATCTTATTTTGTTTCGAGTTTGGTTAAAATTACTTTTCTTATATATCAGTATTAATTGACGCATTGTTAAACAAAAATCCTGACATTTTACAAGAGCACTTATTACTTTTTTTGAGCGAGATTGAAAATGTTACGTCGCGTTCTAGGAAACGGCATACAAGTATTATACTGAATATTGAACGGATGATAAAGATATAGTACCATTATCTTTACGCACAGTTAACTGTACAGTTCACAAAATAATTTTTATCTATTCAGATTAACCTTTATAGTCGCAACGGTCATTGAGTATTATATTATAAAGTACTCTAATTGAACCTGAAACCAATATAGATATACATTTTCTATTACTAACTTTTACATATCTCTTTCTTTGTAACTTTTCTTTTAATTAGTCAAATTAAATTTCCTATTGTCTTTGGTGCATGCGGTAACTAAAACTAACAAGGTTGCACACACAGTCGTATGCTCTGAGCAGCAAGAGGCTGGTAACTGTGGGAACAAGGTGGCTTTGTGGTCGTTCAGTCAGACAGAAAACCGTTGCGTGCCTTTCTACTACAACGGGTGTGGTGGCAATGGCAACAGATTCGAGACCAGGGAGAGTTGCGAACAGTTTTGTCCTAGTGTTTACGGTAAGCCAGAATTTTTAATATTCATACATGTGCAGTATTAATCACGAACAATCGTAATTAATACTGCACAGTGCACACTGTCCTGCTGAGTAGTAGTGGAAGTAGAATAGTTTGCTTTTCAGCCCAGCTGTTTCACCTGTTGACAAGAGACTCAGATGCAGTAAGTGGGATTATTCGGCGAGATTCTTCAAGGCTTCATTTTGGGCCCAGTACTATATTTTTTTTTGCAATCCATGTAAAACTGGCTGACATGGCATGTAATAAAGACTGGCCTGTTGGTCTAGTGGTTAGTGACCCTGACTGCTAAGCCAGAGCACGATAATTTGTTCTGTGTCTGGGTGTAATTTATCTATAATATGTATGTATTTAGAAATATATAAGTATGTTTATCAGCAGTCTGGTTACCATAGTACAGGCTTTGCCTAGTTTGGGATCAGACGGCCTTGTGTGAGATGTGTGGAGTTATTATTATTATTATACTTTTTCGACCAATGACAACAAATGAATACTGTTACAAATTTTGCCGTATGAGAACGCAAGACTCACAATCTACTCTAAGATCATCTCTTTATAATATTAGGCAATTTTTGATGTATTTGTTATATCAGAAAAAAATACATCTTTCCATCATGCACTGCACGAATCTAAAACGAACACTCACTATCTTCTTTATACTAAACTAATGAACCGAATTTAATAAAATTTTGCACACGCTGGATACAATTTGGTCCAACTTGAGTTTTTATCTCAATTTATAGACGTAATATTTTTTAATGCAAATTACTTAGTCACAGCAATGCGTGTCTGTGTAGCTAGTGAAAATATACATATTGTAAGTAATATGTATATTACATTTTACATCATATTTCTTTATCAACTGATTTTATGCTTAAATAAATAAATAAAAGGAATGAGTATAGTTAGTGACATCTTGTTTTTACTTGTAATTTTAGTATTTCTTCTAGATAATATACGTAACGTATATAATAAAACGTTTTAACTAATTAGGATTATAATGTTTGCAGTGCCTGATGAATGCACACTGCCTTCTGAAACGGGTGTTTGCACCGAATATCGATTGAAATGGTTCTATGACACACGCATCTTGAGGTGAGATATAAGTTAACTTGAGATTTAACTGAAATCTGATTATGTAATGCATGTAGAACAGTAATACTAATGCAAGTAGGCTCAAAATCAATACTTTAAAAGTAGGTGCTTAGGAAAACTAAACTGACTGTAAAATTTAAAAGAAGGAGGATAAGGGGAGGGAGGGGAAATACAAAGTCAAAAACTCAATTAATTGGACTGAGCAGAGCTGATCACTCTTAAAAACATATAGCCTAAAAATAAATATACTTATCAAGTAAATTAATTATTTAACACAATTTTACATATAACACATATGTCGGAAACAATTTAACTTTGACGACACAAGACGGAGAATAAATACCGGATCGTAAGTAGTCGAATTGAAAAAGTCTTTTAATGTTCACGTTCAATCGAAATCAATATCACGCTTCGACCAATAGGAGCAGAGCATCAATACAAAATATCGCAAAATCTGGGCAAATTTATCTCTTATGTGATGCAGACGAAGTTGCGCGGGTCAGCTAGTGAAATATATAGTTTTCAATATAATCGATCTAGTCTCTGCATTCATTATGTTTGTTGACTTGACTGGCCTGTTGGTCTAGTGGTTAGTGACCCTGACTACTGAGCCAGAGGTCGTGGGTTCGATTCCCACCCAGGACATATAATTGTGTGATGAAAACGATCATTTGGTCTGTGTCTGTGTGTAATTCATCTATTTTATTATTATAATTTATATATTTTTTAATATGTTTATATTTAGAAATATATAAGTATTTTTATCAGCATTCTGGTTATCATAGTACAGGCTCTGCCTAGTTTGGGATCAGACGGCCGTGTGTTAGATGTGTGAAGTTATTATTTTTATTATTGTATTTGTAGTAATGCATATCAAATGAATGATATCGGTGAGCGACGAGAGACTATTCACTAATTGAAACCGGATCATCAAAGTTCGGCTATGCAAAGTGCGCTTGGCCGGATTTAACAAAAATCTTTTTTATTATTATTATTGTTTTGGGAGCCTGGTGCTACCTCGACCATTTCTGGTCTTTTGTAGCGCACCTCTGGTTTACAGTTCACTGCTCAGACTTATGGCTTCGAGAAACCTCCAGATCCTATTAGCAGTGATTGTTTGTATTTCCTGCGGTTGCATGATGTGCAACGATAGGTGAATACTTCGGTGCCGCATTAGTGGGCCACAGGAGCATAAAATATGCATTGCAGTCTCTTCTGTTTCTTGACAGAATCTGCAAATTGTGTTCTCACCCAATTTTAGGTTGAACATATGTTTGTTCAGTTTGCAGTGTCCGGTGAGGACTCTTGTTACTGCACAGGTTTTGTATCTTTTGAGCTCCAGAAGTTCTTTAGATACTTTATTATCATAGCCCTTTATTATGGCTTTCGAGTGTCTTAGACCAGTCGTGGTCATCCATCTCTTAATAGCCAATGATGTATATTTGGCGTTTATGATAGAATACGCTCGCTGTTTGCTGATGCCGCAGAATGGTTCTGGGCCATGCTGTCGGTTGTCTGCACCAGCTCTGCCGAGTTCATCGGCTTTTTCGTTGCCATCGATGCCTGAATGGCCTGGTACCCATCTTAATGTAATTTTGTTTGATTGCCCCAGTGTGTTCAGTTTTTTCTTGCAATTTTGTATTAATTTTGAGCTAGTCTCAAAATTGTCTAGTGCCAAGAGCGCCGCTTGGCTGTCTGAGTCGATGTAGATGTGTTGATTTTTTACTTTCCTTTCAAGGTTGATCTCCACGCACATGTTTAATGCAGAGAGCTCAGCCTGAAAGACGGAGGCCTCTGTTCCCAGGTTGGCGCTCCACCTGAATTTTGGCCTCTCTCCGTAAATTCCACAACCTACATCAGGGTCTTTTTTGGACCCGTCGGTGTACCACTCATGACTACCACTTTTGTTGGATTGGAGGCCTTCCAGCCATATATCCCTCTGTGGTATGTCTACTATGTACACAAAAATCTTAATAAATTGCATTACTTTTAGGTGTCGCCAATTTTACTACGGAGGTTGCGGCGGTAACAAAAACAACTTCGATACTGAGAATGAGTGCTCTAATGCGTGTACTGATCCTGTGTCAACTACTACCACTACTACCACAATTAGACCAACTCAGCCGCAACCACAACCTGGGCCAGAACCAGACAGAGAATGTAAGGAAATTCATACACCCTATATAGGATAAATTCTTAATCTAATATTTATAATACCATTAAATAATAAAAAATGGGTTATGGTCAGAAACCTTAAACTGCTATCGCATTTTAGATAAAACTAAGGGAATGGAATTCGATCCGTACATGATATAGGGCAAGGGACTTAATTTGTTAACTGGTCTCGTGAGGAGATTCTTTTGAGTACGAATAGTTACACAGCAGATGATGGAATCCTCACCAGGATGGACTTCTTCAATACGAGCCAGTGGCCAGTTGCAAGGAGGGACGTTATCCGTTTTTACTAAGACAATATCGCCTACTAAAATTTCCTCTTTCGATGTGAACCATTTTGCTCTGCTCGTTGCTTTTTTTTTCTGGTATAGGGGGCAAATGAGCAGACGGGTCACCTGGTGGTAAATGACTACCGCCGCGGCACCTGTAACTCGCCTATAACACCTGTGAGTCGCAAGTGCGTTGCCGCCATTTTAAGGTGGAAGAAGGGGAAGAGTGGGAAGACGGGAGAGGGGATTAGAGAGGTGGAAAAGGATTGGAGATGGGAAGAACGGGAATAGAGGAGAGGGAAAGGTTAGGGCCTCCGGTACCTCACTCACGCGGCGAAAAGCAATGAAAGCATTGTTTCACTGCCGGTTTTCTGTGGGGCCGTAATATCGAGCGGAGTCGAGCCAGCCCATACGCGCCGAAGAATGGCTCTCCCACGTAAAGTATGCTGTAGAGTATTTAAATATTCTCCCTTCCATCTACACCAGAACATTTGAGGGCTCTTCTGTAGATATTGCCAACGTGACAATCTATTTATAGCAATGTCCTCAACATTGTACTCAGGTACCGATACCAAACCATTTCCTATCAGAAAGTGTCCCGTAGTAAAAACATTACGATCGCCAGGATCATCGCTAGCTGGCAAAGGACACAATGGGCGAGTTTAATATAGCTTCTATTTTACAGAATATAGTGGCGAGCTCTTCAGACGTTAAGGATGTCTCGCCCACCACTCGCACTAGATGGTACTTTACCGACTTTATACCGGCCGGCCTTTCAAAGTCCACCCATGTGGGGCGCGCTAGGGGGGTTAAAATTCCCAACGATCTGCCTACTACTGCAACCCTCAATCACTCTATCTTTTACATGTCGATCACTCAGAAATTTATGCAGTTCGGTTAGATGTTTACTACTATGAAGCTATGAAGTTAGTACCGCAGTCTGAATAAAGAAACGATCACCGACCTCTAAAAGAGACAAAACGGTCTAGTGCGGCCAGAAAACATTCTGCGGACAACGGTGACAGAACTTCTAAATATACCGCTTTTGTGGAAAAACATATAAATTACGCTAGGTGGGCACAGCTTACTTTCGCGTTGCGTAGTAAACTATCCTTTATAAAAAATGGCCCGCCTAGATCAACACCGACGTGATCGAAAACTTTATTAGGTAATGGGGCCATCTTCAGCTGTGCTAGATACGGTTGGCACCAACGACAAAACTAATAGTGAATAGAATAGTGCGCCGAGCGGCTACAATCCAAAAAAATTGATTTAATATGTTTTGTAATGTTCGCGGACTTGCATGTGGATTTAATGTGAAAATAATTGATTATTAATATAGTAAATCTACTTTTTTTTGGTAAGAGTCGCGGATGTTTGCTGTTATAAGGTAGCTCTGCCCGACAGAGTCTACCCCCCGCCCTGAGGAATCCTATTTTGTCTAAAAAAGGAGACAATTTTTTTAATGAAGGGATGTAAACTTGACCTTTTAATAATTTTTCAAATTCTGTTTCAAAGTACGCCGAATGCACGATTTTTATAATAACGTGCTGTGCACGGTTCAATTCGAACGTAGGGAGTGTGGAAGTCTCTACTGAGTCTTGAGATTTATACCTCCATCTAAGAATTCTCGCGAAACAACGCTATAAATTAAAGTAAGAAGAAAACTGTTGAAATATTCTCTCACAAAATTCTATTTTAGATTCACCAACTTGTGGAGAGCTAGTAGTTGTTACGAACGACATAATTTTATTATTTTTTAACTCGTCAACCTCGGATAAGTTAACGGTGACGTACAAAGTCCCTGGCCACCTGTCACGGCTTTAACGCAACCATTCAGGCTCTAATAACCACGTAGAGTTGCAGGACACTAGCTGTGCAGGGCTAGCACCGCGAGAATACACATCTGCCATATTCTGTTCGCTATTTACGTGTTTCCAAGGTCTTGGGGAAAGAATCTCTGTTATCTGTGCAACACGGTTACAAAAGAACGTTTTTTATTTTATAAGCTTCAATCTGAAGCCAAGACAATACGATTGTCGAGTCCGTGAGCGCGGTAATCTGAGTGATTTTAACGCGGTTTAAATTACTAGAAGTATATTTTTTTTTTTTTTTATAATTTACTAAGTAGTAAAACTGCCATCAGTTCCAGCCGCGAGATAGTCAGTGGTTTGAGCGGCGCGACCTTTGATTTGGTTGTTACCAAGCTTACTTTGGTATGACCCGTATCATTGCGACTAATCACATAGACACAAACAGACGATGCATCACAGAAACTAATCAGGTAAATCAGAGTGTGAACGCACCCTGATTGGCCTGGTAACAGCATATGTCTCTCAATGTGAATGTGAGATAAGCACGGCAGCTCACTAATAAAATCAGACCATCGCTTGACAGTGGATGGTGGTAGCTGCTCGTCCCAACCTATCCCGAACTTCCACAGGTCTTGCATAATCTCTTTAGCTACAAACAGACAAGGAGAAATAAAACCTACGGGATCATAGATGGATGCTAATAGTTTTAGAACTGAATGTTTGGTATTAACCTGACTTGTGGCATTTACATTAAAATAAAAACGGTTGGACAATGGTACCCAGTGCAAACCTAATACCTTGGAATTCTTTGTAGTAACTCAGTGGTATTACTCGCCCACGTCTTAAGTTGAAAACCTCCGTGACTCAGTAAAGCAATCAATTCGTACTGTAACGTACAGGCCGAGTCCAACCTAGGCATGGAGTATAATATGTCATCCATGTACACTCCTTCCCGTAAAACCTGTTGCGCCAATTTAAAATGTTCGCCAAAAACAAAAAGGCGAACAACTAAGTCCATATGTAACAGTTTTCAATTCATAGGTCTGTATCGGTTCAAACTGAGAACTACGGTACAAATATTTTGAAAGCTACGATCACTTTTTCGTAAATCAATAGCGCGATACATTTTAATTATGTCATTTACTAGACAAAATTCAAAAAGTCTGAAATTTAATGGGTTCAGTAGCACGATACACCTCCATGTGACCCAGCATCTCATATTCCCGCATGAAATCTGAATAAGCGTAAGTAAGGCCAGTGCTTTAATAAGCTTACGCTCAGTGTAACGCAATCAGAAATGCTCAGCCATCACCAACGAGTCACCTAAAGGGGGGTGGTCTGGTTTGAGTGGTAACGGCACCTCGTACCGTCCATCAGGTTCACGTCGGTGATATTTTACGAAAATATCCTCTGTAATTTGGTCGAGAGGGTTAATAGGAGGCATACATGATACTTTCTCTATCCCCCAAAACCTCCGCAGTGTCACATCAAGTTTATCTTCTTCATGGTTTGAAAAGGATAAATGTGAAATTTTTTTTAAATTACTACCAAAGTAAGATAACTTTTCACTCACCATAAAACCGAAAACAGTTTCTATAACTTGCGGAATGTCCGGCTTTATCGTTGTAGGTTTATTTATTATTAATTCGGAAACAATGTCATTACCCAGTAAAATGTCTATACGAACACGTCTGTAATAAAACGGATCTGCCATGTTGAATTGTTTATATTCGTCAATAACTGTTACGTTAGGCATATCTCCCGATACTGTGCTAACTACTATCATATTTAAGATAACGGCTCAAGTTACGCGGTTTAATAGTGCAAGTTATCATCCCGTGATTTTTTACAGGTTCACCCATAGGGCCATAAATAGTATAACGGTAAGGTTTACGCGGTAATCTCAAACGTTGGGCGCAGTCCGTTGTAATAAACGAAGATTGTGCGCCCGAGTCAAGTATTGCACGCCAATCTTGATTGTTCATACAACTGTTCATAGTGTATAAGTACGCCGTACCTAAGGGTGCGTGCGACACGGTGGGCGCGTTTGTACCTCTGTGTAATAAATAGTGATGAATTCACGAACATACCCCACAACTCATTGTACTTTTACATGACGAGACTTCATGATGAGCCTTTAGACAATTAGTACATAATTTTATCGAATTGACACGGTCAATCCTTGCGTCTACCGATAAGTTGCGAAATGATTCACATCTATAACTCATGTGATTTTTATCATAATGAGGACAAACTAATTTACTTTGGTAACCAATTTTATTATTATTACATACTTTCATTCAAGTACTTTAATTTGATTATTGACGAAAGATGTCAATTCAGCGAAAGTCGGTAATGTGTCTTGATCGCGACTTTCCTCAAATAACTTTCTAGTGTTGATATAAATGACAGATTAAATAATCCCCCAAATTCTCAACCTTTAAAGCCTCAATTGCCTTCCACGAGTTATCGAATGATCGAATGTTTCGATAAACTGATTCAAGTTGGCAGCGGCAGTTTTAATTAGCGGAGTAAATGGTAATATTTTATCGAGATACCGACCCACTAACGCCCGAGTATCTTGATATTTATCGACTAAACTCTGCCCAATAAGTTGGTAATTCGTAGCGGTAATCGGTAATTTCTTTACAATATTTAATACTGGGCTTCTAACATATGACAACAAGTAATGGAATTTATCGATATCCTCGAAATCCCGTTCGTGTACTAACGAAAGAAATGTATCATAAAAAGTGGTCGAGTTTTCGAGCTGGCCGTCGAATTCAAACAAATGTAATTTAGGTAAAGAAGGCCTAATTTGGTCAGAAGTATTTTTCTTAGAGGAATGAGCATCTGATTTATATTTTAATGATAGGCTGAGTACAATGTATCAAACGATTCTAACTCTTTTGTAGTGTAAGTGTTGTAGAAATTGTAAGAAGAATTGAAATAAAAAAAAACACTTGGAAAGTCAAACGTTTAAATTTGATAAATTACATATACACAATAAACTTAGTGTCGGGTTTTAATTGTAATTCAATTTATATTATTTCTAGAATCGTTTGTTCAAATCGAGTTCTTACGTTTTCTAACTCGGCAAATTGTGCTAAATATTCTGGTTTAAATTTCGTTGACAGCGACTGAGAAAAATCATAAACTTTTGTAATTTTGTAAATAAATATTCCTTTTGGAAAATTAACGTTTTTAATTTGATTTGTAATTCGGTAGCCATTATACTCGATATTCAAAAATGGCCTTACCCGCTTTTAAAAGGAAATGAAGATTATTCTATGACGGAATTTAAAATAGCGTGCCCACCAACCGAATGGACTCGCCCGGGTGCCTTCTTGCAACTGTTTCCAACTACAGTATTAATTGAAATTAGGTATTTTTATAGTAAGTACGCTCTACTACAAAGGGCAAATAGGGCAATATAATATAATGATAGACATTGCCTAATCCGGGTCGTTTAGGACCAGAAAATATGGCGTACGACAACCTCGTGTGAATGTTACGAACACTCTTAGAGAGAAATGAACTGTATTTGAGATATAAAGAAAGACGGAGATGCCTAGAGAGAACGTCTCTCCCCTTCAATCACCCACAAATTCAGCGCGAAATAGAAAACCCATTAAGCTGTCCGCTGGAACGTCCAAGGCTGCGTGATTTTTCGGCTAAGGTGGCTGCTACGACTGCACTTCACTGTAGATTGTCTGATCTCAATGAACACACGGTGATTACCGGTAAAACAACACAATTACAGTTAAAAAGGCAAATTTCGAAGACAGTTTTTCGTCGTCCTCTCTCGCGCGGTTTTTATTTCGACACTCTTTTTTTGGCATGGCGCTGTCCTCGTAGTCTCGCGCTCACGCCAATTGCAGCGCGGTAAAGTGGACGCCCATTGGTCGAGATAGCGGGGAACACTATTCGCGCCAAATTCGAATGATCGAAGAGCGAACACTATCAAACGTTGAGTTATCAGCTTTTAGTTCAAGGAAAGTCTTAATGCCCTTAATTCAGTGCCAGAAATTACTAGTACCCTGGTTAACCCCTCCCGTTAAGCTAAATACTTGTGTTAGGAGTGGGTACACGTGGGTTTTCTCTTCTACTCACTATAATGGCCAGCCGCGTGTTCCTGGACGTTGCCTAGTTGAAAAGTTTTACCCGAAAGTGGTGGCCGCGCTTTTGGGGGCAGTCGCTAGAAGGGGTCCGGATGTCTTAATCAAAGCTGTTCCCGGATCCTTCCTATTTTAGTCGCAGTAAGCCTCACAGTTTGGTTTCAGTCGAGTCAATTCCGACACACCGCCCCAAAGAAAACCCCGGTGGGGTCACAACCCGAGTGGGTTTCCACATGAACAAAAAGAAAACAAAAAGAAGTGGACTCACGTCTGTCTGACACGCTTCTGTTAGACGCTTTACTCATTCTGCCTGCATCGCTTTGATTTAACTTTTTGATTTCAATGTTTTTAATTTTCGTTGCATTATTAAATTTTATTAGGTTTAATTACTTACTTTTGTGGTTTAAAAGTTATTTTGTTTCCAGATATCTGTCAATTGCCGATGATGACAGGCACTTGCGAAGATTCATTGATGAGTTGGTTCTACGACCCTGTTGACGACTCCTGCAGCCAGTTCACGTACTCAGGCTGTGGCGGCAATGACAATAGGTATGATAGTCCAGCTTTTGCACCATTGCCTTATTTGAATTCTCAGGAAAAATAAACTACAAACTGTGTCTAAGAATTTGCTAACTAATAATAAAGCAATTATATGTTTATAAAAGACCAAATTCTGACAATTACATTTATAACGTATGATATTCAAATAGACAATATTAATTATCAAGAACGTGGGTTAAAATCATAAGGTTAAGGAAGGTTAACTTAAAACTTAATAACATTTTAATTTTCCTATTTGTTTATAACAATATCACGACGTACCTCTACATACACCAGCTAATGATAAGTTTCTAATGAAAATTCTATTCTATCAGGTTCGAGAGTCGTGAGGCCTGCGAGAGTAGGTGCGGGACTGGACCAGCAGTCGAACCGGTCACGCAGAAACCCACCATCCCTGTTAATACTACGACCACCGTCGCTGTTGTTAGTCTACACTTTATATTATTGTTATTACTTTACTTGAGACACCTCACACACAGCATGGCTGTCCGATACCAAACTAGGCGTAGCCTGTACTATGGTAACCAGACTGCTGATAAACATACTTATATACTACTAAATACATACATATTATAGATAAATTACACCTAGACACAGAACAACCGTGCTTTCAAAATTTCAAATCTGTTCCAAATCATCGAAGATTGATCATCATTTGGTCTTATTCTATATGTCTTTATATCAGTATATCTAATACCTTTATACGAGCAATTCTTGTATATATGTATATATATATATATATATATATAATCCGAATCTAGGAAACGGCTCCAACGATTTTGACGAAATTTTGTAAACAGACAGTTTTGCATTTTAAGTTCACCTGGATAGTTGTATTTCCTGTAAAAATGCAATTAAAAATAAAACGATTTTACAAAAAGCTACCGCGCAAAGCTCGGTCTCCCAGGTACTATATCTATATCTATACTTATAATAAATCTGTAGCGGGATGAATTCTGTACATTGTATATACTCGTATTTAAAAAAAATCGACTGAGGGGTTTTAAGATATCGATACTGATGCCGAATATGCGATTCAAACAATTTTTGTCTGGCTGTGTCTGTCTTTCTGTCTGTCTGTCTGTTTGTATGTTCACGATAAACTCAGAAGTGACTGAAGGGATATGCTTGAAACTTAGTATGATAATAGTTTGAGTGCCTGCGCAGGTTATAGGGTACTTTTTATCCCGGGTTAAACTTTGATTCCCACAGGAAAATCAATTAAAGCAATAACATTGTAACGTTAGTAGAATGTATATACTTATTTCGAACTAATTTACAGCGAGCGCTTAGCTTATCTGGTGTAGAGTACGAATTCTACTAGGTAGGGTGCCGGATCGAATGCTTCTTTGACACTCTTTCCTTTTTAGCACTTTTTTAAATATATAAACTAATTTACTTTTTAAAATTAGGTATCATTTTTGAACGACGAATAAAAAGGAGGTTCTCAATTCAACCGTTTATATACATATTTCTTCACGGAAGTCAGGATCTGATGATGGAATTCTGATAAAATTGAGAGAAACCCTCTAAAATTGTAGAAATGAATAGTGTTTCTGTTTACTTTTCATTACTTTATCAGGTATTTGCGTTTAGAAATCATCACATCATGTAGCCGAGTTGATGATGAAAAAAATAGCTGGTTCTTGACTATGCCAACGAGCTATTTTGCCTCTCGCAGCTATTAAATTCATAAATATGTTTCAGGGCATTAATAATACTAACAACTTCATACACCTCATACACGGCCGTCTGATCCTAAACTAGGCAGAGCCAGTACTATGGTAACCAGACTGCTGATAAACATACTTATATATTTCTAAATACATACATATTATAAATAAATTACACCCAGACAGAGAATAATTCGTCCTGGGTGGAAATCAAACCCACGACCTCTGGCTCAGCAGTCAGGGTCACTAATCACTAGACCATCAGGCCAGTCCAGTATATATACATATATTTATAAATAGTGTTATAGATAAGAAGATCCAAACTTTTACGTTCCATGATAATATAATAATGTTGACGGGAATTCACGCGATCACGTATTTAAAGTATTATACAGGCCTGTGATCACGGCCACGACCACGGCAAAGCAAAGGTACCTATGTCATACCTTTTAAATACGTGATCGCGTTGATTCCCGTCGACATGATTATATTAGAATAGAAAAGAATTTTTATTTAAAGCATCTATGACTTAGTTGTTAGTTTAACTTAACACTTTGTTAGTATTACAGTATTTTACTATACTAAATGCATGGCAGACACTATCGCCAAAAAAATTACATCTAAGCTGAAATATTGACATGTAACCGGTGAAGTACTCGTACATAGTTATCCCTTGACAATAGATATGTTTACCATTCATTTCAGAGGTAAAATCAATAGCTTAAAACCCTTTTACTGTAAAATTTCATTCGTAAACCTTCGCCTTACAGGATAATCGTTTTGCGGACCAAATACGGCCAGAGTGCAAAGCATCGACGTTCCTTGAAGAATGTAGAAGTGCCGGTCAGGTGTGGTACTTCAATCCTCGCCACTACGAGTGTGTGTCACATGTGAACCAAGAGAGTGGCAGGAACTGCAGATACACGGCCACGTTCCAGTCTCAGGAGGCCTGCGAGAGACACTGCGGTTCTTTCCAAGGAATCGGTATGTCACATAATTCCAATTGTATTTACATATGTATAAATACAAATTATTTATAGTACATATAGTACACATATAGTAACATTTCTCTACTAAATACCATTTGATTTTCTTCAGAAGACAAATTTTTAAAAAGGTCACGCCTGTAATAATATTTTTATTTCAGTTTGTGTTTCGTCAATATTCAGAAATAGTTTCATTAAAATTTTCTGCAATCTAATTAGGTGAGAAGTAAGTAGTAGTATGAATGATCAACTAATGCAAATATATAAATGTTTCCTTGCCTCAGATGTCTGCAAGCAACGTTTAGACCCAGGTCCTT
This sequence comes from Callimorpha dominula, assembly GCA_949752705.1. Taxonomy (NCBI): domain Eukaryota; kingdom Metazoa; phylum Arthropoda; class Insecta; order Lepidoptera; family Erebidae; genus Callimorpha; species Callimorpha dominula. The sequence goes on along the minus strand of OX457008.1, from coordinate 4,821,878 downwards.
GTCAAGATTTTGTTACGAAGGTGTACTTTGATTCCGACTCCAATACTTGCAAGGAATTTGCCTACAGCGGTTGCCTTGGAGGAGCCAACCGATTCTCAAGCATTACAGAATGCTCGCAAGTCTGCGGGGCGAAAATAACTACGCCAGCTTCATAATTTAAGATAACTACCTCAATTACTATAAATGTTAAGACAGTGTTTTGATGTTTTAGTGTTAGGGCTTATAATTTTTCTATTCTCAAACTCGGAACTCAGGACGGGGACTCGAAACCATGGTTAACGCATACTGTTTGGATGCAACCTATACTTCTTAGTATCTACAGTTCTAATAGTCGACTAAAATGAGTACTTTGCCCCTGATATAAGTACGTTGGTACAGCGCAGGTGCAGTTCCAATGCATAAAAATCGGTGACAACATTAGTGACGAAATGATAATTTGCATTCGGGGTGCCACAAGGCAGCATACTCGGCCCAACGCTCTTTCTCATATATATAAATGAGCTCTGCACACTTAGTAATAAAATTGCCGCATCTCGGCTTATGCAGGTGACACACTAACTTTTTATGCAGATTAATGGAATAAACTTTTTAGTCTTGCGCAGGAAGGATTCAACACGATTTGTCACTGGCTAATGGCTCACTCTCTCACCTTAACTGAAGATAGGACTACATTCATTGTGTTCTCTATCCAAAATCGAAAAGAAATAACTGATCTTACAAATAACATATTATTATATGCGCATAAATGTAATTTTCCTCCTACTCTAAGCTGTACATGCTCCAAAATTACTCCTGCTAAATGTATTAGATATCTTGGAATTGAAATTGACGCTAATTTAAATATTGAAAACCACATACAAACTTTATCCAATAGAATACGAAAACTAACATACATATTCAAAGCATTACACGTAATGCAACGTAGCAGACAAACAGACCATAAAGTTAGTATACAAGGCCTTGGTGCAATCAATCATATCCTACTGCATCACTACCTGGGGAGTAGCTTGTAAAACCAAATTGATAACCCTCGAAAGAGCTCAAAAAATGATACTGAAAGTAACCCTATCAAAGCCTCGGCTATTTCCTACTTCTAAGCTTTATGACGAAGCGAAGGTCCTCACTGTGCGGCAGCTTTACATAATGCTATCTATACTTCACAAATGTAGTGACTTACCCGAAGACAGAAGAAGGCACATGGCTCAGACTAGAAGAAACTACGCAGTGTGAGAGCCTAATGCCGTAAACACCTTATTTGCACAAAGATTTTTTCTATACCGAGGAGGTATGGTGTTCAGAAAAGTAAACAAAATAGTTCCCTTGTTCAACTGTAGCAAAGCAGAATGCAAAGATACAATTCATAAATGGTTACTGAAACTTAGTTACTCGGAAACAGAAAAAATCCTAGATGTAGACGTATACGAGTATATCATTATTATACAATAAAACTTGTTACCGTTTATTCATTCACACACACACATGTACGCTTCTGTCATGTTGACAGTCTACAAAATGTTATGAAATGGGGGGCCTGGAGATCTAAAGTACAGGCCTCTGCTTAGTTTAGACTCCAGATCTCCCACAAATTACTAATTCGAAATCGAAAATATTGTCAACTGAATGCTGTAAACATGATGTAATTTGTGGAGATGAAATAAACATTTTTATTATTATTATTTTTTATTAATAATGGTACTACGACGCGGACCATGGTGACTGCAGCCAGTTTGTTTACAAAGGCTGCGGCGGAAACGACAATAGGTACACAATATTTACTTTTTACAAAGTAGAGACTGGACTACGACGGCTAGTAAATTGAGTTTTGACGATTTGGGTTTATATATTGTGAGAAATAAATAACTTCATTTTCTATAAACTTTTCATTCACATGTAACCTGCTGGATCATCATCTTCCGCGCCTTATCCTAACTGAGTTGGAGTCGGCTTTCAGTCTAACTACGATACGACCAAACTTCGATATTTTACGTGCAGCTACTGCCATCAGACCTCCACAACCCAAGTACTAGGCGATTTCGAAGTTCTGTAGTTAGACCATGTTGTCGAACTTTTTAGGGCTTCAAATACCCAGTTACGGGTCAACCAAATTAGGTGCCAAAATACGACTGTTTCTGTGTCTGTACTGTTTCCAAGTTTGTTATAATTTTTTCATTAAAAGCAAATTTGAAGGTTGCAAAGTATGACGTCACAATTTGTTATTTTATACAAATTTCTACAAAAACTTGTTTATATTCGAACAAAAAAACACAGAAATCATGGTCAGTTTCGACATCACCTCGCTGTTCACAAATGTACCAGTGGAAGAGACTTTAAACATAAAGGCAACATTGTTACGAAACACAGATCTACCTACTGCTTACATGAGTTGCATAAAGTTCTGTCTTGAAAGCGGTTATTTCCTATGGAGAGGAGATTACTATTTACAAGTGGATGGAGTGTCTATGGGCTCACCACTGGCCTCTGTGGTGGCAAACATTTTCATATTTAGATTCCTTTACACATTACAATCACACATTACAATCGAGATGCTTTTTTGGTAGTTGTGTGAGTAAAAAAGCATTACTTTATAGGTACTATAAATAAAATTTCGAATGGATATAGAAAAGGGTAAAATTGTATTTGAAGTCCAGTTTATTTCAAAAGTGTAAGTGATTTGTACTTGTACTTTGTTAAAGGTAAATCCCACTAATGTTATAAATGTGAAAGTTTGGATGGATGGATGGATAAATGGATGTTTGTTATTATTATTGTTTTAAGTGCCTAGTGCTACTTCGACCATTTATGGTCTTTTGTTTATTTTAAAAGGTTATTTCCGTCTATTTTGAATGGGGTAAAAACGTCATATACCGATTTTGCCCCATTTCAGATATTGTTAACCTTTTTTATTCATGTCGACTGTGAGCGTAGCGATGGATAAAAATCTATTCCTACAAATTGAAGAGTTGCTACTGCTAAAGGTAAAATGCAAATTCAAGTTATCCAAGTCAAAGAAGCTTAAATTGGCACCAGGTGTTGAAGTCATTGCCTATGACGATGTCCTTATGTTCAAAAGAAGAGTACAAAGTAATAAATTAAATAAAAAAGGGAAAGAAACAATCGACGAAACATAAAGATTTCAAATTAAGCATTCCCTATTCCCAATTAACCAACTGAGATTTGTTGTTTGATAAATCACTTAATTCTGTTAAATGATCTATCAAACGACAAATCTCAGTTGGTTAATTGGGAATAGGTAATGCTTAATTTTCAAATAAATATTTACAATAAAAAATTAGCATTTTTTATTTTATATATTTCCTAAAGTAAAGTCTAACAAACAAAAATTGAAAAACCGCTGGCAGAATTGAGGTTTGAGTGGTTTTTTAAATTTTCAATGCGTACCTAATATAAAGTTCCTGTTAGTGATATCGTTTATTTATAAGTAAAATATCCATTATTATCAGAATTAAATTACTTTAAGATATGGGTTTTGAGAACTGCGTTTAGAATTGAATTGCAACATTTAATGACGTGCTTAAAGTATTTCATTAGTTTATTAAAGTCCAAACTAATAAAGTGCACTAAATACCCATCAAAGTTTACCCCTGCCTTCTTCAGTATGCCGGAATAGTCCCCAAATAAGTTTTTTACGTATAATAATAATATCGTCACGGCCCGTATAGTGAGGAGGTTCCTGTCTTTGGAGCCCTAACCACCGGTGTCTCTTGGTCCCTGTACCCGATATTGGTGGTATATTTTTTATATTTTTAAATATGTATTTTGTTTCATACTTATTTAAAAATGCAATTAATAAGTTTTATGATGAATAAAGAAAATAATAATAATAATGAGTTTCTCACCACAATATAATAGACATTACATTTTAAAATATATACATAAAATCATTACAATAATATTGTGGGAGACTGGTGCTTAAGCTAGGCTCGAGGCCTGTAGTGGGCAAGGCAGCAGCATGGGACCCTTTCCTTTCGACTGACGCAGGTTCTTTCCGGGCATGGCTGCTTCGGGAAGTACCTGCACTCGGTCGCTAGGACGGAACTGAGTCCCGCCTGTCACCACTGCGACTGCAGTGAGGACTCGGCTCAGCACGCGCTGGCGGTTTGCTTCGCCTGGGCGACGCAGCGTCGGGCCCTCACTGCAGTCATCGCAGGGGATCTCTCGCTACCGGCCGTCATACGCTCCATGGCCGGTAGCAGCAGGAATTTTCCCGCGGTCGCGACCTTCTGTGAGGACATCATCTCGCAGAAGGAGGCGGCGGAAAGGGTCCGGGAGGACGATCTCCACTCGGACCTGCCTGGACGTCGCCTAGTTGAGAGGTTTTTACCCGAAGGTGGTGCCCGCGCTTTTGCGGGCAGGCGCTAGGAGGGTTTCGGATGTCTTAATAAAAGCTGTTCCCGGATCCCTCCTATTTAAGGCGCAGTACGGCACACCGTGTGGTTTTAGTCGGTTCGATTCCGACAAACCGCCCCACCGTAAACCCCGGTGGGGTGACGGTCCGAGGGGGTTTCCACACGCACAAAAAAGAAAAAGCTCGAGGCCTGTGTTTCAGGACACCAGGTCTCCACGCCGTGTATATTTACATTTCAATTAACTATAAAAAAATGTCGTCGTGTCATTTAGCTAAACTCTAAACCAGTACGGAAAGCATGCAAGCATGTATTTAAATGACTATAGTGTGTATTTAGTTTTATGAATGTAACTTGTACATGGAGTGTAAATTTTTATTAGTGTACCTTTTTTGTGTAAATGTGTAGGTTAGTTGAAAAGTATTCAAGTAAATTAGTTGAATATAAAATATAGCTAATGAGCGCAAAACTAGTCACGTTCTTTTTCGTAATTTCACAAAATCATCATCAGTATTTATAAGGTGCTTAGGCTTACCCTCCGGCTTCTCTCGTACGTTTACTTTACCGTTGGCGGCCCAACATTGTTCATCTTCACTGCTTTTAATAAATTCTCACGTGAGGTAGTATAGGCGTTTCGTCATAGCAGTGAGTACTTCCGAAAAGAGTTAAGTCGATTATCGTTGTTTTGTTTGTTATAGTACTTAGGCGAACTCAGAAAGTGTTCCTTAATCTTTGGTGTCGCGAATTCCACTATAACTGTACTGGGCAACCCATCTTGCCTTTCAAACGAAAGATGATCTCTATGTTAACTTCAGTTACCGGGTGGTTGATGATATTGCCTAATTTTTCTGACTCAGTGAGTGTTTCACGGGTTTTAGTTGTTGAAGACGACAGGTTTGTTATTTGTAAGGAGGCTTTAATGTGTTTTTTTCCAAGAAATCCACCTTCGATTCTAATACTTTTATTGCTTTTTTATTGCTATTACATTCCTCTTTTAATTTAATTATTTCCAGAAGGGCATCAACGTACTTTTCTGACAAAAATGTAACAGTCTTTTAGATTTCATAGTTTTGCTGTCGTGTTTCAACGTTTTGTTTTCGTATAAAAGAATTTTGAGATCTTATTTCAAAAGCAAAGATCCCATTTTCTCGTTTTTTTTTGGCTCTTAAACACAACCAAGACTTTGTTTTTAATATTGCTAAGCTTATAATTGTCTGTCTTAAACTAATGCATGTATAGATTATGGGTATCCTTTAAAAAACTAGCGATTTCTATAAAATTGCTAATTGACAGTTTTTTTTTATAAAATAATACAAGTAACGTGGGTCATACATTACTAGTATTCTTGTTAACCCCTCCAGCTAAGCTAAGTGCTTGTGTTAGGAGTGGGTTCACGTCGGTAGTGCACAGGGTGGGTTCGAACCCGCAACCAGTTGATCGCAAGTCCGACGCCTTAGCCATTGCGCTACGCTAATTCCCATTCAACAGATATCTCATATCTTTTGATGTCTATCCTGTCATTGTAAAAAATAGTGGCACCCGATATCTTTGTATGAGCGTTATTAATAAATTAACTTTTTGTACACTTTACATTTTTTATAATTTTTTTACGAGATTCAATACAATAACAAAGTTATTCGGAAAAGTGTCCAATACATTTTGAAGCTGTGAAATACCTAAATTTGAATGAAAGCATTCTCACCAACACATATTACGGGTTTGTCTTTAGGTGATAACCTGGAATCCTTACAGTTATTAAGTATTTCGTTGCATTTAGCTTCGTTTCAGTGAAGACTGTATTTCTCGTACCGCGTATTCTTTTCTATAACTTGCAATAACTGAAGCTATACCGACGCATTGTTGAGCTTATCACGTGTTCGTACTTGACCCCCAGTTATCGTTTCTCGTATTCATCATCACAAATAGGAAAAAAAATCCTACAGTTCCTGTATCAAATGTCCAACTTTTTTTTATTAACTGCTAGCTGACCCGCGCAATTTTGTCACATAAGAGAGAATAAATTTTCCCCGTTTTTGTAACATATTTTATTGATGTTCCACTCCTATTGGATAAATGGGCTATCTAACACTAAAATAATTTAACTAAATTTTCGACCACGATCGGTGCAATTCGATCGAAACGTCGGGTTACCAAGAGGTACCTTTTAAATATTATCACGATTAAGACCGGAACATGTAGTATGTATCAAAGATTAAAAACAATTAAATTTTTCAATTGGAACCAGTAGTTCCTGAGATTAGCACGTTCAACCAAAGAAACAAACTCTTCAGCTTTATAATATTAGAATAAATAACTCTCTTAACTCCGTAAAACCGATCGGTTATCTGTCATTTATTTTTAAAACTATAGGATAAAAGCACGACGGTCAAAGTACCAAGGATATATAACCTTCCTATATTTTGTCAATGTTCAACAACAATCATTTGCAGTCAACAAGTTATCAAAACATGACCGCAATTACTAGTGGGACTGTAAAAGTAACGAAAAAGTGTGTACCCTTATTCATTACTTATTACAATTAGTACTCGTTACTATCGTTACGTTACTTTCGATACTAGCTTACACTTACTTATACTTAAACTTTAAGTTTTCAGCAATTTTTGTAACAAAAATCGCACTTCTTACATATTCTCAGTTCTGTGATGCGTACAATCGGCGAACCTTTTCAGTTTACGCATGTAACGCTGATGCCTGAACAGAAATAGTAGTATTTTTTCATGTAATTGGTATATCCATTTTCAGTACGACATGGTATGACATTATCAGTACGACAGACACGAGTAATAAAATGAATTCGTTAGAAACGTTTCGTTACTTGAAGTCAGGTGATGTATCCGTTACTTGATAACGAATACGGTTTCCTACAGCACTACAGCTCTAAATTTAGTAGCAATGTGCCCATTAGACGCATCGGACGTGGCGGCATTTTTGGTGGTTTTCAGTACAACAGTGATATCGAAAGAGTCAATAGCCAGTCCACTAGTGCTACTAACACCCTCGGAGCATCATGTCTCGCTGCCTGCCCCTTACGATAGCGATTCTGCTCGCGTGCGCGCAAGCCTACGAAGGTGAACAACATATTATACATATTAGTCGCTGCTTATCTCATTTACTTATATTGGATTAGGTATTTCTTTGTGAATTTAAACTTTGTATTTCATATACAAGCCACTGAACAACAAACAACAGAAGTACTTATAACAATTAACCTCATTTGTTTTTGAGGAAATAGTTCGTTAAATAATCTTAAGCTTAGTAAACAACATAAACATAGAGCAGAGGTCACCAAACTTTTTTGTCTCGTAAAACACTTGCTATATTATTCAGTTTTGGGTAGACCCTTGTGTAGTTAATATAGAACTTTTTTCAAATTCATCAACTTCAAATGTGTTTTTGACTCCTGGATTCTAACTATAGTGAGGTTTAAAGCGAAAAGAAACAATAAAAAAACGTATCATTTATTAATGAAATTCAGAATAAAATGAACCAAAATAATATTAAGTACTTACTAAGAAAAATATTTGCTTTTGAGGGAGAAGGGTTGTGTTAATTATAATGTTTTCATAATACATTTCCAATATTGGATTCCTTGTTGATCATTATAAAATTTGCTGGATGTCATTTCTTATAGGTACCCACATAGGTCAGGTATGTATTTATGGAATAAGAACATATCTGTGTATTTGCTCCCATTTTAGAGTTGCGCATCATTTTTTGATAAACGCTTTATGGATTTCTTCTGGCGTACGAAAGGGGAAGGCGTGTGCATGATTGATTTAATAATAAATAATCATAATAACTGGAAACATCTCACACACGGCCGTCTGAGCCCAAACAATAAACAGAGCCTGTACTATGGTAACCAAACTGCTGATAAACATACCTATATACCTCTAAATACATACATATTATAGATAAATTACACCCAGTCACAGAACAAATAATCGTGCTCTTCACACAAATATTTGTCCTGGGTGGGAAGCGAACCCACGACCTCTGGCTCAGCAGTCAGGATCACTAACTATTCACAATAATGATTCAGGACTCTCCTTCTCCAATAGTTTAGGAAAAAACTTGTTTATTGTTTATTTACTAAGTTTCAAGGAACCAGAATCGTTCTTGACAGAATAAAAATAAAAATTTGCGATTTTTTCGACACTTTAAATCGATTATTTACAACAATTATTAACCGATTATAATGTTTAGGGCGGCAAATTACCCATCTTCATATTGCCTACAAAACGTATATCTTTTAATTCTAATATTATAAATCGGCTTAAAGCTAAGCTAAAAAAACCCGAACTTTTATGATTTTTATCAGAAAAAGTTAACTAAAAAATGATGCGCACTCTAAAATGGAAGGAAATTCACAAATATGTTCTTATTCCATAAATACATACCCTGAACCATGTGGGGTACCTGTAAGGAATTACATCCACTTTCAGCCCTTACAATGAGCTAATTTTACTGGTCTAATAGGGGTGAAGGGTCGACTTTGATCACGACATAAGGTTTTTGAATATAACCTTCATTCATTATAATGCCGAAGTGATACATAAAAGACTCTAACCTTGGTACTCTAACGAATGGGGATTTTAGATTTTAAGGATTCGCCTGTGAGAATTGCCGGTGATGAGAACGCGGTGATAACTGGTGAGCTAGATAAATCCCTGGTGATACGCTGTTTGGCCTACGGATATCCGATTCCTAAAGTGTTCTGGACACGCAACAACCGTATGGTACCGTTTAACAACGCTGTCTACGAGACCAGAGGAAACTCGCTGCTCATTATAAGCTTGAGTATCGATACACTCGGACAATATACTTGTGTGGCCTATAATGAAATCGGGGGCGCAGCTTCGTGGGAAGTGTTGGTGCGCGCATACAGGCCAGAAAGTCGAAAGCACGATTACTTGGTGGCACGCAATAGCATCACCACCACCAGACGCATTCCACTGTCCACCACCTTGGAGACTACATTTACCTCGACCACTACCACAACTACTGAACGACCTGTATTCTTTACCGGTAAGATAAATAACTGTTACTAACTTAACAATTAGCTAATAGGGAATATGCATGTTGTTTAAATTTACTTGATTAATTTTCCCTTGAATCTTTATTGTCCACATATTATGCCTAAACAATTATTTTCTTATTTAGTTCGTCTTTAATTGCAAAAAATATAAATAAATAATAATTAAAATATGCAAAATAAGGGAGCGAAATTCAACTTTGCAAAACGCTTCACTATTGGTCGAAACAAAACATGGCGTCAAATTCCCCGTCCTGTCATTTATCGGCGCCTATATTCGTAGTGTTACGGAGAAAGATAGGTGTTTCTGTGGTTTTTGCCCTTAGCTAGTGCAATTTAAGCATTCTAGTGATATTAGAAATTATCTAGGACGATGACTGAATGTAGTTTTGTCAAAGAACAATCGGACAATCTACCGAAAATAGATGCATTCACAATGACTACATATTTTGCATCAAATCCAGATTTTACGTCTGCCGAGGTCAAAGGAATGAAATCCGCAAGGTAAATATTATAATACTTGTTATATTATAATCTAAAGGATAGGTAAGATATGTATAGTTAGTTATATTCATGAAGTTTTATTGGACTTTTGTTACCTAGTTTAAGTAGACAAGCAAGTTGCCTTCTGCTTGATATTTAAAACGAACATAAATGGCCTACTGCTGACTAATTCACACTATTCTAGCAATTAAATTGTAATATGCTTACATTAAAGTGATCTTCACAACAATATAAACACGATATTGAAGATACTTCATCTCTTCTCATTAATTTACACCATTGTTTTCGTATTTTACATTATTATTTTGTACAGGAAAAAATACTGTATTGGGTGTACTTCTTTCTTATAGTGTTTTTACACTTAGAGACAAGGCAATACTTATAAAATGTTTTTTAAACTTTATCCATCGTCTATTAATTACAATACATAGTAATTACAACTGAAAATCGGAATAAAATTACTGTAACACTTCAAGTATACTAAGTTTATGAAACAAACACTGAGCGTGATATCCGACGTCATCCAAGGCCCGCGAAATATGGCGGCGTTCAAACAGATCAAATTTTATCGATGTTTTCAATGTTATTTTAAAAATTAATTTGAACATTGCCAAGGTAATTTATATTTTTTATTAGAGTAGAATGATGGAACAAGTCAATAAAAGATAAAAAAAAATACATGCATATTCCTTATTGTTAGTGTTTTTTTTCAATTTTTTCAACTCAACATTGAAACTGTCACGGGCTAATTGAATTACGCAGCCGTATATCATACTAAATAGAAAAAAAGTAAGCTTTTATTTCATATATAAAAAATAAATGTAGGTTATGAACGTATAAATGTGTCAAAATCATATCTGTTTACACCTGGCTGCAAAGAGGTGCGGCCAAATGCGCAACGGCAGCTGTGTTTTTTCAGGGTCTTTATATATATTGCCGTGAAGTGGACGATATTTTATTTTTAAAACAAGTGAATGAATTTTTTTCCGAAAAATCAATTAACAATAATTTAATTAAAAATACTAGAGGTCACATTTTGATAGGTAGCCTGGTAGATATATTTTAGCAAATACTCGATGAGCGCACTAATTCTACAGCCGGATCTTAGACCATATTCGCAATTTGAAAACATATAAAAAATTAAAGACAACGGGGCCTATTTATGTTTATTATATGAGGTAATTTAATACCTCTTATCCCTCACAATTCACTCACCACAACCTCACAAATAATTCTTTTTACTTCGAGAGCTTTGTAATGTGACTCGTGCGGAATAATAAAAGTGAAATCCACGTCTAAATTGATTATAGTGTATTTAATCTGGGTGGTCAGAGCCCCCACCCACACCGGTGCACAGTACAGTGCCATTAACCGGACAACCCCTGTGTACAGCCGTCTCGTAGCGACACTGGCTCCGCCCATCTCGGTTATCGTTTCTGACAGTGCGCTCCTCGAGATAGTCTGCCACTAGCCGGTACTGTGGCACCTTTTGATAGTGGAGTACTTCCCTGATGCAGCTGAATGGCAGACTATTGAAAGCGTTGGCGATGTCCAACGACAAAGCCAACAGCATGCACCTTCCAGCATCTCTTTTCTTTTCTCCTCTTTGGCGCGGCTAATGATCAGCTTCAGAGTTTTCCGCGCCTCTCGGTACTCCTTATGAAGCTGGTCCTCTTTGCCCTCCTCGCGGCGATGACGCCGGCTGCGAGGAGTAGGACCTCGGGCCACGAGTACAGGCTGCGCGGAGGTCCACCAACTCCTGGGACCACCAGTAGACCTCCTTCTTTGGAGGCCGACGACCTCGAACACGGGGCATGGTCGCATCGCAAATCTGCGTAATCGCATCGTGAAAGCGACCTGCCCCCATGTCTACCTCCTGGGTCGGAATCTGTAGAGAAAGCCAAGAGTAAACAATGGCTGCCTCCTCCAGTAGATCCCTGTCTAGTTTTGACACAGATCACCGCGGAAAGCGGGAAGAACGATGCGACCCGTGACCCCTTCTGGGGTTCTGGGGCCGGGACAGCTCAAATCGGATATAGAGGTAATCTGAGAGCGCCTCAACCTCTTCCAGGACACACCCTTACTCGTGCGGCGAGAGCACGGGTAGAAAACGAACGGTCCACTATCGAGCCCCCCTGCTGTCGCACGCACGTGTTGGTGGAGCCTCTGGCACTAGGACGTGCCCAGACGCTAGTCGCCGGATCAAGGTCTCCAGCTTATTCAGGAAGACCTCGAAGTTGCTCAGACTCCGGTTGGGGGAGAAGTAGACACCATATATGGTGATACCCCCCCATTCAGCAGCAACATATCCAGTACCCTTGTCTCTTAGCGACAAGGGCGGGGAATGAGCCGCCGTGGAGCTGACGACTGCCACGGAGCTGTCCTAGTCACCCAGTCAATTTGGACGGGGAGGACCGTAATAGGGCTCCACGGTGACACCTATCGACCACTCCACCATGGTTTGCAGAAAAAGATCCTGCGCATTTACAGAGTGGTTCAGGTTCGTCTGGACAAGGAGGTTGGAGAGTTGGTTTATTCCTGGATTGTCTCTACAACCTCCTCCATAGGCGACGACGATCACGCAGGATTGACATTGGTCGATTGGCTAGCGCCCGAAGTTTGTCGAGAAGTGCGGGGCGGCTTGCAGCCACCCTGCCCCATCTGATGGTTGGCGGGACATTTTCCCGCCGCACACGCTGGACAGTGAGTGCCTGCGTCGGAGAAGGTGTACTTTCACCCTTCTTGTTCCTTTTCCGGGATCGCTTCTTACCTCCCTCGACTTTTTGCCACCTGTCGCTGGAGGTGGCTGACGTGGAGGCGGCAGATGCAGACGGACCAGGCATGTGCTCAGCACCAGAGGGAATACTAGGCGCATTCGTCCCTCTTGATGCCGGAGTGGGAAGTGGCGGGAATTCTGCCGCCGCTTTTACCACGGCCTTAGGTGGTTGACCGGCCCTTCGGTGCGGCTGCAGGCACCGGTGCCGACGTCGCTGCCGCATATGTCACAGTCACGCGGCCACCCGAGACGAGAAGTGTCGTCGGGACTGTTGGGGCATTAGCCTTGGCTGCGGCGAATGGCGGCCGAACAATAGGCGCCGGAGGAAGCCTTGCCTCCAGGCCCGCGAGGCTGCCATCCATCATGCGCTACACTGCGTCAATAACTTGACGCAAGTGGGTCCGGAACGGGGGATGGGGAGGAGGCAGGTTGCCGGGCAACCGGGTTTGGCAATTCGCATGTGCCCGAAATTGGGCGAACTAAGCGCTGAGCACAGAGACCTGCCCCGTTAACAAATCGTTTGCGGCCTGGGGGCGCGCCACGTCTCATATAAAGGTCTCGACGACCCCAGAGATGGCGGAAGAGGAGTCCTTAAGGGCCCTAACAAAGGAACCCTTAAGGTTCGTTACGGGGACAGAACCCCCTGCCACCGGCGCTTGAATTTTTAGCGGGAGATCTGCAATCTTCTCCTCTGCCACGTTCTCGCCCTCCGCTCTAACTCGGACATAGGCCTCCCTCCCAGAGAAGGCGGAGCCCAACGGAGTTGAGACCGGCGTGCGCGACCTCCCTCTATGGCTTCTAGCCACTTTGGGAGGAAGTATCTCCTGGGACGTGTCGATGTCCTGAACTAAGGAGAGTCCGCGTTTACGAGAGTCAGTGTTAGAAACCTCCACTTCCATCGACTCTTGACTGTCTGTCATCCCACCGGAGTTTCCGTCAGATAATAGGACAGACCTGGAACGCAGACGTTCCGAATGTCTTCTTCTCTTCAGGATCGAGTTGACTCCTGGGAGCTCCTTCGAGATAGGTGTCTCTAGTAAAACCCTATCTTCTTTAGACGATCTTCTTCTCCTTCTGCTTCTTACTTTCTTTCTCTGTCTTTTTTTCGTCATTTGTTTGATTCTTAAATTTATTTAGATACTCCATAACTAAACCCACGAGTAGGGGAGAACTAAAGGTCTACCCGGGCAGAGATCCCCAATACCCGGGCAAGCGAAGGTTTATACCCAACCGAGGTGTCCGCAGGTCCCCCGGCTGAACTACCCATCAGCCATGCATCCCCTGATCACGCACCAGAACACGGGATTCTAAGTGATTTTTAGAGAGGTTTTCTTCCTCACGGTCCGGGCGGCTAAGCCAAGACCCTCGTCCCCAAATGGAGTCGCGAAACATGACCACGACTCCTTTCGAGATGACGATATGCCAACGGTGGCAAGGAAACTAAATCTTCCCATGCCTGCTCGGTGGCAGTGTAAGCGCACGCCGAGCCCGCCCTCCTTCTCCACTGAAGACAGCAGAGAGGAAACGCCGACCCGTAGAAGGGTCCCTCCTTCGTGATTTTTTACCGAGGTTTTCATCCTCATAGCTCCGAAGAGCAAAGAGCCAACAGAGAGATGTGCTCTGTTGAGCCAAGCCTCAACCAAGTAGCCGAAGAAAGATGGCCTGCTCTTCATACTAGAATATTATCCGTTGGCGATGACGCCGTCAGCCTTCACAGTATGGCAAAAGAATATCATTAAGAAAAGTACCTATTTTTAGTAAAATTGTGGTACATTTCAGGATTGGAGTATTGGCTCGGGCAATTCCTAAAGCTCTCCATAACTATAACTTGGTTTAAAAATGTTAAAGAGAAACACGTTGTTTTATAATAAACTAGCTGACCCGACAGACGTTGTCCTGTCATTCAATTCAAACTGGAATACTTCACTAATAATAATTATTTCGATTGTTGTATATTTTGATATTGTATGTTTGTAATTTTTTATTATCTCTATAACATAGATAGACATATTGTTTATTGTAATGCTTGTTGATACACAACATCGTCAGTTTTGTTTCCTGGCGCGTAAATAAATAATGTTGATGGTTTTCCGACACGGGAACAGGTGACATACAGTTGGCCATGTGAAAAACGTGGATTTTCAAGATTAATGCCACAAACACTTAACGACTCCCCATGCGATTTATTTATTGACATTGCAAATGCAAGCCGCACTGGAAATTGTAACCGTTTAAAGTCGAATGGCATGTTGTTCGGAATCAGAGGGATGCGTGGAATCAATCTCATCATCATCTCAGTCTTCGCCTTTATACTTCCCTTTTAAAATTGCGGCTTCGATGACGTTGTTAATTAATTTCTTAACCGCAAGCCGGGTGCCATTACAAAGAAGTGATTTGCTGTGAACTGTAATCGATTGCCAAGTTATAATTGAATGCAGCTCGATGCGGATCAAATGCATTATTTCTATTTTCTTATATTGATTCCGTTCAACTTCATTTCGAGCTTTGCGTTGCTCATCAGTTTGACTTGCTCTTAATTATCTTTGATTTGCGGGATTGTGAGTTCTGCAACCTATGTTTTTAGGTCTACTTCTTGGCATTTTAAATATCAAAATTTCAACTGAAAATTATAAATGGACAAACTTAAAACTCCACAATTTTTTCGATTTAATCGACTGAGCAGTGTGCACTAAGAAATGAAAACCATAATTCATTAACAATATGCAAAATCAAAGCAAAATGGTTTAATTTTACCTCGTCAAAGATATCATTCCGACCAGGGAGCTGGGTAAGGGTTATAATTCGTTCTTAATGCCGACCATGGATTTCCATGATGAAGTCCTTGATGCCGACCGATGCAACTAATTAATGCAAAGAGAATATAACGCTACGCTAGAATTATGCGATCTTAGTGTAGTAGAAATAGTGGTTCATTTTTATATATATGGATAATTACTATCTAAATAATTGTGTGATGAGCATGATAATTTGTTCTGTGTCTGAGTGTAATTTATCTATAATAAACAAACACATCAACCGGTCAACTTCAAAATTCTACTATAATTAACCATAGACTACATTACGTTTATCTGTCATTTGCGTTTTGTTATTCCATATCAGTTGCGTTTTGTTATACCACGTTTTATGCCACGTCCCACGGATACGTGATAAAAAGTATCCTATGTCCTTCTCCTGGTTCTAAGGTTTTCCAATTTTCCAATCCAATTCTCAGCCAAATCAGTTCAGCCGTTCTTCAGTTATAAATAGTGTAACTAACACGACTTTTTTTTATATATAGATATATGTCTGCAAAACTTATATTTACGCCATTATATTTTAGAGGATTCCGTGAAATTAATTTAATAAACTATTGTACAATAATACATTTTATCTCTTCCTATTTCTCCATCAACGGTCTTGGGTAGTTATACTATTTCTTAGTGCTTACCCAGTCGTGTTCTTCATCAGATTCTGTTGTAAGTCCTGCGTGTAGGCGGGCCAACTGGACCCTCAAGTGGCCGAAGCGCAAGCCCACCCTACCGCAACAAGTAGACCTCCAATACTCCCTACATAGTACTTATACACATCGGAATGATGATGGCGGCCGATACACAAATATACTACTTAATATTATTTGTTAGAAAATGTAGTTATTTTAACGTTTGTTCAGTTTCAGGAACTTCCTTATCAATGTTTGTCGTCGAACTACAATGTGTAATTGTTAGATAATGTTTCGTTTCGTTACTTCCTTCCTTCCTGCGTCGAGGATCGGGTTGTCTGCTGTAGGCACGCAATCATACCAATAGTATAATGCAGATAGTGAAATATTACAACACATTAACATTTTTATGAAAATATATATTGAAAAATTTCATAAACTGCTGTGAATGATAATTTTTGACTAATTTACAATTTTACATAGGTCAGAATATAATAGAGAATAAATTATTTATGTCATAAGTTTTCTAATAATGTGAATGTTTAGCTAGTTTTGTACGTTAGGGCACGGATACAATAATAGGTACTTTGTAACAGATACATCACTCCCATACAAAAGGGAAAATACCTACGTTATAATAGCCTATAAAATTTAAATAATAGACCTGGCGTTAGCTGCGACCAGAAATATATCTTATTTAAGCTTCTCGAAAGTTGAGAACGCCTTACCCACCGCGCGACCTTCATCTGTGTGTGTTGCCGAACTGCCGGACACTCTAAGGTTGTACAAAGTACACAAATAATTAAATAGATTATTAATTTGGGATATGTTCTGATATACATTGCGAGCACTGTTCAGTGCTCTTACTGGGGAGAAATTCGTTCCGTTATGGACTGACAGTATACTGCTGCAGTATCCTAGGGAAATATATGACGTCATAAATTGTTGCCATTTTTGTTCTGTGAGCACTGGTAAGGTGCTCTCAGTGCTTTGATCACGTGATCAAGTATAACTTTTTTTTTTTAGTTAAAGTATAAACAATTATTTGTCGAAATATGTTCATCACTTTTACCGTACATAACCTCATTTAAATAATTCGGTTATAAAATTATTATGCATTAGGTTACTTGAAAAACAATATTTTCTTTTCATAAAAAGTATACTTACTTTTTAACCGACGAAAAAAAAGGAGGTTCTCAATTCAACCGTATAATTATTTTTTTTATGTCTGTTCAGCCCTAACTCCGTTATTTATGAAACGATTTTGATTATTCTTTTTTATTAAATAGGGTATACTTTAAGGGTGGTCCCATGTCAGGACAGTCAGGATCCCATCATCAGATCCTGACTTCCCTGACTGATAAAATTAAGAGAAACCCTCAAAAATTATAGGAACGAATAGAGTTTCTGTTTACTTTTCATTACTTTATCAGGTATTTGCGTTTAGAAATCATCACCTCATGTAGCTGAGCTGATGATGAAAAAAATCATAAAATAAAAATGTTTTTAACAAAAAATTAAACCGACGAAAAGAACTAAAAAGCAAAAAATAAATAAACCTAAAATCTTCAGTATTGAGCTTATTTATATAAACTATAAAATTTTATATAAACTTATTTTGAGTCGGCGCCAAATAATAAAATGATTAATTACCTACGCCTTGTCCATTTCTACGTAGGTACATATAAAATTTTAATAATTAATCAGTTTGTTGTTTGGCGCCGACTCAAAATAAGTTTATATAAAATTTGATAGTTTATATAGATAAGCTCAATACTGAAGACTTAAGGTTTATTTATATTTTCTTTTTAGTTCTTTTCGTCGGTTTAATTTTTTGTTAAAAAGATTTTTATACTAAGCGATTAATTCAATTGACAATTGTCTTGAATATTAATTTTTTAAATATAACTACATTCAAACAATATTTTTTCTTGTTGAACGGATAACTTGTACATTTATATTATAATTATTTTCACGTCAAAACAGCGCCAAAATACATAGATGAGAGTATACTGGACTGCGTTCCGTTTTAAACAGTAATCAGTATCGCTATCTATAAAGGAACGGCTTCGCAGTTCGCTAACTTGACGTCACACCTTACAGTGCTCGCAGTGTATATCGGAACACACACTTGATAATCAAATTTACGGGTGTTGAGTTTCATGTAATAATAAATAAAATTATTTCCCCGATGAAGTTTATATATTTAGTTTATATAGGTAATTAAAATATCCTTAAACCTTCGATAGTAACATAAAATGTTCATGCTGTAGACATATACATAATAGTATATATACTAATGGCAGTTGCGTAGATGGGAGAAAGATACTCTGATAATTTAATACTTTTGTATAACATACCTATTACGTTGTATTAAATAACAAATAAGTACCTAATCAAATACAAACCTCTATCCGTGCCGCTCTCAATATGTTTTACATTTCAGTAGCTCTTATTATTATTTTCACTATATTTCTTACTATTACATATTGTGTGAGAGAAGCAGCCGTCAGTTCGCCTTGCCTGCGTAGATGTGGACTTGACAACAAATGAATACGCGGGCAGTCCCTACTTAGTAGGTGTACTAAGTTCGTCACCTTTCCTAGATGTTATGGGTTTATTATTTACGGTTTAATAGACTACATTTATCCCGTGTATTATATATGTATATCAATTTGTATTGATTATTTTAACTTCTATATATAAATAACTTCAAATGGATCACTCGATACATCTTTGCAGCTACCGTATAACATTGGTGATGTAGACATCACCTCAAGTTTGACTGGTAGAGAATGCCCTGGGCATTAAGTCCGCCTTTTTACAAATGTGCATGAAGTTTTAAATTAATAAATAAATAAATTTATTACAACATCCACAATGGCATCACTCAAAACCTGATACAATTGTATAATATATATAGATAAGCAATATTTATTTTGTTGTTGAGAAGACAACTATTAGTTATTATTAGCACAACCACGCGGCAATGGCGAGTAAAGAATAAACACCTGAAGTGTTTTTAAAATTATATTGACAAAATAAGTAATAACTAAAATCATTTTTTCAACTTATTCTTAAAGGATTTTACAGATCACTAACATCTAGCAATAACACAATTTAACATAATAAATACACAACAAACAACATAAACAGCAATAACAAAACACGTCCACTGCATAATAAGTTCGATTTGGCATTTTGTTTTTATTTACGGAGAATACCGTACTGCCGAGCGTGTGTGCTCTTAGCTACGCGTCGTCGCCCCCCACCGTGGACGGTATGCTAAGTTGGTAGGTATATAAAACGCGACCTCGAGCGAGTGATGTAGCCATGGTTAGGGTGACTAGTTGAGAGTCATAATAATTTATCTAAGTGATTCTTTACTAATCACTGTGTAGAAAAACTATCTGGTGTTATAAATAAAAAAGAGCCGGATTGACCTGTTACTACTTTCTACTCACTGAAATTTTTTTTTAGGTAAATTGTTCAAGAAACGCACACTCGATGCTCACTTATGTGTGCTACTTTGTAAGAGCATGTGAGATGTCTATATCTTTTTACTTATTAGGTCAAACGTAGAGGTCTTGACTGTATCTAATTCATGTATTTTATCCGCTACTCTGAGAGCATAAATAAAAAAAAACGATAAAAACATCGACAATTGGCAAAACTATTTCGTCACCGTTGTGCGTGGTCGTGGCTGATTAAAAATGTATTTGTTGTCGTCTGCTTGCAGTAGTTTTAGGCTTAAGCGCACTAAGCACTCGGAGCTTAAAATCCAAACGCTCCAAAAGTGACGTAACATAAATCTATGATAAACCTTTTTTTTTATTTTTTATTTTTTTGTGCGTGGGGACACCGTGCCGTCACCCCACCGGGGTTTTCGGTGGGGCGGTGTGTCGAAATCGAACCGACTAAAACCACACGGTGTGCCGTACTGTGCCTTAAGTAGGAGGGATCCGGGAACAGCTTTTATTAAGACATCCGGAACCAAATCTATGTTAAACCTTTTTTTTTTTGTTTTTTTTTTTTGTGCGTGTAGAAACCCCCTCGGGCCGTCACCCCACCGGGGTTTACGATGGGGCGGTGTGTCGGAATCGAACCGACTAAAACCACACGGTGTGCCGTACTGCGCCTTAAATAGGAGGGATCCGGGAACAGCTTTTATTAAGACATCCGGACCCCCCCTGGCGCCTGCCCGCAAAAGCGCGGGCACCACCTTCGGGTGAAAAAACCTCTCAATTAGGCGACGTCCAGGCACACGCGGACGCCGCCTCCTCGCGGGGGGCCACACGTCCACCCGCGGCCACAGGGCGGCATGAGGCGCTGGTAAGCACGCCTCCGCCGCCCGGTTCGCCGGCGGCGAATTAAGTCCGAGTGGAGGTCGTCCTCCCGGACCCTTTCCGCCGCCTCTTTCTGCGAGATGACTTCCTCACAGAAGGTAACCCTCTGAGGGCGCCAGAGGCGTGCCCTATTCTGGGCGGTCAGAGCCTCCGCCCACACCGGTGCACCGTAAAGTGCCATTGACCGGACAACCCCCGTGTACAGCCGTCTCGTAGCGACGCTGGGTCCACCCAAATTGGGCTCTCCCAATGGTGCCCGCCCTTGGGTGACTCTTGAGTCACCCAAGGGCGGACGCAGCGCCGACCAGCTTTGGAGCAAGCTGCAGGAAGTGCTCGTCGAAGCGCCACCTTCCGTCAAGGATCAGGCCCAGATACTTGATGTGGGCCTGAACCGGTACGAGGACCGAGTTGACCTCAATAGAGGCACCAGGGGGTGGACCACGACGGGGCCCATGAAATAATAGGGCCTCCGTCTTATCCAGGGCCACCCGCAAACCCAGCGCCTCTATGCGCCCGACCACCAGAGAGACTCCCCTGGTCGCCAGGCGCGCCGCCTCCTGAAAGTTCGCCCCCCGGGCTGTGACCAACGTGTCATCAGCGTAACAAATTACGCCGAGCCCGGGGGGGAAGTCGCCTCGGAGGGCCCAGTCGTACCCCATGTTCCACAGGAGTGGTCCAAGGACAGACCCCTGCGGAACACCGCACGACATGGGCCGACGACTCAAAACTCCATCTCGGTCCTCGTACATGACGGTACGCTCCTCTAGATAGTCTGCCACTAGCCGCCTCAGGTGCCCTGGCACTCCGTGATAGTGGAGTGCTTCCCTGATGCAGCTGAATGGCAGACTATTGAATGCGTTGGCGATGTCCAACGACACCGCCAACAACACGCCGCCACAGCTCACTACCTCTTCGGTCACGGCCCTCAGGCGCAACACAGCGCCGACCGTCGAACGCCCCGCTCGAAAACCGAATTGGGCGTCCGACAAATCGGGGCCGACCTCGCCAAGGTGCCGGACGATGCGGGCAGAGAGGACCCTCTCAAACAATTTACCCGCCTCGTCCAGCAACACGATGGGCCTGTAGGCCGCGACCGAGTTGGTAGGCCGTCCCGGCTTCCTTAAAAGGACCAGCTTCCCGCTCTTCCAGCAGTCAGGGAATCTATGTTAAACCTAACCTAACCTAACCGTGGATGTAGAAGTGAGACGTAAATGTGGTGGCATAGTTAATTTGCAGGAAATTACTTTTTGTGACGTACTAATGTGATTAAAAATTAGTCGTATGGATATGTGACACCTTCTTTGTAGTTTTTTACACAAAACATAGGTACAACAGATTATGGCGTATTTATTTATTACAAATTAATAAACTGACAATCCTCTAAAACTCATCGTCACACTCTATAATACCAATAGTAAGTATTTTACAATCTTATGATAATATTATAGAAAGTACAACAGAGGAGACAACTAGTGAAGGCACCTCCACTAGTGAAATCTCCACCAGTGAAGGGTCAATCACTGAAGGCTCAATCAGTAAAGACTCCAGAGAAAGATCCACCAGTGAAGGCTCCACCAGTGAAGGCTGCACCAGTGAAAGTTCCACCTGCAAAGGCTCCACCAGCGAAAGCACCAGTGAAGGAATCTCCTCTTCCAGGGAAAGCTCCACACACCCCGAAGGATGTGTTGGCTCTAAATTCGGCTGCTGCTATGATAACGACACTGAAGCTTCAGGGCCCGATATGCAGGGATGTCCATGCACAGCTACTGAATTTGGTTGCTGTCCTGATGGTGTTTCACCAGGTAAGATACTTAACAGGCTTCCCGTTTCTATCAATTTTGTAGCACGTTTCGCTTACGAAAGGGTTTTTGGCAAAATTGTGATGTAGATGTGATAAGACAATATATCGATAATACTTTTTTGATGTTTATCTATAAATCTGTGTTACATGCATTTAAATGCTTGTAACACAAATTTATAGATTGATATTTAAGTATTCTGTATTGGATATAAGCGTTCCAAATACGACCTGGGTCAAACTCCTGTCATTCTTCTTTTCTTCTCTAATTTATTTTTTTTAATTTAGCTATCTCCCACATGCTAGCTAGGAGTTAGCGCAAACCAACTATTTGATATTAATGAGGTTGGTATGCTACAATATCGACTTTGAATTGTAGGATTATACGCCAAATTTGGAGGAGCGGCGACACATTCGCACATGGCAAAAGTGAAACTTCAGAAAAGTAGCTTACGAGAGAATGAGAAATAAAATATATAAACAAAACAAATAATTTGCTAACGTTAATAAATTTCATTTTAGATAATTTATTTAAACGTTATGTGCCAAATTAATACAGATGTGTTAAATAACCAAGAAAACTTAATTAACCAACGAATTTTTATACGCAAATGCACAAAAATTACACCACGTTGACATTGACACATTTTCTGAAGGCTTGGTAGTACTAGCAGGCGCAAATACAAAGATTATAGGAAACACGAATACTTGTATTCTATCTCATTCTCTCGCAGGTTAAATCCTATTTATGAAAATGTTTGTCTCTTTTTACTGTGGCTTTTTGTTTCATCGAATTTCAAATCACAACGGTTCTAAATAAGTTTCTCTTCAAAACAAAGATTCGTCTCGTCCGAAATTATGGATAACTAGGCACTCATTCGATTACTTATGTCTTTTCTTAGCTCATGGTAAAAATAACAAGGGCTGTCAAGCTGCATGCAGGAATTCCAAATATGGATGTTGTTCGGATGACCTAACGCCAGCGCACGGGCCTGACTTCGAGGGCTGTTGCTTACTGACCGCATTCGGCTGCTGTCCTGATAACCGCAAGGCGGCCGAAGGACCAAACCTCGAAGGTAACCTATAGTCAAATGCAATACACCTCTTTGACACCATACACACCTTTGACGTCATACTATTATTATTATACTTTGCTATCATTAAATCGTTTCCTTTTAATGTTTGCGTTTACAATTAATAAATAATAATTAACCTGAATAATAAGGAATAATTTTTTTAAAGTCTTGGATAAAGGATGTTAAATTATTTATTTTAACCATAGGCAACTACCCTGTTCTTAAAAGGGATGTATAGTGACGTTCGCTCTTGAACTGGGATTTATAGTAATCTGTAGTCTCGGAAAAACTTCCACAAAAAGCGCTCCTGGGTCGCCTTTAGTCAATGTCTTTCTGCAACTATGTAATTAGAGACATATCTAATATCTTGTTGTTAATATGATTTACCACACTTCACAGAATTTTGAATAAAATGCCTTACAACTTACAAGACGTGTTTTTGGCATTTACTCAAATAACACATTTCAAATTTATTGGCCAACAGGTTGTAGATGTCAACATGTGCAACATGGCTGCTGCTCTGACAATGTGACAGCCGCTCGAGGACCGAACAACGAGGGATGCGGCTGCCAGTACACGGAGTTCGGCTGTTGCCCAGATAGGTATTAAAATTTTAGACAGAACGGATAATAGACCGCTTTGGATTGAATCTCCAATTAATTAGCTAACTCGCTTGTATTTATTATAAGGAAGTTCGTTGTATGAAGGGGAAAGTCTGTGTGTATAGTTGAATGGTTTAGCTTAGCTATTAAGCTGCGCACATGGGCATACCTAAAACTATTTAGTCAATTACATTGTTTAACAAAAATTGAGTTCATGCCAAGTCAAAATATATGGTAAACCATTTTTCTCTGCAAAATACCTTGTCGACTGTTATACCTTCCGATTATAACATTAGAATCAGCAAATATAACATTAGGTATTACATATGAACCAGGACCATTGAATTAACTGAACTAATATAATTTAACAGAAATCAGAAATAAAAGTTGTGGCGACATCCACATATAAAAAAAAAATACTTCAGCACAATCTAGCGCAGACAAGCCGAACTACACAGTAACTATTAATCCCGCATCACACATTGAAAGTTCAGGCCGATTCGTAGGTAAACATTGTATAGACCTTTCCAATATCAACGGTTCCGCCAAGCATGACGACCTACCCAAGCCGGAGGATCCCTTTATGTTGGAGGAACACAACAGCCGTTTAAGTATAAAAGGAAAAAAATAAAATTAGAATACTTAACGGGCATGACGTAAGCTAGCACGCCAGCCTGCCAAAGCCAAGCCGCCATATTGACTCTCCCCAGCAGCCAAGCCAATGCGCGCCAGCCTCGAATTGGGGATGTGTTAATATAAGCCATAGCCAGCCATTTTTGTTATTCATTTTGATTGTGATTAAGGTGTATAATGGTAATGGTCTATAATAAATGGTCTGCTCGATTTTTATTTGCCCGTTTCAATACATCAAAATAAGATTAATTTAATATAACATTGATCTTGTAAAACATCGACGATCACTTATGTATCAATCAACATGTTGTCCAATTCTGCAGGCATAAAGTAGCGTCTGGACCGGACTTTGAAGGCTGCAGCTGCCTCACATACCAGTTCGGCTGCTGCCCCGATGGGTTCACGATCGCAACATCACCAGATCAGCTGAGCTGTCTTTGCGAATACTCTACGTACAGATGTTGCGGCGACGCAAAGACTCCTGCCACTGGACCTAACGGAGCTGGATGCGATTGTTCCACTAGCAAGTATGGATGTTGTCCTGATGGAAAAACTGAAGCTGCAGGATCTCAATTCCTTGGATGCCCAAATGTACCAGAAAATAAACAAGGTAGGAGCAAGAACAGTTTTTTGTATCATTCATTACTAATCACTGTGTAGAACAACTATCTGGTGTTGTAAGTAAAATAAGAGCCGGATAGACCTATTATTCCTTTCTACTTACTGAATAAAGTTTTTTAGGTTGATTGTCCAAGAAACGCACACTCGATACTCACTTATGTCTGTTACTTTATAAGTGCATAAAGGATGTCTATATGTTTTTACTTATTAGGGTAAAAGTTGAGGTCTGGACTGTATCTAATTCATGTAATTGTTTCCGTTACTATGATAGCAGAAATAAAAAAAAAACAATAAAAAACATCGAAAATTGGCAAAATTATTTGGTCACCATCTTACGTGGTCGTGGCTGATTAAAATTGTATTTGTTGTCCTCTGCTTTCAGTAGTTTCAGGCGTAAGCGCACTATGCTCTCGGAGCCTAAAATCCAAACGCTCCATAAGTGACCTAACAAAAATCTATGATAAAAGTACTGATTTTGTAAATATATAACTAATAACAACTTTCACAGCTGTATGCAGTTTATCTGCTGACACTGGACCATGCACTAACTACACTATCATGTACTTCTATGACCGAAGCTTTGGTGGGTGCTCCCGATTTTGGTACGGAGGCTGTGAGGGTAACGGTAATAAATTTACTATAAAGAAACACTGTGACAACATCTGTGTGCGGCCAGCACCTAAAGGTAAGAAACTTCTCTAAATTTCATCAGTAGCGCCAATATTTGTATTAAAACGAAAGCGTAAAACTATATACTCATACATACATACATTCGTTTGAGGACTTCATATAAAAATTTAAAGGAAAAAAATTACAACAATGCACTTGTGACTTTCAACGCACGTGTGACCGGCAACGCACGTGTGATTATGACCCTTGAGTTGCAGGTGTCCATGGGCGGCGGTAGTCACTTACCATCAGGTGACGCTTGACGCCTATACCATAAAAAGAAGTTTAGACTCTTTTATCAGCTTAACGAAAAGTTGAAATACGGAGTGATTTAAAAAAAATACGTTTTTGTAACTTAAGGCAATTAATTTGAAAACAAAACGCTTAAACTGACTTCAACGCTTGCAAATTTAAATCTAATTTCAAATAAATAAGCTGTACTTCTCCTCTTAACTATTTACAATTTATATATTTATACTAAACGATTGTTTTTTTTTATCCAGACGTTTGCAAACTACCAGATGTGGAGGGTCCGTGTGACGAGGACCTCGTGCGATGGTACTACAACAACACAAGGGAGCAATGTCTACCGTTTAGATACGGAGGATGTCTCGGCAACGCCAACAATTTTGATTCCAGGGAACTGTGTCAAACAAATTGTGAACCTGACAAGACCACGGGTAAGTGATCAATTACCAAATTTACTACCTTTTGCGAACGCTTGAATAGGAATCCGTAGATGTAGGAGTGACAAGTACAGGTGGTGGCATAGTTAATTTGCAGGAAATTACTTTTTGTGACATAATGTGACTAAGAATTAGTCGTATAGATATGTGACACCTTCTTTATAATTTTTTACACAAAACATAGTACAACAGATTATGGTGTATTTATTTATTACATACTAGCTGTGCCCCGCGGTTTTACCCGCGTAACTCAGATGCTATGGGAATATCGGGATAAAAGTAGCCTGTTGTGTTAATCCAGGTCTCCAGCTATCTACATACGAAGTATCATCGCAATCGGTTCAGTAGTTTTTGCGTGAAAGAGTAACAAACATCCAAACCTCCTCACAAACTTTAATTTTTTTTTTCACTAATAAAATTAATAATGGCTTACACATAAAAGATAGATATATACTGTCGCGGATTTTTTTGTAGAACTATTTAGGAGAAACAATCCCACCGTACATTCTATTCGTGTAACACTTACAGTTTTCGCACCGCACGCCAGAATAGCTCGCAGATAACAGATTTTTTTCCGACTTACTTACCACTTGTCATTAAATATTGGCCAATATACACAATATCTTCATAAATTATAGCCTATGTGTTATTCTGATATATAAGCTATATTATTGTAAAGTTTCATTAAAATCCATACAGTACTTTTTGCGTTAAAGAGTAACAAACATCCATACATCCATACTTCCTCACAAACTTTCACATTTATAATATTAGTAGGATAATACATTTAATGAACTGACAATCCTCTAAAACTCATCGTCACACTCTATAATACCAATAGTAAGTATTTTACAATCTTATGATAATATTATAGAAAGTACAACAGAGGAGACAACTAGTGAAGGCACCTCTACTAGTGAAAGCTCCACCAGTGAAGGCTCAACCAGTGAAGTCTCTACCAGTGATGGCTCACCCAGTAAAGGCTCCACCAGTGAAGGCTCCACCAGCAAAGGCTACAACAGCGAAAGCACCAGTGAAGGAATCTCCTCTTCCAGGGAAAGCTCCACACTCCCCGAAGGATGTGTTGGCTCTAAATTCGGCTGCTGCTATGAAAACGGCACTGAAGCGTCAGGGCCCGATATGCACGGATGTCCATGCACAGCTACTGAATTTGGTTGCTGTTCTGATGGTGTTTCACCAGGTAAGATACTTAACAGGCTTCGCTTTTCTATCAATATTGTAGCACATGATGGTTGAGGTTACTGAGCAACTCAATATGTATCGCTTACGAAAGGGTTTTTGGGAAAGTTGTGATGTAGATGTGATAAGACAATATTTCGATAGTACTTTTTTTTTAATGTTGCGACTCAAACGCATGTAACACCAATTTACAGATTGATATTTAAGTATTCGGAGCTCAGACGTTCCAAATACGGCCTGGGTTAAACTCCTCTCATTCTTCTTTTTTTCGCTAATATCTTTTTTTGAGTTAGCTACTTCTCACATGTTAGATAAAAGGTAGCGTAAACCAACTATAAGATATCAACGAGGTCGGTATCAGGGTTGCCAACCGTACGAGTTTCCTACAAATACGAGATTTGTGGTCTGTTGTACGAGGTACGAGGACACGATCAAGCTCGAACAATTATGTATCATATAAGAAATTTTATAGCATTATTTTTGACGTGATAACGTCTTATAAATCGATGAACGCCGGCTGCACGCCGGCTGCAAAAAAGTATGACTCATTGTCACGTTCCGCCTGAGCCGAGCATGCACGCGAGAGCGCGGAACAAGCGATAGAGAGGCACGCTCGGCCTAAGCGTTCGGCTCGTGACGCATCTATCTGTCTTCCACTGTTTTCTTATGACGTTATCACGTAAAGTTATCGTCCGATAACCGACTTTACAGACAACCAATTTTTTTTTTATTGTGTAAAAACCCATTGACACTATAAAATGTTATCCACATTTTATAGTGTCAATGGGTTTTTACACTCTAGCTACATTGGGTCTGCTAAATGAAAAGAAGACATATTGGGCATGTTCTTGGATTTTTTTCATTTTAATATTAGCGCAGGCATATAATATACTTCTAATTTGCGTGGAAATGATACATGAGCGACAGATTGTTACTCAGCAATTCCAAACCTGTTAGATGTAATGAGAAAATTTGACAGATTGTATTAGTCTGATGTACCGGCCACCGTAAATTCTTATTAAACCTCAATCAATAGTTAAATATGATGAGCGTGAACTTAGCAGAAATATTAAAATAAAAAAATTAAGAACTCTTTAAAAAATTAAGAACTCTTTAAAAAATAGAAAAAACAACAAAATGCAAATACAATTTTTTTATTTATAAAATCTTAACTTTTTTGTTTTAAAATATCAGCCTTTAATTTGTTTAATAAAAAAAATTTAATTAACAAATGTCTGCCAAAATTTACATTCATTTAATATGTCATAATTTTGGTTTTATAACATTTTAAATGCTTGATAAAAAGTACGAGATTTTTAAGTCAAAGTACGAGATTTTTAGTTGCTTATGTACGAGAAAAAAAAAGTTCTAAGGTTGGCAACTGTGATGTATTATACTTATGTATCTAGCGATCTGCATCGATGTGTCCGAGCGGTCGCAATACGATGAGTAATAAACGAGTATTTGAGTGAAGCACACTTTGTTTACTTTCCGATCTCCGATAGTACAGTGGCGACGAGGATTATACCTACCGACGCGTGACGTGACAATTCAATATTTTTTTCGAAAATGAGTACTCTAATTGGAACTCTAGGATGTTTCGACTACAAAACAATGGAATGGAATATTTTTTACGGGAGATTGGTAATGTTTTTGAAACTCAACGACATCAAGGAAGATAAACATTGTGCGTCGCTGCTAACAAATTTATCTGAAGATTCGTATAGATTGCTTGGTAACTTGCTTCATCCCAAAACAATCGAGCAGGCAACATTCAAGGAGCTGGTGAGTGTACTCAACGCACAATTCACTCCAAAAAGATCTACTTTTGCTGATCGCGATAATTTTTACGAGGCAAAGAAGGTAGATGGTGAAAGTGTGGAGGAATGGGCGGCACGCTGGAGAGGCCTAGCTGTACATTGTGAATTTGGTACGGAACTGAACACCTTGCTGCGTGATCGTTTCGTTCTAGGGTTTAAATCGGGACCAGAGCGGAACAGGCTCAGAGAACAAGACCTCAGGGAATTGACGTTCGAAAAAGCTTTAGAAATTGCTCAGTAGGTAGCTTGTGTAAAGCAGGTTATGGCCAATGAACTAGCCACGGTCAAAGTTGAGCCACTGTTCAAAACGGATGTGGCGCTGAGAAGCGGTATTGGCATTGCCAGCGGGGTTCGGCGTGTGCGCGACTTCTCCGCGGCCCGGTGTACAGTGTGCGGACTCAAGAACCATACAGCGGAAAGGTGTCGGTTTAAAAACAAAGGACACCTCAAAAAAGTGTGCGAATTGAAGGTAAACAATATTGGCGTGGAGTCAACTGAGGAGACGATAGCGGAAAAGGCGCATGGCAGTCACAATTGCGAAGAATGTCAACTATTTAATTTAAGGTGCGTCAATAACGAACCAATATTGTTAGCTGTTTGTGTTGATGGTATTTTCTTTAAAATGGAGCTTGATTCAGGCTCGAGTACCAGCGTTATGTCAGAAAGTTATTATTCAAAGTTTTTTACCAAATTACCACTATTATGTTACATTTACACTATTATGTGGGTAGTTGGCAAGTGTAGTACAAAATTTTTAGCTCCAATTTTAAATTTTAATATTTAAATAATTACTTCACTATTTTACATATTAATGCTCTGTAATATAATTGTGAAACAATTACCTGCCAGTCTAGTGTTATTTCTCTGATTAGACTCTATAACACAACAATAACAGCATATTATGGAGGCACAGTTGTTTAAAATGTCACTTGAAGAGATGAACTCCTTATTTCATGCCAGAATGTCTTCATTTGAAGAACATCTACAGTTGGCTTCAGGCTCTTCAGCCACCACTTCAAGTTTAACTGCTGACTTTGTAGCTTTCAAGAAATTTGTCACAGAAGCAATGAGCACACTGCAGCGTCAAATTGAAGTCATTGCAGGCCAAGTGGACTCACTAGAGATGCGCAGCCGAAGGAAAATGCTTCTTATTCATGGCATACCCGAGGACACCAAGGATGTGACTGCTGAAATGATGACAGAACTTGTGAGGAGCAAACTCAACATCACTAATTTCACAAGTTTGAAGATAAGGCGGTGTCACCGGATGGGTCGATCCACAGGCGGTAAGACTTCTAGGCCCATTATTATTAAATTTGTTAATGCTGCTGAGAGAGATGAGATATGGTCTGCCAAGACTAAGCTCAAGGGCTCTGGTATTACTATATCTAAGTTCTTGACAAAGCAGCGCCACACTACATTCATGGCGGCTAGAGAGAAGTTTGGTGTGGCACGGTGCTGGACTAGAGAAGGCTTCATTTATGTCCTCGGACCTAACGACGAAAGGCATCGCATTAGCACGATGAATGAGCTCAACAAAATCCCACTGTCGAACACCGCTAAACATTCAACCAGCGCCAAAGCAAGTAAGCCTAAACGCACTCTCAAGAAATGACACTATTACGTCCGCTCACTGCGCTCTACTACATGTAATATACTTTCAGCCATAGTCGTATATCTTCTAAAATGTTCCTTCATCAACTTTGCAGGACTTTGCTACCTTACCCTCACTACTTTTATTTAGTATAAACAACAACTTATTACTGTCACACTTTAGTTTTCACTCGTTACGTATCTGTCAAGACATTGTCAATGTGACACTATATTTTTCTCCTGCAATGGGTATTAGGTAATTAATCGACAACTGTTTGTTTTGTCCTGAAATAGTATTGTATAATATTGAGTTTTGTTTTTTGTCTTTTTGTAGTTATAGTAATTTTATTATATTTGTAATCACATCATTGACACAACTGGCAGATGAAAATAGAGAGGATTTTTATTAAGGTTTTATTATTCTTTTTATATATATTATTGATTTTATTATTGTAGTACGGCATACACTTATATATTTAGTTTTTATATTAAATCTTCATATATATTTAATGTTAGTCCCCGATTGCAATAGCTATACAGAGAGTTTTTACTCTGCTAGCTCCGATGATAGCAGCTTTATTAGTATTTCTTCGCTGTCTGAGAACCCCGAAGAGCAGTTTTCTGATGTTTCTGGAAATTTCAATGTTGTACATATCAATGCCCATAGTATTCTGGCTCATTTTCCGGATATGCTGGTGAATTTTGATCGTAAGAACCTACATGCGATCCTAATATCAGAGTCGTGGTTAAAACCATGCCTTCCTTCCGCCACATACTCCCTTCCTGGATTTCAGTTTATCAGAAACGATCGCACGGTTGGCGGTGGTGGCGGTGTTGCCATATATCTTCGCTCAAATACTCCTTTTAAAATAATTGATATGTCAGCGCAGCCACCGCCTGCCAACGCCGGTGAGCATCTCTTTCTGGAAGTTGAGCTTCGCCACACAAATATCCTACTCGGTGTTTATTACTGCCCCTCCCTTCATATTAATTTCTTTTCCTCGTTCGAATGTCTCCTTAAAAAACTAAGCCCATCTTATTCTCACACTATTGTTATGGGTGATTTTAACACCTGCCTTCTGAAGTATGATTCTCGTTCTGCCGCATTTCACGCCCTTTCAGACTCCTGCAACCTATCTATTCTTTATCTTAGCTCCACACATCACTTTCCCAACTCAGCTCCCTCGCTTTTGGACCTTATATTGGTTTCTTCCAGAGAGCGTGTCGCTAAGCATGGTCAGTGCTCTGCTGATGCGTTTTCTCATCACGATCTGGTCTATCTCTCTTATAAAATTCGCCCTCCTAAGGCCAAGCCCAAAACGCAATTTTGGTGGCATAAACGTTGATGATCTGCGAAGAGACGCAAAGAATATTGATTGGTCGCCACTTTACACCTCTCACTCAATCGATGAGCAAGTGCATTTTCTTACAGTCAAACTCATTGAGCTGTATGATAAGCATGCACCTAAGCGACCTGTGAAATTGAAACATGCTCCATCTCCGTGGCTTACAAAGGATATCCGGAAATTACTAGCTAAGAAAGCTACAGCCAAGCTTAAATTGAAAAGGAATCAGAACTCCGAGAACGGGTTGGCAAATCCAAACATGATGTAATTTCCAAAGATTTAAACATTGATTTACTTAATCAACATTCCTCAGCCGTGTCCAACTTTGATAGGACTATAAAGGCAAATACTTTAAATTATCTTTCATCCTTGCCAACTCCTAATTTTCCACAATTTGTATTTAATCAGTTATCGGCTTGTGATGTTAAGAAGAGTATACTATCGATTACTTCTAATGCTGTCGGAAGTGATTTTATCAGCCGTAAAATGATCATCCCTTATCTTGTCGAAATCCTACCTACTATCACTTTTATAATAAACTACTCCCTCTCTAGCGGCACCTTTCCATCAACATGGAAAGAAGCCCAAATAATTCCTTTACCCAAAAAATCCAATCCTTCGTCCTTTTCTGACTATAGACCGATATCAATCCTACCGTTCCTATCCAAAGTTGTGGAGCGTCTTGTTCATACCCAGCTTCATTCTTTCCTGTGCAAACATGACCTCCTCAATCCATATCAATCTGGCTTTCGACCTGGCCATAGTACAGTAACAGCCTTAGTTAACATTACCGATGAAATCAGATTTCACATGGAAAGTGGCAGTCTCACTGTGCTCGCGCTTTTCGATTTTTCCAATGCGTTCAACACAGTAGATTACGATGTTCTGCTCAGTATACTTACCTCACTTAACATATCTCCAACGGTGATTGATTGGCTTCGTAATTACCTGTGTGGCCACCAACAACGTATTTGCATTGACAACACTCTATCTACTTGGTGTAATACATTTGCTGGTGTGCCCCAGGGTGGCGTTTTGTCTCCTTTACTTTTCGCAATTTTTATCAATTCTATCTCAAACCAATTACTTTCTTCCTACCACCTCTATGCTGATGATCTGCAGATATATACTCATACACCACTGATAAATTTACCTAAAGCTGTTGACATCATCAACAAAGATTTGGACTAGATTAGTTACTGGAGTAGGTCACACGGTCTTCAGGTAAACCCATCGAAGACCCAAATTATTATTGTCGGTAGTTCTAGAAAAATCGCACAGATTGAGTGGTCACTACTTCCACCAGTTCTATTCGAAGGCACCGTGATACCTTTTAGTAAAGTAGTAAAAAACCTGGGTATACAGATAGACACGGACTTATCTTGGGCCCCACAGATGCAGGAAATAAGTCGCAGAATGTTTGCCTCTGCAGGATCCTTAAAACGTTTACGGAACTTTCTTCCAACCGCTACCAAAATTGCCCTTGCTAACTCCCTTCTACTTCCAATCCTCGATTATGCAGATGCCAGCTATCCTGATCTCACCGAGAACCAACTAGACAAATTTGAGCGACTTCAAAATTTTTGCATAAGATTCATATTTGGTTTGCGTAAATACGATCATATCTCTGAATTTCGGAAACAACTCAAGTGGTTACCTATACGCCTTCGCCGGAATACTCACATTCTTTCGCTTCTATACAATATACTGTTCAACCCTTCGGTACCTTCCTATCTCAAGGAACGATTCGAGTTCCTACATTGTACACATCCGCGATGTCTAAGGTCATCAGAAATTGCAACTAAAAATGCCTGCACACTCCACGGCATTTTATGATAAATCCTTTACAGTCACTGCAATCCGTTTATGGAATGCATTACCTGTAAAGATTAGACGAGCTCAAACCTTAACCTCTTTTAAGGCTCTTGTAAAGGAATACTATCTAACACTATAAGTGGTGTACAACTCTCTCACGTTGTGCAATAGACTTCATAATAAGTAACTAGACTAAAATGTCTTACTAATTATTATAGTTATATCACTATATATGTGTATGTGTGTATATATATATATTAATGTGTTTAAATGTACGTATGTGTAGAAGATACTTCACATATTCCTTTTCACCTAATTTCCTTTATTATTATTTCATTGTTACAGTTCTAAATATTTTTGGTACGCCACCAGCTACCGATTATCTTCCTCTGTTGTTTCCATACAAAGGTTGTCTGGAAGACATCGCTTTTAGCGATAAGACCGCCCATTGTACTTGCCGCTTAGTATGTTGCTTCTAAACTGTGTTAATTTTTGTCTAACTGTGGTGTACAATAAAGAATGTTCTATCTTCTAGCTATCTATCTACCGTTACAATTGAAGTGATTAGGTTACTATCCCCAACCACTTACTAATTGGTACTTGTGAACTGGAGCGGAGAGTACTTGCAGGTCGAGTAGGTAGCAATAAGAAAGCTCGAGCAACAAAACAATGTAGTTGTTTATTTGGTACCTTAACGATGACAAAAGCGAAGTGAAGTAACAAATGCGGCGATGCGCTATTTATACATAAAAATAATTAACAATAGTAAACATGAGTCATTAAAATAAAAGTTCGGTCCTGACCATTTTTGAACGTGTGTGGTGACGATGAACAATAGATGTGCAGCGTCCATCTTGCGCGCGCGCCGCTAGAACAATAGTGCGTAGACGGCCATATTGCAGTAGGCGGGGCTTGATGCACTAATCCCTTACACGTATAAGCAATCACGCCATATGTGACGTAGCATCGTATGAACGGATGCATCGTTGTATCGTCTACTGTTACTCGCCTACTCGCTACACAATCATGCAATTTGAGGATGTGTTTTTATAATGGTCACAAGGTATCGCCTACGGGTTATGTTTCGCTACCTATTATATTTAATAATCATAAAGAAAATATAACGTTTTATGTGATTAAAAATTGCGGTGGTTGTCCACTCCTTGGGCGCGACTTTATGACCAAATTTAGTATTACTTTGTATCAAATAAATTCGAGATTTCAAATCCGAATAACGAAGAGATACAACAATTATTGAATAAATATTCTGAATTATTTAGAGACAACCTTGGGTGTTATGAAGGTCTCGAGGTTAATATTCAGTTAAAAGAAAATGTTCAGCCCAGGTTTTGCAAAGCTCGACCTCTCCCTTTTGCTATAAAGGAACAGGTAGAAAAAGAATTAAAGAAACTCGTAGAACAAGGCATTATTGTGCCTGTTACTCACTCTGAATACGCCACACCTATCGTGCCTGTACAAAAACCAAACGGCCAGTTTAGAATATGTGCTGATTATTCCGTTACATTGAATAAAGACATTTATGTTGACAAGTACCCATTACCTCGTATTGAAGATGTTTTTGCGAAACTGAGTGGAGGTCAACAATTTACGAAGTTAGATTGTAGTCACGCTTATAATCAGATTTTATTATCTAAAGATTCACAGAAATTAACCACAATAAATACATCTAAGGGCTTGTTTATGTATACACGACTGATATTTGGCCTGGCCAGCGCGCCAGCAATTTTTCAACGGGTTATTGAGAACTTATTAGTAGGCATAGATGGGGTAGCTGTGTTCCTAGATGACGTCTGCATTACAGGGCCTAACCAAGCTATCCATTTACAACGTTTAGAACAGGTATTTGAGCGCCTTAAAACAGCTGGTTTACGGTAAAAAAAAAACAAATGTGCATTCTTACAAAACAGTGTTAACTATTTGGGTCACAGGATAAACAAAACAGGGTAACATAAGTGCCCGAGTAAAGTAGAGGCTATTAGTAAGGCTCCCGTGCCTACCAATATCACAGAACTTAAGCGTTTTTAGGGTTAATTAATTATTACCGAAATTTCGTCCCTAACGCGTCGTCAATATTGTCCCCTCTCCACGAATTATTGCGTGGTGGCGCGCGGTGGAAGTGGGGAGACCGACACCAGGCGGCTTTCGAGCGAATCAAAGAGGATCTGGTATCGGAGCGTGTACTCGCCCACTTTGATCCCAGTGCGCGACTCATCTTAACGGTGGACGCGAGTCCCGACGGCCTAGGTGCCGTATTATCACAGGTAGGTACAGATGGCTTGGAGCGCCCGTTAGCTTTTGGGTCAAGGTCGCTCACTTGCAGTGAACGCAACTATAGTCAGCTGCACAAGGAAGCTGTAGCAATATTTTTTTGGTGTAAAACGCTTTCACCAGTATTTATATGGTCGACAGCAACCTTTCATTTTGAAAACAGATCACAGGCCATTATTAGCCATTTGTGGCAATAAAAATGGCATATCAGTGACTACAGCCTCTCGATTAATAAGGTATGCAATTTTCTTATCAGCTTATAATTATATTATTCAATATATGCCAGGTAAGCAAAACCAAGTTGCAGATTATTTTTCCCGCGCGCCCTTGGTATCTAAATGTTGTGCAAAATAAAAAAGTAGGTCACTCTCAAACGCAGGACACCGCGGAGTCATGCCACGTATTTAATGTAAACAGTTTACAATTAAAAAGTCTACCGATCACTTACAGGAACATCTGTGAGGCGACTGCTAATGACGAAACGTTATCTACGGTTATAAAATATATTAATAAAGGTTGGCCACGTAAGATAAAATGTAAAAATATTTTACCATTCTACCAGTGTAGATATGATCTCGATGTCGAAAGTGGCTGTATTTTGAGAGGGCATCGCGTAATTATACCTTTATTTTTTAGACGAACTTTAGGAATGGTTTACTTTACTTAAGGAATGGTTAAAACTAAGAATGCAGCACGGTCTCGTATGTGGTGGCCTGGTATTGATAGGGAGATCGAACAGCTGATAACCGGTTGTGATGTGTGACATTGCAATGCGGTCGCCCCCGCCCCGCGCGGTTCCCGCACCCTGGCCGCGGCCTGCGGTGCCTTGGGAACGCATACACATAGACTACTTGAGTGTGGGACAAAGGTCATATTTAGTAGTGATTGACGCGTATGGTAAGTGGCTCGAGTGTTTAGACATGGGGGGAGGAGTTACAACTAAACATTTAATAAAAAATGTAAAATGGTTATTTGCAAGGTTTGGTTTACCAAGAACCTTAATTTCGGATAAAGATCCGAAAATAGCATCTCAAGAATTTTTAGAGTTTTGCAAAACTAATGGAATCGAGCACATTACATCACCTATATATCACCCAAGTAGCAACAGCCAAGCTGAAAATTCCTTCAAAACTTGTAAGAAAATGCTAGAATCTATTATGCAAACCCATACTTGTATAAATATGATTAATGAAAAATTGCAGGAATATTTATTCGAATATCGCAACACAGCACAATGTTCTACTAATATGTCACCGGCAAAACTAATGTACGGCCGAGAATTAAAAGGGAAGTTAGACCAAATATTACCACCTAAAAAAAATTGTAAATTAGATTCAACTTCATCTCCTAACGAAAAAGCGACTAGAACGTTTGTAACGGGACAATTAGTTTGGGTAAAGTGTTACGAAAATAGGAAGCCAATTTGGTGCAAAGGCGTAATTGTAAAGAAATTAGGAACCAGATTGTATCAGGTGCAATTAATAGATCAAAACATTATTTGTAAAAGACATATTGATCAACTATTACGATGTGCGGAGAGTAACCTGTCAGATCAGGCAGTTACTACTCATGACATAATTTTACCATATACCAGTGGGACACCTAAAATAACAGAATCTGTAATACGACTCGTCCCTGCCGAATTTAAATAATTCAGCACCGAATAATACCGATCAAATTAGTCAAACTGAAATGGTTCAAGATGAATGTGATGATTGGCAAGAGGCTTCGGAAGTGGGGGGCGAGGGGGTGGTGATTTAGAAAAATGTTGAGGATCGACCAGGCAAGCTACCTTTCATCACAGCAACCCTCGTCGGTATGCTACAATATCGACTTTGAATTGTGTAATTATAAACCAGATTCGGAGGAGCGGTGACACATTCACACACGGCAAAAGTGAAACTTCAGAAAAGTAGCTTACGAGAGAGTAAGAAATAAAATATTAAAACAAAACAAATAATTTACTACCGTTACCGTTACCGTACCTAATGTTAATAAATTTCATTTTAGATAATTTATATAAAAGTTATTGGCCAAATTAACACAGATGTGTTAAATAATTAACATAAATTAATTAACCAACGAATTTTAATACGCAAATGCACAAAAATGACAACCCGTTGACATTGACACATTTTCTGAAGACTTGGTAGTACGCAGGCGCAAATACAAAGATTATAGGAAACACTAATACTCGTATTCTCTATCTCATTCTCTCGCAGGTTAAATCCTATTTATGAATATTTTTGTCTCTTTTCAGAGATTATAGGAAACACTGTAAACTTGTATTATATTTCATTTTCTCGCAGGCTAAATCCTATTTATGAATATGTTTGTCTCTTTTTACTGTTTTTTCGATTCATCAAATTTCACATCACGATTCTAAAGAAGTTTCACTTCAAAAAAAAGATTGTTCCGAAATTATTAATAACTAGACACTCATTCGATTACTTATGTATATTCTTAGCTCAAGGTAAAAATAACAAGGGCTGTCAAGCTGCATGCAGGAATTCCAAATACGGATGCTGTTCGGATGACCAATCGCCAGCGCATGGGCCTGACTTCGAGGGCTGTTGCTTACTGACCACATTCGGCTGCTGTCCTGATAACCACAAGGCGGCCGAAGGACCACACCTCGAAGGTAACCTATAGTCAAATGCAATACACCCCTATGACACCACACACACGTTTTACGTCATACTATTATTATTATACTTTGCTATCATTAAATTGTTTCCTTTTAATGTTTGCGTTTACAATTAAAAAATAGTAATTAACCTAAACAATAAGGTATAGATTTTTTTAAGTCTTATAGATGACTTAATTTCATGAGGATATTAAACTATTTATTTTAACCATAAGCAACTACTCTGTTATTAAAAGGGACGTATTAGGACGTTCGCTCTTGGACTGAGATTTTTTGGTGGTCTTTAGTCTCCGAAAAACTTTCACAAAGAGCGCTCCTGTCTCGCCTTTAGTCAATGTCTTCCTGCAAGTATGTAAATAGAGACATTATATCTTGTTATTATTATGATGTACCACACGTCACAGAATTTTTAATAAAAAAAAATATTTTTAAACTGAAAATTCTAATAAAATATTTTTAGTCATTTCCCGATTGAAAATGGTATCAAATTATAGATAACCCACTATCTTGAAGAAAAAAAAAAAAAGCTGACTATAGAGTGGTGGATCGTCAACGATCGCCGTCGTCGACGTCGAACGTCAGCTGGTCACATGAATATGATCACATTATAAATATGATCTTGTAAGTTACAAAAAAATCAGCTGGCAGTATGGCGAGTCAAAACTCGTCAACTGGTACGTCTAAATAGGCGATAGATACTCCTGTCTGGCTCCTGAGTTACACTTTTCAGGGTATCAGCTGGATAACAGGTACAGTACAGGTACAGTAACAGCTGCAATCTTCCCACCGGGATACAGCCAGCTGACATTTTTATTTAGTCGCAATAGCATATAAACTGTCATATTATAAATTTTCAATTGAGAAGAAATCACTTAACGTATAAGTAGATATTTCTTTCACATTCATGTGACCAGCTGACGTATAATCCACCACTCTATAGTCAGCTGACTTTTCTGTTTCTTTAAGATATTGGATTAGCTAGAATTTGATACAATTCTCAATCGGGAGAAAATGACTAAAAATAATATTTTTTTCTACGTGCGCTACTGCACCTCAACCCCCGACGGAGCCGCAGCTGACGTTCACGAGGCTTCATGAAACAATTTTCTAAAGCATTTTACGAAGTATCGCCCGAGACGAAATGACTGACGAAATTTGTACCTGGCTCGTGAACTAATGACACTTCGTAAACTAACTTTTAACAAGCGCGCGCGCTCACACGTCACATACGCACAATCACTTATATGCTCACACACACATACACACACACGCACACGCACTTGCACTCACACACACACACACACACACACTTTTTTTGAGGGAGGGGGCGGGTTGAGGGGAGGAGATGTACTACCCCCCTTAAAAGGAAAAATTGTGGAGACCCCTTTTTTGCCCCCCCCCCCCCCCCCCTTTGAGATTGCTTATCTCCTGCTGAAAATCAGGGAGCCGGTGGAAGGGGGTTCTGTTCCCCAAACACCGGAGAGAGCGGACGCGGCGGTGGCCATAATTCACAAAGTAGCCACTAAGTCCACGAACCTTAAAGGCTCTTTTGTAAAGGCCCTTAAGGACTTCTTCTCCGCTGTTTCTGGGGTCGTTAAGACCCTAATTGGTGACGTGGCGCACCTCCAGGCGGCAAACGATCGGTTGGCGGGGTAGGTGGCTGAGCTCAGCGCTCAGTTCGCCCAATTTCAGGCTCAGGCGGTCTCCCCTGAGCAACCGGGCCAGGTAGAGCGGTAGCCTGCTCCCTCCACCCCCTCTCCCTCTGAAGTTCCAGACTCCCACTACTGCTCCTCGTCTATGCCTACCCGTCCATGATCCTCCACACTGCGTCAATAACTTGACGCAGTGTGGAGGATCATGGACGGGTGCCTCGCGGGCCTAGAGGCAAGGCTGCCTCCGGCCCACAATCATCCGACCGCCACTCGCCGGTGATAAGCCCAAGGCCGCATCGAGCCCGACGCCACTTCCAGTCTCGGGTGGCCGCGTCGCGGTCTCCTATGCGGCGGCAACATCAGCGCCAGTCCCTACATCTGCGCCGAAGGCCGGACGACCGGCTAGGGCCGCAGCAAAAGTGGCGGCATCGAAAGCCGGGCAACCCGCTAAGGCCTCGGCTACAGCAGTGGCGGGGATTTCTTAGCTCCCCACTCCGACACCTAAAGGGACGACAGTTCTTTCTGGTGCTAAAACTATGTCTGGCCCCTCCGCATCTGGCCCCTCGACGTCTGCCCCCTCTAACGACGGGTGGCAGAAAGTCGAGGGAAGCAAGAAAAAGTCCCGAAAGCGAAACAAGAAGGCTGCCAATAAAGCAGCCTATACACCGCAGTCGCAATCCACCATGTGGTTTTAGTCGGTTCGATTCCGACACACCACCCCACCGAAAACCCCGGTGAGGTGACGGCCCGAGGGGGTTTCCACACGCACAAAAAAAAAAGAAAGGTGTGGGTTCACGTCGGTAGTGCACTGGATGGGGTTCGAACCCGCAACCACTTGATTGCAAGTCCGACGCAATTGGACACTTTTTGGTTTGCCTGGAGATCTGTCATATAGGTTTCGAGCCTAGAATAGACCCCAGCTCTCACTAAGGAACTTTATGGTATTTATTTGATTAAATGTAATTCCATGCACTGTAAGCCACTGGACCTTGTGAGAGGAATAAATAAAATTAAAAAACCAAAAAAGCTTATAAGACGTGTTTTTGGCATTTACTCATATAAAAATAACACATTTCAAATTTATTGGTTAGGTTAGGTAGGTTGTAGATGTCAACATGCGCAACATGGCTGCTGCCTTGACAATGTGACCACCGCTCGAGGACCGAACAACGAGGGATGCGGCTGCCAGTACACCGAGTTTGGCTGTTGCCCAGATAGGTATTAAAATTTTAGACAGAACAGATATTAGACCGCTTTGAATTGAATCTCCAATTAATTCACCAACTTTCTTGTATTTATTATAAGGAAATTTGTTGTATGGAAGAGTACGTCTAGTGTATAGTTAAATGGTTTAGCTTAGTTATTAAGCTACCACTATTTAGTCAATTTCATTGTTTAACAAAAATCGAGTTTTTGCCATGTCAAAATATATAGTAAACCAGTTTTCTCTGCAAAATACCTTGGGGACCGTTATACCACAGTATAATGTATATACAGTATTGTATCTTCATACAAATGGCCCGAGAGCCAGCAACAGATTTTCGTGACCAATTTCCTCTCGGGTGAAAACTCGTAAAATGCTTCAGAGAGTTGTATCATGAAGCCTCTTGAACGTCAGTTGTGGTTCTGTCGGGGGGGGGGGTGAGTATTTTTAATTAATATAAGTGATTTTTTTTTATTAAATCTACTAATCAAAAAACACATGTATTTTTATTGAACACTAATCATTTCATTCACAACGAATTTTTAATTTTTTTTATTAAAAAATAAATTATAATATTTACAATCACAAAACTAGAAAGAAACTCAAGTAGGTAGGTGAAATTATTTGCAGCCCTATTGCGTGCTTACGTACCGTCCTGCTGTAGATAATTATTTCAAGGACGGCCGAGTCACAACGCTGTATATACATTATACTGTGGTTATACCTTCCGATTATAACATTAGAATCAACAAATATAACGTTAGGTATTACAGTTTAGAAAAAATATGAAAGAAATATAAGATGATAGATAAGATGATTTTATATAATTAGCATGGCGCAGAGGTCTACTATTTTATAATTACCTAAAAAATATATCTAAAGAGTTGGCAATTGAATAAACCGAACTCCTATAATTAACGGAAATCAGAAATAAAAGTTTTGGCGACATCCACATACATGAAAAAATACTTCAGCACAATCTAGCATAGACAAGGCCAACTACACAGTAAGTACTAATCCCGCATCGCGCAATGAAAGTTGAGCCCGATTAGTATATATACATTGTATAGAACTTTCCAATATTAACCGTTCCGCCAAGCATGATCACCTGGCCAAGTTGGAGGATCCTCCCTTTATGTTGGAAGGAAACAACCGTTCAAGTATAAAAGGAATAAACAAAATAGAATTCATTAAAATAAGATAAATTAAAAATAATATTGATCTTGTAAAACACCGACAGTCACTTTCAATAATGTATCAATCAACATTTTGTCCAATTCTGCAGGCACACAGTAGCATCTGGACCTAACTTTGAAGGCTGCAGCTGCCACACATACCAGTTCGGCTGTTGCCCCGATGGGGTCACGATCGCAACATCACCAGATCTATACAACTGTCGTTGCGAATACTATACGTACGGGTGTTGCGGCGACGCAAAGACTCCTGCCACTGGACCTAATGGAGCTGGATGCGATTGTTCCACTAGCAAGTATGAATGTTGTCCTGATGGACAAACTGAAGCCGTAGGGCCTCAATTCCTTGGATGCGCAAATGTACAAAAAAATAAACAAGGTAGAAGCAAGAATAATTTTCTTAACATTCTTTACTAATCATTGTGTAGAACAACTATCTGGTGTTATAAGTACAAAAACCGGACAAGTGCGAGTCTGACTCGCTCACCGAGGGTTCCGTTAGCAAGCAACTTGTATGTATATAGTACGTCCATCTCGGGTATCAATTCTTTAAGATTTTTGCCAGTCTTTTTAGAATGACAATCTTAACTTTGTGGTTGCGATGTACGACAAAGTCAACTATCCAACCGCAAAATATAAGTTTATAATCACAAAAACTATTTTTTATGTGATATAACAACAAATTAACGACTTTTAGATTTTTTCCTTTACTTGTGCTGTCAGACCTTGCTTTTTCCAAATTTCATGATTCTTACAGGTTTTGATTTTTTTTTTCCGTGTGGGAACCCCCTCGGATACCACCGCG
Organism: Callimorpha dominula; assembly: GCA_949752705.1. NCBI lineage: Eukaryota > Metazoa > Arthropoda > Insecta > Lepidoptera > Erebidae > Callimorpha > Callimorpha dominula. Next base: position 4,777,744 of record OX457008.1, on the reverse strand, counting down.
CCGAGCTAATACTCGGCAAAGTGGGTATGTCGGAATCCAACAGACTAAAACCACACGTTGTTCCTTCACGGGTGTCTATGACCGAGGGCTCAAATATAACCTAGGAAAGAACACCCTGGACCCCCCACAGACTTGAGTACCTTCCCATAAAGCGAGGTAGTCTCGAAGACGTAAGCGGGAGCCGTGTCTTCTTCATATTTTGAATTACCTGCGAAATGTCAAATTTGTTAAAATCTAAGGTTTAATGGTCGTATCTTTTTATTGTATAGACTTAGAAGCTTGATTGTTTTTTTACAGCTTCAAGGGATCGCAGACTTATGTATTTGGTATTAATTTCAACTTTATGCGTGTACGGGTTCCTGAGAAAAAAGTCTTGACAGACAGACAGACGGACAACAAAGTGATCCTTTTTCTTTTGAGGAACGGAATCCTAAAAGGAGCCGGATTACTACTACTTTCTATTTACTGAATAAAGTTTTTTAGGTAAATTGTCCAAGAAACGCACACTCGATGCTTACTTACGCGTGTTACTTTGTAAGTGCATAATGCGTAACTTCAAATGTAGTTAAATCCATTTAATGTCATTGTGAGATATAGGCAAAAATCAACTCTTATCAAGATTTAGACTTTTATGGGAAGAATTAAAATTTATTCGAGGAAATAGATAGTAAATCATTGAATTCTGCAATAAAAATATAAATGATTATTGTCGTGATCACATACACATCCCAGAAAACAAAGAATATGCGTACCTATTTACTTTGGAGTGACCCTTGTTTGTTATAACAGGGTGAGATTTAGCCATTATTGAAAAAACAAGGTGAGGAGTTAAATATGGATGATAAAAATTCATCAGATTAACCAACGTTTGAAAAAAAAAAATCGTTGTTACATTTTACGCTCAGTTATGTCAAAAGAGCACTTTAAGTTGCATATCCAATTTCATTACTGCCGAATACTGGGTTCTTGATATAGGCTTACAGACATTAAAACACAGACACTTCCAATATTCTGATTTATTTATGTATAACAGTACTTTATATAAAATAATAGACTAATAAAATAGTGTATCGACGCACGCGTGTGCGGTAACAGATAGTTCGCGAAAAAAAATGTACGAGCTTCGTAGAATGGTGGGGTGACCCGTTGGCCGATGGTAACCGGTTCTGCGCCCGTCCGATCACCAAAATAATTAGGGGCAGAGGTACTTAACACCTCTCCTGTAGGTGCCTGTAGGTGTGACAACATCAGCGACAACTCATCTGGTCCTGGATACAGGCTTGAAATTCGGCCAAGACGCCAATGCATAGGGGGTGCGTTGGCCTCCTTAATAAGAACTAGCTCACCCAACTAAATAGGATGATGAGGTATACGCCACTTGGTCCGCTGTTGGAGCTCAGCGACATATTCCAGCTGCCAGTGCTTCCAGAAATGTTGTCTTATGACCTCTAGTCTCTGGAACCGATCTAGTCTATTGTGGTTAAGAGCTTCTAAATTAGGCGATGGCAGAGATGTCAAGGTGCGGCCGATGAGGAAGCGAGATGGAGTCAGAGAGATAGGACACATAGGACGGCTATTGAGAAAGGCTTCTACTTGGTTGAATAAAGTTGCCAATTCCTCATAAGTTAAGTGACAGTTGCCTAAAATACACTGTAAATGGTATTTTGCCGATTTCACTCCCGATTTGTGCAAACCCCCAAAATGCGCTGAAAATGCTCAACACATCCGAAAGAGGAGATAGAAGAAGAGTTCGCCTTTAAAAAATCACCAATTTCTTTGGTGGCTGCGACAAAGTTCCTACCATTGTCGCAAAGGATTTCATGGGGCTTTCCGCGTCTGGATATAAAACGACGTTTACGTATATGTCTTTAGACAAGATAAAAGCTTCCTAAAGCTTCTAAAGAAGATAGTAGACTTACGGCCTCTAAATCAAGACACTTATACCTGGTACAAACAAATATAGCTAAATAACATTTAGTAATCTTGCAAGCTCTTCCCTTTCTATCCGTAGTTAGAAACGGTCCAGCAAAATCAACACCAACACTAATAAATGGAAAGTCGGGAGTTACGCGCTCAGAAGGCAACACGCCCATTAGAGGAGTGATCGTCCTGACAGCGAAGCGCCGGCACGTAACAACCGACTTTAATAAAATCAATTCACTTACAAAATGATTCCAATATGTCTCAATGAAATCAGGTACGGGCTCGTCTCATGCAATTTTAGCGAGCCATCATTTTTGTATAAGAATTTTAGGCCCTATAGTTATCAAACATAAAAGACCTAAAGGATCAAAAATATTTTAGAGAAAATGGACCGTTTAGTAGGGCAATTATTTTTTGTGCTGTATTGAGTAAGGAAATGAATGATATCAGCAACAGAGTCCCAGCCTACTCCTAGAGTATGTGAATATAAGCTGAGTATAAGACTGCCTTGGGGATTAATACCTTAATAAGCATTTAAAATTAATTTCGAGTTTGAACGAAATTTGCATAGAGGAATACAACCGGCTGCTAAAGTCCTTTCTACGGAAATATTTTTTTCCTCCATTTCATTAATTCATTCCATTCTTCCATTAATATGATAGGATAATTAAAAAAAAACGATAAAAATATCGCAATTGTCGATGTTTTTATCGTTTTTCAAAATCGCTTAAACCACCAAAAAAAGAATTATTTAAATTGAATTAAAATTAAATTATCAATTCCCGATACATTTTTGACAGAGTGTAAATTACCTTTATAGATCTAAAGTCATATAATTGCTCAAATTTTGTAAGGCTTGCCTTATTATTTTTATTATTGTTTTCAGTGCCTAGTGCTACCTCGACCATTTCTGGTCTTTTGTAGCGCTTGCCATACATACGAGTGTTAATTATTTTCAGATACATGCAACCTGCCAATCGAGCAAGGCCCTTGCGCTGGTAACTTCAGCCGTTGGGGCTATAACAGTGAGTCGCGAGCCTGTAAGCAGTTCATCTGGGGCGGTTGCGAAGGGAACACGAACCAGTTTAAGACGGAAGCTGCCTGTCAGTTACGTTGTGCTACACACAATGGTGAGTATGGTGATTTCTATGTAGAGTAGACTCGTATTCGGGGCAAATCGGAAAATAGTCTAACTGAAAAGACAAGCAGTAAATCATAGTTCAAAAACCTAGCAGCGATAGATCAAGCGAAGCGCACTAAGTTTTTTTTTTTGGTGACTAAAGTAATTTAATGATTAGTTGAATGATGGAAAAGGAATGAAACAATTATAAAGTAATCGTGTTTTCCTATTTAATGTTTATTTTGTAAATTGTGCTATTACAAAGCGGAAGTTTCTTCTTAGCGCCACCTGAATACACCCATTTGACGGACACTTTTTCATACACAGAGATAGTCCTCGTTACCTCCAACCACTTAGAGAGTACTGTGAGACGTATGCATTTTAAATAATATTATTATAGTGGTGTGTGATGTGTAACTTTTTGCATCAACTTTGGATGGTTTGGTTTGGGTGAAATTTTACAAGATAACTTATTACTCGTTTTGAGCGAGATTGTAAATGTTACGTCGCGTTCTGGGAAACAGCTTTGAGAAGTCGGCATACAAGCTATTATTGAACGGATGATAAAGATAAAGTACAATTATCTTTACGCACAGTTAACTGTACGGTTCACAAAATAATGTTTCTATTCAGATTAACCTTTATAGTCTCAAAGGACCACGTGCCACGTGGTCCACGAGCCAGGTACAAATTGTGTCAGTCATTTCCTCCCAGGTGATACTTCGTAACATGCTTTAGAAAATTGTTTCATGAAGCCTCGTGAACATCAGCTGCGGCTCCATCGGAGGGTTGAGGTGCAGCAGCCTCTCGCGCACGTGGAAAAAAATATTATTTTTAGTCATTTTCTCCCGATTGAGAATTGTATCAAATTATAGCTAATCCAATATCTTAAAGAAAAAGATAAGTCAGCTGACTATAGAGTGGTGGATTATTACTTCAGCTGGTCACATGAATGTGAAAGAAATATGTACTTATACGTTCAGTGATTTATTTTCAATTAAAAATTTATAAGATGATAGTTAAATGCTATTGCGAATAAATAAAAATGTCAGCAGGCTGTTTCCCGGTGGAAAGAGCCAGACGGGAGTATCTATCACCTATTTAGATGTACCAGCTGACGAGTTTTCCCCCGGCATACTGCCAGCTGATTTGTTTGTTTCAAGATCGTATTTATAGCGGCTACCGAATTTTTATCCGGGAGAATATGACGTATCTAAATTTATTCGACATTATGCTCCAAACACTAACTAAAAGATATAATTTTATTGTAATGTTTCGATTCAAACAATATTCTTTATATTACGGGACATCTTAAGATATTGATACATATCGTAAATATTTGGTCTCAGGCACACCTTACAGTCTCAACCACTTATGAACCTTCATACCATGACTGGGTATCGACGGGTAGAATCGATAAATTAATTGACTTACATATCACAGTATTTATTTCTTTCTATTTTTATCAATATTTAAGTTTCTATAATATAAAGAATATTGTTTAAATCGAAACATTTCATTAAAATTATATCTTTCAGTTAGTGTATGGAGCATAATGTCGAACAATTTTAGATACGTCATTTCCTCTTGGATGAAAAATCGTAAGCTCCTTGTTAATATGAACTTGTAAGGTACAAAAAAAAAATAAGCTGGCAAAAATATGCCGACGGAAAACTCGTCAGCTGGTGCATTTAAATAGGCGATACATGCTCTCGTCTGGCTCCTGCATTACACCTGGGGATCAGCTGACAATCTTTCTACCGAGATACAGCCAGCTGACATTTTTATTTATTCACAATAGCATATAAACTGTCATCTGATAAATTTTGAAATTAGAGGAAATCACTGAACGTATAAGTACATATTTTTTTCACGTTAATATGACCAGCTGACGTATAATCCACCACTCTATAGTCAGCTGACTCTTCTTTTTCTTCAAGATATTGGATTAGCTATAATTTGATACAATTCTCAATCGGGAGGAAATCACTAAAAATAATATTTTTTCTACATGCGCGGGAGGCTGCTGCTCCTCAACCCCCGAAGGAACCGCAGTTGACGTTCAATAGGCTTCATGATACAACTCTCTGAAGCATTTTACGAATTTTCACCCGAGAGGGAATTGGTCATGCAAATCTGTTGCTGGCTCGCGGGCCGTAATTTAATATTACAAAGTACTAATTGAACCTGAAACCAATATATATATTTTTTTATGGAATATTGGGCAAACGAGCAGACGGGTCACCTGATGGTAAATGACTACCGCCGCCCATGGGCACCTGTAACTCAAGAGTCACAAGTGCGTTGCCGCCCTTTAAGGTAGGAATAGGGGCAGAGGGGGAGAGAGGGGAAGAGCGGGAAGACGGGAGAATGGGATTAGAGGGGAGGAGATAGGGAGAGGGGAAGGACAGGAATAAGGGAGATAGAAGGATTAGGGCTTCCAGTAACTTCATTCACGCGGCGAAAAGCAATGCAAGCATTGTTTCACTGCCGGTTTTCTGTACGGCCGTGGTATCGAGCGGAGAAGAGCCAGCCCATACGTGCCGAAGCATGGCTCTCCCACGTAAACATAACATATATATATTTTTTCTATACATGTGGGGTTGGAAAATGATACGCTCGAGGATTTTTGCTTGGAAAACCGTGTATTTGTTGAAATCGTTTTTAGCACAAAATAATAAACAGTCTTAATGGTCGTCCTCGCACACCCACTCGTTCCGTCGTTCCAAGAGAGTGCCAGATCCCATCATCCCTCCTCGTCTCCCCTTTCGCTCATTCCTTTCATCCCTCTCTGTCACACCAAAATCGGGTACATGTACTAAAATAGTATTCACACGTTTGGATATTTTACAATCCTACATACATACATTTTCTATTACTAACTTTTACATTTCTCTTTCTTTGTAACTTTTCTTTGTGACTAATTAAATTTCTTATTGTGTTTGGTGCATGCGGTAACTAAAACTAACAATGGGTTGCACACACAGTCGTATGCTCTGAGCAGCAAGAGGCTGGTAACTGTGGGAACAAGGTGGCTTTGTGGTCCTTCAGTCAGACAGAAAACCGTTGCGTGCCTTTCTACTACAACGGGTGTGGTGGCAATGGCAACCGATTCGAGACCAGGGAGAGTTGCGAACAGTTTTGTCCTAGTGTTTACGGTAAGCCAGAATTATTAATATTTAAACTTGTTTGTGATTGATACTGCACAGTGCACACTGTCCTGATGAGCAGTAGTGGAAGTAGAGTAGTTTGCTTTTCAGCCCAGCTATTTCACCTGTTGACAAGAGACTCAGATGTAGTAAGTGGGATTCATCGAAGAGATTTCTCAAGGCTATATTTCGGGCCCACTACTATATTTATTTTTGCAATCCATGTAATACTTTGTCAAGCAATGATAACAAATGAATACTGTTACAAATTTTGCACTTACAACCTACTCTAAGATCAACTCTTTATAATATTAGTCAATTCTCGATGTGTTTTTTATATTAGAAAAAAACACATCTTTCCATCATCCACAAATCTAAAACGAATACTCAGTATCTTCTTTATACTAAACCAATGCACCGAATTTTAAAAAAATTTGCACACTGGGCACAGTTTGGTCCAACTTGAGTTTTTATCTCAATTTATAGACATAATATTCATTTAATGCAAATTACTTAGCCACAGCAATGCGTGGCTGGGTAGCTAGTGAAAATATACATATTGTATGAAATATGTATATTACATATTACTTCATATTTCTTTATCAACTGATTTTATGCTATTTAACTCTTGTTTTTACATGTAATTTTAGCATTTTTTCTAGTTAACATACGTGACGTGTTTAATAAATCAGTCAAACTAATTAGCATTATAATGTTTGCAGTGCCTGATGAATGCACACTGCCTGCTGAAGCGGGTATCTATTGCTCTGAATATCGATTGAAATGGTTCTATGACACAGGTACCCAGAGGTGAGATATAAGTTAACTTGAGATTTAACTGAAATCTAATTGATTATGTAATGCATGTAGAACAATAATACTAATACAAGTACGCTTAAAATCACTAAGATAGGTACTTTAATAGTAGGTACTAAGGAAAAATAAACTGACTGTAAATTTAAAAGAGGGAGGATAAAGGGGAGGGAGGGGAAATACAGAGTCGAAAACTCAATTAATCGGACTGAGCAGAGCTGATCACTCTTTAAAACAAATAGCTTAAAAATAGATATATCAAGTAAATTATTAAAACACAATTATATATAATTACAACTAAAGGCAATAAATGAAACTAAACATTCTAATTAATAATTACACTAAGGACTATTTACATGCATATGTCAAAGAACTCGAAAGTAAAGTAAATTTAAATACTAGATAATTATGTCAGAAACAATTCATCTTTGACGACACAACATGGAGAATAAATACAGGAGCTGAAGTTGTCTCAGAGTTTTGTGATCAAAAACTAAAACTCATTTCAAAAATAAATTATATTACATTACTGACAAGTAATGTAATATAATTTATTTTTGAAATGAGTTATCTATATTATTATTATTATAAAGCTGAAGAGTTTGTTTGTTTGATTGAACGCGCTAGTCTCAGGAACTACTGGTTCGAATTGAAAAATTATAATAATAATAATAAATAGGGTGATGTGCGCCGCATGAAATGGACTAATTTACTTACTGAAAACGTCATGCGGGCATATTATCGGGCTACAGAGTTGGGAACTAACCTTAGTGCGTACCGTGTTCGTTTGGTGTCTCTGTTTCAGGAGCTTGAACCAACTGTCAACGTGTCAGCACAAAGACCATCGGATCAGGTACGAGCTATACAGCGCTGCCAACTGCTGAATGATGCCGTACTTGAGAGGATACGGTCTGACGTACAGAATAGCTTTATTGTCCCTACTTCGTCGCAAATTGTGAGTTTGGTTACTAACGAGATGCCACAGTCACTACCTGTTGATGAAGTAGTGGAGAGTGAGGCTATATCCGTAAATACCCAATACAATGAAAGACTAAGGAGCGCTTTGGAGGATGCGATTCTGGAATACAGGTTTGTAAATTACCAAATTAAACCACGTTTATCCCGTTTGCCTATGCATAAAAGAAATATAGCGCTGGTGTGTGCCCTAGATTCACTATTGTCTGATTATTAGGCAATAGCGAAGATCTTAGTGATACACACTCTATTCTCTACTGTACGGCTGTTGCAGTATGTCGAGTAGCGGGAGTTAATTTTTATGTAAATACCACTACTACTCGAACCAAGCCTGCTGTGCCAGCCTGACAGTATAGAATTGAGCGTCGTATTGCTGAGGTTAGGACACTCATTAGTACGCTAATTTGCTTTTGATTAGGCAATACACGGCCAAAGGTGATGCCCTTTGAGAAACAGGCATTTTTGGGGACTGACATTAGTCCTCAAAAATATATGTCATGTGTCGCAGAGCGCATAGACTTCCTAAAGCAAAAAGTTTATGCATGGGCAAATAGGATACAACGTTACAAAAAGCGAATTGATCGGTATAGTCAGAATCGCATGTTCCAAAGAAATGAGAGGTGGGTTTACCGAAAATGGGAGCAAGCGGAGCCATGTGTGAGTGATGGGCACTTTCCGGATGATAATGATACAAATACATTTTGGCGTAATATCTGGTCGGTGCCTGTCATTCATACAGAAGGTGATTGGATGCGAGATGTTAAGCGATCATGCGAAAATATACAAAAAATGGAACCAATTGCCATAACCACAGAGGACATAAGTAGTGCAGTCCGTTCATTATCTAATTGGAAATCAGCTGGACCAGACGGACTGCACAACTTCTGGCTTAAGTGGTTCAGAAGTTCGCATGCTCGTTTGGCATATCAATTCCAAACAGCTTTAGACTCTGGGTTATTACCCCATTTTATGACCACTGGTATTACCCACTTACTCTATAAATCCGGTAGTGCCATGGATCCCAAAAACTATAGACCTATTACGTGCCTACCAACCGTATATAAGCTTCTAACATCTATTCTGAGACTCAAAATTACTACACATTTAAATAAAAATTCGATCATTTCTATTTCTCATAATGGATGTCGAAGCGGGACCCGTGGCTTTAAAGAGCTCCTTATCATAGACATGGCCATTAGCCAACAGGTGCGTCGTAACCGTAAGAGTCTGTCGACATGTTGGATAGACTATAAGAAGGCCTATGACTCGGTGCCACATACGTGGCTTCTGAGAGTGCTAGAATTGTATAAAATTGATAAAACTCTTTGCACTTTTTTGAAGTCATGTATGGAACAATGGAGAACAGTACTTCGCTATCCAGGATGTCGGCAGATCGCGGCAAGCGATGCACCAATAAAGATTGAGCGGGGTATATTTCAAGGTGATAGTCTGAGTCCCTTGTGGTTCTGCCTGGCTTTGAACCCTCTCAGTACTCTTTTAGAGGGTTCAAGGCTAGGCTACAGGTTGCAGAAAGATGATCGAGTTATATCTCACCTTCTGTACATGGATGATTTGAAACTCATTGCCCCCACTAATTTGCAATTGACAGCGCTACTGAATGTGACTGAAAACTTTAGTAACTCTATCAAGATGGAATTTGGTGTAGACAAGTGTGCAGTCATGCATGTAAAGAAAGGTGTGATAGTAGAATCTGAAGGAGTTGAACTTTCAGATTCAACAAAACTCAGATCTCTGTCTGCCACCGAAACCTACAAGTATCTAGGTATATCACAGTCATTGGGAATACCTGAATCTAATATGAAACAAGCGTTGCAGGAGCTTTTTTTGGCCGCCTGAAAAAAGTACTAAAAAGTCTTTTATCAGGGGGTAACGAGATTCGTGCCTGCAACGGTTGGATCATACCGGTTTTGCTGTATTCCTTTGGTATACTTAGATGGACTCAGACCGAATTAGATGCCCTTGACAGGAGAGTCCGTACACTGCTGACTGCGTTCCGAATGCACCACCCACGTTCATCAGTAATGAGGTTGTTATATCCCGCGAAAGTTTGGGGGTCGTGGACTTTTAAACATTAAAACCCTACACAATCGCGAGATATACAACCTTAGAGAATATTTTCTGCATACTGATGTGGGAGTGCATTGTAATGTAGTCGCAGTGAATAATGGACTTACTCCGCTCGCTCTGGCTAAAGAGAACTGGCGCAAGCCTGTAATACTTAGTACTAATAATCGCAGGGATGTATGGAAGGGCAAAGAGCTCCATGGTCGTTTTTATCGGGCCCTAAATGGGCCTGATATAGACTTTAAAGCATCTATATCTTGGCTACGGTTTGGTGATCTTTTTGGTGAAACCGAAGGTTTTGTCTTTGCAATTATGGACGAAGTTGTTATGACGAAAAACTATCGGAAATATATCCTGAAAGACGGTACGGTGGACATCTGTCGGGCATGCTACCGTCCTGGTGAATCTATCAGGCATATTATTTCTGGTTGTTATCGTCTTGCCAACGGTGAATATTTGCACAGACACAACCAAGTGGCCAGGATTGTGCATCAACAGTTTGCCCTTAGATACAATCTTGTGCATTCAGAGGTGCCATATTACAGGTATGTGCCCGACCCAGTTCTCGAAAATAATCGTGCCACATTGTATTGGGATCGATCTATCATCACTGACAGAACTATTGTTGCCAATAAACCTGACATAGTGGTGATAGATCGATCAGAGCGCCGCGCAATGATTGTCGATATCGCTGTTCCTCATGACGAGAATCTCGTGAAAGTTGAAAAAGAAAAACAAATAAAATATTTGAATTTGTCTCACGAGATTGTCGATATGTGGAATGTCGATTCGGCGATCATTGTTCCGATTGTCATATCTGCTCATGGATTGATAGCCAAAAGCCTCGATCAACACCTTAGGAGGCTCGCGTTAGACGGCTGGATCAAGGGACTGATGCAGAAGGCAGTTCTCCTCGACACGGCCCGGATAGTGAGGAGGTTCCTGTCTTTGGAGCCCTAACCACCGGTGTCTTGGTCCCTGTACCCGATTACGGCGGTCTACAATTTTTTATATTTTTAAATATATATATATTGTTTTGTACATATTTAAAAATGTAATTTATAAGTGTTTAGATGAATAAAGAGAAATAATAATAATCTGAAAACATTAACATTTAAATAAATAAACATAAACATCTGAAATAAGTTTTATTAATGTTTATTTTACTTTGGAGTTCTTTGACATATGCATGTAAATAGTCCTTAGTGTAATTATTAATTAGAATGTTTAGTTTCATTTATTGCCTTTAGTTGTAATTATATATAATTGTGTTTTAATAATTTACTTGATATATCTATTTTTAAGCTATTTGTTTTAAAGAGTGATCAGCTGCTCAGTCCGATTAATTGAGTTTTCGACTCTGTATTTCCCCTCCCTCCCCTTTATCCTCCCTCTTTTAAATTTACAGTCAGATAATAACCTGGCAACACTATATGGTAGTCGTAAAATTTTCACCCATTATCCAATATTTTTATTTTTCTGTATTGAAGAATCAAATTATATATATTTTCAATAGTATTATTAAAGATGAATACCATAAATCAATATTCGTATGAAAAGGAAGTTTTAAATATGTAAAAAACCAAAAATATATGAGTACGACATGACGTTTATAACGTCATGTCTAATACAATTGAAATCATCGATAAACGATGGGGCCATTGGATTAAAAGAAAAGGAAGAATATGACTGCTAATGTTAACAAGATCCAGAAGGACAGTATACTTAACATCCCTGGACCCGTCACTCAGCTCCGCCGCGCGGCCCCCGGAAACTGGGGGAACTAACCTCACTGCTAACTAACCTCACTGCGTATCGTGATCGTATGCTGTCTCTGTTTCAGGAACTTGAACCAGCTGTTAACGTTACGGCACAAAGACTATCGGATCAAGTACGGGCCATTCAACGATGTCATTTGTTGGATAACTCCGTGCTTGATAGGCTACGCTTGGACTTGCAGAATAGCATTGTTACTTCTCCTCCTTCACAAACAGTGTCACAATCAATTTCTGGGTTACTACGACCTTACCCAGCAGAGGGCGGAAAGAACAGTGGTACTTCATCTGTAAGTACTCAGTACAATGAACCAATAAGGAATATTTTGGAAGGTACTATTCGAGAATATCGGACCATGAGTTATGACAACAGACCTCGTTTACCGCGTTTGCCAATGCATAAACGAAATAAAGCGCTAGTGTGTGCCCTTGATTCTATATTAGGTATTTATTTAGAAGACAGTACAGATCTCAGTGATACACACTCAATTCTGTACTGTGCGGCTGTTGCAGCATGTCGAGTAGCTGGTGTTAAATTCCCAGAAAATGATACCGCTACTCGGTCAAAGCTTGCTGCTCCGGCGTGGCAGTGCAGGATTGAACGTCGTATGGTTGAGGCGAGGGCACTCATTGGCAAGCTTATCTGTTTCAGATCGGGTGACACGCGTCCGAGAGTAATGCGTTTTGTGAATCGGGCTTTTTCGGGAACTGGTATCAGTTCCTGTAATTATGCAGGGCGAGTCACAAAGCGCATTGACTTTCTGAAACAGAAACGTACAAAAAACGATTGGACCGATATACTCAGAATCATTCCTTCCAAAGGGATGAGAGGTGGGTTTATAGAAGGTGGGAGCAGCCTGATTTAGTGAGTGACACACATCTCCCAAATGCTGAAATTACGAATACATTATGGCGTGACATCTGGGCGATGCCTATCACTCACACAGAGGGTGATTGGATGCGAGATGTCGAACGATCGTGTGAGTCGATTGATACCATGGAGCCAATAACAATATCGAACACTGATATATCTTATGCAGTTCGTTCGCTGCCGAACTGGAAATCAGCGGGACCGGACGGACTGCATAACTTTTAGTTAAAGTGGCTCCGTAGCTCACACGTACAATTGGCATCTCAATTGCAATCATGCTTAGAATCAGGTTCGCTTCCGACTTTTATGACCACAGGCGTAACTCACCTGCTCTTTAAGTCTGGCAGTGCCACGGATCCCAGAAACTACAGACCTATAACGTGTTTCCCTACGCTTTATAAATTACTTACGTCTATTCTGAGAGTAAAGATAACATCTCATATAACTAACAATACTATTGTGGCTTACTCTCAGAATGGATGTAAAAGTGGGGTCCGTGGCACTAAAGAGTTCCTTATTATTGACACGACCATTAATCAACAAGTTCGTCGGAACCGAAAGGATTTGACGACATGTTGGATAGATTACAAAAAAGCCTATGACTCTGTACCGCATACGTGGCTCTTGAGAGTGATAGAGTTGTATAAGGTAGATACAACTCTATGCACTTTCTTGAAGGCATGTATGCGGCAATGGAGAACGGTGCTCTACTATCCAGGATGTTGGCGGTCTCAGGGTTACGGGGAGTATATTAAGATCAGGCGGGGTATATTTCAGACAGTGACAGTTTGAGTCCCTTGTGGTTTTCCTTAGCTTTGAATCCTCTCAGCACTTTACTGGAGAGTTCAGGGTTAGGCTATCGTTTGCGGAAAGAAGGTCAGGCTATATCCCATCTCCTTTTCATGGATGATTTGAAACTGTTTTGAAAATTACTTGAGGTAACTGAAACCTTTAGTAAATGTATCAGGATGGAATTTGGTGTGGATAAATGTGCAGTCATGCATGTAAAAAGAGGCAGGATTGTGGAATCTGAGGGGATGGAACTCTCAGATTCCACACACCTTAGATGTCTTACCGCTAACTAAACTTACAAGTATCTATTTATGGCACAGGCGTTAGGTGTAAATGAATTGATTATGAAGCAATCGTTACAGGAACGTTTCTTTGGCCGCCTGAAAAAAGTACTGAAAAGTCTTTTGTCAGGTGGTAATAAGGTGCGGGCCTATAATGATTGGGTCATACCAGTCCTAACCTACTCCTTTGGCATACTTAGATGGACTCAGACTGAACTAGATGCCCTGGATAGAAGAGTCCGTACACTGCTTACCGCGTACCGAATGCACCATCCACGTTCGTCGGTCATGAGATTGTATATCCCGCGGAAATGTGGGGGTCGTGGTTTTTTAAATGCCAAGACCCTCCATAACCGCGAGGTATGCAACCTTAGAGATTACTTCCACTCCGTTGACCTGGATGTGTATCGGGATGTGGTGGCAGTTGACAACGGACTCACTCCGCTTGCTCTAGGAAAAGAGAACTGGCGCAAACCAGCAGTACTTTCTATTATAGACCGCAGGGAGATATGGAAGAGCAAGGCGTTGCATGGACGTTTTTATCGGGCCTTAAATGGGCCCGATATAGATTTATTGGCATCAGTATCCTGGCTACGGTTCGGTGACCTCTTCGGAGAAACTGAAGGTTTTGTCTGTGCAATTACAGATGAAGTTGTTATGACGAAAAACTATCGGAGATATATCCTGAAGGACGGCACAATTGACATTTGTCGGGCGTGTCATCGTCCTGGAGAAACCCTCAGGCATATAATCTCTGTTTGTTCTCGTCTTGCCAACGGCGAGTACTTGCATAGACATAACCAAGTGGCCAGGATAGTCCATCAGCAACTTGCTGTTAAATATAATCTTGTGGCTGTCGAGTTATCGTACTACAGGTATCGTGCAACATTGTACTGGGATCGATCTATCATCAATGACAGGACTATTGTTGCCAATAAGCCTGATATAGTGGTGATAGACCGATTAGAGCGCCGAGCAATGATTATTGACATCACCATTCCCCATGACGACAATCTCTTAAAAGCCGAAAAGATAAAGAAATAAAATATTTGGACCTAGCCCACGAGATTGTCGACATGTGGGATGTGGATTTAGCAATCATTGTGCCGATAGTCATTTCGGCCCATGGGTTAATTGCTAAGAGCCTCGACCAACACCTTCAGAGGCTCACGTTAGGCAGCTGGATTAAGAGCCTGATGCAGAAGGCAGTCCTCCTTGATACGGCACGCATAGTGAGGAGGTTTCTATCTCTGGAACCCTAACCACCGGTAGCTTGGACCCTGTACCCGATACCGGTGGGACACTATTTTTTATATTTTTTAATATATTTTGTTTTTTTTTTATTATAAGTGTATTTAAAAATGTAATTTATATGTATATAAAATAAATGAAGAGAATAATAATAATAACTTCACACATCTCACACACGGCCGTCTGATCTGCCAAACTAGGCAGAGCCTGTAGTATGGTAACCAGACTTGTGATAAATATACTTATATGTTTCTACTTACATACATATTATAGATAAATTACACCCAGACACAGAACAAATTATCGTGCTCATCACACAACTATTTGTTCTGGGTGGGAATCGAACCCACGACCTCTGGCTTAGCAGTCAGGGTCACTAACCACTAGACAAACAGGCCAGAGGTCGTGGGTTCGATTCCTACCCTGGACAAATAATTGTGTGATGAGCACGGTCATTTGTTTTGTGTCTGGGTGTAATTTATCTATTTTTTTTATTACTGTTATTTATATTTATTTTTTAATGTTTGTATTTAGAAATATATAAGTATTTTTATGATCATTCTGGTTACCATAGTAGAGGCTCTGCCTAGTTTGGGATTAGACGGCCGTGTTTGAGATGTGTGAAGTGTATTATTATTATTGTATTTTTATTAATGCATATCAAACGAATGATACCGGTGAGCGACGAGAGACTTCTCACTAAATGAGACTGGATCATCAAAGTTCGGCTATGCAAAGTGCGCCTGGCCGGGTGTAACAAAAATCTTAATAGATTGCATTACTTTTAGATGTCGCCAATTTTACTACGGAGGTTGCGGTGGTAACAAAAACAACTTCGATACTGCGAATGAGTGCTCTAATGCGTGTTCTGAGCCTGTGACAACTACTATCACTTCTACCACAATTAGACCAACTCAGCCGCAGTCACAAACCGAGCCGCGACCGCAACCTGGGCCAGAACCAGACAAACAATGTAAGGAAATTCATGCACAGTATATACACACACACACAGTATAACCTAATATTTATAATACCACTAAATAATAAAAAATGAGTTATGGTCAGAAACCTTAAAATGCTAAACTAAATTGCCTCTTGCATTTTAGATTTAATAACATTTAATTAAGCTTATTGGGTATATAACTCGATTAATTAGATGATTAATAATTTGTTCTAGCTTTCTGTTTCTTGGAAATCGACGCGGGCGTACAGTGTTCACTCGCACTGGTGGCAACACGCTATGCGTACAACAGTACGCTGGGCAAGTGTGTAACATTCCAGTACAATGGTTGCGGTGGCAATCAGAACAATTTCCCTAATGAGAAGTTTTGCACTTACTACTGCTATCCTGTACAAGGTATGCCGTACCATAACAAATACCTACTTGTAGTTTCTATGAGAGTGTATATAGTTACTAGTCAAATTTCGGACAATATCTTATTGAATTTATAAGAAAAAAAAATATGGAACCAATTCCCTAACCTATCAAACGTTGAGTTATCAGCTTTAAGTTCAAGGAAAGTCTTAATGACCTAAGTTCGGTGCAGATCAAATTAAACTTTGTTTTGATAGGTACTAGGAACGCGCTTTTGGAGGCAGTCGCTAGAAGGGGTCCGGATGTCTTAATAAAAGCTATTCCCGGATGCTTCCTATTTTAGGCGCAGTATGGTTTGGTTACAGTCGGGTCGATTCTGACACCCGTGCGGTTTCCACATGAACAAAAAGAAAACTAAAAGGAGTGGACTCACGTCACTTGTGTTCGACGTTTTAGTCGTTCTGCCTACATCGCTTTAATTTAACTTTTTGATTTCAATGTTTTTTTTTATTGCATTTTTATTTTATTACTTAACAGTTTAGAGGGTTCTAAATCAGGTAGAGCTATTCCTTCTAAAGTTTTGACTCTGTTGAGAGTCTTTCTCTGCACATTGAAGTCAGTGATACTTTGTTTGAAAGATAATTATAAATAGTTAAACTACATAAATTAGATTAATATTGTAAATAATACTTACTTGTAAAATATGCATGCTATTTATGTAATAGCAAATAATAATAATAATAACAATAAATAACAATAATAAGAATAACAATAATATAACTAACAATACTATTATGACTTACTCTCGGAATGGATGTAAAAGTGGGGCCCGTGGCACTAAAGAGCTCCTTATTATTGACACGACCATTAACCAACAAGTTCGTCGTAATCGAAAGGATTTGGCGACATGTTGGATAGATTACAAATAAGCCTATGACTCTGTACCGCATACGTGGCTCTTGAGAGTAATGGAGTTGTATAAGGTAGATACAACTCTATGCACTTTCTTGAAGGCATGTATGCGGCAATGGAGAACGGTGCTCTACTATCCAGGATGTCGGCGGTCTCAGGGTTACGGCGAGTATATTAAGATCAGGCGGGGTATATTTCAGGGTGACAGTTTGAGTCCCTTGTGGTTTTGCTTAACTTTGAATCCTCTCAGCACTTTACTGGAGAGTTCAGGGCTAGGCTATCGTTTACGGAAAGAAGGTCAGGTTATATCCCATCTCCTTTTCATGGATGATTTGAAACTGTTTGCCTGCAACAATTTCCAATTGATAAAATTACTTGAGGTAACTGAAACCTTTAGTAAATGTATCAGGATGGGATTTGGTGTGGATAAATGTGCAGTCATGCATGTAAAAAGAGGCAGGATTGTGGAATCTGAGGGGATGGAACTCTCAGATTCCACACACCTTAGATGTCTTTCCGCCAACGAAACTTACAAGTATCTAGATATGACACAGGCGTTAGGTGTAAATGAATTGATTATGAAGCAATCGTTACAGGAACGTTTCTTTGGCCGCCTGAAAAAAGTATTGAAAAGTCTTTTGTCAGGTGGTAATAAGGTGCGGGCCTATAATGATTGGGTCATACCAGTCCTAACCTACTCCTTTGGCATACTTAGATGGACTCAGACTGAACTAGATGCCCTGGATAGAAGAGTTCATAAACTGCTTACCGCGAACCGAATGCACCATCCACGTTCATCGGTCATGAGATTGTATATCCCTCGGAAATGTGGAATGTGGAAATGTGGTCGTGGTTTTTTAAATGCCAAGACCCTCCATAACCGCGAGGTATGCAACCTTAGAGATTACTTCCTCTCCGTTGACCTGGATGTGTATCGGGATGTGGTGGCAGTTGACAACGGACTCACTCCGCTTGCTCTAGGAAAAGAGAACTGGCGCAAACCAGCAGTACTTACTATTATAGACCGCAGGGAGATATGGAAGAGCAAGGCGTTGCATGGACGTTTTTATCGGGCCTTAAATGGGCCCGATATAGATTTATTGGCATCAGTATCCTGGCTACGGTTCGGTGACCTCTTCGGAGAAACTGAAGGTTTTGTCTGTGCAATTACAGATGAAGTTGTTATGACGAAAAACTATCGGAGATATATCCTGAAGGACGGCACAATTGACATTTGTCGGGCGTGTCATCGTCCTGGAGAAACCCTCAGGCATATAATCTCTGGTTGTTCTCGTCTTGCCAACGGCGAGTACTTGCATAGACATAACCAAGTGGCCAGGATAGTCCATCAGCAACTTGCTGTTAAATATAATCTTGTGGCTGTCGAGTTACCGTACTACAGGTATGTGCCCGACCCAGTTCTCGAAAATGGTCGTGCAACATTGTACTGGGATCGATCTATCACCACTGACAGGACTATTGTTGCCAATAGGCCTGATATAGTGGTGATAGACCGATTAGAGCGCCGAGCAATGATTATTGACATCACCATTCCCCATGACGACAATCTCTTAAAAGACGAAAAAGATAAAGAAATAAAATATTTGGACGTAGCCCACGAGATTGTCGACATGTGGGATGTGGATTCAGCAATCATTGTGCCGATAGTCATTTCGGCCCATGGGTTAATTGCTAAGAGCCTCGACCAACACCTTCAGAGGCTCACGTTAGGCAGCTGGATTAAGAGCCTGATGCAGAAGGCAGTCCTCCTTGATACGGCACGCATAGTGAGGAGGTTTCTATCTCTGGAACCCTAACCACCGGTAACTTGGTCCCTGTACCCGATACCGGTGGGACACTATTTTTTATATTTTTAAATATATTTGTTTTTATTTTTTTATAGTGAATGTATTTAAAAATGTAATTTATATGTGTATTAAGTAAATAAAGTGAATAATAATTTTATTGTATAAATGAGATTGTAGGTTTACACAATTTTTACACAAGATTAGTTTGTTACCATAAATCTACAATAATGTTTTAGCTGAGTCCTGTTCTCCCAGCTAGGCTACAGAATAGCCTGTGTTAGGGAAAAAACAGTCCCGATCCCTCAGAAAAGATGTAAGAAATTCAGTGTAGCACGTGTATTTTATTAAATAAAAATTAAAAATTGTGCAATTACTGTCGTTTTATGTGTGTGTGTCAGTTAATTTCTAGTATATGTATGTTTGTGTGTGGTTTTGTGAGTAGTGCATGTGTGTTTATGTATGAGTAAAGCATGAGAATATGTATGTTTTTGCTGCGTGATGCGTCTGTCTGATGTATAAGCTTATGCAGGTATAATAGGATGTGAAATCTATAAGTGATGTCATTTAACCAAAAGTGCCTCAGTATCATCGTAACATAATTTTTGTAGAAATAGGCGAACACTGTTTTTACAATCATAATAGCTTAATTCGTATATTGAGAATTTTGCATTAATTTTGTTAAAAAGGGAGGGGGCTAGATATAGGTGGAAACGTTTTATGAAAGAGAAGCGGGCAGGAGGCAGAGAGCAGACCTTATCTTTCCGACGTTTGGTAATTTCCTGATATGGTGTTCTACGATATTGGTGCAAAACCGTGTGCTGAATAAATTGTTGCCTTACATTTAGGACATTCCAATCTTTGTACAGGTCAATTGTTGGATATAATATCGGCCAAAAAGAGGCTACTTTTAGAATTGTTCTGTGAGCAATCTCCACGGGCTTTATAATGAATTTCGCTGCGCCTCCCCAACAAGTGATGCAGTAGGTAAGGATTGATTGGCATAGGGCAAAGTAAACATTCCGAATGACTATGGGACAAGCCACATGTCTAAGTGTTTTAAATGTATAAATAAGTTTCCGAATCCTATTACAAAGAGCATTAGCGTGTGGTTTGAAGCTTAGGGTTTGGTCGATGATTATGCCTAGGTATTTAGTTTGGTGTACCGAGGTGAGTGAGGGGCATTGGCAAATGGTGTGAAGTTGTGAATTACAAGAGTGTGCTTTTAGAACAATAGGTGATTTTGGTTGGGATATCGTACACAGTGAGAAGGAGATGAAATTTGTTTTAAGAGTATTGAGGGTGAGAGTATGGGAGTAAAGCCACGTCGTGGTAGAGTTGAGGCCCCTTTGTGCAGTTGTCTGAAGCTCTGACCACGTGTTCGCATAAAAGGTGATAGCAGTATCATCAGCAAAGGATACGATTTTAGCGTTAGATAGGTTAAGATTGCAGAGCTCATTTATGAAAATAATAGGAATAGGGTGGGTCCTAAAATGCTACCTGAGGCACGCCGTATTCGATCGATAGTTCGTCGCTGCAGTGCTTGTCAATAGTCACGAATTGAGTGCGATTTGTAAGGTAGCTTTTAAAAAGATCTAGCTGGGATCCTCTGACACCTATGTTCTCCAACTTAAGTAAAAGTGTGGGGACGGGAACGGTATCAAATGCTTTCGCAAGAACTAAGAAAACGGTTAAAACTTTCTTTTTCGAAGTTAAGTTTTCCACTATGAAGTTAGTTAGGTCTAATACAGCATCATTGGTGGATTTGTTCTTGCGAAAGCCAAATTGTTGAGGTGACAATAGATTGAAGTGTTCCAGGTAGTTTACTAGTCTAATATTAACAAGACGTTCAAGCACTTTAGACAGAGAAGTAAGAACAGCTATGGGTCGGTAGTTATTTGGTAAGTTCCCGTCGCCACCCTGGAATATGGAATGGATGATTGCCTTTTTGAATGAAGAGGGAAACGTAGCCGTCTGAAAGCAAAGATTGAAGATGTGGCAGAGTACAGGTGCCAGAGTACGAGCGTACCTCCTTAAAATACTTGTGGGATGCTATCCCAACCAGTAGCAGTGTTAGGCTTCAATGAGTATATGATAGAGAGAAAGAGAACCGTGATATGATACATGTAACTTCGTCGGTATCTGTTTCCTATAGTACAAAAGATGAAATGCATGTGGAGGTGTGTGTGCTGTGTGGAGTATTAGTGTGGGTATTAGCAATTTTATTAGCTAAACTCTTCCCAATGTTCACAAAAAAATTGTCATGTGATCGAGGATCAGTGCTGTTGGACTTAATATCAATGTTGATGTCGCCTGTAATAGTAACTGTTTTAAAGGTTGAAAACTGAAGCTGGTAAAGTAAGGGTTGAGAATATGTGATTCAGTGCAGAGAGAAAGGTGTGTATATTATCAGTTGATGGCGAACGATATATGCACAGTATAGCAACATCATTGTTTGTTTTTATGATCAGACCGGAAGCCGATTCTAGGAAATCAGGTTCTGAGTAGGATGTTACAAGAGAAGACTTAACGTAACCCACTACACCGTCGCTCTGGTTCAAGTGTTTAGAAGTTTTGTATGCTGTGTAGTTTTGTAATAGTGGGATGTTAGCATTGGTTGCGCATTGAAACCAACACTCTGTCAGAACTCCTAGATCACAGTCGAATGGGACACGGTGTAGCAGTGTTAGTAAGTCGGGATAATTGTGGTTTATGGAACGAATGTTTTGGCTAAAGATTTTTAGGAATGAATTAGGATGTTTTATATAAGATCTTGAATTTTCCGGGATAAACGTATGGGTTTCTGATACAGATAGCATGTCCACATTTTCAATTAACATGTTAATATTATTAGACATTTTTATAGTAAGAATTTAGCAAAATAGTGGGCATAAGACAATGAAGAGGTTGTTGTATAGCAAAACATGTTGCCCACTTATCACCGTAATGTTTTATGGCAAAAAAAAATATTTTGTTTCCAGATGTCTGTCAATTGCCGATGATGACAGGCACTTGCGAAGATTCATTGATGAGTTGGTTCTACGACAATGTCGATGACTCCTGCAGCCAGTTCACGTACTCAGGCTGTGACGGCAATGGCAATAGGTATGATAGTCCAGCTTTGGCACCATTGTCTTATTTGAATTCTCAGGGAACATAAACTACAAGCTGTGTCTAAGAATTTACTACCGTATAATAAATCAATTGCGTTGGGGTCGGCTTTCAGTCTAACTACGATACGGCCGAACTTCGATATTTTACGTGCAGCTACTGCCATCAGACCTCCACAACCCAAGTACTAGGCGATATGGAAGTTCTGTAGTTAGACCAAGTTGTAGGACTTTTTAGGGCTCCAACTACCCGTAACTAATGCCACAGATGTGCGTATGGCAACCAGGACCGACGGCTTAACGTGCTCTTCGAGGCACGGAGGGGACTTAATGTGTTAAGAATGGTTACCCATCCTAAGACTGATCTGGCTAGAATTATTTAACTTTGTAATGTGCTTACCTAGTCAGTTACCACTTAGCCACGAGCCCCTCATAAATAGAAACTACAGAATCAATATATTCAAAAATTACACTGCCAGGCAATGGGGAACTTGGTCTCCCTGCCGCCGTTGGCACATCGTTATCCTGAAAGGAGTGTCGTGGTTATGTCTCTCAACTCCGATCGGGGGCGAGGTTCTTGGCTTAGTCGCTGATGGGTGGTTTAGCCGCAAGCACACTCCCAGCCGAGGCACCTGCGAACCCCTTGGTTGGACATAAATTTGCGCTTGCTCGGGTTTTGGGAGATCTCTGCCCGGGTCGACTTTTATTTCTCCCCCACTCGTGGGATCAATTATGGAATCGTTTACAAATACCCAAAAAGAAGTTGAAAAGAAGAAGGACGATCAAAAGAAGACGGTGCAAGAAACGCTTTTAACTTGATGGATGGTCGCTTTGCGGGCTTGGAAGGAAGGCTACCTCCTGCGCCCATTGTTCTACCATCACTTGCCACCCCTAAGCCAGCTTCACCCAGAACGCCTCTTCCTGTCGAAACAACGTATGCAGTGGCTGTGGTGGCCAAATCGGCCAAGGCACCACAGGAGGGGAAAAAGAAGGTGCCCCTTAAACAGAGAGGCAAGGGCTCTCCCAACCCTACCTACGCCTGCACCTGCTGAGGCTTCTAGAGGAACCAGTGCCCCTGAACTCGCTCCCGACCCTTCATCCCCTGCCCCCTCTAACAAAGGGTGGCAAACCGTCAAGGGATCAAAGAAAAAGAAGAAGAGGGGAGGCAGAAAAAAGAAGGGGGCTGCAACTCAAGGAGCAACCCAAATCACAGTACCCGGTGGCAAGAAGCCCATAAAGCTTACGCCTCCAAAGTTGTCCGCCGTTGTTATTACGGTGTCATCGGAGGCGGAGAAGCGCGGCCTCTACTACGCCAAAGTCTTCTGCAGAGCCCGCGAGGTCATCTAATCCGGTGAACTGGGAGGCGTCGGTGGGCATACCCGTAAATCCCAAACAGGGGCTCGTGTACTAGAATTCCCCGGAGCGTGGAAAGGGCCGATGCGCTAGCTGAGAAACTGCAAAGCTTATTTGCGACAGAGCAAGGCGCGAAGGTCGCCAGGCCCACTAATTGCACAGAGATATGGGGCTCGGGCCTAGACGACTCAATCACGACGGCTGACATTCGATATTTTATAACTTCTACAACCAGATGTACCTCAGACACGGTTGAGTTGGAGTTGGTGCAATTCGTCCCGGCCTTGGTGGAGTTGGCGCGGTGTGGGTCAGTTGCCCTGTCGCCGCGGCTAAAAAGCTTGTTGACGGAGGCAGGCATATTGTGGGCCTGAGTGCTGTCCGGGTTTCAGCCCTGGAAGCCAGGCCCATGAGGTGCTGCAAGTGCCTGGCGGCAGGTCACACCCGCGCTGCGTGTACTAATTGCTACGACTGCAGCGGACTCTGTTTCCGTTGCGGCCGACCCGGGCACGTGTCGACAAATTGTCACTCCACCTCTCACTGTCCCGTTTGTGCGGTATTTAATCTGCCCGCCAACCACATGACTGGGCGTGAGGGGTGTAGGCTACCAAAAAGACTTCTTTGACGCTGGCGGAGGCTAGCCTATCGAGCCTGGCTATTCCTGCAGTTGTTTCTCTACCACCTACACCGTTGCTGGATGGCCGTGGTATCGAGGCTGAATTTACTGGATCGTTTCTACAGCATCCATAAGACTGTAGACAGAATAGGGACCGTCTGGAGGAGGAATCCATTGTCAAGTCTTGGCTATGTTCTCTTCCACCTCCGACTGAGAAGGTAGACGTTGGGGTTGGCCATCTTCGCAATGCTTTTACGCAGGTGTGTGATACAGCCATGCCCCGAATTCGAAGTCTTCGTCCTCCGAGGAAGGGGGTTTATTTGTGGTCCCAAGAGCTAGCGGACCACCGTGTAGCCAGCATTCGTGCCTGAAGGTCATATACCCGCAGCCGGCGGCGTTATCATAATGATGGGGAGGAGGACCAGCTTCATGAGAACCGGGAAGCGCGGAAGACTCTGAAGCTCGCAATAAGCCGCGCAAAAGAGGAAAAAAGAAAGGAGATGCTGGAGGGTCTCGAACGTGACCCCTGGGGTTGCCCATACCGTGCGCATAATTCGGTTTTCGAGCGGGCCGTTCTAATATTGGTGCTGTATTGCCCCTCAGGGCAGTAACCGAAGAAGCCATAAGCCGTGGAGACTTGCTGTTGCGGTGTCGTTGGATATCGCCAACGCATTCAATAGACTGCCATTCAGCTACATCAGGGAGGCCCTCCACTATCATGGGGTGCCACAGTACCTGAGGCGGCTAGTGGCAGACTATTTAGAGGAGCGTACCGTCATGTACGAGGACCGAGATCAAAATCTGACTATAGGGTACGACTGGGCCCTTCGAGGTGACCTCGACCCCGGGCTTGGTGGTCGGGCGCATCGAGGCAAAAAACTGATTTGACCGAACCGATAATCGACTACCGATATTTTAGATAAACGACACATCCATTATGTAATTACTGTAAAATGCGACTTCGGCAGGTTTGACACGCGTGAGGATTGCGAAAGCAGATGCAAACTGGCGGTTACAACCACTACTACGGTGGCGCCCGTTGTGCACCCAGAGGAGGTATGGATCTTAAAACTTATTCATCATTATAGCAATCGTAGTACTTTTCCATTTTAGAGGATCTGAAATCTTTAAAGGAATACCTGGAGGCGAACGGAAATTCACATTCACCAATGTCGGGATGACATTGGTGAATGAATCATAAATAACTTCATATTACCATGAACGCAATTATGGTAGATTAGAATAGGGGATTGTGTCTTGGCTCCTCGTCGTAGTCGTAGATCCCCTGAATCCCTGCTATACAGAATTTTAAATTCTATTCGTATTTAGCGACATTGAACGCTCAAGTGGGTGACCAACAGAGTGGCAGCCTATAGAGAAAGTCAAATATACTTAAAATAAAATGAATGAGAAGTAACATACTATCATACATTTTATTTGTAAGAATACCTACTAATATTATACCATGCTTAGGATTCTGTATTTCATGTTATCTTAAATTTCCACCAGCAACATGAATGCGAAACGCCGAGCTCCCTTGCTCCGTGTGGCTACAACATAACTGTGTTCTACTATGACTCAAACAGCAAGAGGTGTCTTCCAAGCGAATTCGGTGGTTGCAGGCATCTTAACTCATACCGCAGCGAAGAAAAGTGCGAAAGACAATGTGGGGCCTTCCGTGGTGTAGGTTGTAATTGATTTTCAGATATTCTAAATAATGAGTTTTATAACTAAATATTAAATAAGATCACAGAGCCTCCAAACTTACCTTATTTATTTTCTTCATATTGCTTTCAATTCACATAGTATAAAGTTTAATTCCTTTAGTTTCCTTCCTTTAATTATATTAGTTTAGCAGACAAACTTTGGACATATTGTTACAGACACGTGCCAAGCTCCGCCGGATCCTGGTCCTTGTCGTAACCCTGTCATGAAGTATTACTTCGACTCACTAACAGGAAGATGCCAATCGTTTACGTACGGCGGCTGTGCTGGTGGACCAAACAGATTCTCTACCTTTAACGAATGTGAGGAAATCTGCGGAGAGAGTGGACCAGGTATTACAAAACCTTACGTAACTAACAAACATCAGTATTTTCTTATTTCCTTTTCTTTGTGGTACGGGTTAACTATATGGTTTCTATTTTAAACACTCATACCTAAGGATGATCAGAATGTACAGATCAAATAGCATTCCTTTAGATTTGATAATTACTTCCTTTGATCACTCACAAGCAACAAACACGC
The DNA here is from genome assembly GCA_949752705.1 of Callimorpha dominula. Taxonomy (NCBI): domain Eukaryota; kingdom Metazoa; phylum Arthropoda; class Insecta; order Lepidoptera; family Erebidae; genus Callimorpha; species Callimorpha dominula. The sequence goes on along the minus strand of OX457008.1, from coordinate 4,751,354 downwards.
TTATTAGCATGGTTAGCTGTAAATCACTAAGTACGCCGAGCCATTTATCGCGGTACGTTGCGTCGTTCGGTCCAGCCACAGCGAACAGATGCTCGGTTTTTGACCTATATTTGTATCATATAAAATGTTGTAAAATTAAGTAATTAACGCAAAAACAAAAATAAAGACGCGAAAATTCCTACAATACAACCACATACCTACTTAACTCGAAGGAGTTAAGGTTTTTAAGAAACTCTGCTAAATACCTATTTTAGGTAATTTTAAGCTTTTGTTAGATTTCTTTACAGGTTATTATTAGTAAATGTTTGCTACTAATACGAGAATACCTCAAAGATAGACGTGTTTTGTACAGATATTTATGCCGAGTGTATGAAAGCTTATAGTTAAAGTGCAAATAACAGTAGTTGAGTGAGTCGCTTTGAGCTCGCTTGTTGACTAACTATGCAGGTGGCCAGCGCCCGCTTGCCTACAGGAGGTCTCCACGGGGTACGCGGAGGGATGCGCGGCGCCTGCGCTCCCACGGTACCACTACAGCGCGTGGCGCGGTGACTGCATACTCTTCACGTACGAGGGCTGCGGGGGCAACGATAACAACTTCCCTAGTTACAGCCATTGCCAGCAATACTGCACTACGTCAGGTACTTACGTTAACGCCATCACGTACCCTGCCACATGCATGAGCCAACCGATTAGATTGGAATGTTCATTTATAATTTTGTAAAATTGGTAACAAAAAGTATGGACAAGGGACAGCCAATCATATCTATCTAATAGAAAGCAGGTTACTGAAATATTAAACATATGTCTTGAGTTGCAGTCCGAACTAGTTTTTAGATCTGATCTGAGAACAGTCAAATTTAGAGTCCCACAGGGAACTCTACAACCAAATCCAAATACATCACTCTCCATCAGCAAACACAACCAGCCAAACTTAAATAATTACATATTTGCCATAATTTAAATTCATCGACCTGTTCCTGTACACAACTCGAAAAAGTTAACAGTATAAGATACCTTGGCGTTCAACATGATGAGCTGTTATCTTGGGCTCCGCATACAAATCTTCTTTCTGCTAGAATGCGTAAAATGATTTGGATCTTTAAAAAATTGCGCAAAATACTCAACCCCAATTTATTAAAAGCCATATCCTATGCTGCAATCCTCTCTTATTGTATACCAGTCTGGGGCAGTACTTATAAAACTAAAATAATAAAAGTTGAGCGTGCCCAACGACCAATTCTCAAGGTTATGCTTAGGAAGCCGTTTCGCTATCCAACATGCGTCTTCTCACTGCTAAGAGTAAGGTGGCTCCAACCAAGCCAACGAATATGCCGCGACTCGAGCTCTGTGCTGCATTGCTAGGCACTCGCCTATATATGAAGGTTCGTCTCTTATTTTAGACATTAATGATTCCTTCTTTTGGTGTGACTCAACCATAGTCTTGGGTTGGTTATCTACATCACCAACACAACAAAAGGCTTTCGTTCGTCATCGCATATCTCAGATTCAGGATACTGTGGGAGGCTCTTGGCACTACGTTCCGTCACTTGAAAACCCTGCAGACCTCGCTTCACGCGGACTTAGAACTGACAAGTTGTTGTCTTCATCTGTATGGTGGTCAGGCCCACGATTTTTACAAATGGAATCGTCTTTATGGCCTTTGTTTCCTGAAAACCATATAACGGATTTGTCAGACTCAATGGAAATTATAATTTCTACCATACTGACACTACAGATTCTGTTAATAATTCCCTTTCATTACTGTCTAAAAAATACTCCAATTTCAATACATTACAGCGTGTAGTAGCGTATGTTATGCGGTTTTTAAATAAATGTAGAAAACACTCTCCAGAGTGTGCGTCACTGACAAACACAGAGCTAACTACATCATTACATTTTCTACTTAAATTAAGTCAACAGGAGGCGTTTCTTGAAGAGTATAGTTTATTAAAGTCAGGTAAACAATTACGAGTAAAAAATAAACTTTTATCACTGTCACCTTTCGTAGATAGATCATCTAATTTTATTCGTGTGGGTGGTAGAGTAAATAATTCCTATTATGATTATGACGTAAAACATCCAATTCTTATATCTAGCTCTCATATTATTTGTATGTTATTATTTAACATGTATCACCTTCGCCTTATGCATGCCGGACCACAGCTCTTACTAGCCACAATTCGTCACCACTATTACCCTATTTGTGGTAGAAATTTGGCAAAAAATGTCACGCATCAGTGCGTGAAATGCTGTAGGATCAAGGCCAGTATTGTTCAGCCTATCATGGGTAACCTTCCAGAGCAACGATTACATTTAGAGTTTCCCTTTTTAGATACAGGGGTGGATTAAGTCGGACCTGTCATGATAGCAGACCGTAAAGGTAGAGGGTGCAAGCTCATTAAATGCTTCATTTGCTTGTTTGTGTGTTTGGCAACTATAGCTATCCATCTCGAACTGGTATCAGACCTAACAAAGGAAGCATTTTTAGCAAGTATGAATCGTTTTATTGCTCGCAGGGGGAAGCCATTGCGTGGCTTCCGTGTGCGGATATCGGCGACCCTCGCAATACCGTCTTTGCCGGGTAGCACACGAGTAATGCGTCCCAACTGCCACATCAGTGGAAGTGATCCCTTGTCCTTGATGACGACAAGAGCCCCTTCCTTGAGTTCCCCCGAAGAACGACACCATTTGGATCTCTGCTGAAGCCATAGAATATACTCGTGAGAGAAGCGAGTCCAGAAATGCTGTTTTAGATATTCTATGCGTCGAAACCCTTGTAAGCTGGTCACGTTAAGGTTTTAGATCTTTTATTTTGCCACATCCACAGATCCAAAACCTCATTTCATTTCAAACCTCAACCGCGGTGCGCACCGGACAGCTGGCTGGAGCGCGCCCCGCACCTCTTCATCCCCGCCGCCGACATCCAGTCTGCGTTGAATGAATGACTCAACACTATTGTGTAACTTAATAACGGTTTGGTAATTGTAAGAATTTAGCAGCCGAAGAAGTTAAGGCTCAAGCTTTTCCTTGCCAACGACACTTTAGTGGTAAAAACGTCCAAATCGCCCTTTGTTATGGCTTTCGAGTTCTCAAAATTGTCTAGTGCCAATAGCGCCGCTTGGCTGTCTGAGTTGATGTAGATGTGTTGATTTTTTACCTTACTTTCAAGGTTGATCTCCACGCATATATTTAATGCAGAGCCTAAAAGACGGAGGCCTCTGCTCCTAGGTTGGTGCTCCACCTGAATTTTGGCCTCTCTCCGTAAATTCCACAACCTACTTCAAGGCTCTTTTTAGACCCATCGGTGTACCACTCGTGACTACTTTTTTGTTGGATTGGAGGCCTTCCAGCCTTGTATCTCTCTGTGGTATGTCTACTGTATGTCTTCTCACGAAGTCAATCTCTGTTTGCATGTCATCCGCTGGCATGTTTAGAGATTTTATTCCGAAAACCGACTCTTTTAGTGAGTTTAGTGTTTTGATTGATTGCCACTTTGGTTTCTAATTGGTACACAGAAAACAATATGTTTTTGGATGGCTTATCTTTTGCATGGGGCATGTTTTGGTTTTGGTTTTGCATGAGTAGTAAAGTTTTTTCTATACAATAATAATTTTTAGATTACACTAGCAGCGCCCCGCGGTTTCACCCACGTAAGTCCCGATCCCTTGGGAATATCGAGATAAAAAGCCTAGCCTATATGTTAATCCATATCTCCAGCTATCTACATACCAAGTTTCATCGCAACCGGTTCATTAGTTTTTGTGTGAAAGAGTAAAAAACATCCATATATCCATCCATCCATCCATTCATCCAAACTTTCACATTTATAATATTAGTGGGATAATTGGTAAGCAAACTATTTGTAATAAAATGTTAATATGTAAAAAAATTAAAAGTTATGTAGGTATTTACCTAATTCATTTTGTTGCACTATTTGAAACTCTCAAACACGACAAAATTGAAGTGGAAATAAGACAAATTTTAATGGTTCAATTTATATTAAGTAGGTACATTAAAAAATGGATATCTATTGAATGGATGTTCTTAAAAATTTACCTGAATTATATGTACATTGAGGTTAAACAGTGGAGGCTCTAAATAAACAAAGAATGTATGTTTGTGATGCTATACCTACTGCTTCTTAATTGGAAGTTAATTAAATAACTTAATTAGTATTTATGAAGAGACAACTTGAGACAGCTATACAAAGCTGGAGCAATGATTTAATGATAATTTAATCCTTAAGTAATAGTAATAAGAGGTAGTCCACAATAAGCATTTTAATAGTATGTGTTATGTTATGAAAGCGAGCTAAACGTCCTCCATTGACATCACTACATCAAGACCACTTCATACATCGTTCGTGCCAAAAACAAAACTTGTTTTAACAAAATGCGTAGTACCGGTAAGCGTGCACATGACGACAAAGTACAGCACATTGAACATTGGCACGGAGCTGCGTCTCGCCTGCGAATTGGACGGCTTCCCGGAGCCAACGGTGTATTGGACCAAGGATGGACAAAGACTCGTGCCTGATGAGAGAACTTCCATTACGGGTAAGTGGATATTGTATACCAAGGGGTTATGCGAGAATATAGTATATATTTAAAACACTTTGATTACATAATATGTAATCAAAGGTTGAACAGTTTAAAGTTTTGACCGCCAGAGCGGAAATGCGAGCGTAAATCGATCAACGCCCACCACCACCACAAACACATACGCCAAGTCATATTAAGTTCACGACAAATACCTACAAAAATCATAGGGATTCCAAGATCGTATCGATAACTAACTAATGATTGCTGTTTATCTCCTATTTTTCTATATTAAAATATCACCTACAGCATAACGTATATAATATAGCATAGCATAGCATAGCATAGTATATAACATAACGTATATAACATAGCATAACGTATATAACATATTATCTTATGCCCAAAATAATAATAACATTTACACAATATTTACCAAGTTATATAGTAAGAGCACAGAACAGAATAACAAAAGGTAAAAGTCGACTGAAGCATGGTGGCCTCCACATTTGCAAAATCCCCCGCATTCGATCTAGGGATGTAACAAGGTGAGAAACCCCTTATCGATGATAATTGGAAGTAACGAAGAGGAATTCATGAAAGATTTTAATGTTATTTCATTGTTTGCTAAAATCAATATAAAATATGCAATAAATTGTAAATGTTTTGAAATATATGACGATTAGTTAAATACATATGACAATATTATTAGGAAGTGGGTCAAATTTAACTTGCAAGATTTGATTAAAGACAGATATTGGAACAGGTCATACCTACTATCAGATAACTAAACTTTGTTTTATGAACATACCTACTATCAGATGACTAAACTAAGTTTTATGAACAGGCAACACAATATCTCGGCTTGCCATCTCACGTGTGACGGTGAGCGACAGCGGATCGTACGGATGCCACGCAGATAACGAATACTCATCGCACTCCGACAACGCGCAGATCAACGTACAACGTAAGAATATTATTGTTGACCAAAATTATTGTAATAGTAGCTGGAACTTTGGTATAGCTAATTGGACGGGATGGAATGAAGGTGGACTACGGCATACATGACTTTTAACTGTAGAAGGACCAATGATAGGATACGTCTGTAAGGTACTGTACCTTATAGATATATCAAACTGTCGTCAGTTTCGCCTATATTTAGGTATAGGCGAAACTGACGACCCTGGTCAGGATAATCAGAAGTCAGAACCTTGAAAATATTTGTAGACTTATATGTTATGATTATGAACAATGTCTGAAGAAGGCTTACATTTTGTTTGTATTGATTTATAGAATATATGAGCTCCAATAATTTTTCAATTTCGTAGAACTGACGGTGCCGGCCAATTGTACTGACAATCCATCCTTCGCTAACTGTGACCTCATCGTGCGCAGCAAGTTCTGCAACCACAAGTATTACTCTAAGTAAGTTGTCATTGTCTTTAAATTGGTCTAGAGCCAAGTGATTGCCATCAATAGATTGATACATTGATAGATAAATTTGTTTAATTAGGAATACAAGTTTCTAAATTAGAAGTGATATTTACTTTTAACTCGTGCCTATTGATTAATGCCTCACAGTCAGGTCAATGTACATTGGTATAATATAATTAAAAGAAGTACCTATAATATAAATTGTGATGAAATTCCAAATTGGAGTACTTGGCCAATTCTTAAAGCTCTTTATGACTATAACTTGGTTTAAAAATTTCTGAGAAATACGTTGTTTTATAACATCTGTCTGCAAAACTTATACGTCATTAATTTCAGAGGATTCCGTCAAATCAATTTAATAAATTATAGTCGATTGATAAAATTAATTTCAACAAAACATTTTATCTCTTTCCATCAGCGTTTAGTCAACGAGCGACAGTTATACTATTTCCAAGATGTACTTACCCAGTGGTGTTCTTCATCAGATACTGTTGTAAGTCCTGCGTGGAGGCGGGCCAACTGGACCCTCAAGTGGTCGAAGCGCAAGCAGACCAGCCCTACCGCAAGAAGTAGACCTCCAACACTTCCTACGTAGTACATATACACATCGGAATGATGATGGCGGCCGATATACAAATATACTGCTTAATATTATTTGTTGGAAAATGTAGTTATTTTAACGTTTGTTCAGTTTCAGGAACTTATTTATCTATGTTTGTCATCGAACTGGGTGAGCATTTCATTTCATGCTCATTGCACGGCAGACCATAAAGACATTATAAAACTATGAAATAACTTACACGTAATGAGTTTAATTTATAGGTAAATGTTTATAATTTTACTATTTTAGAAACAATAAATGTAACTAATCTCGAAAGTATGGTGGGCTAGCAATGTTTCATGTTGCAAAATCAAAATAATATAAAAAATATTTTCTTATTTTTTTACAACCTTTTCACTACAGGAATTCTATTTTCGTAACCGGAATTATGATTGAAATAAAAACAGTAAATTACCAACTGCTACGCATTATTTCCGTATAAAGTCATGATATTTACGTTTCGTTCTCTTCATTTGTACGAGCCACGTAAGTATGAACCTTTGAACAAAAGCCTCACAAAAATGATATCAAATTCATAATATCATAAAATAGCTAAACAATTAGTAATATTATTACGTCTTACAATATATTTAATTAATATTTTACTTTTCTGTTATAATAATTATTATTTTTGTGTTCCGTCTCACGCAACTGTCAACCCAGATGACAGAGGAGTCGGCGGCCGTTTATGTGTCCATTGACTCGACATGAGTCACTATTATAATCTCTCCACTTAAATATTAATACTACTTACGGAACTCCGTTTGAGCAGCTGGTGACTTATTTTGTGTTTAACTAGCATTGTTTTTTTTTGTACATGAGTGATCTGTGGTTATTCTATAAGTTGCGACTAGATTAAACATAATTTGTAGGTCCTTGTTTGTAGGATAGCTATCTCCGTTTTTGTCTAATTACTTAAAAACTCGGTTATTTGTGGGAAAATGAACACTTTCATTTGATAATATATAAAGCGTAGTCTATAATAAATAAAGATTTATTGTGCAACAACTTAAGACGGAATTCCATACATACATACCAATACGAAATGCTTAAGATCATCGGAAAGTCTGATATTAGAGGTGCCGGTGCATTCAACAACTTTTTTGAAAAATCTTTTATGGTTCTGGCTGTTCGTCTGTGGAATGCATTACCAGTACAAATATGGCAAGCTGAAACCCTTACAGCCTTTAAAAATATGGTCAAGCAATACTATCTATCACTGTAATACTTTTATTTTATTCTTTATTTTTATTCCATTTCACACTTAGGATCAAAATTACTTTAGAAGTTACTATGTAATCTCTACTGAATAGCTGGATTATTTATGTATATATATCTGTGTGTGTGTATATATATATATATATGTATGTATGTATGTGTGTGTATATGTGTACGTATGTGTATACATATGTATATGGATATGTATGTGTCTGTCTATATATATTATATATATATTAATACGTGTCAATACTTGTCTGTATTTTCTATACAGTACGACATCAACTATTGCTTTTATTTAATACTTCTATAACTATCTCCATCTACAGGTTGTCTGGTAGAGATCGCTATTAGCGATAAGACCGCCCATTGTAATTTATTTTTAAGGTATGATCTGTTCCAATTAATTTTATTTAATGGTGTACGTAAAACCTAAGTAATTACTTAATAATTTTCTTTTTAATTTATTATTACTGTGTAAAAGTTTGTTTGAGAGACTGAGGTTTATTATTTGTCTATGATATAAGAATAGTTCATTATCCTAAGAAAAAAATCTCACCACGAATAGTTTTGGCCAGTTAAATGGCATTTTGAAAAATGTCCCTGCTAGTCAGCCTAATTACCCTTCGACAAAACAATTTGGTTCCTGTCTGAAGTCTTTTTTCGCCCACCAAACGAACAAAACAGACCAGAGAACGTATTTTTCGTAAAAATATTGAAGGTTAAATCTCCGAGGATCGACGTCTTTCAGAATTATTCTACTTACCGTATGTGTTCAAACAGGTAATAAAGTGGCTGTTTTTAGTTGTATTTTACATTTTATTTATACGTGAAAAGAGTAACTTTCCGCTTGTAGACATGATTTATTAAAGTTTTATCAAAATCATAATAATATTGATCATAATGTTCACAAATATAATTACCATTTACCTAATTACCGTTGATTACCATTCACAATTTTCCAAATGGTAATGAGATGTTAGAAACGGTAATCAGGTAAATATAAATCTGTGATATATTGCCCGTCTCAAAGCAGAAGATAACTTGTCAAGAAGTTTCTCTCAGCACACAGTACTTTTTGTCACACACTCAGCAGCACTCAGCATACAGTACTGAGTTCGGCCATGGCAAGGATGCAGCTGACGGTGTTGGAGGCACTCTCAAACGAATAGCTGATGCAGCGGTTGCTTATGGCAAGAATGTTGCAAAATTTAGATTCCTTTACACATTACAATCGAGCTGCTTTTTTGGTAGGTGTATGGGTAAAATTGTATTTGAAGTTCAGTTTTATTTCAAAAGTGAAGTGTGAGTGATTTGTTCTTGTACTTTGTCGAAGGTAAATATAAAATAATGCAACTTGCAGTGTCGAGAGACTGTAATATAGATGGGTCAATGTCAGTTTTAACGTTCTTTGTATTTCTTTGCTAAGAAACGCTTAAATTTTTTGAGGTGCTAACTTTGTAACGTCAAAATCATCAAGTGCTTATTTCCGTCTTATTTTTAATGGGGTAAGAACGTCATATACCGATTTTGCCCCATTTCAGATATCGTTAACCTTTTTTATTCATGTCGACCGTGAGCGTACCGGTGGATAAAAATCCATTACTACAAATGTCATTTAAAAAGTTGCTACTGCTAAAAGTGAAATACAAATACAAGTTTTCCAAATCAAAGAGGCTTAAATTGGCACCAGATGTTGAAGTCATATAGTAGTATTTTTAATAATAGTAAAATAGTAGTATTTTTTTCATGTAATTGGTGTATCCATTTTCAGTACGACATGGTATGACATTATCAGTACGACAGACACGAGTAATAAAATGAATTCGTTAGAAACGTTTCGTTACTTGAAGTCAGGTGATGTATCCGTTACTTGATAACGAATACGGTTTCCTACAGCACTACAGCTCTAAATTTAGTAGGAATGTGCCCATTAGACGCATCGGACGTGGCGGCATTTTTGGTGGTTTTCAGTACAACAGTGATATCGAAAGAGTCAATAGCCAGTCCACTAGTGCTACTAACACCCTCGGAGCATCATGTCTCGCTGCCTGCCCCTTACGATAGCGTTTCTGCTCGCGTGCGCGCAAGCCTACGAAGGTGAACAACACATTATACATATCAGTCGCTGGTTATCTCATTTACTTATATTGGATTAGGTATTTCTTTTTGAATTGAAACTGCATTTTATATCCAAGTGAGTGAACAACAAACAACAATAGTACTTATAACAATTAACCCCATTTGTTATTGAGGGAATAGTTCGTTAAATAATCTTAAGCTTAGTAAACAACATAAACATAGAGCAGAGGTCACCAAACTTTTTTGTCTCGTAAAACACTTGCCATATTATTCAGTTTTGGGTAGACCCTTGTGTAGTTAATATAGAACTTTTTTCAAATTCATCAACTTCAAATGTGTTTTTGACTCCTGGATTCTAACTATAGTGAGGTTTAAAGCGAAAAAAAAACAATAAAAAAACGTATTATTGATTAATGAAATTCATAATAAAATGAACCAAAATAATATTAAGTTATCAAGTTATATTACTTACTAAAAAAAAAATTTGCTTTTTAGGGAGAAGGGTTGTGATAATTATAATGTTTTCATAATACATTTCCAATACAGAAATGTATTATGAAAACATTATAATTATCACAACCCTTCTCCCTAAAAAGCAATTTTTTTTTTTTGGATTCCTTGTAGATCGTCGTCGACCGGTCGATGTAGATATAGACCAGTACAATTATAAAAAGTGCTGGATGTCATTTATTATAGATAGCCACATAGGTCAGGCATGTATTTATGGAATAAGAACATATCCGTGAATTTCCTCCCATTTTAGAGTTACGCATCTTTTTTTAATAAACGTTTTATGGATTTCTGCTGTCATACGAAAGGGAAAGGCGTGTGCATGATTGATATAATAATAAATAATAACTGGACACATCTCACACACGGCCGTCTGATCCCAAACAAGGCAAAGCCTGTGCTATGGTAACCAGACTGCTGATAAACATATTTATATATTTATAGATAAATTATACCCGACACAGAACAAATAATCGTGATCCTCACACAAGTATTTGTCCTGGGTGGGAATCGAACCCACGACCTCTGCTCAGCAGTTAGGATCACTAACTATTTACATAAATTATTCGGGACTCCTTCTCCAATAGTTTGGGAAAAAAACTTGTTTATTGTTTGTTTACTAAGTTTTAATAAACCAGAAATGTTTTTGACAGAATAAAAATAAAAATTTTAGATTTTTTCGGCACTTTAAATCGATTATTTACAACAATTTTTAACCGATTATAATGTTTAGGGTGGCAAATTAACCGTCTTCATATTGCCTACAAAACGTATATCTTTGAATTCCAATATTATAATTCGGTTTAAAGCTAAGCTAAAAAAATCCGAATTTTCATGATTTTTTATCAGAAAAATGTTAACTAAAAATGATGCGCACTCTAAAATGGGAGGAAATTCACAGATATGTTCTTATTCCATAAATACATACCCTGAACCATGTGGCTACTTGTAAGGAATTACATCCACTTTCAGCCCTTACAATGAGCTAATTTTACTGGTCTAATAGGGGTGAAGGGTCGACTTTGACGACACGACATAAGGTTTTTGAATATAACCTTCATTCATTATAATGCCGAAGTGATACATAAAAGACTCTAACCTTGGTACTCTAACGAATGGGGCTTTTAGATTTTAAGGATTCGCCTGTGAGAATTGCTGGTGATGAGAACGCGGTGATAACTGGTGAGCTAGATAAATCCCTGGTGATACGCTGTTTGGCCTACGGATATCCGATTCCTAAAGTGTTCTGGACACGCGAGAACCGTATGGTACCGTTTAACAACGCTGTCTACGAGACCAGAGGAAACTCGCTGCTCATTAGAAGCTTAGGTATTGATATACTCGGACAATATACTTGTGTAGCCTATAATGAAATCGGGGGCGCAGCTTCGTGGGAAGTGTTGGTGCGCGCATATAGGCCAGAAGGTATCTCTATCAAGCACGATTACTTGGTGGCACGCAATAGCATCACCAACACCAGACGCATTCCACTTTTCACCACCTTCGAGACTACATCTACCTCGACCACTACCACAACTACTGAACGACCTGTATTCTTTACCGGTAAGATAAATAACTGTTACTTAATAATTAGCTAATTGGTGGTGTTTTTTGTTTTTTCCTTTCCAATTTTTCAACTCGACATTGAAACTGTTTACTTTTGGAAAAAATCATCAACAATTATCTCATTGGTATACAGAATATATGTTTCAGGTTTACTTATCTTTTTGTTAATTGACATTTGGTTTGGTTTTGCATTAGTAAAAAGGTTTTTTTAATATGATAATAATTTTAAAATTACAAAAATGTTAAGCAAACTATTTGTAAAAACTTTTAGGTCCTAGGGGTACGCCTGTGAGAATTGCCGGTGATGAGAACGCGGTGATAACTGGTGAGCTCGATAAACCCCTGGTGATACATTGTTTGGCCTACGGATATCCGATTCCAAAAGTATTCTTTACACGCGACAACCGTATGGTACCGTTGAACGACGCTGTCTACGAGATCAGAGGAAACTCGCTGCTCATTAGAAGCTTGGGTATCGATACACTCGGAAAATACACTTGTGAAGCCTATAATGAAATCGGGAGCGCTGCTTCCTGGGTAATGTTGGTGCGCGCATACAGGCCAGAAGGTCTCTCCATCGAGCACGATTACTTGGTGGCACGTAATAGCATCACCACCACCAGACGCATTCCACTGTCCACCACCTTGGAGACTACATCTACCTCGACCACTACCACAACTACTGAACGACCTGTATTCTTTGCCGGTAAGATAAATAACTGTTACTAACTTAACAATCAGCTAATTGTTGGTGTTTTTTTTTCAATTTTTTCAACTCGACATTGAAACTGTTTACTGTTGGAAAAAATCATCAACAATTAGCTCAGTGGTATACTTATCTTTTTGTTTATTGACTTTTGGTTTTTTTCAATATGATGATAATTTTAAAATTACAAAATTGTTAAGCATACTATTAAAATTTGTAAAAAAATGTTTGAAGGTATGTTAAAAAAAAATTAAATAGTTATGTGCCTATTTCATTTTGTTGCACTATTTGATACTACCGAACTCCATCAGTGTAGTTAACACAAGTGATAAGAACTTTTGAAAAAAAAACTATCCGTTTACAAGTTATGACCGTTTGAATTTCCAGGTATTTTTACCTCGGTACTAACTTTTTTTTTTGTTATTCAGGGCAACAAACAGTTGCGCAATAATAAGTGATACAATTTTCCTTGTTTGTAACATATTATCTTAATTAATCACGTAACCAGCACGTTTATACACAATATAATGCTACAAAGTAATGGTAGTATACTAGTGAGTTAGATTCTAAAAAAATGAAAAAAGGCTGAAATTAGGTTACATGTTGAGGTTTTGTAAAATTGCATTTTTTGAATTTTAAAGCTGACAAGTAAAATACATTTATGTCAGTGAAATTATCATTAAATGATTTCATAATTCTTCTAAGGGGGGCTCGTTCTCCAGCGTTAGTTCTGCTTGATTTAGGGGTGAATAGATTAAGTTTATACGTGTTTCGTTTTCTTAAAGAGCTATTAGGTATGCGAATGTAAATTAAGTTCATTGGATTCATTACAATCAAAATTATTGTGACAGATATTAAAATAAATAATGTGAAATACATAAAAATATTAAAAATAAATCTATTCGCAATTTGTAAACATATAAAAAATTAAAGACAACGGGGCCTATTTATGTTTATTATATGAGGTAATTTAATACCTCTTATCCCTCACAATTCACTCACCACAATATCACAAGTAATTCTTTCTACTTCGAGAGCTTTGTAATGTGACTCGTGCGGAATAATAAAAGTGAAATTCGCGCCTAAATTGACTATAGTGTATTTAATTACTACATATAAGGAATTTAATGAACTGACAATCATATAAAACTCATCGTTACACTCTATAATACTAATAGTAAGTATTTTACAATCTTATAATAATATTATAGAAAGTACAACAGAGGAGACAACTAGTGAAGGCACCTCCACTAGTGAAAGCTCTACCAGTGAAGGCTCAACCAGTGAAGGCTTAACCAGTAAAGACTCCACCAGTGAAGGCGCCACCAGTCAAGGTTCAACCAGTGAAGGCTCAAACAGTAAAGGCTCCACTAGTGAAGGCTCCACCAGTGAAGGCTCCACCAGCGAAGGGTCCTCCAGCGAAAGCACCAGTGAAGGAATCTCCTATTCCACAGAAAGCTCCACACTCCCCGAAGGATGTGTTAACTCTAAATTCGGCTGCTGCTATGATAACGACACTGAAGCTTTAGGGCCCGATATGCAGGGATGCATGGCTACTGAATTAAGTTGCTGTCCTGATGGTGTTTCACCAGGTAAGATACTTAAGAGGCTTCCCGTTCCTATCAATATTGTAGCACACGATGGTTGAAGTTACTGAGCAAGTCAATATGTTTCGCTTACGAAAGGGTTTTTGGGAAAATTGTGATATAGATGTGACAAGACAATATATCGATAATACTTTTTTTAATGTTTATGTCTCAAATGCATGTAACACCAATTTATTTATAGATTCATATTTAAGTGTTCGTAGCCCAGGCATTCCAAATAGGGCCTGGGTCAAACTCCTGTCATTCTTTTTTTTTTCTCTAGTATCTTTTTTTGAGTGAGCTATCTCTCACATGCTAGGAGGTAGCGCAAACCAATTCCAAGATATCAACAAGGATGGTATGCTACAATATTGACTTTGAATTGTGTACTTATAAGCCAGATTCGGAGGAGCGGCGGTAGCGTAATGGCTAAGGCGTCATACTTGCGATCAAGTGGTTGCGGGTTCAAACCCCACCCAGTACTCTACCGTCGTGAACCCACTCCTAACACAAGCGTTAAGCTTAGCTGGAGCACGCAATAGCATCACCATCACCAGACGCATTCATTAGAGACTACATCTACCTCGACCACTACCACAACTACTGAACGACCTGTATTCTTTACCGGTAAGATAAGTAACTGTTACTAGCTGAACAATTAGCTAATTGTTGGTGTTTTTATTTTTTAATTTTTCACTCGACATTGAAATTTACTTCGGGACAACATCATAAATATGTTTTTGGTTTTGCATTAGTTGGTTTTTTCAATATGATAATAATTTATAGAGTACAAAATTGGTAAACAAACTATTTGTAAAAAATGTTAAAAATATTTAAATAGTTATGTGCCTATTTCATTTTGTTGCACTATTTGATACTATCGGACTCGATCAGTGTATTTAAAACAAGTGAAATTTTGAAAGTTTAATTTTAATTAAGTACATTAAAAAAATTAAATATACTAAGTGTATTTGAAAATAAAACACTTTTCTAAGTCACTGAAAGTCACTCTAGCATGCAGTTATAATAAGATTTTTTGAAAAAAAAACTATCCAGATAACTTGTAAACACAAGTTATGACCATTTGAATTTCATGGTATTTTTACCGCGGTTGCTCATAAACACAGGTGGAACGTAAAGTTAAAGATTTTACACATTTTTTTAAGTTAGTTTTTATGGATTGTGTCAAAAAACTGAGTGAATAGTTAAAAAATAAAAAATATTTATGTACGATTTAAAAACACGATTAAAAAGTTCTCACGTTCCATCTGATTGTATGAGAAACCGAGGTAAAAATATGTGGAAATTCAAACGGTCATAACTTGTAAGCGGATAGTTTTCTTCAATTTTGTTTATTATAACTGCATGCTAGAGTCATACCAGTCATACATTCAGTGGTTTAAGTAAGTGTTCTATTTTCAAATACGCCCTGTATAAGTAATGGATGTTCTTAATAAGGTACGAGCTCGATGAAAGTGAGTTCAATGGATAATATGAAAAGTTCAAAAAGTTTTATAATAATTATAATAATAATAATAATAGCCTTTATTCAGACATAACTTAGTAGTTTGGTTTAAGTTAGGTATATAGAGGTCGGAATATTTGGTTTTCACTCTTTGTCTCCTTGCTTTGGTTCCTCCTCAGTTTTTGGGTCTGTTTGCCTTTTGGCGAAGGCATCCTCCAACTTTTTCCATTTCGCTCGGTTCTTTGCTGTCTTCATCCATGTGTTTGTCTGTCCAGCCACCTTCTTAATTTCGTCAGCCCATCTTCTAAAAGGTCTACTTCTTTTGCGAGTTCCTTCTCTTGGGTAGTATTCCGTTACTGCTCTGCTCCATTTGTCTTGACCACTCCTGGTATGGTCTGCCTACCTACATTTCAACCTCCTTACCTTAACTGTCACATCTTCAACTTTTTTCCCTAATAGTTTTATTTCTGATTTTATCGCTCTTTCTTTTGATTAACATACTCCTTTCCATTGCAGTTTGGCATACTTCGAGCTTCCTGGTGTGTGACTTTGTCAAAGCCCATGTTTGGAAGTACCTTAGAACAGGCAGGACACATGTGTGTCAAGTTTTGCTTTAATGGGCATGGCCATTTCCTTATTTTTCATGATGTCTTTCAGTGACCAATAGCGTTTCCATGCATTGCCTATTCTATTAGCCATTTCTTTGGACATAAGATCTTCATGAGATAGTTGGCCAAGATATACATGCTCAGTGACATAGTCTATGGTGTTGTTGTTGACGATAATCGGCACCTCATCCCCATTGGACATGAACTTAGTCTTTTGTGAATTCATTGTTAGACCTACTCTTTGGCTTACCGTGTCAAGATCTATGAGCATAGTTTGCAAATCTTCAGGTGTTGTAGCGAAGATAATGAGGTCGTCAGCGAATCGTAGATGGGTTAGAATTGCGCCGTTGATATTCAGACCATGTTTTTCCCACGGCATTTCACTGAAAATGTCTTCGAGGACTGCTAAGAAGAGTAAGGGTGACAGTGGATCGCCTTGCCGGACTCCTCTTTGGATCTTGATCATCTCTCCTTGCCTTTCTAATTTCACTTTTGTTGTTACCCATGTTACCCTTATGTATTTCGCTTCCAATACCTGTTTATTTAGTGCTTGCCATATTTTCCCATGTTCTAGGGAATCGAATGTTTTGGAGTAGTCGACAAAGCAACAGTAGAATGTTCGCTGATACTCCTTACACTTTTCAAAGATCTGCCTCACAACGTGTGTGTGGTCTATTGTGGAGAATCCGCTTCTGAATCCTGCTTGCTTCCTTGGTTGATTCTCGTCCAGGATTTTCGTAATGCGGTTGAGTATCACCTAAGCAAAGATCTTATAAATGTTAGACATTAGACTTATCGGTCTGTAATTTCCGATGTCATTTTTGTCCCCTTTTTTGTGCAACAGTATTATTGTCGAAGTTGTCCATTGGTCCGGTATATATTCAGTTTCCGGAACATCGTTGAAAAGGTAAGTGAGGTTTGGAATCAAAACTTTACTAGAGTTCATTAGAAATTCGTTACTTATGTTATCTGGTCCTGGGGCTTTATCTTTCTTTTGCGTAAGAAGTGTTTTTTCTACCTCGGCTACCAGTATTACAGGTACCTTCTCTGTATTCTTTAACTCCGTAGGTTCTTCCACGCATTGGGACGAGTATAAGTCCTGATAGAACTTTATCGCTTCAGAGATAATATCTGGTCTTCTGGATTTGCATATTCCTGCTTTGTCCTTCAATTTTGGTATCCAGTCTTTTTTGTCAGAAAGTTCTTTAATGGCTTTTCTTCCTGTTCGAGCAATGTGTTTTTCGAAAGTTTTCATTCGCATATCCCTACGATCTTTTCTCATGCTCGTTCTTATCTCTTTGCTGAACTTAGCAATCCTTTTTCGTGTTGTTTTCAATTTGACGTTGGAGTCTATCAGATCTTTTCTTTCTTGCAGCAATCTCTTAGTTTAATCTGTTGGCTTATCACTAATTATGGGGCTGCTCGATTTATTCGTACTTTCTACTTGTAGTAGCTCCTGTAGTTTGTTGAATTTCTCTTGGGTGGTTAGTTCTTTTGTGAGTTTTCTAAAGTCTTCTAGCCTCTCTCCTAGTGTGTCATTTGGTACTGATAGGTTCGGCACTTTTGGCTTAGCTTTGAAAGGCCTGCTGCGCTGAGCCGTCTCAAATAATAATATCATATCATATCATATCATATCATATCATATCATATCATATCATATCAGTCATATAATAATTACCTACTGCTTAATTGCAAACTGAAGTTAAAACCAGCTACCAGAATATGACTCTTGTATACCGATATATTGATTTGTTGTGTAGTTATTTGATGAAAACGATATATGCTAAAGTCAAACTTTTAAAATGCATGCATAAATGCACTTTTTCGAAAAATTGTCAATAATTTTTTATGATTTTTTTTGTAGCTTCATGGTTACACGAGACATGTTTACTAAGTTTTAAGGAACCAGCAATGTTTTGAAGAATAAAAATTTTTTTTAACCTTTATATCGATTATTTACAACAATTACTCACAAATTTTAATGTTTAGGGTGGCAAATTAACCGTCTTCATATTGTCTGCAAAACGTATATCTTTGAATTCCATTATTGTAAATCGGCTTAAAGCTACGCTTATTTTTCATGATTTTCAGAAATTTCAGAAAAATGTTAACTAAAATATGATGCGCAACTCTAAAATGGGAGAAAATTCATAGATATGTCAGGGTATCAGGGTATGTATTTATGGAAAAAGAACATATCTGTGATATTTCTCCCATTTTAGAGTTGCGCATCATTTTTTAGTTAACGTTTTTATTTGTTACCATATGAGTACCTGTAAGGAATTACATCCACTTTCAGCTCTCCTAATTTTACCGGTCTAATAGACACTTTTTGAATATTCGTAAGGTTTTTGAATGCAACCATTCATTCATTACAATGCCGAAGCGACATATAAAAGACCGCATTCAAAAACTCTAACCTTGATATACTAACAAATAAGACTTTTAGATCCTAAGGATACGCCTGTGAGAATTGCCGGTGATGAGAACGCGGTAATAACTGGTGAACTAGATAAACCGCTGGTAGTACGCTGTCTGGCCTACGGATATCCGGTTCCTGATGTGTTCTGGACACGCAACAATTATATGGTGCCGTTTAACGACGCTGTCTACAAGATCAGAGGAAACTCGCTGCTCATAAGAAGTTTGAGTGTCAATACCCTCGGACAATACACTTGTCAGGCCTATAATGGAATTGGAAAGGCTGCTTCGTGGGTAGTGTTGGTGCGCGCATATAAGCCAGAAGGTCTCTCTCTCAAGCACGATTACTTGGTGGCACGCAATAGCAGCACGACCACCAGACGCATTCCACTGCCCACCACCCTGGAGACTACCTCTACCTCGACCACTACCACAACTACTGAACGACCTGTATTCTTTATCGGTAAGATCAATAACTGTTACTAACTGAACAATTAGCAAATTTTTGGTGTTATTACAGTAAGTAAAAGCTCCTTATTCGCGGGTGATACGTGCCATAAATATACCGCTAATCACGGATCAGCTCCGTGCCGCTAATACACATACATAAGAGATACGTTTCAAGGTTCCAAAATAAAAAAGAAAATCATAATAAAAACTACATTTATCAATGTCAGATTTAGGTAAAGGTGTAAACAATTTAGTATTTTTTTTTGTTTTTCCCCTTTTGAAAGATCTTTGAATTCAAATTAATATTCAGCTCTGGCAATAGGAAAAAAGCCTACCTTTTAAAAATAAGCCTTCATTCATAAATTTTCGTGCAGAAATCACAAAGATCGAAAAAAGAATTTTTTATCCGCGAAAACGAGAACTTGGTCGCATTTTTTTTACTCGTGATTAGTGACAAGGCGAATACGCGGCGGGAACCGTGGGTAAGAAGCTTTAACTGTACTTAGGTATTCAATTTTTTCCACTCCACGTTGAAACTGTTTACTTCTTAAAATCATCATCAATAATTAGCTAATTGGTGTACAGAAAACAATATGTTTTTGGATGGCTTATCTTTGCATGGGGCATGTTTTGGTTTTGGTTTTGCATGAGTAATAGAGTTTTTTCTATACAATAATAATTTTAAAATTACATAATTGGTAAGCAATCTATCTTCTTCTTCTTCTATCTTCTATATAATAAAAATTAATTGCCAAATGTGTTACTAAGCGCAAAACTCTAGTTTTCAAATCGAGAATCGGCTCGACCAATTCGGTTATTTTACATATTTTCGTTTAGGCACAAGGAAGGATCTTATGGAGAGAAAAAGCTTAAAAACAGCGAGGAAAATAGCAAAAACAACACTTTTCTTTTCCTATACAAAACACAGAGTAAATAATAATTAATACACATGTCCCCAGCTGTCAAACATTTGTCGTCAATCAATTACTTTTGACAGAAAGAAGTCTGTCGGGGCAGCTAGTTTATAATAAAATGTTAGTATATAAAAAAAATTAAGAGTTATGTAGGTACTTACCTATTTCATTTTGTTGAAAATAAGTAAAATTTTGATGGTTCAATTTATATTAAGTAGGTACATTAAAAAAAAGGATATCTATTGAATGGATGTTCCTAAAAATCTACCTAAATTATATGTACATTAAAGTTAAACAGTTAAGGCTGTAAATAAACAAAGAATGTAGGTTTGTGATGCTATATCTACTGCTTCTTTGGAAGTTAATTGAATAACTTAATAAGTATTTATGAAGAGACAAGTTGAGAAATATACAAAGCTGGAGCAATGATTTAATGATAATTTAAGTAATAATAAGAAGTGTAAGTAATAATAAGAAATCGTGAACAATAAGCATTTTAAGAATTTTTGTTATATTATGAAAGCAAGCTAAACGTCCTCCATTGACATCACTACATCAAGCCCACTTCATACATCGTTCGTGCCAAAAATTTAACTTGTTTTAACAAAATGCGTAGTGCCGGTAAGCGTGCACATGGCGACAACGTACAGCACATTGAACATTGGCGCGGAGCTGCGTCTATCCTGCGAAGTGGACGGCTTCCCGGAGCCAACGGTGTATTGGACCAAGGATGGACAAAGACTCGTGCCTGATGAGAGAACTTCCATTACAGGTAAGTGGATCCTGTATATCAAGGGGTTATGCGAGAATATAGGCATGCGTAAGAATATATACTTTTAAACACTTTGATTACATAATATATAATCAAAGGTTGAACAGTTTACACCTTTGACCGCCAGAGCGGAAATGCGAGCGTAAATCGAGCAACACCCACCACCACCACCACAAGCACATACGCCAAGCCATATTAAGTCGACGTCAAATACCTACAAAAATCATAGGGATTTCAAGATCGTATCGATAACTAATTATTGCTGTTTATCTCCTATTTCTCTATAGTAAAATATCACCTACAGCATATCATCTTATGCCCAAAATAATGACGATTACACCATATTTACCAAGTTATATAGTAAGAGCAAAGAACAGAATAACAAAGGTAAAAGTCGACTAAAGCTCCCGCATTCGATTTAGGGATGTAACAAGGTGAGAAACTCCTAATCGATGATAATTGGAAGTAACGAAAAGGAATTTATGAAAGTTTTTAATGTTACTTCATTGGTTGCGAAAATCACAATAAAAAATGCAATAAATTATAATTGTTTTGAAATATGACGATTAGTTATACACATGATAATATTATTATTTTAGGAAGTAGGTCAAATTTAACATGCAAGATTTGATTAAAGACAGACATTGTAACAGGTCATACCTACTATCACACGACTAAACTTTGTTTTATCAACAGGCAACTCAATATCTCGGCTTGCTATCTCACGTGTGTCGGTGAGCGACAGCGGATCGTACGGATGCCATGCAGATAACGGATACTCCTCTCACTCCGACAACGCGCAGATCAACGTACAACGTAAGAATATTATGGTTGACCAAAATTATTGTAATAGTAGTTGGAACTTTGGTATAGCTGAATGGACGGGATGGAATGAAGGTGGACTACGGCATACATGACTTAACTGTGGAAGGACCAATGATAGGATACGTCTGTAAGGTACTGTACCTTATAGATGTATTAAACTGTCGTCAGTTTCACCTATATCGCTGGTCACGATAATCAGAAGTCAGAACCTAGGAGCTTGAAAATATTTGTAGATTTATATGTTATGATTATAAACTGTGTCTGAATAAGGCTTACATTTTGTTTGTATTGATTTATGGAATATATGAGCTCCAATAATTCTTCTATTTCATAGAACTAACGGTGCCGGCCAAATGTACGGACAATCCATTCTTTGCTAACTGTAGCATCATCGTGCTCGGCAAGTTCTGCAATCACAAGTATTACTCTAAGTAAGTTGTCATTGTCTTCAAATTGATCTAGAGCCAATTGATTGCCATCAATAGATTGATACATTGAACTTATATGTCATTAACTTCAGAGGATTCCGTCAAATCAATTTAATAAATTATAGTCGATTGATGAAATAAATTTCAACAAAACATTTTGTCTCGTTCTGTTTTTCCATCAACGGTTCTGGGTAGTTATATTATTTCCAAGATGTACTTACCCAGTCATGTTCTTCATCAGATTCTGTTGTAAGTCCTGCGTGGAGGCGGGCCAACTGGACCCTCAAGTGGCCGAAGCGCAAGCCAACCAGCCCTACCGCAAGAATTAGACGTCCAATACTCCCTACATAGTACTTATACACAAATATATTAGAAAATGTAGTTATTTTAACGTTTAATCAGTTTCAGGAACTTCCTTATCAATGTATGTCGTCGAACTACAATGTGTAATTGTTAGATAATGTTTCGTTTCGTTACTTCCTTCCTGTGGCGGTGTCAGCCGTCGAGGCTGGCAGTTAGTATTGTTATTGTTTCATGTGCCATAACTGGAGTGTGTTTAAGCGTCGAGCGTCGGAAGGTCTGCTGTGGGCACGCAATCATACCAATAGATTATAATGTAGATAGTGAAATATTACATCACTAGACATTTTTATGTAAATATATGTTGAAAAATGTCACAAACTGCTGTAAATGAAAATTTTTGAGTAATTTACAAATTTACATAGTCGGAATATAATGAGAATAAATTATTTATGTCATAAGTTTTCTAATAATGTGAATGTTTAGCTAGTTCTGTACGTTAGTGTGGCTAGTTGAGAGTCATAATCATTTTGTCTAAGTGATTTTATACCCGTGACGCTGTGTAAATAGACGGACAATAAAAACGTATTATCTAAATTATGTTTTTTAATACAGAGCTCGTGTATGCTATTTTGTCAAAAATTAATCCAAGGAATCAAAGTATTAACAGTTATGTTTTTGTGGCAGATAGTTTCTACAATTAAAGAAATATTCGAACACCTCATTTTATCCATATACCCTCAAAAAATACATGTACCGATTGCAATCCGTTATGTTATATCCGTTGAACAAATTAGTAAATTATAAATAATAGTTAAGCTTCCAACTCTAATTAACCATAAGCATATCAAAAGAATGAATCCGCTAGTACGTACGTAGTACGAGTATTTGCTTCAATCACATCTACCCATTAGAATAATATACACACATTAAAATAAACACACACTCTGAAATTACTAATGAAAACGTTTTTGCTTACTGTTAGATGCATGCTCATTGCATCACGATTGCTCGATGAACACCATGATGAGGACGTTGGGATTTACGAAAAACAAAATCTTGCACAAGAAACTTTCTGCTTACTACCACTTTTTTTTTCTTTCAAATGGGGCGCGTTCTTTATCTCACGTAAGAAACAGTCTCAAAACCACTGATATAAACTATAAAATATATGTGGTATGTCGGACTCGAACCGACTAAAACATCACAGTGTTCCGACACCGGGTCTTTTAGCCGGGGCCTCAAGTGTACCCTAGAAAGGAAATCCCTGTGAACCCCGGCAGAATGACGTGTGGCGATTTCTTCTGTCTGTGAGTGTCTTATTCTGCAGTTGAATAACTACAATATTGTCTTTATCTGTTCAATATTTCATTTTTAATGACTGTCCATGTGGCTACATTTGTTTTTACATTTTTACATTCTTATTTATTTAATAGATATTAGATATTTTTTTGACGTGACAACGTCTTATAATTCGATGGAGCCGGCTGCACGCACGAATAAACATGACTCATGCGGCGTTACCTCGCTCTGAGGCGTTCCTATGACGTTGTCACGTTCAACTATCGTGAGTAAACCGACTTTACAGACAACCGATTTTTTTATTGGATATATTCCAATTAACTAAAAATTTGCATTTTAAAGTATGTCTTGTATTTATTTTTATTAGCTATATATATATATATATATATTTATAATATTGAAAACGTAGTGTCCGTTTAGTTTTACAGCTGCATTTGAAGCCTTTACTCATCCATGTTTTATTCCTTTTATTTATTTACTATAGATCGCGTGCTGGTCGAGTAGTAGTAGTTCCTAAGATTCCTACGTTCAACCAAAGGAATAAACTCTTCAGCTTTATAATATTAGAATAAATAAGTCTCTTAACTCCGTAACAGCGTGAAGGTCATCAATTATTAAGTTGACTGCAATCCCTTAAAGCTGTAAAAAAATTATCTTCTAACTTAAGCTTAAGTTTTTAGCAATTTTTGTAACAAAAATCGCACTTCTTACATATTCTCAGTTCTGTGATGCGTACAATCGGCGAACCTTTTCAGTTGACGCATGTAACGCTGATGCGTGAAGAGAAATGGTTATATTTTTTCGTATAATTGGTATATAGAGCTGACATTATCAGTTCGACAGATGCGAGTAATTAAATGAATTCGTTAGTAACGTTTCGTTACTTGAAGTCAGGATCAAAAGTCATGTATCCGTTACTTGATAACGAATACGGTTTTCTACAGTACAGCTCTAAATTTAGTAGCAATGTGCCCATTGGACGCATCGGACGTGGCGGCATTTTTGGTGGTTTTCAGTACAACAGTGATATCGAAAGAGTCAATAGCCAGTCCAGTAGTGCTACTAACACCCTCGGAGCATCATGTCTCGCTGCCTGCCCCTTACGATAGCATTTCTGCTCGCGTGCGCGCAAGCCTACGAAGGTGAACAACACATTATATATATCAGACGCTGGTTATCTCATTTACTTCTACTGGATTAAACATGTCTGTACAGGTATATACGTTTTGAACTTGAACTTTGAATTTTATATACAAGCGAGTGAACAACAAACAACAGAAGTACTAAAAACAATTAACCCCTTTTATTATTTCCTTAGATAATTTTAAGCTTAGTAAACAACATAAACATAGAGCAGAGGTTTTTTTAGGAGTAGAGGAAAGGGGGAGAGGAGGAAGAGGGAAGGGTTAGTGCCTCCGGTAACGTCACTCACTCGGCGAAAAGCAATGTAAGCATTGCTTCTGTGAGGCTGTTGGTATTACTCCGGTCGAGCCGGCCCATACCTGCCGAAGCATGGCTTTAACTTTTTTGTCTCGTAAACCGCTTGTCATATTATTCAGTTATGGATAGACATCTTGTCTAGCTAATATAGCATTTTCGCAAATTCATCAACTTCAAATGTGTTTTACACTGAATTCTAACTATAGTGAGGTGTAGAGAAAAAAAAACAATAAAAACGAATTATTTATTAATTAAATTCACAATAAAATGAACCAAAATATTAAGTTTGTACTTACCTCTTACATGAAATAACTAAGAAAAAATATTAGCTTTTTAGTGAGAAGGATTATGAAAATGTTTTGATAATACATTTTCCATATTTAACATCAATTCAATGTTTAATTTTAAATTTCCTCGGTTTCTGAGACATCCAATGTGTTTCATTAAAATTGTTAAAAGATTGACCATCGCGCTGAAATCTCTTTTTACTACGTATGATTTTATGCCCTAATTAAAACGTATTTTAATTCGAATCAGCAAGAATTAACACGTTTTTTACGATGTTTACCGGATTAAATAATGGCAAGTCAAAATTAAAATCACGACCTGTTAAAATGAAATTTATTATTGTGGACCCCCGTTTACGACTCACGGATCAACAACTTTTTTTTCACTCTTATGGAGCCCTTATAGGTCGTCTTTTACCTCTGGGGTTCGATTTATATTATATTACTTTGATCACGTCATAGAGTTTTTGGACGTGACCATTCCTTCATTATAATGCCGAAGCGACCCATAAAAGACCGCTGCTTTCAAAAACTTTAATCTTGGTACAGTAATACATGAGGCTTTTAGATCCTAAGGATACACCTGTGAGAATTGCTGGTGATGAGAACGCGGTGATAACTGGTGAGCTGGATAAACCCCTGGTGATACGATGTCTGGCCTACGGATATCCGATTCCTAAAGTGCTCTGGACACGCGACAACCGTATGGTACCGTTTAACGATGCTGTCTACGAGATCAGAGGAAAGTCGCTGCTCATTAGAAGGTTGGGCATCAATACACTCGGACAATACACTTGTGATGCCTATAATGAAATCGGGAACGCTGCTTCGTGGGTAGTGTTAGTGCGCGCATACACGCCAGAAGGTCTCTCCATCAAGCACAATTACTTGGTGGCACGCAATAGCATCACCACCACCAGACGCATTCCACTGCCCACCACTCTGAAGACTACATCTACCACGACCACTACCACAACTACTAAACATGCTCCATATATTACCGGTAAGATACATAACTGTTACTTACTGAAATATTAGTTAATTGTTGGTGCTATTTTTTTAATTTTTTCAACTCGACATTGAATCTGTTTACTTTTGGAAAAAATCATCAACAATTAGCTTATTGGTATACAAAAAATATGTTTTAAGATTACTTATCTTTTTGTTTATTGACTTTTGGGTTGGTTTTGCACGAGTAGGAAGGTTTTTTTTTCAATATGATAATAATTTTAAGATAAGCAAAATAATTTTTATGTTAAAAAAGTTCCCATTTCATTTTGTTGCACTATTTGATACTCTAAAGACTCCATTAATGTAGTTAAAACAAGTAAAATTCTGAAAGTTTAATTTATGTTAACTTCATTTATAAATTAAATATATAAGTAATGGATGTTCTTAAAAATCTACGAGCACCATGACAGTCATCTCAATGGGTGATATAAAAAGTTTAAAAGGTTATATAATAATTATCTACTGCTTAATTGGAAATTGAAGTTATTATTAATGAAGAGATAAACTGAATCCTCAATCAATCCTGATAACTGAAGCACTACTATGAAAATCAAACTGTTTTATAAGACGCATCTTTCAGAATATTATGCCACCAAGAAATAGGAAAGACATTTCTGCGTAGATGTAACTTTGCATCTTAGTATTATGAAAAAATAGATTTAGTATGCGGTTGGAGATGTGTAGTCAGTTGCGGTTTGGCAATTACTAAAGTGAATGGACGTAACTAGCCAGAAACGTCTTTTTATTGTAGTATCAAGTATTTTTTTTGTATTTTTTTACTAAGAAGAAAACATTTTTTGCAAATTCATCAACTTAAAATGTGTTTTTACTGAATTCTAAATATAGTGAGGTGTAGAGCAAACTAACAATAATAAACGTATTATTTATTGATAAAATTCAAAATAAAATGAACCAAAGTAATATTAAGATTGTACTCCTATTACATAAAATGACTAAGAAAAATATTAACTTTTTACTGATAAGGATTATGATAATGCTTTGATAGTAAATTTTCAATAATTAACATCAATTCAATGTTTAATTTTAAATTTCCTCGGCTTCTGAGACATCCAATGTGTTTAATTAAAATTGTTAACAGATTGACAATCGCGCTGAAGTCTCTTTTCGCTAGGTATGATTTTATGCCCTAATTAAAACGTATTTTAATTTGAATTAGCAAGAATTAACAAGTTTTTTAAGATATTTACAGGACTAATTAATGACAAGTCAAAATTAAAATCACGACCTGCTAAAATGAAATTTACTATTATGAACCCCCGTTTACGACTCACGGATCAACAACTTTTTTTTACTCTCATGGAGCCCTTATCGGCCATCTTCGACCCCTGGGGGTCGATAAATATAATATAACTTTGATCACGTCATAGAGTTTTTGGACGTAACCATTCCATTATAATGCCGAAGCGACACATAAAAGACCGCTGTATTCAAAAACTCTAATCTTGATACACTAATACATGGGGCTTTTAGATTCTAAGGATACGCCTGTGAGAATTGCTGGTGATGAGAACGCGGTGATAACTGGTGAGCTGGATAAACCCCTGGTGATACATTGTCTGGCCTATGGATATCCAATTCCTAAAGTGCTCTGGACACGCGACAACCGTATGGTACCGTTTAACGACCCTGTCTACGAGATCAGAGGAAAGTCGCTGCTCATTAGAAGCTTGGGTATCAATACACTCGGACAATACACTTGTGATGCCTATAATGAAATCGGGAACGCTGCTACGTGGGTAGTGTTAGTGCGTGCATACAGGCCAGAAGGTCTCTCCATCGAGCACGATTACTTGGTGGCACGCAATAGCATCACCACCACCAGACATATTCCACTGCCCACCACCCTGGAGACTACATCTACAACTACCACAACTACTAAACATGCTCCATATATTACTGGTAAGTTAAGTAACTGCTACTAACTGAACAATTAGCTAATTGTTGGTGCTATTTTTTCCACTCGATATTGAAACTGTTTACTTCAGAAAAACATCATCTATAATAAGCTCATTGGTTTACAGAAAATATGTTTTTCGATTACTTATTTTTTGTTTATTGACTTTTGGTTTGGTTTTGCACGAGTAGGAAGATTTTTTTCAATATGATAATAATTTTAAGATTACAAAATTGGCAAGCAAACGATTAAAAACAAATTGTATGTTAAAAAAATTTGTTCCTATTTCATTTTGTTGCACTATTAATTAAGACTTCATTAAT
Organism: Callimorpha dominula; assembly: GCA_949752705.1. Taxonomy (NCBI): domain Eukaryota; kingdom Metazoa; phylum Arthropoda; class Insecta; order Lepidoptera; family Erebidae; genus Callimorpha; species Callimorpha dominula. Next base: position 4,722,652 of record OX457008.1, on the reverse strand, counting down.
TTAGTTAAAACAAGTTAATTTTTTAATGTTTAAAAATATTTTTACTTCAATTAAAAATTAAATATGAAAGTAATGGATGTTCTTGAAAATCTACGAGTACGATGACAGTGATCTCAATGAATGATATGAAAAGTTCAAAAGGTTATTTAATAATTATCTACTGCTTAATTGGAAATTGAAATTATTATTTATGAAGAGATAAACTGAATCCGAAAGAAAAGTTTTTTTCTACACATATATACAAATGTAGTCCACAATAAATATTTTAAGAATGCATCTGTTATGTTATGCAAACCAGCTAAACGTCCTCCATTGACATCACTACATCAAGTAGGTCCACCTTAATATAAAAAATTCAACATTTTTGGTGGCTATCAGTACAACAGTGATATCGAAAGAGTCAATAGCCAGTCCAGTAGTGCTACTAACACCCTCGGAGCATCATGTCTCGCTGCCTGCCCCTTACGATAGCGTTTCTGCTCGCGTGCGCGCAAGCCTACGAAGGTGAACAACACATTATACATATCAGTCGCTGCTTATCTCATTTACTTATATTGGATTAGGTATTTCTTTTTGAATTGAAACTGCATTTTATATACAAGTGAGTGAACAACAAACAACAATAGTACTTAAATCAATTAACCCCGTTTGTTATTGAGTATAATTTTAAGCTTAGTAAACAACATAAATATAGGGCAGAGGCCACCCAACTCTTTTGTCTCGTAAACCACTGGCCATATTCTTCAGTTTTAGGTAGACCCCTTGGTCCCCTTGTTTAGCTAATATAGCATTTTTGCAAATTCATCAACTTCAAATGTGTTTTTACTGAATTCTAAATATAGTGAGTAGTAGAGCAAAAAAAACAATAAAAAACGTATTATTTATTAATGATATTCAATTTAAAATGAACCAAAATAATATTAAGATTGTACTATTTAACATGAATTAAATGTTTAATTTTAAATTTCCTCGGTTTCTGAGACATCCAATGTGTTTAATTAAAATTGTTACAAGATTGACCATCGCGCTGAAATCTCTTTTCGCTAGGTATGATTTTATGCCCTAATTAAAACGTATTTTAATTTGAATGAGCAAGAAGTAACAAGTTTTTTAAGATTTTTACAGGACCAATTAATGACAAGTCAAAATTGAAATCACGACCTCCTGAAATGAAACTTACTATTGTGGACCCCCGTTTACGACTCACGGATCAACCACTTTTTTTTTTACTCTTATGGAGCCCTTATAGGTCGTCGTCGACCTCTGGGGTTCGATATATATTATATCACTTTGATCACTTCATAGAGTTTTTGGACGTGACCATTCCTTCATTATAATGCCGAAGCGACACATAAAAGACCACTGTATTCAAAAACTCTAATCTTGGTACACTAACAAATGAGGCTTTTAGATCTTAAGGATACGGCTGTTAGAATTGCTGGTGATGAGAACGCGATGAAAACTGGTGAGCTGGATAAACCCCTGGCGATAAGTTGTCTGGCTTACGGATATCCGACTCCTAAAGTGTTCTGGACACGCGACAACCGTATGGTGCCGTTTAACGACGCTGTCTACGAGATCAGTGGAAGGTGGCTGCTCATTAGAAGCTTGGGTATCGATACACTCGGACAATACACTTGTGTAGCCTATAATGAAATCGGGAGCGCAGCTTCGTGGGTAGTGTTGGTGCGCGCATACAGGCCAGAAGGTCTCTCTATCAAGCACGATTACTTGGTAGCACGCAATAGCACCACCACAGCCAGAGGCATTCCACTGCCCACCACCCTAGAGACCACATCTACCACAACTACTAAACACGTTCCAGACTTTGCCGGTAAGATAAGTAACTGTTACTAACTGAACAATTAGTTAATTCTTGGTGTTATTTTTTCACTTTTTTCCACTCGACATTGAAACTGTTTACTTCAGAAAAACATCATCAATAATTAGCTCATTGGTATACAGAAGTTTTTGGATTCCTTTTTTTTTTTTTTTTTATTGGCTCACCAACATTTGTTTACACTCATGGAAATACATAGAATATAGTGACATATTTATGCCAGCCTAGTGTAACAATCACTAACAGGTAAGCACCACATGCACTATTATTGCCTTTTGTTATGTAGTTTTAAAACAATAGTGAAAATAATAATTATATAAAATAAATGAAACAAAATAAAATAAAATTAAATGAAATCAATTCAAATATAATCAATTAAACTTAATCGATTTAAATAAAATCAAATCAAATGGTTCAAATGGTTCAATCAAATTATTGACTTTTGGTATGGTTTTGCATGAGTAGGAAGGTTTTTTTTTCAATATGATTATAATTTTAAGATTACGAACATGGTAAGCGGACGATTTGTAAAAAAAAATTGTTCCTATTTCATTTTGTTGTATTCTCAAGACTCAACAAGAATAGTTAAAACAAGTGAATTTTATAAAGTTTAATTTATTTTAACTTCAATTAAAAATTAAATATAAGGAATGGATGTTCTTTAAAATCTACGAGCACCATGACAATGATCTCAATGGGTGATATGAAAAGTTCAAAAGGTTATATAATAATTTTATATACTTCTTAATTGGAAATTGAAGTTATTATTTATGAAGAGATAAACTGAATCATTTTTTTTTTCTAGACATAATATATATACAAAAGTAGTCCACAATAAGTATTTTAAGAATGCATTTGTTATGCAAGCCAGCTAAACGTCCTCCATTGACGTCACTACATCAAGTGGGTACACCTTCATACTTTATCGTTCGTGCCGAAAACTAAACCTGTTTTAACAAAATGCGTAGTGCCGGTAAGCGTGCACGTGGCGATAACGTTCAGTACGTTGAACATTGGCGCGGAGCTGCGTCTCACCTGCCAAGTGGACGGATACCCGGTGCCAACGGTGTATTGGACCAAGGATGGACAAAGACTCGTGCCTGATGAGAGAACTTCCATTCCGGGTAAGTAGATGCTGTATAGCGCTTATGTAAGAATATAGGCATGTGTAGGAATATACATTAAGCTGAGTTTTGCGCCATGATATAGTTTACGAGTAATGGTAACTAATAGTCTATCAATAAGAAAGATCTACTGAGTTCTAGAAGTTCCAACAGCAGTTCAATCAGATAGACTATCAGCCTAGCTCCTTCCAGAAGCGCAGAAGCCTCTTGGGGCGTTCACAGGCTTCTAGGAGCGACCTCGCTCCTGCGAGGATACTTGCCCGTTGTGTGGCCACTCCCTCGCACTCCATGACAACGAGGGCGGCCGTTTCCTCTGCGTTGAGACAGCTTCTGCATAGAGGACTGCTTGCTGGCTCGGCCCGCAACAATACTTTATATATACCTTATGCACAAATGAAAACCCTTAAAATATAAATTGCTATGCTATTTATAAAAGAGTAATTACATATTATAAGTAATCGATACATAAATAGGCCTACACAAAACAGATCCATACATTTTTCTCCTCTGTATGTGAGCCGATTTCCTAATATTTGTTCAGTAGCTATTAATGAGCTTTAGTTTTTTTACTGTTATCAATTATGTAAGAAATTAATGGCGAATTTCAACCCTTTGGCACCCACTAACTAAATTAGTTTGTGGTGACTTCCACATACAGTACTACTTTCACTACAGACTTCCACATAGAGGTGAACTACGAAGTAGTAATCCTGCATCGCGCTATGAGAGTTCTCGCGCCGATTAGTATATATACAACTTCCCAACATCAACCGTTGGGCCTCGGCCCGCCAGGCATGATCACCTCGCCTGGTCGGAGGATCCTCCCTTTGTGTTGGAGGGACATAACACCCGTTCCTCCACAAATTGTTAATATCACAAATAGAATTATTTCAAATCTTATCAATACCTATCCTTTGATATCGTTTTTTGGTTACCTGACTTTTAATTTAACAACCCGAACAGTCATACCTACTATCAGATGACGAAATCAAACTTTGTCTTAGGAACAGACAACGCATTACCTCGGCTTGTCATCTCACGTGTGACGGTGAGCGACAGCGGATTGTACGGATGCAACGCATATAACGAATACTCATCTCACTCCGACAAAGCGCAGATCAACGTAAAACGTAAGAACACTTATTGATGACTAGAATTATTGTAATAGTAGATATGTAGGAGGTAAGCGTATTCATGTATAGCGAATGGAGGTGGACTAATGACGCGTTCCCACTGTGTCGTAACGATAGTAAGTATTCCTACCTAGAGCGTCGGGGGCTTGTGTAGTGTAGAGTGTGTGCAGATAGTCGTGATAATGGGAACAGCTATAGCATTTTTATATGTGGGAGAGCCATACCTCGGCTCGTACGGGCCGGCTCGACCGGAGTAATACTACGGCCTCACAGAAAACCGGGTGCCCATGGGCGGCGGTAGTCACTTACCATCAGGTGACCCGTATGCTTGTTTGCCCCTATACCAAAAAAAAAGCTAGACACGATCGCTTTACAATGTTTAAAAAAGCGTAACGACATAGTGGGAACGCGTCCGTCAGAAGTCAGAACTCGGAAGAGTTTAATTTTTTATTACAAGCTTTTATTTAGTTTCATTTGTCCCGTTGTCTGTCTGTAATCCAATCTTGCAAGTTAAATTTGACACACTTCCCGGTTTATCGCGTGACAATGCAATATTATGATGACATGGAGCTGATTTTACGATGCAGCTGGAAGGTGGCCATAGCAACTCTGTAATGAAACGACGCCACCCCATCGAGTTTGGACTCGTTTGACTCATAGTAAATCCCGAATCATAAATACTAAAAAGCTAAAAATTAAAATAAAGAACAACTTTCTTCTTTCACCTTCTTTATTTCTCTTTCCGTCAAAATGTAAAACGCTTTTATTATTATTTTTAACTTTTTAGTTTTTTTTATTAACAAGTAATAAAAGCTTGTTAAAAAAAATGTTGTTTTTTTCTTTATTTTTTTTTTTATTTATGTCGTGAGCATGTATTTAATGATGAAATGTATTTATTGAATATATGAATCTCAATTATTTTTGTATTTCGCAGAACTGACGGTGCCGGCCAATTGTATTAACTATCCTCACTTCGCCAGGTGTGAGCTCGTCGCACGCGGCAAGCTCTGCTATCACAAGTATTACTCTAAGTAAGTTCTCATTGCCTTGAAATTGGTCTAGAGCCAATAGGTTGTCTGCAATGACATTAATCCTCATCATATTGCCTTGCGCATTGATAGATACTGAGGGCAAAAGCATATACAGCCTAGAGCGCAAGGATCAAGAGGGCGCTGAGCGCTGAGCACCACTTATCTCCCAATAATATTTGCGCCGTATTCGGCACTCTCTCTCTACTTTTTATACCCTCCTACCACAGCTCAGCAAACTCCAAGACGGAACTTTTGCGACCCTGTAAGCGACCAGATCTGGGGACTATAGTTTGGGAAGGGCAGGATACACGTACCTTTATAGAGTTTTCGATTCAGGTAAATTGGAAGATCACATAAAAAATTTGTACCATTTAAAAATTCTGACTTTACACATTCTACCTGCTTTATGAGAGACGGAGGTAAAAATACCTGGAAATTCAAAACGGTCATAACTTGTGAACGGATTTTTTTTTATTGTAACTGCGTGCTAGTCTGCGTCTGCGTCTTACCCTTTCAGTGATTTAAGTAAGTTTTCTATTTTCAAATACACAGTATAAATATAATATATCACTACATTTTGTTGAATGATATAAATATACTGTTGTAAACCTAAATAGATTTATGCGATGTGATATTCAAATGTACATTGTCATTATTCTTCTAATTATTTCTTTCTCCTCTGATCGTAAATTCAATTACTAAATAAGACAAATGTGCACGAATTGCCTGTTCCTATACAGTATATAGTCCATCCAAAGGTTGCCTGTAAGAGATCGCAGACTGCCTAACTGTTTTTAATGTCCATTTTCATGATTCTATCCTATTCATGGTGTGCTATAAAGATTACTTAACTGTCTATCTAACTGGCCAAAGTAGACTCATCAACATAATGTCATATCTCCTGCCAATCCACTTCAACCTTACGCTTCGAGCTTCGATTCCCACCTTTAGGCTAGCCGTTGTCAGGTCTTGCAGCATCGTCAGTAGTTCATGAGCTGTCTGCACAAAAAGGACTATATCATCGGCAAATCGTTTTTTTTTAATAAAGGTTGAGACGCTAGTGTTTGATTTTATATATATATATTATATATATATATACCACGACGGTGGCAAACAAGTATACAGCCCGCCTGGGGGGGGGGAGGGAGTGTTAACCCCGTATTGATACAGAGGTAGAAGTGATATTTACTAATAATTTAGTAATACGCCTATGCCTTACACAACCTTCACAGTAGGTAAATAAAAATAAAATTGGTAGGTATGGTACAATTCAGGATTGGAGTATTAACCCGAGCAACCCCTAAAGCTCTCCATAACTATAACTTGGTTTAAAAGTTTCATAAGACAAATACGTTGTTATATATGTCTGCAAAACTTATATGTCATTATATTTCAGAGGATTCCGTGAAATCAATTTAATAAATTATCGTCGATTGATGAATCCAATTCTAACAATACATTTTATGTTTTTCTATTTCTCGATCAACGGTCTTGGGTAGTTATACTATTTCCAAGATGTACTTACCCAGTCGTGTTCTTCATCAGATTCTGTTGTAAGTCCTGCGTGGAGGCGGGCCAACTGGACCCTCAAGTGGTCGAAGCGGAAGCCGACCAGCCTTACCACAAGAATTAGACCTACAAGTCTCCTTACATAGTAGGTACTTGTACTATACCTACAAATAAAACTTACTACCTATGCTTATTTAACCTTTGTATAAAAATACCGATGATTATCTTTGTAAATTTATAGAAAAAAAAAAAATGTTTGAGACTAACAGCGTCTCCATTAAATTTAGAACAGAGTCGACGTATAACCCGAACAAATGAAGTGGTTTGATATTAGTATGATGAAAACGCGAAATTTAGGAGAGTTATATTTCCGCTGTTAATTGCGAACTGACAAAAAATATTTTACATGTCTTTTAGACGTAGTAATTAGTAGTATAATATAGTGATGACAATTACATTTTAGGTTACCAATAATCCGTGCTTAGCGTTTACGTGAAATTTTTGCTATTTGCAAACAAGCACTGGCGTGTGTAGACTGTTAATCCCTCACAATATCATTTATGCCATAACCAAGGTATAAAAGTGCTTACATGTTTATTTATTTCTATTCTTTCGTCTTCGTCTTACAATACAACAATGATCTTTTCAGGCTGTTTTCGACCTCGCACTAGTGTTTTGCGTGTGTTTTTTTCTCTGGCTAGAAAATAATAATAAATCCTACTAATATTACAAACGTAAAGTTTATGAGGATGTTTGCATGTTTGTTACTCTTTCACTCAAATAGATGGAGACCTGGCCTTAGCACATGGGCTACTTTTTATCTCGATATTCCCACGGCAACGGGATTTACGCGAGTGAAACCGCGGGGAGCAGCTAGTAGGTAATAAATAATGCGCACAGCTTGATTTTCATCTATATTGGTCCAGCTGCCGTGACGGTTTATGCCGGCTTTGATTTATTTATTGCATTAAATTTCAAGCGTCCGTCATTTGAAAAGATTTCCTGAAATTTCTGGGTCTGATTAGATAATAATAAGAGAGATGTATGAAAGAAAAGTCAAGTTAATGTGGAATCCTTTATAGCCTGTGACAATGTAAATACATGGATAATAAAAAACGTATTATCAAAACGTGGGTTTTAATTATGGTTTGTTTAAATTACAAAGCTGAATATTATTATAATAAAGTGAACGCCTGGCTTGTTGGATTCCAGTAATACAACAATAAGCTAATATACTAAATAAATAATAAACGTACAGTCTATTATAAATACCACAGGAAGATGTAAAAACAACAAAAATAAAAAAAAGATTGCGATAACATAAATTTTTATTTACATTCCGAAATTCACAATGAAATATAACAATAATCGTCCTACGTCCAACTTACCTGGCAATGAAAGTACACTGAGTAACACGTCTCTACTGGTGATTTATCTATATACACACAATACATTCACAAACATTTCGTCAACACGACACCTCTGATCCCGGCGCGGGCGGCGGGCGGCCACGTCACACGCGTCACGCACGTCACACACGTCACACACGTCACCGCTGACGTCACCGCCCGCTGCAGCATCTACTAGTTATCGGCTCGTCCTCGACATAGCATCGGAACTGAGTCGGCTAGGCCTGTACATCATTTACTACCAAATGAGTTTACATATTTTATATCTTTCGTATAGTTCAGCCGCCTCAGACTACTCTTACAGAGCAACACAGCGATACATATACATAATAATATATTCTTAGAATACAAAAATTAAAACAATAAGTTATATACATCAAATCTTTGATTATATACTTGTCTAGATGACACATTCGACGTCGACTATATTTCGTAGACTCGCGTGTCACCGATGTCATTGTCATTTGAATATCTAAGCGGCGACGTGCTTACGAAAAACAATTATTCACGCCGGTTTGTACTATTAAATTGAGGCGAAACTATGAAAACTTTATAAGAACACTAAGATTACTTGTCTTTTCATCGGTAAGGTCTGTTTTAATTTACACTATTTTCTGAGAAAATGCGATACTTTATTTCAATATTTGTAAGATCAGCCGGTGTTGTCAGTTTATTACGGGGTAATTTTACAAAAACTATGGGTAATCATAAACCATGGCAGTATTGCTGTTTTATATTATTAAAAAACTCATTGCTGAAGAAAATGATAGCTTAACCTAGTTAACCTACTACACGTAACGTTTGGCATTAGATATTCGGGTCTTGGATCTTTTGGGTTTTGAATTCCTACGGATCCTCTGGCAAATCGATGGAATGAAATTGTAACACAGACGAGAAGTGAGGACCAGTGGATACCTCACAAGACTTTAGTTGTATGTTCTGAACATTTTTCTGATGATGATTTATATTTTACAAAAAAGGGGTTGTGACGGCTGAAGAATGGATCTAGACGCAAGGTAGGTAACGGATACGGTAATGTAAGGGATATCTCTTACATTAAAAAATGCGGGAGTATCCATTGCATAATTTAACTCAAGAGTGACAATAGTGACATTTCTTTATTAAGAAATCCAGAATATAAAGATTATTTTGAACAAGTGGTAGGGTACATCGCAGGATTTATTGTTATACGTATTTGTACACTTATAAAATGCATAAGTTGTATGAAATTGCTTGTTGCAATTAAAACAGACGAAATATTAACTTTTCATTCAAATTATTTAGTGTGCGAGAAGAAGGTGGTATATGCCTCGATATACTTAAAATAATTAGTCATTTTGTCGGGCATTTCTGTTTTTTAAATATTGGTGATTTGACTCAAAAAAGTATTTTAATTATTCATAATAATAATGGTCTTATTATTATTATTTTATTAAAAAACACATCTCAATTGAAATTAATCACTTATTTACATTGGTACCTTTGTAATTTGAATTTAACGGATCATTTTTCGAATTCACAGATTCAGTCACTTACACCTCTATTTAAAAACAGTTTATATTTTTCATTATGTTTTTTTGTTGATTAATATGTCGCACTGCTATTACGAGACTGTATCAACTCAAAATAGGGTAAATTTGAGATAATTCATTTTTCATACGTATACATCAATTCCCTACGCGTCAATTAATATAAAATTATAATAATAAATTGTAATAAGCCAAATTTTTCAACAAAACTACTAAAAATATTTCATTTTAAATTTGTTCAGACAATAGAGTAATAACTCAAAAATTGGAAATAACTTTATAACCTGCAATCTTTTAAATAATTCATTAATACAGAATTCCCTAAATTGTATCAATATACAGTGTTTACTTTTTATAATCTTTAACAGGAAGCGAGTAATCAGTTTTCTGTAAATTTTGAAAAAAGCTTTATTTTGAGTTGATACACTCTTGTAATAGCAGTGCGATGAATTGAAATAAATTAATTTTCTTTGAAACCATTATTTTAAATACCCTTCCTCTCCTTACGACGTAATACAAGAAGGTAAATAAATTACAGCAGGCATCCTTAAACACATTGTTGACAATAACTACACGCTCGTACTCACACAATTCGTAATTGGAGCCAGTTTTATGCACACCATTTGTTAGAGATTCTCTATCTAGACAATTATATAATCAAAGCATCAAATTATAATTTCATGTACATAGTTGCATATAGTCGCCTACGATAGACCGACGCGGTCCGCCAACACAACGGTGTAAAGTGATATAGACACGACAATCGACAGTGGACCGTACGTGTACGCAACAAGGTACATGGTCCACGGCCCCGCACAGGCCCGGTCTCGCGCTGCACAAGCTCCCGTTGACTACAGATAGCCTTAAGTATAACGACGTCGACCCGTACGCTACTGCTCCTTAAATATCTTACCGGGCGCCAAGCGGGCCCATTTTAGTATCACAATGTGTGTTAAACTAAACAGAGGTCCCACTAAATCCTAAGCGCCTTCTAAAAAAAGACTATAAAAACCGAAACCTTCTACTACAAAATAAAAGAAAAAAACATCTTTTACGAACAATAAACGCGCTAGAAACGTATGAGCAAGGCTGCGGTTAAGTGCCGTGCATGTCACACGCTACTTGACGTGCACGAGTAAATGCTGGGGAGGCTGTTTCTTGTACTTTGATTGTGCGGCGCGCGACAAACGGCGGACCTATTTGTACGAACGTTGCTCGCAGTAGTGGTGGGAGGAGACGTGGGGTCACTAGTGGCCGGCCGCGGGCCCTCAGTCCAGGACCTGCGAGACGATCTTCTCCATGTCGTGGTCGATCTCGTCGTTGGTGGGTGGCGCCGGCAGCGGCGCGCTGTGCGGCGGCGGGGACGGCGCGGCCGGCAGCTGGAACGGCTCGTCCAGCTCCTCTAGGCCTGCTGGGACAGGCAGCTTTGCCAACTCTTCTTGCAGCTTCACATAGTGCCGCTGTTAACAAGTAGATACGATTAGAAAATACATGTAAGAATTTGATTGATTGTTTGATTAATTGATATATCAAACACCGATTAAAACAGCTCTCATAGTTATAGCGTAGCAAGAAGAAGCAATTCTTTAAGCTGCTCCCTTTTCTTGTCCAGGGGGTGACTAAAACCACACTATGCTTCCTATACTTTGATAACAATAAAAAACAAAAATTACCTTGAGCGCCATGAGATTGAGCTGTATACTTCTTTGCGTCCGCTCGTCCCCGCTTTGGCTCTCCAGCTCTGTGATCCAATTGGCCACCGTCTGCATGATCTCATTGCGCTTTATCCAAAAGTGTGTCTGGATCACCTGAAAAAATTGTAAAATACAAGCGTCAACGAAATAATAAGAATAAGTAGTTTTCTTTTCCCGAAGGGGTAGGCAGAGCGTGGTAAATACCCACATTTTGCCAACTACCATTTAGTCCTATCCACGTCGTAGGTGGCAAGCAGAATGCCGTCAACAGTCAACAGTTTTTATTGAAAGGGAAAATTGAGATTTTATTGAAAGGGAAAATTGGGATTTTATTGAAAGGGTTAATTGGGATTTTATTGAAAGGGTAAATTGAGATTTTATTGAAGGGTTAATTGGGATTTTATTGAAAGGGTAAATTGAGATTTTATTGAAAGGGTAAATTGAGATTTTATTGAAGGGTAAATTGGGATTTTATTAAAAGGGTAAATTGAGATTTTATTGAAGGGTTAATTGGGATTATATTGAAAGGATAAATTGACATTTTATTGAAGGGTTAATTGGGATTTTATTGAAAGGGTAAATTGAGATTTTATTGAAGGGTTAATTGGGATTTTATTGAAAGGGTAAATTTGGATTTTATTTAAAGGGTAAGTTAGGTAAAAGGAAAGCAATGGATATTGCTTGTACGGATGGTTTGGGGCGAGCTATAACTCGAGCAGGTTAGGTCACATACCTGTATCACCAACTGTGTCCGTAGAAGAACGACACACAGAAGTACAGCAGACACAACACAAAAGTATGAGCTCTCTTTTTTCTGCGTGATGTTTCCATCTAGAATATCTAACAAGATAAAGTGAAAATAAATTAATAATTACCTCTTTAAAGCAAGGCTCTGGGTTCCTGAGATGGTCAAGCATGGCCCATCGCACGCAAGCCTGATAGATATTCGAGTTGTACTCCAGTGACGCACTGGAACCCACCCTCGTGCCGCGACTGCGCTCGTAGCCCGGTTCGTTGAAGTACGGCTCCGGGACTAGGATCAATGACTGGATTGACACTAGCACCTACACAAACAAACAATGCGGTATTATAACCTCTGAAAGAATGTAAATACAAGGGCCCAAGACAACTTGCCGTCATACGATTGTTTAGAACCGTAACAGGAAGCTACTTAAAATTACCAACCAAAAAAATATTGAAATTTGATTCAATCGATATGTGACATTAAAATGCATTTAAATTTTACATTTTAAATATCCAAGCGTAAATTGATGAAGTGCTAGACCGCCATGTTGTTCATTCGTTTTGTGGGATTTGCAATTTTGCCAAATTTAAAATGAGTTACTACCATTATGATTAGTGATGGAAATAGATTCTATTTCGACTTTTACACATTCCGGAATTTGGCTAAACAAAAATCGGTATTTATGGCAAGAACATATATAAAAGAGCTTATTCTGAGTAGATATGTAAACCTATGAAAAAGAACTAAAAACAAGAAATAAACCTTTTAAGTCTTGAGTATTGAGCTTATTTACTTAAACTATGAAGTTTTATATAAAATAATTTGAGTAGTCGAATCATCAAAATCGGTTCATAAATAACGGAGTGAGGGCTGAACATACATAAAAATAAAATATATAGGTATATTCATACGGTCGAATTGAGAACCTCCTTTTTTTTCGTAGCTTGATAAATTAAACTGAAAACTTCGATATTAATTATAAAATTTCTAAATTTATGAACTAAAACTAACATTTACCGGTTGCTTTTTGCCTAAACTATGTTTTTTGAATATTAGAAAGAAAGAAAGAAAACGAGTAATACGAAAGAAAAAGAAAGAATTTATATAGTAAAACAAAGCATACAACTTTTAATAAAATGTAATGTTTAAAACTTTAGATACAGAGTAAAAGGGAGTAGCTAGAGTAAAATACGCTATTACAGCTGACTGCTATTATTAGCTGACTGGCGCTAACAGGCTTCATTCATTTATGTTTGCCTTTATTTATGAGTTTTATATCTGTCGTTCGCTATTTATTATCGATCGTGTTTTTAGTGAGCGAGCCTTTTATACAAAACAAGTAACATTATTTTTTATTAGTATGTATGTGCGATATGTTCGTATAGTATAATATGCATGTGTATAACAATGGTTACAATGAAACACAAGGAAAATGGATATGAAATGGTGGAATGGAAATTAAATAAAATGGTAGACTTACTTGCAGGAAACTAGAGGTATGTGCGTTCCACTTTTCTTCGGGTCGTCCGTGCCACGTGTTGAGCACAGACAGACAAACTTTCCCATCATTATATAGATTAGGGTTAAACCGCACGGAGTGACGGCCGGTGGTCTCCAGGTTGATGAGCATCGGGACTGCGGGATACTCCGCAGGGAAGTATACGTCTAAGATAAAGCATCCGTTCGCGTAGGGCGTGTCTGATGGGCCCGTTATTAACACCTGCCAAATCATTTAGCATAATTATTTTGTGGATTAGGTTCGTTAATAGGTATTTTGATCTCGTTTGAATATGAGTGAGTATACTAGAGCTCACAAAAAATTAATTGCAATTTACCAATATGGCAAAATAATACGACGTGATGTATAACATTCTCATCGTTACTTACCTTCATAACGTCGAGTCGGTCGGCATCTGTCCGCACGAACACGGAGGAGGAGTAGGACAGCGGGAGGGAGGTAGCGAGCGTGGCGGCCTCCTGCGCCAGGCGCTTCATGCGCGCGGGGTGCACGCGCTCGCCCGCCGCGCGCACGGCGCTCTCGAAGTGGTACGGCACCAAGAATCTGAACCCGCTTTCTGCACATTCCGCTATCATCTCGAACGTTTCTATGAGACCGAAACACAGTCATATTAAAAAAAAACACTTTCAACCCTCGATAAAGGGTTTCCGTCGGATTTGTTATACACGTGAGTACGGCGGGCGCAACGGGCGCAAGAAGGTACGCACCGAACTGCATGGTGCGCATGAGCTCGATGTAGCGCGCCTCGCGCGAGGCGCCGCTGAGCGGCAGCGCGCCGGCGCCGCGCGCCGCCTCGCCCTCCGCCTCGGCGCGGCACATCAGCGCCATGGTCGCCTGCGCACAACACACACACTCTTTATCTTTCTTATATATATACACTACCATTTTTATGTATTTTTACACGACTGCCCAAAACAGAAATAAGTTTCGGGATTTATGTATGTATATATATGTGTAAGTTTCTTTATTCCACTGTAACTTCTAAATGCTTGAACAAATTTTGAGGTAGTTGTACTCACTTGAATGTCCGCTATCAAGGCGGGTAGTCCCTCGTCCTCTTCTGATAATTCCGAATTACTTGACGTACTAAATCTTTGGCTATATGTCATTTTACCGAATAAATTTTTCTTGCTCATCCTGAAAAAAAGAGTAATATCTATAAGTACTTATTTCAATATTTGTAATAAAATTTCATATTAATATGACCTTCATAAGTAATTTTCAGATGTCTAATTATGTACAAATCGAAGCTTTTTAATCGACCGTAGAAGTTTTTGTAGTGAAGGAAATAACTCATTCAAGTTACGTCGATATGAGTACAGCATTTTTTGCATTTTCGGATGCATATTTGATGTTACTAGTTATCGTTTCCATCTATAAATCAAAGTGCACTGCGATAATAACATTATTTTATTTTGTAGGACGCTAACGTCAGAGCAATAACGTCAGAGCAATACCGTCAAAACCCCCATAATTTTAACGCTAAAACACGGTTTTTATTATGCGATAGGGGGCAAACGAGCAGACGAGACACCTGATGGTAAGTGATTACCGCCGTCCATGGGCACCTGCAACTCGAGGTTTCAAGTGCGCCTTTCTGTTCAGTAAATGTATGTGAGTGGTGTACCTGAGCTTGGTGGCGTACGAGTTGGTGGTCCTACTCATGAGCGCAAGCAGGCGCGGTAGTGGGCGCAGCGCGGTGTTGAGGCGCCGCGACCGCACGACGTGCAGTGCGCGCGCGCAGCGCAGCACGTGCACGTACAGCGGGATGTGACGGGACATGTCCAGCACTACACACAACACAATTAAATACACACAATGCATTAATAACATTCTGAAATTCAAAATCATCTATTTCATAGGGCTCAGGGCGTAACGCACGTCATTACGGTATACGAAGATTTCTCCGTGAGTTTGTTTGCCCGATTTCTTCTCACCAAGGCTCAACCATTTGGAAACGAACGGTTATAGACATGACACAAGCAGATATGATACTGTACGGGCTAATGACCGTACATTACGTTCGGTCAGCAAAATAAGTAACAATATGAAGTGTGAACTAATTTAGTGTCAGTGCACGTTTAGCAATAGGACGGTACTCATAGCAACATAGCGTAACAGTTAGAATCATATATTTTATAACATTATTTGTAATTACTTGAATAATAGCTGTATCAATAAATCATCTAGTATATTATCGAGTAGTATCATTAGCATTATCTATCAAATCGTGTACGGAGATCGTACATAAGTAGTCCTTCGAGAGCTTAACCTATCGCGCGGTTTGGTTAACATCAAGGATCAGACGCGTGAGTGGTTTATCAGCGACAATCAAGGAAAAGCAGTACCAATGCTGAGCCAGCAAGAGAGCTCAGTATCGAACCTTCAGCAGCCCACAAGCAGGTGTTGTAGGAGCAAATCAAGTAAGATCTTTCCAATTATTTATTATCTATAAAAATGGAAGACTTATTAGCAAACCAGGAGCAGACTGGCCAGGCGATGGAGCAACTTCTATCTTCGTTCAAGAAAACGGCTCGTGACCGCAGAACGGCCGAATATATTAAGCGAAAGTTAGATACATTAGATACTTATTGGAAAGAATTTCAAAATAATCATTCGCGATTGTGTGAGATCGGAGACGATAGTGATTTGTATTTTCAGGATAATCATTATAGGCAAAAGCGTTAGAATTCTACAATGACGCAAGAACACAGTTAATGCAGGCTTTACCGAGACCCACTACTCCGAGTAGAGCCCAAGAAGAACACAAGGGTGTTTTAAACACGGGTGCCAGCAATCCTTCTTCGTGGGCAGTTAATCCTGAGAAACGAACGCTAGCAACTGACAGTAAGACAGATGAAATGCTTAAAAGGCAAGCTAGCAACTTTAAAGCCTTTTCGCGAACAGTGAACAATATCGACTTAGAGGCAGTGACGGAAAAATGGGAGTTTGAAGACATATTAAGAGAGCTTCAAACAAGATGGTCGGTAATAGATAACCTCCACTGGCAGTTAGATAGTGAACTGGGTGGGGATAACGAGGCATATGAAAAAACATTTACGACACATGAAAAAACGTACAAGTTTATGAAAAAGGCAATCAACAGTAAGTTATGGTCCAGCTCTCACAGAGAAAACTCAACTCCAAAAATGGAGATACCGTCTTTCCATGGTAACTATTACAACTGGGTATCATTCAGAGATTTGTTTACGGAGACACTCCACCGAAACCCGTCTCTCTCAAATGCTCAAAAGATGCAATTTTTGAAAAGTAAAGTAAAGGGCGAAGCAGAAAAGTTGATACAGCATCTCCAAATTAGTTCTGATAACTATCAAGTGTGTTGGGATATTTTAAACCACAGGTATCAGAATAAAAAGCTTATTTTCACGTCACACGTTAATACGATGTTAAACTTAGCAGTTATACAGCAACCAAATGCAACGTTAATTAAACGCATGCATGACACCATTAATGAGTGCTTGAACTCAGTTAAGAATCTCGGCGTAGACATAAGCACGTGGGATCCATTATTGGTTCATATTCTTTCTCAAAAGCTGGACGCGGACACTCATCGTGATTACATAGAATCCTTGAAACAGCCGAGAGAGCTACCCACGTTAGAAGACTTCTTAAAGTTCTTAGAAACCAAATTCACAACCATGGAATCCTCAGTAGTAAGGCGGAAGCATGAAAATCAAAATAAAACAAATAATGGAGCCTCTGGAGCATCAGGAGTTCAGCGTCAGCAAAAATTTCATCAATTCAAATTGTTTGCAACTAACAAAGCTTCATCAGAGTCAGTCATCAAATATGTAAATTGCTCACAAATCAAGTTCAATGTACCACCATACTCCTACAATTACAACACGAATACCGAGAACTACAACACTACAATCGGTTGTTGTTAGATCAGCATTTTGACGCGCACGCCAGACAGCGTCGGGGGCTTGTCAATGGAATAGGATATGTAGCGAACAGCCTTTTCAGCGTATTGGACGAGCGCTTCGCGGAACAATACAAGAAAGACATTGAGCTAATACGACAAAACGAACATCATATAACAAAATTGTTAAGAAACCAAACATCTGTCGTTGATGCCGAGTAAACTTATTAAAACGGACTGAAAATATTATATCCTTGCAACACAAGACTATAAACAAACATCTCAATGTATTAGACGCAGCTACCAACTCCGCCTCGCGAAAGATACTGAGCGTAAGTGAAGTGCAGGACTTCACACTATCAGCCATGGTTACGAGCAACCTTATCCAAAACTTAAAAGGAATTCAAGACACGCTGTTAGATACCATTGCGGACATTTATCATGGGAAGTTCAAAACACATTTGTTAACCCCTGATCAATTGCGTAATGAGCTCCAAGTCATTGCCAGCCAGTTAACAAAGAACACTACATTACCTATAGAAAACATACAAACAGATCTCAAAAACATTTATACCCTATTGAGGATTAAAGCAAGAATTTTACGAGACTATTTTATATTTGAAATTACGTTTCCGCTCACCAGCAGGGAAGCTTATAGTCTTTATAAAACTATCCCGATTCCTCACCAGATAGCAAATGATATGTTAACTGTCCGTGCAATGAACGAATACATCGCTGTCAATGTGGGTAAAGATACTGTCGTAACATTGTCGACGCCTGAACTACAAGATTGTTTCCACAATGAATATTCCTATTTGTGTCATATCAACACGGCTGTTCACTATCTATCCGCAGACGAAAATTTCTGTCAAACATATGCTAACAAAAATGAGTGCACTGTAAGCAAATCTACGTGCAATCAAATGTGGATTGAGTTAACTGACCCGTCCAAGTATTTTTATTTTTGTTGCGATTCATACTCTATACGAGTCATATGTCAAGATCGGGTTACTTCCGAACAGCTGGTCGGAGCCGGCATAATAAGCCGTGACTCGAATTGCATCATAAAAGGTACCGACTTTGCATTATATTCACGATCAAGGTCAGTACACACTATAAACTTGAAGCCGGAAATTGTCACTCCAAGAATCTTCGATCTAAATCATATGGTGAACATATCTGTGGGTCAATATGTTGAACCTAGAGATGAGCATATAAACCAAACACTGAATGATCTGGGCAAGCAGATAGAGCAGCTGAAATCAGCGGCAAATGATCCATCTTATGAGCTATTGTCTACACATGACATCCATCAGTACGCCATTACGTACACAGTGTTGGGAGTGGCGGTATTGGCAGTAGCAGTGTTATTGTGGAAGAAGAGACGAGCCGCCAACAGAGTGGCCTGTTCACAAACCGCAGTGCAAAGTGTAGTGTTTTCGCGTCGTCAAAACACGGCTGACTGTCAGTCTAGTGACGTCCCAGTGGACTCGATTCGCGTCAGCAATCTAAGAGACCACTCAACTTCTCCCATACCAAAAAGATGTGTTTTTCTAAAGGACCTGCCGTAGTTTCGTGCATCTTTTGGCCCGGGAGGATGTACGGGCTAATGACCGTACATTACGTTCGGTCAGCAAAATAAGTAACAATATGAAGTGTGAACTAATTTAGTGTCAGTGCACGTTTAGCAATAGGACGGTACTCATAGCAACATAGCGTAACAGTTAGAATCATATATTTTATAACATTATTTGTAATTACTTGAATAATAGCTGTATCAATAAATCATCTAGTATATTATCGAGTAGTATCATTAGCATTATCTATCAAATCGTGTACGGAGATCGTACAGATACTATATATATATACAACGTGTCCCAAAATTCAATGATAAGCCGGCATCGGGGCATGGACCTACTTATGACTACTCGGGAAAAAATAAAAAAAAATGTATAACTCTTTTTTTTTTAATTACAGAGACTTTTATAAATTTCATCGATATTCGATAAACATTATGCTATTTATAACTACCATGACCACAATTTTTTATATATTTTTGATATTTTTTGTGCATTAGCAACCTAAGAAGGACGGCTACCTAACACAATCCTTTAAAATTACAGAAAGTCTGTAGTTACAAAAATCAGTCAAAACATTTTTTTTTCTTATAATTTTCATAGATTTTTACATTCTATGCACTTTCTAATAGTCTGGGTTAAAAAAATGGACACTACCATGGCAAGTTTTATTAAAAGTTGGCGCAACTAACCGAGATTCCAAAATGGTAGGATACTCTAAACAACAATCCAAAACAAGGAAATGGTTATCATTTATAAATAACAATCATATTACTGATGAATATGACATTTATCTACTACTTTTACTATGTGGCAATAGGCTCGCCACCTATTATATCAGGACCTAAACATGGCGAAATGTGGGTGCTAGCACCTCTGCCTACCCCTTCGGGGATATAGGCGTGAGTTTATGTTATGTTTTACTATGTACACAAACTATGATGTTTGGTATTAATTTCTTTTTGAATAAAACAAGAAAAATGGTGTAATTTTACATTTATTACAATTTATTATTATTTATTACAATAAATGTTCAAATTTTTTGCCACCGGCATTAATGCAGGCATGGCATCTTCGTAAAAAAGACCGTTTTATTTGTCTTGAATATCTTCTGCCGCTGATGCTATTCGCAGCCTCATTGATTCTTTGGCGAAGCTCGTCCAACGTTGCAATGGGCTTTGAATATACCTTGTCCTTGAGACAACCCCAATAAAAAAAGTCCAGGGGGTTTAAATCCGGTGAACGGGGTGGCCATAAGATAGGAACAAGTCTTCCGATCCACCGCCCCGGATACTCTTGGCTTAAATATTCTCTCACAGGACTGGCATAGTGAGCTGGACATCCATCATTTTGTAACCACATACTTTGTAAGTTACTTATGGGCACGTCTTCTAGTAATTCTGGCAAGTGATTCTGTAAAAAATGCAAATAACTATTGCCATCTAAGTTTCACGTGCACACGCCTGTAGTGATATGGGTGAAGCCTTTAAAATTCTATGTGCAGAACTTTTTGGAATTCCTGTAGCTGCTTCTATGGCACGCACCGAGGTGGTCGAGTCATATTCTATCTCGATCTGATCTCGGTCTTCCAGCGTTTCTCCGATCCGATGGTAATCGACCCTCAGAAAATGCTTGATGCACATTAATAAAACCCCGATAATCCGAGTACCTTATAGCGTTTGGGTACCTTTGTCTATACAATCTGCTAGCAGCGTTAGCATTGTTTCTGCATTCCCCATAAATTAGATGCATATTAGCGTATTCTAAGGGTGTATATTGTAGTGGCATGATAAATGTTATAGGGTTCTAATCCAAATCACAAAATACACAATCACAGTCCAAAATAATGCCAGGTCAATTCAATTTACAAATCACTTAATCCAGTCCAAAAAGTCAAGCCAGAAGTCATTAGTACGAGAGCCACAACAATTGAATACGAAACGATGCACGGTAAACAAAGGAGCAGAGCGTACTAGCGTCCTGAGGGCTGAACCCCGAGACATTAGCCTATTGTTATTCAACTACGAACATCTATCTTTTTTTTTTTTTTTTTTTATATTTGAGCCGCCAAAATGACTCTACCCCGCCTGATGGAAAGCACAAGCAGAATCCAAGAGTGGTGGTCACCATCCTCACTGCGAACGGGGACAGTGCAGCATGGTGACCAGCACAGTAGCGGCCTAGTGAGATGCTTTTTCACGCCCCGCTTAAAGGACCCGGGATCATAGTGGGACGGAAACACGTGCGCTGGTAGCGAGTTCCAGGTTTTAACTGCTCGGCACAGGAAGGAAGACCCGAATCGATGGGTGCGAGAGCGTATGTCTTCCACTCTGAAGGGGTGACTTCCGAGGCCTGCACGTGTTGTCCTGTAGAGGAAGGGAGAAGGGGGGACCAGTTGGAAGAGCTCTTCAGAACACTCCCCATGATAAAGACGATAGAGGACTGCCATAGAGGCGATATCTCTACGCATCTGCAGAGCCTCAAGGGACTCTCTAACTAACACTTTTTGCTAACGTTGCACGTGTCCCATTCGAATTCCAAGAATATGTGGCACAAAGGAAGCCCCACAGTAAAAGTTATTTGATTATACTAAACATTTTTTATGTTAAAATTTATTTTGTGAGTAGTTATCCTAGAATATAATACCATTTTGGAATCTCGGTTAGTTGCGCCAACTTTTAATAAAACTTGCCATGGTAGTGTCATTACTTTTTTTTAACCCAGACTATTAGAAAGTGCATAGAATGTAAAAATCTATGAAAATTATAAGAAAAAAAATGTTTTGACTGATTTTTGTAAAATAACTACAGACTTTCTGTAATTTTAAAGGATTGTGGTAGATAGCCGTCCTTCTTAGGTTGCTAATGCACAAAAAATATCAAAAATATATCAAAAATTGTGGTCATGGTAGTTATAAATAGCATAATGTTTATCGAATATCGATGAAATTTATAAAAGTATCTGTAATTAAAAAAAAAAAGTTATACATTTTTTTTTATTTTTTCGCGAGTAGTCATGAGTAGGTCCATACCCCGATGCCGGCTTATCGTTGAATTTTGGGACACGTTGTATATATATATATATATATACACTCGGGACAACAGACGCGCGGGTGCCGAGCTCGCGCGGCTTCTGCGCCCGCGCGTCCTTTGACGCGAGCGTCCGTTGTTTTTGATTTATTTCTTATGAAATTATCGTTTAATTTAGTTGTACTAACACGATGGAACGTGAAAAATGCTAATAAAAACTGTAAAAATATGTTTTTTTTTTTTAACAGGATCGATTTTTTTCTGACCCATCATCAAAAGTATTAGCACTGTCGTCTGTCTTCGGTTTAGGGAGCGTTTCTCTAACACCCGGTATATAGATAGATTGTGATAATTAAATATACCTCACGTATAGAAAAATTAAGTGTAATCCACAAATAGTTGTTCCGAGTCTAGATGCTGTTTGTGTTTGTTGTATGAACGTTTGTAAAGTCCCCCTCAATACAGGAATCACACACTTTAAATTTTTCGGGATTTCAATTTTTCAATAAATAAAATAAATAAATGTTAAACCAACAACAAATTATATACCTGAATCGTTCCGAAGATAAGAGCAGATGGCCGGTACAAGTGAACTGTTAGCCACAAGATCAATGAACTCCATCGGCAAGTCGTGATTCTCTTCGTCGTCAGGTTCCCGGTCCTCAATCTCCACTGCTCCCTCCTCGGGCGGCCATTTCTCGCCGGGGTTCATATACGATGCTAATACCTGCGATAAAAATGTAACCGTTACAATCCATAATGTGTTTAAAACACACACATGAAAGAAGGTAAATATATATAATATATAATGAGCTGACAAAACTCAATGTTTAGATTAGCGCCCTCTACTGGATCTATATATGCATTAGCGTGAAGGTAACGAGTTCAGTGCTTTTTCTTCAAAGCAAAAGTGCACAAACGTGCCTAAAGAAGTTTTCACTTTAAAAACATCTTGAAAGAAAATATTTGTTCAGCTTGGGAAAAAACCCCAAAGCTCGTCCCTCCGAGTCAAAAAATTTGTTTAAATAATAAAAATAAATAAATGCTCAAAATGCCGCATCATTAATCAAACCTGTAGTAAAACAGTGACGTGCTCTTCCTCAGTCCGTTGTCGAACCAGCGCTTGCTCCACATTCCATGACTGCTGCGTCGAGCCAGTTCCAAAGCCTGTTCCTTTCGCCCAGTACAGTTGACTCTTGTCTTCGGACTTGCCTGTAGAACCGTTCGAGGCTTGGCTGTTCTGTTGTAAGAAAAGGGTGAGTTGATACTTGGTATCGTCAGAGTTGTGCAAAGTAATGACGGATCGGTTATATGGTCTTCTGACTTCAAGATGGGCCTATGAAATCCTGGAATATTCTATTGAACCTATTGTGTTGCATTATTGTAACATTCATGTTGTCGCCACACAAAAACTCTTATTTAGGTTTTTAAAAATAGGGGAAAACTATAGAAGATGATAAAACAGTTAAATATTTAATAAAAATGAGTTAATAGACATTATTGTGATTAGTTATACCGGTAACGCAATGCTATTGGTCGGTTGATAAATATTGATGAATAGTGGTGTTATAAAAGGCTATGCTAACATTATAAGTTCGAACAACATAGCAGTTACTGTTATTTAGTGATTTTGATAGTTTATAGCAATAGTTGTGAGACTGTTTCTAATATTTTTTAAAGACAACTCCTGCATTAGGAATTACTCCTGTGTCGCGGAGGACTTTACAAACATAGAAACAACGGACACAAAGAACACCCAGACCAGGGTGGGAATCGAACCCACGACCTCTGGCTCAGCAGTCAGGGTCACTAACCACTAGACCAACAGGTCAGTCCTTTTCGAGCACCAGAATAGAAGTCTAACCACTATACCAACATATTTATCATATGGAAATGTATCCACGTGTGAACTACTATTGTGTTGTGAATTAAAACGCACAGTCCTTAAGACAACGTCACAATTACAATAAAACGTCGCTTCGCCATCTGTTTTTATTTCAAAAATATGTTCAAGATATTAAACGCTCATCTATACACGCGACTCAATAAGCAATATTTTATTAGGAGGAAGGGAAGGAAGGCGATGAATTAAAAAGTAAAAAAGAGTGCCACTATCCACTTCTGGCTTTATTATCAGATTATCGTCACCAAGCCCAATTTATTGGACTCGTCAAAACAAATCATATGAGCCCAAACTCGCGGGGTTTACTAATAGCCATTGAAGAGTTTCACTATCCACCTCCTAACTCTTATCATTATTTCAGCTGCGAATCATAGTATTGTCATCCAAACTACATATACCTAAAAAAAATCATTCAGTTACGACATTTAGAAGTAGGTAAAAATCGTCTTTTAAGCGGGTCCGAATGCAGTCGGGCGAGCGGTACTCACATCGTTGGAGTTGGGCTTGTGGTGCGTGAAGACGGACAGGCACGCCAGCCACAGCCGCACGGCGCCGCGCTGCAGCAGCGCGCGGCGCAGCGCGCGGCCCTCGGGCGCGGCGCGCGGCGCGCGCTCCAGCAGGCGCGCCACCACGCTGAAGGGCAGCGTGCCCAGCGAGCCGCCACCGCGCGCGCCCGACCCCACCGCGATGCTGCCTGCGACACCCACGACATACTTACAATCGCGCTCCTGTACGACCTCATTATACACCGGTGATAAAAAAAAATTCAAAGCTAAAGATAAAAAAACTGTCGAAAAAAAGATCTGTCGTTTACTGATACTCGTTTTTTAAATAAATGTCTAAAGACAAGTAATTCAAATGATTACTTATAGAAAAAAAAGGAATAAACTGACAAAAATCTTCTATCCGTCTTGTTAAATTTTAACCGACGACCACTGTGACTCACGTCCGTCTTCGTCGTGCGTGACGCCGAGCAGTAACCGCAACAGATGGCAGGCGCGGGCACCTTCGTCCAACAACGCATGCGCATATCCTGGGAGCTTAAGAAGCAAGCCGAGGGCTATCAACGCATGCGCCGGGACACCGGAGCACCCGGCAGTGTCCTCGCTGCCTGTACCGCCGCCGACGGAATTCACTCCTAATTCTACCACCTCCTATAAAAAATCACATGAAACATATTATAAATGAGGTTATAAGTCATAAGTCCATTTTTATAAATGAGGTTTGACTGCAGAATGTATGCTGTGAGACTAGTTTTTCAAGACCAGTAATTAAAAGCATCACTCAAAAAAACTTGAACAAACTAGTATTTCTATATGAAAACTATTTGTTTAACGATGTCAATATATTGTTATGTACTTAATAGATATGTAATAAAAATGTAAATTAAATGTATATTAGCACCATTATTGTAATTTTTCTCCTCCTCTGATCGTACACTAAGTGCTAATAAGACAAATGTGCACCACAAATTACCTATTCCTAACTGTATAGTCCATCTACAGGTTGCCTGTAAGAGATTGCAGACTGCGATAAGGCCGCCTATTGTACTGCTGTTTCTAATGTATTTCTTTTTAATTGTATTCTATTTATGGTGTGCAATAAAGAGTATCTATCTATCTATCTAAAACTACAACTATTTAAATTCAGTATCTAGAATTGAAATATCGTTAGTAAACATATCACTATTCTAAATAAAAAATGTACTAATTTTTTTTTAATTAAATAATATTGCCTGGCCATTGACCTGTTAATAATTTATCCTACTAATATTATAAACGTGAAAGTTTGTGCGGATGTATGGATGTGTGGATGTATGGATGTGTGGATGTATGGATGTTTGTTACTCTTTCACGCCAAAACTACTGAACCGATTGCGATGAAACTTGGTATGTAGATAGCTGGAGGCCTGGATTAACACATAGGCTACTTTTTATCCGGATATTCCAACGGTATCGGGACTTACGTGGGTGAAGCCGCGGGGCGCTGCTAGTATTACATATATTTAAGTTCGATGTTTTAGGTAGAAAACTTTTGATAGTGAAATCCTACGAACAGTCACACTTGCACTTTTGATAGAGTGCAAGTACCTACAGGGATGTTACGGATATTCGCATCCGCAATCGCGGAACTTCCGCAAAGATTTTGACGTCTGCATCCGTATCGTCACCCGCAATAATCAATGCGGACGAAAAAGTGAGTGGGGCCGGCGACTTTCTTGTGCCGTAAACACATGCTGATTGACCAATAGAAGCGAAGATTTCGGTGACAAGATCCGACGCGTTTGTTATTTTATATGAGGGATGTTGCAGATATTCGCATCGGTATTCGCAATTGCGGAGATTCCGCATCGATTTTGACATCTGCATCTGCATCCGCATATGTCAAAAATTCTGCATCCGCAACATTTCTAGTATCTAATTAGATAGGTAGGTGGTTGAACAGGATCGGACGTGAGGCTACGGCACAATGACACCACTGCGGATCCGACCGGGACTCCGCCCAGCACACGCTGGAGGACTGCCCTGCGTGGGAGTCCGAGCGTCGAGTCCTGGTCGGACAAATCGGACGAAACCTTTCACCGCCAGCATTGATTGCAGCAATGCTGGCGAGTAGTGAGGGTTGGGAAGCCGCGGTCTCCTTCTGTGAGGACGTTATGCTCCAGAAGGAGTCCGCAGAGCGGGATCGGGAAAGGGCCGATCCCGCTCGAAGAAGGCGACGAAGGGGACGCGGTAGAGGCCGCTAGCTCCCCAATCGTCGCCTAAGGGTCGTTTGTGGCCACATCTGGGGAAGATGTGACCGCTGTAGGCGACCCGAGAACGGTGACACCCCGGTGCGGCCGGGGGGGTGTCGTCCTAACGTGTAAAGCGGTGAGAGGCGTGACACCGACCTGCCACGGGGGTGACTCTGGTCACCCCGGGATGTACCTCAGTCATGAGCTACGGCAGGGGGGACTCCAGAAGCCGCCGATGCGTTCGAAAGAAAATCTTTGTTGGAAGGTTTGGTATAAATAATAAGGCTAAAAAAACAATAGTTTAATCGATACGAGATCACAGCAGGCTGTACCTGGAACCCTGTAATAGGATGTTTGCCGCTGTTGACAGTTTATAGCTATAGTACAACATATATAACTTGAGAATAAAAATAATCGGGGTACATACATAAAAAGAAATACCAATCGAATTGAGAACCTCCTCCTTTTTGAAGACTGTTAATTAGTATTTATTCATGCGAAACATGCAAATCAGAAACATGCAAATCGAAATCTTTGTAGGAACTAAGTTTTGATTGATAATAATGTTACGAATAACCCGCCATCTATTGGCGACTGTGGGAAGTCGTATAGAGCTACAAAATAAATATACACGCCATCTGTTGAGACAACATGGAACTAAGTAGAATATTCCATTAATGGGTTACCATTAATGGAATATTCTACGATGTATTAGCGGATTCTATTGTTTTGTAGAATTTACCAGAGGTGTCGCGATTTTTCTGGAAGTACCGTTTCGCTATATAAAGCGTGGCATTGCGGAATAGTGAGTTAGTTTTCAAGTGAGTGCCAAGTGAGTGTCAAGTGAATTAACAGCGACTAAAGTGTAAGTGAATTAAGAAGTTTCGTGTAATAGTGATAATAAATTATTGTAATTGTGTTGTTGCTAGTTTCCCTGTGTATTTTGTGATCTATTAAAATAAAATGGGGCCTATTTCGGTAACAATCTGGTATAATTCTCTAATCACGAACATCCCGAACCTCAGCTCGTAACAATAAATTCAATGTAAATGTTTAAGATTAAAATTATATTAACGTCTGAGTATAAAAAACACTAAAAATAATAAAAAAATATATTAAAATTATATTGTTCATTTTAACTTGATGATAAAGAAAATATGTATGAAAATATTCAATGTTTACGTTTTACACCATATAAAGCGATAATTGTATGGGGTAGGCAGTGTATTTTACGGCGTAGTGTTAAGCAAGCTCTTTTGATATTTGTAAGTAGAACATTGATATGTGTACCTCCTAGAGATGTCCACAATGAAGCATTAAAATATAAATATTACGATTATTCACTTCATTAAAACTACGATTTCTGTGTACAGTAGAAATTATTATATGTATATTTAAATTACATCTATTGTTAATTGTTAAACGGTCATAAGGGGCCAGCTATAAATTACGTCACGCGTTAAGAGGAGGGGGTCAACGAAGTGTGACATTGTGTGACAAAGGGTGGTGGTCTGGAGCTGACAGAACTCAATGTTTAGATTAGCGCCCTCTAGTGGATCTATATATGTATTATTAGCGTAACGGTAACGAGTTCAGTGCTGTTTCCCCATAGCAAAAGTGCACAAACGTACCTAAAGTTTTCACTTCAAAAATTATAATTTTAGAACTGCTCTTTTCAGTTCTGGGTGTAAAATTGCAAAATATGTGACCATCTCCAATCCATATGTTCGACAAACGTGACCATCTGTGACAAGGACGGGGCGGGGGGCTCCAATAATCACGAAATTCGTGTGACATATTTTACGGATGGCCCCTAATGGTCGTGACTGGTACATAATGATATTAAAGTTATTGTATTTATCTAGAAATAGAGAGCAAGGTCAAAAACAATCAGGTGGGCGGTTACCTCGTAGGGGTCGTCCAGCTTGACCCAGTCGAGGTCGTGGTGGTGGTGGGAGAGCGCGGCGGGCGGCGCGGGCGGCGGCGCGTGCGGGCGCGGCAGGCGCGCCGCCACCAGCGCCAGGCCGCCGCACGCGCCGAACTCGCGCAGCACCGCGCTGCCGCCGCGCAGAGCGCCCGCCCCGCTCGCCGCGCCGCCATCCCACATCGGGCCCGAACACGACTCTGCAAGTACATCATTATGTATCTATAATCGACTAAGTGCTATACAGACAAAAATAAACTGTCTGTACTAAATTGTATATATAACGGAGGAATGTATAAAGTTTCAAACTATTCAAAATTTTTGTCCTGTGTGAGATTTGAACCCACAACACTCGGCGCGGCGTAGTGGCGAGCCACTTAAACCATTGCGCCATCCCTGCAGGTATATATAAAATAGATTTTTTGGGCTAGAAACCCTCACCAGCACCGCGGCGTTGTTATATCTTGTTGCATCACTATCTGATGGAACGGTTTAGTAATGCATAGAGGACACACATACTTATATTGATTTTTATCTATATTATGGATAGCCAAGTATACATACTAATATTGTAAGTGCAAAAGTAACTCTGTTTATTTGGTTGTTACCTTTTCACACCTAAACGGCTGAACGGATCGTAATGAAATTTGGCAAGGAGCTAGATTCTATTTTGGGGAAAAACATTTTATCCCGGAAAAATTTACGGTTTCCGTAGGATGAATTTGAATTTCCAGGCGAGATGTCTAAGTCGCGAGCAACAGCTAGTATAATATAAATTAAGAATTCAATTCTCAATAATTGAACCATAAGTCCATAACCAACCACGATTTCAATCAAAACTAATGTTTATTCTACTTGAAAAGTGCTTTTACACCATAAAACATTTTTGTTTGTTGTAAAACCTAATAGTTTTCAGAAAAATTTCAGTTGCCTATTATACGCGAATATGTCGGGCTGCTTTTTGATGTAATCACCTAATGCTCCATATTATTCATGGCGAATAAATATCTTATCAATACAAATAAATAAAATTAAAGTGTCTGCTTGTAATGTCAAAATAATAGTGTTTTTTATGCTCATACAATTATTTGCACGATTCCTATGCCTAGTCTGTCTGTCTGTCTGTTTGTTTGTTCCGGCTAATCTCCGGAACGAGTGAACAGATTTCCACGGCACTTTCACTGGCAGATAGCTGGTGTTATAAGAAGTAACTTAACTTAAACGGGAACTGCCAGTCTTATCATATTTTTTAGAATAATATATGGAAAGTAGTCAGGTGTACATACCGCCATTAGTATTAAGATGTAGAGTGAGCGTCAGGTGCGGGCCGATGTCGTGCGGCACGGCGGCCGCCAGCTGCGCCAGGGTCGTGGCGGGCGGGATGAAGCCCTCTAAGCCCGCCACTTGCACGCGGATCGTTGTTTCTATCAAATCTGTGACAACATCAACCAACATTATTCCAACACCATTTCTAACTTAGGAGTTATTACGATCAGTGCACTAATAGGTTGATAGGTTCTAAGATGTTGCAAGATGCATCGTTCCTTTTGTAGGGTAGAGCTTTATGAGAAAGGGGATTGATTTAGCAACTTACAAGGGACAAAATTGTTATTTAAAGGCACGGCACTTGAATTTATTACTTGGTTCCTGTCCTTATTTGCCAACATAGTAGTATGAATGAACTTGGGTGCCACAATGAACTGAAAGTTATTGGAGTCAGTATTATTAGAACCTACAATACAAGCCTAAAACAAGTATACTAACCATCGGTAACGGATAACACGGATGTTTCATTGTTGGTTTTCATTTGTCTCTTCTTGTTATTTTGCTGTTTGAGCGAAGTGTTCTTTACATCTTTGACTCTCTTGTCCTTTGAAGCGCTGGCGGCGGCCAGGCTCAGCTCCCAGGCCTCGGCCACCGTGGTGATGGCGGTGTCGGAGGCACTCCGGAGCACTGAGGTACCGCCCGAGCCGGAAGACGATGACATGCATACTTTTGTGCTTTCTTCCATTACTGGTACTGTGGACATGAAACCAGGATTATTAGGTACATATTGTTTGTTTAATACATTTCGTTTCGGTGTACGTAGTTTTAAGTGCTTTATGTACTTTCTTTTAATTTTTATACAATTGCATTAATGTTTAATATTTATATTATTTTTTGTTTCTGTGCTGCTAAGGAATCTTTTAACGGCTAAAGTAATTTCGATTAGCCGTGTTAGCCGTGCCCCGCAGCTTCAACCGCATGTATTGTCATCGCTTTGCTCCCAAGGATCGTAGCGTGATGTTCTCTCGTTTCGGTCTTCAAAATCAAATGCAAAAGATTTTTATGATATCCGATCGATGGTTTCAGAGATCTGTTCAGTTTTATTATATGAGTACAGAGCGTTAGAGTTACGCACTGGGCGGTCGGTGGTCCGCCAGCAGCAGCCTCACGGGCGTGTGCAGCGGCAGCGGCATGACGGCGTGGCCCGCGTGCGCCGGGTGCGCCGCGCCCGCGCCCGCACCGCCCGCGCCCGCCGCCCCGCTCGCCGCGGCCCAGCGCACGCCCACCCACACGCGCTCCGCCGACAGCACCAGCCGCAGGATCAGCGCGCGGGTGAACCCGGAGATGCCCTCCGGACCTGCAAGCGACGTGCTTACAATTTTCTGTGCATCGATTCACCATGTCGACTAATTCTATGCTGAAGCTTTTAATATAACATCACATTAAAACTGTTTTAACTTGAAAAAAAAAAACCTTTTTCACAATTCAAAAAAAAATGCGGCATTATCGGTTGCGCAAATGGCCTTCACGTAAACCGACTTCTAGCGACATCAGTGAAACATACTTTCTACACTTTTATTTCTATATATTCGAAACAGTGTTACAAAAATAGTGGTTATCTCAAAAAGCCCATAAATAACTAAGACGTTCAGTTAGTCTGCCTTCTTATCGCAAGAACGTTTTGAATTTTTTTTTTTATATATAACTAATATACCATCAAATAACTTAAAATGTATGTTTTTTTATCATAAGACATTGCCAGGCTCACTAAAATATATGTTACTAACTGATTATAATAACAATAATAAAATCCCTGCTTAATTTTGCAACATATCTATTTCATTATACCCAATACCATCAAATGCTCATTGCATATCTAAAAGTTAAAAGAGACATTGTTTCTCTAATTGAGATCTCAGTTAAATTATATTACTTTATAACACTATTCTCAAAATATCTAATAATTAAAACATGACAATTTTTTATTCCCATTTACTTAAAACAGTCAAAATAACATAAAGGGGAGATGAGCTTTGCACTCACACTGCCTATATAGCTACCAACTCCTATAACTTCATTTAAAAAATAAAAAAAACAACTTAAAACAAAAAGACTGTTACTAATATAGTTTACAATAAATACAAAAAAAAAACAAATTAATATGTATCGCTTACCAATGCAATCCATCGACTCTAAAATATTATGTAATGTAGATGCAAATAACTTCTGGTTGGCGGGATGGCACGCCGTTAACTCGGCGAATAGACGAATCGTACTCTCTTCTAGCTGAGCATATTGCGCGTCCTCTTGCCATGTACTAGAATGCATAACAGTATATTTATAAAAAAAATAATATACAGTTATACGCAACTGCCAGCACGTAGTTTGCATGTCATTCGCATCAATAAATACAATAAAACGGTCATGCATGCATGACAGCACGTAATGCATGTCATGCTTCATGGTTGTCTAGGGACCGCTTTAGAGTCAGTGAGGCTTTCAGTAATTTAAGTGTTCAATTGTTATATACACCTGTATGTTATGAAAGTGCCGATATCTATTGGAAAGAAAATGATTATAAGTTATGTAATGTCCATAAGTCCCATGGTCACATGATGATACAGTTAGGTAACAAAAGCACAGGCAGTTCCTGCTATTTAGAATATTTTTATTTTCAGCTAATAGAATTTAATGGTAAAATAGGTAACTTTACCTATAATTAGGTCTAGGGTGACACAGAAGAGTAAGTAGAGGTTTCCAAAACGTAGACCCTGGACCTCCAAGCCAGTCCTTCATTCGCTTTGACCAGCACACGCCACGCGCCCACTCAACCAAATGCCATACACTCTTCATTGACGGCAGATCAACTGTAAACATTTTAGCAAGAAATATAATACTTTTACGAAATCATCAGAAAACCAACAATTAAAATTGCCTTTATATTCCACACCGTTTCTTGACAAATCCTTTACAATTGTTGCAACACGGTTGTGAAATACATTGCCAATCAAAATAAGGAAAGCTCATACCATACACGCATTCACGGCCGTGGTGAAGTGTTAATGTTATTGTCATTGTTGTAATACTATGTGCTAAATATTGATATGTATTATTTCTGTATATGACTTATTTAAGTATGTATTTGTTTAGTTATACCTAGAACACCGTCAGCTACCATTTGTTCCTTTCACTAAATCAATCCAAAAGTTGTCTGGTGGCGATCGCTTTTAGCGATTACACCGCCCAGTGTACCTAATTTTTTTTTTATGTATATTCAGCCGTCACTCCGTTATATGAACCGAATTTTTAGTAATAAATTTAAGATACATTTTTATTTTTATATGGTGTAAAATAAAGAATGTTCTATTCTACTTTTATTACAAGGAGTGTCTACTTGCATTGATTTTTTTATTATATACTTACTATAATATTTTATTTATTTCAATATTTCGTGATTAGCGTTTTTTGTGTGATGATGATGCGAAGCAACAGCGAAAACATTCATTGACTACAATTCTAATGCGGATGAATCCAACCTACAGCGTATTGTGTTGGTCGTGTTGGAAATAATTTATTAAAAAAATTTTTAGTGCTGTGTTGAATATTTTGTAAAACTACTTATAAGTTATGTATATAACGAATATGTCTTATGTAACTTTAAACTAGCCCCAAAATAAAAAAATGAAGTAGATTCAGTGATACAAAAGCCTTTAATAATTTTTTTTTACTTTTTATTATCAATTTACTAATTTTAGTATTTAAAGTTTACATTTATAAGTAAAAGAAAAACGATTATGTTTGTATAATGTGTATTTGTGTTAAATTTTAATTATGGCGAAATGAAAATTTAAGAATGCACTTGAGATAAATAAAATTAATATACCTATTTTTGATTCCTTTTCAGAGTCTTTCATTTGGACATCGTCCTGTGAAGAATTGCGTTGTTCTTTTATCATTTCTAATTTAACTTCACTGAAATCTGAAAAGAAAAAAAACATTATTTGTTTAACGATTTTTACGAATAGTGTAACGGCGCATAACTTGTATATTTATATAATTTGGCTAAAACTGTATGTGACATTTTTACATGATAAAAATAAATTCAATTACAATCCAACGTATAGTGTAATTGGTTTTATCATGTAAAGAAGTCACATAATATCTTGTAGTTTTTAATGGAAAAACTTATTTAAATAGGGACTAAGCAGTACGTGGCAGTTGTAAGGATGTAGATCAGGACAGACGTACCTGAGACGGCCGTGACGACGGCTGAGGGCAGGCGCGAGTGCAGCAGCGCCAGCACGGCGGCGGGCGACATGGCGGCGGCCGCCACGGTCTGCAGCTGCCAGCCGCGCGCCTCCCACGACACGCGCGCCGAGCCCGCCGCGCCCGCCGCCCCCGCCGCCCCGCTCGGCGACTGCACCTTCGTGTCGTCCGTCAGGCCCTCCATGCTGGAGTACACAGACACATGTACTATACACCGTGTAAGCTACGGCGTCGCGAAAAACTTACGAAAACGTCTTTCTATATACTTTTTACAATGCAAACAAAAGTCAATTCGTCATAAAAATTGGGTATTAAGAATTCAGTCATTATAACTCTCCTAAACCTCATTCATACAGTTAATTTTAACAAATTGAAGTTGGTGCCGAATTGGATTTTTTTTTTTTAGATTAAGATATCAACAAAAGAATAAGATGCTGATACATTTGTTCTTGATGATAATACATAAATATTTTTACCTTTCGTCCTCATCCATAGGCATTTCCATATGCTCCAGTAACTTCCTGAACAATTCCGGTCGAATGTAGCACATTGAACACAGAACTGAAAAACAAAATAAATAACGAATTAGACGAGACCATTTATTCCTTACAAGGTGAATGAGCGAGAGACAGTAATGACTTAATGTCAAATAATTACTGTCATCAAATATTAAAAGAAAAGATTACTTTAAAATACCAAAGTAATTAATAGTAGAAAGATTAGTGATAGAGATGACACGTCATAAGAAGTATTGTGCTAATGGTTTTACTATCCTACTAATATTATAAACGTGAAAGTTTGTGAGGATGTATGGATGGATGTATGGATGTTTGTTACTCTTTAACGCAAAAAGTACTGAATGGATTTTAATGAAACTTTACAATAATATAGCTTATATATCAGAATAACACATAGGCTATTAATTATGAAGATATTGTGTATATTGGCCAATATATAACGATAAGTGTTAAGTAAGTCGGAAAAAATATGTCATCTGCGAGCTATTCTGGCGTGCGGTGGGAAAACTGTAAAAGTTACACGAATATAATGTACGGTGGGATTGTTCCTCCTAAATAGTTCTACAAAAAAGTCCGCGACAGTATATATCTATCTTTTATGTGTAAGCCATTATTACCAAAATAGTGAACCATAAATACAATAAAATTTGATTTTTTATTTCCAATTCCCATTTAGCAGTAACAAATAGGTTTTTATCAAAATAAATACTTTTATCGCTTCTGATATTCAAAGTAGATAAACTTTGCCTTTTAAAGTACGTAGTTTGGTCAAATTCCTTCCTGTAGATAAATTCAAGCGAACGGTAAAAAATCACCTTATTAGGAAATCCTACTATACGATCAACGATTATCTAAACGACAAACAGTCTTGGGCTTAAGATGTCATTAGGTATATACACACAAACTTCTTTGTCTTATAATTAAGCTAAATTATTAATAAACCATTGTCAGTTGAAAGTAATGCGTGACGATTATTATGGCAATTTGACTATTAGTGATTTTTATCAGTATCTCGACTACGGTTCGTCATGCTCACTAAAATGTCATTGCTTGCGGCGTCGTCATGGGGCGGGTCATTTCTTTCCCTCTGATATGGCGAAGGAGATGATGGCTGGTCCATGCGTCATACTCGTGAACGGGTGCTGCTTGGGGTGACTGGTCGGCCTAGTCAGCGATGCTTTAGCCTATACTATTATTTTGGTTCGATCAACTGCAATTTTAGCCTCTTAATCCAGTCACGAATTATTTTTAACAGTAGATTTTGCAACTGAATGAAGGTAGATGTGCACCTTGAATGTTTTCTATGTTAATAGGTTCAAACCTTCAACGGTATCACTGAGTGATTTTTATTTTTTAGTACGTTAGCTTTTGGAACATTTCAATAAAATGAAATTCAGGTGGCATCAGCTTGCATCCTGTTTACCTCTCGTGTAACACTAACACTATTGTACCTGAAGATCTGACTTTTAAAAAGAGTGGCCATGAGTTTCTTTGCCAGTATTCTTCTCATAAGGCCCTACGCATTTTGGAAACTGGAAGTTATAGATCGACACAAACAGGCAGTAGATTTTGGTGTTTTTCACCTAATTTACCTTGACAATCCAGTACATGCTGTGGCGTCTGTTTGTGCCGATCTACGATTTTAACTCTAGCTTCAATTTAACGTTCATAAATGTCACTTAGTGTCTTAATTGAATAAATGATTTTGAATTTGAAATATTTTAAAAGTTACGATATAAAATTAATATAAAATTGTGCAGTGCGGTGGAGGGGGGGACATCGCTCATCGCCGCGTGACGTGAGCCACCCGAGTCCCGAAC
This sequence comes from Callimorpha dominula, assembly GCA_949752705.1. NCBI lineage: Eukaryota > Metazoa > Arthropoda > Insecta > Lepidoptera > Erebidae > Callimorpha > Callimorpha dominula. The sequence goes on along the minus strand of OX457008.1, from coordinate 4,686,199 downwards.
GCGGGCAGACGCGTGAGGGCAGACGTTGTTGACGGTTGTGTCCGTAATGGGAATTTCATTCAAGACACTAGCGATTTGTTTAAAGGCTCTGTATACATACATTTATATAACACTAGCAACCCGCCCCGGCTTCGCACGGGTACAAATTATACACCTAAACCTTCCTCATGAATCACTGTCTGTTAGTGAAAACCGCATGAAATTCCGTTCAGTATGTTTTTAGTTTATCGCATTTACAGACAGACAAACGCAGCGGGGGACTTTGTTTTATATTTTTTAATATGTAGTGAAGATATTGAATGTGAAAAAAAATTGAAAGTTTGTGAGGAGGTTTGGATGTTTGTTACTCTTTCACGCAAAAACTACTGAACTGATTGCGATGATACTTCGTATGTAGATAGCTGGAGACCTGGATTAACACATAGGCTACTTTTATCCCGATATTCCCATGGCATCTGAGTTACGCAGGTGAAACCGCGGGGCACAGCTAGTGCTTTAATAATACACTAAATTTTGCAAGTATTTTAAAATGTCTAATGAACTAACTGGCATCAAGAGATTTCTTGAGTAGACTGGATTCTGGCACCTCCTTTAGCCAGTTGTAGACAAGCTCAAACAGGTCATCTGTTATTAATTCTTCTAAATTATCCAATATATGTTTTTCTTTTAACGTCCATAACACCTGAAACAACATAAAAGTTAGATCCCACATTTGATTTTTGATATATTATAATACTGTAACAATGGTGTACAAATAAAGTTTTAAGGGCGCGACAAATATATGCAACGACAAGAATATATCAGTTGGTATAATAATGTCAAGTGTCACCTCAGCGAGCGTGTGCGTGAGCGCAGCCGAAGGGGCCTGGTACCGCTGCGTGGCGGGTGCGGGGGGCGCGAGTGGGGCAGGTGGGGCGATGGGCGCGGGCGGGACGGGGGGCGCGGCGGCGGCCAGCCACTGCACGTAGGCGAGCGCCGCGCCCTCAGGGCACCAGCGGCACAGCTGGCGCAGCAGCTCGCACACCGCCCACATGCTGCCGTTCACGCGGCCCGCCGTAGACACCGTGAATGCTGCACAAGTAACCGACGTTAATAGGGTTCAAATTCAATATTTAACTGTGGACAGTCCCCTCAGCAACCACATCATTAATAAACCATAAATGCAGCAACAAACGTCTGCAAAAGATGCTGTGGCCAAAAGAAGAAGACATCATCTGGTTGCCTAATAAAAATGTACTAATGTGTTAAGCACTAAGTCCGTCCATAGGCAATGGTAACCACCATTTTTTTGTGGTACAAAAAAAATTATCAAATGTGTATAAAGTTACAAAAAATCATCGATGTGATGTTTACCCTGTGCGTATTGGTATTAAGAAAGAGCTTTTCCGTATTACTTAAATTCGTAATAGCTTCATTATGCGTGCAAGTAACGCTGGCTAATTCCTTCGAGGCAGCCTAGTTCCTTCTAGAAGCACAAAAGCCTTCTGGAGCGTTCACAGACTTCTAGGAGCGACTTCGCACCCACCCGTTGTGCACTCAAAGATGTGGGCGGTTGTTTCTCTGATGGTGAAGATTGGAGATGGCGAATTACCATGTGCGTGCGCGTGTGCATCCAAGTTGAGTAGCGCGGTGACGAGCGGGCCGCGCAGGGCGGGAGCGTGTCGCGCGGCGGCCAGCAGCGCGGCGTGCGCGTGGTGCGCGGGCGCGCCGCCCATGGCCACGCAGGCGCACAGCGCGCTCACCGCGCCGCCGCCGCCCCGCGCCAGCCGCGCAGCCGCCTCGCCGCCAGACCGCGCACACGCCGCAACCACACACGCCCAGTTGTTGCTCCTGTAGACACATTTAGATACTGAATACTATTTTATTAACTTGTGCATTGCATTTATAACATGTGTTATTTGTTAGTAACACCTGACTAGTTATTTGTAAACTAATATCTAATATATAAAATTCTCATGTCGCGGTGTTTGTAATTAAACTCCTCCGAAACGGCTTGACCGATTCTCATGAAATTTTGTGTGCATATTGGGTAGGTCTGAGAATCGGACATCTGTTTTTCATCCCCCTAAATGTTAAGGGTAGTCCACCCCTAAACTTTATTTTTTTATTTTTAGATAATTTTTTATTTTTTTTATTGTTTAATGATACAGCATTAGAAAATACATACAACCCTGAATTTTCAACCCTCTACGATCAAACCCTGTTTTTTAATAGCGATATTAGTATTTCTACTTTCATTGGTACAATTTTATTAAAGTATTTAACCCAGTGAAAATAGAAAGTGTGATTGTTATAATCGATTGTAATAATCGATTGCCGTCAAGTCGATGTCAAACTATTTTTTTTTATGGAATATGGGGTTCACCTATAGTAAGTGACTACCGCCGCCCATGGGCACCTGCAACTCGAGAGTCACAAGTGCCTTGCCGGCCTTTAAGGTGTGAGTAGGAGAGGTGGGGAGATGGAGAGATGGGGGGAAGATAGAGAGGGCAGGGTTAGGGCCACCGGTAACCTCACTCGCTTGTCTTCACTGTCGGTTTTCTGTGAGGCCATGATATCACTCCTTTCGAGCCGGCCCATAGGTGCCGAAGCATGGCTCTCCCACTGTTAAACTTTAAATATGTCAGTTAAGTTAATGAAGTACTTTGAATTAAGAAAATGAATGGTTGGTGTTTTGTTATTTTTATAGGCCGTCAATAGACCACAGCGCTCCATTCTTCTTTCAGTCATAGACCCCATCCCCACAATAAGTTAGTTATTTTTTTATTTGACTACCAAAATATTTATTAGAAATAATTAATATGGCAAAACAATGTGTGCCGGGTCAGCTAGTATTAGTATAAAAAGGGATGTAGTGTTGAGAAATAGTAAAAAAGTGTCAGGTTTCGGGAAGACGATATATTGAATAGAGTGAAGTGGAGTAGAAAGACAAGGAAAACTGGTCCCACCACCATGTGCGACGAATAGCTTGGAAGAGAGAGAAAATAATGTAAACAAACGTTTGTCTAATCTTTAATGAAATGAGTCCGCTCACACCTATCAAATTATTTAAATATAAATTTGATTAAAATCTATTTCAAACATGCTCTTCATCTTCACTATATAATTATCTTCTACGTACATTAATTAACACTACTAATTACTATTTTACTACATCGCCAATTGCGTAGTCGCCTATATTTAAAATAAATTATTTCCCAACCTTCATAAAATTGAGTGACTTACAAGAATTTGAAAAATTTGCTTAGTTATTATTTTCACGTATGTTTTATTTTTAAACCCAAACATTAAAAGAAAATGATTTCATGCTAGCCATAATTGTTATTTCATTCAAATTTCTATAGAATGTATCATTTCGACATTTAAGAAACAGTAACTCATTTGATTTGACCGTCAACTACCATATTGTGTATGTTTACGATAATTCTTCCTATATAGATACACAGGAAAAAAACATATCAAAGCAAACTGTCACTGAAGAAAATAACCTAAGGAATTGTTAATTTTTACGGTCAAACTACTTACGTGTTAGGTTGGCTGGCGATATGGTTATTGAAGGCCGGCGCAGCTAATAGCCTCAGCTGCAATAGCCCCATATTGGAAGAATCTCTTGGTTTGTACAGTCTTATTTGAACCGTAGTACAGACGATGGGGCGCGCAACCACGAGGCGAATGAACGTCATACCCGCAGTGCTCTGAGGCGGACCTAGAGGAGCTAGCGTGCCTCCGCAACCTGCCTCTACGGCTACTGCGCCTGGGCAAGCTGTAATTCAATCATTGTTATGGTACTTTAAGTTATGGATTTAAATCTAAATTGCATCAAACATGTATACATAGCAAAGCTCGTAGGTCTTCACTGAGTAACTATCTAAAATCAAATGTATTTGATTAAAATATTTACACAGAATGTTACAGAAGAGTGTGGTCTTATGTTTGGGTCGTATAGTAGACCCCGTGAATAACGTAACAGTTTTAGGAAAATGGTTTTTTAATTTTGAAACGGATAAATTGAATTTGAAAATTGACCGATATAGCTAATATTTCGTAAGTGAGAGAATTGACATTAATAAAACTATGGGTATTTAATATTGAAGATGTTGATGGAATATGGAGATTTTTCTGAAAATATCTGAATAAAAAAATAAAATCTTTCAAATTGACATGAAATTCAAAATATGTTAAGAAATATGCACCTAAACTAGAAAAATAATTTTTCAAAGATTTTTTTTTAAATAACTTTTTTTTTTTCATGTTACCGCACCAGTCGAGACCAGTACAAATGCGCAGTATGAGTAGTCAATATAATAAAAACTATTGAAATGCAGTGACCGAGCTGTATAATATTGGTACCCACCTATTTAGCAGAGTAATGTTGTCGCCACATTAAAAACTCTTAGTTATTTTATTAAAAATAGGGACAAACTATAATAGATGATAACACAGTTCACTATTTAATAAAAATAAGTTAATAGATGTTATTTTGACTGGTTATACCGGGAACGCAATACTATTGGTCGATGGATAAATATTAACAAATTGTGGGATTATAAAAGGGTAGGAATATGTTTAGAGCGATTGACTTGAGTGCAAACAGAGGTATGAACAACTTGGCAGTTGCTGTTAGTTAGTGATTTTCATAGTTTATATCAGTGGTTTTAAGGCTGTTTCTAACAGTAATAAAATATGTTTTTTATTTAATAGGGAATATGCACGTGACTTCAAAATAGAGATTCAAAATAGTGTTTAATTTGTATATTTTGAACGTGTTTGGGTTAGAAATGAAGTGCAACGTGTCGTATATTAATAAGAGGTACTGACTGGCGAGGCTGGTGAGGTGCGGCTGCAGCTGCACCTCGTGCAGTTGCACGGCGTAGGGCAGCGAGAGCGTGAGCGCGAGCGAGGCGTCGTCCGCGCTGAAGAAGTGGTAGCTCCACGCCGCCGCGCGCACGCGCCGCGCCGCGCACGCGCCGCGCACGGCCATGCCGCCCGAGCCGCCGCCGTCCAGCAGCACGTCCGCCGCCTGCGCCGTGGGGTTGCCGCACGACACCGTGCCTGCCACGTACGAGATACACCATAACGATTCACTCAAACATTGTTGACAATAATTAATTGTATTCTTAGTAACAAATACACATTAAAGAGGGGAACACTACACAATAAATGTAATGGAATTCCTGATTGGTAACTGTTATCAATATTTTTTTTTATGAATTTTAAATAACAAAAAAAATCAAAATGACCAAATCAATGTTACAAGGTAACAGAGAAAAAGCGAATACCTTCAATATGATACAGGTTTTAAAATTATCTGATAAAGAAAATTTATGTCAAACTAACCAAACACTTATAATTAAAATGTATACTTACAAAGTGGTGCGATGTTGACTAATCCATTAGCTGTCTCGATAACAGGCGGTTGATTTTTCTTATTGTTACCCGACGCGGGCGTCGACATGTTGATCAACTGGGGCGGCAATTTCAGGTAGTTCATCAGCGAGGACACAAGACCCTGACTGCTGCTTGGCCCAGCCTGAACCGACAGAAATATATTTACTTATTGTTTTATTTTTTCTGGAAAACATAAACTTTGAAAGAAGTTTAGTAAAATTCTGAATTTCAGTCATTTAACAAAAAAACCTTGCGCTTGAAATTTAAAGTTAGACTTCAACGTTTAAGGGACAAAGCAAAAACTTCCCTAAGTATGAAATATGTATGATTTTACAAAACTGGACTTTATGACCAGATAAGGATGACTGGGCGTGGAGCAAAGAAACAGCGTCCATTATTTCTAAAATCTTCATAAAGCCGCTACTCAAATTACAATACTTAAGTGCCATTACAGTGCCGCTACATGAACCATATCAAATAAGTATAACGTGAATAGTAACTTGAACAAGTTCTATCATAATCAATAGGCTCAAATTAATTCTCATGCTGATAATAAAACGTAGGACTGCAAAACACACACACATCTGTATATGTGTATCTGAGCGTGATGGTCACGTGAGTTTAAGTGTGCGTTCGCGCAGCGGAATGTTGTTGAATATAAAGATTTTAATTATGCAGTTATTTAGTGTATGACTTCGTGTCATTGTGTATGGTAAAAAAAAAATTTTGCATGCAGCCATTGTGGAGAAATTCGCTAAAAACTGATTCCGCTGGGCGATCGTTGTCCTGGCGGAACTTTTTTTAATCCATGGACTTAGAAGAAAAAAATGTGTCCAAAAATTAGTGTGTGTTTGTGAGTAATTGTGTATGTATGAATAAAATTAGTGCATGCATAAACTTCGGAGAAATTCAAGTTTCCACTACGCGAACGTTTGGCCATTAGCTAGTTTTCATATAAAGCGCTTATATAGAGAGCTGTAGATTTTTACATACGTTGTTTTGAATTTGTTTATATTTGTTTAAAAAACAGATTTAGAAAAAATCGTAGGGTTAAAAGATAAAAATATAAACGTAAAATACGCTTAGTTCGTAAAGTATGCACTTTGGGGTCTAGATTTTCACGTTTATACAAACCTTGTAAGTGTCTGCAACATGTTGCCAAGTATCAATGATGTTCCGTTAGTAATTAAAGAGTTATAGTACAATTTACCATGAATAGACCACTGTTTACAAAGCAGTCAAATATCACGACGTTCTAAAGGAATTGCATAGTAAACTGTATTCCAATAATTAGTGTATTAATTCAACTACTCACATGCTAAATTTCATCTCATTAAATTCAGTAATTAAAGAGAAACAATTAAAATACTGACAAAGCATCGAAAACCTACATAACCCGACCAAGTTCGGATGGCTACAAAAAAGCGGCCGTGCCATATATCTAAGTAACGTTTTTAACCTTCCAGTATAGTTTTTATTAATATGGTACAGTTGCGTACACAAGCGTTAGGAAAAAATAAAACAATTGTATTTCTTGAATGAATTTTTTTTTTTTTATGTTATAGGGGGCAAACGAGCAGACGGGTCACCTGATGATAAATGACTATCGCCGCCCATGGGCACCTGTAACTGAAGAGTCACAAGTGCGTTGCCGCCCTTTAAGGTGGAAGTAGGAGAAGAGGGGGAGGATGGGGGGTCGAGAGGGGAAGGACGGCAATAAGGGAGAGGGAAGGGAAATGCAAGCATTGCTTCACTACCGGTTTTCTGTGAGGCCGTGGTATCGAGCGGAGTCGAGCCGGCCCACACGTGCCGAAGCATGGCTCTCCCACGTTTAATAATAACGCCAATATTTTTTTAATAATAACGCCACTATCTACGATAAAAATAAATCTTCAATCAACAAGTACTTCCCTAATTAAACATCCGTGTACAAAAATATTTTTAATTACATGTAATAATTATGTATTTATTATTTATTTCTCGCCACCTGTTACGTAGAAACCCAAAAATAGGCGAAATGTGGGTGTCACAGAAATGTCACACCTCTGCCTACCCCTTCTGGAACAACAGCCGTGAGCATATGAATGAATGAATGAAAATACAGAAAATAACCTCAAAATTTCTAACCCTCTTAGGGACTAGTCATGACAATCCCTGGGGCGCGCGCCCCAGTAACGGCAGAACTTGGTATACAACTCATGTGCGCGCACAGGCGCGTGTATTTTGAGCGTATCGGGAGCGCAGCTGAGGCGCTTGTCATGACTAGTCTCTTGTTCATAAAAACTTAACGTTAACAAACGCTTGCTAAACATACTCTGTCATTGGTTAGAGACAGCAATAGACTTAAAATGCATACAAACGTAAGTCACTACCAGTACAACGGTAATATCATATACTGACGCAAGTCTCAAGCGCATACTTAAATAATGTACCTACGTAAATAGTACTTACTGTCATAGTCAAATACATTTAAAAAAGCAGGTGTAGAAAAATAAATGACCTATAAATTTTATCGAAACAACAATTGTGTTGTCACCTGTACCAATTCAATACCGGTATAATACTGTAAATTTTAGAATGTTACCTAAATATATTGCACGGTCGCTTTTTTGTAGCCATCCGAACTTGGTCGGGTTATGTAGGTTTTCGATGCTTTGTCAGTATTTTAATTGTTTCTCTTTAATTACTGAATTTAATGAGATGAAATTTTGCATGTGAGTAGTTGAATTAATACGCTAATTATTGGAATACATTTTACTATGCAATTCCTTTAAGACGTCGTGATTTTTGACTGCTTTGTAAACAGTGGTCTATTCATGGTAAATTGTCCTATAACTCTTTAATTACTAACGGAACATCATTGATACTTGGCAACATGTTGCAGAAACTTACAAGGTTTGTATAAACGTGAAAATCTAGACCCCAAAGTGCATACTTTACGAACTAAGACCTAATAAGCGTATTTTACGTTTATATTTTTATCTTTTAAACCCTATTTTTTTTTCTAAATCTGTTTTTTAAACAAATATAAGCAAATTCAAAACAACGTATGTAAAAATCTACAGCTCTCTATATAAGCGCTTTATATGAAAACTAGCTAATGGCCAAACGTTCGCGTAGCGGAAACTTAAATTTCTCCGAAGTTTATGCATGCACTAATTTTATTCATACATACACAATTACACACAAATACACACTAATTTTTGGACACATTTTTTTCTTCTAAGTCCATGGATTAAAAAAAGTTCCGCCAGGACAACGTTCGCCCAGCGGAATCAGTTTTTAGCGAATTTCTCCACAATGGCTGCATGCACAATTTTTTTTTTACCATACACAATTACACGACGTTATACACTAAATATCTGCATAATTAAAATCTTTAAATTCAACAACATTCCGCTGCGCGAACGCACACGAGTTTAGTGCTTTTTCCCCATACCAAAAGTGCGTAACGTGTCTAAAGAAGTTTTCATTTCAAAAAAGTTACTACTTCTAACGTCTCTGTTGCCAATAATGCTCTACTCACGACTAGGTACATCTCCTATACCTTGAGCATATCGGAGCTGTGGTGATCATCTGCATTAGTTGAAACACACAACAGTCTTTCAACGGCCGGCTACAATGGAAGCAGAAATCTACTTTACCCTAGTAAGACTTAAATAAAAAAATATATATAAACCTGGTGACAAGCTGTGAGTTTTTCAAGTGCGAGTTCAAGCCCGCCGGCGTCGATGAAGGCGGCCAGTGCCTCAGGGTAGTCTAACAGTCGGATGATCAGCTGCTGCATGGCTTGAGACAGATTCACTACCTCTTCTCGTCCTGTTTGACAATAAATAGTATCATTTGATAAGTGTAAAGGTACGGAACGGAGTGTTTTAAATACCAAGTATCCGAAATACTAAAGTATTGTAATAACCTGTTTGTTTTATAAAGTTAAACTGGTAAATACAGCTCTACACAATTTCAAAGTATAAAACAAATGGTTCACAAAAAATGCCATATTTTAAACCTTCTTTGGTCTTTGTGTGTTTTGAGGTAATGTCATTATTTTACGCATGCATCTAAAAATTTTACTTCTTAATTATTATAGGGAATTTCAGGTCCCACGCATTCATCTGATAGAAGTACTTTTTTTTAATGGACAGTAGTATTTAAAAGAAAAATAACTCACGTAAAAACTCCATGAGACTGGTGACCATAAGCGCGGGGTTGGAAGCGATCGTGGCCATATGCGCTACTAGCCAAAACACCTCCTCTTTCAGTGAAGAAGGCTCGGAGCTGACTCCTGCGAACAGATTATTCCCGTAAATCGAAATATTTCGAGTACCTAATAGGGCAGTTTCCCATGGTTAATATAAATTATTAAACGATCCTCAGGAATTTAAGTGTTCCATAAGACTGTAAATTGGATTCGTTACTTTTTTTAATAATAATAACTTGAGACACTTCACACATCCCATCCATCTGATCCCAAACTAGGCAGAGCATGTACTATGGTAACCAGACTACTGATAAACATACTTATATATTGCTAATTACATACATATCACAGATAAATTACACCCATACACAGAACAAGTGATCGTGCTCATCACACAATTATTTTTCTTAGGTGGAAATCGAACCTACGACCTCTGGCTCAGTAGTCAGGAACACTAAACGCTAGACCAGTAGGGCCGTCGTAAACTACTACGTTACTATTCGTCTAAAAGTAGATGATTTGATAACAGCAAGGTATGACGTCACCAATCGTTGTATTCATTTAAGTTTTTACTAAACCTGCTACAGTTTTGACGTGCAATAAAAAATAACTGATTTGACTTGACAGTCAACTACAGTATTCTCATTATAGAATAACACCACTGTAATTCGTAAAAGATATAATTATTTACCAGAGTTAAGTGCGACAGTATTCAATCCATCGCATATTGACAATGTCCTGTAGAACTTTTGCATTATCTGTTGGTGTTGTAGAACTGTGGACAAAATAAATTGTGTTAAATTTCTATCCGATTTTGTCATCTCCGTGACCATTCTCTCATATTACTTGCTTCTTTCTTCTTTATAAAACTTCAGGTTCTTTAATGAGTGATCCTTTATTACATCAAAGAACCTGAAGTTTTATAAAATATAGTAGAGCTTCGCGGTTTCACCCGCGAAAGTCCCGATCTCGTGGGAATAGCGGGATAAAAAGTAGCCTATGCGTTAATCCAGGTCTCACGCTATCTACATACCAAGTTTCATCGCAATCGGTCCAGTATTTTTGTGTGAAAATACTACAAACATACACACAAATGTTTCCTCTATATAATATTAGTTTAGATAATCATAAGACAATAATAATCAAGTCAACATTTACTTAATTACTAATTTTTTATATACGTGCCATACGAGGGACATCAGTCCATTTCCTAGTGGCTTCTGCAATCACAGGACGGACATATGGGTACGGGAACCCGGCCTCTTTTCTACTGCAGTCTCATTCCCGTCTCCCCTTCCGTGACTTGCGCTATCCCTTACCCGTTTCCTTAGCCCAATTTGCCTTCTTCCTTTGTCCCGTTTGAAAACAATTACATTCCCAAGAAGGGTTGGCGTCAAGCAGGCTGCCGGCTTTAAAACCACCCAAATCCCTTTGCAATGTTACAAATTGTGCCGAACCCAAGTAAAATTGGGAAAAGCATACGATGATGATGACAGTAGTATGTTTTTAGAGTAGTAACTCAAAAACCTGTGATAGCACTTGATGTAAGCATGTTCTAGATGTGATCTCAGCCCCATAAAATAAAATAGTAGCACTTATAGTTGGTTTAATTCGGCAGCAAGTCGTACCTTGAGTAGGGTTTTAAATACATCTAAAGATATTTATTTTTAGATGAAACTAGCAACCCGCCCCGCCTTCGCATGGGTAGCAGAGACATGTTCAACAATCATCATCACATTTCAATCAATTTACATAAAACCTTAGTCCCCCGCCGCGTCGCCTGTCTGTTCGCGATAAACTCAAAAACTAATAAATGGATTTTCATGCGGTTTTCACCAATAGATAAAGCGATTCATGAGGAAGGTTTAGGTATATAATTTGTTAAGGTTTTGTGTAAATTTGTTGAAATATGATGACGATTGTTGAAGATGTCTCTGCTACCCGTGCGAAGCCGTGCTAGTTTTAAATTAAATAAAGGTGATGGAGAAGTTAGCCAGTACCGGTATCAGCGAAGCAAGGTGTTCTTGCGGCTTGCTGTTTCCTCTCATCCTCTACATTGGTCGCCTCGGCCGTCGTGCTGTGCTGAGCCTTGCTCTCGTCCGTCTGCGACTGGTCGGCGCTCGTTGACACCGATGGACTCGATGACGACTGTGAATCATCACTCTAAATATTTGGCCCTGATAATCTCATCACTCTCTAGAGTACCCGCGTACTAGAGAAGACGATGACTAAAGAAAAGGTGGATGGATTTTGTAAAGAGGAAGTAAGCAGAAAAATCTCAAAAAGAGAAGACTATTGCACCGACCACAAATTTGATGATGATCACTCTCTAGAGGCAGATTTCAAATAAATGAGTAATACTTATCAAAACTAAGTATCAGTAAGTTATTTGGCACGGTGAGTTTATTCCTAGAAAAAGGTGATCTCTTTACCAAATTTTACATATTGTAATTGATTCAATTATATAAAAATATTCATATTCATATAAGTATTTATAATGTAACAATTACACTAAACACGGTTTAATTTAAAGAAAAAAACGCTAAATAACAACTACATTGTGCACTATAATAGAAAGGAAACATAAATATTACCATGTTTATGAGTAGTTTCTTTGAAACCATCAAATTTTTAGAGCAATAATTAAATAACAGTTGGAGTAAACAGCAATATAAGAAACTTTTTTTTTGTAAATGAATCATAAGTCAAGAATCAACTTGTAAGATGTGTAGGAAGTGCGGGAATCCCATAAGTTATTATTTATGCAATTAAGGTTTCTCAATGTTAATCAAATATTTTTCCTGGTACCAATTTAATGAAATAATTGTATTTTAAACTGATTTCCTCGATGACTTCTATTCTCTATTTTTAAGCTATGGTCTGTTTCAATTAATTTCAATTAATGGTGTACAATAAAGAATATTCTATCTATCTATCTATCTTCTATAAAACACGAAAAAAAAATAGTTGAAGTTAGTAAACAGTACTGGAGTGAATATAGTTACCGATGCGGGTTGTTGTTGATGAGCGGTGTGTGCGGTATTTGTGCTGCTGGCGGCGGCGGCGGCGGCGGCGGCGGCGGCGGCAGCCGGCGTGGCCTGCGGCAGCGGGGCGGCCAGCAGCTTGCGGCAGTAGTGCAGCAGCTGCGCCAGCACGGCGCGACGCAGCGGCGCCCGCCGGCACGCGCCCGTGCCGCCGCCGGCCAGCACGTCGGCCAGCAAGCCCGACAGCCGCGCTTCTGACCCGCCTTCCCCTCGCCATCCGCTGCTCTCGCGTACCCACCACACCGATTGATGCGCTACATGAAACGATATTAATCTATTTATTTATTCAAAATATTAAGCGATTATGACAGAGCACGTGTCTATCATAATCGCTTAATATTTTTCGTCGCTTTTCTTTCGTGTTTTTTGTTGACGCCTGGTCTGTTTAGTTTGTATCGCTCTTCATATTTTTTAACTCTTAGTTCTAATCTTAAATATGAATCATATCTTATGATAAAACTGGAAGAATTTACAAATATAAATGATTTGTTTTTCATAAAAATAAAATATATTCTTTTCTTAGAATATTTTAAAATAATATATTATTTCTATGAAAACAAATATTTATATTCATTTAAATATTTATCTGAAGAGCTTACATTTTCTTGGCGCTATAGAAGTATTAACTGTTAAAATGAAAGCCACAACAAAACATTTAAAAATAATGAAACAAATACTCTATCTGTCTATCGTGTAGCTGACATTGCAGATAGAATGATGGTGGTACATACCGACGGTGAGCACGAGCGGTAGCGCGTGGTGCACGTGCCTCGGACTGAGCACCTGCAGCATGGGCAGCGCCAGGCGCAGCAGCGTGGCCTGCAGGTCGTAGGCGTGGCCCGCGTCGGCGTCGCGCCGCCACACGCCGCACACGGCGCGCAGCGCGGCGTGCGCGCCGTTGGCCCCGCGCGCGCACACCACGCGCGACACCACCGAGTGCAGCGCGGACGCCGCGCCTGCTCCCGCGCCGATCTGTGCCCCGCCCTAGCACATACACACAGATCTTCCATTACTTTATTCAAACTCACTAACTCGTGCTCTTATAGTTTAAACAAAAACACTTTTATAATAAAAAAAAACTAAAACGTAGAATAAGAGTTCCACTATTTATCTTTTGGTTCCACTCCATCATCAGACCCACAACACCGAGTATATTGGATTCATCAGAACGAATCAAAGTCTTAATTAGAGGCATTTACTACTACCCACTGACGACTTCCCCTATCCACTTACTGACTGCATAATTAAATTTATCGTCAAGATACAAAATTATAGTATTGTGTGTGTATATACATACAAATTATTATTTCGATACGACAATAAAGAAGTAGGTCAAAATTGACTTCATGATTACATTGTTTGTCGCAACGTCTCCATTTTTTTTTTGTGCGTGTGGAAACCCCCTCGGGCCGACACCCCACTGGGGTTTTCGGTGGGCCGGTGTGTCAGAATCGAACCGACTAAAACCACACGGTGTGCCGTACTGTGCCTTAAGTAGGAGGGATCCAGGCACAGCTTTTATTAAGACATCCGGAGTCGCAACGTCTCCATAACCTAAGCTATTTCTATTACACTGTTACCTATAGAATCAGAGCAGTTAACCATGAGCGATATACGAAATATATACCTCAAATTGAACATGATAAGAGCTAAGTTACACATCTAATAAACCATATACAGTAGAACGTTAAACATCAAGGGGACGCCGAAAAATTCGAGTTATAGAAGATTTCGACTTAGGCGGATTTTGATTCGACATAAAGAGGTTGAGATTCGTTCTTATAAGTTTTGAGTTAGAGAGGTAAAATAAATAAAAAATTAAGTCGCAAAGGTGACAAACATGTTTTTATTTATTATAAATCAACATTATTTAAAAACATCCTTAAAATAAAAAAATATGGCATTAAAAAATTCAGTATTTTTTTTTATTTATACTTAGATAATTCGGTTGTTCTCTATCTATAGCATTGTCTAAGATATAAAGAGTAGAAAATTCATTAAAATTTCGGCAAATGCTTTAAGATTATCTTTCTTCGAATTATAGAAGTAATAAGTTTCAAATAATCGAGTTGTAAAGGTTCGAGATACAGAACACCAATTAAATTTTTAGAGTTAATGGAGGGAAAATATGTACCAAAATGACTTGGGAGGGATTAACTGATTATTTAGATTTCGAGTAATGGAGATTTTGGTGTTTGAAGGGAAGGGAACAAATATTTTTTTCGAGATTTGGAGGTTTTCAACTTAACGAGGTTCTACTGATGAAAAACCATTACTTGTATGTAAACGACTTACCAGGTATGGCTCGGAAGATGAGACGGCACCATCCGTATTAACATTCATAGTAATAAACTTGACGATGGCCGGTACGAAGTGCTCACACTCCAAAATGACGCGACCCATAGTCTGAGTGCTGCTACCTTCCGTCTGATAAAGAAGAGAACAATGAAAATAACCCACAGTGAATTCTACAAATAGGAAAGAAAGGACTAAGAATCAAATACACGCTACGGACGAAGTAAACACATCAATTTAAAAAATGCTGTTATAAAAATGTAACTTAATGCACTGAGCTAAGTACACCATTTTTGTGACTCATTCTTGGTAGTCACTGCATCTCTTATACAAGATCCAACCATAGTGCACCTTCAACATTTCTAAGCACGTGCGAGAGAACAATTTGTGATAACTAGAAAGTTTATTTATTATTCATACTACCTGCGCCTCGCGGTTTCAATCGCGTAAGTCCCGATGCCGTGCGAATATAAGTAGCGGGATAAAAAGTATCATCGCAATCGGTTCAGTAGTTTTTGCGTCAAAGGCCAACAAACATCCTCATAAATTTTCACGTTTATAATATTAGTAGGATCACGTTTACATTTTTATTTGAATGTTTGTTTGTTCTATAATTCAGTATTATCATTGTTAAAATTAATTTCAAAGTATGTTATATAAGGAAGTTTCTTTTCGTAATGAATAAAAAGTGTGAAAGATATTTTACCTGTAGCGGTAAGCTGGCGATCCACGCCAAGGCTTGCATCGACAGCACCCAGCACCGTAATGATATGTTTTCTAACCTGCAATAATTTATGAGCTTAATTATAGAAATATGTGCAACCTGAAACAGCGAATCCAAAGCAGATATTTTATTACGTAGTAAGGTAACTTTTTGCTAACCTATCTAAATTACAACACCCCATTTGAAGTTATTGAAATAGCTTATAGACCTAGGTGTTCCTTTAATTAAAAAATAACGTTAGTATGACTCCTACAATAAAAGATGTACTATAAAAATTGCCTCCATAGATAAACTCAAAATATTAAAAAAGGTACCAGAAAGGCCATGTTCAGCTGACGGCCGTGGAGTGCGCGTTTTACTAACGCGCATGAACAAGACCACGCATTTTGTTCAAGTCATTCACATGCTATCGCGCGTTGTGACTAGACGCACGATCGACGCGACGCCAACGCCTACGTTGAGATCATTACTTTGCCGTACTATTGTTCATAGAAAAAAATTCGGCCAGTTAAACATATCTTTAAAAAAAAAATATTGGTATACGGACTTCCGTATAACATTTTTCACATAGCACGAGTGTGGTGACACGGCATTACATACATTGCACGCGGTTTAATTTTGCTTAAATAAAAATATAAAAAATGAACCGAATTGATAGAGAAATAGAAATCAGTCAAATTCAAATAATTTTTTTGTTTTACCCCCCATTTTCAACTAATATAGAACTCAAACTGAACTGTGACAACGCACGTTCAACGTCCAAGAAGCGCTCGCCATGTGAACATTATACAAAAACTAAACGCGCGACCAACGCCCGTCATCTGAACATAGTCTACCTTTTGAAATAAAATATACATAGTCTTCCCTCAATGCGGCCTGACTAGCGGCCTCAATAAAAGTATTTGTTATATATACAATACATTGCTTTTTGTGGGAAACAAAGCACGCATAAATCGTTTAACACTAGTTAATGCTAAGTGCACACGCATTGCCAAGTTTTTAATGGTCTAATTGTTTTAACGCATAATATTTTCAAAGGCTAAAAAAATAAACTAACCTACAAAACCTTAGCTGTATAAGTTGGGCTTTGTTTAAAAATAGAAATGACTAACGTGCAGAGCGAGTGCAGGAGCGCGTTGACGGTGTCGGAGGCGAGCCTGATGCGCGGCGTGTCAACGGGCACGGCCAGCGTGGCCAGCGACCACGCGCCGCCCGCGCCCCACGCCGACCCGTTCAACGTCAGCCACAGAGAGATCACGTTTTCCATAAAAGTGCAGTCCATCTACAGATAGAAAAAAAACATTACTAAGCTGAATATTTTTATTTTATTTTATTACATTTCGTCGTTATATTAAGAACTAATTATGTAAATTTTTGTCAAGATTTTTTTTTTGAAATGTGTTGTGGAACTTACACATTTTTTTAAATGAAATCAATAAATTTGCATTATATATAATATAATGAAGATCACAAATGATGACTTTTTAAAAACATTCTAGTATTATTGAATTTTCAAATCATCGAATCGTATTTGCATTTCTGATTCGAGTAGTGCAAGTACTTGTTAATTCTGCGGTTAGTTGTAGGGGTCAGAGTATGTGTGACCAAATAAAAGATTTTTGGACAAGGAAATTCCTGTAACGAGGACACCGTAACGATGAAAATTTAAATAAAAATTACAGATTTATATTATTATATAGATATTATTTGGTGTCTGGTGCATTTTCTGGGAGACGGGAGATTTTTATTTTTCTCCGACGGGAGGCTTTCAGCCTTCGATGCACATTTAATTGATAAAGACTTACAAAAAGAAATACAAAAATAAAGTGAGTACCTGATAGTGGAACTCGAGCGCGAGATGCCTGAAGACGTCGTAGAGCGTGTGGGTGAGCGGCGGGTGGTGCCGCGCGTGCGCGGGCTCGGCGGGCGGCGGCGCGGGCGCGGGCGCGGCGGCGGCGGGCGCGGGCGCGGGCGGCGGCGCGCGCACGGCCGCGGCCAGCGCGCCCGCCGTGCGCAGCAGCGCGCGCCGCACCTGCGCCTCGCCCGCGCCGCTGCCGCCCGCCGCCTCGGCGCGCGCGTCCGAGCACACCGACACGTTGCTGCACCGCATGGAAACGATACTCTTTACACTACTGACTGAACCTACTTCGATAGATCATAAATAGACCCAAAGAAGCTCAAAAATCACGCCCGTATCATGAAAATACTCATTCCTCTTCGTTCTACATAATTCATACATACTTCGTTCCTCTTTATTCTCTATGATTCCTAAACGGGTAACGTTTAACTATCTATTACGAAAAAAAACCTAACTTTTATTATCTTATTTAATTTTTAAGTATACTAGCAACGAATAAATATTATATTAGAAAGCGACACGATGACTGCAGAACACGTTCGGTGGAGCCTGTGTCACTACCCGATTCAATTAGATGGAGAACCGCGCTGTATACGGATTAGTTAACGTAACTGCTTGTACGAGTGTTACACCGAACACATTTTAAATACATAATACTTTTACTTCTAAAAT
Organism: Callimorpha dominula; assembly: GCA_949752705.1. Taxonomy (NCBI): domain Eukaryota; kingdom Metazoa; phylum Arthropoda; class Insecta; order Lepidoptera; family Erebidae; genus Callimorpha; species Callimorpha dominula. Next base: position 4,668,017 of record OX457008.1, on the reverse strand, counting down.
AAACAAACCTCTGTAACTAAAATAGATACTGTTACTAAACCAATGAAAAAATTTACCCCTATTTGAAATATCCCTGAATGAATGTAATGTAATAAATACACTTAACGTAACATTTAAAAAAACCACTATTAAACAAATAAATGATTTTGATTTGATTAAATTCATATAAAATTACAACTAGCAGACTTGACAAATGTTGTTCTGCCAAAGGTAGATGGTTTCCTTATTGGTGTCGTTATTGATTTCGACACTAAAAGACATATCTTTAAAAAATTACAGTAACAATTATTTATGCTCAAGAAAAAAAAAATTAAACCTCAAGTCACACATTTTTTTTTCATCTGAAAGTGAAATAAGAATCCTAGAACCCTAGAACTAGATTGCAGCGCCAGCTACCAGAGTTCAATTGTGAATCTAAATCATTAAAAACCTACTTAAACACAAAAAAAAAGCACCAAAATCTGTCCAGAGGTTTAGGATGAATTCAGTACTATACATACGTACACGTTTATAAAGATAAAAATCTGTTGAATCATTTTTATTACCTCGAACTATTATCCACAACAATCTTAGATCTGCTAGTCTCCTTCTTAACAGCATCAATAAAGTACTGTCCAAGTTTCTCCTCTGATGACTCCGAATCATCAGATTCCGCAACTTGTGTCAACTGCTCTTCGACATCTAAATCTTAGGAAAAAAGAAAACATAATTTGTAATAATAAAAAAACTATTATTTTTACAGAAGGAAGCGAAAAGAGACCATATAACAATTAAAACAAATAAAAAATTAACGGTATGTAAAGTGGGCACAGGCAAACTTCAACCTCTTGAGTTTTTACAACATTCGCACGCAGTACGTTCGTCCACTAAAATAATCTATATTTAAAATATGTCACTAAGAAATTACACAACCAACAACTAAATTTTTACATATTTCACATTGCATTGGATATTGTAACAAAAAATCTTCAAGCTAATACAGGCTGGTCTCCCTATATGAAAGGCTTTTCACATACAATTTAAAAAGTATTGTGGGAAGTATTGATAGAAGTGTATTAAAATAAAATAATTGTAAGTCCACTACGTTGAGCGTTTCTAGAAACGCCTAAAGGGACGCCAGCTACTGCAGTGCACGTAAGCTAGCCGTAGTCTGTACCCATAATCACATTATGTGAAAAGCCTTAATAATAACCCAATCAATAAAAAGCGTGATCCTTATGCAAACATAAAAGAAAACACAATCGCTATCAACATATCCACATTCAAATAATAATACCTAAAAACCTTGCCTAGTGATAGTTCATACGGTCGTTTCTTACTCAGTTTATGGTAACGCTCCTCCTAGTGGCCTATATAGTAACAACTGAACCACTAATTATGATTTTATGATACGTACGTTGAAAAAGCCTTATGAATAATATAAAAAAATGGTGCCAAGCTCAAAATGATATAAAAATCAATATTTTTATTTTGATTGGTTATGATAAGCCTGCGTGCTATTGTGAACGTATATAGCGGCTAGACGTGGTCTGTTAACATACGCTACAGATCAGTGCAAACCGAACTAAGCTCACGCCATATAGAAATAGATTATAGGGACCTTGCACACTAATCGACCACGGACATTGCCCTGAGACTTTTACCATCAGCTGATTTAGAATTCATTTTTATTGGAGTAGGTATACCCTAAACCTGAAGGTAGATGGTTCTAAATCAATAATAGCAGTGCTAACTTTTAAACTTTTGCGTTCCATGATATAAAGTTATGTATACGTAGTGACGTGACGACGTGAGTCAACCTGTGACCACGGCCAGTGCTACCTGGTTGAAACGTCGGGCAATTCAAAGGTATATAATACCTATTACGCGATCGCATTGATACCCGTACGAATATTATATAACTATGTACATCATTATATAACAATAGAAGTGATTCAAATAATCATCTATGCTTTAATTTATAAGTATATCATTATTTTTGATTGGATGAAACAGTTTTAGTCTAAAGTCCATGGCCTTTTTTTAATGATTAATTACAAATCATACACGAACTTCGTTCTGTCAAAAGTAATCAAATGTTTGACAGCTGGGGACCTGTGTTTTAATTATTATTTACTCTGTGGTTTGTATAGGAAAAGAAGTGTTGTTTTTACTATTTTCCTAGCAATTTTTACGTTTTTTCTCTCCATAAGAACCTTCCCTGTGCCTCAACGAAAATATGAAAAAAAAAAATTGCCGAATTGTTCGAGCCTTTCTCGAGTTTTGCGCTTAGCAACATATTTGGCGATTCATTTTTATTTATAAAAATTAATTAATCGATCAATTTATTTATCTTTAATAAAAAGGGGCCCTGGACAGTAGTCTGTACTGGACTGTACCTGTACAGTAGACTGCAAGATTACATGGACTGTATATAAATAAAATGGTATGAGGTTAGGATTGACGCCATCTATCAGTGTTCTGTATTTAAACCTATAAATAAAAATAGATTCATTATAAACTTACTAGACAAAGTTAATTTCAAATGTTAATCAAATTCTGTTGAAAGAAATTTCTCAATGATTGAAACTTGGTTTACTAAGAAACAGATTGAAGGTCAATATTTACTGGCCTGTTGGCCTTGTTGTTAGTGACCCTGACTGCTATGCCATAGGTCGTGGGATCGATTCCCCGAGACTGGGTGTTCTACGAGAGCGGCACTGAAAATTTCGGGAATCAAGGAAGTGACACAAAATTACTATTTAAAAATGTATTTATTGCTTTTTGAAGTATTCTCCGCGAAATTTACACATTTTTCCATACGATGGAACCAATCATTGAAGCAACCATTCCATTCGGAAGTTGGGGTCTCCATAATGGCTGTTTTGTAGGCGTCCACAGCTTCTTCAGGTGATGAAAAGCTCTGACCACGCAATTTATTCTTTATTTTAGGGAAAGTATAGAAATCATTAGGGCTTAGGTCGGGGCTGTACGGCGGATGGTCTAATAATTCTATGTTTTCTTGCTTTAAAAACTCTTTTGTTCTGTGCGAGGTGCGAGAACTCGCATTGTCGTGATAAAGGATGATGCGGCGGTTGCAGTTCTCTTTACGGAGTTCAGAAACGACCTGTGGCAAAAAAATGGTAGCATACCATTCTGCATTAACCGTTCTTTGTCCTTCAAGAGAAATAGTCGCAACATGGCCGGTTTTGGAGACAAACGTGGCCACCATTTTTTTTGCAACACTCCGTGAACGAACAATTTTTGTTGGCTTTAACTCATTTTCGAACACCCAAACTCGTGACTGGTTTTTTGTTTCAGGTTCGTACGCGTATATCCAGGATTCGTCACCTGATACGATGTTGTATACAGCATTTGAGGATCCTGCTGGAATCTTTCGAGAGTTCTGACGCACCAAGTAACGCGAGCCGCTTTTTCTCTTCACAGAGCGAATGCGGTGTCCATCGGGAAAACAACTTTTTTACACCTAATTGTTCATGCAAGATTAAGTATTTGACTCATGCCAATGTCTTAAGTTGCCTGAATTTCGCGGTATGTCACATGTCGATCTTCCTCAATCGGCTTACGCACAGCATCAACGTTTTCTTGGGTGACTGCAGTTTTTGGACGACCTTGACGGGGATCATCACTGAGCTTGATACGTCCACGTTGAAATTCAGCAAACCAGCGATAAATTGTGGTTTTGGATGGGGCTTCATCACCAAATGCAGAAATCATCCGGTCAACACACTGTTTTTGTGTTAAACCACTCCGAAAGTCATAATAAATCATCGCTCTTGAATTTTCTCGAGTCAATTCCATTTTCTCAACGACTAAACAAGTTTGACAAAACCTTGTGACAAGACCGAGAATCTTTTTTCAAATAAATAAATGGTATTCGATTTTTAAAACCAAGGAGTTTTCAATTAAAAAGATTTTAATATGACAGAAACAGTGGAAATATTCCATTCCCGATACTTTTAGTGCAGCCCTCGTATGTGTCCGTGGTTTGTAAGTTTGTAAAGTCCCCCGCGAGACAGGAGTAATTCCTAATGCGGGAGTTGTCTTTTTATTTGAAAAAAGTTTACTTAGTTTGTTCTAATACAACTGTAGCGAATGCAACACAAAACACTAGCTGCCAATCGCAAAGAAGACGTGTGAAACAAATGGTTGACCGGTCGGCAAATTTTATAAATGCGTATTAGCAATGACGTCAGTTAATGTAGGCCGCTTTCAACCGGTCTTCTTGGTCATTAAGGGAGGCCTATGTCCAACAGTTGACGTCTTATGACTGAAATGATGATGATGTATTAGCAATGAGCAGTCCTTAGTTGCCTTTATTCATAAGTGCTCAAAGGGGAAAGAAATATACGATACACAATACGATACGACCATACAGTAGCCAAAGACAACTGGATGCTTTTTTACACTTAGTAAAAATCCTACAATTATGCAGATTAGATTAATTTATGGCATCAATGGGGGGTTATCGTGGCAAGATAGTGTGCTAGGTCCCTTATTCTATGTATTGCTTACTTGCTAAATTGAGACCTGCTGTCAATAGTTTGGGCTTGCTAAAGTTGATAGTCTTCGCCAGACCAAAACTATCCGCTAACAGATCTGCAATGACAACAACACAGCAGGTCAATTCTACTAACTTGTCAGATTAATTTAATTCGTACTGAACCAACATTTTTTTTTTTAGAAATTTTAAATCTAGTAGCCCCCAATCGCCGATGTTTTATTTTTAAAATATAAGAAGCTAAGGATGAGTGTCTATAACCCAAATGGATTAAATCAATGTTAGTTTCAAGTACTGTTCGTGAATGTGAAATCATACGATTTTACAGTTGTGTACAAAAATTAAGCGTGATTTGAAAGAACTTTACCTGTATAATAATGAATGGTTGTTTTATGGTAAGAATATGTGACTACTGTACCATGCTTGCTAGAAAACCATAATATATTGTCTCTACCTGGCAGGACCCGTCACTAAAAACTGCACTTGATGTGTTCATTAATAATAAGAAAGGCTTCCTTGAACAGTACGTAGCAATAAATAAGAAAACAGAAATATGAATCAATATTGCTGTATTTCATAAAATTATATGTTCATGTATAAGCTCTTTAAATTGTAACCAGCCACATAACATCATGTATAGCATTTCTGATTGGGTTATAAAAACATGTACGGTCGATCAAATATATCGTCTACCAACGTACGGTTGAAAATCATTTGACATCATAAAACTACCAGGTTGATTTTCCCGTGCAATAAATAATATTCTGACAGTTTCTAATGCTGTTTTACGACATAATTGTGCTATTCCTGCATCTCTTTCATTGTTACATAGGTTCAACCATATCGAAAACTAGTAGACCATTTTCTTTAGCGACTGTACATAATATATGTCGTCTTGTACGCTGACCTGAACAACACCGTATTAGAGCATGTCAGGCCTAAGAAAGTTGTTTTCAGAATGTAAAAATAACCCAAGGCTCAATATAATGTAAATCTGTTTATAATATTAGACTTATATCACTACAATGCTGTTCTTCTATACAAATGGAAATGAAATAATCCTACCCTTTAAAAAAAAATCTCATTCCTGAACCAAAGAAATCATAGTTGAGAAATGTGTTCTACAATTTTATCTAAACTTCCACTTTCAATCACACTTTACAATATTAAACAATAGTCCATACTTTTGCATTCAAGATGATTTCCTTTACCTTTCAGACCTTTAAAAACAATCGAAACATTTTTGGATCAATCACCATTTCAAGCATTATGTAAAAGTATGTTAGAATTAAAGGTATCATTACATTAAGTATTAAGGAAATAGTGTAGTCATTCTAATGATAGATAGATTACCTAAAATTATATGGTAGTGATAAATGTATCTAGTATGTGATATTAGTTGTGTAGAGGTAGCCTGAGCAAAGTAATGTGTTAACGAATTACTACAAAAATATATATTCGTCATTGATAAATGCAATTGAGAAAGCTTTTCAGTATATTTTTATTAACGTTTGTCCATATTAACGCGATTTAAGAACTATTGCACCTTCAAAATCAAACTTTCAAAATCAAAATCCATTGTTTATTTATTTCAAAAAAAGAATCTGTTTGCAAAAGTTCAATACCACCATAAAAAAGTGAATTTATATATAAAGTTGTTCTAGAGTATTCTTGTACATGCACCACTACAATCGTAAAATGTATAAAGAAAATTGTATAACGCCTGAATGCCGCATGCTGTATATTAGACATCATTGAAAATGTATGGTTTATTTACGGAAGTAGATCTCTTTAAGGACTTCCTTGGTAGAGAACGTAAATCAAAATTATGCCAGGACTCCAAATTATACCTTCATTTTAAATAGGAGTAAGATTTCTCATTTTTATGGTAAGTAGCCACTACTTTATAGCTCATTGTTGTCATTATAATATGAGAGATATTCCATAATTAATTCCTATATACAACAAGAGAAAAATAAACATTATACCAACCAGCAACAGTGGGTCCTTTGAATTTCCTAGGTGCTTTCCCGACGCCTGGTGACGTGGCTATATGTACGCGGATTACGCGGGACGAGCCCGCTCCACACCATGACTCTTCGTTGGGAGGACTCGATGGAGATTCACCACTTTCGTATTCCACTAGATCCTAGCAAATCATTTCTCTGGTTAATCTTTGTGAAAGTTTTTGCTACCCATCGATGAAAATGTTGCACAAGGATGTGGGATTTGATTGCATGACCCGATTATGGGGTATTTACTAGGCCATGCTTGATATTGGGATGGGTTTTATATATATTATGTTATGGTTTAGGATTAGTTGTTTCAAAACATTATTGCGTGTCTTAGTCAGATTAAATATTTTGTGTTATGACAAGCTTTGAAATGAGATATGGTCTGTGAAGCAATGTATAATTTAACAGGAGATTTTTATAGCCTAAAAAATCATGTATGCAGTGTTTTTTTACATCGGTCATTTAGTACTATTTCGTAAATAATTAATTAGAGCTATATTGAATGGTATACCTGTAACAGTGTAGTAAGAGCGTGTCGAGGCCAGGGCGGCAGGGTCACAGCCAGCCGGGCAAGGCCGAGGATGCACGAAGGGTCTAACAGACTAGCACCACCGGACAAGGCGCAAAGGCGTCCAACCACCTGCACATGAGACAGTTTAATTAGTACTTTAATACTGTTGTGGAGGAATGGGTGTTACGTCCTTCTAACACCAAGGGCGGATCTTCCAAACAGGCTAGGTGATCATAACTGGCGGATTGCAGTCTAACAGTCGCTGGAGGGAGTTTCATTGCGGTGGATTACTATGTAGTTAGGATTGTCTTCGATAGATGAAGTTGAAATGTTTTAGCTGTATATGGAAGTCACAGTGTATTTACGAAGCGAGTATCATTAGTACCTTGGCAGCGAGCATGAGCGCGTCGGCATGCGCGCACGTGTCGGCGGCGAGCATGTGCGTCACGAGCGCGTGCGCCAGGCGCGCGGCCAGCGCGGGCGCCAGCGGGCGCGCGCGCGCCGCGCCGGCCGCCGCGCCAGGCCCGTCGGCGCCGCCCGACCCGCCGGCGCCTTCGCCCCGCACCGTGCTGCGCTTGCCGACCATCGCCATCCGCGCCTTTAGGCTCAAGCGGGCGCGCTGGTGACATCACAGTTTCAATTCCATCAAATGTTCTAAACTCATATTTGAATATATGTAAATAATTATAAACACTATGTAAAAACCCTTGGTCAAAATAAAAGGCTTAAACTAGCAAAAGGCTCGGCAATGGCCGTATCTTTTTATTGCGTTAACTTAGAAACTTGTTTTTTTTTTACAGCCGCAAAGGACCGCAAGACTTGAATATTTGATGTTAATTTCAATAAAGTAATCCTATAAAAGTTCCTTTCTCCTTTTCAAAGGAAACCCTAAAAAAAGATAAACAAATAGATTCTAACTTCATATTTCAAGTGCTTGCTAATAATTAAAATAGCGTAACAAGGGGAGGCAGCCCTCTCACGCAAATTACCTGTTGATCCTCGAGTGCGACCTGTATACCTCTTCTAGCAGCTTCCAGCTCCTGCATCTGGTGCAAAAGTTTCTTGTGCAGTTTTCGTCGGTGTAGTTTACACTCTGCCGTTCGTGGCAAGGCTGAGTCGTTACCGTTGCCAGAACAATTGCCGCCGGGTCGACCGCCTGTTACCCAATCCCATCTGCGAAAAAAAAACAGATTAGTAAAATGTGGACTACTCAAATGTCCGATTCTTCCAAAATTTCCCTGGAAGTCTGGATACAAATAGAAATTCAGTTGACGTTAGTAATGTCGCCACATCAAAAAATCTTAATTATTTTATTAGAAATAGGGGCAAAGTATAATAGATGATAAAACAGTTCACTATTTAATAAAAATGAGAATATAGAAATTATTATGACTAGTTATACCGGCAACACTATTGGTAGGTTGACAAATAGTGGAGTTATAAAAGGCTATACATGCGTGCGAATAGAGGTACGAACAACGTAGCAGTTACTGTTATTTAGTGATTTCGATAGTTTATAGCAATAGTGTTGAGTGTTTGTAACATTAGGCCCTTCCTTTTTTCAGCACTGTTTAATGGATTTATATGTCCTAGCAGTGTTTACCTAGCATGTCTGTTAGAATGTGCGGCCACAGTGTCGAGTACAGCCGCCAAAGCCGTAAGCAACGCGGCCGTCACAGCAGGCTGGGGGCGCGTTGCCCGAACTAGTTCCAGGGCTCGCGTCGCCAACGCTGGGGCCACACCCGTTTCGGAGCTACCGTGAGCGAATAGGCTCTTGCGGCACATGTAGATTATTAGTACTAGACATCTGTGGATGATAATTAGGGGTTACATATCTAAATATCTACTGGAAAACATGATAAACTATAAACATATATTAAACTTTTAGTTGTCGTTACAGTGCAATGTTTTTAATTAAAATAAAAAAAAAATAAAAAAAAAATATATCTTCTTTGTCCTACAGTATTAGCACAACGTACTATGACAGTCCTTTTTAAGGTCGTTTGACACAAAGCAATCTCGACAGAAGAGCCCGTAAGCTTATAAACGACGATGTGCTAACGATTAGATAACTACATTCTCTTGAGCATCGAAGGAAATCCCCTGCTTATCGGTATTTTATAGGATTCACTACGGTGAGTGTGTGAAGGCTCACTTCGAACTAATTGTAGCATCACTATTCCTTCATGGGACTACAGACGCAGGCAGACATTCCATCCTTTTATTGTGAAAACATCAAAAATTCGAACTAAACTTTGTCAACTCCTTTTTAGGTTCGAGTCGCCAAAGTCTGGAATGAACTGCCTGCGTTTTTTTTTTCAGATAATTATAATCCTGGAACATTCAAGAGTGGAATTAATACGATTTCTTTTGGATAGGAGTGAACTATCTTTGTCTTCATCACAATATATTAGTGTATACTGACCTGTCTAGCGCAGTGGGGGGCGCGTCGTACTGCGCGAAGGCGTGGACGAGCGTGTCGGCGAGGTGGTCGCCCCACCAGGGCTTGTCGCCGCAAGCGCGCGCCACAAGCGTGGCCAGCGCGCCGGCCGCGCGGCCGCCGCACTCCCACACGCCCGGCAGCACCGTGCTGCACCACTGCTCGCCCACACCCGCGTATTGCTGACACATTACAGTTACACATTACTCTATAACCTCGATCATAAACTACTACACGCTAGCCGTTCTCCGCACTTTCAGCTGCGTTTATGGTCACTGTTCCGCTTCTAAGGGACGTAGCGTGATGCTAAATAGACTATAAACTTCCTCAAGGAATACTCTATCCAATACAAAAATAATTATTCAAATCTGACTGATAGTTCCAGAAATTACTGCGTCTAAACAAACAAACAAAAACTCTTCAGCTGTATTATATTAGTATAGATATCACATACATACATTAAGAAAAACATCTACACAACGTTTACTAGAAAAATAAACAAAATTAACTAAAAAACAATATGACATTAAAAAATCTATACCTACTAATATAATAAAACTGCTGTTTCTTTAGTTTAGCGCGATTATCTCTAAAACTACTAAAAAAGTCATACATTTGTGAACCCAATTCTTGAGAAAGGAATGGGATATTTAAATGCTACAACGCTTAAGAGCTAAACGGTATCCAAAAACACGGGTATATCAATTTAACACAGCAGCATTAAAGCTACACGAAAAAATTCATATAAACAATAAAATACACTTACAACATCACCCATTTGGAAGTAGAAATATAGAAGCATGTCCACGATGTTCTCGCTAATGACCCGCAGTTTATCTGTCGAGGCCGTTTCCAGTAGCATTTCAGACGACAACTGTCCACTGTCGATCAAAGTGGGCAAGTTTCTCGTACAGTCACTGTTGTTCTGTAACTTCTTCAATATGTTATTACAGGTGTGGAGTTGCTGTTGTAGTTCTATGCACTCCTGGTACGCCGTGACGACTTTAGTGTCAGTTTCGCTTGTAATGTTGAGATATGACATCATATGGGCAGCGTTGCCATTGTAAAGTTCTAGGTAACCGTTTAATAAATCCATCAGTTTGCCAGTGGCAAGTCTGTAAAGAAAAATATAAGGTATTTAATAAAAAGTGGCTTGCCTTGTAATGACGATTTTTTAAACTTGACAACAATCATTCAAAATCGTACATACATATAACTATATAGAATTATATTACGACTAGCAGCGCCCAGCGGTTTCACCCGCGTAAGTCCCGATCCCGTGGGAATATCGGTGTAAAAAGTAGCCTATATGTTAATTAAGGTCCCCAGCTCTCTACATACCAGGTTTCATCGCAATCAATTTAGTAGTTTTGGCGTGAAAGAGTAACAAACATCCATACATCCATATATTCATACATCCATACATCCTCACAAACTTTCACGTTTATTTATATTATTAGTAGGGTGAGATTCGTTAAATATCACGCAACAGAGCCTTCAATTTATAAACAGACCTACATGTTAAAAATTTACACTATGTCAAAAATTATATCCTACAATTATTATAAACGTGAAAGTTTGTGAGGATGTATGGATGTATGGATGTCTGTTACTCTTTCACGCAAAAACTACTGAATGGATTTTAATGAAACTTTACAATAATATAGCTCATATACATAGGCTGCACTAAAAGTATCGGGAATGGAATATTTCCACTGTTTCTGTCATATTAAAATCTTTTTAATTGAAAACTCCTTGGTTTTAAAAATCGAATACCATTTATTTATTTAAAAAAAGATTCTTGGTCTTATCACAAGGTTTTGTCAAACTTGTTTAGTCGTTGAGAAAATGGAATTGACTGAGAAAATTCAAGAGCGATGATTTATTATGACTTTCGAAGTGGTTTAACGCAAAAACAGTGTGTTGACCGGATGATTTCTGCATTTGGTGATGAAGCCCCATCCAAAACCACAATTTATCGCTGGTTTGCTGAATTTCAACGTGGACGTGTCAAGCTTAGTGATGATCCCCGTCAAGGTCGTCCAAAAACTGCAGTCACCCAAGAAAACGTTGATGCTGTGCGTAAGCTGATTGAGGAAGATCGACATGTGACATACCGCGAAATTCAGGCAACTTTAGACATTGGCATGAGTCAAATACAAATAATCTTGCATGAACAATTAGGTGTAAAAAAGTTGTTTTCCCGATGGATACCGCATTCGCTCTGTGAAGAGCAAAAAGCGGCTCGCGTTACTTGGTGCGTCAGAACTCTCGAAAGATTCCACGCAGGATCCTCAAATGCTGTATACAACATCGTATCAGGTGACGAATCCTGGATATACGCGTACGAACCCGAAACAAAAAACCCGTCACGTGTTTGGGTGTTCGAAAATGAGTGCCAAAAAAAATTGTTCGTTCACGGAGTGTTGCAAAAAAAATGGTGGCCACGTTTGTCTCCAAAACCGGCCATGTTGCGACTATTTCTCTTGAGGGACAAAGAACGGTTAATGCAGAATGGTTTGCTAGCATTTGTTTGCCACAGGTCGTTTCTGAACTCCGTAAAGAGAACTGCAACCCATTATCATCCATCACGACAATGCGAGTTCTCACACCGCGCACAGAACAAAAGAGTTTTTAAAGCAAGAAAACATAGAATTATTAGACCATCCGCCGTATAGCCCCGACCTAAGCCCTAATGATTTCTATACATTCCCTAAAATAAAGAATAAATTGCGTGGTCAGAGATTTTCATCACCTGAAGAAGCTGTGGACGCCTACAAAACAGCCATTATGGAGACCCCAACTTCCGATTGGAATGGTTGCTTCAATGATTGGTTCCATCGTATGGAAAAATGTGTAAATTTCGCGGAGAATACTTCGAATTTTTAAATAGTAATGTTGTGTCACTTCCTTGATTCCCAAAATTTTCAGTTTTCAGCCCTCGTACGGGGCGCTGCGGTGAGCGTTCCCCCCTGCCCCCTCGCCCGCTGTTTTATATTATAGTCGTAACTTTTAAAATAATTGACCAAATTACGTACTTTAAAAGACAAAGTTTATCTACTTTGAATATCAGAAATTTTAGAATTTTCTTGCTTTAAAAACTCTTTTGTTCTGTGCGCGGTGTGAGAACTCGCATTGTCGTGATGGAGGATGATGCGGCGGTTGCAGTTCTCTTTACAGAGTTCAGAAACGACCTGTGGCAAACAAATGCTAGCATACCATTCTGCATTAACCGTTCTTTGTCCCTCAAGAGAAATAGTCGCAACATGGCCGGTTTTGGAGACAAACGTGGCCACCATTTTTTTTTGCAACACTCCGTGAACGAACAATTTTTGTTGGCACTCATTTTCGAACACCCAAACACGTGACGGGTTTTTTGTTTCGGGTTCGTACGCGTATATCCAGGATTCGTCACCTGATACGATGTTGTATACAGCATTTGAGGATCCTGCGTGGAATCTTTCGAGAGTTCTGACGCACCAAGTAACGCGAGCCGCTTTTTGCTCTTCACAGAGCGAATGCGGTATCCATCGGGAAAACAACATTTTTACACCTAATTGTTCATGCAAGATTATTTGTATTTGATTCATGCCAATGTCTAAAGTTGCCTGAATTTCGCGGTATGTCACATGTCGATCTTCCTCAATCAGCTTACGCACAGCATCAACGTTTTCTTGGGTGACTGCAGTTTTTGGACGACCTTGACGGGGATCATCACTGAGCTTGACACGTCCACGTTGAAATTCAGCAAACCAGCGATAAATTGTGGTTTTGGATGGGGCTTCATCACCAAATGCAGAAATCATCCGGTCAACACACTGTTTTTGCGTTAAACCACTTCGAAAGTCATAATAAATCATCGCTTTTGAATTTTCTCGAGTCAATTCCATTTTCTCAACGACTAAACAAGTTTGACAAAACCTTGTGATAAGACCGAGAATCTTTTTTTAAATAAATAAATGGTATTCGATTTTTAAAACCAATGTGTTTTCAATTAAAAAGATTTTAATATGACAGAAACAGTGGAAATATTCCATTCCCGTTACTTTTAGTGCAGCCTATGTACTGGCGTGAGCCACCCGGCACCCGGACGCGGGCAGGCAGACTGGCAGACGCATGAGGGCAGACGTTGTTGATGGTCGTGTCCGTAATGGGAATTTTCAAGACACTAGCGATTTGTTAAAAGGCTCTGTATACATACATTTCTATAATATACTAGCAATCCGCCCCTGCTTCGCACGGGTACAAATTATATACCTAAACCTTAATCATGAATCACTCTATATATTAGAGAAAAAAATATTTAAAGATTGTGAGGATGTATCGATGTTTGTTACTCTTTCGCGCAAAAACTCCTGAATTATTTGCGATGATACTTCGTATGTAGATAGCTGGAGACCTGGATGAACACATAGGCTGGGCTAGGCTATTCTCCTGGCATCTGAGTTACGCGGGTGAAACCGCGGGGCACAGCTAGTATTAAATAAGACACCTGCGAGTACACAAAAAAAATACAGATCATATTATTTAAATTTATATAGGTATTATTTGGTAGATAAGACCTTGTTATCAACAAAACCAGTAATGAACCTGGCTAGGCTACTTATATAGGCACATTATGATTTAACTAGAAATTTCAAGTCTAACAACCTGTTTCTAAAAGACTGATCAAAATATTGATTAACTAACAGAACTGTCAAGTTAACAGTGGTGTCCAATTAGTAACTGAAACATTCATCAATAAACAATTGACTAACAACATTCCAATGGCATTTGACATAGGATTTGCAGTAATATTTATAGCTCTGTCTCTGAACCGATGACCAAATCAAAGTGCATAATCACACTTTTAGCAACTCAATACATGCGTGACAAGGGATTTGACATACGATTAGTTAATTTTACCGTTGGTCAGCCTTTCAGAAACTTGACGTAAGAGAGGTAGTGGATAATATCCGTACTTAGCCAAATCAACAAACGTCGAACACGTTTATAATGTCACTAGCAACCCGCCCTGGCTTCGCACGGGTAGCAGAGACATCTTCAACAATCATTATCATATTTCAACCAATTTACACAAAACCTTAACAAATTACATACCTAACCTTCCTCATGAATCGCTCTATCTAACGGTGAAAACCATATGTAAATCCGTTCAGTAGTATTTCAGTTTATCGCCAACAGACAGACAGACGCGGCGGGGGACTTTGTTTTATAACATGTAGTGACAAGAATACGCACCTGAAACGACACGTCAAATCTTGGTGTAGAGCATTCAGCGCGTTAATGGAAGCTTGGACGTTGGCGATTTCGGCGATCTCGCCGTAGAACCAGCCCAGCGGGATTTTACACTTCATAGCCGACATGCCATATCTTCCTATTGTGGTTATCTAAATTGTAAAAAAAAACACATTAGGATTTATAAATCAAATAATAAAAAAACATAAGTAATTAATTATATTACATTAATATATTATTAGCAATACTCAAAAACAAGTCTTGTAAGTTATAACTCAATCTGATGAATGGTATACGAATATGCGAAAACGAACAAACGAAACAGTTTAAATCAAAATATATAACAATATGCAAAACAAAATGAAAATAAAAAAAAATCGGAATTTATTGAAATTTTATGAAGTTATTAGCAATTTACTATTGTTCAATGGACAAAGGAAACAGATATACTTAGTGACGTAGTAATATTTAAGGTAACGTTTCGTTAGCTATTTGAATTATGTAAACATAGAGGTACAAGTTATAATATAACTACACGACATGACAATAATGCCTTCATTCATAGTCAGTATGAATCGCATCAGTGTCGTGTTTCCAAGAATAATATATATTTTTTATCTTATAAAACGTACCTTCATGTATCTGCAGAGTGGTGGTGGTTGAATGTCAGTGACGACGAGGTGTTTGGTGGCGATGTCAGTGGCGAATGCCAACTTCACGCAGTCAGTCTCCTCGCCCGTCACCCAGATATCAATGCACAGCGTCACCAAGTCCGAACAAGATGGAATTATCTGGTAAAGAAATTGAGAATTTCTACATTTAATAATACAATTAAGGAACTTTTTCAAATGTTTGTGTTAGTGATATTCCCAGATGCAAAATTACTAAAGTTGATCCTATATCACCATGCTTTTAAAACACTTGTTCTTTATGTTTATTGCAAAACTTCACACAAAATAAAATTTATTGAGTGATAGGCCCAATGAACAAACTTGGGAAATCGACTTTGCACCAAGTTCATCCCAACACATCAGGTCAAAAGTAATTTTTGGCAACAGTATGCATTTGTGATACTTATAGCATTAATAGTTGTGTAACCTAGTCTCACACTAGCACACACAAATATTATCGATAATTAGGATGATTTACTTTTAATTTACGTGTCATAATGTGCATATTAAAAAATAAATTATTTATTTTTTTAACTGTGAAGGAAAACCTCGTGAGAAAACTGCATTCCTGAAATATCTCCATAACAATAATTGTTTGTGAATTCTGGCAATCCACATTAGGTCAGCAAATGTGGACTATGGCCTAGCCCCGCTCATACTCATAACCCACAAGACCCTAAATTATTCATAATCAAAAACAATATATGTCTAAGTAAAATAATGGGTACATACGACATCAGTCAAGCGGACAGTGTGTCCGAAGTCAAGCACGATGTACCGGCGCGCTCCGGAGTGCATGCGCTCCACGACGAGCGTGTGCTGCGGTGGCCTCGTCACCAGCGACGCCCACGGTATGCCACATTGTTCTTGATCCTGGACAAAAAATATCGCATCTTTCACCAATTGTTATTGCATACTTAAGCTGTTCTTATTAAATCATTTCGCAGAGATAGATAATAAACAATAAGTAATAGTACATTTTTGTTTGTCAGGGTAATATTAAAATGTATGAATTGAATATCAAATACAGAATGTATTTAATACTAGCAACCCGCCCCGGCTTCGCACGGGGTAGCAAAGCACATATTGATTTTTTTTAACCATCAACGTCAGATTTCAAAAATTTTACACAAAACCTTAATGAATTCTACACCTAAACCTTCCTTATACAGCACTCCGTCTATTGATGAAAACCGCATGAAAATCCGTTAGGTAGTTATTGAGTTTATCGCAAACAGAGAGAGTATAAATGTTGAGTATATGTGCTGACTGCCCAAAGCCGACTGTCATGGGTTCAAACACATAGGATATAGTATTTTTGCATCAATAGGCAATTGCATACTAATGGAAGTGGAATAATTAATTAAAATGGTAATAGGTATTCTTTTATAGCACGAGTTTCAGCAGAAATCATAAAGAAACGATTTCCAAAATTTTCTAATTGCAAAATTGTTTTCGTTAAAATATAATTTAATGAAAGGTCGGTACCGGTAATAACTTGTGAATTTGTGCTCACCACTTGATAATTTATGGGTGTCTATATCTTACTCGCCACACCAATATATACAAAAAATATGTGTATAGGACCGCTTGCAGGCTAGGTATTGTCACATAGATCTAGCTTGTACTACCCCCACATATTAATTCGGTTTATTGTAGTAGTGAAGCATAAAAATCAATGTATGTTTGTTCGTATTTTATGCGCTGCCGCCGTATCGTTTGCGATCATCATGAAATTTTACATGCACGTTGCCAGGGATACAGAGAAAGATAGACCTTTTATGCAGAAATAAAAAGTACTGTTTCCAAGGAATGGAAAAATTACTCTTAAGCGAGCGAAACCGCGGGCAAAGGCTAGTTGTTTATAACTATTAGGGGTCATCCATAAATTACGTCACACGTAAAGGGGGAGGGTCAACCAAGTGTGACATTGTGTCACCAGGAGTGGGGGGTCATAAGCTTCGTGACGTCACATGCTAAAGTATTAAACCCAAAACATTACCTGTAAACACGATAACTAAACTATTATTAAAAAAACAAAAAATTCAGAAGTGCTCTTTTCAGTTTAGGTGTAAAATTGCAAAATATGTAACTTCACACCAGGGAGGTGGGGGATTAGACAAATGTGCCAAGGACGGGGCGGCCAAAAAAATCATGAAATTCGTGTGACGTAATTTATGGATGGCCCCTTATGGAATAATAATAATAACTGGACATATCTCACACACTGGCTGTTTGATCCCAAACTAGGCAGAGCCTGTTCTATGGTAACCAGTCTGCTGAAAAATAAGCTATATATCATTGATGATAAGCCCTACAAGACCACTATGAAAAAGTTATAATATAATGCGTTACCTTAAATAATTTTTCTTCAGAGAATTCTAACTTCTCCTGAGGATCACACTCCATAAGGGAACTTTCGACGTCATCCAATGAATCAGGGTCCTGTGAAGACTGCTTCATTTGACCCTGTTTCACCACTGACCATAACTGTGAAAAAATAATAACCCTATGTCAGACCCAACCAACCAACCAACCCAAGTAAAAAAGTTATAAGTAAACTTCTTGAGGTAATCAGTTTCCTCGTGTCCCTCCTTTATGTTAATACTAAAAAATAGTCTTTATTTTCTTTATACAAACAAATCCGGATATTCCAACATCCGTTTAATTATTCTGTCCATTCTCTTATTTTATTTTTGACAGTTACTTGAGAACGTAAGCCGTGAAAACTATGCGAGGGTTCGTAAAATTAAAACGCGAAGTAAGAAAAATATATGGATTTTAATTATTTAATATACAAAGAAATGTAAATTAAATAAATTTACCTGAGTAGGATCACCCGGTCCCCCGCCAGGCATCGAACTGACAACAGCAGAGTGATGTCGCGCTCCACTTGACTCCAATTTTGTGCCATCAGACGCCACATGGCATGTCACGTGTAACGGCATGGCTTCACTCAACCCAGCACTGAATACACCTACACCATTGTTTTGAGCCCACCATGCTGTCGATGTCGACGCGCTTTTTGACTCTGTACGGATATTATTGAAGTTGGGATAAAAAAAATCATATACACCCAGAAAATCGAATGCTTTGTGGGGCACAGGGGCTTTGGCAAATCCAACAAATATAACAATATGAGGAATATACAACGTATGTAAATTTTTTATCTACTTATATTCTTATACAAAATAAAATACTAATAATAACTCGAAAATTCCTTCAACGATTAGAAAAAAGAGATGATGATCTTTGAACGGCTGAACTGACTTTCTTGAATTTTATCTAAGAACACTCAATCAGGTCAATTTTTAAACAAAATAAAACGCACCTGAATCGGTCCTTTCTTTTGGGAGCTACGATGCCACAGACACACAAGAGGTTGGAAAGCTTTATTTGACATCTCTTAATGGATTAGAAGAAAAGCGAAAGCAAAACACGGATTAGTGGATAAGTTAAAATGCTTTTCTCCGTTTATCACGAATTTATACCAAAATTACATTAAGTGTTCGTCTCTAGCTGTCTCAGAAGTAAAATTAAAGTATTGACTATTTTTGGAACTGAAGCTATGTAGTGTAATTGTCGTCTACTAGATGAATTGCTCAAACGAAACAAACATGAACTATAAGTTGATCATAGCGGTCAACTTACAGCCTAGCACTTTGAAAATTAACAGCTTCTTCTCATGTTGATAATAATAAACCGATTTGCTACATTTTGCGATATAACATGCTGTTCACTTATAAAGTCTCTTTTTACTTTTAATAAAGCGACTTTTGAAATCGACTCAAAAATTTTGAAGCATACAATGTAAAATTTCTTTTCAGCTAACTGAAAAATACACATATAATAATGGTCCTTGTAGCATCTTGAAAATGACGATTGGCAACCTGATCCCTATTTGCGATATCTTCTAAAAAACATTGAATGGAAGATATACCCGTAAATATACTTTATAGTCTTAAAACTATTTCTATGCTTATACCTTTTCTTGTTTTAAATGTTATTTATGAATATGATGTAAGTCTAATGAAGAGACATTCGTTCAGAACATTGTTTGGCGAGATAAAAAAGGGTCACATAATCCATATATTGAAGAAATTTATTACCCGGCCACAGCCCACACAAGTACTTTTTTGTTGTCAGTTATTTTGACTTACCGATATCAATCGGCACGTTCAGCAAGTCCTTGAGTTGGCAGTAGTCTGGGTTCAGGAGTGGCACACGTTTGGTACACTGGTCTGAAAATAGAATTTCATGGACAGACGTTAATTTTCAACCATGTCTTGTTTTTCGATTGGAATAGCTTATGTCAGTGTGGTCATGGATTATAGATAATATACTGTAATGGTTTTTAATAACAATAATTGACCAAAACATTTAAAGTATAATATTAATTTGAATCACACTTTTGTTTAAATAACTGGAATTTAAGAAACTTTGATTTCAATAATACTACGTTAACTGCAACTACGTGCATAGTGCACGTAGTTGCGCTTAAAAAAGAAAACACGATTATGATCGTACATTTATATCCAATCGAAAAACAAGTCTTTTTTTTTAATGTCCATGAAACTCGATTTTCAGCCAACTGAGAAAAATGTAAATAGTGATTCTAACTATGACGCAATGAAGTACAAATTAGCTCACACACTGAATAACATCATTTAAAAAGTTTTGGCTTAACACTCACAGTCGTCTTATACATTAAGCTTTGGTTATCAATTGATGATTGTGTATAATATACATGCACTAAATGCATTAAGTGCTACCAGTGAGGACCTTATAAGAACACAAATAAATATAATATATTTAAAGTTATTTATTATTGGTCTCAGTGATTGTAGACGAGTGATGAAGCTACAACTGATGTATTAATTCGTATTTTTTCAGATAGAAATTGATGATATATACGGGAATTAACGCGATCACGAAATAGGTATTACATACCTCTGAATTGCCTGACGATTTGACCAGGTTGTACTGTCTGTGGTCATAGGCAAACACTAGAGTCAGTGTAACAATGTTATATCATTGAACGCGAAAGTATAAAAGTTAGTATAGAAATTCAGTTTCACTTTGAATATGTACAAGAGGTAACTTCATGCAGCTTAGCGCCCATTTAAAGCGCTTTTTCTTAAGTCTTTTGGGTCCACAATTATATCTACATTTTTTAGGTACAATAGTCACCTTATCTATTTGAGAAGCACGTTAAGCAGTTACTATTATATGGCCATAAAAAATACATGAGTACACGTACATTTAAATACACTTGCGAATCGCAAATATGATTTTACCACTTACCCATATCAAGAGGCAAATTGAGCAGGTCTTTCAACTGGTAGTCTGGCTTCACGACTGGTGGAGTACTGGTATCACCAGCGAGGACACTTGCGTACGTCACAGGGGTGGAAGAGCCTCGACCAAGTTCTGGGACGTCCACCGAGAATATTGAGCGTTCTAACGGTAAACCGTAGAGGCCAAACCTTTAGAGGAAAAGAAATAAGAAGTTTATCAGTTTCTTACTATTTCTAACGTTAATAAGTATAATTATTTATATTAGCCATTTTACAAAATTTGTGCTTATTAACTATGTAGTGCATAAGCACAAGGCTGGCTGAAAACCTGTACTTTTCGGCCATTACATTAATGGTTTTTTTTATTTTTGAAGTGAAAACTTCTTTAGGCACGTTTGTGCACTTTTGCTATGGGGAAAAAGCACTGAACTCGTGACCGTCACGCTAATAATACATATATAGATCCACTAGAGGGCGCTAATCTAAACATTGAGTTCTGTCAGCTCCTTTTTAATTAATGTCACCAACCTGCTATTGTGACATTTTAAGTTCGTTTTGTTTAGTTTTCACTTCTGTCGCCAGTCCCATGATGCCTATTTTTTTTTTGTAAATGGATACTAACAACGTTGGTCACCCATTACTAGTATTCTGGTTAACCCCTCCAGCTAAGCTAAAATGCTTCCTCACTCTGTACACAAGATAATATCAATGGTTCATGAACATTAAGATACTGAGCGATTATAAAAAGATTATGGTTTGCATAATGACTTGTATTACGCTAACTATCAGTTGCCATTCATGAAATTCAAGCCTAAACAATCGAAAAAGTACTTGAAAATTGGCTCGATTGGATGGCGTACTGTAGGGCCAGTAGTGACAGTCTGTCATGTTTTAGATAAGTCAGCCCTCTATTCGTACCTGGCCCTCAGGAGGCTGTGGTAAACATCAGGTCGGTCCCGCAAGCACTTGGCGCACTGCTCCAGCAGCGCCAGGCAGCGCGCCACGAGCTGCGGCGCGGCGTCGCGCGCCACGGCGTGGTGCGCCAGCGCCGCCAGCCAGCGCAGCGCGCCCGCCGACACGCACGCGCCCACGTACGGCATGCACCCAATCACGCTCCCCGACAGCGACTGCTCGAACGATGACTTCCACGGTTTTGGTAGTTGCTTTTCGCCCCTAAAAAGTATTCATCGTCATTGAAGTTTTAAACAAAATTTTCCTCTCACTACAATATGCAACCGGAACATTACAAAAAACTTTAATGTAGTTGTAGGGAATATATGTATAAACCCTTATTTAAACAATGTATTTGTGAAATATGTTTTCCATTTAGAAATTCAAGAAAAAAAAAGTTCAACATGACATTATTTCTGAGTAAATAAACATTGAAGTGTATCTGTACTTGTTTATTTTACGTTTTAAATCTGTAGGAACGTTATATTTTACGTTTCATTACCCCTAACTTCTATAGTAATTTTAATTATTATTATGTTAAAAGAAAAGCCTGTGGTATATACTCACTCGCTAGTAATGAGAAGAATCTTAACACACTTCTTAGCAATGCTTCTATTGGCACACAAAATACAATTCTTGATGAGGGCATCGGTATGTTTCTCTATGATCTTCACGCACTCCAACTGCTGAGTTTCAACCGTCTTATCTTTTCCTTTCTCCGTCTTTGCCAATCGCATTCTTTGCAGCCTTATCGACACAACCCAAATCAACAAGTCCATCGCCAAATCCCTCTTTTCGCCATCCCCGCTGTTAATAGCAATCTCACACAAAGTGTTTAAGAAACTGTTCGATTCTAACATCGCTATCCGTTGCTGTCTCTCCATAGGTACATCTGTATGCGGACTTGAACGAACAGTTAATGAAATCTGATGGAGCCAGTCACATCCGATAAAGCCAGTCTTCTTCGAATTGCTGTTATTACCACTACTTTCTCCAGTCTTATTTGGTCCTTTACACATGTCTTTAGCAGGATCAAATAGAGTCTTTATGTGAATTAAAAATGTTCGGCCTCTAGCCCGATATAAGCGAGGACTAGTCAAGATTAAAGTGCCGGATTGCTGTGTTAGATCCAGTCCCGATGACAATAACAATGGACCTGCTAAGATCTCAGCGTTATGAGCCTGCAAGTACTCTTCACTATTTACTGGATTCTCTAAGTTGGACATATCTGCATCTATTACAGGAAAATGGACCGGGGAGTCAGATCTGTGACCGAAAGACGCGTCTTTCTTATATCCGATACCATGCAAATTTTGCTTCAACAGTGTTACTAATATAATTGGCAAATTTGCTGAGCAAGCTGAGTGAAGAGTGAACCCAAATTCTATGTGAGCAAGAGAGACACTGTAGGGTAACGTCAATTCTAGGACATGTTCGTCCCACGTCGAAGAAGTATTTTGTAGCCTCCATGTTCTGTTATTCTGATGGTCTGATCTCGATCGTTGAGCGGGCGATAGTTCGCACCAAAAACCTGGTACCACCGCGCTGTAAGGCACTGTTGTGTTAGTACCGTAATACCCAGTCAAAGATATCAAAGTCTCTAAGTCTGACAAGTCTAGTTCAGTCTTATTGGCAATGATGACGGGTGCTTGCGTCGGCCCGCAAACTTCGTCCCGCGGGGCTCGTTGTAGCATATCAAAATCTATATTAGCGAATTCATCCTCATCAATATCACCTGCTGAATCTTTTTCCCCATTGTTTAAAGCGTAAAAGTAGATCATTCCATGTTTAGTGGAAACGCTTAGACGCTCTACTGAAGCACAAAACACTACTGAGGTAAACTGGCCCTTTGGTACTCGTTTTTCAGACAACGTCTTGAAATCGGGCAGGGAATACAATCGCAAGCTTCCGTCAACTCCGACAGCTGCGAAAGAATACTGATCATGTTTGTCTACAGGTAATAAGCATAAATCTACGGGACTTTCATTAAACGGTAATTCTTTCACCGATACGGGACTATCTTCTAACGTGTATATTGATGTTTTGTTGTTGATTTTATATAGTATAAAATACGCCTTAGCATCAGATTCGGTCTTGTCACTTGGCTCAGTGACTTCGTCCACTTCCATTTTAGTATCACCATCATTATCAGTGTCCTCTTCTACTTTAACCTTATCTGGTTCAATACTTGATATAACCACGAGCAGATGCTCTTTGTCTTCTGTTGGTAACAAATGCGTCACCTTGGAATCGTCTTTTAAATTCAGTTTGACTGGAAGACTTAGGCACTGTATAGCTACACCCTGAGACACTGCTTCTTCTTGAGGAGGGTCACTATCGAAACCATCGTTATTACTATTGGTAACTGCGGTTTGTGTACCAATTTTACTGCCCCCAAAAGTAGTAACTTTGACCTTCTCCGTTCCATCTCCACCTTCATACCATTTCAAGTCTGATATCTCTAAAGGACCATTCATGTTAAGATAATGTGTGATTGGATCTTGAAGCACTGCATCTGTTTGATCAGCAAGTTTAGTGCCAACAGATTCTAAATTAGCATTCTTAGTCCAGCTCTTTAGTTGAGATATCTTGCCCACGAAGTCCAACATAGTAGCTTGTCCAGCTTCTTGTAACTCTGGTAACAAAGCTGTAGGGGGAGGCGGCGGCATTACCTTGAAATGCTTCGTCAATATTATCTTCTTAGGTTCCCACATCTTACAGTCTTCTTTACTCGACGATGCGTTGAGATTAATTACGTTGCTGATTTGTTCGTCTAGCAAGCTGTTTGTACATTGTGGAAGCTCTGTCTCTTCGTCCGAGTAGTGGTAGTATACCTCGTCGTAAACGTCGTCGGTCCTAGCTAAAGTGCATACTTTCTTACTACCGCCAGGTTTGGAATTACCGCTACTGTTCGATGTGTGTACTACTGTGGTTATGGAGCCCGCTAAAGAACTGTGTATATCATAAGTTAGTAGAAACAGCATTTTATTTGTGGTCAAGTTATTCTTAGCTTCGTTCTGATCATTCATTGCTTGAACGCTTTCAGTGTCAACTCCAGAGTCGAATAGTGCTTTACTTGAATCTTCTTTGATGGGTTGATCTGGGTTTGTGCTGTTGGTCCTTGTGATAATGACAGCGCAAATGAGTGACGGTTTTGTTTTACTTGTATTTGTTTCTTTTTCAGTGTTTTCTGTACTTAGTGTTTGTGGGTAGACCTCTTGTTGAGATGTCATTCCTACGAAGGCCATGGCTGTAAGTTCTACGCCATATGTGGCTACGGAAAAAAAAGAAAAAATTGTTAGGCCTATCAATATGACCGTTGATGAAAAAAACTATACTGAAATGTTTAAAGATGGTATCCGTTAACAAGAATTGGTATCTTAATCCTCAGGCCTCAATTATGGAGACGATTCGTAATTAAGCGTTGTGGAGGATAAAACAAACGAAAGGCCATGTATGAGGAGCGTTCAATACGGGGCTTTTAATTGAGCGTTTCTTGTAGCGTCTCGCAGAATTTCATGAAGCATCACTCCATAATCGAGCCTTGATGATCCCAAGAGGGAGAAAAAATGGCTAGTATTTGGATTGTATAACAACCATTCTTCGTTTTTACAGGAGTAGGATGTTAGCCCTCTGTATACACACACTACTGTTATTTTCAGTAGTACTACTACTGCTATTCCAATCCAGGCCAATAGCAATAATTCATAGGACCGTTGACATAGGAGTAAACCCACATATGATGCGAAGCGAACAAAACAGAAACTTGCCATACCTAGTCATCGGTTCTATGAATTATTTCGCTTGGCCATCTCTCTCATATGTATCTACCCTGGACTTACCCTACTTGATCAGATATTTTTAGAACAATAATATTAACAACTTACAAGTATCCTTTTCTAAGCTGGTAGACCACACTTTATTACTATCGGTAGCTAATATCCCACTGAATATCGAGTCATACGGTGACAGGTGGATGAACTTGACCAGTTTGAGTCCACAGTCGAAGCGCCATATGTTCACTTTGCCCTCGGGGGTTCCCGTCGCGATTAGGTCCCCTGTGTTACCCTTAGAAACGACAGTGACGTTCGGACTAGGGACAGCACATGCCGTGGCGTTAGTCACCTGCGGAAAAAAAAAATATCAACTTCCAGAAACTTAGAACGTGCTTGCTAGGGTTTACGTTAGAAAAGACCTTCTTATTTTAAAATGTAATTATGTTAATGATCTGTCAATAAGTCAAGACAAGCTTCTTTATTACATATGTTTTCTTTGTTGGTGATGAAAGAGAATAATCGAGTTCGTTGTTATGGGGGATTAGACGTTTTTAAAAGCAAAAAAAGGTTGACATAAATCAAAGTTACTGGTCTTTGATTTATGTCAACCTTTTTTTGCTTTTAAGTTATAATTAATATTTATATTTCCCAAGTAACTCCCAGCAAACGCGCATGTATTAGATGTTTATGTGTATTGAGAAAAAATATCTGAAACTGGATTTTGAGTCTTGCTTATGTTTGATTAACTTACCGATATAGGTACATTGTGCGTATACTCTCCTCTCACGAATGGGCAGTTGGGAGAGTGCCGCTCGTGTTCGACCCATGGCTCATCAGACTTCTCCCAGCAGACGAGACACACCAGGCATGTGAAGCACATCGCCCGATCATCTCCGCTCGGTGACGGCTGGTGGTAAAAGCCAGCTTGCGCCATGCGAGCTGGAAGCGCCCATCTAGAAGAATATTTTTTACTAAATGAAAGAAATTATGAAATCAATTTTGCCATTACCTGTAATACTATTTATTTATTTATTTATTTATTGGACACAAACATAGTTACAAACAGGTAGATTTCCCTAACTTCTGTCCTAGTAGGAACTGTGTTACAGAAGCCAGTGTCCTCCCTATATTCGTCATTACATTTTGTTATGCCATATATACTATATATATATTTTGCCATATATACTATAATTATTTTTCACAGTAGATTGGCGAAGTACATCAGCTGCACATTATTATTACTATATTATTTATTTATATTTTATTAGACTGCAAGGATGGCGCAATGGTTTAAGTGGTTACTTCGCCACTACGCCGCTCCGTGCTGTGGGTTCAAATGCCACACAGGTCTTTGATACCTGTGCGAAGCCGGGTCGAGTTGCTAGTACATAATAGTACAGGTACATAATATAAATCTTGCTATGAAACAACAAAGTCGGAACTCAGGTCGCACCGTGCTAATTACTTAACAGTTATATTCACCTAGAAGTTGCCCTCTTCCTATCGCATCTCTTATCTGCATTCAAGACGCCGCCATTAGGGTTGTCTTTTTTAAAGAATTAAATTACTAGCAACGTGGGTCACACATTGCTAGTATTATTGTTAATCCTCCAGCTAAGATAGGAGAGGGCTCACGTCGGTAGTGTACTGGGTGGGGTTCAAACCCACAACCACGTGATCGCAAGTGCGACGCCTTAGCCATTACGCTACCGCCGCATTAATGTAAATAAATAAATTAATCTGAATATTTAATTAGCTGTAAGGTATGTATGTGCCGATTACTCTATTTTTATGAACAAATAAACCTAGACTAGGTACTAATTAACTCGTATATCGCGTAGTATATCACGAAAAAATTGATTGTTTTATGTTTGTAATAATGTACTTACGGTATTGGTTTATAGGTTAAAAGTTTTTAAACAATGAAGGGATAAAAAAAGGTCTCACAGCCCAAGTAAAGGAAAAAATCCGAAACTCGTTAATTTGTATCACTACATATTTTAAAAGAAAGTCCCCCGCCGCGTCAGTCTGTCTATTCGCGACAAACTCAAAAACTACTGAACGGATTTTCATGCAGTTTTCACCATCAGATAGAACGATTCATGAGGAAGGTTTAAGTATATAATTTCTTAAGGTTTTGTGTAAATTGGTTGAAATAAAATATGATGATTGTTGAAGATGTCTCTGCTACCCGGGGCGGGTTGCTAGTATTACAATAAAAAGATATTTTTTGTGATTACAAACTTATAATCTGCGGTTGGACAGTTGACTTTGTCGTATATCGATGTGTGGGACAGTATTTTTAGAACTGCAGTTTGTCTTTTGGAAGAAACGGGCAAAAATCATCGAGAATTGATTCCCGAGATGGACATCTATTATCTACATACAAGCTTGTACATGAGATGACACCGTGACGTCTGTCGGTTAGTTAGGTAGTATTTCATAAAACTCACTTATAGTCCATATGAGGCCATCGTTTGAAAGTTTCTTTCCTCTCCGCCTCACTATACATCAAGGGCCTGGTCTCCTCATCTCTGGAACAGGGCACCAGCTCATTAGCGCGTTGTCCAACCGCCGAGGCGATGGCAAGCGCTGGTATCCGCCGGTTCTGACCCTTCAACTCTTGAACGACGCCAGTGGTGACGAGCCGAAGGGTAGATTGTGGTAGGCAGATGGTTACTGTGCTCCACTAAGAAAAAGTTATAAATTAAAAAAAAATTGGAATAGCCAGTCAGCCAGTAGAATGTCGCGCCGAATAAAGAACGAGTTTAGTATTAAACAACTCAGAATTTCAATCATGGGAGAGCCATGCTTCGGCACGAGTGAGCTGGGTCGATCGGAGTGATACTACGGCCTCACAGAAAACCGGCAGTAAAGCAATGCATGCATTGTTTTTCGCCGAGTGAGTGAGGTTACCGGAGGCCCTAACCCTTTCCTCTCCCTCCTCCTTCTCCCTACTCCCACCCCTTCTCCCTCACCCCCTACGTCCACCTTAAAGGCCGGAAACGCACTTGTGACTTTTGAGTTGCAAGTGCCCATGGGTCACTCGTTTGCATAAATTACATAAAAAAAAAGAATATGACAGAAGATCAAAAGGCATTCTGACTTTAATACAAACCTCGGATTAAGTCATGGCCCAAGGATAGGATAGGATAGTATTGTATTTATTGCACGTTGCCAGATATCCTGCTTCTAATATTACGATTACTTAAAAACACTTGTCGTAAACAATCTAGTTGGCGATAAGGACCTGAGTAGTTCCCTATCTGGATCAAATTACATTCAATCGCTTCACATTACTAACCAATGCTCACGTACTTGGCAAAACTAAAATAAGAATTATAATCGTACTTGTATGTAACCTGTAATGTAACTTACTGTACACTATCTAGTATAAGGCGGCCAACGTTCTGAAAATTGAATGCGGGACATAGGTATTATGAGGGGGGGAATAATGTTGAATGCGAAGTATTAAATTTTGCCCCCGTTAATAATATCTACTTACCTATGCATTTTAAATGTCAGAAGATATTTATTTATAAAATAAAATAAATCTTCACCTTCAGATAGCACGTAGGGTTTGAATGCCGATTCAATGACGTTTGTTTCAGACATTTATATTGAATTCATCAACGAAAATGCTCTTTCGATAGGCGTATTCTGCCCTGACAGGCAATGCGGGACGCATCCAACGTTTTGCAGGACTATTTTACTATTAATCGCAAAGCGGGACTACATCTGGCATTACGACGGTCCTGCAGAATGCGGGCGGGTTGGCCGCCTTAATAATAAAATAGTAGATAGAAATAATCTAACTAGTAGATATTGTCTTTCGTATTATTATTTCTAAGGTATTATAAGGTAAGGTAATTATAAAAGGGGCCATTTTTTTCCTGTTTGAGAATATTTCAGGTATTCAAAGTATGAAATCTTTCGATACCAGTACCTAAGCATTTTAAATGTAAGAAGTACCTATATAAAAATCGATGAGAAATTGTCCGATATGGAAAACATCTTTCAATTAGTAACTGAAAAACTAGGGTCAAGATTTAAACATTCGATAATATAGCAATTCATTTTTTATTTATTTCATAACGAGAATAGTATAAGAATCTGACTGTCGAAGAGTCGAAGTGTAATAAGTAGGTCCGGCCAAAATAAGTAAACTTTAGCGTGTTAGTAGCTAGACTGGTGGTTAGAGGTTTAAAAGAATAGTAGGTCCTGTAAAGAAAGAATATGCCTATTTACCTTCTGCGCCTTGACGCCTTTCCTTACAGGCTCGGCGTCGATAGAATTCTTGAGCTCGTTGACGAAATCTGAGAGACCCTCGATAGAATGTGCGTCTAGACTCTGAAGACATTGGTACAGGAGTACAGCCTGTTGGAAGAATAAATTCATTAATATCTAATATGAGTATTAGAACAGAAGATTTTTGCTCGAATTGAAGACGCCAGATGGGGTAGCGCCTACAAAAGATTGTCGTTAAACAATTCTGCTATCTTCGATCTTATACCTATGCCATAGATGTTTAATCAACGCTCAAAAAATGGTGCCAACTAATATGTGGTATGATCAGTAGTATACACAGTTTTCGCACTTACATACAGCCAAATGACATAGAGCCGTTTACACCCAAATTAATGTTTACGCTACAGTAAACCGACCGAATGGTTTTTTTTGGTTATGTCTCTTGGTAATTAAAGTGAAACACTAGGAGTCACGCATACGGATAATTTATTAAGCTCTTGATGCGATTGCGATAGAAATGCGTAAATGGAACTTGTCCAAAATCAAATATCTTTATTGTTTCACACAATAATAATAATAACTTCACACATCTATGACACAGCAACAATAAGTCGCTTTGCTGAAAGTAAAATTATAATAACAATAAATAGCAAATAATACCGTGTTACAAATAGTTAATATCGCTATCTACCAGTAGCGATCTATAACCGGCCGTTTCCAAATAGTTGAGCCTTATGAAAAGAGAGCAAACAAACTCATGGCCACTCTTTTAAATCACAAGATAGTTAAACTGGGACCAGGTGTAGCGTATTTATGCAAAACATATTTGTAGGGAGATCGTGTTCCTACAACAAAGAGAGTAAAGCAATTATATATCGCTCCTAGAAGCCTGTGAACGCCCCAGGAGGCTTCTGTGCTTCTGGAAGGAGCTAGAGAATCCTAGAGAATACAATTCTCTAGGATTGTATTTCTGTAATTTAATCATTAAATGGAATTGCAGCAGAATTTTCATTAAAGTTTATAACAAACTAGCTGCGCCCCACGGTGTCACCCGCGTAAGTCCCTCGTTAAGTTTTCATAAATTATCTAACTTTCTTGTTTTTTTCTTCGCTAATAACCTTTTGACAATAACAAACACAAAAAAAAAGAATTAGCGAAATTAGTCCAGCCGTTCACGCGTGATGCTGTGACCAAGGGAAATAGAGATTCATTTTTATTTAATACTAGCAGCGCCCCGCGGTTTTACCCGCGGAAGTCCCGATCCCGTGGGAATATCGGGATAAAAAGTAGCCTATATGTTAATCCAGGTCGCCTGTTGCTAGTAATAACTATAGGGATCCTACACAATAGAAAATTATGACAACACAAGCAGACTGTAAAAAAATTATTATCTTTACTATGAATAGCATATTAGACAGAGCTTTTGTTAGTATCATGAACTTAATCTTAGAGCTGAAACTGCTACTATATACCTACTATCGTAATATAGCATCCAAAAAAATAAACGAAAAACGTCATCCAAATTGACCCCGTATAGCGTAAGTAATTCTTATATTTTAATCATTTGCCAAACAAAATTTTATAAAATTCTCAAGTTATTCTGTAAAGCAGTGCATGTAATATTTATCCTCAAATTCGGTCATCGTTATATCATGTTCAATACATATTACAAATGCATGAGTTAAATGCCGATGATTTTGTTAACTTACTGTATTCTGATAAAATAAAATCCATACAATAAGTTTTCTCAATTAAAAACAATAATAAATAACATTTATGAAATTGAAATGTAATGATAAATGTTTGAAATGTAATGATAAATGTTTGAAATGTAATGATAAATGTTTGAAATGTAATGAAAAATGTTTGAAATGTAATGAAAAATGTTTATTTCAGTGACATGCTAAGACATACATAGGTTACATTATAACAGGTATGTATTAGGTACATGTACAGATACTTCTACTATAAAGCATTCATATTTTGAGCTTCATGAAATCAAGCATAGATAACGTAAATGTATGTAAACGTCATGTAACATTAGATTCTTTACACGGATTTTTATTAATTAACAAAATACCGGTAGCGTAATTAATTGGAGAATGACGTTTTTTAAAATTTAAAATTTTATTTTGTCATGTACTGTTTGTAAATTGAATAATTATAAATAGTTTTACTTTACAAACAAGTGCTTTTTTTGGGTAAAATACTGCTCTCCTTAAGTGGGTTATAGCGTGATGTTATTAATAATTTCTCAACAGTCGGTCTATCTAAAATTTAAAATATTATTCTAATGGCGAATCCAACAAACAAGCAAAGGTACTGGTTAAGATCTAATATATTAGCAGTGATTGTCACAAAACTTAATGCGTTCTACTTAATTGATTTTATAATTATTACAGTAAGGCTAATTTGTAAATAAGTCGAGTTTAAATTTTAATTGTTGTTTACATTTATAAATATTAAGTCAAGCTAATTACACCAAAATGACATCCGAAGACAAGGTGATACAGTAAAAAGGTTTTAAATTTCTAAGTCTGTCCCCAATTCCATAATATATTCTTCTTTCTATTTCAATTCTCGACCATTTAAATTGAGTTTTGAGCATTATGAATATTTTACTATTAACGTCTGAATTTCGTCGGTAAACGGTCAAACCCGCAACTATTATCGCAAGACCGAGCAACGCCTCGCCGGCCCGTTGGTCTAACAATAAGTATAAGGGGTTCGAGTGTCGTCCTAAGAGTTGTAGTTTTACAACATTAGAATAACCACGACGGGAAGCTGCCTACTCGACTAACTTAGCGCATGGATCCTTGTAACACTAACACACTCACCTGGGGATAACAAGTGTGTTAAGACGATGTTGATTTGTCTCTGTCATGCAACTTTCTCGAGAATAAAAACCACGCAAGACAGAAACGCAGAAATTATATTATTAAGGTACGTGATACTT
Organism: Callimorpha dominula; assembly: GCA_949752705.1. Taxonomy (NCBI): domain Eukaryota; kingdom Metazoa; phylum Arthropoda; class Insecta; order Lepidoptera; family Erebidae; genus Callimorpha; species Callimorpha dominula. Next base: position 4,635,413 of record OX457008.1, on the reverse strand, counting down.
CCGAAGTTAGGTATTTGCGTTGCTGTGGTTAAGAAATTTGCAATAAAAAAACTGTCAGTCGTAGGACCTGAGCGTGATGGTCACGCGAGTCATTGCTTATTTTCTCCATTCCATAAGTGCTCAACGTGCCTAAAGAAATTTTCACTTCAAAAATATTGTGATGATAAATTGAGATAAAAACTATCGTATCTCTCTAGTTGGACCAAACTGCAGTGTGCAAAATTTCATTATAATCGGTTCATTGTTTTTGGAGTTCGTCGCGGACAAACAAGGTAACACAACATTTTTATACAGCTTGTAAGTTTGAGCTATGCGAAAACTTACAAAAACCTCTTTCTGTTTATACTTATCACAATACAAAAGTCAGTTGTTCATCATAAAAATGGATAATAAGGATTTATAGTCATTAGTTTTATTTGGCGCTACGCAATGTACGCGGTATTCTTTTTGTGCGGTACGGTGAATGACTTTAAACGTACGGCGCCATTGAAGCAGCTGATTGGATAAATGTTGTTTAATTAATTACATTGCAGTTTCTAGCCGTATGGGGTATTTATTATTTTTTTTCGGTAAAATGTTTTGTTTACTCATTGTGATATCACTTTTAACAAAACAGAGATAAAAAAGAAAATTTGAATTAAACTCCTTGTTTCACATATCTAGTCTCCATTACAAGCTTTTTTAAAATAGTAAGTGTTCTAAGAAATGGAAAAAAAATATTCATACACTTTATTCTACGACTGTTTAGTAGTATGTTGTAAGTATCACACGCATTGTACATTCAATTTTTTTTCTGCATAATAATATCTTGACATCGTATCTAAGGACTAAAAGCATCGTTTGTTTTAGTACTTTCCCCCCTACACTTCACACTTCGTAAGGGGGTTGCCAAGTTTTTCACCCGATTTGGACTAGCAACCCATTTTTCCTTGAAAAATTATGAGGTTACCGATGAGATAGGTTAGTACCCCAATTTTGGATTGCATATTCACCCCCCCCCCCTTCATTATATCACCCGGTCTCATAGGGTTGCCAAAGCCCATTGTTTTTTGGGGTTCAATTGCCTATATTACAACGTTTTAGCAGGTTACGTTTGAGATAGGTATTCTTGCGGTCTCCCGGTCCGTTATATACTGACTTCACTATAGTATTGGTTTAATGATTTTAATAATTAATTATATCAAAAAATACATTCCAGGCCTTAAATTGCTTTAGTGCTACTTATTGCTGACGCAAAAACTGATAAATTTAATTGGTAGATTACTTATGATGAGGAAGATGATTTAACGTGGGAGAGCCATGCTTCGGGCCGGCTCGACCGAGGTGATACCTCACAGAAAACCGGTAGTGAAGCAATGCTTGCATTGCTTTTCGCCGAGTGAGTGAGGTTACCTGAGGCCCTAACCCATTCCTCTCCCCTCCTCTGCCCCTCTTTCCCCCTACTAGGAGTAGGGGGAAAGAGATGTAGAGGTCCCACCTTCAAGGCTGGCAACGCACTTGTGACTCTTGAGTTGGAGGTGCCGATGGGCGGCGGTAGTCATTTACCATCAGATGACCCGTCTGCTCGTTATCCCCCTGTACCATTAACAAAAAAAAATTAGTAGTTTAGAATAAGCTGATAAGATTTTGACTACCTTCGGATTCGTAAAGGTGGGATTGTTCAATTCAATATCAACGTTCAGCACTAAGATTTTTCTACTTTCATCAATAGCGCTAATGTCCAATGCCCAACATAATCCGAATTGTCAATTACTTTCTCAGAATCTTGTAGTGTCTCGTACCAGTGACCGGCCGATCCCTATTAATATCTAAAACGATGATACATAGTACAAAATAAATATAATTTGTATTCAAAAACACTTTTGTTCTCAACAGTATTTGCACAAGTCTTTTTAAAAAGAAAATGGGGGCAACACAGCCGGGGGCAACCCGGAATGGGAGCATAACGGCCGGACCCGGTTTTCCAACCAAAAACATTTAAAAAAAACCGAGACGTTCCGATCTTTTTATTTCTTGTCAAAACCTTTTGTCTAACACCAAATAATTTTGTCACTTACTAGTTGTTTGCAGTTAAATTCAGGATTAACTTCAATAATGTATTTTAGTGGCAAGCAATGTGGTAAAATCTGCCAATCATTCGAAATGTCAATTGCAGTGAAATCTCATTAAATGTTTAATAAAGCCATTATACATATTTGCAACGATAATCATTATGCTCTCACATCGCTAACAACTCTATCGTGAACGCGAGATGATAAGAATACCATAACGCTCATTATACCCTACTCTAAATCCTGTCTAACTAGTTTATTTGGACTTCCTGACACAAACTCATTTATTTATTTATTCAAACTTTGTGCACAAAGTACAAAGGCGGATTTAATGCCTAAGGCATTCTCTGACAGTCAACCTTCGGGTTATACAGAGAAAACAGGAAGTAGGTGCATTAAAAATATTCTTATTACTTACACTACACTCGCAATATTTAAGAGACGTGATAGAAACATACCTATAAACATATACATAAAAGAAATGGTTAGCTGTACTTGAAGTGTAAAAGAAGCTTAAAAAAGCGACAGAAATCTGCATCATAAGATCATTGTTAGTCATGAAGAAATGAACAGGGCTGTCAGTAGGACAACTTATTTTATACCACTGAGTCTCAGAACTTTTACAAAACACATACTATTATTATACAAAATCAGTGTTGTACGTAGGTAAGTCACTCTTTGGGGATTTAAAAAAAAAGGTGTTTCAACTTTAATGTATATGGGTTTAACAGTGTATCACAGATATGATTTGTTTTAAGTACCTCTGTGTATGTACGTACTTATTACGCTATAACATCAGTAATGACATTGTATCCAAATACCAAATTATATGAATTTTGTATCCAATTATACAAACTGGCAGAATTATCCTGGAAATGAGGATAAATGCCACCACCAAGGTATAATAAAATCTATATTGACAAGCCTGTTGGTCTAGTGGTTCGTGACCCCGACTACTAAGCCAAAGGTCGTGAGTTCGATTCCCACCTGAGTCTGGGTGTTCCTTGTGTCCGTTGTTTGTACGTTTGTAAAGTCACAGGAGTAATTCCTAATGTGGAAGTTGTCCTTTTTTTTTTTATTCGTCAATTTGTTCATACCAGAACACGATGTCGCCAATAGTTCCTATATATGATAAGCCTGAAACGCAGAAACAAATTCAAGGATCCAGTGTAAAGCTGAGCTTTATAGTCATCCATTGTTAATTTAAAAATCAAAAAGAATTTGCACTTGCTACTGCTGCACCTAAATAGCTAATTTTCAAAAAGATTAGCGGGAACTTTATGAACTAATTTTGTTAACGTCACTGATGAAAATAAAGCATCACCTATAAACTTGTTATAATAAAACAAAGTGATGTGAATATTTATGAATAATTAATACTTTTTTTTTCATCTTCTTTGTTAATACGATTATCTATGCATCATACTGTTTACCTTCTAGCAAAATACATGAGGTGTAGTCTCTTTTTGTAAATTTACATAAAATCCAGCTTCACAATACAAAGAAAGCATATAATAATCTCTGGTATCAGTGCACCTATATGATAATTTATTTTACCATTTAAAAGGTAATTATTGTAATTAACTATTCCTAGTATTCCATTTGGACATAGGCTGCACAATTCAGTGTTATATGGCATAAGTTATACATATTACAAGCTGTATCAATATACATAATTTTATGGAATTTAAACTAGCACATAAATCTATATGAATCTTTCCTTTAGTTAGTCATATTACACTTTTGAATTACAATTGTATGATTCAAAATTGTCATTCCATATCTATATATTAATATGTGAAGAGATTTCTTTGTACCTCTTTTTTAAGCAAATTTCGCACACTTAGGAATGTGAGGTTAGGAATTCATAATGTTTCTGCATAAATTTATATCCTACTAATATTATAAATGTGAAAGTTTGTGAGGATGTATGGATGTTTGCTCCTCTTTCACGCAAAACTACTGAACCGATTGCAGTAAAACCTAGTATGTAGATAGCTGGAGACCTGGATTAACACATAGGCTATTTATCCTGATATTCCCACAGCATCGGACTTACACGGGTGGAACTCCGGGGTGCAGCTAGTGTATTTTAAGTTAATATATTATGCGAAAACGGCTACAAGACGCTACAGTCCATAGAATGACTGTTCAATTTATACTGATTCATGATAAAACAAAATATATAAAACTTATTATGGTCGAAATTGGACCACCAGGCAATTAATTCTCTTAAGAAAAAATTGGTCCAAATTGTGGTCCTGAATATAAGATTGCTAATATTGGTTCAGGTGGCAAACAAGCACACAGCCTTACTGATATAAAATATCACCATGTTAAAATGTAAATCATATAGTTAATAAGATTAACATGTTCAGATGGCACATACTTCTTAGCCTTATAATGTCAAGTATAGGCATAGTTTTCGCTGTAGCTATAGCTTATAGCATTGACCATGATGTTGGTGAATAAAGCTGGAAGTGGGTGGTTATAGATCAACATTGGTAGATAGCGATCTTATCTATTTACAAGACAGTGTTATTTTCATATATTTTATGTTTTACTTTTTACAAAGCAATACCTATTGTTGCGATGACATTGTGTTGATCTATAATTTTTAAAGTTTAAAAGCTACCACACATTTGGCACATTAATCCACATAGGCAAAAACTCTGGCATTAAAATTTAGGCAATTGGTCTTTATTTGACTTGATGCAATAATAAGGCAGTGTAATGAAAAACAAAGGATTTTCTATTTAAAACGATTCCTATTAGACTGATTGTTTAAGAGATTAAAACTTACAACACAAAACCCTTCAGCTTTATAATATTAGTGTAGATAAGTGGATGGATTGTATTATCTATATTATGTTTGCCTGATTTATGTCCAAAATAAAAACAACCAACATAGATAGTAGAATGAACCAAGTATAGGGTTCCCAGTTCTTGATTATGGTGACCTGTGAAATTATTTTAACATATGCAATTGCTGTGTCCTCTTTATGTCTTTTCTAATTTACTATAATTATGTTCTACATGTTATTTTCAGTACCTGTGCTACAACCATGCCAGAAATCTCTTTTCTTTAGAGATTTTTTTCCTTTGTGCCTCTAATACTTCTGGTATAGTTGATTCTTCTTTAATTTCAACTAGAAATCAGGATGAAAACTAACCAGTATATGTTTTTTTAGAATAAGGCTGTTGTTGTTGGACTGGCCTGTTGGTCTAGTGGTTAGTGACCCTGACTGCTAAGCCAGAGGTTGTGGGTTCGATTCCCACCCAGGACAAATAATTGTGTGATGCACGCGATCATTTGTTCTGTGTCTAGGTGTAATTTATCTATAATATGTATGTATTTAGAAATACATAAGTATGTTTATCAGCAGTCTGGTTACTATAGTACAGGCTCTGCCTAGTTTGGGATCAGACGGCCATGTGTGAGGTATGTGGAGTAATTATTATTATAACAATTATGATAGCTCTTCGCATAATGATTAGTAAAATCATTCAAATAATACCATATATTAATCTTTTTAATATTTACATGTAATATATACACGTATGAAGGTTTATTTATGTAATATATTACTTTTTGTAGTTTATGCAATCAAATTATCAATTCATACTATAAATCTCAATAACATCGGCCACACAAATCCCTGCATCACTATTGCATTGCATTGTGCAATATATTTATAGGAAGTATAACCAAATTTAAAGAAATTGTTGTTGTCAATCATCTTTATTTCATAATAATGTTATATAGTTTATTTATGTTTTGTATAATAAAATTAAACTGATTTATTATATTACTGATATTTAAGTTTTATACAGTGAAATTACTTCATTACATTACTGATTTTTATGTTTTGTACACTGAATTGGTTTCATTATATTACTGATTTTTAGGTTTTGTACAGTGAAATTGTATCATTATATTACTGATTTTTATGTTTTGTTCTATGAAATTGCCTAACTATATTACTGATTTTTATGTTTTGAACAATGAAATTGCTTCATTTTTTTACTGATTAAATTATCTTGTACTACTTGTAACATAAAATTAAGCTTTTTTTTCTATATTGTGTACACACACACTATTTTCAAAGGGAATCTAACGAAACTTTAAAGTATGGTTTTTATAACCACAATACAACCATTCCTTGATTTTCAAGTTGTTAGTGAACTAATACATTCTTACTAAAATCAATTTTACCTTTGACACTATTTATGTATAGACATACCTCAGATAACACAAGTTCGACTCTTATGCTTTTGTCGGGTTGCGAGGAGGGCAATGGGCGCTGCAGCGCAGTGTGGAGGAGCAGCACTCCATTGTAATCAGTACGGGCTCCCACCCCGCTGCTGTCCCATATAAAAACCCGGTCCGCGCCTGCCGCATACTCCACTCCAAGCGTACCGCCGTCATCTTCAAACACGAGATAACACTTCAATCCGGCATAAATGGAATTGTTTATTGAGAACTGTCAAATCGAGAAACAATGTAGGCCACTGAAAAAAGTCACTGCTGATTTTCCCTGAATAAAATAGTCCCTAATCCTTCCCAAAAATGCACGATTTAACGAACAAATCATGATTAATCTTTTGTTCGAAGATAAATAGCGTCTCACTTACCCGCTGACAGGCAAGAAGACTGCAGTATCACACCCGAGTTCACATCCAAAACGTGTACACCACCTACGTCAGTCTTCACCAATATTATATTTAAGTTACTATGATAAGTTAGAGAAGTAACAGGAAAGTTCATACGTATATAACCATCTTCTCGTAATATCAAAGAATCATCGCCCATCGTGGCCATGAACACATCTGTCTACACTACGTAAACGCCATTTGTAATTGTATTTTTTATGTCAAATATTTTAAGAATGAGTGGCCAGGTATAAAATTAGAAAATTTAACCAAAGCAAAGCAAAAGAATATTTTAAAAACTTGATTAGGTAATTATTTACTGACATTTGTGATAAAAACTTTTCATTTGTTGTAGAAATATTTGTTTAAATGTATTGTGAGTTACTTATTACACTCATTTTCAATTAAATATTTTAATATTCTTGCTGTAATGTTACCGTTAAATAAATGGATTACCGTAGACAAAATGTTTCATTATACTGTGCAATAGGCAATGACATGCAGATAGATGCCAAAGATATGATCCATGCCGTATAAATTTCTCAAATTACATATATATTATGTAGCACGCTCTCTAGGGATATCATATAATTATATGCTTATAATTTTATTAATATATTTTTTATAAATAATTAATATTGTAAGTCACATTAATTAATCGAACGTTTAGAAACTAAAACGAGCAACCACAGAATAATGTTAAACACAAATAAAAGAAAACAATAAAAAATTTAGGCTGTCATAGGTTGGCGGGGAGAAGTCGCCATTTTACATTTCTTTTTTGCTATTTCAACTATTCGTTAATTATTATTGTTCTTCATTGTTTGATCAAATTTTTTTTATTTCAAATTTTGTAATTTTTTTTTAAATAAATAAATATATACACTCAAGTTAACAGGGAGAAGTCGTTTTTTACATTTTTGTTTTGCTATTTCAACTGTTCGTTAACTAGCTTATACCTTGGAGTAGCAAAAAAGAAACCCTTTTATGATCACACTCTTGTCCGTCTGTCTGTCGGTCCGTGTGTCAAGTTGAAATTTATACCAGATACTGAGGTCTATAGTCCCTATTAGTTACGAAGTAACTATTATCTTATCTGTGCTATTAGGTGTATAAAAATCAAGGTCCTGTGTCAACACGATAAAAAGATATGGGCAAATTTAGATTTTCGCGAAAACATGTAAGTACCAAAATTTACCTTAATTTTCAATTTTTTTTTATTTTTCGGAATTTTCCCTTTACTTCTGCTGTGAGACCTTGCTTTTAACCAAAATTGACAATTCTAGGTCAACCGGAAGTACCCTATAGGTTTTGGGTCGGAACCTATAGAGTACTTCCCATTTAACTAGAATCAAGGTAAGAAGCAAGGTCTGACAGCACAAGTAGTTACAAACTTATATTTTGCGGTTGGATTGTTTACTTTGTCGTACATCGCAACCGCAAAGTTAAGTTTGTCTTTCGAAAAAGACGGGCAAAAATATTTGAGAATTGATTCCCAAGATGGACGCAAGCGCGGTCCGAAGGGGAGGGTCATAGGTCACATGACCCCCCCCCCATCAAATGCTGAAGGAAATTTCACAACTTATTTGTCAAGGCACAAGAGCTAGCTGAAAAACTGGGTATAGCAGACTCTTCGCGTTAATTATCAAGGAAATGACGAGGAATATTTTCACAGGACTGTTTACATTCCCGTGAAAGATAGCATAATGACTGACCTACAGGACCGACTTTCTGCGGATACGGTGAACCTGTTCGGATTAAGCATTTTTATGGCAAAATCTGAATATGGGTAATTCTTTTACAAACCGAACACCTTTCTGACCGACACATTTTTGATTTGGCTGAATTTTTTTTTACCGGTTCTATATCGAAAAAAAGATATCCGTGTTCGAGGATTTCTTTTTTTCTCATTATTTCAGGAAAGAGTGGGGATCGAAAATCAGAGAATTTGATGAAATTTGGCTCGGAGACCCATCATCCTCCGCGCCTTTTCCCAACTAAGTTAAGGTCGGCTTTCAGTCTAACTACGATACGGCTGAACTTTGATATTTTACATGAAGCGACTGCCATCAGACCTCTACAACCCTAGTACTAGGCGATATCGAAGTTCTGTAGTTAGACCAGGTTGTCGGACTTTTTAGGGCTCCAACTACCCGTAACGAATTCCACGTCGTAACAGAGTATCAACTATGGATTTCATAGTGGAAACGGGAGCTCAAAGAAAATACTGATACAAAATTTCCTAAGTCTGGTGACTAGAATCTAAGTTTGCGACGATGATCTCTATCCAAATATAAACTTTGCTGAAAATTCTGGCTACTCTTCCTATAAGCGGTGTGACATCAGAGAGATCAAACATGTTAGAAGAGAGGCTGACAGGTTTAGCTCTTCTTAATCTTCATCCAGAGATAGCCCCAGACGTCTTAAATATTATCAACTGATTTGCCAATAAAAATAGAAGACTTCCATTTCTTGTATAATGTGTGCAATAAAATTGTGTATTGTGCAATAAAGTCTAATTTACTCGACATATTGTATTATTATTAGTGACCCCCTCCAAAATTTCAGGCTGCGACCGAGCCTGGATGGACGTATACAAGTTTGTTTGCTTACGGAACCCTCGGTGCGCAAACAGACTAGCACTTGTCCGGTTTTTTTTTGTATACGTAACTGTTCTGTAACTCTACATAACTGTGAAAATAGGGGCCGGTGCTTTCGTTGCGGAGAGTGCACCGCGATGAGATTGCCGCGATTTTTTAGGTGATGTGAGATGCCTAGAGATCGCACGCACACTATAACATGTGCCTGATAACTGCTCGCGTGGCGGCTTTTACAGTTATTTAAGTGAGGAACCTAAGTTTGCCATTAATCAGCTCAAAGTGTACGAGCGGTGCAACATCGCAACAATTGACGTGTCCCAAACTTAGTGAGTCGCTTGGCGGCAGTCCAAAGACTACAATAGTATATAGGATATAGACAGGCAGCTCTGCTTCTTTTTATTTACAACACAAAACTTCGCCTAGTGGTCAGATACCGAAAACTAATATACTATACATATCTATATGTATATATATACAATTGAACAATATATAGGTACCTACCTATACGGTGTATGTATGTGTTTTGTTGTTCCCTGTTTTATTGGTTTTAACATGAGAATTTTATACTTTAGCTAATTAATGTATGTATATGACTAATCTCCGATTTTTATATTCAAGTAACGGATAGTTTTACACATAGAACAACCAAAACTTATAATGCAAAAAGAAAAGCACAAGAAACCGGCAATCGGTACTCATACGCAGCCATTTGCAATATAAGTGAAGTGCTGCCAACCTAATATTAATAAGTTCCAAATATTTAAAAAAAATTGTTTATTCTTACGATTGTATTTTTAATTAATATTAGTGTTGGTGAACAAATTGTTGTTTGTATGGAATTTTAAGTGGTTTTAGATATTTAATATTTTGTTATTTACAAATGCGAATTTTAAATCGTAATACATTTGAGAGTAATAAATTTCCCCTCATAAAAATCATAAATTTAAATATTGTAAGACAGTAATTTTAGTTCCGGTATCTATCCTTGGGATGGCACTGTACTCAATAAAAAAATGGAATTCCTTTGTGTTCCAAGTTGCCATAGCATGCGGCAGTCCAACGTAACGCTGAACCACGCGAGCTAAAGGTACCACTAAGCGCTCACCATTCGATGAATCATTAACCAACTTTCAAAAAGGAGGAGGTTCTCAATTAGTCGGAATCTTTTTTTTATGTATGTTCACCGATTACTCGAAGACGCCTGAGCCAATTTTGAAAATTATTTTTTTGTTTCAAAGGGTGGTCCCATTTAAATTTTATCGAAATCAGTAGAGCGGTTTCTTAAAAATCAACAAATATCTCAAAATTGTATACATCGATGATGTTTTCGTTTGCTCCGAAACATCGCTGTCTCATTGGAGCAGTGCGTTTAGTTGGTCTACCATCAGAACAGAAAGATATACTACCCATATTATATTTAAACAAAAACTTTTTACTAAAAAGCACATTGAAGTCGGTGATACTTTTTTTAAAAGATATTTCTTAAGGATCACTTGTCGTATCGCCCGACGAACCTTGTTTGTTTGCAAGATGAGCTGTATAGGTATACCCACAGGTGACTTTTGCTAGAATTATACAGTGTTACAGAAAGGTGTGGTCATATGACAGGAATGTAATGTTTAACCGATAAATAGTTGATTAAGTAAAAAAAAACCGGCCAAGTGCGAGTCGGACTCGCGCACCGAGGGTTCCGTAAAATATTTTTTATGTGTGTTTTTATTTATGTGATGTAAGTAACTAAAAATTTAAGGTTTTCGCAATTTTTCCTTTCTATAAGACGTTGCTTCGTACCAAATTTCAAGATTCTGAGTTCACGGGAAGTACCCTATAGGTTTTGATTCACTTGCGAGTGTCGAAAATTTGCGGCATAAACGCCTGTATCTTTTGATTGCATTGGTTTAGAAGTCTGATTTTTTCACAGCTCCAAGGGACAGTAAAACTGAGTAAAATTCCAGCTTGATACCTCCACGCGTTCCTGAGAAAAAGTGTCTTGACAGGCAGACAGACAGACGGACGGACGGACAACAAAGTGATCCTATTAGGGTTCCCTTTTTTCCTTTCGAGGTACGGAACCCTAAAAATGGGTTCCAAAAAAAATCTTTTCCTGATTTAGGTCAAATCCGGATAAATGATCAACAATTTTGTTTATTTTAGCTGTCTCTAATACGAAATATTGGCTTGTATCAAAGTGCAATTTGTCGGTTTCAAGAAAAAGATTACTGTGTTAAGAATCAGAAGATAAGAATATAATTGTTAGCGCTTTACGTCATTACTAACTATTAACCATACCACCTCCAAAGATGACCAAATGACCATAGATAATGCAAATGAAAACACCTTTCTGTAAAACTTGTATATATTATGTTGTTATAGTATGCCATTGTACTGTTTCCTTAGCTGTTAAGTTTCTTCGAACTAACTTGTCACTAAGTGTTTATTATGGTAGAAAATAAAAAATATATCAGAAGGTATCAATAAAAACAGTGTAGTTAATATAGTTTTATTAAATAATCTTCATAAAATTACTAAAAAAGTATAAAATCAAATGAAAAAAAAAAAAGAATACATTCAGTTTGGACGGAATAACCAACATTCACAATGTTAACATAATTACCAACTAAAATATCATACAAATACAATCTTTATAGCAATATTGAATTTATCCTACTAATATTATAAACGTGAAAGTTTGTGAGGATGTATGGATGTATGTATGTATGGATGTTTGTTACTCTTTCACGCCAAAACTACGGAACCGATTGCGATGAAACTTGGTATGTAGATAGCTGTAGACCTGGATTAACATATAGGCTACTTTTTATCCCGATTTTTGAACTGAATCGGGACTTACGCCGCTGAAATCGCGTAATCAATATTTATTAGTATAGATTATAAATTTATTATTATTATTAGTATAGATTTAATTAAGCTAAAAAGTATTTTTTGTTTGTTTGTTTCTTCTTTTTTTTATAGTATAGGGGAAACGAGCAGGCGGGTCACCTGATGGTAAGTGACTACCGCCGCCCATGGACACCTGCAACTCAAGAGTCACAAGTGCATTGCCGGCCTTTAAAGTTTGAAGGTCGTATTAGTGCGGAAATACCGCAGACGACAATTTGTTCATCATATTGGATGGGCAAAAATTTTCTGGAGAAGCGTACAGTGGTGGAGTGTCAAAAATCAAAATGATGGGATGGAAAATTTGTCGCGTTAAAGGATGGCTGGGTACGTCCTTTCCTTTGTCTCTGTAAGACGCGTAACGAATATTAAAATCCATTTATTATATTCAACGGTATTAAAGCAGACTAATGTATACATATGTAAAGTATACACTTTCAAGTATTGCCATATTCTCGTTATTTTATTTTCGGCTGCAACTTTAATTGAGACAAAATTGTGTAATATGGTGTCCTTCTCTACAATCAGGATATATTTAAAATTGCGAATCATGTGGTTTTCTGGCACTAAGGAAGTCCATATTTTATTCAAACATACCCAAGTTAGATTGTTAGACTCTCTAATAATTCAGCTACTTGAGTATTATATCGATAGGTACATATTAGGAGTCATGGTGACGTCACATGGTATTCAGAACTAAAATACTAATTGAAAAATCGGCGGTAGCGTAATGGCTAAGGCGTCGAACTTGCGATCAAGTGGTTGCGGGTTCGAACCCCACCCAGTGCACTACCCACTTCTAACACAAGCATTACCCTTAGCTGGAAAGGTTAATCTTTAAAAGAAAAAAGAAAAAAATAATTACTAGCAGTGAACTGAGAAATGAACTGTAAACCAAAAGTGCGCTACAAAAGACCAGAAATGGTCGAGGTAGCAATAGGCACTGAAAACAATAATAAAAAAAAAAATAATAATACTAGCAGCAGTTAAAAAAACTGTTGTTCACAGGAATGAGTACTACTTCGATGTCTTCTTCTCTATCATGTACATCTCCAACTCTTAAACACTAAAACTCCCAACTCTCCATCCACTTCAGGCCATACATAGTAGAATTAGCTTCATGGCCCAGGGCTCCACTCATGCCATAAGCCAACGGTGAGAACAGGTAGAAACTGTAGACAGTCGTCGATATAATAAGGCCTAAGATGCAGTGGTACACCGTTTTGCCAAGTTCTGGACTTAGATAGCTCCGGATACTTAGGAGCAGGTATTCCGTGAGGATTCCTTTAAACAAAAAATGTTTCATTTCAGGACAAACAACAATAAAAATATAGCATTTCTTTTTAATTCAAAAAGACAACTCCCGCATTAGGAATATTCCTGTGTCGCGGGTGGCTTCACAAACATTCAAACAACGGACACAAAGAACACCCAGACTCGGGACAACTATTTGTGCACTTGTGCTATGGGGAAAAACACTAAACTCTTGACCGTCACGTTAATAATACATATATAGATCCACTAGAGGCCGCTAATTTAAACATTGAGTTCTGTCACCTCCTTATTAATTAATGTCACCAACCTGCTAATGTGACGTTTTAAGTTCGTCGTTTCATTTAAGTTTTCACTTCTGCTGGCAGTCCCATGACTGCCTATTTTTTTAAATAACACGTTTTTTAACCTAACATTACGGGAGTTTGCATATATAAGGTAAGTACTAGTAAACATACACCAGTTTACCTCCTGTACTTTCTGTATGAGTTTGATACTGCGTTGACTGGCTTACTCAACAGAAATACTAAAAACACATGAGTTCATGGCAAACAGATTAAATTGTGAAAAAGAATTTGAAAATCCTGGCATCATCATCTAACCATAGTTATCTAGCCCAATCGGTTGGACTCGTCATAACGAATCATATGAGCCCAAACTCGAGGGGTTTACTAGTAGCCATTGAAGAGTTCCACTATCCACCTTCTGGATCCATTATCAGATCTTTTTTCTTTTTTTTTTATAAATAGACAACTCCCGCATTAGGAACTACTCCTGTGTCGCGGGGGACTTTACAAACAACGGACACAAAGAACACCCAGACTCAAGTGGGAATCGAACCCACGACCTGTAGCATAGCAGTCAGGGTCACTAACCACTAGGCCAACAAGCCAGCCAAAGCCAGTAAGCTCAGCTCCAAGATACCAAATTACATACATATACATGCTAAGTCGATACTAAAATAATTAGAAATCGGTTAAAATTTAAAAATGAAAACAATAAATTAAAATTTAAAATCGGTTAAAACGTCAATCACTGCATTAGACGATAGGTTATTCGTCAATCACCGTTTTGATTGTGGCAAAACTGACAGCAAAACCTACCGTGTAATGGGCGACTCAGAATTACCTGTAAGCATGGAGCTGAACACCAGAGCTGGGAAGTAATGATGGAAGTACAACACGCGGCCCATTGTCCAGAACGGCACGTAGTGAAGGGCCCATCCGATGAATGTCCAGCCAGCCGCGTTCAGAAGATCCCTGGTCTTACCACCTATGTCGGAGTACAATAACTTTAGAAAGCCTGGCGTATGTTTATTTGTTACAAGGAACCCGCCCCGGCTTTGCACGGGTAGCAGAGACATCTTCAACAATCATCAACATATTTCAATCAATTTACACAAAATCTTAACAAATTATACATCTAAACCTTCCTCATGAATCACTCTGTCTATTAGTGAAAACGGCATGAAAATCCGTTCAGTAGTTTTTCAGTTTATCGCGAACAGACAGACAGACGCGGTGGGTGACTTTGTTTTATAATATGTAGTGATATTAGTGGTGTAAAAAATGTGTTAAGCCGTAGGTCATGTTGCAAAAGTACTCGTATATACATAGAAATGTACATAGAAGTCAAGACATTATATCTTCTAATATATAAAAATCAATGTATATAAAGATTTCTTTTAGGATTTTAAAAGACAACTCCCGCATTAGGAAATTGGTGTCGCGGGGGGGCTTCACAAACAATGAAACAAACAAGGAACCTACCTACCTGGGATGGAAAAAATACTTTTACGCGAGCAAATCCGCGGGCAAAAGCTAGTTTGTTATGAAAAACCGGTCAAGTGTCGGGCCACGCATAGTTTTGGAGTTCCGTAGTTAAAAACTTCATCTAAAATGTTCAATGGTGTTTACAATACAATACAATAATTTATCTTTTTACTTCTCCGAGTATATTTTATAAGTGGAATGACTACTACCATCAGCTGTGATAGTTTCCCTTATAACTTCGTTATGTATAGTACTACCGTGACGTCACATTGCAAAATTTTGCTAGCTTCGGGGCACTTGATTCTAACAAAAAGCACTTTAAAGCTTAATGTTTTACAAACGAATCTATGAATCGAAAAACCGTTTTCAAACAACATCAACTATCTTTAAGTTTCTTTTGTTTAGTAGCCATTATCGAGTGTTAGCAGTAGTAGCAGTAATTAAAAAAGAAAACGTGGTTATCCTATCTTCTACGGGGCTACATACAATACACGAATCTATAAGATTTGACAAAAATGTTATAAACATACAAATACTTATATTTTTTTCTCAAATTTTCAATAATCAATTTCGGATTCGAATTTCGATCACTGAGCGTCTTTCGTAACTAGTATAATTATATAACTGGCCCTCACTCACATTATTATTACTAGCGGTTAAATTCATTGCTTCGTTTCCATAAGTCGCAGCGTAATTCTTACGGCCTATAACCTTCCTCAATAAACGGACTATGTAACGGACAAACCGAACATGAGATTAGCGGCTTCAGACATCGAACAACCAAACAAATTGAGGTCCTTACATCTTTTTAGGGTTCCGTTATTCAAAAGGAAAAAAAGAAACCCTTATAGGATCACTTTGTTGTCCGTCTGTCTGTCGGTCAAGACTTACAGTACATACTTATGGGTGCCCCTTTAAGCTGTATAAAAAGCAAGCCTCTAAATCAATGCAATCAAGAGATATTGTCGTTTAAACCTAGATTTGACCAAATTTGAACATTTCGCAGGTAAATCAAAATCATAGAATCATGAAATTTGGTAAGAGGCAAGGTCTGATAGTTTTTGTAATAACAAATTTACATTTTGCGGTTTGATAGTTGACTTTGTCGTACATCGATGTATGGGAGAGTAGTTTTAGAACCGCAAAGTTAAGTTTGTCTTTCGGAAAAGACGAGTAAAAATCTTCGAGAATTGATTCCAGAGATGGACGTACCTACGTACGTACGTATCTACATACAAGTTTATATGCTTACGGAACCCTCGGTGCGCGAGTCAGTCTCGCACCTGTAATGGTTTTTTTAAATTAAATACCTATGCAGTTTTGCTCTATGGAACCGTGAGATCACGATGATAATTATGTCCCTAAACATGTTGCACCAATGACGCAATCTTACCGCATAATTGTATTGATATTCTTGTGTTTTATTATGCTAACCTTCGATGTTATTCATCGACATATTAATGACACATTGTTAGGATGTCAAGTGAATATATAAAATTATACAATAAGCAAATTTTACGTAATGTCTAATAAATATCTACAATTTATTTCTGAAGCAATAAGCCTATATTTGAAGAGACATTATGCACTTTGTTCTATTGTGTTTACACATTTAAAAAGTTATCAAGCTGTTTCGGGGTCAATGTGTGCAATTTTATAATAAAATACCAAAACAACGAAAAATACGCCCTTTAACATGGAGTAAAATCTGCTCCGTGGATACCTAACCTAATAAAATCCCAAATAATATATAAACTTTACATGAACAAATTTAAATCCACAGTAAAAACTATGCCTAAAGGGCTATTATTTTGTGGTGGATTACTTGGACGATAAAAACGCTTGGGACAAATAATTAGGGTTCCGTACCCAAAGGGAAAAAACGGGACCCTATTACTAAGACTCCACTGTCGTCTGTCTGTCTGTCACCAGGCTGTATGGTGGTAAACCATAATTACTATCGCATGACGTTAGTAATTAGGAATACCTACGGCTACGGTCGTAAAATAATAATATTTTACTCACCTTGTAAAGGTTTACCGAAGGCTTCCGCCCTCTTATGCCTGATGGAGTTAATGACAAAGACGATGAAGAAAACAACCAGGAATACCAGATTTCCCCACCACACAACAGGGTTTCCTAGGAGGTAGATACGTTTACTTTGGCCTGAGAAGAATTGACCCTGTAATTTATAAATGCATTTCTTATAATTATCTTTTATAAAAAAATTAAAATTGAAACTGATTTCAATACTGAATTATGACTAGAGATCGGATATTCGGATGCATATTTACCTAAAGTTGAGATGTTGGCTATTTTGGAATGCACTTTTTTATCGAAAGAATCCCGCGATTCCGGGAAATTCAAATTTAAGTGTACCTATACTCCGTGAGATGTAATAAACCCCAGTTTGACACAAACGACACTTGCTCTGTTACAACGTATAATGGTTGCTTTTCCCTACTTTTATTGTCAATGATTTTTGACGAAGCAAAAACAACCCTATTACGTTGTAACAAGTGTCAAATCGGGCCTATTAAACCCCAGGAAATGTAAGCATTTTGTAAGAGTGCGAGTGAGACGGCAAATTATACTTGCTTGTGCGCAAGTAGCAACGCGACAATACAACTGCATTCGTAAATAAAAATATACTTAGAAGCCGCTTCCATAATTTGTTATCCAAAAAATAACTTTAGGTAAATATGCATCCGATTATCCGATCTCTAATTATGACACTTTAAACTTTCATTTGCAGTTTTGCCACTCTTGGTATTTTTTTTGTGGGGTTCGATCACTTGATCGCAAGCCTTACGCTACTGCGGTCGCTTATTTTGTTTTGTTTGTCGCTTTGTTCAATTTAAGACATTCATTTGCTACCAAACCGTCCTGTTGTTGCCATCATTGCTTAAATTTGGTTGACGAGCCGAAGGTGAATGGACCAAAACAGTATTTTCTTTTGGTTTCACTGTTATAATATAAAACTTGAAAAATTTAGATTTGTTTTCAAATTTGTTTTGACGTGTATATATATGGTTTGACGACATCAGTGTATGACGCAAGACGTCACAAATTGTTACTCAATACCAGTTTCTTAGGAACGTAACGTTAGTTTTGACGTTTATTAGAATAATTTGACTTAACAGTCAACTACTGTTATATAAATTTAACTGTATATATAAGTTTGAACACAATAAAAATGCTTCATAAGGTAACTCACTAAGAAGCTTTTTTACAAGAAAATTGTTTCTTTGAGTTTGTTATTGCTTATCAGATTGCTTGATCTGAATCCATTAGTAATAAAAAGGATGTATATCTATTTTGGTGTGTTCATACCTTCTCAATATGTTTATAAACAGTTTCATTCACAAATCAAACAAACTTGTTGATTCGATCAAAAAATTCTTGTTTTGTAGTGGAATGAAAAATTAAGTGACCACCAAGCGTTTGTTATTTTTTCTGTCTATCATACGAGTACCTTTGATTTGCCTGACGTTTCGACCAGGTCATGTTCACAGGCTGACCCACCTTGATCATTGACCACGATTTTTAGCACTAGGAATAACTCCTGTATCGCGGTTAACTTTACAAACATTGAAACAACTATATAACTAATAACACCTAGACTATGGACAACTATTTGTGGATCACACAAAAACTCCCTCCATTCCTGGGAATGGAGCAACAACATTTATAAATCTCAACGGTCTGGCAGTTACCAAATAAAATAAAATTAGGCAAAAAATAAAAAGATTAAAATTTATAGTGAAAAATATGGCATTCCTAAGAGGATATTATGAAATGTTTTAATTCTACATACCCTATAGTTGATGGGCCACTGCCAAGGCTGCGATGTGATCTCGCCCTCTTTAGGTTTAAGTCCTGAATTACCCTGGAACATCACCGCATGCGACTCCAAGAAACGCTCCACAAAACCAGAAGCGTACGACTCGAAGCTGACTTTAGGCACTAAAATAAAAACAACGAAATATATTAAAATTATTTATGGCCGCGCACTTATAGTTTGCTTTTTACAAGAATAAATACTTCCGTGTATCAATATGTTAGAGTCAAAACTGTTAATTGGTCAAAAGTACTTTTAACTGAAAAAAAAAAACAGAGAAAAATAATTTTAACTGAAGATGTTGTTCAAACAAGTAGTTTTGTCTGAAAATTATTCGTTCGATTTTGACTGGATTTAAAATTTGTGGTGAAATGTGGTTATGACTGACGCTCTTAGTCAAAACTACTTTTACCAGCTCCATTGATCAAAACTAATTTTGAGTGGTTTAGAGTTTTGACTGCAATATATTATTTATTTATTTAACACTTTATGCACAACATGTACAGAGGCGGACTTAATGCCAAAGGCATTCTCTGCCAGCCTACATTAAGGTGGTGTGGAAAATAATGAAGTAGATGCATTGGGAAGCATACGAATGAGTGTTATATCAGAAGAAATAAATATATATATATACGAAAAAGAAATAACTAAATATTTACATAGATACATACATGAATATATAAATATAGTTATATAAATAATAGATACATAAACATATTTTTTTCTACTGTTCTGATGATTCTGCTAGTTTACTGAAGAGGAGAGCACGAACCTTTGTTTTAAATGATAGGCGACTAGGTGCCATCCTGATTTCCTGCGGTAAATAAAGAAAGAAAAATGAAAGAAGAGTTGACACATGCTGAAGAATGACTGGGACATAATAGGAGAAGATTGTTTAAAGAGCGGAGCTTTATGTAATGATTAGAGCAAAGATACTGGAGAATGGAGGTAGGATATGTAGGAGAGGTGGGTGAGTTGAGAATTGACAGAGTGGTGAGGGCGCGCAGATGACGGCGCTGACGAATAGGAAGCCACTTTGATTCAGAACGAAAAGAAGAAACGTGATCATCCTTACGAAGATTAAAAATGAATCGAATACAGTTATTTAGAAGACAGTCTTATTTGTTGAGAAGATCTGCATTCAGGTCATAGTAGCATACATCACCATAATCAATAATGGGGATAATCAGAGTCTGAACTAACATAGTTTTGGTCTTCGATTATACATTTATCATCAACGATAACCTTAACTTTAGGCATATGGTCGGATCTGAAGATCCACCCAAAATGATTTTTTAACATCACAACAGTAAAGATTTTTTAACCTTTTAACCAAACTCATTGTTATATTTATACTAGCTGACCCGGCGAACTTCGTACCGCCATATTTTATTTCTCTAATCGCAACTAAGGAAATAAAACCCTTCCGGTAAAATCTAATTAGCTAAATTGAAAATAAAACTAAAGTACTCAATTGAAAAATTCATATTGTTGTACAAAATGACTCGTCCATCAGATGTTAAATCGCAAATAACAGACAAATAATTAGCTGAATTATACGGTATTTCGTTCACTACAAAATAAATTTAATTCATTTTATAGCGTCAACAACACGTGGTAATTATGCTGTTAAAATGTAGCTTATATGACACGTTCGTAGATTTACCATAGCAGCGCCATCTATTGATTACTTACTCAACCCAGTCGAAAGGTATCGACATCTGTTAGAATCATTTGGAGTTAACAGATAATTGTGACTGTCAAATAATAACAGACAAATAATTAGCAATAAATTAAAATTGCGACTATAATTTGAGATTTAAACTATCCTATCTCTCAAGTTGGATCGAACTGCACATGGTGTGCGAATTTTATTATAATCGGTTAAGTGGTTTAGGAGTCCATTGAGGAGAAACATTGTGACACGAGATTTATATATATTAAGATTTTATAGTTACTATGTATTCCGCTTTAAGACCTGTTTTGTTAGTCAATTGTGAGAGAAATAAACGCAATTATTATCATTATTATATTTTTGCATTGCTAAGATCCATTCATGCATAAAGTTAGATCTAACAACTTACCGATATATTTGCAATTCACGTAGCTTTATTTCAATTAATACCTTTATTCCACAAAATACTAATACAAAGAATACGTATTTTAACATAAGCCCTTATTTCTTTTTTTACTTCTTTATATATTTCACGTCGAAATTACAAACACAAAGTCAGATATAAACGTGTGTTCAGAGCTTTTCATACACTAGAATTATTTTAGGCATAAAGCGTTAAAAAAAACATAATGAATTTAATGTTTAGTGAATCTACATATTGACATTTTTTTTAATTTTAAAAGGTACAAGTGGTTTACCATAGATAACTTAAAAATTACTGTTACAATAACCGTTATTTGATAAAATTTTGTCAAAAACGTTTAAACATTATACTTTTGCTTCCCTGCAAATTTGCTAAATTTGAGATACGACATTATTTTTTATAGTCTAAATCTGAAACACCCATGTAAAGATTGCATGTTAACAGGTCTGAAAAAAATATATAAAAATAAAATAATAGCGATAACTAGCGTGGTGACATGGTTGTCCTGTTCTTCTAAATGAGTTACGCGTTACAATTGTGTGCATCTCACTTAAATATTTATTATTATTTCTTCTAGATAAAATATAACATGTGTCAAAAACTATTGCAATCTGCCATGATTATGTGACTAATACTTAACAAATTGGTTTGAGCTTTCGAGCATAGGTACCAAAAATAATGTCTTACAATAGACATATTTATATGCATTGCTGTGTAACTAATTAAGACATAAAAAACTCACAGTCATCAAAGATATTATCCTCAACGTTCCAAAGGGCATTTTTGTCTCTCAAATTCGGATTACAGGATACTTCCTGTTGTTCGTAACCCCATTTTGGCAATTGTTTCCCAGTGGTCGTTAAAACACATGCCTGTAAAAGAAACCAGTTTTACTAATAGATTATTCCAGAAAGGTTGAGAATTCTAGAATAAAGTTCGGATATTTTGGAAGGGTAAGGTACAAAATGCTGCTGCCAGTAGACAAATTTGAATCTTGGCATTCAGTTTATAAAGTTCGGATTCGTTTGTCATCAGTGTTTGCTGTGTTGTTTTAATGTTTGTAGGGGCATTGGTTGTTTACGTTTTTTAGTTAATGAGAGAGATCTCTTTAACTGCACACGAGTAAGTCAATACTACGGTTATTCAATACTTGATGTTTAAGAAGCGATCGCCACGACATCCGAAACGGCATATTTGCGGTGTTATATTTTTCGAACTAGCTTATTTTCGGTTCGATTCCCGCTCAGGACATTACAATATGTAAAAATTAATATGTGTCACAAACAAAGGTAGTATGTTTATCCGTGTTCTGGAACTCATAGTATTAAGTCTATGCTTAGTTTGGGTTCAAATAGCGCTGTTAAGTTCCAAAATATTATTAATTGAAGTAGATATTTCGCTGAACTCAACAATCTAACAAAGCCATAAAAACCTGCTAGCTATACAAACCTGCAGATAATGTATGAACATAAGCTTGCTCTTCACAGTTTGTACTTCATCGCCATCTTTGCTGCCAGATATTATGATCTTCCACACATCGTTTGCGTCACCAATACCGTCCTGGAAACATTTTACAACCTGAATTCTCCACAAATTGTGCGATATGATAGAGGAAGGTATAGTCCTATTTTAGGATAGTTATGTATAGCTACGAGGGATGATGGAGACCGCATCGATTTGGACATCTGCATCCGCAATAATCAATGCGAATGTTCATGAAGATGTAGTGCAAGTCGCGACAAGACAAAAAGTTGGAGATTCCAGCGACTGACTTGTGCCGTAAAAACGTGCTGGCATCACTAGGAGCGAAGTTTTCGGTGACAAGATCCGACGCATTTGTTATTGCGTATCAAGGGTATTGAGGATATTCGCAGCTTCCGCATTGATTTGGACATTGCATTCATCCGCTTCCGCATCTGCGGATGCGAGCCTTACAAATTCCACATCTGCATGGATGTCAAAAATTCTGCATCCGCAACATCCCTAATAGCTCCAATCGTTATGTATTGCTTGGAGTTTCTTAGAAAGATAAAATTCGTAATCATCAGACAAAGAACTAAAGTTACCGACGTAGCTCGCAGAATAAGCATTCTGAAGTGGCAATGGTCTGGCCACGTCTGGCCAAGGACCGACGGCCGTAGTTTGGGGAAACGGGTCCTACAGTGGATACCGCGAATTTGTTAAACGGAAGATACTGCGCCCCACAGCCAGATGAACTGACGACCTGGAGAAGGTAGTTGGGATGGACTTGATGTGGAAGGTGGAGGACCGGGCCTGTGGCGCACATTGGGAGAGGACTATGTCCAGCAGTGGACTGTGATAGGCTAAATTATTAATTGATATGTATAGCTGATAATTAGTAGGGTAATAAAAAAAATACTGAATAAACGGCAAACAATACATAATATTTTTTTAAGTTTTACAATAATAATAATAATTAATCAATATAATAATTTTTAAATGCAATAACAAAAACTCCATGACTGGTAAAGTCATAATGAAATATTAATTACAGACTACCTACTATAATGAAAGCTATCGTCTACATGTAATCATAATTAAATGTAATCATGATTACTTCAATCAGATTATGTAATATTGATTACGAACAACTTTGGTTGGAAAGTTCCAATTGGAGTGACAATTCCCTGCCCTGTATTTATATCAGTTAACTTGAAAATACTTGTCTCATCTTGAGCCTAATTTTGGAAGCTTACTACCTCAGTCAATCTCCTTTCTGCCATCAGCGTATTCTCTTACCTCGCCGTAACCAGTGACTTGCATATGCTTGGTAGTGATGGGCGCCCTCTCGCGATGCGAGTGTACATTACGTCCAGTCTGCGCATGCGTAAGACGCACCAAATCCCCGCTGCGCACGAACACAATCCCTTCCACTTGTTCCTTATCATAAGGCTTTATTTGCCAACGGTTGTTTTCGTCTTTGTGAGTGTATGTAGTTATCTACTTGAACAATAATATAATTATCTTTTAAAGTTCAAGTAATTTTAAACATTCATTACGGCTTTTTTACTGTTGGGTAGGATTTTTCTGACAAGTCGAACTGTTTAATGAGTGCTTGCTTATGCATTTATACTTTTTCTTGTTTTTTATTATTATCGCTTTGTCTTGTTTATTTATCGTATTTATTTTTTCTGTTTCTTTCACTCTGTGAATAATGCTAATAGAAATAATTAGCTAATGGTCAGAAAAACTGAAAATTCTTATCGTAATTGCAGTTACATTTGATTTTACATAACAATTTCGGATTCTGTTTCTACATTCAAAAAATACAAATACTGAAAATAAACATAAACTGATGAGGTCATTTACTTTAATATTAATTTAAAATACTTTTTTTTTCGGCTTGCATGCTAATGGTAAGCATGCATGCCCAATCTTGACATGTCACTTTATAATTTTCATCAAAGTTAGTTAAAGTTGCATAATGCATTAGTCACTTCACTAATTAAATACCAACTCTGGAAGACGTCACAAAAATCTCAGTGTACCTACCTGTTGCTGTCTCGCTCCAACTCCCGAAGGGTAAAGGTGTTGGTGTGAATGCAAATAACCACCGCCAGTGCGATGATTCTTAAGCGAGATGAGAGCGCCATATGCAAGGTTCTTAGGAGCGCTCGCGTTAAACAGACTGTTACCTTCTAATCGCGCTTGAAATCCTGATGAGAAGAAACCGTCACCATTGCCACTGTGAAAAAGAAACATTTATTTTTATACGTATATATTTATTTGTATTACTAACTTTTAAACCTTTGCATTTTATTATTATTAATTATGTATACGTATCGCGATCTATAGGATCAAGATCAAACAATACCTTTGAATTGCTTGTAATAATAATTCTTATTAGGATTATTATTATTGTAATTCAACAATCCAGTGCTGCCTACACTTTTGAGTTTATGTAGACTTGGCAGTATCCAGTAAAATATTAATGAATAATTGTTGTAGGCTTCTGGGCCTGGACAACCAAGAACCCAGTCCAAGAGGTAATACAATCCTTTTTCCTATTCCTCACTTGGGTACGTAAGGACCTAATCATGTGAGTAGGGAAAAGCATAGCTATTGACCGCATACTTCAGCAGACCGAAGTGTATCAGTGTCAGCAATCGTTTAGAGAACAGGTAGCAGGTGAGGACAAAGAATGTTTACCCACTTTTCTATTCCTAACTTCGGCAGATCTTGACCTCCGCATACTACTAATTACTATACATGTATTGGTGCCAGATGTCGGCAGGGATCAGTTTTTTCTGGTAAAGGCTGATGAAGGAAGATACCTATCGGTTTTAGGTAGGCCTGCCATCTGGGGGAGGCAGTGAAGCAATTTGCTTCTCGCAGAGTGAGTGAGGTTACCAGAGGCCCTAACCCTTCCCTCCCCCCCCCCCACCCTCTTCCACTACCCCCACCTTAAACGCCGGCAACGCACTTGTGACTTTTGAGTTGCAGGTGCCCATGAGCGGCGGTAGTCATTTACCATCAGGTGAACCATCTGCTCGTTTGACCCCTATTCCATAAAAAAAAAAATTAAATTACCGACGCCGGACGAAATCTTCAAAAACCCTGGACACATGTGTGAAATCGCGATGTTTTTCCCGGACACGAAAAAACAAAAAGATATAAACGCATTTTCTATAAACTCTTTTTATTAATTTAAACAGCTTGTTAACGATCCGGACGCTCTCCGGACGCCCTCTTAACTAAGAAAAATCCGGGTAAACCCGGGCGGAGTGCAGCCCTAGTTTTAAGGAATAAAGGAAGATGTAATGTCACAAGGAGAAAACAATGAGAGCAGCAATGACAGTTAGTAGACCTTATACCTGTCACCTTTGTGACCAGATTCCTGCACACTGATTTACATAAGAGTACAATAGAGGTTTAGTTAACGGTTGAAATACTCATAATAAGAATAAATACTCACCTTTTAGTAAGTACAGCCAGATGAATCCAGAAGAAAAACACATAAAGTACAGTTGGCCACAATATTAGAGTAAATGATCTACCAATCAAATGCTTTACTGTTAAGCTCTGAAAAAATTTAATTAATTATAGTTATTTTTTAATTAGTTCCTTTCGTTTGAATTGGATTGGATGTCATTAGCTTGTCGGTGTGGCTTATAACACCTAATACTTACAACAGGCTTCGTCAAATCGCCCAACACGTTCCACAGATCAGCAATAGTCCGTAATCCAGCGAATAATACCACGAATAGACCAACAAATTTAACTGACACAGTACACGCCAGAGAAGACCCTAAGTATAGTTGCCAGGACAGCATACGAGTGGAGAATGGTGGCAAACCTTCGTCTGTTAGTGTTCGAACCTGTAGGCATAAATGTTTTAATTACGATGTTTTGACGTCATTTAATTCTGGAAATTTGCTGTTGTGTAGATGTAGAGTGTATCATGATAGCGAATCGGGTGATGATAGCTATCGTCATCGATGCATCGCTATCGATGATACGTATCTAAAAGGTAGGTTTTGCTCTATAGTTAAAACAATTAATATAATAGAGCTCAGAAGCTTCATCTTATCATGCACCTTCCCGAATCACAAAACAGTCAAATAATAATAGATCAATAATATTTAAAATCTATTAAATAACGTCTTTGTTACTATATTACAATTATATATATTTAAAAATGTCTTTTTCATATTTACGAAAGCTGAATAAAGAATGATATTTTAAGGAAAAATCTTATTTTAAGTATTAATTTAAATACACGCACGAAAAATTGTACAGATCGATGTACAATAAAATTAGTTTTACGGTTAAATATTGATTGAGTTGTACGATTATACCATTTATAATTAAATTTAGTTTCTAACAAATAAACAAAAAGCTATTATAATAAAATTGAATGAACAATATTTTTTCTTTTATTGGAAAAAATGTTGATAAGGCAATATAGCTATGAACACATTAAATGAAAATATTTTTGCATTTACACGTAGTCATTCAATAACCGGTAAAAATTACCTAAGCCCCTAAGGTAATAATTAGTGTTGACATGCGTTATATTAGCTCAAACTATATCTCAACGGTTCCTACGTACAAAACGACAAGTGGTCGTTTACGGGAGAGCGTTTTAAAATTTCGAACTGATCTGACATGAAGAATCTAAAAAGTTTTTTTATCTTATTTTTTTTTGCAGTTACGTAATATTCAATTAAGGTAGTTTGCAATGGTGTTACAGTTTTTTTTAATCTATCATTTTCTCTAAAAAATTGCCAGATGACCGTTTCTACACATACTCTGAAAGAGAAGATTTAACCTTCAAGTCTTACTTATTTCAGACTAAATATATGACTATATGCGTATAGGTAAACAGAAGCTAATTATCCTACTAATATTATAAAAGTGAAAGTTTGTGAGGATGTATGGATGTATGGATGTATGAATGTTTGTTACCCTTTCAGGCCAAAACTGCAGAACCGATTGCAATGAAACTTGGTATGTAGATAGCTGGAGACCTGGATTAACATATATGCTACTTTTTATCCCGATATTCCCACGGGATGGGGACTTACGCGGGTGAAACCGCAGGGCGCTGCTAGTAAAATATAAAAAAATCATTTTGGACATAACTTTATATAAACGTAGGACCGTCGATCTTTCTATGTAACAGAATCTTACAACGCACCTACTTCTCACCAACTTCATAAGACTAACAAATTTGAAAATATATTTTAGTTTAAAAAACAAAAGAAAACACGCTTTAAAAGCATAACCGAACTAAAAATTTGAAAATAATTTTTGTTTGTAATAAAGCGTGGATTAATAAAATAATATATTCAAACCATCAAACACAACTGGTTTATTCATACATTACACAACTAAGGAGGCAAACAAGCACACGCCAAACCTGGTGGTAAACGTTTAGCGGTTCCTATAAATTAATCGTCCCTATAAATTAAACTTATGCTTTGCCAAGTTCGGGCTGCTATGGAGGCTGTAGATTCCAATTCAAGCCAAAACATTCTTTACCGATATGCGTGTCGCGAATCGCCGTATATATCTATGAGAAACTAATTTAAACTACAGATCGCGTGGTGGTCGAATTTCGACCATGGTGTTTTTATTGGCCGGTATAACTTAAGATGTCATTGTATAGACTTACTTACCATGAAAGGTAACATATACTGGATGCGTGTAATTTCATTAAGCCGTTTTCACGATATTTTGAAAGTTGTAAGACATTGTTTAAAAATTTTAGCTTTCTTTCACTTTTCGAAAATTCACGTTACTACGTTCGCGAAATTTTCTTAAAAAAGGGTACAAAGAATTCTTTTCACGTATTAATATAATGATATTACCAGAACATTAAGTTATTACATTCAATGCAAATTTTATTTAACTCTTTAAAAATGACAATAGTAGTTAATTTAATTAACGAACCTCGCTTAATTTCCTTGCATTTTTTATAAAAATTTTTTTGGCATACATACACAACACCTTTTTAACTCGACTTTATTAACTTGACCTGTATATATATATACCTAACAATGTTACGCAATCTTTTGTTTAAACCACCTCATATTCTAAGTTCTAATGTTACTATTATACTCTATCAACTATTGACGTACCTACCTTTAAAGCTCCATATATAGAACAGCTCATGAAAAACAGCAGTATTGGATCCAGAAGAATATATCTGTTTAATGTTAAGAATCCAACATCTGGAACAAGATATAATAGTTTTATTAATAGTGCCCACATGGAAGTATACTGGCCCTGGTCCTAATAGGTATTATTTCTCAAATTTGGTAACTAAAAGAACTGGACAAGAAGAATTTGCCTACCCCTATTGCCCTTTTTCGGCCGTCGCCGGGTAAAAATATTACACGATTTTTATATAGGTAGCTGATCTACCTTCTAAGTATCGCCAAGGCCACGATCATATAATAAAAATTATTTTATACTTCACTATAACAATGTAATCAGGGGTTTTCCACGGCCAAGTATTTCTAAATACTTGGACGCGGAAAACCCCTGTTTACATACATTATTTTTATAATGCAAAGGAAATGTCTAATGTTTGTCACAATTCTACTTCACGGGAGTTTGTTTCGAAATACCTTGCGTCATATTGGTTGAGATAAAGATAGTTATAGAAAACTTGCTTACCACATAGGAGAAGCATAGTTCCAATGACTGTGGACTCCAATGACTTGGTCATCTCCCATATTGTTAGAAACGTCAAGGGGATGATAAGTGCTCCCAATGTGGTACAGAACTAAAACAAATTACACTGGTTGATGGAGTTCTCAATGAAATATTTAGTTAGATGGTTGTGTATTCGAGAATAACCGCAATCACATAATACGTATTATATGCCTTTGAATTGGCTGACGTTTCGACCAGGGGTCAGCCTGTAACTACAGCCAGTGCAACCTGGTCGAAACATCGTGTTATGTGATCGCGTATTTCGTATACTCACAAGTCGCATGCCTTCATATCGAGCGCCTTCATATTTGTCTCCAGGCTTCTCAAATGGGAATTTACCATCATAGCCTGTCAGTTTACCCGACAGCGCTATGAGCATCTAAAAACATTAATTGAGGTACAGACCATGAAAATATAAATAAACTTTTTCTTTTTATACAAAAAGGACTCCAAGACTAGGTACTGATAATTACGGTCTGACATACCACTCTATCGCTTAGCCCGGGTGGGGTGACGACCAATGGGGGTTACCAAACGTTAAAAAAATAACATCAATAAAATGTAGATATTTGCCAAAAAGGAAATTTAACTACTTATAACTAAAAGGAGCTAAAATTTTTGTTACAACAATCTAATTCGAACATGTTTTATATTTGCAAGTAACTTACTTTACACTTTACAATTACTTAACATAGACTCTCCTGCCCTAACGTATAAAATCTTTTTAACAAAAAATTAAACAGACGAAAAGAACTAAAAAGCAAAAAATAAATAAACCTTAAGTCTCAAGTATTGAGCTTATTTACATAAACTATCTAATTTTATATAAACTTATTTTGAGTCGGCGCCAAACAACAAACTGATTAATTATCAAAATTTTATTTGGCGCCGACTCAAAATAAGTTCAGAACCTCCTTTTTTTTTCGTCGGTTAATAACCAAGTCACTTTCAATAGACTTATTTGGCCGAACACCATGTGGTTTTTAATCTGCTAAATTTTGACATACAACTACACCGCTAGCTCCAGTGAGGTGATGACCCGTGTGGGTTCCCATTCAATAAAAATAAAGATTCCAAGCTGCTCACAAACAATAAAACCTAATAATTTGTGGAAAACAAACCGGTATATCTACATAATATATACTTATGGGAAAATAAGTTATATGAATTAGTGTACTAAGTACCTGTAGAAGTGTAGACGTGAATCACATGAGTTATATTCAAATTAACTATTACCTTGACCCTATCAAGATAATAGAGAGGAAAAAAATATGAACTAATTACCTTGCCCAGTGGAGGATGAACATCAAAGAAAAATGTTCTGTTGATATACCAACTCCCCATTTTGCCAAAATGTGTTTCATCCCAGCTGAAATAAAAAGCTTATTAACAACTAACTTGACCCACAAGGATTCACTCACATGTACACTTTTATATATGTTGTTTTCCAAAATAAAAGTATCCTAAGTCCACCCATTACGATGATTAGCCACATCAAAGAGACAGATAGACAAAAACTTTGATGTTTTGGTATAGGTACCATGTAAAGTTTTAGATGCGTTTAGCAAAAAGCTGTTATTATGACATTAAATACAAACAGACACTTCTATTTTATTTATTTGTATGTATAGATATAGATGAGGTGTCATCCTGAGACTTGGTTTGTCTGATGCTAGTTCTCCTAATGGCGCTGTAGAGGTTTCTATAGAGCTTTCATCCGTCTGAGTTTCCCCGGATTTGTCCTATTGTAGAGGACGTCCGGGAAGCGTCCGGAAGGAGTTTTCAAAACACACATTGAGTCATAGGAAAATTATAATTGTTAGATGAATCGCTAACAAGCTGCTTAAATTAATAACAAAATGTAAATGGAAATTTCATATTCAGCATATTTTGTCTTAAGGATTTGCATCCTGCTGACAAAATATACTGAATATGAAATTTCATGTATTACGTTACTGTAAAATCTTACTACTATTAATTACTATTATTAATAATATTTATGTAAGACTGAAAAATTGTGTAAGTGGTAGAGCCATGCTTTGGAATGTATGGGCCCGTTCGACCAGAGTGATACCACAGCCTCACAGAAAGCCGGCAGTGAAGCAATGCTTACATTGCTTTTCACTGACTGAGTGAGGTTACCGGAGGCCCTAACCCTTCCCTTTCCCTACTCCCACCTGAAAGGCCAGCAACTCACTTGTGACTCTTGAGTTGCAAGTGCCCATGGGCGGCGGTAGTCACTTACCATCAGTTGACCTGTCTGCTCGTTTGCCCCCTATAACATAAAAAAAAAAAAATTTGTTTGAAGGCACGAATCTTAGGTTCTACCAGTCTTATTTATATAATTGTTATTCAATTAAATACCCCATTTTTTGAGAATATCTATATAATAACGAAGCAGGCACCATAAACACAGCTACTAGGAAGGAGCATAACTGTTACTAGTATTTTGATTAATGATATGACATAGGCCATATCTTATGTAGTCCATTATCCATTTCATTTTTCTATTTACGACTTGAACATAGTCTTGTAAACAGCCCTACAGTAACATAGCCTGGACAGAAACATTAATGTTTTCGCACTACTTAATATTGTACTATATAAATTAGGTATGACTTTTAAACAAAACTTACCACACATGATCTGGATCTAGAACTTTATAATAACGAGTGACAACCGTAGCACCACATAGAATGCCGAATGTTATCCACCATCTATAAAAAATATCAAATATGATATTTAAAATGCTAAGTTTTTAATTTTAAAGTCAACTTGATTTTTTTTAAATTAGAAAGTACATTTTGTTACTTGGTTTCAAAGAATTATAGTCTGTCTTCTTTTCGCACATTCTTAGTTCAAAATTATTTTACTTAAGCTTAGTATAACATTTATTTTAATTCATAATATTTAGATGGAAAGTACAAAATATAACGGTACAAAAACTTTGACAAACATGTTAAAAAGTAAACGTCACAACAAAATCAACAAATTGCCAACAATGTTGCCAACTCTTGAACTCCTGAAGTCCTAACCCTATATATAGTAGTTTAATGTCCTTACTACAGAACAGCAAACTCTCTTCTAAATGTTTAAAAAATATCCACTCCTAGAATTTAAAAATCCTCCTAGAAATCCTAGAATTTAAAAGTTTGGAAATACTAGTAAAATCATTTCTTCAAATCAAACAGTCAAACTTTTTAAAACAATTTTGTGGACTTTTGTATTAGAATAAAGTTTAAAAATTGTCACAATAAATTTTAGTAATAATAAATCGAAAAATATTCTTGTAAGTGAAGAAACCTATTAGTTTCTATTAGTTTAATACAACTAATAATATTTTTTTTTATACATTTGTCGTAGCTAAAATTGTATTACGGTAATAACGTAAAAGTTTAAATTTTGGTAAAAAAATTATTGTTTCTAAGTTTGTATATGAGATGAACCATTTGAAATCAAAACAGTCTCTTAACCATTTTAATGACAAGAAATGTAGATACGCCTTTGTTGATTATTATCATTGAAAACCTGAAACATTTTCTAGATTTTTACCTCTCTCTCATCGTATTTTACCCTATATTAATGGAAGACACTTCATTTGGTTACACTGGTACGATCCTTTAACCTTACAATATGACCACCTCTAGCACATTTTAGTCATTTTTTAAATAGTTTCGCATATCTTTGCCTTACCCAACAAAATAAAAATTAGTAACAAAGAAAAAATGCTCATAAAACATATTTTTATTTACAGTCACTTTTACTAGAATTACGGTAAATGACAAATATTTAAACATTATAACGTATCCTAGGAATGCGCTAAAACGGAACGTGGTTGTCATTCTTTATAGGTAATTCTAGTGATGTCTGTAACCAATGGTTAAAATGAATAGGAGCTAATTGTTAAATATTAACATTTTTTTGAGTATATTTGAGTCTGCTTCATGAGTTATGGACACAAAATATCATGTCTTTATGTTTGTATTTAGCTTTCACTTGATTATCTTATTTAAATTTATTAATGGTTGTTGGGCTTTGCGTTACTTCTATATTTTCAGGGGCTCTTATGGGAGCCTCTGAAAATAGTACTTCACGGTAGGAGTGTACTTCAAAAATATATCGATATTTATATTCGATTTAAAAGATCGGATCCCAGCATCTATATCTATCCATATATCGCTATCCAGACTAATAGTGTAATAATAGTTGTTTACTATGAGTGTTACTTGATTATAAATTGTACTACTATGATAGTGCCGAGATGACAGATAATTGTAGTATGTGTGAAAGTGGCCAAAAAAGACAAATTAATAGATATATTTTAGTACACACTAGAACACTTCAAAACAGCAAAAGAAAAAAGACAGAAATTTACTACTAGTCTAAATCTACCTACATAGACTTACTTTACTTTATCTCTTACCTTTTGTTCTATTTATTTGTTGATGACACTACCTGTTAACGATTACGATTTTATGATTGATTTATTTAAAATTGAAGTCATCAAGTGCCTAGTGTGAAAAATTTACTTCCTACGTTTTTTAAATAGATTCGACAAAAAAAAAAACAATTTTTGATGATTCTTTATTTAAATAAATATAATATCGGTATATCGAATAGAATAAATATTTGTCAATACATCGATTCCATTCAATGTTAAGTGAATATCCCTACTTCACGATGTGATATTGTGGTCCCCTGCTGTCATTCGGCCAAGGTCTGCAGGGGTTCCCGGAGGCTTAATTGTTAGGGTATACCCGGGTATGCAATAGACCAACTTGTGACGGAACAACGTGTAGTTTTAGTCGGTTCGATTCCGACATATCACTTTCACCGTTAGCTCCGATGAGGTCATGACCTGTAGGGGTATTCACAAGATAAAAAAGAAAGAAAAGGTATGTAGGTAGGTACCTAATGTGGAAAAGCATATATTATTAAATCTTTATGGACCTCTAAGAAAGGGTTGTTGGTGTTGTTGCTAGTGGCTGCATGGCATCGAGAGTACTACGAATTTTTGTATAACAGGAGTATTCCAAAAATAAGTACAGCAAATGAAATTTAATGTTTAAACTCAAATACGAAAGTTGAAATTAAAACCTTATTCTATACATCACTAGCAACGTATGATATTGAGAATGATGTCAACAACAACGAAAAGTTTGCCGTTTAAACTGATTCATATGTATCGCATTGTAAACAAGTAAATTATAGCCCGTGTCGCCTTTAACTTTTGTATACAAGTCACACACACACCGCTTATAATGTGTCCGACTATGGTGGTGCATAGACGATTCTGAAAATGAATTTTAATTCATTTATTTTATTTCTTCCGTGCTTATTTTCTTTTTGTTTGTGCGAAGTAACCGAAGGAAAAAAGTCGAAATTATTGTCCGACTTTATTAATTATTACAATTTTCGACCCAATGTAGATCATAAGGCCAGCGATGGATTTTTACAAAGTATTAGTGAAATAGTAAGTTAATATTATGATTTTGTTTTACTTCATTCATATTGGAAAATGATAATTTGTCCTCTGATTAACTTAGGGTTACCTATCGATGTTTGAAACCTTTAACATTTTCATGATATCATTATCTGGATAGTTTCATGAATCCTCAATATTTATTATTTTTCATCCCAAAACATTTTGGGACTTCTTTAAAAATATTTTTTATGTCTTTAAGTTAAAAATAAAACACTTTCAGATTGTTAAAATGACCTATTTCATTGTTGAGATAAGTAGCAAGAAGAGAAATAAATATTTATAAAAAAAAAACTTTAGGTATAAAAGTGTTTGAAAATAAACTTAAAATTAAATGCTCATATTAAGTATAAGTATTTATTTTACTATTCTAAAATATTCAAATTTTTATAAACTGTATACAATATGAAATATTTATTTAATGTTATTTAATGTAAAAAATCCTAATATTCCTTCTAAAAACTTCGAAACTTCCAAATAAGTTCATGTTTTCGTGGGAAAAATAAAGTAAACATTTTCATAATCAGTTTTTAGTTTATTCTAAATTACATGTCACATTATTCAGTCTCTGACATTTTAACTAATCATCAAGTTATCATTGTGTCACTCCTTATTTAAAAAGGCATAAATAAATATCCATTTTTTTTTAATTATGATATAAAATGTTCAAAACCAAAATTTTAAGGACAAGAATATGAGAACAAAATAATTTCTTCTAAATATTGGTCATTTTGTATGGCACTCTTGTTACTGAACTATAACAAAATTAAAAAGTACAAACCTACTAAGTACAGAGACTAGATATTTTTGTTTATTATTTTTTCTAACTACTTAAATTGAATGTATCAAAATAAAGAGTACTCGCAAACAAAAAAAAAAACTAAAGATTGAGCTACAACTATTAATAATTTTAATTTACTAATATGTAGTTATTAACTTACCAGTACTAATCAATTATTAAATACAAAACGAAAAATAAATCGTCTATTAGGTCTAATACATTTTATTCAAGCGTTTTTTTCTAATAAATAAACATAAAATAATGACTATAACATTACTACTGTTCATTCCATATAAGTGAATATTTAATTACAACCTGCTACTAACACATACATAAAATAAATTTTGTATTTATATTCTATATTTGACTCATATGCAAAAAAAAATATCGCTTTACTATTGTAATAAATACAAATACTAATACTAATGTAACAAAGTAATGCATATTATATAGCTACAAAGTTATACTGACCAAAAACTTTCGAATAGATACGTAACCTTTATTTTTAGTGATGACTGATGATGTATGAAAACATACGCATTAATGTTATTAAAGGAATAAATTTTTATTAGTCATTAACTATGTAATAATGTCTTATTCACTCGCAATTTCACACCAAACAAACTAACGCAAATACAACAAGCAAAGCAAATCATATCACGTCTGATGACAGTAACATTTCGTCTCTCACAGTACATGAGTGCACTGTGCACAGCACCGAGGAGTCCCGAATGTAGTTTCAGTTTCGGCCGGATGGCAGCCGAAACCGAAACCAGTTTTTGTTTTGCCGACGACGAAATTTCGGTCTAACACTAGTTGTAGTTTGCAAGTATTTTTAAATTCAAACTAAGGATATTTTTTTCAAATTATTATTGATGTAAGTTATGTTTCAAACATCGAATGTATTCAAATATTGTTGATGTTTCAAACACAACTATATTTTCTTCTAATATGCATTTATAGGAAAATGTGGTTGTTGTTACATTGATTTTATTTAGAGGTTACAGTAAAAGGAAACAATATTGGCCCAATTTATCTTTTTAATTTAACTTTTATTTATTGTTTATTTTTTAACACATTCAATGTTAAAATAATAAACAATATTGTTCCATTTAATTTTCTAAATGGATTCATATAGGTATCTAAATATTATTTGACATAGAAAAATCAATTTCTTTAATTGATTATACAAGTTAAGTGTTACAAATAAATATGGCATGGCTAAGATTGTAATATTTTATGATGATGACGATAAAGTAAAAAACTTACGTTTAGTATTCGATGCATATCTGCGTAATTTTTAGGATTTCGTAGTCAACAAGGAATCCTTATAGTGTAGTCATGTCCGACCGTTCGTCCATCCCTCTGTTCGCTGCTTAGCTCACAGACTGCATCTGTTTCATATTCTCTGTAAAACTCTGGTGTACAAATAAAGTGTAATCTATCTATCTAGCCACTAGGACAGGTGTCGGTCGTTAGGTTCCCTTCAATATGGTTGATGTGTACGATGGCTGGCGTGAGCGTGATGCTCGTGAACCGGTGCCGTTGGTCGGGGCTGGTCATATCCGGACTGCTATTACTTAAATATTTAAAGTGCTTCTATTTATATTTTAGAATAATAGGTATGTTACATTGTCCTCACATTTCATTTTACGCTATAAGCAATGTAACGAGAAATTTGTAAAAAACATTTTGAAAAAGTGTGTCCTTGGAGTTTCTTGCCTGTTCTTCTCCATAGGATCTAAGTATTGGAACAGGCAACTAGCTTCACGACTGACTTAGCCTGACTGACTCCTACTCCTGACAATACTAAAATACCTATTATTGGTTGATTATCGCCGATAAAGTAGCAACTTGAATTCTTTAAAAAAAGTAGGTACACCCCTACACGTAAAGTTTTTATGTCTCTCATTTATCCGATGTGTCTTTAGATAGGTCTTTTAAAGATATTGCGGTTAAGTGAAAACGATTTTTCGATTCAGGGATCTGTTTGCGAAATATTAAGCTTTGTTTAAAGTACCAATTTTCGTTGCACATTTCCTTTGTTCTACTTTTTTAAATAAAACATTTAAAATAATCCCGATTCGAAAATTCCTTGAATTATTAGAAAAGTGTTGTGATGATCTTCGAACAGCTGAACAGTTTTTCTTGAATTAATCTAAGAACACTCGATCAACTCACTTTTCTAACAAAAATAAAACACTCTCAAATCACGGTTAAAATATTAGGCTAAGGGCAATTACAAGGGCCATAAATTAATACTTTGTTACAGTATAGATAATAGACTGGCCTGTTGACCTAGTGGTTAGTGACCCTGACTGCTACGCTATATGTCGTGGTTTCGATTCCCACCCGAGTCTGGGTGTTCTTTGTGTCCGTTGTTTGTATGTTTGTAAAGTTCCCCGCGACACAGGTGTCATTCATAATGCGGGAGTAGTCTTTAAAAAAAAAACTTTAAATTTTGATTTAGAGAATGCCTTAAAAAGATAAATGCAAATGTCTTGGCACGGTCTGAGGATTTACGTTTCACACCCTTAGCAAGGTCGAGATGACCATAAAGACATATATTTACATACACACACGACTATATCCCCAAAGGGGTAGACAGAGCCTTATTAAACACCCACATTTTGCCAACTATAATTTGCCCCCACTCGCGTAATATGGGGCAAGCCTATTGCAATCAAGGCCTCTTAACTTTCTTCTAATTAAAATTTATAGAGGAGAAAGGAGAAGTTGGCTAACACGCGTCATCAACCCCCGACTGCCTTCAGACCGACTGCCTCCACTAGACCATAGCCTAGTTCATAGGATGCTGATAAGCCATGCAGATAACCATACAACCAGGAGCTTTTAGACACAGATTTTTTAATTCCCCATAGACTATAGTAACCTTTTATTATCAGGCGACCCAGTAGAGTCTCAGACAGTAGATAGCATGGGTATATAAAAATAACGGGTGTTTTTTTTTACATGAGGGAGGTTTCAAACGAACGCACGGCCAATGATGGCAAGTGGTCATATACTCC
The DNA here is from genome assembly GCA_949752705.1 of Callimorpha dominula. Classification (NCBI taxonomy): domain Eukaryota; kingdom Metazoa; phylum Arthropoda; class Insecta; order Lepidoptera; family Erebidae; genus Callimorpha; species Callimorpha dominula. The sequence continues at coordinate 4,596,751 of OX457008.1, read as the reverse complement.
TATAGAAATCAAGTAGTCAAGGAAGGAGCACCAGTTTCTATGCAGTTTTGGCGACCTGACTCATCACTAGAAACATATAATTATGCTAGCAGTAATCGGTACTGAAGCCACCCTCCCCTTCAATACTTTAACGAGAGCAAGGTAGTTTGTTCGTTTCGCTTCCAACTTTTATTCACTCAACCGGTCAACTTAAAATGTTGCATATACATTGTTAGGGGGACAGACAAAGATCTGGGGAACCTTTCATCCAGGGTAGGCCTGCCATCACTTAAATTGCCGACGCCGAACAAAAACTTAAAAAAATCCGGACACATGGGTGAATTCGAGATTCTTTCCCGGACACTTTAAAACAAAACGCCGATTCCATTTAACTTTTTAGCTTGTTAACGATTCATCTAACAATTATTATTGTCCCTTGGCACAGAGTGTCCGGGTTTTACCCGGACACTTTTTGAAAACCCCGTCCGGACGCTCCCCGGACGCCCTCTAAACTAGGACAAATGAGGGGAAACCCGGACGGATGGCAGCCCTAATCCAGGGTTGTAACTAAAAATACAGTTTTCGAGGGTTACATAAAAAAAATAGAATTAATTAACCCAAGAGAAGCCACGGCCATAAGCTATTTGTGAATAATTAAGATGCTAATTTGTTTATCCAATACCAATATGTGATGTATGTAATACATCTTTGTAATTTAAAATAACTGCGTGCTGTTATCAGCAGAGACCGGACTCAGTTAGTGTAGTAATTTGTGTTCTCGTAATGATTTCATGTAGTAAAGAGAATTATGGACATTCTTTTCATATTCAGACATAAATAATTGGTTACAGAATATAAATTGGAAAAAAGAAATAGTTTTCATTCAAGCACGTACAAATATGTAGGTACTTATCGCGTACTGACTGCAAAATCGTACACAAGGTTGAAATAAAATAATATTATAATGTTTTGTTTGTTTTGCTAGAGCTCAATAATGAAAATTTTAAATTGTCTGTATACTTTTAACGTTGCGAATATTTAACTACAAAGTAGACTGATATTGAAACGCCCATTAAATAATAAAAAATTATATTGGCCCTTAACTATTTAACGATGTTTGAGTTTCCAAAGAATTATTTCTTTTGGACACGACGACGAAAATCTTAACAATGTCCAATTATCAGTTTGGACATTTTCTATTTGTATTAAGAAACCCATGGGTTTTTTTGTATGAATAAAAAATCTAAACTAAGTAAGTACCTACTTACATTTGCATTATATATTTCGCTCGTTTGCGACAATAGCGACATAACTAAGAATTATTGATTTCAGAGAATGGCAATGTTTCGGGATTTCCGCTAGAGTATTTTGTTCTAAATATATAATGAACTTGTCGCTTTCTAACGAACGTTAGCACGAAATCGGCGTTGCATCTTTGTTCACCATAAAATATCAAAGATATATGATCGTTTGGCATACTTAGTACAATTCGACTGAACTTTGAATTATGTCGATATTCTCGCAAACAAGCGATTTATTTAATATTGGTATGTATTTATTATATGTATGTACGTGTATGTATGACTGTATGTGTGTAGGTATATTTATTTGTTTGACAGTAAATATGTTAACAAGTAAGGTATAAGTACTTATATTTAATTATTGTGTATTCTTCCTCTTAGATTCCTATCATTTCAGTAATTTACTTAGCTGAACTTGTGCACCTATTAACTGCCCTATAAATAAAACCATTGCATCTGTCCATCTAAAGGTTGTCTGTAAGAAATCGCAACTAGCGACAAAATCGCCGTTTGTACCATGACTTGTTTTTATTTTTTTGTAATATTGTAACTTGTTTTATGGTGTACAATAAAGAATATTGTATTGTACTTACAACTTGTTCTAGGGGTCCTGGAACACGAATTATACTTACTTGTAAAACCATACATACAACCCAAAACAATACAATATGCTTACCAATAATTGCCCCCCGGCAGGAATTAGAGTGACTCCTGACTAAGCCGTTGGATACTTTTCCGCCGCGCGCCGCGTCGTAAATGTCAACAATTTTTTTACGAGCGCTAGTACTCGTATGTGACTGCTTCGCGGGCCTTGTCAGCTTTAGACATATGTAGTGATTGCATTCTGTTTTAGCGGCTCGTTGCTAATTACAATGTAAAAAAAGCAGCTGTATCAAGTTTCCCAAAAGTTAGGAAATCGCCTGTTACTAATACCACTAATACTAAAAGTATCGTATGATGCTCGCGATGGCTCATAATGTTAAGAAAGTTTAGTCCAGTAGCTTTATCAATGACGTCATTTTAAAAGATAAATAATACTTAAAACGATAAATTGTAATAGAAAGAACTTCGAGTATTGAGTTTCTCCGTTCTGATCAACTTAAACAAAATGTCCAACTAATAGTTATGTATAATGAAGATACGACAATTTTTAATGAGGTATAACTGCTTAGTTTCGGCTCAGAGCTAAGCCTATTTGCTTAAGCTTATTAAGTTAATGTTTAGGTCTATGACTTATGGAAATGGGACAATGAGTCATTAATAATAGTCTTAAACGGGGATAAAACGATTAACGACCGACTGCGATATGATTGACAACCACACCACCAATAGTTTTACCAGTGCTTACAGGCACTGGTAGCTTACATTCAGACGGGCTGTGTGTTTTTTTCCAACTTGTATAAAAAGAGTTCTTTGCAGATCTCATTCTATTATTCCTAATTTAGGCAGTGGGTATAGTTTACGAAACTTACCCACCGTCACCTACATTGATTAAATTTACATTTTCATTTACCTGAAAAAATCTCTCTTAAATGACTTAAAGATTATTATCTATCAATTCACTAACAAGAATTGTTTGTTACAGGATGATACTACATATCAAATTGAAGTCAGTTTTATTGCAAAACGCGATGACGTATCCAAAATACTGAAATGTTCAGCCGGGGTACAAGATTTAGATGATAGGGGAATCGCAATTGTTAACAATGTTATAGATTGTGAGGAATTAGAGCAACAAGCTGCTAGAGAAGCTGATGCTAGTCTCGAGGCTGTTGAAGATCAAGCAGAAAGGAGACCGGTGTTACTTGAAACAGAAGAACAGATTGATTCAGGGGTAAGTGTTAATGGTTTAAGAAATAATAACTAAACTACGCGGTTGATTTCGATTTGATTTGATTTTAATACGACGTATAAAGATAGCGGTAAATACCTGACTCGTCAAGTTTCTGCTCTCGGTTCTCTCCCCGCAATAGTGTGATTTTACCCTGAAGCTCGTGGTCAAGGCACGTGGATCGCTACCGAGAGTTTAGATAAAATAGATGTTATTACAAATTAATATGAAATCAGGGACAAGATTGATTTTATCTTTCTATAGTAAATTGAATTTCTTATGTTAAATCTTAAACTAAGTCAGCATGATCTCAATTACCGCCCATTTTAATGAAAGTTAAGTAATTTTTTACAATAAATTATTAGATATATCTTCAACCCCATTTTCGCATACGTAGTCCAATGGATAAGAAATGATCCCCCATTAAATTAATTTATTAGCCAGTGTACTTGTGAACCTATATTATACAAGTTTCGCAATATAGACTTAACCCTACTCGCGAAGACATTACAAACATAAAATAACAGACAAAAGTACATAATAATATGCAGACTTAGATGTAACGTGGGAGAGCCATGCTCCGGCACGTATGGGCCGGCTCGACTCCGCTCGATACCACGGCCTCACAGAAAACCGGTAGTGAAGCAATGCTTGCATTGCATTTCGCCGCGTGAGTGAGGATACCGGAGGCCCTAACCCTTCCCTCTCCCCTATTCCCGTCCTTCCCTTCTCCCCTCTTCCCCCCTCCCCCTCTTCTCCTACTCCCACCTTAAAGGGCGGCAACGCACTTGTGACTCTTTGAGTTACAGGTGCCCATGGGCGGCGGTAGTCATTTACCATCAGGAGATCCGTCTGCTGGTTTTGCCCCCTATACCATAAAAAAAAAATACATCAATTACCTGTAATTTGGCGAAAATCGTTACTTGCACAGCTCTATCCTTTACTTTCATAAAATGTATGTAACTATAAATACGATTACAACATCTCAGCGTCTGCCAAAGACAAGGAGTAGGTTTCGCCGGGTTTATATAAGAGACAAAGGCCTTTAGTATGGTATTTCGTTCGAATATTTTTTTTATGAAATTGAAAGAAAAGTACCTACTTATATAAATACATCATGTATCAAACAGTTTCATCGGAATTTCACGAACGCAATTTTACGTGTTTACCAATTAGGTATGTTTAAAGTATAATAAACAAATAATCAGATGGACTTGACCTTGCCAAACGAATGCAGTATTTGAAAAGGCGCTAAATATTACATAAGAACACCGACTGTTCCTTCCTTAAAAAGACATTGAAAATATAAGTAATAGGTATATTGTTATTTAATTGTAAAATCAAGAAATTTATTGTAATTGCTTTTTAACACAGGTATGCACAATTTATCTATTTGAAAATTGATTGTTTGATTAGTTTCTACATAAATAAATAAATTTTGGGTGTTGACTTCGAATCTTATTCGAATATACTATTGGTTTTCTTCCTATCACGTAAGGGTTTTCAAATATATGAGGTAGAAAGAAAAACTTTTGTTAATCAACAAAGTCCGTTTCCATATTTAAGTTCTTATGACGTTAACACTAAACCAATAACAAAATAAACTGCTATAAATTCTTGTAAAACCTCTTCCGCTTAGCATTGAAGATTGTTTTTAAGACGTGCCTGTGTTCATTCCTCAGTGTCTCCGTACAACATCCTGAAAAAGTTAGCAATTATGTTAAAATTCCAATTTTCAATTTCCATTGGTAACGTTCCTCCATAGCCTTTACGCCTTGATGGAGTTGTTGATGGAGCCTTGTTCTTCACTTAAATCTCCAAGATTTTCTGGAAAGAAGTCCAAGTGAGATTTTAGGATTAGAATTTCCTAGAATTGTCTAACTTGTTTTACACTAATTGGATGAAGTCTGAACCTTTCTTCTTGACTTGACAATTTGTAACTACTTTAAAAAAACCCATGCTTTCTTTTATTCAAAATTCATTTTAATTGCAAAACCTTTATCTTACACAGCAAGTTATTCTGGCTGTTGTCGATAGAAAAAATCTTTATCTTTCCCTTCTTCGCATGAGGTATCACTCTGATCAGCTTTACAATCAACTTCATGAGGTACAGGTACGGCAACTGAAGGATTTTGAGGCATGGACTTTATTGCGGAATGGACGCCATAAATATTTTTTTCATTGCCATCTTTTTTTTGTAATTGACCCTTTTATTTAAGTGCAGCCAAAGTTATAGTCATCATAGTGATTTCTTGGTTCCACCAAGATCATCGGAGTACTGAATCGAAAGTTTCTCTCGACCTTTGTACTACGGTATCCATTTACTACGATAAAAAAAAATATGATATCATTATTAATAATTGTATTTGGTTTTAGTTCTTCTGATTTCCAAGCCCACATTTACCAGTCTTAGTTGCCATTTGTTGTACATTTTAAAATAATAATTTTGAATTTTACGTTAATCAGTAAATGACGGTTAATTTTTTTTTATTAATAATCACTTGCCATCTACGGGCCGGTTGCTTACTCGCCGACTAAGTTGTATATAAAAAGTATTATAAAAGATATTAACCCCAAGAAGTAAAGTGTAGATAACTCACGTACCTAGTCACTGAACTTAATGTCTTAATGTGAATGAGGTCATGGAGACCTTGACTTGTATTTACTTGTTTGGTTTGAACATACTTGTTTTTTATTATTATTATTTTTATGCTTATTTAAATGTCATTGCCTGTGTCGGCGTGTTGGTGGGTTTGCCTTCCCTCTTAAATAGCGAGGGTGGCGATGGCTTGAGATGATCGTTCTTGATGTGGTTTTACTTATTTAATATAGTAGTATAAGTTTTCATATGGTCCACAATTCAGTCACGAACTTAAGACTATTGTGATTTTTATTTGTAACAAGCATTTATAAATTTAAAGTTTATACTTATGTCGCATTAAGTCCACCTTTTATACAATATCTGATAAAGTTTGTATAAATAACTAGATATTGTTGACAATTTAATTTAACCAGTTCTCTTTGTGTAGGTAACGATCGCTGTACCTTGCTGCTCTATATTTGTAACTAGCAGTTCCCGCGTGGCTTCGCTCGCATGTACATATTTATAATTTTTTTCAAAATAAAAGTAGCCTAAGTTACTCCTTATAACACCGGCAATCTGCCAGTGAAAATCCCGTGGAAATTGGTCCACCCGATCCGGAGATTAGCCTGAACAAACAGATAGACAGACAGACGGACAGACAGACAAAAATTTGAAAAACTGATTTTTAGGCATGGGTATCCTGCAAATAACTGTCTGAGCTTAAAAAAGCTAATATTTTGACATTACAAACAGACACTTCAATTTTATTGATTTGTATTGATGATGATGATGTATTGATGATGATAAATGGAAATTAGAAAAGTATGACCGCAGATTTTTGGTATTGAAGAGTTTTTAAACGGATTTATTTAGTTTGCTTGTGTCTTGTGGGTCAAATCTAGTAATTGAAATTTTACCCCCTTACGGTTGACCGATTGATCTAAAATTTGGAACACACCTTCAGTTCTGATGACAATACAATAATGTGTATTCAGTATCATTTTAGTCTAAGATGACCGTCGTTACAAAATGTCGAATTATGTCGCGTTCACCCAAACAAACAAACAAACTCTTCAGCTTTATAATATTAGTATAGATATGTAAGGGATAATGACCTCGTTATCGATCGTGTGTAAATGTGCATATAAAAACAGTAAAAACGTCTACCTAATAAGATAGCATATATATTTAGGTATATATTAAGGTGCAATAATATTTTTAATCAATATTGGTAGGTATTTACCAAGTTAGATAGAAAAATGACTTTTAGTTGGTACTTGACAAAATCGACTTTAACTCGAGCGAAGCCGCGCCCAAAAACTCAATATCACTACATATTATAAAACGAAGTCCCCCGCCGCGTCTGTCTGTCTGTTCGCGATAAACTGAACGATGAATGAACGGATTTTCATGCGGTTTTCACTAAGTGACAGAGTGATTCATGGGGAAGGTTTATGTATATAATTTGTACCCGTGCGATGCCGGGGCGGGTTGCTAGTATTAGAATAAATACTTTCGTGAATGGGTTTCATATCTATTAAAGTTGTGCGTTTTAATAAATGCGTGTCTATGCCGATACCTTTACGATCTGTACTAATTTAAGTTTAATTATTTTAATGTAATACTTTTATTTTTATTTCTGGTGTCCTGAAATACAGGCCTAGATTTGCTCCGCGCCTAAAGCTTACTTTAGGCCAAGTCAGTCACCCACAAAATACTAATATGTAACAAAAACTTCTATTCAGACAATATTTATCAATGTTAAGTTGTATAATGTGGTGAGAAAATAAATATATTATTATTATTTATTTAAAATTTTGGTAAGACTAAAATAATTTTGATCATACAAAATCAGAAGCTTTAATTGGTATTTGTTTCGTAACGAACAATGGGAATACTAAATAAATGGAAGTGACATTTTGCGAAGTAACTGTGTGAAATTGTATTATCCGTTAGGAGCTGAAAAGATTATTTAAAACATATGGAGTTATGGCTATTCAAACAGACAAAAATAATTTTACACGGCTAAAACTGATTTCGATAAAAAATTTGTTGTATTATGTGTGATGTGTGAATGATTGGACCCGACTGCGGCTGCACCGGGGTTCTAGAAAAAATTATAATTTCTTGTTGACCAAAGTGGTACTGTTATTATTTTTTTTTATTTTATTGTATTTGGCATTAAACCTTTCTGGCTACGTCCATATCTTCGAATATTTTAAGTACATAATAGAATATCCGATTTTCTCTTATCTTGTTTTGTTGGTGATGTCAGAATTGTGTCTGACTCTAATGAGACTTTTACTAGTTCTTAATTGGTTTGGTGATGGGTATAGAAACATTGAAAGCAATTACAAAGACGAAATGTGATACGATGAATATTATATTAAGTTAGGTAGATATCTATTATGTAGTAATTTTAAAAAGCGAGAGCGTAGACGTATCTTAGCTGTTGACTGTACGTCATCAGAACGCGCTGTTGAGGGGTTTGATAAAGTCGGCGGCTATGAAAGATGGATCATATTGCGAGTGTTACTAAATACTTATCAGTTATCGCCTATTATCGGAAGGGTTGAGTGTTTCTATTTCAACTCATTGCAAATAAATAAGTCACACTCTCACGTATTAGAGAGAGAAAGAGATAGGAGATGAGGCTGAAGGGTGGAGCGGAGCGGGAGAGAAAAAGGTAAAGGAAAGAGAGAGACAAAGAGAGAGAGAGGGAAGGGAGAGAGTATGGGGTAAGGCACAGAGGGTTTCAGGGACAAAAGGGGGAATGCAAAGAGAATGCAGTGATAGGAGAATAGGGGTAATTTTGGGATGGTTTCGTTTCGATATAAAATAGTATTTGTCATTCTATTTTAAACAATGTGTTCCTTGATTCTATGGTCTACTATTGTACTATAAACATTTAGTGAAACCATTTAATATTTTTTAGATACTGGTGGTCGACTTTCATCCACCAGTAGGGAGAACTGGGGGTGGTTGACCAAGTTTCAGTTTAAACACGCCTGTTGGTCTAGTGGTTAGTGACCCTGACTGCTAAGCCAGAGGTCGTGGGTTCGATTCCCACCCAGGACAAATAATTGTGTGATGAGCACGATAATTTGTTCTGTGTCTGGGTGTAATTTATCTATAATATGTATGTATTTAGAAATATATAAGTATGTTTATCAGCAGTCTGGTTACCATAGTACAGGCTCTGCCTAGTTTGGGATCAGACGGCCGTGTGTGTGATGTGTGGAGTTATTATTATTATTATTAAACGCTTGTTTTATAATATTATCTACGTATGAACGGGAATTAACGCGATCACGAAAAGGTATTACATACCTCTGAATTGCCTGACGTTTCGACCAGGTTGCACTGGCCGTGGTCACAGGCTGACTGGCTCAGCGGTGCACGCCCTCCGTCGCCGACATCGTGAGGTAGAAGGTTCTTCATCCACCTCCACTTTTTTGATATTTTTGATATTTTCGTTTCGCCATGTACCGTCACATACTATACTAACAGTGTCCCTATTCTGTAAGCAAACCGATGTGGCCCTATTCTGGTGTTCACCCGACTGCGCATAAAAGCGAGGTGGCATGTTTTTTATCACTGGATTCCACGCTGTAGATAATTTGAAACCATCTTCCCGATTGAAAGTTTTGTGTTTTTTAATTTCAATCGCTTCACGTACAACTCTCGAGTAAAAGTGACGTTCCGTGGAGACTTGTACGTGTAGTTGTAGTTGTTACTCGAGAGTTGTACGTGAAGCGATTGAAATTAAAAAACACAAAACTTTCAATCGGGAAGATGGTTTCAAATTATCTACAGCGTGGAATCCAGTGATAAAAAACATGCCACCTCGCTTTTATGCGCAGTCGGGTGAACACCAGAATAGGGCCACATCGGTTTGCTTACAGAATAGGGACACTGTTAGTATAGTATGTGACGGTACATGGCGAAACGAAAATATCAAAAATATCAAAAAAGTGGAGGTGGATGAAGAACCTTCTACCTCACGATGTCGGCGACGGAGGGCGTGCACCGCTGAGCCAGTCAGCCTGTGACCACGGCCAGTGCAACCTGGTCGAAACGTCAGGCAATTCAGAGGTATGTAATACCTTTTCGTGATCGCGTTAATTCCCGTTCATACGTAGATAATATTATATCATGGAACGCGAAAGTTTAAAAGTTAGTACGCTTGTTTTATTTCTTTTGGTGTATATTACTATAAAAACCAATACATCTGATAGATACACTATTAAGCCTTAGAAAAAAATTACAAATAGCTCGCAATTAATTATGATGTAATGTACAAGCTTGATCTCGTTGAAATTGAAATATAAGTCAACCTGCCACATGCCTGGGGTTGGTTGACTTTTTACTAGGGGTAAGTTGACCTATCGAGTAATTAGTACAAAATCAATGGCCATGTAGGATAAAAGAACAAGAAGTAATTGCATTTTTCTTTACTTTATTGAAACAAAATTATCAATTCTATGAAAATATAAAAAATAAGAATGAAAGGCTCTTGATGATGTTGACATGCTCAATCGATGACATGTTTACGTGTATTTCCTCAATCAGCCTTTCTTTTGGGATGTCCACATGGTTCTGAAACAACAACTTTTGTTTTTTTTTTGTTAAATTTAGTCAAAATACTATATTAGCTTCATTTGATGTGAAGTAAATTCAGACTAGGTCAACTAGCCTCGTTATAAATTAATCTACTAGCCCAGATACCTTCAAAATTGCGACGGAATTCAAAGAAATATAATGTAATAAACAGATTAACCATCAAACTTTTATCTTAAATTGCTTGAAAAAAAAAAATAACAACGTATGACTATTTAGTGTAGACTATAATATATAATATTACTACAAAATAAATAATATTACTAAGAAAAAAATTACCTACGCTAATAGCTTTTTGATATTATGCTCCTTCTTCCAAATGATCTGCTTGGGCGATGCTGCGTTTCTGGCAATAAGTGTAGGGGGGCAACGATTTCTCGTAGGTCGAGTTTTTCATAATTAGTCTACCTGCCCCTATAGCCAACTTTTACTAGTTTATTTAAAAATTTTTTTTTTTATAATAATTATTGTGATTAGAATAAGGTTGATTCTTACTTACTTAGGATGTCGACAGCTAGCGAATAAAATTAAATGCGTGCGTAGTTCACAAGATCATTCTGTATTGCAAATGTTTTATAGAAATAACAAGACCGCTTCAGGGAACTGTTAAACACGATTATGGTGGGCGGACGGTTCCCTGAATGCTGGAAAAGCGGGAAGCTGGTGCTTTTAGCGAAACCGGGACGGCCTGCCGCTTCGGTCGCGGCCTACAGGCCCATCGTATTGCTGGACGAGGTGGGTAAATTGGTTGAGAGAGTCTTCTCTGCCCGCATCGTCCGGCATCTTTGCGAGGTCGGCCCCGATTTGTCGGACGTCCAATTTGGCTTTCGGACGGGGCGTTCGACGATAGACGCGGTGCTGCGCCTGAGGGCTGTGACCGAAGAGGTGGTAAGCTTTGGTGACGTGCTGTTGGCGGTGTCGTTGGACATCGCGAACGCATTCGGTAGCCTGCCATTCAGCTGCATCAGGAAGGCGCTCCACTACCACGGGGTGCCAAAGTACCTGAGGCGGCTGGTGGCAGACTACTTAGAGTATGTACGAGTCATGTACGAGGACCGAGAAGGAAATCTGAGACGTCGCCCCATGTCGTGCGGTGTTCCACAGGGGTCAGTTCTTGGACCGCTCCTGTGGAACATGGGGTACGATTGGGCCCTTCGTAATGACTTCCCCCCGGGATTGGTGTCATTTGTTACGCCGACGATACTCTCTTTACAGCCCGGGGGGCAAATTTTCAACAGGCGGCGCGCTTGGCCACTAGAGGAGTCTCTCTGGTGATCGAGCGTATCGAGGCGCTAGGCTTACGGGTCTCCCTGGAAAAGACGGAGGCCCTCTTATTTCATGGTCCATGGTATTATCGATGTTTTATGTGGAAGAGCCATGCTTCGGCACGTATGGGCCGGCTCGATTCCGCTCGATACCACGGCCTCACAGAAAACCGGTAGTGAAGCAATGCTTGCATTGGTTTCCCCGCGTGAGTGAGGTTTTGCGGAGGCCCTAACCCTTCCCTCTCCCCTATTCCCGTCCTTCCCTTCTCCCCTCGTCCCCCCTCCCCCTCTTCTCCTACTCCCACCTTAAAGGGCGGCAACGCACTTGTGACTCTTTGAGTTACAGGTGCCCATGGGAGGCAGTAGTCATTTACTATCAGGTGACCCGTCTGCTCGTTTGCCCTCTATACCATAAAAAAAAATAATTAAGTACTGTACCTTATTTCATTCTAACACACCTTTCATGTAATATAGGTACCATCTCTTTCATATTTAGTGCTGGATAATTATCATGGGGACACTGACTTAAAAGTCTAGCTGTTTATGATAGTATGAACCGACTAAGGTGTAAGCATTTTCTTAGAGGACTGAGTCGTTTTAGTTGTATCACTCTTTTAAGTCTTCAAGCTAGTCTTATTAGACTAAAGATAGTCTTTTTAGTCTGAACATGTTTTAAAAGTCATATTTTAAACTTAAACAACTTAGTCTCTTTCATCACTACTTTACGGTGCACCGGTGTGGGCGGAGGCTCTGACCGCCCAGAATAGGGCGCGCCTCTGGCGCCCTCATAGGGTCATGGCGGTTAGAGCCATACGCGGATACCGCACCGTGTCGACGGAGGCGGCGTGCGCATTGGGCGGGTCCCCCCCGTGGGATTTGGAGGCGGAAGTGCTCGCCGAAGTATATCGGCAGGCGGCTGAGTTCCGGGCGGGAAGCGGCAGTCGGCCCCCGCTCGAAGAGGTCCGCGAGTAGCGATAGGCCGCTTGCCAAGCCACCATGGCTCGTTGGTCGTCCCGGCTGGAGGCGCTCCAGCCGGTCGTCACCGAGTGGGCAGGGCGGCAGCACGGGACCCTTTCCTTCCGACTGACGCAGGTGCTTTCCGGACATGGCTGCTTCGGAAAGTACCTGCACTCGGTCGCTAGGAGGGAATTGAGTCCCGCCTGCTACCACTGCGACTGCAGCGGGGACTCGGCTCAACATACGCTGGCGGTATGCTCCGCTTGGGCAACGCAGCGTCGAGCCCTCGCTGCAGTAATCGGAGAGGATCTGTCGCTACCGGCTGTCATACGCTCCATGGCCGGTAGCGACAGGAATTTTACCGCGGTCGCAACCTTCTGTGAGGAAGTCATCTCGCAGAAGGAGGCGGCGGAATGGGCCCGGGGGGACGATGTCCACTCGGACCGCTTTCCAGCGCCTCATGCCGCAGTGAGTGTGGCCGCGGGTGGTTATGACGGGTTTTTCCCTCCACCCGCTATAGTAGCCAGCCGCGAGGAGGCGGCGTCCACGTGTACCTGGACGCTGCCTAATAGGGAGATCTTTACCCGAAGGTAGTGCCCGCGCTTTTGCGGGCAGGCGCTAGGAGGGGTCTGGATGTCTTAATAAAGCTGTTCCCGGATCCCTCCTATTTTAGACGCAGGATGGCTCACCGTGTGGATTTAGTCGGTTCGATTCCAACACACCGCCCCACCGAAAACCCCGGTGGGGTGACGGCCCGAGAGGGTTTCCACACGTAGAAAAAAAAAAAAAGGTGGTCGGACTTTTTAGGGCTCAAACTAACCGTAACGAATGCCATAGATGTTTGTATGGCACCCGGGATCGACTGTTTAACGTGCTCTCCGAGGCACCAGTCTCCGGCATAACTTGTAAACTGATAGATTTTTAAAAAGTTCTTATTGTAACTGCATGCTAGAGTCCTGCCCTTTCAGTAATTTAAGTAGGTGTTCTCTTTTCTAATACAGTCTGTATAATATTTGTATTTATATGTTAATTGAGTACTTGTATGTCTACTCTTAAGCCGTCCCTAGACGATCATGCGGCATGACATGCGTTAAGTACTGTCATGCACGCATGACCGTTTGATTGTATTGATTGATGCGAATGACATGCAAACTACGTGCTGGCAGTTGATTGATAATTCCTTTCATTTTTATATTTATACATTTATTTATTTATAAATCTGCCTTTGACAAAGATATTTCCATACCAGCGCAGAAGACTTCTTCACTGTACTATCTATATCGACTGAACTATCATGCTGCATGATAGCCTCTCGATAAGTCCTTCATGCAGCATGATGATTCAGCATGATCGTCTATGGACCGCTTTACGTTATTTGTAAATATTTTAAAATATTTTATGTAATTATATAATCTACTGAACGTGCACCAGGGGAGGGTTCCGTAAGAAAACAAAGTTGTATGTAGATAGTACATCCATCTCGGGAATCAAGTCTCGAAGATTTTTGCCCGTTGTTTCTGAAAGACAAACATAACTTTGCAATTTTAAACATATATACGTCAATAATACAATACGTCAATTTATGATAAAGTTAACTTCTAACCTCAAAAATACAAGTATGTAATCAACAAAATTAGTTCTTTTATGTGACATATCAACAAAAATAACGACTTTTGAAATTTTTCTTTACTTGTGCTGAGAGACCTTGCTTCTTACCAAATTTAAATGATTCTAGGTCAATGGCAAGTAACCTATAGATTCTGATTTACTTGCAAAATGTTCAAATTTGCTTTACTCTAAGGCTTAAATGGCTGTATACTTAGCTAATAACCGTGCGTAAACTTGATTTTTTTACAGCTTCAAAGGATCGGAGACATAAGTATTTATTTTGAATTTCCTTGACAGACAGATAGACGGACAAATAGGTGATCCTACTAGGGTTCCTTATTTTCTTTTAATAACAATACCCTAAAAATACAACAGAATTAAAATAGCCAGTGTTCCGCCGAAGGTCGAGATTCGGCCATAATCGGTATGATTATTATCTGTTCAAGGTGGAGAATAAATCCGTTGCCAATTTTTTTATTACACTAAATTGCGTCAATGGCTACTAAACAATAACCTAATAAAGAAAATAGGGTGACAAACCGAGTATAAAATGGTCTTTAACTGTTTAGTCTTTGCCTATTTATATGCGTAGATAAAGAATGATAATCTTATTGTAGATAACGTCTGGCGAACAGTTCATAACAATACCCCGAAGTCAGCCAAACGCACCTTGCGTAGGCTGCGTATCACATGTAAATCGACAGGCACAAGGAGTTCAAGATCTCGCTCACTTGGGAGTCAGGCATCTAGATGTTCATGACCCGAGCGTGAAGCACAGCCTAGACTCTGTTATAGACGTGGAAAGACAAGTTCAAGTAAGTAGATAATTATTTTCTATAACCAATCAGTGTGTGTTCGTCCGTACTCATTTCTTTTACTCCAAGAACATTTATTATAATATACGAATTGGTTACTGCACTGGTCATTATAAACAAGTAAAACACACGTAGGGTTAGAGAGAACAAACTGTTTCAACCACAGGATAACAAATTACTATGGTAAGAGAACATTTAAGTATTTGGTACCTGAAGTGTTTAACAAAATAGATATGCTAAGAGAAAAAGTAAAAATATGTAAAGGATCGCTTAAGACAAAATTAAAAAACATTATACAGGATAGCTAATGTCACTAAATAGATTAAACCATAATAATATAATATATAAGCAGTAGATAGGTATTTAATTAATATATTTAAAGTTACATAAGGTTCTACAGTTAATATGGAAACAATAAGACATAGGTTTATATGTTACTGTATTATAGAATTGTATATTATTGTGTCTAATATTAGGTACACATAAGGTGGTTCATTGTCATGCAAAAGAGCGCCTCTCGCCATCAAACGTAAAAGTTTGGCGAGTTTAGAATTAAGCAACACCTCTGTATTATAATTTCATTACTTAAATAAAAAAAAAAAGATAGAGATTGTTTTTCAGCATTTGTTGCAATTGTTACTTTTGCTTATGTTATAATTTAATGTGAAGTCAAAAGAAAAGATCATCTTTAGATGGCTTATAGAACACTGAATCTGTTTTTTGTTATATTTAAAAATATATGTATATTTTCATTTGCAGGTTGTTGATGGGGTTAAGTATATTTTAACACTATCTATTAATTTTAATAATTGTTCCGGAATAATAAATGACTTCTGTACGTCTACTAAAACGTGCAGAATCTCGATTTTGACTAAACCCTGGAAGACCTTACTCAGTGGTGCTAAATATAGAGCTATTACATCCAATAATTGTACAGAAGAATGGAAGTTTGGTGATAATAATGAAGCTTTACCTGAGCCTACAGACAAAAGTAATCATAGTAAAAAAGAGGAGAGAACCTCTCCTGCTACTGATAACATAAATATAGAACGACACGTGGATGTCCAATCTATACCTAACAAAGAAAAGACTGAGCAAATACTCCTTTATGATCATGTTCCTGTATCATCGAGCTGGAAATCTGACACATTATGGGCAAGTATCAAAGAAACGAGTAAGGACCATGTCATTAAAACTGAACCAAATCAGCGGACCAGGTTAAATTCTCTTCCTGAAACTCAGTTCACTAAACCTAAAATATTTAGTCCAGATAAAAAAAAGGCTATCGATGAAATGTTAGATTTTTTAAATGTTTCTGGTTATAAGCCTCAAGTACAGTCCCAAGCTGAAGATAGTGTGAAAAGATCAAAGAGGAGCTATGATTATGACTTACAAGTACTGGCTCTCACACAGGATTATCGTGACCTAAAAAAGAGTATTGAAAATGCTAAATATGTATATGAAATGGCTCAAGCCATGGTGAACTATTTAAATGCAATGGACATTGAAGTCAAAAATAGAGCTGTAAAAAATGTCATAAAAGCTGAAGAAGAAGAAGATAACGATAAACATTTCGTCTACATTCAAGCGCAGATCGTGATACCATGTGATACACCAAACTGTGAGCCAAAAGAAACTCAAACTAAAATTTGTAACGGAGTTCTAGATAATACAAACAAGAAGAGACCTCAAGTTTTGTACACTTTTTGCTATACTGATAGTAAAGAAATGGAGGTATTAAATCAATTTAAAGAGGTTGAATCTGATGATCCAGTTCTACTGCGACTTTCTAAAGAAGCATTAAAAAAAATTGAATTTGACTCTACAGAACAGCATGCTATGAAAATCAAAAAAATTGCATCTGCTAATACTCGTTTAGCATCAGGTAGATTAACTAAAATTTCTATGATTGTTGATTATATAAATTGTAACAAGAGTGTTCCTCTCGTTTTAAGAAAAAAATGTTCTTCTCTGGATTATCTAGGATCACGGATCTGTGAAGTTTTAGTTCACGAAAGGCAATGGCTAAAAGAAAAAACTATCACATACACCTGCACTGAACGTCCAATGGATCAGATTATAACTAAGGACAAACAACACAAAAACCTTACGACTGATGATCCAAAAATTGCAGAAATATTGCAAGATGCGCTACAATATTTAGAAATACAATCTAGTAAAAAAAATAAGCAAAAGATTATTAAAGTCAGTAATATTTCTACTCAAATAGTGGCGGGATTCCTAATAAAAATTGAATTTGTTGTTGGTTACACAAATTGTACGGACACTGATATGAAATCTCAGCCCAGTAAATGTGAGTTACTAAGAAAGGAACGTCTTCGAAGATGCAAAGCACAAGTTTGGGACCGATCATGGATAATTGATGGCAGGCAGATGGAGGTATTGTGTGACGAAGATTCAAAAGTAAGAGAAATTTTTCCCAAGACTAGAGGAAAAAGGGATGTAGCATTTGGAGATATCGAATATCAAGACACTGATGATCATATTTACAAATCATTATCTGAAAGATCTGAAAAAAAACAAATGCAGGATACATCGGAGCACAGGTTTAAAAGACAATTAGTAGGTGGTGAGGTGGAACAAAATCCTAAGGAACCGGTTTATGTGCAATTGGCTCAGGAATCTTTGCAGAAGTATATGATAGACAGTGGGATTCAGCGGCCACACTCAGTTAACCGAATAGACAGGGTAACCACTCAAGTAGCCTCGGGATCTATGACCAGAATCAACTTTGTAGCCGCACCAAATAACAATTCCGGTGGTAATTTACTTGAGTGCTTCTCAAAAATCTGGGAGCAGTCCTGGCTCAACAAAAAAGAAATTGATGTGGCGTGTGTACCTGCCAATAACAGGATTCAAAGACGATTATATGGCGGTGAGGAGGAGCAAAATCCCAACGAACCGGTTTACATGCAACTGGCCCAGGAATGTTTGCAGAAGTATATAATAGACAATGGGATTCAGCAGCCACACTCAGTGGTCCGAATAGACAGGGTAACCACTCAAGTAGTCTCGGGCTCTTTGACCAGAATCAACTTTGTAGCTGCACGGAATAACAATTCCGGTGGTAATTTACTTGAGTGCTTCTCAAAAATCTGGGAGCAGTCCTGGCTCAACAAAAAAGAAATTGATGTGTCGTGTGTTCCTCTTAATCACAGGTTAGAAAGACCAGTTGCAGGCGGTGAGGTGGAACAAAATCCTAACGAACCGGTTTACGTGCAACTGGCACAGGAATCTTTAAAGAAGTATAAAATAGACAATGGGATTCAGCAGCCACACTCAGTTGTCCGAATAGACACGGTAACCACTCAAGTAGTCTCGGGATATAAGACCAGAATCAACTTTATAGCCGCACCAAATACCAATTCCGACGGTCATGTACTTGAGTGCTTCTCAAAAATCTGGGAGCAGACCTGGCTAAACAAAAAAGAAATTGATGTGTCGTGTGTTCCTGTTAATCACCGGTTTAAAAGACAAGTTGCAGGCGGCGAGGTGGAACAAAATCCTAACGAACCGGTTTACGTGCAACTGGCACAGGAATCTTTGAAGAGGTATACTATAGATAATGGGATTCAGGAGCCACACTCAGTTGTCCGAATAGACAGGGTAACCACTCAAGTAGTCTCGGGCTCTTTGACCAGAATCAACTTTGTAGCTGCACGGAATAACAATTCCGGTGGTAATTTACTTGAGTGCTTCTCAAAAATCTGGGAGCAGTCCTGGCTCAACAAAAAAGAAATTGATGTGTCGTGTGTTCCTGTTAATCACAGGTTAGAAAGACAAGTTGCAGGCGGTGAGGTGGAACAAAATCCTAACGAACCGGTTTACGTGCAACTGGCCCAGGAATCTTTGCAGAAGTATACTATAGATAATGGGATTCAGGAGCCACACTCAGTTGTCCGAATAGACAGGGTAACCACTCAAGTAGTCTCGGGATCTATGACCAGAATCAACTTTGTAGTTGCACGGAATAACCATTCCGGTGGTAATTTACTTGAGTGCTTCTCAAAAATCTGGGAGCAGTCCTGGCTCAACAAAAAAGAAATTGATGTGTCGTGTGTTCCTGTTAATCACCGGTTTAAAAGACAATTAGTAGGCGGTTTAGTGGAGCAAAATCCTAACGAACCGGTTTACATGCAACTGGCACAGGAATCTTTAAAGAAGTATACTATAGATAATGGGATTCAGGAGCCACATTCAGTTGTCCGAATAGACAGGGTAACCACTCAAGTAGTCTCGGGATCTATGAGCAGAATCAACTTTGTAGCTGCACCAAATACCAATTCCGACGGTCATGTACTTGAATGCTTCTCAAAAATCTGGGAGCAGTCCTGGCTCAACAAAAAAGAAATTGATGTGTCGTGTGTTTCTGTTAATCACCGGTTTAAAAGACAATTAGTAGGCGGTTTAGTGGAGCAAAATCCTAACGAACCGGTTTACATGCAACTGGCCCAGGAATCTTTGCAGAAGTATACTATAGATAATGGGATTCAGGAGCCACACTCAGTTGTCCGAATAGACAGGGTAACCACTCAAGTAGTCTCGGGCTCTTTGACCAGAATCAACTTTGTAGCTGCACGGAATAACAATTCCGGTGGTAATTTACTTGAGTGCTTCTCAAAAATCTGGGAGCAGTCCTGGCTCAACAAAAAAGAAATTGATGTGTCGTGTGTTCCTGTTAATCACAGGTTAGAAAGACAAGTTGCAGGCGGTGAGGTGGAACAAAATCCTAACGAACCGGTTTACGTGCAACTGGCCCAGGAATCTTTGCAGAAGTATACTATAGATAATGGGATTCAGGAGCCACACTCAGTTGTCCGAATAGACAGGGTAACCACTCAAGTAGTCTCGGGATCTATGACCAGAATCAACTTTGTAGTTGCACGGAATAACCATTCCGGTGGTAATTTACTTGAGTGCTTCTCAAAAATCTGGGAGCAGTCCTGGCTCAACAAAAAAGAAATTGATGTGTCGTGTGTTCCTGTTAATCACCGGTTTAAAAGACAATTAGTAGGCGGTTTAGTGGAGCAAAATCCTAACGAACCGGTTTACATGCAACTGGCACAGGAATCTTTAAAGAAGTATACTATAGATAATGGGATTCAGGAGCCACATTCAGTTGTCCGAATAGACAGGGTAACCACTCAAGTAGTCTCGGGATCTATGACCAGAATCAACTTTGTAGCTGCACCAAATACCAATTCCGACGGTCATGTACTTGAATGCTTCTCAAAAATCTGGGAGCAGTCCTGGCTCAACAAAAAAGAAATTGATGTGTCGTGTGTTTCTGTTAATCACCGGTTTAAAAGACAATTAGTAGGCGGTTTAGTGGAGCAAAATCCTAACGAACCGGTTTACATGCAACTGGCCCAGGAATCTTTGCAGAAGTATACTATAGATAATGGGATTCAGGAGCCACACTCAGTTGTCCGAATAGACAGGGTAACCACTCAAGTAGTCTCGGGCTCTTTGACCAGAATCAACTTTGTAGCTGCACGGAATAACAATTCCGGTGGTAATTTACTTGAGTGCTTCTCAAAAATCTGGGAGCAGTCCTGGCTTAACAAAAAAGAAATTGATGTGTCGTGTGTTCCTGTTAATCACCGGTTTAAAAGACAATTAGTAGGCGGTTTAGTGGAGCAAAATCCTAACGAACCGGTTTACATGCAACTGGCACAGGAATCTTTAAAGAAGTATACTATAGATAATGGGATTCAGGAGCCACATTCAGTTGTCCGAATAGACAGGGTAACCACTCAAGTAGTCTCGGGATCTATGACCAGAATCAACTTTGTAGCTGCACCAAATACCAATTCCGACGGTCATGTACTTGAATGCTTCTCAAAAATCTGGGAGCAGTCCTGGCTCAACAAAAAAGAAATTGATGTGTCGTGTGTTTCTGTTAATCACCGGTTTAAAAGACAATTAGTAGGCGGTTTAGTGGAGCAAAATCCTAACGAACCGGTTTACATGCAACTGGCCCAGGAATCTTTGCAGAAGTATACTATAGATAATGGGATTCAGGAGCCACACTCAGTTGTCCGAATAGACAGGGTAACCACTCAAGTAGTCTCGGGCTCTTTGACCAGAATCAACTTTGTAGCTGCACGGAATAACAATTCCGGTGGTAATTTACTTGAGTGCTTCTCAAAAATCTGGGAGCAGTCCTGGCTCAACAAAAAAGAAATTGATGTGTCGTGTGTTCCTGTTAATCACAGGTTAGAAAGACAAGTTGCAGGCGGTGAGGTGGAACAAAATCCTAACGAACCGGTTTACGTGCAACTGGCCCAGGAATCTTTGCAGAAGTATACTATAGATAATGGGATTCAGGAGTCACACTCAGTTGTCCGAATAGACAGGGTAACCACTCAAGTAGTCTCGGGATCTATGACCAGAATCAACTTTGTAGTTGCACGGAATAACCATTCCGGTGGTAATTTACTTGAGTGCTTCTCAAAAATCTGGGAGCAGTCCTGGCTCAACAAAAAAGAAATTGATGTGTCGTGTGTTCCTGTTAATCACCGGTTTAAAAGACAATTAGTAGGCGGTTTAGTGGAGCAAAATCCTAACGAACCGGTTTACATGCAACTGGCCCAGGAATCTTTGCAGAAGTATACTATAGATAATGGGATTCAGGAGCCACACTCAGTTGTCCGAATAGACAGGGTAACCACTCAAGTAGTCTCGGGATTTATGACCAGAATCAACTTTGTAGCTGCACCAAATACCAATTCCGACGGTCATGTACTTGAATGCTTCTCAAAAATCTGGGAGCAGTCCTGGCTCAACAAAAAAGAAATTGATGTGTCGTGTGTTCCTGTTAATCACCGGTTTAAAAGACAATTAGTAGGCGGTTTAGTGGAGCAAAATCCTAACGAACCGGTTTACGTGCAACTGGCACAGGAATCTTTAAAGAAGTATACTATAGATAATGGGATTCAGGAGCCACACTCAGTTGTCCGAATAGACCAGGTAACCACTCAAGTAGTCTCGGGCTCTTTGACTAGAATCAGCTTTGTAGCTGCACGGAATAACAATTCCGGTGGTAATTTACTTCAGTGCTTTTCAAAAATCTGGGAGCAGTCCTGGCTAAACAAAACAGAAATTGATGTGTCGTGTTTTCCTGTTAATCACAGGTTAGAAAGACAAGTTGCAGGCGGTGAGGTAGAACAAAATCCTAACGAACCGGTTTACGTGCAACTGGCACAGGAATCTTTAAAGAAGTATACTATAGATAATGGGATTCAGGAGCCACACTCAGTTGTCCGAATAGACAGGGTAACCACTCAAGTAGTCTCGGGATCTATGACCAGAATCAACTTTGTAGCTGCACGGAATAACAATTCCGGTGGTAATTTACTTGAGTGCTTCTCAAAAATCTGGGAGCAGTCCTGGCTCAACAAAAAAGAAATTGATGTGTCGTGTGTTTCTGTTAATCACCGGTTTAAAAGACAATTAGTAGGCGGTTCAGTGGAGCAAAATCCTAACGAACCGGTTTACATGCAACTGGCCCAGGAATCTTTGCAGAAGTATACTATAGATAATGGGATTCAGGAGCCACACTCAGTTGTCCGAATAGACAGGGTAACCACTCAAGTAGTCTCGGGATCTATGACCAGAATCAACTTTGTAGTTGCACGGAATAACCATTCCGGTGGTAATTTACTTGAGTGCTTCTCAAAAATCTGGGAGCAGTCCTGGCTCAACAAAAAAGAAATTGATGTGTCGTGTGTTCCTGTTAATCACCGGTTTAAAAGACAATTAGTAGGCGGTTTAGTGGAGCAAAATCCTAACGAACCGGTTTACGTGCAACTGGCACAGGAATCTTTAAAGAAGTATACTATAGATAATGGGATTCAGGAGCCACATTCAGTTGTCCGAATAGACAGGGTAACCACTCAAGTAGTCTCGGGATTTATGACCAGAATCAGCTTTGTAGCTGCACCAAATACCAATTCCGACGGTCATGTACTTGAATGCTTCTCAAAAATCTGGGAGCAGTCCTGGCTCAACAAAAAAGAAATTAATGTGTCGTGTATACCTGCCAATAATAGGATTCAAAGACGATTATTTGGCGGTGAGGAGGGGCAAAATCCCAACGAGCCGATTTACGTGCAACTAGCACAGGAATCTTTGCAGAAGTATATAATAGACAATGGGATTCAGCAGCCACACTCAGTTGTCCGAATAGACCAGGTAACCACTCAAGTAGTCTCGGGCTCTTTGACTAGAATCAGCTTCGTAGCTGCACGGAATAACAATTCCGGTGGTAATTTACTTCAGTGCTTTTCAAAAATCTGGGAGCAGTCCTGGCTAAACAAAACAGAAATTGATGTGTCGTGTTTTCCTGTTAATCACAGGTTAGAAAGACAAGTTGCAGGCGGTGAGGTGGAACAAAATCCTAACGAACCGGTTTACGTGCAACTGGCACAGGAATCTTTAAAGAAGTATACTATAGATAATGGGATTCAGGAGCCACACTCAGTTGTCCGAATAGACAGGGTAACCACTCAAGTAGTCTCGGGATCTATGACCAGAATCAACTTTTTAGCTGCACGGAATAACAATTCCGGTGGTAATTTACTTGAGTGCTTCTCAAAAATCTGGGAGCAGTCCTGGCTCAACAAAAAAGAAATTGATGTGTCGTGTGTTTCTGTTAATCACCGGTTTAAAAGACAATTAGTAGGCGGTTCAGTGGAGCAAAATCCTAACGAACCGGTTTACATGCAACTGGCCCAGGAATCTTTGCAGAAGTATACTATAGATAATGGGATTCAGGAGCCACACTCAGTTGTCCGAATAGACAGGGTAACCACTCAAGTAGTCTCGGGATTTATGACCAGAATCAACTTTGTAGCTGCACCAAATACCAATTCCGACGGTCATGTACTTGAATGCTTCTCAAAAATCTGGGAGCAGTCCTGGCTCAACAAAAAAGAAATTAATGTGTCGTGTATACCTGCCAATAACAGGATTGAAAGACGTTTATTTGGCGGTGAGGAGGAGCAAAATCCCAACGAGCCGATTTACGTGCAACTAGCACAGGAATCTTTGCAGAAGTATATAATAGACAATGGGATTCAGGAGCCACACTCAGTTGTCCGAATAGACAGGGTTACCACTCAAGTAGTCTCGGGATCTATGACCAGAATCAACTTTGTAGTTGCACGGAATAACCATTCCGGTGGTAATTTACTTGAGTGCTTCTCAAAAATCTGGGAGCAGTCCTGGCTCAACAAAAAAGAAATTGATGTGTCGTGTGTTCCTGTTAATCACCGGTTTAAAAGACAATTAGTAGGCGGTTTAGTGGAGCAAAATCCTAACGAACCGGTTTACGTGCAACTGGCACAGGAATCTTTAAAGAAGTATACTATAGATAATGGGATTCAGGAGCCACATTCAGTTGTCCGAATAGACAGGGTAACCACTCAAGTAGTCTCGGGATTTATGACCAGAATCAACTTTGTAGCTGCACCAAATACCAATTCCGACGGTCATGTACTTGAATGCTTCTCAAAAATCTGGGAGCAGTCCTGGCTCAACAAAAAAGAAATTAATGTGTCGTGTATACCTGCCAATAATAGGATTCAAAGACGATTATTTGGCGGTGAGGAGGGGCAAAATCCCAACGAGCCGATTTACGTGCAACTAGCACAGGAATCTTTGCAGAAGTATATAATAGACAATGGGATTCAGCAGCCACACTCAGTTGTCCGAATAGACCAGGTAACCACTCAAGTAGTCTCGGGCTCTTTGACTAGAATCAGCTTTGTAGCTGCACGGAATAACAATTCCGGTGGTAATTTACTTCAGTGCTTTTCAAAAATCTGGGAGCAGTCCTGGCTAAACAAAACAGAAATTGATGTGTCGTGTTTTCCTGTTAATCACAGGTTAGAAAGACAAGTTGCAGGCGGTGAGGTGGAACAAAATCCTAACGAACCGGTTTACGTGCAACTGGCACAGGAATCTTTAAAGAAGTATACTATAGATAATGGGATTCAGGAGCCACACTCAGTTGTCCGAATAGACAGGGTAACCACTCAAGTAGTCTCGGGATCTATGACCAGAATCAACTTTGTAGCTGCACGGAATAACCATTCCAATGGTAATTTACTTGAGTGCTTCTCAAAAATCTGGGAGCAGTCCTGGCTAAACAAAACAGAAATTGATGTGTCGTGTTTTCCTGTTAATCACAGATTAGAAAGACAAGTTGCAGGCGGTGAGGTGGAACAAAATCCTAACGAACCGGTTTACGTGCAACTGGCACAGGAATCTTTAAAGAAGTATACTATAGATAATGGGATTCAGGAGCCACACTCAGTTGTCCGAATAGACAGGGTAACCACTCAAGTAGTCTCGGGATCTACGACCAGAATCAACTTTGTAGCTGCACGGAATAACAATTCCGGTGGTAATTTACTTCAGTGCTTCTCAAAAATCTGGGAGCAGTCCTGGCTCAACAAAAAAGAAATTAATGTGTCGTGTATACCTGCCAATAATAGGATTCAAAGACGATTATTTGGCGGTGAGGAGAGGCAAAATCCCAACGAGCCGATTTACGTGCAACTAGCACAGGAATCTTTGCAGAAGTATATAATAGACAATGGGATTCAGCAGCCACACTCAGTTGTCCGAATAGACAGGGTAACCACTCAAGTAGTCTCGGGCTCTTTGACCAGAATCAACTTTGTAGCTGCACCAAATACCAATTCCGACGGTCATGTACTTGAATGCTTCTCAAAAATCTGGGAGCAGTCCTGGCTCAACAAAAAAGAAATTAATGTGTCGTGTATAACTGCCAATAATAGGATTCAAAGACGATTATTTGGCGGTGAGGAGGAGCAAAATCCCAACGAGCCGATTTACGTGCAACTAGCACAGGAATCTTTGCAGAAGTATATAATAGACAATGGGATTCAGCAGCCACACTCAGTTGTCCGAATAGACAGGGTAACCACTCAAGTAGTCTCGGGATCTACGACCAGAATCAACTTTGTAGCTGCACGGAATAACAATTCCGGTGGTAATTTACTTCAGTGCTTCTCAAAAATCTGGGAGCAGTCCTGGCTCAACAAAAAAGAAATTAATGTGTCGTGTATACCTGCCAATAATAGGATTCAAAGACGATTATTTGGCGGTGAGGAGAGGCAAAATCCCAACGAGCCGATTTACGTGCAACTAGCACAGGAATCTTTGCAGAAGTATATAATAGACAATGGGATTCAGCAGCCACACTCAGTTGTCCGAATAGACAGGGTAACCACTCAAGTAGTCTCGGGCTCTTTGACCAGAATCAACTTTGTAGCTGCACCAAATACCAATTCCGACGGTCATGTACTTGAATGCTTCTCAAAAATCTGGGAGCAGTCCTGGCTCAACAAAAAAGAAATTAATGTGTCGTGTATAACTGCCAATAATAGGATTCAAAGACGATTATTTGGCGGTGAGGAGGAGCAAAATCCCAACGAGCCGATTTACGTGCAACTAGCACAGGAATCTTTGCAGAAGTATATAATAGACAATGGGATTCAGCAGCCACACTCAGTTGTCCGAATAGACCAGGTAACCACTCAAGTAGTCTCGGGCTCTTTGACTAGAATCAACTTTGTAGCTGCACGGAATAACAATTCCGGTGGTAATTTACTTCAGTGCTTCTCAAAAATCTGGGAGCAGTCCTGGCTAAACAAAACAGAAATTGATGTGTCGTGTTTTCCTGTTAATCACAGGTTAGAAAGACAAGTTGCAGGCGGTGAGGTGGAACAAAATCCTAACGAACCGGTTTACGTGCAACTGGCACGGGAATCTTTAAAGAAGTATACTATAGATAATGGGATTCAGGAGCCACACTCAGTTGTCCGAATAGACAGGGTAACCACTCAAGTAGTCTCGGGCTCTTTGACCAGAATCAACTTTGTAGCTGCACGGAATAACAATTCCGGTGGTAATTTACTTGAGTGCTTCTCAAAAATCTGGGAGCAGTCCTGGCTCAACAAAAAAGAAATTGATGTGTCGTGTGTTCCTGTTAATCACAGGTTAGAAAGACAAGTTGCAGGCGGTGAGGTGGAACAAAATCCTAACGAACCGGTTTACGTGCAACTGGCACAGGAATCTTTAAAGAAGTATAAAATAGACAATGGTATTCAGCAGCCACACTCAGTTGTCCGAATAGACACGGTAACCACTCAAGTAGTCTCGGGATCTATGACCAGAATCAACTTTGTAGCTGCACCAAATACCAATTCTTACGGTCACGTACTTGAATGCTTCTCAAAAATCTGGGAGCAGTCCTGGCTCAACAAAAAAGAAATTGATGTGTCGTGTGTTCCTGTTAATCACCGGTTTAAAAGACATTTAGTAGGCGGTTTAGTGGAGCGAAATCCTAACAAACCGGTTTACATGCAACTGGCCCAGGAATCTTTGCAGAAGTATTTAATAGACAATGGGATTCAGCAGCCACACTCAGTGGTCCGAATAGACAGGGTAACCACTCAAGTAGTCTCGGGCTCTTTGACCAGAATCAACTTTGTAGCTGCACGGAATAACAATTCCGGTGGTAATTTACTTGAGTGCTTCTCAAAAATCTGGGAGCAGTCCTGGCTCAACAAAAAAGAAATTGATGTGTCGTGTGTTCCTGTTAATCACAGGTTAGAAAGACCAGTTGCAGGCGGTGAGGTGGAACAAAATCCTAACGAACCGGTTTACGTGCAACTGGCACAGGAATCTTTAAAGAAGTATACTATAGACAATGGGATTCAGGAGCCACACTCAGTTGTCCGAATAGACAGGGTAACCACTCAAGTAGTCTCGGGCTCTTTGACCAGAATCAACTTTGTAGCTGCACGGAAAAACAATTCCGGTGGTAATTTACTTGAGTGCTTCTCAAAAATCTGGGAGCAGTCCTGGCTAAACAAAACAGAAATTGATGTGTCGTGTTTTCCTGTTAATCGCAGGTTAGAAAGACAAGTTGCAGGCGGCGAGGTGGAACAAAATCCTAATGAACCGGTTTACGTGCAACTGGCACAGGAATCTTTAAAGAAGTATACTATAGATAATGGGATTCAGGAGCCACACTCAGTTGTCCGAATAGACAGGGTAACCACTCAAGTAGTCTCGGGCTCTTTGACCAGAATCAACTTTGTAGCTGCACGGAATAACAATTCCGGTGGTAATTTACTTGAGTGCTTCTCAAAAATCTGGGAGCAGTCCTGGCTCAACAAAAAAGAAATTAATGTGTCGTGTATACCTGCCAATAATAGGATTCAAAGACGATTATTTGGCGGTGAGGAGGGGCAAAATCCCAACGAGCCGATTTACGTGCAACTAGCACAGGAATCTTTGCAGAAGTATATAATAGACAATGGGATTCAGCAGCCACACTCAGTTGTCCGAATAGACCAGGTAACCACTCAAGTAGTCTCGGGCTCTTTGACTAGAATCAACTTTGTAGCTGCACGGAATAACAATTCCGGTGGTAATTTACTTCAGTGCTTCTCAAAAATCTGGGAGCAGTCCTGGCTAAACAAAACAGAAATTGATGTGTCGTGTTTTCCTGTTAATCACAGGTTAGAAAGACAAGTTGCAGGCGGTGAGGTGGAACAAAATCCTAACGAACCGGTTTACGTGCAACTGGCACAGGAATCTTTAAAGAAGTATACTATAGATAATGGGATTCAGGAGCCACACTCAGTTGTCCGAATAGACAGGGTAACCACTCAAGTAGTCTCGGGATCTATGACCAGAATCAACTTTGTAGCTGCACGGAATAACCATTCCGGTGGTAATTTACTTGAGTGCTTCTCAAAAATCTGGGAGCAGTCCTGGCTAAACAAAACAGAAATTGATGTGTCGTGTTTTCCTGTTAATCACAGATTAGAAAGACAAGTTGCAGGCGGTGAGGTGGAACAAAATCCTAACGAACCGGTTTACGTGCAACTGGCACAGGAATCTTTAAAGAAGTATACTATAGATAATGGGATTCAGGAGCCACACTCAGTTGTCCGAATAGACAGGGTAACCACTCAAGTAGTCTCGGGATCTACGACCAGAATCAACTTTGTAGCTGCACGGAATAACAATTCCGGTGGTAATTTACTTAAGTGCTTCTCAAAAATCTGGGAGCAGTCCTGGCTCAACAAAAAAGAAATTAATGTGTCGTGTATACCTGCCAATAATAGGATTCAAAGATTATTTGGCGGTGAGGAGGGGCAAAATCCCAACGAGCCGATTTACGTGCAACTAGCACAGGAATCTTTGCAGAAGTATATAATAGACAATGGGATTCAGCAGCCACACTCAGTTGTCCGAATAGACAGGGTAACCACTCAAGTAGTCTCGGGCTCTTTGACCAGAATCAACTTTGTAGCTGCACCAAATACCAATTCCGACGGTCATGTACTTGAATGCTTCTCAAAAATCTGGGAGCAGTCCTGGCTCAACAAAAAAGAAATTAATGTGTCGTGTATAACTGCCAATAATAGGATTCAAAGACGATTATTTGGCGGTGAGGAGGAGCAAAATCCCAACGAGCCGATTTACGTGCAACTAGCACAGGAATCTTTGCAGAAGTATATAATAGACAATGGGATTCAGCAGCCACACTCAGTTGTCCGAATAGACCAGGTAACCACTCAAGTAGTCTCGGGCTCTTTGACTAGAATCAACTTTGTAGCTGCACGGAATAACAATTCCGGTGGTAATTTACTTCAGTGCTTCTCAAAAATCTGGGAGCAATCCTGGCTAAACAAAACAGAAATTGATGTGTCGTGTTTTCCTGTTAATCACAGGTTAGAAAGACAAGTTGCAGGCGGTGAGGTGGAACAAAATCCTAACGAACCGGTTTACGTGCAACTGGCACAGGAATCTTTAAAGAAGTATACTATAGATAATGGGATTCAGGAGCCACACTCAGTTGTCCGAATAGACAGGGTAACCACTCAAGTAGTCTCGGGCTCTTTGACCAGAATCAACTTTGTAGCTGCACGGAATAACAATTCCGGTGGTAATTTACTTGAGTGCTTCTCAAAAATCTGGGAGCAGTCCTGGCTCAACAAAAAAGAAATTGATGTGTCGTGTGTTCCTGTTAATCACAGGTTAGAAAGACAAGTTGCAGGCGGTGAGGTGGAACAAAATCCTAACGAACCGGTTTACGTGCAACTGGCACAGGAATCTTTAAATAAGTATAAAATAGACAATGGTATTCAGCAGCCACACTCAGTTGTCCGAATAGACACGGTAACCACTCAAGTAGTCTCGGGATCTATGACCAGAATCAACTTTGTAGCTGCACCAAATACCAATTCTTACGGTCAAGTACTTGAATGCTTCTCAAAAATCTGGGAGCAGTCCTGGCTCAACAAAAAGGAAATTGATGTGTCGTGTGTTCCTGTTAATCACCGGTTTAAAAGACATTTAGTAGGCGGTTTAGTAGAGCGAAATCCTAACAAACCGGTTTACATGCAACTGGCCCAGGAATCTTTGCAGAAGTATATAATAGACAATGGGATTCAGCAGCCACACTCAGTGGTCCGAATAGACAGGGTAACCACTCAAGTAGTCTCGGGCTCTTTGACCAGAATCAACTTTGAAGCTGCACGGAATATCAATGCCGGTGGTAATTTACTTGAGTGCTTCTCAAAAATCTGGGAGCAGTCCTGGCTCAACAAAAAAGAAATTGATGTGTCGTGTGTTCCTGTTAATCACAGGTTAGAAAGACCAGTTGCAGGCGGTGAGGTGGAACAAAATCCTAACGAACCGGTTTACGTGCAACTGGCACAGGAATCTTTAAAGAAGTATACTATAGACAATGGGATTCAGCAGCCACACTCAGTGGTCCGAATAGACAGGGTAACCACTCAAGTAGTCTCGGGCTCTTTGACCAGAATCAACTTTGTAGCTGCACGGAATAACAATTCCGGTGGTAATTTACTTGAGTGCTTCTCAAAAATCTGGGAGCAGTCCTGGCTCAACAAAAAAGAAATTGATGTGTCGTGTGTTCCTGTTAATCACAGGTTAGAAAGACCAGTTGCAGGCGGTGAGGTGGAACAAAATCCTAACGAACCGGTTTACGTGCAACTGGCACAGGAATCTTTAAAAAAGTATACTATAGACAATGGGATTCAGGAGCCACACTCAGTTGTCCGAATAGACAGGGTAACCACTCAAGTAGTCTCGGGCTCTTTGACCAGAATCAACTTTGTAGCTGCACGGAGTAACAATCCCGGTGGTAATTTACTTCAGTGCTTCTCAAAAATCTGGGAGCAGTCCTGGCTAAACAAAACAGAAATTGATGTGTCGTGTTTTCCTGTTAATCACAGGTTAGAAAGACAAGTTGCAGGCGGTGAGGTGGAACAAAATCCTAACGGACCGGTTTACGTGCAACTGGCACAGGAATCTTTAAAGAAGTATACTATAGATAAGGGGATTCAGGAGCCACACTCAGTTGTCCGAATAGACAGGGTAACCACTCAAGTAGTCTCGGGATCTATGACCAGAATCAACTTTGTAGCTGCACCAAATACCAATTCCGACGGTCATGTACTTGAATGCTTCTCAAAAATCTGGGAGCAGTCCTGGCTCAACAAAAAAGAAATTAATGTGTCGTGTATACCTGCCAATAATAGGATTCAAAGACGATTATTTGGCGGTGAGGAGGAGCAAAATCCCAACGAGCCGATTTACGTGCAACTAGCACAGGAATCTTTGCAGAAGTATATAATAGACAATGGGATTCAGCAGCCACACTCAGTTGTCCGAATAGACCAGGTAACCACTCAAGTAGTCTCGGGCTCGTTGACCAGAATCAACTTTGTAGCTGCACGGAATAACAATTCCGGTGGTAATTTACTTAAGTGCTTCTCAAAAATCTGGGAGCAGTCCTGGCTCAACAAAAAAGAAATTGATGTGTCGTGTTTTCCTGTTAATCATAGGTTAGAAAGACAAGTTGCAGGCGGTGAGGTGGAACAAAATCCTAACGAACCGGTTTACGTGCAACTGGCACAGGAATCTTTAAAGAAGTATACTATAGATAATGGGATTCAGGAGCCACACTCAGTTGTCCGAATAGACAGGGTAACCACTCAAGTAGTCTCGGGATCTATAACCAGAATCAACTTTGTAGCTGCACCAAATACCAATTCCGACGGTCATGTACTTGACTGCTTCTCAAAAATCTGGGAGCAGTCCTGGCTCAACATAAAAGAAATTAATGTGTCGTGTATACCTGCCAATAATAGGATTCAAAGACGATTATTTGGCGGTGAGGAGGGGCAAAATCCCAACGAGCCGATTTACGTGCAACTAGCACAGGAATCTTTGCAGAAGTATATAATAGACAGTGGGATTCAGCAGCCACACTCAGTTGTCCGAATAGACCAGGTAACCACTCAAGTAGTTTCGGGATCTATGACCAGAATCAACTTTGTAGCTGCACGGAATAACAATTCCGGTGGTAATTTACTTCACTGCTTCTCAAAAATCTGGGAGCAGTCCTGGCTAAACAAAACAGAAATTGATGTGTCGTGTTTTCCTGTTAATCACAGGTTAGAAAGACAAGTTGCAGGCGGTGAGGTGGAACAAAATCCTAACGTACCGGTTTACGTGCAACTGGCACAGGAATCTTTAAAGAAGTATACTATCGATAATGGGATTCAGGAGCCACATTCAGTTGTCCGAATAGACAGGGTAACCACTCAAGTAGTCTCGGGATCTATGACCAGAATCAACTTTGTAGCTGCACGGAATAACAATTCCGGTGGTAATTTACTTGAGTGCTTCTCAAAAATCTGGGAGCAGTCCTGGCTCAACAAAAAAGAAATTGATGTGTCGTGTGTTTCTGTTAATCACCGGTTTAAAAGACAATTAGTAGGCGGTTTAGTGGAGCAAAATCCTAATGAACCGGTTTACATACAACTGGCCCAGGAATCTTTGCAGAAGTATACTATAGATAATGGGATTCAGGAGCCACACTCAGTTGTCCGAATAGACAGGGTAACCACTCAAGTAGTCTCGGGATCTATGACCAGAATCAACTTTGTAGCTGCACCAAATACCAATTCCGGTGGTAATTTACTTGAGTGCTTCTCAAAAATCTGGGAGCAGTCCTGGCTCAACAAAAAAGAAATTGATGTGTCGTGTGTTCCTGTTAATCACCGGTTTAAAAGACAATTAGTAGGCGGTTTAGTGGATCAAAATCCTAACGAACCGGTTTACGTGCCACTGGCACAGGAATCTTTAAAAAAGTATACTATAGATAATGGGATTCAGGAGCCACACTCAGTTGTCCGAATAGACAGGGTAACCACTCAAGTAGTCTCGGGATCTTTGACCAGAATCTACTTTGTAGCCGCACCAAATACCAATTCAGACGGTCATGTACTTGAATGCTTCTCAAAAATCTGGGAGCAGTCCTGGCTCAACAAAAAAGAAATTGATGTGTCGTGTGTTCCTGTTAATCACCGGTTTAAAAGACAATTAGTAGGCGGTTTAGTGGAGCAAAATCCCAACGAGCCGATTTATGTGCAACTAGCACAGGAAACTTTGCAGAAGTATATAATAGACAATGGGATTCAGCAGCCACACTCAGTTGTCCGAATAGACCAGGTAACCACTCAAATAGTCTCGGGCTCTTTGACCAGAATCAACTTTGTAGCTGCACGTAATAACAATCCCGGTGGTAATTTACTTGAGTGCTTCTCAAAAATCTGGGAGCAGTCCTGGCTCAACAAAAAAGAAATTGATGTGTCGTGTTTTCCTGTTAGTCACAGGTTAGAAAGACAAGATGCAGGCGGTGAGGTGGAACAAAATCCTAACGAACTGGTTTATGTGCAACTGGCACAGGAGTCTTTAAAGAAGTATACTATAGATAATGGAATTCAGGAGCCACACTCAGTTGTCCGAATAGACAGGGTAACCACTCAAGTAGTCTCGGGATCTTTGACCAGAATCAACTTTGTAGCCGCACCAAATACCAATTCCGACGGTCATGTACTTAAATGCTTCTCAAAAATCTGGAAGCAGTTCTGGCTCAACAAAAAAGAAATTGATGTGTCGTGTGTTCCTGTTAATCACAGGTTTAAAAGGCAATTACCAGGCGGTGAGGAGGAGCGGTATCCCAACAAACCGGTTTACATGCAATTGGCTCAGGAATCTTTGCAGAAGTATATAATAGACAATGGGATTCAGCAGCCACACTCAGTTGTCCGAATAGACAGGGTAACCACTCAAATAGTCGCGGGCTCTTTGACTAGAATCAACTTTTTAGCTGCACGGAATAACAGTTCCGGTGGTAATTTACTTGAGTGCTTCTCAAAAATCTGGGAGCAGTCCTGGCTCAACAAAAAAGAAATTGATGTTTCGTGTGTTCCTGTTATTCACAGGTTTAAAAGACAAATCGCTGGCGGTGAGGTGGAACAAAATCCTAACGAACCGGTTTACGTACAACTGGCACAGGAATCTTTAAAGAAGTATACTATAGATAATGGGATTCAGGAGCCACACTCAGTTTTCCGAATAGACAAGGTAACCACTCAAGTAGTCTCGGGATCTATGACCAGAATCAACTTTGTAGCTGCACCAAATACCAATTCCGGTGGTAATTTACTTGAGTGCTTCTCAAAAGTCTGGGAGCAATCCTGGCTCAACAAAAAAGAAATTGATGTGTCGTGTGTTCCTGTTAATCACCGGTTTAAAAGACAATTAGTAGGCGGTTTAGTAGAGCAAAATCCTAACAAACCAGTTTACATGCAACTAGCCCAGGAATCTTTGCAGAAGTATATAATGGACAATGGGATTCAGCAGCCACACTCAGTTGTCCGAATAGACAGGGTAACCACTCAAATAGTCTCGGGCTCTTTGACCAGAATCAACTTTGTAGCTGCACGGAATAATAATTCCGGTGGTAACTTAATTGAGTGCTTATCGAACATCTGGGAGCAGTCCTGGCTTAACAAAAAAGAAATTTATATCACCTGTGTAACTGCCAAGCACAGGTTTAAAAGACAATTAGTAGGCGGTGAAGAGGAGAAAAATCCTAACGAACCGGTTTACGTGCAACTGGCACAGGAATCTTTGCGGAAGTATATAATAGATAGTGGGATTCAGCAGTCACTTTCAGTTGTCCGAATAGACAAGGTAACCACTCAAGTAGTATCGGGCTCTATGACTAGAATCAACTTTGTAGCTGCACCGACTAACAATCCCGATGGCAAAATATATAAGTGTTTTGCTAAAATTTGGGAACAGCCCTTGCTCAACAAAAAAGAAATAAATGTGTTCTGTGAAATCGACAATCGTAAGTTTAACAGGGATATTAATGGAAGTGGCTTGATAGAACAAGATCCTTGTGATCCTAAGTATTTTCAATTGGCAGAGAAATCTTTGCAAAAGTATCTTAATGAAACTTATAATAAAGAACCACATAAGGTAGTAAATGTACAAAAAGTTACGACTCAAATTGTTTCTGGAATACTTACTAGGCTGAATTTTATTGTTATATCAATTAATGTTTCTAACAGTGACGTTATAAAGTGTTATTCTGAGGTATGGGACCAATCATTGACTGAAAATGAAAATATTGAAGTTTCATGTCAACTTCTCTATAAGAATGCAGAAGACCCTAAGAACGCAACATATCTCCGATGGGCAAAGGAATCTTTACAAAAGTATTTATCTGATACTCATAATAACCATACGTATAAAGTTGTCCAAATTGAAGAGGCTTCTTGGCAAGGTTTTGGGGCTAATATCATCTTTATCGCCAATTCTACTGAGAAACACGAGGGTTCATTGAATTGTGTTTCTGTAATTTTGAATATGGCCGAGATAAGTGAAAAAAAAATTAATGTAATTTGTGAACCTGTTGATTCAGAGTTAAAGAAGAAGTGGAATCGTATGGAAGATCCTAAGTATGATAAATACACAAAATATCAATATACTAAACACAATAACATCCAGGAAGAATTAGCTGTAACAAAGCCTGAATTTCAGTTATTGGCTTCACAGTCTTTACGACAATATTCGAAGAAAGTTGGTATTCTTCATAAACTTTTTGCTGTAAAAATGGTAACAAAGAGCGTCATGTCTGATGTCGTCTACAAAATATATTTTACTGCTTTCCCAACCGATTGTTTTTCTAATGTTTCAAATATGCGTGCACTTACTTGCAATGTGATAACGAATTCTACGGTTAATTGTAGAACAAAATTTTTTGGTGAGCCAAGTCTTCAAACAAGAAACATACAAGCAGAGTGTGTTATGCCTGAAGATTACTTGGATCTTTTAGATTCAACGGAAGAAAACGCGAATGAATGGCCGTCTAAATTAGAAATACCTCGAAAAACACAGGACTCGAAGGCTCATAACTTTGCTGAGGAAGCGTTACAAGAATATTTGTCCTTCACAGATACAAAGTACGTTTATAGAATAACCGGTATTTACAGTTTTTATGAACATTTAGCCGACGAAAAAATTGAATTTTCTATTTCACCAACGACATGCTTGACTTTAAAATTTACAGGTACGGGCTCGACTGATAACTGTCCGTTCAAGCAGCCCAGACTTATTTATTATTGTAATGCAAAGAGAAATTCACATGTAGATCGCAAGAAAGACATTAAAGTGACGTGTAAACGAATACACACAATTGCAAATCGGTCAAAGCGCCAGATAAATACTGAACTCATTGATGATACTGAGAACGAAGTAGATGAAGACACAATGTATTACTATGCAAAAGCTGCAGTGAGCAAAATCAATGAAAAACCACAAAATAATAACATGTTCAAGTTAGTTACTATTCATGCTGTTAAAAGTAGTGTTCAAATGAAAGCAGTAGTGGTGAAAATGTATCTCGAAGTAGCCGAAACATACTGTGTTAGATTCCAATCTGGTGTTACAATTGAAAACTGTGAGGAAATGGAAGGTCTGAATCACAAGTTATGTTTAGCTAGAATATTTCCTGCACCTGGTGATGACCTAGTGGTAAGGCATGTAAACGTAGTTTGTGACGATGATGAAGTTGCATTTAACGCTCTTACTGGAATTCACGTATTTGAACTTCTTAGACTGTCCCTACAAGAGCTTGAACGAAAGCCTGAGTTCCATTTTAAGCTGGTTCATCAAGGTGAACCACAATTAATTCCTACCCTTGAAGCTAAGAAACCACTGAAACTCAACTTTATCATTGCAACCACAAATTGTTCCAAAAACGTGGATCTCGATAAAAATCCATATCAATGTTACATTGATACAACAATACCGTCAAGATCTTGTTCGTCGTTTATTTGGTTGGAGACCGCAACCAGAATTATTAAATATATTAATGTCGATTGTAATAGTGAAATGCCTCGACAAAAACGGTCATCCTTAAATGCTACAAGTCTTACCGATAGTGCGGAGATTAAAGATTTGGTATCTGCAGCGTTAGAGAAGCTCGAAATGGCGTCTTTACACAGATATAAACAAAGAGTTCTTCATATAAATAGTTATTCCAGTAAAATAACTACAGGGAAAGTAACGACTATAGATTTTGATGTGGCCTACACATCGTGCCTAAAATATGAATGGGTTCAAAATATAACTAGTTGCGATATCATTGATCATTTACCGAGAAGGCATTGCGTTGCTCAGATATGGGAAAGACTTTGGATACGCAATGGAAGACACATAAACGTAACTTGCGAAGACGACGAAACTCCGTTAGAAGCTCATATTGAATTTGAGAGTGCTGAGATGGCAATGCAATTAGCACAAGAAGCTTTGAAACACATAGAAGCAAAATATCCACATCCACAGAAACAAAAAATTGTAAGAATATTTTCATTGGAGAAGCAAATAGTTGCCGGTATTCACTACAAAATGAAAGTAGAAGTTGGGTTTACCCACTGTCTAGCTTTAAGTTCACAAGCTAATTGTACATTGAATAATGACGGACATATGAATCGGTTCTGTCGAGTAAATGTGTGGGTGCGACCATGGACTGACCACCCACCTAATTTCCGAGTGTCTTGCGACTTTCAAGAAAGTGCTACTTCAGATTTGTATCATGGTGTACAAGCTGAGTATTTGTTCTCTAACTTTGTAGCTACTTATAATCCCAGTTATTCAGACGATCATGTAGAATTCGAACGTAGATTTGACATATTCAGAGCGAATATAAAAAAAATTCACGAGCTAAATGTGCACGAGAAGGGCACGGCTACTTACGGCTTAACTCGATTCGCTGATTTGACTTATAAAGAGTTTAAGGCTCGATATATGGGTTTGAATACGAGTTTGCGAAACAACAGTCAGGTTTCTATGAAAGAAGCAGATATACCAAATGTTAATTTGCCGGCAAACTTTGACTGGAGAGAATTTGACTCTGTCACGGAAGTGAAGGATCAAGGTTCCTGTGGCAGTGGTTGGGCTTTCAGCGTTATAGGTGAGACAGAAACTATACTAATGTTTCTAATGTGAAGATTTGCATTTGATTGTACGTTAGTGTGCTGTGCTGAATTTTTGCGTTCTAAAGCTTAAAATAATTTTTTTGCTGCAACGAACCACTTGCCGATGAATTGTGCTAAATCACCGTTTTTTTCACATCAGTCCCTCTGTAATAGGTACTAGTTTACGTTACTCCATATACTCTGTCCGAACGTCACGACGAACAACACGACACGACATTGGTCTCCTGACGTTCGGACGGAGCAAGCAGTGACTTATGTTTTTGTTATGGTCGAGCAGGAAATATTGAGGGTCAGTGGAGGATGCAGTCAGGCGAGCTAGTGCAGCTATCGGAGCAACAGTTGTTGGATTGTGACAATAAAGACAACGGCTGTGGCGGTGGATTGCCTGAGCATGCATACAGGTACTATACGAACTTACTTTCTTCGTGGCTTTATTTTTTTATTGACGCTTTCATGCTAGCGACTGCGACGACCCGTATAAATGTTTATCATAATTATATTCATATTTTTATTTGGTTTTTACGCAATCAAGTTTTAGATTTTTGTAATCATTTCATTTTAAATTAATTTCGAGAAACATACATCTTTATTGCTTATTGACTTCAACAAATATTTTACGAAAGTTTATGACAATCTGTGGCCCGCGACTTCGTTCGAGTAGAAATTTGGTGAAATCTATCTCATGGGAATCGTATATTTTCCGGGATAAAAAGTAGCCTATGTACTATTCCAGCCTAGACTATCTATCACTGTACCTTTCATCTGGATCCGTTCACCGGTTCAGTCGTGAAAGATTAACAAACATCCATCAATCCACCTATCCTCAAAAACTTTCGCCCATATAATAATATCGAACAAAATAAAGCGCTGAGCTATTTTATAAATAAAATATATTTAGCATTAGTCACAACTTCAAATAAAGTACAAAATATTTCCACACTTCAATATCAGGTCCAAAACCAAGTTGCCTACGCGGTCCTTCGGTATTGTACAGACAGGGTTTAAACACTCTTATTACAAGAAGATGGTATAGCCAAAATACGTAAAAAAGAAAGAATTTTGGAAAAGAAATCTCATAATGTTTTTCTTGTCTATTATGGGTACCTACACATTTTATAACAACATGTTATCAATTTTTATTGTCAATTTCGATGATTTCGTTTATCTATTTTTATGCGGACATTGTCGAACAAATTCCTACCTACATTCCATAAACATTTGTGTTATTAAATATGAACTTTATCGGCAAATTTTCATGTTGAATTTGTCAGTTTCAAAGTAAGATCTCTGTACTAAAAACACGAATGTTTCGCAAATCGATCACGATCCTTAAACATGACCATCCTTACACCTTCCACCCATCACTCACATCTATATCGGTCTCGCTTCGATTAACGGTAAATCGATCCACACGGTTTTTTGTTTACGAATTCAATTTGTCTCTGCTTTAGGCAATCGATTAGCTCTGTGATCAGAACCGAATAATTATTATTAGAACTACTACTAGTTCCTGAAAACACTCGGTTTGCAAAGCGCAAACCTTAAGCAAAACTCAAGCTGTAGCAGGTTAACCTGACAATTAGTGATTTTGCCTGGCCAATACATCTTCAATCTTTGACTGCCATAATTATATTCTAGGTTTTTGTCTTGGAATAGGGTCTTTTATTGGAAACTTTATTCCTGGACAGGACAATTCAGTACTGATTTAGATATCAACGCAATAGCGAATCAAGAGTGGTCACCAGTGTTTAAGTTGTTTTTGTATTTTTGTCTAGGTGGATATGGCTTAATATCAATGGGAATATTGCATATTCCCAAACTTCCCTTATCTTTACCCTCGTTGCTTTAGTGTCTGCACTGTGCCGACATAATCCAAATACCCACCTTAAGATTTACGTTTAACATTACTTTATATTTAAGAATGACTACATTGTCACTTACACATACTTTTAAGCGTATTAATGTTAGTTTAATTTTTTGTTTATTTAACGTAGATACTTTCATCTATCGTTTCTAAATGACGTGTAAACCAAACTCAGATATGCTGCCCTAAATTGTGCCTACATGTCCGCGCTTATAGAGGTCATTGAATACATTACCTAGTGTGTTTTTGTGGGACAGCGTCGGGTAGCGTGGGATAGCGTTGCCATCCGTCCGGATAGAGCCGGACAGTGTTAGGCTTTTTGACCTCTTGTCCGGGCCAATTTGGTTGCGTCCGGCCCGTCCGGCTTTTGTTAGACTTTTTATTTTCTTATTTCAATCGTTCTGTCTTTTGACGCAAGCCGACACACTTCACTCTACCGGGGTTCGCAAAATTATTAAGGAGGTTGAGCTTTTAGAGCAGGCTTCTACCAAAGAAAAATATGAAAATATAACCGATTAAAACTTTGTTATAAAAATATTTGAAATTTTAGTCAAAAATTCTTTTTTTTTGGCGTCCGTCCGGCCGTGGGACCCAAAAGTCCGGCTTTTTAGCGGGTAAGTCCGGTTTTCTAATTTTTAGAGATGGCAACGCTAGTTATAATGGTTCTCGGGAAATGGCTCCCACTCTTTGCGCTATGAGTACTACTTTTAGTTCCACTTGTCTGTGGTCATCACTTATATATATACTTATTTATTTATTATTATATACTTATATATTATATATCTGCATATCAAATTTAGCTTATGATCTAACATGGATCATATGCTAATTCCACTAAGATGGCAAAGACACATACAAATCTCTGGATAAAATGCGGTAACCGTATCCTGTTAAAGTTTGCAACAACGGGACTCTCGTGAAATGAAAAAAGACAATCATAAATACTAGGCATATATTGTAATGTCGAGTAAATTAGTTATTAATAGCTAGAGATAAACGAAATATTAGAAAAATGCTCGTCGGCCGGCACACTTCGCTAAAAGGCAGAGTCAAATAACTTCGCTGCTCTTGCAAAAGCATAAAAATTACACAACCTGGAAATTTATAAACGTAAAAATGTATATGTAAAAAGTTAATTTATATAATCACTAAGAAGATAGATGATGACGTAGGAAAGAAGAAAACGACATAGGAAGATGAAAAAGCATCCAATGACATAAATAACTAACCGTTGTCCGCTTTTAACGACCGTTGATGGTCACTGCTCTGCTCTTAAGAGTTGTGGAGTGATAAAAAATAGCCATTAATCTTCCTCAAGCTAGCTATCAAATTCTAAAATACTTTTTAGGCTACTTACTTTCTTAGGAGCGGAGGATTGACCATTAACGGTGTGAAATTGTGGTTATTATTAGGTATACATATACGCAGAGCACGGTACGATTTATCTCGCCCATGGTTATAGGTAATGATCGAAAGGAAAGCTATTAAATTAAGTTATCTTAACTTGATTCGTTCAACAAGTGAACCTGCGAATTCATTATAATATAGTTTATACTGCTATTATATATTTTTTAAACTAAACTATTAAAAAAAAAGAAAAAATTTAAAAGAAAAAAATGTTATATCTTGTCTTACTGACTGTACTAAACGTTGATAAAGTTTAAAGTTCTACACAAAAAGAAACGTGGGACAAGTTGCAGAATGAAAATAATATTTATTTTGAATTTCTGCAAGTCGTCCTAAATGGGCTGTGGGCATGTAGGACGAGTTGATGAATTACCCATCATTTTTTTCCGGGTCTTGGAGGATCCCATTATCTGAAATTATGTTTCATTTATTCATTCATTATTTCATTATTTTTCAAAAATACACATTTGGCAGGATTCAGGTTTAAATTAACGTTTTGAAGCCGCTCATAAATATCTATTAAATGACTAAGCGAATTCCCAAGGACAACCAAATCGCCCGCCATTGCTATAGTCATCATTCTGGAGAATGAACTAAGGCTAGTCTAGAGACGCATCCTAGTCGTTTGTTGTTGGCGTGACGAATTTGGTTCTGTTTAGGCACGGTATTCAACAGTTTAGTTAGTTTTAGTTATTGTAACGTGATTCGTCATGCCAACTTAGAGAAATGAGCATGGTGAATCGTATAAAATTGGTTGCAATTTGTTTTATAACTCTAAATTTACATAACAGAATACAGCCCACGTTGGTAACCCCTGGTCGTAGCCTATTAACGTCTTCGCTTTCGACCACATAAAACCTTTTTAACCTTTACCTTTTTCAGTTAGGTTCGCTTTTAACCTGGTAACGAAACGGCACGGGTGGAAAACCTGACTGTGCCTGTTGGTGTGAAATTAGAAATCATATACCTATATAAATAACTAGCAGCGCCCCGCGGTTTCACCCGCGTAAGTCCCGATCCCGTGGGAATATCGGGATGAAAAGTAGCCTATATGTTAATCCAGGTCTCCAGCTATCTACATACCAAGTTTCATCACAATCGGTTCTGTAGTTTTGGCGTGAAAGAGTAACAAATATCCATACATCCTCACAAACTTTC
Organism: Callimorpha dominula; assembly: GCA_949752705.1. Classification (NCBI taxonomy): domain Eukaryota; kingdom Metazoa; phylum Arthropoda; class Insecta; order Lepidoptera; family Erebidae; genus Callimorpha; species Callimorpha dominula. The sequence goes on along the minus strand of OX457008.1, from coordinate 4,553,900 downwards.
ACGTTTATAATATAATATTAGTAGGATATGTATAAGCACAAGTCTTCTCCAGGTCCATTCCACATATAATATGATTTAGGCCGTATGATCCTTTTGAGGAATATTATCTTTTTAATAAACATGCCCCCTCCCTAGTTGAGAATTTGCTCCTATAAGTGGGGGTCCCTTAAAGTCAACTAGTATTTAGTTTTTTTCTAGATAGTTAATTGGTAACGTATTTGAATGATGTTGAGAACAGGCTTAACGGTGAAGCTATTTATATCACACATGCACAATCATCATGAAAACATAATGTCCAATAACTGGCAGGATAAAAAAGTGGCAAACACGGTACTAAGTACCTGACATTTTTAAACAGATTTAATTACTAGATTACATCATTAAACGTTATTTGATACAAATGTGGAGCCATAAATTTCTATTAAAAATATTTACATTAACATTGAGGCTCCATTGCATTTGCTTTTTTTTTTAATTAAAGTACGTCCATCAAGTGATACTTATATATAATATATATACAGATAGCCACAATATAACAAGAACGAAATTATTCTACAGAGCAATCGAGGAGATGGGCGGTTTAGAGACGGAAACAAACTACCCATACGAAGCCGAAGCTAGCCAGTGTCTGTTCAATAGAACAATGGCCAAGGTGAAGATCCAGGGCGCCGTCAACATCACCTCTAACGAGACGGCGATGGCGCAGTGGCTGGTGCAGAACGGGCCCATTTCAATCGGTAAGTGGCACTTTCTGGAGAGCAATTTTTTTAAAGTGAAAACTTCTTTAGGCACGTTTGTGCACTTTTGCTATGGAGAAAAAGCACTGAACTTGTGACCGTCACGCTAATAATACATAAATATAGACCCACTAGAGGGTGCTAATCCAAAGATTGAGTTGTCAGTTCCTTATTAATTAATGTCACCCACCTGCTAATGTGACGTTTTAAGTTCGTCGTTTCGTTTAAGTTTTCACTTTTGTCGGCAGTCGCTGACTGCCTATTTTTTTTTAAACTAGTGGTAACGTGGGTCACACATTACTAGAATTCTTGTTAACCCCTCCAGCTAAGCTAAATACTTGTGTTAGGAGTGGGTTCACTGGGTGGGGTTCGAACCCGCAACCACTCGATCGCAAGTCCGACGCCTTATCCACTACGCTACCGCCGCTTATATTGTACTAGGTTAACGACAGTGAGTAATGTCCACTATTTGTTTATTAAAGAGAACGGTTTCTGCTAACGTGTATTTCAGGGAGGCCTCACTAGTTACTAACTAGTAAAAGCCTTCTTTTTTTTTTCTTATTTTTTTTTTATTTATATGAGCTCGCGCCGTTCGCTTTTATAAATAAGGTATATGTTTATAGTGCTGTAAGTTTTAATGGATTGGTATATAATAATTAGGTGTCTCTGACTGTACCAAATAAAATATTCTTTCTTCTTTCTTCTTCTTTTACTTAAGGCTTGAAAGAGTAACAAATTCAAGTGCAGACAAAGTGTAAGGGCCATGCTTGGTTGCAACTGTTTGTGTCAAATAAGTGACAAAAAATCGATCATTTGTCCTTTGTGATCTACACAGATCCAAAATATATGACGTGATTGAATGCGCTTAGGAATGCGATAGGATAGGGTATATATTGCGAATCTCCGCATAAGTGTGTCACGCGAGCAATCGCTACGTGGCGCTTTGTTTTTTTAGTCTTCTTTGTAAGATTCAGAGTGGGGCTGGTTATCCCGGATACCACTGTATTACTACGTCACGACGTAAAATGTACCTATTAGGTATAAAGCATGTCAGTGATTTCTTCTTGTATAACTATTTGATAGAAATATCGACTAATGAATAGTAATGTTTATCCACATTCGACACACATAATTGAGTTATACGCAACAACAACTTATTTAATGAGAAATTGTAATGCGAAATAGAAGAAAATGTACTGACTCTTCTAGCACTTTCGTTCTTCATACCTTTCTGTATCTCTGCTGATAAACTAGATAAGCGTATCTCTGTTGGTTTACAAGACATTGAATTAAAAAAAAAAACCGGACAAGTGCGAGTCTGGCTCGCGCACCGAGGGTTCTGTAAGCAGGCAAACTTGTATGTAAATAGTACGTCCATCTCGGGAATCAAATCTCGAAGACTTTTTTACCCGTCTTTTTCGAAAGACAAACCTTTTTTTTTTTTTGACGAGGTGGAAGATCCTACATGGATGTCCTCCGCCTTGGGGAGGCGAAGGGGTCTGTCGGACTCTTACCGACTAAAAACCACCCCAGGGTTCCACTACTAGCCTATGATCAGGGGAGCGAGAATCGCTATTGCATTCTTCCGCAACCCCCCACAGGCATTGACCCGTCTCACCCTAGACGGGTCCCGTCACCCGGTGCGACCATCACCTATCGGCCGCACTCCTCTGAGAGCGCGGAACACTGCGTGCTGCCTCTCGGGCCTGTATCTGTTCGGACGACGACTTCCCCAAAAAGTTCGCCGCCCGCAAGCCACTTCCTATGGTGGCTGGAGGCCATTAAGCACCCTCCGGCGCCCGGTGCGTCTGCTGTCTAACTTTGCGGTTGCAACTACAAAGTCAACAATCCAACTGCTAAATATAAGTTTGTAATCACAAAACCAATTTTTTATGTGAAATAACATTAAATTAACAACTTTCGAATTTTTTCCTTTACCTACTCCTTCCTTTGTGACCTTGCTTCTTACAAAACTTCATGATTCTAGGTCTAGGAAGTACCCTTTCTCGAGGACTTCCTTCTTAGGATATACCCGAGTCCCTTGCGATAGACTCACTTGTGACGGAACGCCGTGTGGTTTTAGTCGGTTCGATTCCGACATACCACTTCACCGATAGCCATGGTGAGGTGATGACCCGTGGGTGTTTCCACACAAAAAAAAAAAGTCTAGAAAGTACCCTATAGGTTTTGATTTACCTGCGAAATGTTCAAATTTGGTCAAATATAAAGCTTAAGTAGTAGTAGCTGATAATGAGTATTAATTACATACCCCAATTTTCCTTGACATTATTCATATTGCCCGGGCATTATAAATAGTGCAATGTTTAATCACTTGGCTGAATAACACATACATAATACAAGTGAAATGTAGACTAAATGAATTAGCTTTTGAAGATGCATCAATGAGAAGAAATAAATCATGAGATGTAGTTCAGATCTTAATTGACCTCTGATGTTAGTGTATGAAGCTTCGTATAAGTTCTGTCATCGCTAGGTGACAGAACTTATACCTTTGGCTAACACCAGCCGATAAAGATTTGAACTTGTCTCTTTAAGAAAATATTAGTAGGTGATAGAGAGTATTAATAGGTGACAATACCTGCTCTACTCTGCTTCAACCTTTTGTAGTATTTCCGGTTAAAGAAAAAGATCTAACAAATAATATAATAATAATAAATATATTTGCAGCAATTACGCTTAAAAAGGCTAATTTGGCACGTTTTCCCTGATAACAAAAATATGTTTGTATTGAAAAATCGATTACATTATCATTAGTAACGGTACGCATAATGTGGGTGCATGTTGTTTATGTACATTATTTAAAAATATAATAAAGACCTGTGCATTTCAATAAACGTAATTTGTTCTACGGTAAAAGCGTGTCACATACGTCATGTGTACGACGAAATATTTTTTGGTTGTTAAAATGCGTGCGGTGCTTTTACTATGTTTATGTAATAACTAAAATACTTTTATAAATATCTATCAATGGACTACCTATTTTTTGTTTCATTTGATGTCAAGCATCGACGCTTTTTACAAACAATAATTATTTATTATTTTTTACTTCGGTTTGCTATTAAATAGTGATTTTTTTGTCTTTTAAACTATATTTTTTTTTATGGATTAGGGGGCAAACGAGCAGACGGGTCACCTGATGGTAAATGACTACCGCCGCCCATGGGCGCCTGCAACTCAAGAGTCACAAGTGCGTTGCCAGACTTTAAGTTGGGGGTAGGGGAAGAGTGGAAGAGCGGGAGAGGGGGGAAGGGGAGGGTTGGGACCTCTGGTAACTTCTAATTTTTAGTCTTGTATTGTCCTTGATACAACCTCCATCAGTCCTTGAAACAAATTTTCAAATTTTTCGGACGTTGGTGAATACTTTAAAGAGTCCGTTTCTTAGAGATAGATAGATAGATAGAGGTCAAACTAATAAAAATCGTCTAAAAAGAGCTGAAGATTTGATTGAATATAAGAGTTGTTGTTCCTGAGATTAAAGTAGAGTTGAAACGGGCTATTGCATCTAAATGCAGGTCAGAATCTTGAGGAATCGTGTCACGTGTTTACAAAAATCTAATCTACAAAAAAATAAATAAAAGGAACAAGGAGGCAATTTAAAAAAATACATGTTAAACTGGCATTTTTCTTGCATATTTTTCTTCACTTGCCACAACAAGGTGGACACTGGAGACATACGACTTTGTAAAGGTCACAGGTGAATGTCTTATGGCTGAAATGATGATGCTGTGTTTACTCCTGTTCCTGACATACTTCACCAAGCATATTTGTTCTTCATAATTAAGATATTTAATTGATTATTAATGAGTCGATTTGGGAAAATCGATTTTCTGTATAATATTGTACACTAATATTGATTGTTTTGACACTTAAATTGAATTGTAGTTTATCAAACGAAGTCTTTTACGATAGTTATTAAGAACGCATTTATCGAATCATACCTAAATATAACTATAAGTTGTTAAAAGTAACGTTAAGCTTAATTAAAATACAGAAAAAACTTGAGAACAAAATTATTTAATTGGACAGATCCAACAATTAATGCAAATAAGCAATGTTACCACAAACTAATCTAAAAATGTTTACTTACTGATTTGCAAAAAGAGACACTTTGGCCCTTCAAGTTTGTTTAAACTTAAATTTAACTATTTTTTAGGGTTCCGTTCCTCAAAAGGATAAAATCGAACACTTTGTTGCCCGTCTGCCTGTCTGTCTGTTTGTCTGTCAAGACCCTTTTTCTCAGGAACCCGTGGAAACATTAACTTGGAATTAATACCAAATACATAAGCCTGCATTCCCTTGAAGGTGTAAAAAGAAACAAGCTTCTAAGTCAACGCAATCATAAGATATGGCTACTTAAGCTTTATATTTGACCAAATTTGAATATTTCGCCGTAAATCAAAATCTATAGGGTACTTCCCATTGATTCATCATCATACCTAGATTCATAAAATTTGGTAAGAAGCAAGGTTTCACAGCACAAGTAAAGGGAAAACTCCGAAAGTCGTTAATTTGTTGTTACATCTGTGTGTCTCTCAAGACCTTGTTCCTCAGGAACCTGAGAAGGCATCAAGTTGAAATACACATCAAATACTTATGTCAGTGGTCTCTTCGAGTCCATTTCGAGTATTTGATCAATTCTCGAAGAATTGATTCCCGAGATGGACGTACTATCTACATAAAGTATTTTTTTGCTTACGGAACCCTCAGTGCGCGAGTTAGACTCGCATTTGTCCGGTTTTTTTGGAAAGTCGTTTTTCAAAATGTTTTATAGGGTTGGCAATGTACCAGTAATACCAGGGTCGACAATATGCCAGTACAATCACTAAACATTTGCTATTGCGTATGCTTTAGGTATACAAATAAATTAATTAATCAACTTGAATAAAGCAAAATTATAATTAAACAAAATAAAATGCAATACCGATGGGTTTCGATTTTATAAAACAATATTGTTAAATATCTTTTTCCTTTTTAGAATCTCATTATTTTATTTTCTTATTTAAAAAAAGACAACTCCCGCATTAGGAATTACTCCTGTGTCGCGAGGGACTTTACAAACATACAAACAACAGACACAAAGAACACCCAGACTCGGTGGTAATCGAACCCACGACCTGTAGCATAGCAGTCACTAGGCCAACAAGCCAGTCTCATTAACTTCTCATCTCATCTTTCATCTCTCATTAACTTTGATTATTCATGCATATAAACAAAATAATAATATCTTGATAATATTAAAAAAACTAGATGAAATTCCGGCTTCGCTCGGGTGAAATGTGACTCATTCATCACAATACACAATCTTTTACAAAATGTAGGTAATGGCATCCGAGTGGCCAATATGGTGACTGCCATTTGCACCATTAGAATTTAACAAAATTCTCGACAATCCGAATTTTGCGGATATATGTTGTCGACTCGAAATCATTATTTTTTTATGTTTTATTATTCAGGTAAGGTTTCAATCGAGTCTACCGTACCCCTTGACCGAATTATTAATATAGATAAATGTTAAATTAAAAAAATCATAGGTATAACCACAGATAACATAATACTTTACTAGTAGTATAACTTCTATTATGCATTCTGTGGTATAACTGAACTTGGCGGCTGTGTTTCGATGACGGCGCCGGCGTCGTAAGCGACGTTAACGAAAACAGACAACGTGTGTAATTATCGATACTCCGAGTAAATTATAATAAACCTGCACAGTTTTTTTGTTTGATTGCTTGTATAAACGCTTTAATCTATTGAACTACTCGTCGGATTCGAAACACTATTTTGGTATTGGATAGAGGATTTATTGAGGAAGGTTAAGGCTATGTAACATCACGCTGCGACCTTTAGGAGCTGAGCAGTGACAATTAACGCAGATGAAACTATGAGGAATGGCTAGTAATAACTTATAAATAGGGTTTCTTTTTTCATTTTTATCCGTTAAATGGTTGTCCGTTAAGAATCTATGTGTATGGTGTTCCTACATTGATGGGCTCTGTGGCGTGGAGGCAAACTATTACAGCCTGCAATAAAAAATCTAATATTGGTAATAAAATAAACAAACTATGGTTAATTTGGATTTATAAAGAGCCGGGTACTATGTTAAAGAACCACAGAAATTAACCACAATTTTACTAAAATAATAATAAACCCTTTAACGATTACAAAAAAGTCGATGATTTTCGAACGGCTGAACAAATTAAAAAACAGCATTCAAACGGTTCATACGTTTGGGAGCTACGATGCCACAGACAGACACACAGATACACAGACGCACAGACACGTCTAACTTATAAATCCCCTCTTTTTGCCACGGGGGTTAAAAACGATAGTGGAGAGTATAATGAATTCTATTTTTCAGGTATCAACGCAATGGCGATGCAATTCTATTTGGGTGGTATTTCTCATCCCTGGACGTCGTACTGCAACGCTAGCAATCTCGACCACGCCGCACTTATTGTCGGATTTGGAGTAAAAGGTAAGAAAACCAGTTCGTTTTTGCACTTTCAGAGATAGATTTGTCGGAAATGTTCAGAACCATCTAGCGGAAACAAGCCAAACTACATAGTAAAAATGTACTGTATCGCGCATTGAAAGTTTTTGCGCCGATTAGTATGTGTTTAATTATTAATGTAATAATTTAAACAATATTTTAATGTTGTGTTGTTCTTTGTGTTGAAGAGAAATTACACCTACTCCTTAACAGATTAATAAGTGGCATTGCTGTAAGTAGCCACTAGCAATGGCTTGAGCTCCTTGGCGTGGGAGAGGGAGAATTCATGTACATTGCTTGTGCTGTACTAATTTATCAACTAAAGATGATGCATAATCAGTACAGACCAAAAATTGTATGTACTACTTATGGTGTCTCAAATAGTAAATAAGGCACAAAAGTCAGCAATTAGCAGTAACGCATGTGACCTATTGTTGTTGTTACAGTCGGCCTCAGCTAGTGAAGTATAAACTGTAGCGCAATAATTTTTTTTTAAATTACAGAATATCCGGCATTCCACAAGAAAATCCCGTACTGGATAGTGAAGAACTCTTGGGGCAAGTCATGGGGTGAGGAGGGTTACTACCGAGTGTACCGAGGAGACGGCACATGTGGTATTGATCGGATGGCAACTAGCGCTTTCATACCTAGTATGTAAGGGATAACCCTAGCGACTATCGGATAAATAAACAATAGTTGATAATATATTGTATTATATTCTTCATCCTTTAACTTTTGATGTGATAGTGTCTGTATACGAAAAAATTGATAAAGATGCAAAGAGTAACTACTCGCTCGTATATGTACATGTCGCAATTACGTCATATCCGTAACGCCAGCGCCACCTGTCGGCGCTTAACGGAGTCAATGTTTAAAGGCCGAGCGACGCGCCCGACACTCCTTGTGCGGCAGTCCGACGGAGCGGTCGAATATTGAAACCTTCACGCGTTCCTAGCGACATACGTAGCTAGCTATAGTCGTGTGTCTATTTGTAATAATCAAGTTAAAAATTGAGGAATTATGGGCCCTATTGAGGATGATGCTCATTGGTTCATATTAATTTGGGCCAATACCGGAATGTATCGAAATACGACCAATATAGATGATTGGTCTAATCTAAAATATTATTAACTGCATTGTAATGATATTTATTTTCTGGAACTATTTAAATGCTTATATTTCTATGGATAGAGTGAATTACGTACCTACAATATTTTCGTTTTGCAAAAAATGTTTTCATGTTAGTTTTGTACATTTTACACATTGCATACAGAACAAAAGGGCTAAACAGACTCGAATTCCAAAAATGGTTTCAGTCGCTTGTCCCCTAACACTCGTACAATTTTTACGAAAATATTTTTGGTGTACCAAAAGAAACGCAATCTCTTCAGTTTTATAATAAGAGATAAACAAAATAACAAAAATAATAATAATAAATACATAACTATGTATATGTAGATTGTATTAGTTTCTATTAAATTGTAATGAATATTGCTCTACAAATATGTTTAGTTAGTGTAGCTTAGTGGTCACCTTGCCACTACGCCGCGCCGAATATTATGTGTAGGTACAAATCCAACACGAAACAAAAAAACGTTGTCCCGAGTCTGGGTGTTCCTTTTGTCCGTTGTTTAAATGTTTGTGAAGCCCCCCGTGACACAGGAATATTCCTAATGCGTGTAGAATACACGCATTAGGAATGCTAACAATAAATATCTAAAAAAATAAATGACCATTACGTTATGGTGTAGTTCGTATTACTTGGGACCAATAGATGTCGTTACGTTTTGTTTAAAACTTTGAATTCTTTTTTCTATGGATAGCAAGAACCGATCGTGATAAATCAAATACTAAATGTTACACTGATTACACACAATACTTATGCATAAAACGTTTCCGCGATTATTTTGTACTTTTTACATAAAACAACCAAACAGACAAATGACTCCACTACAGATTTATTATATTTATAGATATAGAAGAAAGAAGATTACGTGACAACCTTCAAAGTACCTCCTTTCCAACAAAAAGAAAAATGATTGGAATACGTGTTAAAGAATTACAACTAAGTACACATTTTGAATTTAAATTCGGTTTTTTTATCGATTATAGAGTGCCCCCAAAAACATTTTCAAAATATCTTTAATGTACAGAATTGAACCTGTTACAGTTTTATTATAAGTATAGATAGCAATCTGTACTTATTCCGCAGTAGCCGAATATTCCTGAGTATAGTAACACTTCTCAATGTATTATTACATGTCAGTGGAATATTGCAAGTTAAAGCCCTTTCCTTGCTGTCGGGTTCCTTAAAAATAGTGCGCCAAATATTTCATTTATATAGGTAACTAGCGTCATGTCGGGAAACAACAGTATGTCGCTTATACCCTAATAGGCGTAGCACCTCTTCCTGAAAAGGGGATTCCTCTAGGCAGGATTTTGCACGATTTTTTACAACGTATAGGCGGTGAAACAACTTGGGAGGGTACAAAACAATATTGTTCTGATTGTTTACACGCGAAATAACGACATAAATGGGAAAAGCACCCATTTTTTTTTGTGTACAATTTTATCTCACCGGGCTACTGGTGAGGCCGTATGTCAGACTTTAACCGAAGAAAACGACATAGTGTGCCTCACAGCGCCTCTAAGGAGTGGATCGTCGGTACTGCGACGTTATGCCTCCAATGGTACACCCAGCGCCAGCTAAGTAATTTATTTGGAGATAGTGTGTCGTGTAAGATCGTCTTGTTTTATAACCGCTCTATATATTATTTATGAATGATTATGAATACTCTATCTATATACTTAGGTGTGACTTCCTTTTCGAAGTCTCGGACTCGCGTGACGCTCACAAACTAATTTATTATTTTATAACCACATACAAATAATTTTAAATTTGCATAGAGAAAACACAGGTACGACAATTTAAGGAAAGGTCATGGAACTGGAACGCAAATGGAACTAATGACTATAAATCCCGCTCTTAGATAAATCCTTAATTTCGCATTTTTATGCATCAACTCACTTTTGGATTGTGATAAGTATAAACAGAAAGAGGTTTTTTTTTAATTTTTCGCGTAGCTCAAACTTACACGCTGTATAGATACAGAATTGGACAATATATACCTACCTATAGTTACCCATGCCTATATCCGTTTATCAAAATCATCCTCCCCGCCTTTTCCCAACTAATTTGGGTCGGCTTTCAATCTAACTACGACACGGCCGAACTTTGATAATTTACGTGAAGCGACTGCCATCAGATCTCCACAACCCTAGTAGTACAACTTTTTTAGGGCTCCAACTACCCGTAACGAGTGCCACAGATGTTTGTATGGCACCCGGGACCGACGGTTCAACGTGCTCTCCGAGTCACGGAGGGGTCTCAATTTGATAAGAATGGTCACCCATCCTAGACTGACGTGGCTAGCTATTACTTAACTTTGTAATGTGTTAACTTACTCGGTTACCACAAGCCCCTCTCCGTTTATCGTAATATATTGTGATATTGTTACAATCTGTTTATTGTTTTACTGGTTCTACCTTGCAATTTTTATACCTTGGTAATAAATGTATGTTTATTACTAATCTCCAGTTTCTACATTCAAGTAAACCTTATTTGCAAAAAGAAACCTGCGTGAGAAACCGGCAAGAATCGGTACTTATTATTTGTAGGCAGCCATTTGCAATATATATGTATATATATATATATATAGTATATATATATATACAAAAGTGTGTGTGCACACACACACTTTTGTTTCACACACGGCAGAAGTGAATCTTCTGAAACGTAGCCTTAACTTAACAACCCAAAAATAACGGACTTGAAGTTGATACTTATTTTTTGAAGTAAAAACGTTTAGGCACGTTGAGCGATTTTTGGTAGGGCAACAGTTATGGGTTCCCGTCACCGACATGCTAATGTGACTCGTTTTAAGTTTTCACTTCTGTCGGCAGTCCTATGACTGTCTATTTTTTTTTATTGGTTGGTGTGCTGTCACACTAATTCAAATTTCGAAGGATACCGACAATTAGGAACCGATATGGATGTTTTTGGAATAAATCAGCTGCATTTGCAATCCCTATTTTATAATTATATAGTAATCCGAGGCCTATGCCTTCGCTGGTATTAAATAAAAAAGAATAACTTACAATATTATACTTTAATAGTGTTTCAGTCTATCACAAGAGAGTATTTAATTCTTATTATTAGTATTAAAGATATACGAGGCAAAGCATAATAAAATTATACTTCAGCAGGTATAAAATGTTGACAATTATTATTATTACTATTATTTATTATGTAAGTTAAACCATAAAGAAGAAGAAAAGAGAACATGTACAAAATATTTCTGATAACTGTTTATTATATTGATAACAATATTGTCGACAGCTAAATTACTAAATTACACTAAATTATAATTTGATCCTCATTTATTGGTAATCTTATTGTTGCTGCTTATTTGTAAAAAAAATTACATTAGCTTAGTACCTAAACAAACTTTTAATAAATGGACATTGTGAGTTTGATATTTATGGATTTAATAAACAATAGGTATATTATTAAATTGTTTTCTTTTTGAAGTGAAACTTGAACTCACACTAAAAAGCGACAAACAAGATAAACATTCATAAATGGGAATTAGCCTGCGAGAGAATGAAATAGAATACAAGTATCAGTGTTTCCAATAATCTTCGTCTTTGCGCCTGCGTGTAGTACGCAAGCCTTCAGAAAATGCTTTAATGTCAACGTGGTGTCATTTTTGTGCATTTGCGTATTAAAATTCGTTGGTTAATTAATTTATGTTAATTATTTACCACATCTGTGTTAATTTGACCATTAAATTATCTAGTAAATGATTTATGTTGATTTTACTTTTTTTTTCTCATTCTATCGTAGGCTACTTTTCTGAAGTTTCACTTCTGCCGTGTGTGAATTGCACACACACTTTTTTTCAATGTATTTTAATGCATGTAACGTCTACCTACCTGGGTAAGCGGGCTCGGAGTTCCCGTTAACAGCCAGCTCGAGTTACAGGTTTGCGACCCTGACCTGCTCGAGCTTACACTTCCCAATACATCCGTATAAGTGATATTTCTTTCCTTTCCTCGCCTTCCAATTTTCCTATCTTAAATTCCCAAAGTGCCCGGTTGCCGTGCCGCTGCGTACCTACTTATGTAGGGTCTTTCGAATAATCTATACTTATAATAAATATTAAATAAGTACCGATAATCTTTATAGAAAATTTAAGTGTGTATCTTTTGCCTGAAATAAACGATTTTTATAATTCTCTTTATTTATTTCAATTAACATATAAATTACAAATTTTAATACATTTAAGTAGATATATCAAGAAACAACATAAAAATTAACAATATAAAAAATAGTGTCCCACTAGTATCGGGTACAGGGACTAAATTACCGGTGGTCAGGGTTCCAAAGACAGAAACCTCACTATGAGTAAAGTATCGAAGAGGACTGCCTTCTGCATCAGGCCCTTTGAGATTACTTCCGCCCTTCCAGCCGCCTAACGTGAGATTCTGAATATGTTGGCCGGGCTCTCAGCAATTAAACCCATGGGAAAAATAATATCGGCACAGCAATTGCGGCATCTACATCCATCCATCATTATCACATCACATGGCGATAAGGTCGTGGGGTAGGTCCAAATATTTTATTTCTTTTTCTGCCTTTAAGAGATCTGTCTTATTGGCAAGAATAGTCCTGTCAATGATGAACTGATGATAGATCAATCCCAATACAATGTAGTACGACCATTTTCCAGAACTGTACGGTAAGTCCGTACGTACGGTGAGTAAGGTTACACAGCCACAAGGTTATATTTAAGAGCAAGTTGCTGATGGACTATTCTGGCCTCTTGGTTATGCACACACACACATTGTTTCAAACTATGTATGTTCCACATGTTTACAGTAACTAGTTTTGTCTCATTTGTTTATGGGAAGGAACTGATTCCCAATATTCAGCTAACGCATTTAGGAATCAGGGTTTGCACTTGAATTGTATGCACCTTTTGTTACAATAAAGAATTTATTATAATTATAGTAAATCGTTACTAAAAAATCCAATTTAATTTACAGCTATACAAGCCTCTGGTCTTTGGGAGCGCTCCTGCGTCTACGTCTTTACGAGCGTCAGTGCGCGTCTATGGAAACGTCTGTTCATTCGGTCCTTCGCACGTTCTGTGCGCATCACAATACGAGGGTTGAATAAAAACAACAACTGAACAAATACTGAATAAAGATCGCTCTGTTACCGACTATTGCTAGAACTTGGACACCATACCTTAATATTCCTACTGACATGTGCTCGAATCTGGACACCCTACACTGCAAACTCTATCGACCTGGCTTGAATTTAGACACCGTGCTATACTATTTAAGTGAAAACTATGGATTAGTGAGATAAAGTTAGTGTTGTAAGGTCCAGTGTCAAATTTCTGGACGGAAGGCAAATTTAAATCGGGACAGCTACAGAGGCTTAAAGAAGAACACGTTTTTATTTGAATCATCATTTATTTTAACATTGCTTATTACAAGAAACTGTAACTTTTATTACATAAACTTCTTTAAGACATAACAAAATTCAAGCAACTGTTTTGGCAAATTACTGCGCTACATTTCACTTCTTTCAAAAGGTATTATTTATCCTATGTTTATAAAATTCGTGAAAGGAAAACTTAAAATTCGTCTTTATTTGTATCTTTGCTTTGAAATTATATGAGTTTGGAAAAAAAATATATTGATGTAATAATATATTAGCGCCATTTCTGTAAGGTCGTCAAGTTCTTGCTCTTTTAACTCTCTTCAGAAGATGTCATACCAAGGAAAAATATTTTTTATGTAATTAACAAGCTTATAGATGAAATCTAGAAATAATTAGTGTTTACATAAAGTTAACTAAAACACATTGGAAATAGCTGCGGAGTACCGCATGGAAGCGTGCTAGGATTTTTATTATGTTTATTACATATCAATGATCGCCGTGACATAACTAATTATAGGTAAATGTATTTTGTTTGCAGATGACATTTCCGTAATATTGACAAGCAACGAATTGACGAAATAAGACGATGAAATAAAAAAAAGACCATTCAAGGTCTGTGCCGCGGCTTGACCTATGAGATTTTATCTTCTGATTTTCCCTCTGAAATATATGTGTCATAGCTTCCCGTGCCGTCCTAGACGCGCTGAACACTAGCCTAAAGTCTGGCTGCACCCTTCAGGGGAGAGACGCGCGAGCAGGTGTAGGCGTGGTGATCATCAGTACGCTTTAGATTATCCCACTATACACGCGTGTTACTAGCGCACAAAGTACATATCTATCGAAACTCGAAATCGTTAGTAGCCCTGACGAGAAGGGTAATATTATGAGCCACAACAAGCCTCGTATGCTGTGCGGGTCAATCTTACGAGCCCTGACGGGTCATTCTCGTGTGCCGTACGGATCAATCTCTAGAGCCGTACGGGTCAATCTCGTGATCCGTCTGGGTCAATCTCGTGAGCCGTCTGGGTCAACCTCTCGAGTCGTACGGGTCAGTCTCGTGAACCGTTCGGGTCAACATCGTGAGCCATATGGGTCAAGTAAAGTCAGCAGTTCAAAATGAACTAGTGATAGCGTCCATGGCAGAGATGAAACCTCTCCTTATAAGTAGAGAGGAGGTCAATCGCGAATTGGCAGCACAGACCGATCAATCCGATGACGAGGTTTCTATTCCATCTCTAGGGACTTCATCAGGAAGAACTAAGAAACCAAGGCGCCTTGACAGATTAGAACAGAACCAACAGAAATGAGAAAAAATTATGGGTGAATTGATTAAAACTTTCATACCTAAGACCACCCCTATTCGGGTCGGAGAATGAATTCATATCCCCGGAACTATCGGGTGATGAAGAAAATATCCCTCCACAGCTTTGGGAACCTCCAGCGTCTCAGCTATCTACATCATCGCCTAAACCTTGGGAACCTCCAGCATCTACAGCAGAGGAGTATTTCGACCCCTGTTACAAAGCCACAAGACCCGTTAATACCAGCGCCTAAGCCACACATCGCTGCGCAAGGTACCGAATGACAACATTTAGGTGACATTGCCTTTAATCTGATTAGATATGCTGAGGTCCAGAAAAAACTGTATGCTAACTCGGTCTTCGGTCCCTCAAAAACAACAACAAATTGAAAGAGTTTGCCAACAAGCATCCCATCTTAAAACAGGATTTAAAAAAATATTCTATCATCAGACACAAATTTTAAATCTCTTTCGGACGACGTCAATATGTGTGCGGAAGAAAAGCTGAAGTCATAGAAAAAAGAAGAAATAATTTTCTACCAAAAAACGAGTACTCATCTCTTCTGCGAAACACAACTGGCGGAGTCACTAAAACAGCCATCTGCACAGACTTTTTTTCGGTATCCCTATAAAAAGCCCCTACAGCCAAGGAACTACAATACCATGCATCCCACACCGGGCGGAGAGCGGCCAATATTTTACCAGAGCAAAAAGCACTCCCACAATGCAGATGGTGGATTCAAAATATAAAGGAAAAAGGCGTTCTCTTCAGATTCTCCGAGACTGTATTCATTACATTAGACGCTTCAGATAAAGATGGGGGGCCCAGATAAACGAAGAACATATAAGAAAGAAAGAAGAAAGAAAATCCGTTTATTTTGGTGCTGAGATACAAGTTATATCAATTAATATACCTATATCTATATCTATAAGTATATCTATATAAAAAAAGAAAAAACAGAAATCGGGAATTAAAATACAGTAAGTAGGTACATTAAAAGAAACAGTGGAGGAACAATAACGTGTCTCGCGTCATATCAGTGGGACCTGGAACATTCACCAGCCTCAGTGCCACATCAACAAAAAAAACTGTTCGCTGTAATTCTAGCAGTACAATCCATGAAATATTGCATAAGGAACAAGAGAGTTATTGTACAATCAGACAATCGAACAGTAATCGCTTACATAAAGAACCAAGGAGGTACAAAATCATCACAGCTGCCAGATCTGGTTTTTCACCTGTTGACAATGGCCAAAAATTTGAAAGCGGAAATTTGTCCCCAATATTTACCATGGGTATACAACGACGTAGCCGATGGCTTATCCCGACAAATCCGACTGACTGGCATCTATCGTCGAATATTTGCAACCAGATATTTCAGAAATGGGGTATTCAGAAGTGGACCTGTTGGCATCAAGCATTTCGAAGGTGGTCCCAGTTTATGTATCTCGAGACGTAAAGGACAAGGATGCTGTATTCATTGACGCGTTCAGCAAGACATTTGAGTTCAAGTTAGCATGGATATTTCCACCACCCTCGCTAATTCCTCAAGTACTCGTCCACCTAAATCAAGCTGAGAAAAAATACATTTTTGAGATCGGATCTGAAAAATCAGAACTTCAAGAAAGGATAACGATGTTCTTTTAGATATAATTCTAAAAAATCGTAATTGGAAGAGCTATAAAAATGTGATAACACTAAAGAAATAATTAATACTCTGTCCAAAGATGATGCCAATGACTTATGTTTAGTCAACACTAGCTTCACAACTTCATATGGGCTTACCCGGTCACAACGCCTACACGTCTCTCCCCCGAAGGGTGCAGCGAGATGTTAAGCGAGTGTTGAGCGCGTCAAGGTGGGCACGATGACACGTAAGTTTTAGAGGGAAAATCAGAAGATGTAATCTCATAGGTCATCATTCTTATAGCCACACATGATGCCGCGTCCAGACACTTGCCAAACCTCAACAAGCAGTCACAAATTCAAACGTGTGGATAGTGTGATTGCTCGAATTGCCAAACGTTTGGCTTGGCTTGCCGTCGATCCGAACTCTGTCGGTTTTTGACGCCCAAATCAAAGGAAACTTGTGGCAAGCGCTTGCGATGCATCCACATGTTTGTGTTGTTAGTATACCTTGCGCGCTGGCGACGATCAGACATGTGCGTCCGTACCGAATACCGATTGTTTTTGATACGCAATAATTAAAAAAACAAGTAATTGGGTCCACCCAAGAATCGGTACGGTTTTTATGAATTTTTGGCATACACCATCTTCTTTGCCGTATTTTTCTTTTACTTATTTTTATTATAAAAACACTTAAGTTAAATGTTATGGTCGACACAAGTTCGATGTCCGCCATGCTTGATTCTTCAGAACACACTAACGCACTCGCAAGCGTGTTGATGGCGATGTTTGATTCCCAAAATCAAGCCAAACGTTTGTAGAGGTTTCTAGTTTGTGGCAAGTGGCAAACGTGCGGATTCGGCTTGAAATATATGGTTTTTATCCGTTTGGTATTTGAATTAATATTGTAAGGTTTAAATTCTAATAATCTTAATGTAAATCTTAATAAAACTAATTTTATACAATTTCATAGCAAAAAAGTTAAATATAAAGAGCGATGTATTATTCAAAAGTACATATCTTTCAGGTACTTCATCTGCGAAGCCATCTTGCAAGTAGCGCACGTGAAGGTAATATACCAGACCCTTGAACTGCTCGGTGTGGTGTCTCACAAGGCACAGGTGTTTATATCGGCCGTAATTTCTTTGCCCTTTTCCCAACTTTCTTTGGTGTCAGCGCAATGACGGGACAAAGGAAGGAGGTAAATTGGGTAAGGAAAATGCATACGGCGTGGGAGCTGAGGTAAGGGATACCGCAAGTCTCGGATGGGGTACAGGACTGAGATGAAAATCGGGTCAACGACCGAGGGCGTGCACCACTGAGCCAGTCAGCCTGTGACCACGGCCAGTGCAACCTGGTCGAAAGGAACGCGAAAGTTTAAAAGTTAGTATAGCGTTTATAAATATATACTCATTTAATAAAATTTCATAAAAAAATAGATACTTATACTCTGTCCATTAGTTTATTTTCTTTTTGACAGTTGCTTGAGAACGTAACTGCGCCAGAAATTTTGTAAAATAAAACTTTAAAACGCGCAGTTACAAAAATATAAAGATTATCTGTTTTTATTTAATTAAGTACACTATTTATAAATATTCGTAGACAATATGATACTGTACAATTTTTTTTTTTTTCAAAATAAGGCATTTTTATTTTACGCAATAAAAAGCCTGACTGTAGTCATCATGAATGGATAGATGTATTTTATTATATTTGCAATAATAAATGAAAGATGGTACATTAGATTCGTCACTTGAGTCCTCAGTAATTTTAATAATAATTCTTATGTATAATATATTAAACGTGGCTACAAATAGGTTATTAAATAAAATTAAGTTTTAACTTTACCTTTAACCTGTAATTACTAATTGACTACTTATCGAACTGTCAAAAAGAAAATAAATAGACAGAGAGTAATAAAATGGACAGAGTATGGGTACCTAACTTACATTAATTTAGTCATTTTTTAAATGTTCTTATTTGCAATAAGGTTATATTATGAGAGGGCTGTCATATACATTATATAGGTACATAGGTCCCCAATAAATAAAGAGAAACAATAAATGTAATCTAATGTCTCCATTTCTTTACTATTAGTGCAAAAACTGTACAAAGCTTGAAGTCTTTTCTTGTTTGTACTATCAAGGACTCCGTTATAATTTTAGTTTAAATTTCTTATATATGTTATTTTTTTGTGGACTTTATGCCGCGTGTAGAATCAACGCAGGAATTCCGCCAATGTCAAGTGTTTTATATGTTCTAAGTTAGCAAATATAATGTAAAAAATGGACGTCTATTCTGTTTTATTCGTCGAAAATAAACTTAAGCTTCATTTCGCTCATACTTTTAGTTATCTTCTTTGCTTTTATTCTTCAGCTTTTATAACTTTTTTACAACTTAATTATTTATATCAAGTCCATTACATTTAAAAAGTCCACTATGGCTTAAGCCATTTCATTTATTTAGTTCGCATTTTCAATTCTCAGGTCACGATGATCCTGTGTGAGAAACTTTGGCTGTAAGTTATAATCATAGCTTTTTTTTGATCGTTTTACACTATCTCCAGCTTTGGAGGGGCTGGCTTATAATCAGAAAAATCAAAAAAATTTAACATATCATCGATAGCCTTTTTCTTATCTTGACTTAAACTACTTGTTTGAGGTTTAGTAGACTGGGTGTCAGGAAGGGAATTTCCCCTGAATCCTTGATTTGATTCAGTTTTAATGATATGGTCCTTATTAATTTCTTCAATACTTGGCGATAATGTGTCAGGATTACAGCTCGATGATTCAGGAACATGGTCATAAGGGAGTATTTGATCTTCTAACGCTTTGATTTTATCACCTGCTAAAGTCTTTTCTTCCTTAGGTAGAGATTGGACATCCTCGTGTCGTTCGATTTTTATCTCATCAGTATCAGGAGAGGTTCTCTCCTCTTTTTTGCTGTGATTATTGCTGTCTGTCGACTCAGGTAAGACTTCACCATTATCACCAAACAACCATTCTTCTGTACAATTATTGGATAGAATTGCTCTATATTTAGCACCACTGGGTAAGGTCTGCCAGGGTTTAACCAAAATCGAGATTCTGCAGGTTTTGGTAGACGTACAGAAGTCATTTATTATTTCGGTACAATTATTAAAATTAATAGATAGTGTTAAAATATACCTGACCCCATTAACGATCTGCAAATAAAAATAAACGTATATTTTAAAATTTATATAAAAGAAATTGTATTCCAGATTCAATGTTCCACAAGCTTTCTAAGATGATCTTTTTTTGACTTGACATTCAACTATTATACTTATTTGTATTTATAGTTGTGCAATACACAATTCGCATATTATAATAAATGTACTTGGAGTAAAAGAAATGAGTACGGACGGTCAACCACTGATTGATTATAGAAAAGAATAACTACTTACTTGAACTTGTCTTTCCACATCTATAACAGAGTCTAGGCTGTGCTTCACGCTCGGGTCATGAATATCTAGATGCCTGACTCCCAAGTCAGCGAGATCTTGAACTCCTTGTGCCTGTGGATTAACGTGAGATGCGCAGCCCATGCAAGGTGCGCTTGGTTCTCTTCGAGGTATTGCTATGAACTGCTCGCCAGACGCTATCTACAACAATATTATCTTTCATTATCTACACATTAAAATAGGCAAAGAGAAAAAAATTAAAACCATTTTTTTTATTGTTTAGTAGCAATTGACGGACTTGCTTAGCATTACCTACACATTCATACAGTTATAAAAAAAAGGCAACAATTTTTTTCCCCTTTGACAGATGTAACACCTAATACTGATTGTGGTCAAATTGCGATTCGGCCAATAGCGTTATGATTATAATAAATTTTAAACTTTTACGTTTTCATGCTTCTATGATTTACAATTTATGTAGGTTTATAATTTAACCGTGATTAAAATTACGAACGTAAGACGAAATCTCCTAAAAATTTCATCAGAATTAAACATACTTTAAATCTCATTTTAATGTAACATTTTTTTTATATTTGCCGTCTACAACACAAAACAAAAAAAATATTAATTAATATAATGGCAAATTAATTTGACCTGTTGGTTTAGTCGTTAGTGATTTTGACTGCTAAGCCAGAGGTCGTGGGTTCGATTCCCACCCACGAAAAATAATGGTGTGATGAGCATGGTCATTTGTTCTGTGCCCAGACACAACTACCACCATCTCACACACGGCTGTCTGATCCCAAAATAGGCAGAGCCTGTACTATGGTAACCAGACTTCTGATAAACATACTTATTTACATATTTCTAAATAACATAAATATTATAGATAAATTACACCCAGACACAGAACAAATAAATAAATACTAAATATTATCTTTAAAATCGAAAACAATTTCTTGCTTCCAAATTAGTTTTTTTTATATTACTTTATGGATATAACTTCAAATCACAATGTCGAGAATCAAACCTCGATCCTCGACATCGCGGTGGGCCGCAACGGCTACCACTACCATCGCGATTACGCTGTACACTCGATTAAACCCCTCGATCGGGATAACCGCTCTGTACGACATATCTACAAGCGACATTACAAACCAGCGTAAAATACCGTCCGCTTTTTATTTCTTCACCAACACCGAGAACTTAACAAAAATATTATGATATCCGGTTTGCATACGACAAAAAATTAGTAGAACCAATATTACAATTTATTTTATACACTAGTATAGTATTAATCAGTGCCACCTACAAGTTCAGTTTAAATTATTTGAAACGTAGTAAGATGACGCACTCTCAATGTATAGTCATATTAGTCATGTCAGTTGTGTACGTATGTGAGCCTCCTTAAAAAGACATTTTCCTTGTAATTTTTCATTGTTATACCACTTTAACTTAAACAAACCATCGCACTAAGGAAAATGACACAATTACTTTGAAAATATTTAAATCAGAATACGCGTCTCAAACTAATTTTTATATAAATAATAAATCGTTCCACAAAATCTTTATTGTACTGTGGCGACATGGCGACATCCACAACGTCCGTCATGTAAAACTTTGGTCTCTTGATCATAAAGCACAACGCTGCGGTACGCGGTATGCGGTGTCGGACATATAGGATATTAGATGGTCAGACTCCGTGACTACTATGCTGATACCTATTTTCAGTACACACTCGAGTTTAGGCGAGAATCGAACTCGTGACCTACTACTATGTCCACGCTTTATACAAAATGTGGGATAACTGAGGAGCTACTAGGGTTGCGGCACTGGTCCGACAGAAAACACCGTTGTTCAATTAATAAACCTTGTTTAATACACGAATTACCCAATACAACAATAATTGACATGTGAATAATAAATTTCGTATGATAAAATAATATTCCCCAGATTACTATACGCGACAATCTACAACCTAACGCTCTGTCGGACCACTGCACAGCAACTGGCCGAATCCACTCTCATACGATCTAACTTGCACGCACACACATACATACCGCGCACACATCTGTGTCCCTACAGACACATAATCGTATGAAAAACGTCTAGAATGGTCTCTGGGCAGAGACCATTCTAGACGTTTTTCATATGTGCGTTATGATCAATAGACCAAAGCTTAACGAAGATACACTATGGAGTACCTTACTACTAATCCAACATCGCGATATGAAAGTTCTTGCGCCGATTACTAGTTATACACAATTTCCCAACATCGATCGTTGGTTCCCGTTCCTCCATAATACGGGACTATAATAAAAAGGAATGCATCTTTTACAAAACAAAGTTAAATTCTATCAGTTTTCCTAAACTAACTAAGGTACCCTTAACTATTCGGACTAGAGTATTATTGCATCCTCTCTCCATTTCCTCCCTCTCTGCCTCATCTTGATTCTAATTATTTCTTTCTCCCTTTCCGCCCTCTGCCTTCCCCTTCTCTCTCTCTCCTATTTTCTCGCAACGCCTCTGTCTCGCCACCACCTTTGTCTTTTCTTCTTTTATCTCTCTCTATTTCGTGAGAGTGTATTCTTTATTTGCAATGAGTTCAAGAAATTGTCTCATATCTCCGATTACTATACTAGTAATTATAAACATTCGCAATCCGAGTGGTGTCACCTCTGTATGGTTGTCGACTCTATCAAACATGGCATAAGTCTGTACATAGGAGATAATTAAGAAAAATAATGTAAGGGGGTCTTTATGAGAGCAATAAAAGCCAAAAACGATTTTTGTTTGTCTGTCTGTCTGTATGTTTGTCCGGGAATCACTACTACAGTACAGTAAAAACTACTACAAAATATTGGATACGGTTTTCAGAGTTGTATTGCGGGTCTAATTTTAAATCAGATGCATGAATAACCTTGATACGCAGCCTAGAAGGCAAGTTATTAATAATAACTGTTGACTTCATCACGTGTATAATTTGTATCTTCGCGGGACATAGCGTGAAGTGACGTAATTTATCTTCATATGGATGGCGTTGCAAAAAAAAATTATATTCTCCACGACTGAATGTATACTCAACCGGGGCGTCAGCCACGATTCGCCGACAGATTAGTCATCTTAGCTATTCCAATTTCTATTAAAATATGACAAACAATTTGCTTGAATTGAACGTAAACTCACTACGATAATAATAGTATATAGTATAATGGTTCTTAATTAGTCCAAATAATTAGGTTTACAAGGACAAAAAAAAATTGCCCTTTTAGAAGGCAAATTTAGGAAAACTGTTTTTTTTTTAAATTAAAACATATTATTGAAATTTTGACAGGACGTCTGTTGGGTCAGTTAGTATATAATAATAAGGAACACAAATTTTACCTATTGTTATAATAAGGCACCTTCATCATATTATCTCATTTCGTATTTGTGACACCAGCATTCAATGTTTCTATACTCATAACCACCCCATATTAAGAAACAGTTCAATTGTCATTGCAGTCAGACAAGCTTCTGACATCACCGACAAAAACGACATTAGGATAAAATTAATTTCACGTGTGTTAGAATCAGAATAAATTAGAGAGGAACTGATATTCTATTTTTTACTTAAGGCATTCGAGGATACGGGATCTAGCTGACCAAACTTTGTATTCCTATAGATCAGGAAAACATTAAATGCAGAAGAATTTTTAGGAAATAGAACTGACACAACACTGACTAGGATAGTACCTCGAGAAGACCGCAAAGTACTATTTTGTTTAACAACCGACAAAAAGGAGAAGTTTATAAGTTTAAAGTGTGTATTTGTGTGTCTGTCTGTGGCATGATAGTTTCTTGTCGGATATACCGATTTTGATTTAATTGTTTTTGTTCCCTTTTGAACCAATTTTCCTGAATTATAGCTAAGAACACTTTCTTAGCTATATTTCAGGAAAATCTGTTCGGCCTCTCTAATTGTTGAAGGGATTTTCGAGGTATTTTTAATTTCTAAATGTCTGCTTCTGGAGTATGCTACACAAGGAAGATGGATAAGGTTTTCCAATTCATGCACAGTGGACAACGAAAATGGTCTACCAGTTTTGACAAAAGTTTCTGTGTAATCACAATAGCGATAAGGTTGAACCTATCTCTAACAATTAACTGTCAGAATATTATTGCACGGGAAAATCAACCTTGTTGATTTATGATGTCAAATGATCTACAAGGTTGGGTGGTAGACGGAATATTTGGCCGATGGTACATGGGCTTCGTCATCGCGTTGTATTGACGTAAATACTATTTTTAATGAAACAGGAAAATGAGTAGCAAGAATGTAATATACAGAAATATAGATATTCCCAGAAAATGAGTCTATTCGCTACAGACTAAATTAATTACATATCGGAGAACGTTTCACAAATGTATCCTGGACTCGGATGCATAGGTACATAATACCAATAATTAGAAAAGTTCTGAATGGTCGGGTAATATCATTGTGATGTAGATGGTGTGTAATAACAAGGAAATATTTACGCAATGGGGCGTTAATGCAATTTGAAAGAACCATTGTTTTAAGGGGAAAAATGTTATGGCTGAAAATGCTATTGAACAGTTCGCTAAAGTCGAATGCTTAGGATTCGAAGACAGCAACATCTTACATGTACACTCGTCTCTTCTAACAAATACACACTTATACATCACCGGTATCTATAGACCTCTCACTTGATACCGAAATTTGTCCTCTGCCGTAAAGCTTTCATTCTTCATGCTGCCATGGAATATGTTCCCTTGTCAAATCAAGATGTCCACAAATCGTAATCTATTTAAGCTCCCGCTAAACGTGACTCTTGAAAAAGTTACTAGAGTCGGAGCAACAAGCAAATATGCTGTCTAATTATGTTTATAAATATGAGGTATTTTGTAAACCGACTTCGAAAAAGTAGAACCTTTTTTTTGGGTTTTCAATTTGAGTGTATGTTTGTGTGTTTGTATGTTATGCGATATTTTTGTCCTATAACAACATATTAATGGGGGTTTTTATTGATAGATGTTATCTCCATGCTCGTCAAACCAACATTTGTAAAAATCCGATCCCAAGGGTGGTAAAATAAAATATATTCACACATTGACCAACTAAGTTCATTGTAGTGATAACAAGGTCGTTATCCTTGACATATAATATAACATAAACGATAACCAATTATTGTACTCATATAGTTCTCAAAGTAACACTTATGAACATATAACATTTTGATGTTAAATTTATATTGATGCAGTTAGATTCGAAATGCAATATACATAAAAACAGAAAGCACTCCTCAATACCAAAAACCTGCGGCCGTCCTTTACTAATTTCATCGTATTTTCACACCGATTTCTTATTTTCATTTATTGGTAAAAAAATCTGTACCCTCAACAGCAATCCAAGCGACTTGGTGTGCCACAAGTTTAGAAACTTGACATACCGCTACGCTGTATGATAAGCCTTGAATACCTAATGCTATCATGAGAACTCTACATAACGCTTTTTTAAACCGTAGCAACTTACCTCTGCCTCAGAATGTTCTTCATTTTCAAGCAACACAGGTTTCTTTTCTGCTTCTACTTCAACAGCTTCGAGACTAGCATCAGCATCTCTAGCAGCTTGTTGCTCTAATTCCGCACAAACTATAACATTGTTAATAATTGCGATTCCTTTATCATCTAAATCTTGTACCCCGGCTGAACATTTCATCATTTTGGATACATCATCGTGTTTTGCACTAAAACTGACTTCAATTTGATATGTGGAATCATCCTGTAACAAATGATTATTTTTTATGAATTAATTAGATTATTAATTAGATATGTGCCTGCTAGAATTAACTTAGGGTTTTGATTTAAATCAAATAAAATCACTTTATTTGCGAGAATATTTGAATATACATTGTTATATTAAGGCCTTGTTGGTCACTGAAAATTTAGGCTTCTATCTTTATCCACAATCAAGTTTGTCGAAAATATCCTGAATGACTACGAGAATAAGATGGCTATGCCTTTGTTTATGCTCGATTTGGTGGGTGGCACTACCGTGCTCCCAGATAGCAAACCTTGCGACTATAAAGGGGTTTCGGCATTTAATATCTCCCATATTTCCGAAGGATAGGGTGTATTCGGTATGCAATTAGCAGTGTAATAATTCTTCAATCTAGGGTTTCCAGTTCTGTCTGAGTCCATCTAAGTATAGATAGATAGATAGTACTCTTTATTGTACACCAATCACATGATATATATACATATAAATATACATATAAAAAAACAACTTTAAACATAAAATGCACAATGGGCGGCCTTATCACAACAAGCAATATCTTCCAGGCAACCTTTGGATGGACAGGACTGTAATGATTTAGTGTGGGCGGTTATGGTGTAAAATATATAATATTTACCAAATTGTACTAATATGTACCTACTACTAGTATAGGTATGCTCAGATACATATTTACACAAACATATACTACTACATATGTATACACAAAGTATACCAAAGCAGTAGGTTAGGACATGCACCATATTACCACCTAACAAAAGTCTTTTTAATACTCTTTACTGGCAGCCAAAGAAGCATTCCTGCAATGATTCTTTCATAGGCAATTCATTTACACCTATCGTCTGTGACATACTTAGATATTTGTAAGTTTCATTTGTGGAAAGACATCTAAGATGTTATTATTCTGAGAGTTCCATTGCTTCAGGTGTCACAATCCTGCCTCTTTTTACACGCATCTTTAATGTGACTTATGATTGTTTATCTCTGGTATACAGAATAATTTTTTTTTTTTTTTTTATAATAAGGTTTTTCTGAAACGAAGAAAAGAAAAACGAAAAAAGAATATAGAAAATATTTCTAAGGAACTTTTTGTTTTTCTGTTTCTATTCTTGATATCCTAAAATATTTGTTTATAATATGACCAGTAATAAAATAGGTCACCATAGCAATCTGGGAAAGTTTTATTTTAAAATCTAACACATTAAAAATAATTATTAAGAAGTATTTTCAAGATACCAAATAGTAAATTGAGAATTAATTATTATATACCTGTATCTAGGTAATAAAATAATACTTTTAAACTTACTTCATAAAATAATATGTTTCACAAAAATAAAAAATAAATAATATATATATATACTTATAAAATGATATCATGAAAATGTTAAAAGGTTTCGAATATCGATAACCCTAAGTTAATCACACGAGAAATTATCATCTTCGGATATGAATGAAGTAAAACAAAATCAAAAGATTAACTCACTATTTCACTAATACTTCGTAGAAATCCATCACTGGCCTTATGACCTACATCAGGTCGAAGGTTGTAATAATTAATAAAGTCAGACAATAACTTCGACTTTTTTTCTTCGGTTATTTCGCACAAACAAAAAGAAAGTAAGCACGGAAGAAGTAAAATAAATGATTTATAATTCATTTTTCAATCGTCTATGCACCACCATAGTCGGACACAATGTAAGAGATGTGTGTGAATTGAAATCAATTCAAAAGTTATAATTTTACTTGTTTACAATACGACACACTGACACATGAATCAGTTTAAATGACAAACTTAAGACATCATTTTTTTTTATTTGAATGACCGTAGATGTAGTGTGCGTTCCGAAATACACTAAGACCACTGTAAAGTATAACGTCAATTCAGTGGCTGTCTTAAGTAGGCGGGGAGAAGTCGTTTCTTTTTTACACTTTTTTTTGCTCTTTCAACTGTTCGTTAACTGTTCGTCATTGTTCGATTAAAAATTTTATTTGTTCGATCTTAGTTTTTTTTTTAAATAAAATAAAAAATTTGCTTTCTTAAGTTGGCGGGGAGAAGTCGTTTTTTAACCTTTTTATTTGCTTTTTCAGCTGTTCGTTCACTATTCGTCATTGTTTGATCAATTATTTTTTTCGTTTGATCTTAGTTTTTTTTTTAAATAAAATAAAAAAATACCCTCAAGTTGGCGGGGAGAAGTCGTTTCTTCATATTTCTTTTTGGCTATTTAAATTTTTCGTTAACTGTTCGTCATTCTACACGGAAAATACATTAACAGAAAACACCATGTTAATGTATTTTCCGTGTGTAATATCTATACTTCATCGCGACCATCACTACCCTTAATCAAATACATGTAATAAGTATGTAAACAACTCAAAGTCAAACAAAGCGAATAACAACATTAAAAACCTCATAAAAATAAAAAACATACGCAGTTTTAAAAAATATATATATTTAATTCAATCCATTAACCAAAACCCAAAAATATTAAACAATAAAAAACCGAAAACTGTTTACGAACCTGTGGAGAGTCAATGTGTGTGTCGATTGAATGGGTCGATTATTGTTTTCTCTTGTACCACACTGTTTAATACAGCATGAGGACATGGTTGTCCTGTCTAGGGCAAAGCCATGGATTCTATAAAAACTAGTTTATAGACGTATGTTGTACGAAAAAATATATTTCGAACCACAGCCGTTTGACAGCAGATGTACCACACATAACGGCGATTAAAATGGCTAGCCGGTCACAAATTGACAAACGCATGATGTCACCCAAAAAGGTGCATATGTAGGTAAGTAAAAAAGAAATAAAATGCTTCTTGATATATATGTGTCGATCTTATGTATATATTTGTTTAATGTAATGTTCATGTCTTCGATTATATATCGTCCAGATACCGTGCCCAGTACAAATCTCACCGTTTACTTTGAAGCCACTTTTTGGATCTGTGAGTGAACCCCGCCCAACGCGAGTGTCTACGTACAATATTTTGTGCATGACGGTTTTACTACCAGCGCATAGAGGTTACTCCAAAATTTAGGAACTTTTTTATTAAACATATTTTTTTTATGCGTTATTAAATAAAGACATCTTAAATATATTTAAATGTGTTACAAGTGTTCGTTTATTTTTTCTAAAGCTTAGTAGGATAACAAATGATTCTTATTATTAATTTATTTGATCAAATAACATGCGTTTTTTGATCAAATAAATAAAATAATTTAATCGCTGTCATAAATTAGACACGACAGATATTCTATTATTTCTCAGCGGCTTGAGGCACCAGGAAAAGAAGAACCTACTTAGTAGGAACAATTTATTTAGAGCAATATTTTTCGCCCAGTATGAAAAATATAATTATGAAGAGTAAAATTTTGTGATCGAAGGACAGCGTAACGCTTTAACGCTTTGTTGTGCTTTATTGGAGTTTACTCCTTAAGAATCGACGCATGTAAGTAGATATGTGTGATGTGATGACCTTTAATTTATATATTATTATTATATATAGATATATAGAATATATACTGTACAGCTTCTACAAATGGTGAATATATATTGTAGAAGGGAGTAAGGGAGAGGGGGGAGGGTGAAAGGGTGAGGGAGTGAGGGGGGGGGAGGGAGAGAGAAAGAGAATCTCCAGTCGTGGGTCGGAGCTGACACACACCTTTTATTTTGTAGTAAATGTAACGATTTGATTAATGAAATGAAACTTTATTCACAGGAACAGAGTAACAAAAGGTATTTTCATAAAATAAAGTAAATGTTTCGCCTTGGTTTGTAGGACGAGAAGACAAATTTAAATTCGGTCGTATAAATTTGTTTTGGGATTAACTAAAAAACTAGTCGGTTTCTAGGTACTTGCAACGCCGCCCGGTAGGCAAATATTAAAAATAACATGAATTATTTTGCTAACAATTTGTAGATAATTCTTACACATAATCATATACATAACATAACACTACTTAAATAACATTTTTTATAAGCACGATACAATTAAGATGCAATAGAAAAATTAAGATAATACCATGAAAAATTATGTCAATAATGTATTTTTTTTTAAATATAGCAAAATGTCAATTTACTTAAAATTAATTAACAGTAAGCATATTTCTCGTCTTACTCTAGATAACAAGTTTGGCAAACTAAAATAAACATACTGCTAGAATGTGTTATGGGTAAATAGAATTCACGTCCTGGCAACATCTTTAGTAATAGCGTCGCTATTTTATTAATTTGAAATTTTGTTATATTGTTTATAAATACATTAGCAAATAGAATACTTAGATATGAAATGTGATGTTCGGACACATATGATTTTTTTTAGTATAATTTTTACAGGATTTGACAGCACAACCAGGCATTTTTGAATATTAAAAATAGCGGCTCGAGACGTACTTCAGCGGCGAATGTTCGCTCGCGTGTGACGAGTGAGTCGCTTATATTTTTTGGCTTCAGTTTTGGGGCGCGGATTAGGCATCTGGTTCATGTAGTAAAGTAGGGCATCATTATGTATTTATTACCTCAATTATTAAAATTTAGAGCTAGATATGTCAAAATCGAAAAATAAAATCAATTGCAAAACCATAATAATATGATTGATGAACAATATGATTTCTATTGAATATAGAATGGATCTTAGACTAAAAATATTATTTACAATCAATTAGTCACACATCAGTCGCCGGTGCTTTTTTTTTACTACTCATTTGGGGTCGATAGAGAATTATCTACTGTAAGAGAAATATTGTTTTAACAGACCGTTTCTAAAATGCTATTCCTTACAATATCCAATGCATTTGCCACTTGGTCTAAAACGGTGGAAAGAGGCAATAGCGCTCCCAAAGAAGTAGACTTGTTGAGTATATACTAGGGCATGCAAACCGATAACCGATAATCGGTTGTAATTATCCTGCATATGCTTTTGGTAGCTTTTTTGCACATATATGCTGAGTGGAGTCAGGCTTAGTAGTGCGTACAGAACTTCCCCAGGTGGTAGTGCACCAGTCGCTATTAAACAAGCCGTACGTAGTAGGCCTTTTAATTTGCATGAGGTAGTTGTTTGGTTTACCTTACTGCACCAGATGGCAGCTCCGTACATTACGATTGGTCTTGCAATCGCCATACCTATGACTCAGTGTTACACACGTTCTATGTATGTACTGTGCCTATGTACAAAAGAAGAGTTGAATTCAGACGGTGCCTAAGTCGTAAGTAACTCGCGCGCCCGCAGTGTAGTGATATCCTGTTCACTACTCTAACGACTAATATTTAATTTTATTCCTTATATAAAATAATAATATGTCGCTCATAATAGATATCATGTATTGTTTTGTAGTTCGAATATATAACACTCGTCGTCAGTCGTCCATCAAACTACAGACACTTACTTACCTGCCTACTATAAGGTCTTTAGTGACACATACAGGATCTGGGTGTTAACCGTCATTAGGTGTTGGTCTTTCGAGCCTCGGAATAAGACAATAAATATTCTGAAAACTTTTATTCCCAAATTCTTATATCTAATGATTAATTTATTACTGTTATTAATTTACATAACCTACAATAAGTTTTTAAAGCTTGGTCATGATTTTAAAATAAAAAATATAGACTTATTGATCATATTAATTTAACAAAAATATAGCATTGTATTAATTTTTTTGATAGTTTTATACATCGATGGAACGAGCCCTTCTTTTAAATAAATGTCTACAAAATCAACATAAATCTTCGGACCAGGCGAGGTGATCATGCCTAGCGGACTGCGGCCTAGGCTGTCTACCGCAAAAGATGTTTGATGCAAATATTTGTTACAAACATAGTCACATATAATAACATTTTTTCAACCTATAAACCAGCCGAGTACTTAAGCTGTAGTGTAGTATAATATATATTATTCAGTGCAGTACAGTTCAGGTTAGCACAGATAGGTCTAGTAATGTATGAGCGTTTGTGACTTTAATGCATTTTATACCTTGCCTGACATTTTGATCACATTGCATCATCGAAGCATAGAGAATCAAAAAGGTGTTGAACCTTATAAATATTAACGCGATTTCATTTAAAATGTACAACGATATGATTAATCATCAATGAGCTGCTACTTTATACTGGTTAATGTATCGCAAAATCGATTGAACTACAAAACCTGCACTTTCCTGTGCTGTACTGAACTATGTCGTCTATATTTCTGTATACCTAAGTCTCTTTATATTGCTTTACTTTGATTCGATAAGTTATTTTCTATTCTTTATTCTTACACACAAGGTTTATACAACAGCGCTGCTTGCCATCTGGTTGACTCCGCAGGTACCGTCTCCGCGGTACACTCGATAATAACCCTGCTCACCCCAGGAGGAGCTCCACGAATTTTTTATTGTCCAGTAAGGGAGATGCTTCTTGAACAGCGGGTAGTCTAAAAAAATAATTAATCAATACTGAATTATCATCATTTATTTGTATTATTGTACGCTCTGGAACTACCGGCCGGTTATGAATAATTATCTTTGCACTTGATAGCCTGAATCTTGAGGTTATAGTAAGGCGTTATAGGCTATTTTATATCAGCCTACGAGCGTTAGGAGTGGAGCAGTATACTAGGGTATACCGAGTCCCATGCAATAGATTCATTTATGACGGGACACCGTGTGGTTTTAGTTAGTTCGATTCCGTCACACCACTTCACACACGATAAAAAAAAAGGAGTGGAGCAGTGAAAAAAAGTGAAGAAAAGATAGTTGCTAGTAAATTAATATGTAGGACTCCCAGAGTGTATTAACGGCGAAATATAATGTTCTTAATCTTACCAATAACTTTATGACCTGGATGAACACATAGGATACCTACTCTTTACCGTGTACCGTCTTACCGTAAACAAGGCCCACGCGGGCGAAGCCAGTATTATCATAAATGGAATGTAAGTTTGTTTAGTTTTGTTTGTAAGGTATTTGTCCTCACCCAGGACTAATAATTGTGTGATAAGTATCATTATTTGTTCTGTGTCTGGGTGTAATTCATCTATAACCTTAGATTATATATAGGTTCAGATACCGTGACCAGTACAAAAGTCACCGTTTACTTTGAAGCCACTTTTTGGAGCTCTGTGAGTGAATCCCGCCCAACGCGAGTGTCAACATACAATATCTGCGCTTGTGTGCGTGACGGTTTTACTACTTTTTTATGAAACAATATTTTTTTTTTGATGTAAGTAATATTAAATAAAGACATTTTAAATGTATTTAAATGTGTTACAAGTATTCGTTTATTCCATTTTATTTAATTTAATCGTTTAGTTAAAAAGACAATGTAAAATAAAAATAAAGCTACTTAGTAGGAACTATTATAATACTCAATGTATCAGAAAACCGGGGCCTTGTATCCCAATATTATTGCATTTTAATTCAGCCACTCAAACCATGTAAATTTAAAGACATATTTACAACAATACTTGGATATATATATATATATATATATATATATATTTTTTTTTTGTTTGAAATTTGGTCACGTTCCAACGAATTGACAAGTTGTAAAAATCAATACATATTCTTATAGGAAATTAACCGATCTACGAAAAAGGTCGGATATGATTTTTCGCTAAGTCAGCTCGTTTAAAAGTTATTTAAGGTAAATTTCAGTAAACCCAGTTGGAGAATAATGATTGAATAATGCCATAAAGGTGGCGCTCAGATCGATAACTCGATCGATTTTAGCGGCAAAATATGAAAATAGTAATAAAAATTAACGATTAGGTTCAACATAGTAGAATTTATAGTTTTTATCATACTTCCAAGTACGTAATTTTTTTATTTTTTTTTGGGATAGGGGGCAAACGAGCAGACGGGTCACCTGATGGTAAATGACTACCGCCGCCCATAGGCACCTGTAACTCAAGAGTCACAAGTGCGTTGCCGCCCTTAAGGTGGGAGTAGGAGAAGAGGGGGATGGGGGAAAGAGGGGAGAGGGGAAGGACGGGAATAGGGGAGAGGGAAGGGTTAGGGCCTCCGGTATCCTCACTCACGCGGCGAAATGCAATGCAAGCATTGCTTCAGTACCGATTTTCTGTGAGGCCGTGGTATCGAGCGGAGTCGAGCCGGTCCATACGTGCCGAAGCATGGCTCTCCCACGTAAAATTTTATTATAATATATAAATTCATAATCATAATAATATAAATATCAAAATAATATAAATTTTAAATGAGTTAACTTAGCGAAAAATCATATCTGACTTTTTTGTAGATCGTTTAATTTCCTACAAGAATATGTATTGATTTTTACAACTTGTCAATAAAATTGTAATAAAATAAAATATCACGTTATTTAAATGGGAAATCAAAAATCACGAAGTGGCACCTCTTAATAGTAATATTAAGAGCTGCTGTTTTCACTGGCTTATTTTTACGTAATTTTGAACAATATTTTCATGGTAACTAATGAAAAAAGAAATCAAGTTTTTTTTGGCCCACCCTAATATATATATTATAAACTATCAAGAAACTAGCAAAATTTTACAAGTCCTAAGTGCTCTATAGCTGTGTTCGTTAGGAGTAGTAATAATAAATTATAATACGAGTACAATCCTATAGCCAAAGTATCGTTTGACGGACACATTGAACTCCGGCCGCTAGAGCTTAGAAATTAAGAATATTTATAATTATTATTAAGAAATTAAGGATTCCAGTTTCGCGAACAATAACAGTAAGCATATTTTTCGTCTTTCTATAAATAACAAGTTTGGCAAAGAAAAGTATACATACTGCTAGAATGCGTTATGGTTAAATGAAATTCACATCTCTGGCAACATCTCTAATAATGGCGTCCGCAATTTTATTAATTTGAAATTTTGTTCTATTGTTTATAAATTACATTAGGAAATAGAATACTTACAAGTGAAATGTGATGTTTGGACACTTAAGATTTTCTTTTGTATAATTTTTACCGGATGTAACTGCACAACCAGGCATTTTTTAATATTATATAAATAGCGCCTCTAGACTTACTT
This sequence comes from Callimorpha dominula, assembly GCA_949752705.1. Lineage (NCBI taxonomy): Eukaryota > Metazoa > Arthropoda > Insecta > Lepidoptera > Erebidae > Callimorpha > Callimorpha dominula. Next base: position 4,518,996 of record OX457008.1, on the reverse strand, counting down.
CAGCGGCGAACGTTCGCTCGCGTGTGACGAGTGAGTCGCTTGTATTTGTATTAGTCGCTTGTATTTTTTGGCTTAAGTTTTGAGACGCGGATTAGGCATCTGGACCTATATATAATAATATAATCTAAGTCTATAACTAGCTGCCCCGACAGACTTCGTTCTGTCAAAAGTTAACGACGTCAAATGTTTGACAGCTGGGGACCTGTGTTTTAATTATTATTTACTCTGTGGTTTGTATAGGAAAAAAAAAAGTGTTGTTTTTACTATTTTCCTCGCAATTTTTACGTTTTTTCTCTCCATAAGATCCTTCCCTGTGCCTTAACGAAAATATGGAAAAAGAAAATTGCCCGAATTGGTCGAGCCTTTCTCGACTTTTGCGCTTAGCAACACATTTGGCGATTCATTTTTATTTATATAGATATGTATGTATTTAGAAATATATAAGTAGGTATGTTTATTCAGGTGGTTTGGGATCAGAACGCCGTATGTGAGATGTGTTAAGTTATTATACGAGTAGATTGACATCATCCACATTCACGAAGCCGCGGACTTATTGTTAAACAAAGCTTTCGATGGTATCATAATTTTATTAATATGAAGTTAGTCTAGCACTCAAGTGTCAGATTCATTAGCGCCTCACTTCACACATATTATGGGTTTATTGCAAAGTACAACTTCTTACCTTTAGCACCATATCCTACAATGAGAACACCGTGGTCCAAGTTGCCGGGATTGCAGAGCATTTTCCAAGGGTGAGAGATTCCTCCCATGTAGAACTGCATGGCGTTGGCGTTTATACCTGAATGTTACAACATTTTAAAACCAAATCAGCGTCTAAATAGTACATGGTAAACTTCTGCAGAATGCTTAACATGTATGTCTAAAGAGCATGCATAACTCTCTACGTCAGACTGCCAAAAGAGCGTATTCGCCTCGGCACCTAAAATAAACCTGAGAATTTTGCATGAAACTTACACTTAACGGTCATGGCCACAGCTCAGAATCTAAAAAGAAAAACTGTCAGTCGTAGTTTTAAAGATTAATTAATAAGGAGCTGACAAAATTCAATTTTTAGATTAGCGCCCTGTAGTGGATCTATATATGTATTATTAGCGTGACGGTAATGAGTTCTGTTGTTGCCTTATGGCCCCTCGCTTCACACGTACATACATTCAGTGCTTTGTCCTGCCTTTGCCTTAAGAAGTTTTCACTTCAAAAACATTTTTCTAGATATCGAGTTCTTTGGGACATGATACATTTTTTTTTTTATATTTGAGCTGCCAAAATGACTCTACCTCGACGGATGGAAAGCACAAGCAGAATCCAAGAGTGGTGGTCACCATCCTCACTGCCAACGAGGACACTGTAGCATGGTGACCAGCACTATGGCGGCCTAGTGAGATGCTTTTTCACGCCCCGCTTAACATCACCTGAACTGACCTGACCCGATAGCTTAGCTCATGGAATAAACTTTTTCCGGCTATAAACAGAAGGACGCATTTTGTCTTCTGAAAGGGTTTAAATATTACCATCGACTATAATTATCGCAACCAAATACTTGTATTTATTTTATTAAAAATATGAACAAACTATTATAGATGATAAAACGGTTTACTATTTCATAAATATGAGTTAATAGGCATTATTGTGACTAGCTGTACCGGTAGCGTTACGCTATTGGTCGATTGACAATGGTAGGGTGATATAAAGCTGCTTATGCATTGTTGATAACAATGACTTGAGTTCGGATAGAGGTATGAACGACATAGCTGTTACTGTTATTAAGTGAATTTGATAGTTTATAGCAACAGTGGTGAGATTGTTTGTAACATAGTCATAATTACCAATAGAAATGGGTCCGTTCTGTACAAGCCACTGCGCCATGCCAGTCTCGTTAGAGGTGATGTTGACAGCGCCGCTGATGGTCACCCTGGCTATGGTTTTGTTAAATACGCACTTATCATCTTCGCCTTCATAAGGATAGTCTTTTTCCAGCTCTAGACCTCCTAACTGCTCAATCGCCCTGAAAAATAAATCACACGTGAAGTGCGGTGACCGAATGTACTAACTTACCATTGGTGGTTTATATGATCTTTAGCACCTTTAGTATTCGTGGTAGAGCCATAGTTCGGCACGTATAGGCCGGCTCGACCGGAGTGATACCACGGCCTCACAGAAAACCGGCAGTGAAGCAATGTTTGCATTGCTTTTCACCGAGTAAGTGAGGTTACAGGAGGCCCTAATCCTTCCCTCTCCCCCACTCCCCTTCTCGCCCCTTATTCCCTCCTACCTTAAAGGCCGGCAACGCACTTGTGACTTTTGAGTTGCAGGTGCTCATGAGCCGCAATAGTCATTTATATAGGTGACCCGTCTATTCGTTTGCCCCCGATACCATAAAAAAACCTTATATATTACTTTTCTTATCCGCGGTGAGAGGTCACAAAGATCTGTTCCTCAAATTTACTTCAAAATTATTTTTCTATAGCAAATAAACATAAGCATTAATATTGAATTGATTGAGCTACGATTTCTATTTAGTTACGCCACACCGATCAAAATAAGTTTATATAAAATTAGATAGTTTATGTAAATAAGCTCAACTTAAGACTTAAGGTTTATTTATTTTTTCCTTGGTAGTTCTTTTCGTCGGTTGAATTTTTTGTTAAAAAGATTTTTATTTAATGATTTTTTTTCATCATCGGCTCGGCTACATGATTTCATGATTTCTAAACGCAAATACTTGATAAAGTAATGAAAAGTAAACAGTAACACTATTCGTTCCTACAAGTTTTTTTTATTTATTGACGTGACAACGTCTTATAATTTGATGGAGCCGGCTGCACGCACGAAAAAACATGACTCATGCGGCGTTACCTCGCTCTGAGGCGTTCCATTTAATTTTCTTTTGAAAAATGCAACCATTCTATCAGTATTTTCTTATGACGTTGTCACGTTCAACTATCGTCAGTAAACCGACTTTACAGACAACCGATTTTTTTTTTTTAACTTTATGCACTTTTGGTACATTGGCGGACTTAATGCCTAAGGCATTCTCTACCAGTCAACCATTGGGTGATGCAGAGAAAACAAGAAGTAGGTGCAAATAAAAATTATGTTAAATAATTGTACAGTAAGTCTCAATTTTATCAGGATCCCATCATCAGATTCTGACTTCCTTGACATGGGACCACCCTTGAGGTATACCTTATCTAACAAAAAAGAATAATCAAAATCGGTTCAAAAAAAATATTATACGGTCGAATTGGGAACCTCGTTTTTTTTCGTCGGTTAAAAAAAAGTGTGTGTATGCAATTCACACACGGCGGAAGTGAAACTTCAGAAAGGGTAGCCTACGAGAGAATGAGAAATAAAGTATAAAAACAACAGAAATAATTTACTAATGTTAATAAACGAAATTTTAGATAATTTATATAAACTTTATTGGTCAAATTAACACAGATGTGTTAAATTTTAATACGCAAATGCACAAAAATGAGACCACGTTGACATTGACACATTTTCCGAAGGCAGTTCCGAAGGATTGGTAGTACGCAGGCGCAAAGACAAAGATTATAGAAAACACTGATACTTGTATTCTATCTCATTCTCTCACAGGTTAAATCCTATATATGAATCTTTGTCTCTTTTCAAAGATTATATTGTAAACTTGTATTCTATCTCTTTCTCTCGCAGGCTAAATCCTATTTATGAATATGTTTGTCTCTTTTTACTGTCGCTTTTTTGTTTCATCGAATTTCCAATCACAACGATTCTAAAAAAGTTGCACTTTAAAAGTATAATAGCATCAATGAACTTAAACAGGTTATCAGAACTGTGTTCAACGAACACAGACCTGATAACCTGGTAACCTGATTAATCTTACAATTTTTTTAGGACGCTTTGTAGGTACTACTACACATCAGATAATAACTAATACGCAAACAACAGTGCCTTTCCTATCCCTTTAGGCATAAAATATGAAAAAAAGCGTGTGTCAGCTCCGACACACGACTCTAGTTTACATTTTACTGGAGGCTCTCTCTCTCTCTCTTTCTCATCATTTATATACGCTGTACAATATATATTCTATATCTTAATATATATATTTCTTCTATACGTGTGTATGTCACTGAACTCCTCCTAAATGGCTGGACCGATTTTAATGAAATTTTTTGTGTGGCTTCAGGTGGATTCGAGAATGGTTTAGATTTACAATTGGACCCGGTAGATGGAGTTGTGATAGGGGTACAGAAATAATCCAATAAAGCATACAAAGCACAACAAAGCGTTATAGCGTTACGCTGCCCTCCGATCACAAAATTTTACTTTTCATATTTTTTTCATACCGGGCGCCCTAAATGAGATTCTTAAGGAGTAAACTCCAAAAAACAATAATTTTAGTACGAATTAAACACACGCGCATTTTATTTAAAAATCGGGACTAGTGTACATGCGTGATATATCTTCTGTTGTCTCTACTACCAATGTTTTAAATTTAATCAGCGATATCCTAAATTCTTCAATTGATATAAAAAATACACAAGTAATAATGTTGCGATTTACCTATATGCGGTATCAGGCAGACCACCGTTGCAGCCTTCATCCATTTTGTCACAGTCTACCAATTCCTGCTCCGACAAGGATACCAAGTTACCAGTTTTAATTTTCCATTGACCCTCAACATTGCCTGAAAAAAAATTCAGTAGTTTAATTATTTTGGGTATGTATAAATATTATTCCGAAATATCGACGCCTGCTGCTGTAATTAGGAAAAATTAATTTCTTTTTTCTAACTGGCTGTATGATTTGAGATAAGATCGAGTCGCAACATAGGCAGCCTCTTTTCACGTTGATGTAATATACGAACCAGTGCAAACACATATGTAAGAATGAAGTTCAGTTATTTAAAATGTTATTTTTTATTCCAATTCTATTTTTTCTAATTGTCATATTTTAAAAAGGGCATATGCTTTGATTACTAAACAGCCGATATTGTTACGAATAGCCAAAGTCTTGTATTTACCTGTAACGCTAAATGCCCAACAACTACCACAAGATCCTTGGTCCTTCACCTCAGTCACAGCCCCAGAATTTCTCCAATCAAAAGTGTCAGGCAGGTCAACATTCGGGATCACAGCTTTCGGCATAGGAATCAGGTTTTCATTGGTCAAGCTAGTCTTCAATCCCGTATGCCGAGTTCTGAACTCTTCATAAGTCAGATCAGCGAAGCGTGTGACGCCATATCTAGCTGTTCCTTTTTCTTGCACATTGAACTCATGAATTTTCTTAATATTCTCTCTGAATATCCCAAACCTCTTTGACATTTCAATGTGATTGTTTACATACTTTGGATTGTAAGTAGTCAGAAAATGGGAGAACAATTGTTCAGCCTGAATATGGTGGCTCAAATCCGCGGTATCTTCTACTGGGACATCGCACGATACTCTAAAGTTAGCAGGATCATCGGTCCATGGTCGTATCCAAATATTCACACGACAGAACTTGTTTGAACCAGGATTCTCTTCCAGTTTGCAGTATGTTTGCTCGCTTAAAGCTGCACAGTTGGTAAAACCAACTTCAACCTTCATTCGGTAATGAACCCCAGCTACTGTTTGCTTCTCCAGAGACACTATCCGCACGATTTCTTGTTTCCTTGGATGCGGATACTTCGCTTCTATGTGTCTTAAGGCTGCTTGTCCTATTTCCATTCCCAGTTCGTAATTTGCCTCCTGTAAGAGAGTAATATATAATTATTAATTAACATTTAATAATGAAGTGAACCACTCAAGTGAAGGCAGGAAGTGGATAGTAGATCTTATTTACTTTTTAATTTGCTTCGCCATTAGAGCGTGTTTATTACTTTTACTAAATTATAATTATTACACGTTTCTTGTTTATATTAGCCTGACCTGTATCCATCATCTTTTAACTTTCAGAGGTCTGATTAACTCGAAGATTTTCACACGCATCAAGGTCCGACGGCAATATATAAACAACAACAAAAAAAACATGGTTTAATAGCAAACCGAACTAGTTTGTTCTATAGCGATATAAATTCCACCATTTAATTATGAAGACATCATTATTTAAAAAGTTTTTCTACTTTGTAATTGGGTTTGCTAATAAAGCGTGATTTTATTTGTTTTTATGTTTTTTTTTAATTATAATTCAATAAATCCATAAAATTTAATTTAATGAGATTGTTCAGTTATTTCATGATTCAACGCTCACTGCGCAATTAATTAAAACCGATTAGCAAGGTTAAACAATGCGCCGCTGCCCCGGTCAAGTCCTCCAAGTGTGATGATAATTAACAGAGAGCCACAGAGGATATCTAGTTTATTACTTTTTATGATCACGCTAAAACAACTGCGTTTCAGTAATATTTGGCACCCAGTAGTCCTAATTGATCATTAAGTTTTACCAAATTCATTTCTTTATAGTATTTTATAGTCCGCCCCAGAGAGCTGGGTGCAGGGGCACCGCACCGGGCGCCGTTGTTTAGGGGGTGCCAAATCAATAGATCGGGGGCGCAACAAAACAACATTTTAATATCCGCAATAGGCCTCAAGTATGGGGTGTCCAAAATATTTTGTATATGAGGACTAAAAAAATAAAAAAAAGACATCAAATTCTTTTTACGGCGAACAACATAGAAACATTGAGATTTTGAATTTATAGGGGCACCACTTTAGGTCTTGCACCACCTAAAAATGTAGCTAGGGCCGCTACTGGCTGGGTGATAGTTTTTTACACGGAAAGGCATTTTGTCTTAAAAAAATACAAAATTAATTTGTATATATATAAATACTATTCTGGTGTGTGACTACTCCCCTCTCACACTGGGATTAAGAGTAGGATGGCATTTCGAAACCTAATCAACTAAATCCCCATGGTTTTCCATCACCACTAGTTCTATGGCTAGGTCCCCATATATATAGCCTTGGTCATCTATCAACATTGGCACACGCATACGTAAAGGGTCTTTCAAATAGAGCGAGTCGATGTTATTACTCTGTGGCGGCCATTTTGTTTTGGCGGCATCTGTCAAATCTGTTTTTTCTTATTCAGTCACTGATGCCAAATCACCATGGCAGGTTACACGGTTGAGCAGCATGTGCAAATGATAAAACTTTATTATCAGAATTTTGCGTCGGGACTTGGGCCTGCATACGTACAAGATCCAACTGACCCAAGAGCTCAAAGTTAATGACCATAGACAACGCCGTGTGTTCGCTGAATGGGGTTCGGAACGCTTGGAAAAGGACCCCGATTTTGGCCGAAAAATAATCTTAAGCGACGAGGCACATTTTTGGATGAATGGTCTTGTTAATAAGCAAAATTGCCGTATATGGGATGATCACAACCCACATGAGGTTCACCAGGTGACAATGCATCCACAAAAAGTTACCATCGCTCAGATTCAGCCGGATCTATGCAGCAGAGTCATTAAAAATTGGACCTCTCGGATTCGTGCCACCATACGAAGCCGCGGCGGACATTTGAACGATGTCATATTCTATCCATAATGGCATAAATTGGCCTTTCAAATAAAAAATTAATTTCGTTAATATCTCACACACATCTTGTTTTATTCAATTTTAACATCGACCCGTCCTTGTTGAAAGACCCTTTATATAGGTAAGTAAGTATAGTTATATTATATTTATATTACACATATTGATGTGTATATAGAAATCTACTATAAATAAACTAAGTTTATAACAAAGACGGCCCGGAAAGGTCAAGTAAGATAACCTTCACTCTACTTTATAAATAAATATAATCTCATAACAATATATTTATGAGTTCACGAGTCCTAATTGTATTACAAGTTTCCTGGATAAATATACCGATAATTTAAATTTGCGTGTTATGTTTTAAACACTAATTTATAACGAAATGACGTCAACTCTGTCTATCTCTTTTTAATCGCGTCGTGTTGAAAAATTCTCGCTATATAAAGACGATGTAGGAATGGAAGGAATGTCATGCGGACTTATTCACTTTCGTTGCGCAGTGTAATTTTTTATATTCTATTGTATTATAAAAAAAATGCACCACTATTATATTATTATTAGAGATCGGATAATCGGATGCATATTTACCTAAAGTTATTTTTTGGATAACAAATTATGGAAGCGGCTTCTAAGTATATTTTTATTTACGAATGCAGTTGTATAGTCGCGTCCCTACTTGCGCACAAGCAAGTATAATTTGCCGTCTCACTCGGACTCTTACAAAATGCTTACATTTCCTGGGCTTTAATAGGCCCGATTTGACACTTGTTACAACGTAATAAGGTTGTTTTTGCTTCGTCAAAAATCACTGACAATAAAAGTAGGGAAAAGCAACCATTATACGTTGTAACAGAGCAAGTGTCATTTGTGTCAAACTGGGGTTTATTACATCTCACGGAGTATAGGTACACTTAAATTTGAATTTCCTGGAATCGCGGGATTCTTTCGATAAAAAAAGTGCTTTCCATAATAGCCAACATCTCAACTTTAGGTAAATATGCATCCGAATATCCGATCTCTAGTTATTATACTAGCTGACCCGACAGACGTTGTCCTGTCATTCAATTCAAACTGGAATACTTTACTAATAATAATTATTTCTATTGTTGTATATTTTGATATTGTATGTTTGTAATTTTTTATTATCTCTATAACATATTGTTTATTGTAATGCTTGTCGATACACTGTTGTGTATCGACAAGCACAATGTTTTGTTAGTATGTTTCCTGGCACCTAAATAAATAATGCTGATGGTTTTCCGATACGGGAACAGGTGACACATACAGTTGGCCATGGGAAAACGTGGATTTTCAAGATTTATGCCACAAACACTTAACGACTGCCCTTGCGATTTATTTATTGACATTGCAAATGCAAGCCTCACTGTGGAAACTGTAACCAAGTCGAAACCCTTGTCGTTCGAAATCGGAGGGATGCGTGGAATCAATCTCATCATCATTTCAGTCTTGCCCTTTATACTTCCCTTTTAAAATTGCGGCTTCGATGACGTTGTTAATTAATTTCTTCACCGCAAGCCGGGTGCTATTACAAAGACGGGTTTGCTGTGAACTGTAATCGATTGCCACGTTAAAATTGACTTCATTTCGAGCTTCGCGTTGCTCATCAGTTTGACTTGCTCTATCTTTGATTTGCGGCATTGCGAGTTCTTCGACCTATGTTTGTACGTCTACTGCTTGGCATTTTTAATAGGTAGGTATCAAAATAGATTTCGTATTCAATATTAAAAAAAAATGTGTTTCTGGTAAAGACCTAAATAAGTATACGTACTACTTGATTAAAATGTTCAAATTAACGACGGAACAAAGAAATTGTATCGCCTTATATTACTTTGATGTTTTTTCTTTTTGCGGACAACAAAGAAAATCGCTGAACGCTGATAGCCACAACTTTCATAATGTGATATGATCTGCGAACTACACGCTCATTAAAATAACTCGTTAAACAGTAATTGATAATTATCCCTCATCACAAAAATGTTTTTCAACTATATTAATTAATTTAAACTATTGAAAACTCATGCGTTCTGCTAGGTATTTTGCAAAACTTTTATATGGTTTCAGTCTACATTATGTAAGGAATGTCTTTTAGCAGAGCGGGTAATTTAAAGGTTAACCACTGAGGCAGATACTTTAATTTTCGTGTTACGAAGTCAGTTCTAATAAATTATTCTTGACCTTACGAGAAGCGGTCTAACAATTTTAGAAATTTCTATATATTAAATCTGTACCTAAGTAGCATTGTCAGGTGTCTCAATTTGCGCAAAACGTCCCGATTTTCAGAGTCAGGTCTGGTGACATACCTTTATCTCGATTTACCCTGGATCGGGACTCCAAAGTTCTTTATTTTTCACTTACCTTTTTAGTCTTATATCGGGACACCGTTTCTCAACTCATGCATTAAAAATAATAAAAAAACTGAATATTTCCACATTTTTTAATCGGACGATCTTTATGACAAGGTTTCTAACATCAAAGACGCCGTGAAAGCAGGAGTACAGTAAAGAAAGACATGACATTACAGACATGGAACATTGTTTGAAATTATCAAAAAAGAAACTTGTTTTTTAACAATTGTACCTTGCCCGATTTAAATTGCAAAGTCCCAATTATTTTTACCATCCGACCCGAAAATTAATTTACTGTACCTAGCATCACTATCTGTAAGTACATTTTATAAAGAACTAAGAAGTCATATTTTGACGAGAAAGGGTACATCTAGCGATTTAATCTTAGAACTAAAAAAGTTTTTTAGTTCAAACATACATTGAGAATACTATTTCTAGAGCTCACATATTTCATACTAGGAATACATATAAAATTACATCTCAAAGATTCATATATATTTTAGAATTAAGACAAGATATAATTGGTCATGCAATGCTAAAGAAATCAATAAACTTAACTCACCCACTGTTTTAAAGTCCTTGCAAAACTCTCATCGTTACTATTGTTAGAATAACGGGTAAAATCGTACAGCAACTTTTCTCTTTTCCCAACTGTTACGTTGCACAAACATAATGAAAATAATAGCGGGATAAACGGAATGAATATACGGTAATTCATTTTGCACACGTCAGTGCGCTGCCACTGTTGAACGCAGTGTGTCGTATGAGGATATGTTTGTGTTTGTTGATGTGAGACGAGGCGAGACGAGGTTTTAGGAAGAGGGAGACCACGACGGAACGTGCGACGCAAACAAAGCTGATTTTTTGTTTACAACTTTCATTGTACTAAACCTTTGTACTAAACTAAATAACTACAGTCCAGCCCACAGACTATCTTTACTTCAGACGTCATTGACAGTTCGGAAATGAACTTGTATACTTAACCCTGAAATGATGGACGAAGAAATAACCACAAGTAGTGTTTATTATGAGTAAAGGTAACTAGTCTTAATTTAATTAGTATGATAAATTAGTAACTTAATTTGGTGACTAGACTAAATGACTACTATATGGACTTGTTGTAGACTTAAAGTAACTACAAAAGTAGATACATACTTCTATTGAAAAAGAAGATTGGCCTGCCCGGTCTTCTATCACTATCAGTCACGAAACGAAACGAAATTTGGGTAAATCATGAAGTTCAACAGTAAAGCACTACTTATATGAACTGAGGGATGATCTCCTTTTGCATACAAAACCGTAGATAATACAAAAAATATAGTCTGATATTTGAGATAATAATGAAAGGAGTCGGTAGTCAGCATCTACAAAACAGTATAGACCTACTTGTTCTTTTTCTTATAAATTCACAAGAAAGGAATAAAACAGGTTTGCATTCCAATGTTTGCTAGATAGATGGCGCTGCGTGAATTAAATACGGGATGATAGAGAAGAGAGGAAGTTTCTGAATCTGTTGTTCTCACTTCACTTAGAACGAGAACATGGAAATTCGTGATCTGTGAGCGAATAGATGTGACGAGGTATGTACGTGTAATTATTGGGAAAATCATAAACAATTGACTTATACTTGATAATTACAGCATTAGTAGGTTCTTGCGGCATTATGAAAAAAATTATAATAGTCCTCGAAATACCCCTGAATTATAGAGTCAAAGTCTGGTTAAAGGTAGTGGCCCCTACACCAAAACTTGAATTCATTGTAAAGGGTTTTTTATATTAAAAACATGTTCTTGAGGCATTTTGAAATTTTTATATCTTAAAGTTAGATATTAGGTCTTTACCTATTAAATTGCCGTGTTATATAAAAAAATGAAACGATTTTTTTTCTATGTTTATTATTTATATTAAGAAAAGTAATCAGCCATGCAATCGATGCATCGTTGCCAACGCAAAGGCAGTTTATTGATGCTCTTCTTGAAGAAATCAGCTGGACGGGAGGCAACAAATTCTTCCTAAAGGCATTTTGTACTTCGTCTCGGGTATGGATTTTTTTCCGCCAAGAAGTTATTCAAATTCTGAAAAAAGTCGAAGTCTGAAGGCACAAGGTCTGGTGAGTACGGCGGGTGACGGAGAGTTTCCAACCCCAGCTCTTGCAACTTGGAAACCGTCTGCTGTGCAGTATGACGTCGCGCGTTGTCGTGCAGGAGCAGCGGACACGAACGATTGACCAAAGCTGGTTGATGTGTGAGCTTTTCCATCATTGTGTTCAGTTCTTCACAGCATACATCTGCAGTAATGCTCATCCCGTTTGGTAAGAAGCTGTGATGAATCACATCGGAGCTAGACTACCAAACAGTGATCATCACATTTTGCTAGGGCTAACGAACCATGCGAATCCGAACCTATTCACTGGTCGTAGGCCAAGACCTGGCCGCGCAGGCGTCAGGACTCAGTCATCAGACTCTGCCATGAACATGTAATAAAAAATGCCCAAAAAATATATTTTAGTTCGAATGAGACTTAAAGAAATAAAAAGTACCTAACCCTTTTTTAACCAAAGAAAAAACGAGTCAATTCGACCGTATATATATATATATATATATATATATATATATATATATATATATATATATATATATATCGGATAACCAAACGGAATACTATAATAATTCGCTATTTTGCTTCGTTGATATCATCGGCCATCGGCCATTTTGTGTGCATGTAATTTCCACCAAAATAAATATGAAGTATAACGTTGTTCAATAATAGAATGTTTCAACGAGTTACATGAAATAATCAAATACACAATTAAATATTACATGATTACAAAGAATTAACGGAGCCGATGAGTTTCGATGTCTCTATTAATTTCGCCATTACCAGAAACTGACTTTTTGTAAGATGACATGTCTTCAACTTCATCCGGCCGAAGGCCGCTCCAAAGACAATATTGACAATCATAATATAAAAAGTTTGCAATTATATTTGTCATAAACAAAACATTAAACACCATGTCCAGACTCAACCAGCCCGAACAGCACGCGCCGTCATACATATATATTTTTTATGTATGTTCAGCCCTTCATTCCGTTATTTATGAACCGATTTCGATGATTTTTTTTTATAGGGTATACCTCAAGGGTGGTCCTATATCAAGAAAGTCAGGATCTGATGATGGGATCCAGATACAATTGAGAGAAACCCTCGAAAATTGTAGGAACGAATAGTGTTTCTGTTTACTTTTCATAACTTAATCAGGTATTTGCGTTTAGGAATCATCACATCATGAAGCTCAGCTGATGATGGAAAAATATCATAAAATAAAAAACTTTTAAACAATAATTTAAACCGACGAAAAGAACTAAAAAGCAAACAATCAATAAACCTTTTAAGTATAAACTTATTTTGAGTCGGCGCCAAACAATAAACTGATTAATTATCTAAATTTTATATGTACCTACGTAGAAATGGTAATCATTTTATTATAACTGTGTTTGGTCTAGAACACAGAATATAGAACAGAAGAACAGTTATTAAAACAAAAATATTTCAATTTTTTTTTATTAAAAAATATAGAGTACAAAACATCATATATATTTCCCTCTTTATATATATTACATACAATGAGTCATATTAGTTATTAATAAACAACATAATACGGAAAACTTCAACAGCTTTCATAATTTTATAGAAACATGGTAAAATCAGTCAAGTATAACTCATTTAAATACATTTGTACGTAAAGTCCACTATCCTACTTAAGAAAATAGCATTATACATAATAACTCTGTGGATAGTTTTTACTTCGAGACCAAACGCATTACGTAACAGGTATGGTCCAATTTGTTTTGTACTCAGTGTTCTTAAAGATTAGCTTTATAACACAGCACTGCTTGGCATACGATTAAGTCCACACGCGCCACATCCGCGGTATATACGGTAGTAACCCTGCTCACCCCAGGTACTGTCCCACGAGTTCTTCATTATCCAGTAAGGAATTTGCATGTTGAACCGACTGTGGACTGGAAAGAAAAATGTAGTTGAAAAGGTCATTATTTAGTTTTTTGTCACAATGAGTTGGTCTCGTGGTCAGTGATCCTGACTGCTGAGCTAGAGGTCTAACAAGACAAATAGTCTGTAATTATGTATTTATGGGAATTAACGCGATCACGAAAAGGTATGACAGGTGTCACAGGTGGTCACAGGTGACCACGGCCAGTGCAACCTGGTCGAAACGTCAGGCAATTCAGAGGTATGTAATACCTTTTCGCGATCGCGTTATTGAATTAACATAATTATATTATGGAACGCGAAAGTTTAAAAGTTAGCATTTGGACTGTGTCTCGGTGTAGGTAATTTAATACCTACACCGAGTATATATAAATATACTTATATATTTAGTAACATATAAGTATATTTATCAGCTTTCTGGTTACCGTAGTACAGGCTCTGCCTAGTTTGGGATCAGACGTGAGGTATCTCAAGTTATTATTATTAAACATCTATTCCACTATGTTTATGACGAACAAATGATAAATCTTTTGTATGTGTTTTGTATTGTAATTGCGAATACTGTATTAATATTATGAACTAATAATCAAATCGTTGTACCCACCATTAATTATCTTTGCTTGTGTCCTAAGAAAGGAGATTACCTTCTTTCAAGATATTAGTTTTCTATATAAATTTGAAATCTAAGAAACCTACAGAGTTTAAGTTAGTAAAACTTTTCAGTGGGATGAATTCGGTGATTTGAAATCAGTTCGGTTATTTATTTTGACAATTCAGTTAGTCAACGTGATATTGCTATTTTAAAAATCCTCCAAAATAATATAATTACGTACCGTAAACGTTTGTAACGATTTACAAATTAAGTAAATGAAAGTTTTCATTTTCTATTACTTCACTACGACATAAACGACGCGAATGACTCCAATGAACTGTTGTCCAAAATGACTTATAAAAGCGGTTATTATGAAGTATTAGTAAAGCGATAAAGCGGCGGTAGCGTAATGGCTAAGGCGTCGGACTTGCGATCAAGTGGTTGCGGGTTCGAACCCCACCCAGTGCACTACCGTCGTGAACCCACTCCTAACACAAGCATATTCAGCTTAGCTGGAGGGGTTAACAAGAATACTAGTAATGTGTGACCCACGTTACTAGTAGTCTTTTTAAAAAAAAAAAAAAAAAGAAAAGTTGTCTTACCTTCAACACCAAATCCTACTATAAGCACAGCATGGTTTAATTCGTCTGGATCACAGAATATTTTAGAAGGACGCGCAATGCCTCCTCTGTAAAACTGCATCATGGCAGCATTTATACCTGAAAAACATAGTATTTGATTACCATAGATTATAATTAGATTTCAACAAATTTGAACATTTCGCAGGTAAATAAAAACCTGTAGGGTACTTTTCATTGACCTAGAGTCATGAAACTTGGTAAGTAGCAAAGTGAAATAGTAACAAACAGATTAAAAAACGTAATTTGCATTTATAATATTAGTTAGAATGTCAACTTTAAAATAAAATAAAAATAAAATTATGTTACCGATGGAGATGGGTCCCTTGTTCACAAGCCACTTGGCCATGCCCGTCTCGTCAGAGGTAATTCTGACGCCACTGCTGATTTTCACCTTGGCCAGGCTTTTATCAAACACACACTTCTTGGCTTCACCTTCGTAAGGATAATCATTTTCCAGCTCGAGACCTCCTAGCTCCTTGATTGCCCTGGACAAAGGAATCACGTATTAGTAACTGGCTTCCGCCCGCGGCTTCGCTCATGTAAAACATTTTTTTCTATCTTATATCTATACTTTTTTCTAGATGAAAGGTATCCAGTCTTTTTCTGTATCTCTAGCAACGTGTATGCAAAATTTAATGAAGATCGGTTTAGTAGTTAAGGCCTTAAAGTGTTACAAAGTAACAAACACACTTTCGCGGAAGATAGGATACTTTGTAAAATATTCACGGTTTTGTAGGAGGTAGAGTAATGGGGATGGAAAGCGGCAGTTAATTTTTATTATAAGTTTATTAGTAGCATAGCGTTTTGTTCTTGCTTACGCTTAACCTACAAGTGACTTTTGTTGGTTGGCTACTCGTAAGTGACGTAGCTGGCGTACGTACCGGTTCTATTTAACCGGCGGGTGGTAGCTAGTTTACCAATTTAGTTGTTTAAAAAGTTTTCAAAAGCTGACTTTATGTAAAGAAACTAAAACAAAAATCTGTAAGGATTTCCTCAAAATGGCATGAAAACGTTTTTAAAGAAACGACAAAGAGGCAAAACCGCTGGAGTTGCATGTACCAGCAATATATGGTGACCGCTTAATATCAGGCGGATCACATATTTGGCAAAATAAACTAAAATAATAAAATAGTAGCAAACCAGTTGTCTTAACTAATAACACTGTCGTTTCTGCTTTCATCGCTAGAGGTCGCTAGCAAACTCAATTTTAAGCTAAAGATAATAGTGTTTGATGTTACCTGTACGCATTAATAGGCAGACCACCGTTACAGCCTTGATCTAACTTGTCACAGTCTACCAACTCTTGCTCCGACAGCGACAGCAAGTTGCCAGTTTTAATTTTCCATAAACCCTCAACATTGCCTGTAAAAAAATAGCAGCATTAACCAAAGTTCAATTAAAACCTAAATGGCAGAGCAATGGCCAATATTTTTAACTTATGTTCAGAAATGATGTTGTTCTTAATCTCAATAGTACATTTTTACAAAAATTTCGCTTATTATTCGAGTTTTTTCTAACAACATAACATAGTTTATCATACTTGGAAAAAAAAAATTTTTCCTCCAAATCAACGTAACATTAAAACTATTATATATCTGCATCAAGACTTTAGAATAGCTCACAGTGAAGAGAGTCCCAAGAAACTTAATTTGGCCAGCTCTGGAACATGCACTTTTTTTTTTGTTTTTTTTTTGATGTCGAGGCGGAAGATCCTCATGGATGTCCTCCGGCCTTGGGGGGCGAAGGGGTCTGTCGGAGTCTTACCGACTAAAAACCACCCCGGTGTTCCACTGCTTGCCCATGATCGGGGGAGCGAGAATCGCCATTGCATTCTTCCGCAACCCCCGACAGGCATTGACCCGTCTCACCCAAGACGGGTCCCATCACCCGGTGCGACCGTCACCCATCGGTCGCACTCCTCTGAGAAGCGCGCGCGGAACACTGCGCTCTGCCTCTCGGGCCTGTATCTGTTCCTGGAACATGCACTAAGCAATGCACTTAAACATGATCTAACCATTTTGTACAGGCAACGCCTAACTGTCAAGATATTGGATCCTATTTGACATTTAATTGCGCTCCTTGTCCAAAAACCATGAAGGTATCGTTAATAATTGCTAAACGACAAACGAAATAATAATTAGGTTTATTAATTATCACCTGTAACACTGAATGCCCAACAGCTACCGCAAGCACCTTGATCCTTCACTTCGGTAACAGCTCCAAATTCTCTCCAATCGAACTGTTTAGGTAATTTAACATTCGGGATGGCAGCTCTCGGCATAGGAATCAAGTTATCATCAATCAAGCTAGTCTGCAATCCCATGTGACGAGATTTGAACTCTTCGTAAGTCAGATCTGTGAAGCGTGTTACGCCATATTTAGCCGTTCCCTTCTCTTGCAAGTTGAGTTCATGAATTTTTTTGATATTAGCTTTGAATATTCCAAACCTTTTTCTTATTTCGATGTTATTGTTTGCGTAGCTAGAATTGTAAGTGGTGAGAAAATTGAAGAATAAGTGCTGAGCTTGTATTTGGTAATGGAAATCAAGAGTCTCTTGTGCCACATCACAAGATACTCGGAAGTCAGCGAGATCGTCAGTCCATGGTCGAATCCAAATATTCACGCGACACAACTTGTTGAAGATTGGGTTTTCTTGTAATTTGCAGTCTGTTTGATCGGTTAAAGCAAGACAGTCTGTCAGACCAACTTCAAGTGACATTCTGTAATGGACACCAACTGCTGTTTCCTTCTCCAGTGACACAATTCGTACGATCTCTTGTTTACTTGGATGCGGATACTTGGCTTCTATATATCTTAAGGCTTCTTGTCCTAATTCCATTCCCAACTCATAATTTTCTTCCTGTAAAATAAATTACAAATCTCTAATTATATAATTATTACTTTCCCTTTTAATCATAGGAAATTAATAAGCAGCCAATTGACGGGATTGACAGGTCAGTTAAAAGTGTAAGAAATAGTCCACTAGATGTTTATAAAATCACATCACAAATTTGATCACTGTAATTAAAAATGTGCTCTGAAAACGAACTATTTATTTCGGAGCTACAACTGTTGTAGCTAAGAAATAAATAATTCGTTTAATTATTTAAATGTTAGAGGCTCGTGGCTAAGTGGTAACCGAGTAGGTTAGCACATGGCAAGGTTACGTAATACTAGCCAGGTCAGTCTTAGAATTTGCGGAAGAATGCAATAACGATTCTCGCTCCTCCGATCATATTCAAGTAGTGGAACACCGGGATGGTTTTTAGTCGGTAAGAGTCCGACAGACCCCTTCACCTCCCCAAAGCTGGAGAACATCCATGTAGGATCTTCCACCTCGTCAACAAAAAAAAGGTCAGTCTTAGAATGGTTGACTATTCTTAACGCATTGAGACCCCTCCGTGCCTCGGACAGCATGTTAAGCCATCACTCCCGGTTGCCTTGCAAAATCTCAAAATCTGTAGCATTTCGTTACGGGTAATAGGAGTCCTCAAAAGACCGACAACCTGGTCTAACTACAGAACTTCAATATCGCCTAGCCCTTGGGTTGTGGAGGTCTGATGGCAGTCGCTTTACGTAAAATATCGAAGTTCGGCCGTATAGTAGTTCGACTGAAATCCGACCCCAAACAAATGAGATATTACATGACTAGTGGTCACTACCAGTTACAAGACATGTAATGTTAAGACATATGAAGTAAATCAACTTACCCACTGTTGTAAACTCTTTGCAAAAATCTTGTAGTTGCTGGTGTTAAAATATTGAGTAAAATCGTACACCAACATTTCTCCAACTGTTAGGTCGCACAAACATAACAAACACAATACCGGAATTACCGGAATAAATCTACGGTAAATCATTTTGTGCTCGTCCGTGGACTGACACTCTTGAACGCAATATGATGTGAGATGGAATAGAGACTTAAGAATAGTGAGACTACGAATCTTGACGTTATAATATATAAGTAAGTCTAATAATACAAGGCGATATAACAATGCAAACAACATTAATTAATTATGTTTACATCGTTTAGGTAAATCGTATTAAAACAATTTAACGTCGAGACTAAGCTAATATGTAATTAATGATAATTAATGGATAATGCCAAATAGGACTTGTCTTTTGCTGCTGAAGAACAAACATTTTATTATTTTTCAGGTTTTTCTTTTTGAGCAACATAATTTAATGTTTTTGTGTTTTGTACTACATACTCACTTTATAATCTACTAGCTAGTGTCTGGTTAAATCTCTTCGATAGAAATTTTCATCCGATATTTTTCGCAAGAAAAAGCAGACTATGTCCTTCTACAGGGTCCCCTTAAACTCTATACCAAAATTCATCAATATGTGCTTTCGCAGTTTAGGCGTGAAAATAGATACTATGGACCGAAGAGCCTGTAGGCTCATTAATGACGATGTGCACACGAATAGGGCCACATAGTTTTGAGCATTGCATCGTCCTAAAGTCGCCTGCTTATCGGTTTTTTATAGGATTCACTTTGGTGAGTGTGCGAAAGCTCTCTTCGAATTGAACCCTCACTATTTCTTTATAGGACTACTAGGCGCAGACAAAGGTTCCACCCTTTCGTTGTCGAAACACAAAAAAAGTCGAACTAAACGCTTTGACAACTCTTTTTTGGTTCGAGTCGCCGAGGTGTGGAATGAGCTGCCTGTGTAATTTTTCCAGTCAGTTATCATACTGGAACGTTCGAGAGTAGAGTGAATAGGTTTCTCTTGGATAGGCGTGTACCATCTTCGTCTTCATCGTCACTATCCATCAGGTAAGTTGGAAGACAAATGCCTATTCCATTTCGTAATAAAAAAACAATAGATGGACAGACAGTTACTTTCGCATTGATAATAAAGTACAGATTAGTCGACAACTCGAGTTACATCAAGATAGGTTGTCGTACTCATTCTGTGGTGGTTCAATGGCGGGGTTGATTACCTGAAATGGATAAGGATGTGATGGCTGGTCTTTGCACAATGCTCATGAACGGTCTCTACTTATGGAAACTAATATTATTCGATTATAATTAACCATATTATATGTTTCGGACTTCTAGGCGACAACCTGTTCGAGTTACAGGTATGCGACTTTAATCAAATTTCAGGTACCTGCATTCGCAAAGTTTCTTAAAAATGCTTACAAAGAATTCGGTTCCCGTACTGATATATAGAAGATAAAAGTTAAGTTGAGTGTTACATACATTTGCTGGCAGCACCCCTGGCAAAAATGACGATTAAAATTATGTACGAAAAGGTCATAAAATAAAGCTAAAATATAAAAAAATTATAAAGTAGGTACTACAGCGCTCCTTGTTTATTGGACGTAACGTGAAGTTCATTTCTACGTAGTCTCGGTGGATATACACAGATGGCGTTGTTACAACTATTAACACCAGCGTGTAGAGATACGTATCTCGTTGGCAAAATCAGCAAAATGTTTCAACAAAAACCGTTTAAGATGCACTCAACCTTACCATAGCGACCAAATTTCAAAGTTTTCAAAAACGCCTCAGCAAAATTTTCGAGTCAGATAAGTTTGTAATTATTTTATTGCTTTATTGTAATGTGTATAAACCCTATCGGGTACCAAAAACAACCACACCGAGGCCTCGGCAAAGTAAATTCACACCTAGACAGGTAGTCCCTAATCCTGAACCATGAACCTTGATAATATAGATAATATGGTTCCTTTAGGAATATCAGCATAAAAATTAGTCTATGCGTTAATCCTGGTCTCCAGCTAGCTACATAAAAAGTTTCATAGCAATCAGTTCAATGGTTTTGCGTGAAAGTAACAAACATTCATCCATCTATCCATCCATCCAAACTTAACAGAAGTGGATATGCTCAATAGTACATATCCACTTTGTGTATTTATTTTAAGCAATATGTCGTATGTGTACAATAAAGATTATTCTATTCTCTAAGTAATATATTATTATAATATAAATAAAAATAAAAATCAGTGTTTACATGTTTGTCCTCTATGCTTTCCAAAACCATTGATCAGATTGTGATGAAACTTTGTTAGGGTATTCTGGGGACGCCTGCGAGGATTCCTGGCCCAAAAAATGATATATAATAATAAGTGTTTAACTGATCACAAGGTCAGGTGTGCAGACAAAGAGATAGGGTACCTAACATCCAGAAAAAAAGTACTGTTCGCTGTGTTAGAAAAATAACTGTAAAGCTAGCAATAAATGTTAGAGATAAATCTCTATCTGCAGTCACAACTACGTAATGTACACATGTTCTTGATAGAATCTAACAAAGAAAGTATACAATACAAAATAAATCCTTTTCCAGAGTAGATGTCCTTCAATGGAGGTTCCCCTCCCGCTGTGGCGCTGCTATACAGATGCCAGCTGCACGCGCCACAGCCACCGTGACACGTATGGAACCGCCATGTGACCGGTAGCTAACAGCAAGTTACTATAAATATATTTACTAACAATAATATTTTTCCGTGCAATTTCTAAGTGAGTGTTCAATTATAATTTTGATTACAAAATAGACATATATTATGTAGTTGATAAAAAATTTCGAACATAGAGTACCCTGCTAGAATTTGTAATACATTTTGAGTGAGTGTATGTATGTTTTTTTTTAATTTATTTGTAAGGCTGACTTTATTACATTTTATACTAGCCAAACGTAATTGATTATCGGCGAGAAGCGCTCTAATATTACCTATTAACACAACTAGCGTCAGTCACCACAAATTATGAAAAAACAAAAAGAGCTTTATGTATTACATTTAAATAAAAAATAAAAACAAACAAATACATTATTAATAAATAAACAACAATGTAGGTAAGGGCATATTGTTTTTCAATACCATCTTTACCATCTTTCTGTTTTAGAAAAATGCCGATGACTCCTGCAGAAAGGCAACGAAATACAGAGAAAGGCTAAATGATACCGTAAAGTATAAAGTATCATTAATATTTTTGAAACAAATATGTGTAAGTTTATGACACTTATTTGAAATTAGTCAGAGAAGGAAGAAATATGTATTTGTTTGTGTTTTAAGACCTTCTTTATTTATTTATTTATTTATCTCTTTATTGTACACCTTTAATGTAAAAAAAAAAAAAACAAAAACAATACAAACATTCAGGCATATCAATTGGCGGTCTTATCGCTCACGCTTCTTTTTTTTTTTTAACGTGTGGTAACCCCCACGGGTCGTCACCCCACCTGGGCTAAGCGGTAGGGTGGTATATTGGACTCGAACCGACTAAAACCACACGGTGTTCCGTCACAGTCCATATTACCAGGGCCTCAGGTGTACCCTTACAAGGAAATCCCTGTGAGCCCTGGCAGACTTGGCCGCTTGTTAAACAACAGGCGACCCCACTGTGTTGTGGGGGATTTTATCCCCAGTCGGTAAGAGAGGCACGCGCGAAACACGGCGCCACTGTCTCGGGCCTGCTTTTGCTAGGGCGCCGGATAACCCTGTCCGTCGCCCCCAGGCAAGCGCTCATGGAGGCCGGAGATCCACTTGCTCTCTCCGGCGCCTGGTGCGTCTTCTGCGGGATGGGAGAGTACTAGTTCTCTCCCTTTCCCTTTCTGCCGCCTCCTTGGCCGCCATGAATATGTCTATGGCCGCTCTGGACCATAGACATAATCATGGTCTCCAGCGAGAGGCTACCCATACCTACGGCCGTCGCGAGGTCAGCACGCTGCTGCGTCCATGCAGGGCACTCCACTAGAGTGTGGAGTGCGGTATCCTCGCGGCAGCCCCCGCAGTGGTGGCACACAGGCAGGCTCCCGGCCTATCCGACACAGAAACTTCCCAAAACAACCATGTCCAGTAAGTACCTGCGTCATCCGGTAGGAGAGGCTGCCATGCTGCCTCTCTAGCCAATCCTCCATGACGGGTCTTACCGTCTCGATCGTGGCGTGCCCTGCGCTCGGTCGCTCAAGTCGTTCCTTCCACTCAACCATGAGCACCTGGTGGAGCTGGGACCGTCGTGCCCCGATGTCATAATTGACAGGTCTCAGCTCCTGCTCTTGCGCCTCCCTGCGCCACTGATACAGAGACGCAAGGATTTTCGCCTCCAGGTCCCATGGCGGCGTTCCGGCAAGGAGACTCGCAGCTTCAAAGGAAATCGTGCGGTATCCTTTTATGACCCTGACGGCCATTACCCGTTGCGGGCGCCTCAAAATTGCTACATTGCGGGTCGTCAGGGTCGCCGCCCTAATTGGGGTCCCATAAAGGGCCATGGATCGCACGATTCTAACATAGAGTCTCCTACAGAAGGCGTCGGGCATCCCCAATTAGGTAGCAGCTTGTAAGTTTTGGGGCCAGACTCCGGAAGTGAGGTCCGAAGTCCCATCGGCTGTCGAGTACGAGGCCTAGATATTTCATCGAAGTCTCGACGCCGATTTGCACACCTCCCACAATAAGGCCAGATCCACTAGGTGGTCCCTTACGAGGCCCATGAAAACAAAGGGCTTCGGATTTGTTTAGAGCCACCTTGAGACCCAGCCGCCGAATCCTTGTAACGACTTGGGCGACCCTGGCCGTGGCCTTAATGGTCGCGTCGCGGTGTGTCTTACCTCGCGCCGTCACGAGGGTGTCGTCAGCATAGCACGTCACAACGGCACCACCCAGAAGCATACCTGCGGAACACCGCACGACATTTCTCGCCTACCGTATCCTGCCCGGCTCGGGTAGAACACGGCTTTCTCTAATAGATACGCCCCGACAATGCGGCGGAGGTATAGAGGCACTCCATGGTAAACAAGTGCCTCCTTAATGCAATTCCAGGGCAAGGTGTTGAAAGCGTTAGCGATGTCGAGCGACACCGCCAACATCACCTCGCCCCGAGACTCTGCTTCCTCCGCCAGGGCCTTTACGCGCATGATTGCATCCACAGTGGAGCGCCCCTTGCGGAAACCAAACTGGTTATCCGCCAGGTCCGGTCCCACTCCCGAAAGGTGCTCGACGAGGCACCTTGCAATGATTCGCTCAAAGAGCTTACCCACCTCATCAAGCAACACAATGGGCCGGTAGGCGGATGGTGAGTCCGCTGGGCGCCCCTCCTTCTGGATGAGGACCAGTTTTCCCGTCTTCCACACTTTCGGAAACTGGACCCGTTCAATACATGCGCTAAAAAGCCCTCTTAGTCGAGGTTCAAGAGCCTGAAGGGCAAGGACCCATGCACGGCCTGGAATGCCATCGGGTCCTGGGGCGGTGTTCTTGGCTTTAAGTCGTTGCACTGCCGCCCTTAGTTCTACCTGAGTAACTTCGGGCACGCCGTCGTCATCATCAGCGTTGGACGTTTGAGCAACATGCTCCACCGCCTGCGACGGGAACGGGCTTCTCTTTTGGCCCGCTTTATCGCTGCTTGAAATGTCTCTTTTGCGACCCTGTATCCTAGAAGAAGCTCCGCCTCTCGGGCTGCCGCATCATCTGGGCGGCGACGTCTCCTGCGGAACCTGGCGTACAGGCGGCGCGCGGATACACATGCTTCCCGCAGCCGTGCTATCTCCGACGTCCAACAGTACACCTGGCGCCTCGCAGCCCTGGCCTGAGTCCTAGGCATAGCCGCGTCACAGATGTGCGACATGGCCTCCCGGAACCAATCCGCCTCTACATCGACATTGACAGGCCTGTCTGGTGTAGACACTCAGGCCTGTACGATGGAGGCTTCGAGGAGAAGCTCCCGATTCAAGCACTTGAGCGCCCAACGCGGACCGGATGGAACCACCGCGACCGGCGCATCAGAGGTCTGGGTAGAAACATCGAACCGGATGTATCTGTGATCGGACAACGTCTCCACCCCCTCCATGACGCGCCAGTCTCGGACACGGCGCGCTAGAGCAGGGCTTGCAAACGAGATGTCTACGATCGAACTGCCCTGCTGACGCACGCACGTAGCGACGGAACCCTGGTTCAGGAGGGCTAGGCCTGATGATACGGCCCATTCCTCCAGTGCTTCACCCCTCACGTTTGTAGCTCGGGAACCCCAGGCCGTTGACTTGGCGTTTAAATCCCCCAGAACTAGAACAGGGCGAGGTCGACACCCTTCGACGACGACGGCCAGCTGAGTGAGCCAATCCTCAAACTCAGTCAAAACACAGTCTGGCGAGAAATAGACGGCCACGACCGCAACCTCGTCCACAGTAACCGCCACGCATCCTCGTCCTCTTGTGATCACAGCAAAGGGGGAGGAGCCAGCGGCGGTACCTCGAACTATGGCCGCCAAGCCGTCAAGGTCTCCGGCCCAAATATGACCAGGAGGGACAAAATACGGCTCGGCGAAGACAGCGACGTTGATCGACCACTGCGCCATGCTCTAGAGCAGAAGATCCTGAGCATTGGCGCAGTTATTTAAATTTCCCTGAAGGATGCGGAGCTGTGGATCCGTTATAGGATGTCCATATCCGCACCCCGCTGTTATTTAGGCCTCTCGTCGGAGGTACACCCTGATGTTATTATCGGCTGGGGGGCAGATGGTTTGCCCCCTCGCTTTAACCTTGATGAGGCGCAGGCTTTGGTACCTGCCCGGTGATCAGCCGGCTTACCTTCCGCTGTGTACTTAAAACAGCATGGTGGGGCACCACACACACCGGCTGGCCACAGCGGAAGCATCGGTCTCCCACGCTGACTTCCGCCGTGCATTTGACTGCGACATGCCCCACCGACAGGCACCGGAAGCACCTGGATTGGCGAGGCTGCAGGAGTCGCACCTGCGCCTTGAGGAAGCCAGGAAGAAGAGAATTAATAGGTTGCGACCATCTGCAACTTTTTGGGCAGCCGCAACTGGGCAGCTGATAACTGCCGTCCCCAGACCTCCGAGACCGAAGCGGATTACCCCAGCTCTAACTTGATCCGGGGGACAGCCTCCAACATCTGCAACAGCGGACACCATCTCATCCGCTGTCACAGAGTCATCCAGACCTGATAAGCGCATTTCTGCACATTTAGTAGGTCACCTCATCTGCATCCAGTGATTCCCTCAGCTTGGCCGCAAGGGCGTCAGCTTTGGGGCCGCTAGTGGTGCCAGGGATCTCAAGGAGACGTGCCCTGGTGCGGGTTAGTTTGCACCGAACCCCTCCAATCTCCAGGGCCTTAAGATCAACAGACGCCTTGGCCTTTTTGAGGACGTCTGCATACTCAACACCCCTCTGCGTTGCTTCCGACGTCAAGGTGAAAACAACGGCCGTAGAACGTGGGGCACGAAGTCTCTTAGGCGTCTTTGCTGCGGCGGTCTTGGCGCCTTTCTTAGCCGTCTTTTTCTTTTCTTTCTGTTTTTTCTTCCTTGGAACCGCTACCTCCCATTCGCGTTCCTTGGAAGGTTGCACGTAACCCACAGGCTCGGAGGGAGGGTCGCGCCTGGATTCTTTCCCTTACTTTTTGGGCTGGAGGAAGTAGAAGAAGCCGCAAGGGCCTGTGGAGCAGCTGCCTTTTCACTCAAAGAAGTTTTTGGGACTCGTACTGGCCACGGCTGCGTAAGACACCGTTTTGGGTGGTGCTAAAAGTGGACGATATTTTGCATCCTGCATGGCGGAGATACGCCTCATAATACGCGCCTCCATCTCCGCCATTAATCTGGAAATAGCGGCATCAGGGGCCGTCTCCGCCCGCTGTAATGGTGTCACCGTTTCACTAGTAACGTTCACATTGCGACGCTCATTTCGAATTTCCTCTCTCAAGGCACGCATCTCCTCTTGAAGCTCCTTACTGCCTTTTTCAGATTCGGCTAAACGGGCTTCAAGACGGTCAATGTATTGGCGGAGCTTGGCCGTCTCCTCAGAGGAGGAGAGCTTAAGAAGTGCCTCCGTTGTCTCCTTAATCGAAGAGGCGGCCTCCATGAGCATCTTCTGACCAGTGCCTTTAAGGCCCTTGGAGACACTAGCGACCTCCCCAATACGCTTCAAAGCGTCACTAACTTCCTCCTCATCCTCCGATAAAGTTGAGGGACTCCTGCTCCTTTTCAGGCGCTGTTCTTCTTCTTCCGCCTTTCGGGCCTTAGCGGCGCCGATGTACGCACCGGTAGTGGGCGGTCGGCCTCTGCCACGTTGCGCTTTTGGCACCTTTGCGACTGGAAATGTGTCATTGCTCGAAGAGGCCGTTTCTAAATCAGAGCGACTCCTGCTTCGTCCAGTCTCGGAATCTTTTGAGCGAGGCCTTTTTCCGCCTCGCCAAAATTTTGAAGCGACTGGTGCTACGCCGCTTGCCTCACTCTTGTCTAACTGGCAGTCGGACATGACCTCTTCTAAGGTG
Source organism: Callimorpha dominula (assembly GCA_949752705.1). Classification (NCBI taxonomy): domain Eukaryota; kingdom Metazoa; phylum Arthropoda; class Insecta; order Lepidoptera; family Erebidae; genus Callimorpha; species Callimorpha dominula. Next base: position 4,491,619 of record OX457008.1, on the reverse strand, counting down.
TTTCAAGACCTCCTAAAGTTTAGATCTTAAAATATTATTTGCAACTAAAGTCAACTATGCGTTTCCTAATGAATATGTAATTTTGACATTATTTTTATTAATATAATTTAACATTCGAAAGAAATTACTAAATATTCATCTGAAAATTATTTTTTTCTTATTTTGTCTTAATTTCATACTTATAATGGAAACATGCTTAATTATAAATATCGATTACCATAACAAATAAACAATTTAGTAACTGATTTATGATCACTTGTATACAGGGTGAAATTCGAAAACTAACTGAGTAAATAGTTCATTCAAATACCTGGAAAGTCAAACGGTCATAACTTGTAAATGGACAGTTTTTTTTTGTTACTGCATGCTAGAGTTACGCCCTTTCAGTGACTTATGTAAATCCCTTGTCAAATGCACCCTGTATAAAGAAATTCACAGATGTTATTAATAAATGTATAAAATAATCGATTTCCCTGTTTTATTAATCTAGTGTGAAATACCCCTAATATTTCCTTTTAGTTTCATTTTTGTAACTGAACAAAAAATCTGAAAATAACCCTTAAAAGAGTAATATGAAATAACTATAAACTAAGTGATTATGGTTTATAATCTTAAGGTGAGAAGAATGAATTAATTGCTTCAAAGCACTTGCCACCTGCTAGAAGCTCCTGTATTATTGATTTTGTGGTAATCTTCGTTTGTGCTCTTAAAAATAATCTAAGTCTAAACAATTAGAAGTGATCTTATTGACATTTTCATATAACAAACCAAGAATAAAGACAACATAATTATTGCTATACGCTCAAGTAATCGAGTTTTATCTTAAACTGGAACTTGACCTCATAAAAAGATAGGACACGATGTTTAGTAATTAGTTTTAAATCCCCAAATACTAATTACGTTAAGCCAAATATAATTATATAACAAAATTATGTAGTAGGGTTGTTGGGTTTCTCGTAAGCTTCCTTCTTAGGTTACCCCGGGTCCCCTGCAATATACCCGCTTGTGATGGAACACCGTGTGGTGTTAGTCGGTTCGTGTTTGAAATACCACTCCACCCTTGGCTCCAGTCAGGAGGTGAGGATGACCTTTGGAGGTTTCCACATGAAAAAAAAAATGGTTGTTAGTTTGTTGAAATTTCCGTATCCATACTAATATTATAAAGTTGAAGAGTTTGTTTGTTTGTTTGGTTGAACGCGCTAATCTCAGGAAGTACTGGTTCAAATTAAAACATTATTTTAGTGTTGGATAGTCTATTTGTCAAGGAAGACTATAGGCTATATAACAGCACGCTACGACCAATAGGAGCGGAGCATCAATTAAAAATGTTGTAAAAAACTGCAAAGGTGCGCAGGTCACCTAGTATTTTAATAAAGATGAGGATTTTTTTTTGTTATGTTTGTATGTTTAAACACGCGTATCTCCGGAACCATCAGTCAGATTTAAATAACTCTTTTGGTATTGAATAGAGTATCCACTGCGGAAGGCTATAGGATATGTAACATCATTTTACGTGGGAGAGTCATGCTTCGGCACGGATGGGCCGGCTCGACTCCGATCGATACCACGGCCTCACAAAAAACCGGCAGTAAAACAATGATTGCATTGCTTTTCGCCGCGTGAGTGAGGCCCTAACCCGTCCCTCCCCTCTCTTTCCCCTCTTCCCCTACTCCCACCTTAAAGGGTGGTAACGCACTTGTGACTCTTGAGTTACAGGTGCCCATGGGCGGCGGTAGTCATTTACCATCAGGTGACCCGTCTGCTCGTTTGCCCCCTATACCATAAAAAAAAAAAACACGCTACGGCCCTTCGCAGCGGAGCAGTGACCATAAACTTAGCAGAAAACTACGGACTGACAGCACATAATTGGGTAGATGACTATGCTCATTCTTGCGCAACGGAATCGAGCCTTTTAAATTTCGTAGAATACGTTAAATGTCCTTATTAATAAAAAAATGTGTGAGGAAGTTCGAGGAGATGGATCGACATTAAATGTAAATCAAACTGGCGGCCCACGGACTTCACGGGCTGAAGAGAACGTGCAGAAAGTTCAGTGCGACACGTGAAGCAGATTTATCGACGCGCAAAAGTTCAGCTCAATTACAAATATCGCACACATCCTTATGCCTTTTGAAGTTGGGTCTGAAATTACACCCATAGTTAGTGCAAGAAATGAAGCGTTCTGATTTAAATTTACGAAAGTCGTTCACTGAAACAATTTTGGATTACTTCCGTAACTGTGACAACCTTTTGTTTTCTGACAAAGCCGAATTTGAAAGACCCCTTCATTCACCTATGGTAACTGTATGGGCAGCATTGGGCCCTATTTCGTTGAAGATTCTCACGGCCACACAGTCACTGTTAACTCTACTGAGTACGTGAGAATATTGCGGGAGTTGGTCGTTGTTTGTTGTGCGGTGTTTGTTGTGTCAAACCAACTACAGGAATTTGATGGCTCTCCATCCAATGATTGCCTGGAAAAGAAAGCAAAATGCGATATAACCGCCAATTTGACAAGATTTTTTACCAGGTTTTGTTTCAGAGTTTATCTATCTATCTATCCTATTCTTTTAATAGTATTCATGTTAGCCCCTCCAAACAAGCTTAATGCTCGAGTGAAGAATAGGTTAGCTAAGCGGTGTTTGGATTCCGCAACCAACGCCTTAACCATTACATTAGAATACCCCTACAATTATTTATGTTACAATTTAAATATAATAATCACGATTTTACTCACTTGGAAAGCACGTTAAGCAGATCGTCGGTCCCGGTTGCCATACGACCATCTGTGACATTCGTTACGGGTAGTTGGAGCCCGAAAAAGTTCGACAACCTGGTCTAACTACAGAAAACTGTGTATGTATGGGACATAAACAGTCTTTTTTTTTTTTTGTCAAGAAATTAAATAAAAATCCTAGAACCACAGAACTGAGAATACCATATTCTGTTCAGTTCTGCTATCTGAACCATTCAGGGACCGAGTCAAACAAACACACAAACATCATTGTGTCAGCGCAGGACTCTCAAGCTCGGGGTGCGGTCTAGAAAACCTCCACGTAGTGCACCCTGGAACGTGGGCAATGACGCTGATTTTCTCCCTCCGTTTTGCGAGGAGGCGTCATTGCCAACGGCCAATATTCTAGTAAGAAGAGGAAGCCATATTTCTTTGGCTTGATCCAACAGAGCGGGCGTGACTGTCGATACCTCTGTTGGCTCCTCGCTCTTCGGAGCCAAGAGGATGAAAACCTCGGTAAAAAATCAAGAAGGAGGGACCCTTCCATGGGTCGTAGTTTCTGCGCTGTACTCAGTGGAGAAAGAGGGCGGGCTCGGCGTGCACTCACACTGCCACCGAGCAGGCATGGGAAGATTCAGTTTCCTTGCCACCGTCGGCATATCGTAATCCCGAAAGGAGTCGTGGTCATGTTTTGCGAATCCGATCGGGGACGAGGGTCTTGGCTTAACCGCCCGGACTGCGAGGAAGAAAACCTCTCTAAAAAATCACCCCGAATCCCGTGTTCTGGTGCGTGACCAGGGGATGCATGGCTGATGGGTAGTTCAGTCGCAAGCGCACTCCCAGCTGGGGCACCTGCGGTCCCCCCGGTTGGGCATAAACCTACGCTTGCCCGGGTATTGGGGATCTCTGCCCGGGTCGACCTTTATTTCTCCCCATCTCGTGGGTTATATTATGGAAGAATTTTTATTAAACAACAACAAAACGGACGAAAAAAAGACGGAGAAGAGAAGGAGAAGCAAGAGGTTGGCGGGAGAAGCTGCGTCGACCAACGACGAAGTCGCTTGTGAGATGTCTCGTTCGGTGGAGCTCCCAGAAGTCGATTTGACTCCTGGGAGCGGAAGAATGTCGGTGCGATCCAGGACTGCTAGTTCGACGGTCGACTCAGCCGAAGAGATGGAGCTGGAGGTCCGCGATACTGTGAGTCGCAAGCGTGGACGCTCCAGAGATGAGGATGGCGACACGTCGCAAGACATGTTGCCACCGAAAGTGGCAAGCAGCCTGAGAGGGAGGTCGAGGTCACGCACGCCGATCCCAGCTCCGGCAGGTTCAGCCTTCTCCAGGTCGGGCACTTACGCCCGTGCCAGAGCGGAGGGTGAAATTGTAGCGGAGGAAGAGATTGCGGATCTCCTGCTGAAGATCCGGGAGCCGGTGGAAGGGGGTTCTGTCCCTCAAACGCCGGTAACCATGCGGGAGAGAGCAGACGCGGCAGTGGCCATCATCCACAAGGTGGCCACGAAGTCCACAAACCTTAAGGGGTCTTTTGTAAAGGCCCTTAAGGACTCTTCCTCTGCTGTTTCTGGAGTGGTCAAAACCCTCATTGGGGATGTGGCGCGCCTCCAAGAGGCAAATGATCGTCTGACGGGGCAGGTGGCTGAGCTCAGTGCTCAGTTCGCCCAATTTCGAGCGCAGTCGGAGTCTGAGCGGCCGAACCTAGCTGCGGGACAGCTCACTCCCTCCCCCTCTCGCCCTGAAGTTCCGGATTCCCACCTGCGTCAAATTATTGACGCAGTGTGGAGGATGATGGACGGGCGCCTCGCGGGTCTGGAGGCAAGGCTGCCTCCGGCCCCCATCGTTCGGCCGCCACTCGCCGCAGACAAGAGGGCTGCATCAGTCACGACGCCACTCCCCGTTTCGGGTGGTCGCGTGACTGTGTCGTATGCGGCAGCGACGTCGGCGCCAGCCCCTGCGGCCACGCCAAAAGCCGGGCGGCCGGCTAAGGCCACAACAAAAACTGCTGCATCGAAAGCTGGGCATCCAGCTAAGGCCTCGGCTAAAGCAGCGGCGGAAATCCTTGCGCTCCCCACTCCGGCACCTAAAGGGACGAGCGCTGCAGTCCCCTCTGGTACCAAAACTGTGCCTGGCCCCTCCACATCTGACCCCTCTGCCTCGGTCTCCTCCAATGACGAGTGGCAAGTTGTAACGGGGGGTAAGAAGACCCGAAAGCGGGGTAAGAAGGCTGCCAAGAAGGCGGCCTCTACACCGCAGTCGTCACCGGTGGCAGTGGCCAATAAGAAAAAGCCGCGGAAACTGCAGACGCCAAAAACGGCGGCTGTAGTGGTCACCGTGTCACCGGAGGCAGCTATCGGCGGGTTATCCTACGCAGCCGTCTTCAAGAAGGCCCGCGATAGCCTCGCCAGCGAGTTTGGGGCGTCAGGTGTGAGGATGCGCCTTGCCCAGACGGGAGCTCGAATACTCGAGTTCCCCGGGGCTGAAGGCGCGAAGGCAGCCGATTCATTTGCTGAGAAGCTGCGGGGAATATTCCCTACGACGGATGGTGTCAAGGTTGCCAGGCCCACCAAGTGCGCAGAGCTGCGCATTTCGGGCCTGGACGACTCTGTCACAGTAGAGGATGTCCGCGTTGCGATTATTGAAAAAACAGGATGCAACACGGACAGCATCAGGGTCGGCACCATCCGTCCCGGTCCTGGAGGCCTTGGCGCGGTGTGGGTGAGTTGTCCCGTAGCGTCGGCCAAAATCCTGGACGACGCTGGCAGGCTCCTCGTCGGTTTCGTGAACGCCAGAGTTACAGTTCTGGGGGCGAGACCGATGAGGTGTTTTAAATGCCTAGCGTCGGGACACACCCGCGTCAAGTGCGGTAGTTGCTTTGACTGCAGCGGACTTTGTTTCCGCTGCGGTCAACCAGGGCACAAGGCGGCTGCCTGCTCAGCCGCCCCTCACTGCCCAGCGTGTGCGGCGGGTAACCTGCCCGCCAATCACCAGATGGGGCAGGGGGGCTGCAAGCCTCCCCGCGCACCTCAGCAAACATGCTGCCTCCGATGCTACTCGTGCGTCATCATCGGCGCCTATGGAGGAGGCTGTTGAGATGATCCAATAAATGGACCAAGTCTCCAGCCTCTTTGTCCAGACGAACCTAAACCACTCTGCTGGTGCGCAAGACCTATTCTTGCAAACCATAACAGAGTGGTCGATTGGTGTAGCCGTAGCCGCGGAGCCCTATTATGTTCCTCCTCGTCCAAACTGGCTGGGTGACTGGGACGGCTCCGTAGCAGTCGTCGGTTCCACGGTGGCTCATTCCCCGCCCTTGTCGCTAAGAGACAAGGGTAATGGATATGTTGCTGCCGAATGGAGGGGGATCACCATATATGGTGTTTACTTCTCCCCCAACCGAAGTCTGAGCGACTTTGAGGTTTTCCTAAACAACTTGGAGACCTCAATGCGGCGACTAGCGTCTGGGCACGTCCTAGTGCTGGGGGACTTCAACGCAAAGTCCGTTGCGTGGGGTTCCCCCAGGACGGACGCACGGGGTGATGCCGTAGAGGAATGGGCGGCATCGGTGGGCCTCTGTCTTCTAAACAGAGGCTCCGCCAACACGTGCGTGCGACATCAGGGGGGGTTGATAGTGGACCTTTCGTTCGCTACCCCTGCTCTCGCCGCACGAGTAAGGAACTGGCGTGTCCTGGAAGAGGTTGAGACGCTCTCGGATCACCTTTATATCCGGTTCGAGCTCTCCCGGACCCAGGACCCCAGAAGGGATCACACGGCGCGGCGTTCTTCCCGCTTCCCGCGGTGGGCTGTTACCAAGTTGGATAGGGACCTACTGGAGGAGGCAGCCATTATTTACTCTTGGCTGTCTCCGCGGCCTCTGACCGAGGAGGCAGACATGGGGGCTGGCTGCTTTCGTGATGCGATTGCGCAGATTTGCGATGCGGCCATGCCCCGCGTTCGAGGTCGTCGGCCTCCCAGGAAGGAGGTCTACTGGTGGTCCCAGGAGTTGGCGGACCTCCGCGTGGCCTGTACTCGTGCCCGGAGGTCCTACACCCGCAGCCGGCGGCGTCACCGCGAAGATGGGGAGGAAGACCGGCTTCATGAGGAGTTTTTTAATACGAAATTTTAAATACATATGCAGTTAAAGAATTTGATCAGAAAAATAAGTAATTACTTTCAATATATCCAGTGAGTCAGGACTGCTATCAGTTGGGGGTAGGGGCTGATTGCTGTAATGATAAATAATGCTTTTAAATCCCTGTGTACTGGCTGTCAGCTGCGTAGGCAGGAGCGGGTAAGACCGAGGATATTGAGAGAGTGATACCTACTTCATTAACGCTCTTTGTTATAGGAGTCAAAGAAAGGGTGGCCATGGTGATGTTACTGATCTGATCCGTGAAAGCTGCTTCAGGTTACATGAGAAGGAACATTGTAAAATGTTTCTTCGACATAAAAGAAGGATTTACACTTACCAAGTAGTTTAAGATGTTTTGTTAGAAGGCGCGTGCGTCACCCTAACACCAACAGCGCTTATGAAGTGATGACTGAACCCACCATAAACTTAGTGTATATGGTACTTACAAACATATGTATACGTACATATACTTGTAAAATAGCAATGACATCACCATCATAATCCGCGCCTTTTCCCAACTAAGTTGGGGTCGGCTTTCAGTCCAACTACGATACGACCGAACTTTTGATATTTTACGTGAAGCGACTGCCATCAGACCTCCACAACCGAAGTACTAGATATCAAAGTTCTGTAGTAACGTGAATTTTATTACTAAATCCTTTCAAAAATTACTACTGTAGTACTAAATATTAAAATTTTCTGTGGGTATTATTGATATACGCTACGCCCTACGGTTTCACCCGCGTAAGTCCTGATGCCGTGAGAATAACGAGATAAAAAGTAGCCTATGTGATAATCCAGGTCCCCAGCTATCTACATTCCAAGTTTCATCGCAATCCGTTCAGTAGTTTTTGCATGAAAAGTAACAAACATCCATACATCCTCACAAACTTTCATGTTTATAATATTAGTAGGATGGTATGGATGGTGGACTCATGTGTTTCAGTAAAGTCAATTTAGTTTTGGTTCCAACAATTCATTTTATCAAGAAGTAAAGAGAAGTTAGTTGGTAAACTTGTGAAACAACCACATCGCCCTTCCGATGTTAAGCGGTCATCGGTGCTTATGAACATGCGCAATAGAAAGAAAGAAAATTTGTTTATTTAACAAAATACAGCATATAACCAAAAATATTACAAAAGCAGGCAGAGTTAACTCTTGGTATCCAGCGTGTTTTGGAGTAGGTTAAAATTTTAGTGCCACTTTAACAGAGCTATAAGCAGTGCCTAGGCAATCGTGCTATGAAAATGTGATAGTTTTTACATTGAAAACGTAAACCAATACGAATGAAAATTAACTTCTGACCGTACAAAGAAGCGGCGGTAGCGTAATGCCTAAGGCGTCGGACTTGCGATGAAGTGGTTGCCGGTTCGAACCCGACCCAGTGCACTACCGGCGTGAACCCACTCCTAACAAAAGGATTTAGCTTAGCTGGAGGGGTCAACACGAATACTATTAATGTGTGACCCACGTTACTAGTATTCTTTAAAAAAAAAGAGTTTAACTTGTCGCTAAAATAGCAGTATTTAGACTAAAAGTTGCAGATTTAAAAAGCCTATTGAATATTACAAAAACGCGGGAAACAAAACAGTATTTTGACAGCGTTCTTCTTTTGAGTGGAAGTCTTTAAAAGTATTCCAGTGTTCAAGCTCCGATCGAACTTTAACCGCATTCTTTAACGTAACCAGACAATTCTCAATATCCCGCCTTTTTAAAGAATAGATTTCAAAAGGAGGTTCCCCACAAATGCATTTAAAGGAGGCTGAATAAGAATTGTGAACGTAGACGTACTAGGTTAAATAGTCGTGTACACAGATACCTCTCGGTATGTTGGTATCTAGGTATAGTGCCCGAGGCCGTGGAAGTAGGGCGTTGAATGTGCTCCAGAAACGAGGTTACAGCTGCATATAAACAAATGTATCTATATTAATGTATATGCATGTAATATTTCTGTTGTGGTTCGAAGCTTCAGGAGAAAGTCTTTATAGTCAGAGAATTGGTTTTAGCATCTTTGCGTTGATTGTTGATTGTTGAACGTTAGCCTTATTCATTTGGGTCACAATGAAAGATACCTTAATTTTTTTTAAATCGTATTTATAAAAATTCATGGCACACAAGGCATGATAACAAATTTTAGGTGATGTGCTAGGGTATTTTACATAGCAGGAGAAATTATTTGTGTTTTAGCTTTTCTTTTTTTTTTTGGGACAGGCGTTTACATTAATATATTCGGTTTGTTTCAGACTAATGAGTGATGACTGTGAGTGACACAAGGGAACGACTAGGAGCCTGGCTCTTGTACCTCGAAGTGCAAGAAATAAATACGATTTAATAAGCGCAAAAGCCTCCTTATTGCTATTGTAGTAAACGTGTTCCTACAGAAGTGCAGCTCTAGATTATCTTAGCTGGAGTGCTTGGCTAGAAAACCTCTTCGTGGTACACCCTCTTTTGTATGGGGGAGACGTTGCTGTTTCCGGCTAATATTTCGTGAAAGTGGATGTGACCTACATTATTTCCACTCTGTATCTCCGTGTAGAAACGATGTGATGACAGACAGGTTTGCTGTTTTTGAATTCATTCAGAATTGTGGAAATGATCTGATATTTACGAAGCTACCTAATTCCCGGTCGGGATCGTCTTTAGCACTATGAGAAACCTTTCCGAAAATTAATCAGATGGCCTGGCGGTCAACCAGTCCTTAGTTTAGAGAAACTGGAGCACTCTTATCTCGCGCGCTCCTCGAGAGCTGACAGGGGTTCTTCTCAAATATATTAGTGGTTTGGTCTTCGCGTTGTATTTCGACCACATCTTCCGGCAAATGTGGTGGTCGTCACAGTCAAACCGACTAAAAACACGCACCAGTGGTTTTAGTCGGTTTGACTTTCATGGCAACCCCTCAAAGGGGTACCATCCCTTTGATGCTTTGAAGCTTTTTAGAGAGAGGTATAGGGTTGTCAAATGTTTGAGACATCATTTTCGTATTGCGAGTGCCTTTGTTCCTTAGCTCCTTAGTTTAAAAAGTATATTCTTAATTGGCTGAACACAAAGAAAACAAGTCATTTAAAAGGACGACTATCTACCTTCACATTTTATAAAGGCACGCTCCAAATATGGCCCTCATCTCACATAATTGATAGATGCAAGCGGAGCCGGTGGATCGCAATCACACGCTTCAGTAAACACGCCCTCCACTTGACCGATGGAGCCTTCTACAACTCGTTAGTAGACTTCGATAATAACTACCTAGCTTCAATACCCAATTATTTCCTATAAAGTTTCCTTTTATTTAACTTTGATTATGCATAAGTCTAGGTAAGGCCTGTTGTCAGACTTACCTTGTCGTAACAGTCTAATTTAGACCAGCGAAATAACACTTTAAGAGATTTTTGTTTTTGAACTTCGTATAATTGTCTACATTTACTTTAGATTTCCATTTATGCTTTCATCTTCTGGGACCTGCTTTTGCAGTCAAAGAATCCAGATCATAATATGAATTTCACCAAACTCGTGTTGCAATTTCTCCGTACAAATCGCTTGACAAAAGAAGTTATATGTTGTATGGTATGATTGGAAAATTTATATAATGCACTCCGCATTCAATTAAAATTGATTTTTCTTTATAGATTTCATTCTCTCTCCTAATACATCATTATTACACGGATGTCACTACTTAAACTTAATTTTAATGAAATACCTATGTATTGTCGACTGGCCTGTTGGTCTAGTGGTTAGTGACCCTGACTGCTGAGCCAGAGGTCGTGGGTTCGATTCCCACCCTAGTCTGGGTGTTCTTTGTGTCCGTTGTTTGTATGTTTGTAAAGTCCCCCGCGACACAGGAGTAATTCCTAATGCAGGAGTTGTCTTTAAAAAAAAATGTACATGGTGTGGCAATTAAGTTCCAGGAATTTAGTTATGACTAAAGCACTGACAGCACCGCGTCAATCTTAAACATAGGTCTGGAAAGAGAGAATCTTCATTTAGTTCCAGTAGATGTTTCTCTGGTTTCCTAAAGTTACTTTTTAGTAGCGTCGTGAAAATGAGTGAGAATCATTTGGCGAGGATTTGTTTTCTCTCATATTTAGAGCGACGACAGAGATAAGTTCGGTAGTCATTGGACATGAAACCTGGATCTTTACAGATGATATCCGTATACAAAGTCAACAGTCGTTGGAAAAGGTTGGGCGACTGATAGCCAAAGTGAGGATGTCCAAGTCGTGATAGATAGATACTTGTTTACATAAATGTATCATTTTGTGTTCTAGAACCGATAGCACGAGCTGTCTAGTTGAGGTCTATGCTAAAATTAAAAAAAAGTAATAAAAGATTTTGGGTAATGTCTGACTCCTTTAAATTAAACCTACTGAGTCTTCGTTACAAACTTGAATGCGACTTCGACTGCGATTTCATGAATTTCGCAACGTTTTTTTAATAATTCCACAGAAACAAATACATGTATTAATCCAGGTAACAAATTATCTGTCTGTATTTCATCTAAATCTATTCGGCCGTTTTTTTGTATAAGTAACAAACATCCAAACATTTAAACATTCCAACATACGAGTACAAACCTTTAGATTTATAATATTACTATTTGGTGCCCGTGACTTCGTCTACTTATTTTTTCTTCAACCTTTCATCAATATTTCAAGAATCTACGTATGAATAAGTAAGTAGCATAGCTTACATAAGTTAACACAATTTGTTTTTTTTTTCATCTTTTGTGGGTTAGATACGTGTGAGCGCGCCACGTATAGGTAGTTGCACATCGGAATAATATTTTTTTCTCTGCTCAAAATTGCTCTTTCACACAGACATTTTCTTTTCCTCATTAGTTTTGGGGATATACGTTGTTTTTTTAGATTATCTTGATAAGGTCAATAATATTAGGTACAAAATTCTTGCTATTGTTTATTCTATGGGGTTTGGTTATTCATTTCAGACATTTTGAAACTAAAGCTTATTTTTAAGGATTCATTTACATAGTTAGTTTTTAGTTTGGGATATACGTTGATGTATCATCTGTATTACAGTATTATGACAGTATTACAGAATTTAAGGGGTCGGTTATGCTATAATTTAGATATGTCAGTAATTCAGACTTTTTGCAATAATTACTTAAATATAAATTCAAAGCATATTTTAAGGTAAAGTCTTGTAATATGTTTCTTTAGTATTAAGTTTATTTATTTCATATTTTCTTTTGAAGTGATAACTTCTTATGAGAGGGTAAGCCGCATTGTTTCGTAACGCGTTACGGTGCCAGTATGTCTGGCACTTATGTTATCACTTCTGTCGAGCGTCCCGAGACGCACACGTTTTTTTTTTTCATATTAGTTTTCAGGTAACAGGTAAACAATATTACAGAATTCACGATTCAATGTAATCAAATATTTTCTGCTTTCCCTTTTTTAAACATGTCTCTTAGGTACCTATTTATCTCGTTTATATAATGTTGTACCTACAAACATGATATGATGCAAGCTTTCTCTACAGTAAAATCTTTCAGAGGTTAACTTGATTGGTTAAAAACACAGAAACCTTTTCTTACCAAAAAGCAGTTTTGATAAATTTTATATCCCTGAACTTGTCTGGTCTTTAAAACAAACTTTCATCTCCTATTTCACAATCTTCAAGTTTTATTTTTGGGAAAAAAATTAGCCTCTGTCCTTCTCTAAGGTCATGTTTATGTCTATACCAAAATTTATAAAATTTAGTTCAGTGGTTCAGGCATGAAAGCATGAGAGACAGACAGAGTTACTTTCGCATTTATAATACTAGCAGTGCCCCGCGGTTTCAACAGCGTAAGTCCCGATCCGGTGGGAACATCGAAATAAAAGTAGCCTATATGTTAATTCAGGTCTCCAGCTATCTACATACCAAGGTACATACCATGGTGTTCCGAAAGGCAGCACGATAGCGCCAACGCTGTTCCTCCTATATGTCAATGACCTATGTAACACTTCCTTGCCAGGACTAGATATAGTTATGTTTGCAGATGACACCGAACTGCTTTTCCATGACAGGAACTGGCAGCGTGTTTTCCAGCTAGCTGAGAGAGGATTGGCTGCTGTAACTAAATGGCTTACTTTCGTTGAACACCAGCAAAACTAAATATATCTGCTTCAGCAAATCAACAATAACCAACGCTGGGATGGATTGCGTACTAAAAATACATACGCATCCATGCAACCGCTCTACCAACAGTTCCAACTGTGCATGCACCACTCTGACATAACTCTCTGCCCAGCGCACAATCTCAAAGTGCTTATGTACCACCTTTTAGATATCCAACAACCCTTCTATATGAAAAAGCCAATGTTCTGACCAAAGAGTATACAAACACTAGTTCTGACAGTCAGAAAAATGTATATTTACGAAATAATTAGAAGATATCACAAAGAGACAGTCCCAACCATACCTGCAGAAGATAAAAGAACTCGATGTCCGATACCGCGAGTAAAAACTACTAACTACTAACTAACTACTCAGTTTTAGCACCGCGCCTGTACAACAAATAATATAAAATAATAAAAACTAGGAAATTTAACAACGACCAAACAAAAAAAAACAATTGTTACGTGGCTAAAACCTCTGGATTATGACGAATCGGAAAATCTGTTAAAAAATCTAAAATAGTTACACCTATACATACACATACCGTGAGCGCGCACACACACTCACATACACAAACAAATCCACAACACACACACACACACACACACGCACACACACTCACATTTTTTATGACGTTGCCTTGTTTTTTTATTTATTTATTTTTTTCTTCATATTATTGTTCATTATTTTATGTTTAAGTATGTGATTTCAATGTTGACATAACTTTTGTTAAAGGGAATATTCAAATAACTGTAACACAAACAAATGTCAATAAAGATATTCATTAATTCATTAATTCATTCATTAAGTTTCATCGCAATCGGTACAGTAGTTTTGGTGTGAAAGAGTAACAAACATTCATCTATCCATCCATCCAAACTTTCACGATTATAGTATTAGTGGGATTACAATAACTAGCTGCCCACTACTTCGTCTACGTAGAATAAGTACTTCGGGTAGTCTATTGTTTCATCAATCTCTATATTAATTAAGTAATTATAAAAAAAAATAGTGTTGTCTACATACGTCTAAATAAGTAAATAGCATAGCTCATTTTAATTTAACGCATTTACACGCGTTTGTGGGTTTGATCCTCTTGAGCACGCCACTGTATTTGCCTATGGGACAAAACACATTTTCGAAATGTAGACGCGTGGATCCCCATGGTATGGTACGTTGGACTCTGACTGACTAAAACCACGGGGTATTCCGTCATGTAGTCCCACTTGCCAGTGCGTCTCAGGTGTACCCTAGATAGAATATCTTTGGAACCCATATATAATTCCCCGCCTGTTAAACAACAGGTATTTCTAATGTGGAATGTGAGAGCCGTTGCTCCTTTGATTTAGAGAGGCGCTCTCCAAATACGTCTGGCCACCGTCTTGGACTTACTTCTGTCAGGGTGACACCTGTCCGTTGCCTAGATATAATTTTGCATTCTCCGGCGCCTGGTGCCTCTTTTGCCAGATAGGAGAGTACTCGTGAGGACGAGTACTTCCCGTTCCCTTTCCGCCACCTCTTTGGCCAATATCATCTTGCAAAATGAGGTGGCGTCATCTCACGCTTTTTCGATTCGGATTATGGCCAGATCCAGCGAGAGACTTCTCGCACACATAGCCGTCGCGAGGTGGAAGCACTGCTGCACACACGCTGAGCACTCCACTATATGTCCACCTACTACTTTCAGTGCCTTTCCTTGACATTGGTTAATTGTCATAGCAAAATTTACTTTCAGGGGAAACTCCAATCTATCAAACTGGAATAGAAAATTGGTAGGGAAAAGACACAGAACATTCTTTATTTCTTGAAAAATTATTGGTCTCCCATAAAAACTTTGATCGCCTATTTTGCCACTTTAAAAGTTTGTTTTAGCTACAAAAAGAAGACGATATGTCATATTCTAAGGTCTTGTTTATCTCTATACCAAAATTTATTTAATCGGTTCAACGGATTTAGGCGTGAAAGGGTAGACAGACACACTTGCAGACAGAACAACTTTTAAATTTATAGTATTAAGTATTAATAGGGATAAATAAGTATGGATTAGTTATTTATACTATATAAAAAAAATATCTTACCTATGACCAATAAGAATATCACATCTGTCATAATTATAGTTTACGCCGCTGTCAATTTGACCACTAGTCCTTAATAAACCAAAAAAACTGTAACCTGTTGTTTAATATTGCCTTTTCTTTAAAATAAATCAGTGTAACAAATACAACACAAAACGTGTTTTAAATACACTAAAAATGTCGCTCTCTGATAACTTGTTTAATACATACAACTTACAAAAAGGGATGCCCGTAAAAAATCACATCGATTCAGATAACAGCACAGCGTATGAAGTCTTTCGGAACAACACAACAGCTGTAGAAGTTATAGTCAAAGAAGTACCTAGTTATAATAAGAAAACAGGGACCCCACTTCATAACGATGTCGCAGCAAGAAGACACGCCCAAGACGATTTTGATACCTTGAAACAAGAACTGCTTAAAGCAAATAATAGGCTAGAAAAGTCTCGAAATGGTTTCCAAATCTGTATGAGAGAGATGAAAAAACAATTAGACGCTGCTAGCCAGCGGGAAATAGACGTTCAAACGAAGTATTTGAACTTAAAACTAGAGAATGAGAAACTAAAGACTATTTTGATGTCTAAAACGAATTTGGTGAAGAAATTGTCTAAAGAGATGAACACTTTAAAGCGGATAATAAAGTCGGTGATAAGAAGCATGATAAATGTACCCAAGATAGACGTTAACAATGTGTCATGTAGTTCAGATGCTGAATATGACGACTTTGAAAATAATTTAAAAGGGGACTTAAAATTTGCGAAGTTTGATCAATCTGTCACTTTTGGTAGCACCGTGCCAAAGGAAGTTAATAATACTTTTGAAAAGCGACAATTTGAATAAAATATCTGAATGTTTTATTAGTATTTTTGTATCAATTGTAACATTAGAGACAGCATTTTTTTTTACATATAATATATAAGTACACGTATCACCGAAGCGGTAGGCAGAGACGTATTAAACGGATACATTTTGTCGACCATAACTTAGTCCCACTTAAGTAACAGCAGGTCAAGCCTATTGCCATTAACCGGGCACTTTGGGAACTAAATGGGAAAATTGGGAGTGTACTGGAAGGGAAAGGTAGGTAATAAAGGAAAGCAATAAAAAAAATCCGGTCCCGCAGCAGGCCCGCAGAGGTAGATTTCGTGTTTTTTAATTTCTGTCTCCAAAAACATGTCGCATTAAATGTCCAAAAAAATTTCATAGGAAATAGTTATGCTGTAAAAACTGATTTTTGAAAATCTGCCCCCAGTCCCTCCCTTGGGGGGAATATCCCCCATTCACGAAGTTAACCTTCATTTTTGCCCTGTTGATTTGTCGTCAAAGTTTGAAAGCAATCGGTGCATAATTGCGACCTCTATCGTATCCTCTATACATTGAGTATATACCTTGTTGCAGTTTGTTGCTAAAATCTCTTACCAACTATTATATATTTTTAAGTTTTGCCAATACTCATAAAACTATCTCTATTCATAGTCATTTAGTCCGTCATTTACGGATACAAGTCATAATGTCATCGTCCGCGTCTTTTCCCAACTAAGTTGGTGTCGGCCTTCTTTCTAACTACGATACGGCCGAACTTAGATTTATTTTAGATTTTACGGGAAGTGACTGCCATCAGACCTCCACAACCCAAGTGCTAGGCGATATCGAAGTTCTGTAGTTAGACCAGGTTGTCGGACTTTTTAGGGCTCCAACTACTCGTAAGACAGATGTTTGTATGTCACCCGGGACCGACGGTTTAACGTACACTCCGAGGCACGGATAGGTCTCAATGTGTTAAGCATGGTCACCCATCATAGACTGGCTGGTATTACTATTGTAATGTGCTAAACTACTCGGTTACCACTTAGCTACGAGCTCCTCAGATACAAGTCATAATGTAACAGTTATAAATTAATTACCTCAACGAGTTTTAAAACATTAAGGTATTGGTATTGGTATAGGGCTCTGTTTCCGCATTTACGCTCATAAGATGTACCCATTATGCGTTCATAATGGACCCATTATGCGTTCAGGGAGGCTGACTAGTTGAGCCAGCCTTGCTCCTTCCAGTAGCACAGACGCCTCCTGGGGCCTTCACAGGCTTCTAGGAGCAACCTCGCTCCCGCGAGGATACTTGCCCGTTGTGTAGCCACTCCCTCGCACTCCAGGACATCGTTGGCGGCCATTTCCTCGGCTTTGAGACAGCCTCTGCATAGAGGACTGCTTGTCGCAATATAAATAGTTCACATAATCAATCTGCTACAAATTATCTTTTAAGACTTCCAAAAGTTATTAATTCTGATTAATTATGTTCAACGTTGGCAGCCTTACTAGTATAAACTGTATGACAGCTGACAGCGCCTTCCATCCAAGAAATAACGAATAAGTTCTTTCTTTCTTTTATACCTTAATTTTTCACCGTTCGAGTTGGAATATTTTCTTAAATTTTAACCTTGAGTAGGTACAACCATTCCAAAGTAAAAATCTGGACAAATGCGAGTCTTACTCGTGCACCGAAGATTCCGTAAGCAAACAAATTTGTATGTAGATAAAGTCTCGTCCCGTCCATCTCGGGAATCAATTCTCGAAGGTTTTTGCCCGTCTTTCCCAAAAGTCTTGCAGTTCTAGAACTACTCTCCCATACATCGACTTACGACAAAGTCTACTTTCCAACCGCAAAATATAAGTTTGTAATCACAAAAACAATTTTTTATATGATTTAACAACAATTTAACGACTTTCGGATTTTTTTTGTTTACTTGTGATCAGATCAGAACTTGGTAACAATGACCATAGACGTCGGAAACATCGGCAAACATACATAAAAATATATATACAGCCGACCATATGTATAACCTTAACAAAACTCCTTTTTTGAAGTGGTTTAAAAAGAGTCCATCCATGAGTAGAGATAGAAAAAGCTGCACCTGTCAGGAGAAGCAGGAGACAAATACCAGTAGCCAAAATGTTTAGTTACGTAATCCCGTAACTCTTCCTTATACAGGCATATCACGGCGACACACATTCTAACAAAAGAAGATACCGGTATTGCATCGAATCAATCGTGGAATGCAAGCGACAGGGTGACTTGAGGCGGGGGGCATACCCGGCTACTGCACGGTAACCGGGTCAGGCTACGACCGGGTCACGCGGTCATAGCGCTCGGTCACCGGGTCGCTGCGACACGCCCGGCTGCCGGCGTTACACCCGGTAAAGAAGAATCCGTCTCATCCGATTTGACGGTTTTGAACACGTTTCCGGTTAAAACAAATATGGATTGAGGTCGAATAGCTACTTCTAACTATTTAATTCTGTTATTTGGTATGTCAAATATACGTAGGGCGCTACATAAGTTTTCTTGTATGCAAACATATCATAATACTGTGATTTGAATCATATCAATAACTTATAACTAATATTTAAAAAGAAAAATAAATTTGGAGGCAAGAAATCGTTTAAAAAAAATGGAATTAAATTGCTGGGACACACTCCATATAGTCCGGATTTAGCAAGATGCGACTTTGCACTGTTCCCGTATGTAAAACAACTTAAGGAGCTTATTAGCGTGTTTGAGGAGCCTTGCGGCTGTGTTCCATAGGGATACGGGAGTAATGTATTCAGCACCTGGTTTACACCTATGAAGACCTGTGTTACTGCCAGTAAAGACAACTTCGAAAAGAAATAAATTCACAAAGTAAGACAAAACTTACGTAGCGTCCTAGTACATACATATATGAACAGCTATTCCCCTATGTCCCCTACAAAACTACTTATCGTAGTAGAGTCATGCTTTGGCACGAATGGGCCGGTCGACCGGAGTGATACCACGGCCTCACAGAAAACCGGCAGTAAAGCAATCCTTGCATTGCTTTTCGCCGAGTGAGTGAGGTTACCGGAGGCCATCCCCTCGAGTTGCAGGTGCCCATGGGCGGCCGTAGTAATTTACCATCAGATAACCCGTCTGCTCGTTTGCCCCTTATAGCATAAAAAAAATACAAAACAGTGCGGTGTCGATGGGTGTGACGACCAGTTAAGGTGTTAATAAGTGCTTCTAAGGGCGATATTTAGTCGTACATTTATGCTATATACCCTTATGCAATTCTATCACCAATCAAAATTGACGACATGTCGATCTCTCCTGAAAGAAGTTATACAAACTCTACAAAGAGACTTTTAGTAACAGAATTCCATTTTATCAAATAAATGTTGACTTGCTTAAACATTTTGGTAGTTTAGGCGATGTCCTGTGTATCGCCAAATTAGATGAGGGATCACTCAACTACATTTCGTTGTATGGTGTATGTACCATTGATGCCTTATCGTTGTTGCACCAGCGCGCGGCGAGACGGTGGCGCGGTTTGGTTAGCCGATTCAACGCCGACATATTGCCTCAGCGATGGCCCCATTCAGGTTTCGCTCGTACCTTCTCCGTGTTAGGTACGGAGAAGGTACGGATAGGATAGGAAGACGGGTATTTATTTTCTACAAAATGATTAAATACTCTTAAAAATAAGTTTGATGGTTGTTTTGAAGCTGGTGTCGCTTTTATGTCTGCGTATGCATAACCCTAAGTATTTATTACATTGTCATTAAATCGAATATTGTGATATATTTACAAATACTTATTACACAAAAAATAAGCTTTTTAGAGTTCTGTATGTCTGAATGAAAAAAGGGAACCCTTACAGGATCAGTCGTGCGTGTCTGTCTGTCAGTCACAGATATCTTTTTCCGAATTTACTGGACCGATTAAACTCAAAGGTACACAATCAATTCCTATGACCAAAACAGATTTGCAAGGTAAATAAATAAGTTTGGTCAAATTAGGATAGAAAAAAATTTTGCAACCTTTACCGTGTGAAATACCAAACGAAAGAGCTCGTTGTAAAATATTCAAATATATTTTTTTTAGAATTTTTAAGATTAATAGTTTTAAAGTTATTAAATAAATAGATCAAAATTTAACAAACCCAATGTCCTCCCCAATTTCTGAAACCACCGAGCCTAACATTTTGAAAAAAATCATAAAATAGTTCTTTACAGATTTCAAGAAAACCTGTAACAAGTCTATGGTCTTAAAATAAAACTGGACATGTGTTAACATTGTGTGTAAAACTTACATTTACAGTTGGAATATGAATATACTAGAACTATAATTTTGTAAGTTTGTGTTTCATCGTAACCTTCCTCTCCACACGAGTTCAACTCGCACTTGGCCGGTTATTTTTAGTTGCTTAATTTTTAGGTAGATTTTTCGAAGAAAAGTCTACCTATTGGTTTTGTACCAATTGTCGAGTTTTCCAAAAATTTCTTTACAGGAGGTCTAGTTACGATCCATAGACCCCAACACAACCGCCAGTTAAAAAGTTTATATATATAAATATGTATGTATATATGTATGTACCCCAATTTTACCGGCACGATAGAGGTCGCAATTATGAACCGATTGCTTTCAAACTTGGACGACAAATCAACAGGGCAAAAATGAAGGTTAAGTTCGTGAAAGGGGGATACTCCCCCAAAGGGGAGGACTGGAGAGCAGATTTTCAAAAATCAGTTTTTTCAGCATTACTTTTTTCCTAAATCTAGGCTATAATCCGAAGTACGGTTACACCTAGTTCTAGCCGGCTAAACCTAGGTGCAGTCAGGTTTTTAGCCGTAACACATACTTCGACAAGTACCTATGTAGTCGCCATATGGCCCTATGTTATGCACTAAATGGTTCCCATAAATATTCGCGTACACTGGTTGGGTGTTTCGCGTTGCTATCCAAAAGGTGTCAGGCGCAGACACACGAACTAGTTGGAGTCCCGATTTAAACACACAAGTATAACCATTGTGGTCGTGTGTTAATTTAATGATTCAGTTGAATTTAGAGAATTAGATGGACTTTTGTTATAACGATTGCTGGTGTTTTAAATGAAAATAAAGAGATGTGAGTTTATCTGACTGCTTAAAAATAGCATTGCTTTTTTTTGTAATTATGTACCTTTTAGTTTTTTTTTTGTAATATGTACCGTCCACTTCGGTTACCTTCAGTCGCGATATCAGAACTGTTACTTATGTTGCCAACAAAACAAAACAAAAAAAAATGTGTGATCCACAAATAATTGTCGAAAGCCTGGGGGCCCGCGACACAAGAATCATTCCAATAGTCTTTTTTTAAGAAAAATAGAAGATACTCCGACAGTAATGCTCTTTGGTAATGTTATTACTTCAATTATAGAAGTTTGATGTCTAAGTGACTAGTAAACCGCCAATCTGTAAATACCCTTAGCTTAACGCATCAGCGATATCTAGCGCAGTCGGTCTCGACAGGGTTTCTAAAAGCTTTTAAAGTGAGAAAAGTTTTAGTATGTAAATTACAGCACCTCCTCACTTCCCAAGGGTGCCATGTGGAAATGAACTTGGGGCTTGTTTTATTTCGTAAGAAATGCTTCTGCAACGGCTTTGTGATGTAAAGACGGTTAAGAACACGTGAAAAAAAAGCAAAACACAGGCTGAATTGAATTCATTGAACTCATATAATACGATAGGGTTAACTGTGAAGTCAAATTAATTTCTCTTTTAGAAACGAAATAACAGCTTGTGACGTCATAAGTTGCTATCATCAAAACTTTCATAATAGGCGCGCAAGTTGAATGCAGAGCACAGGAATGCACTATTGTATATTACAGCACTACACTGTGGGCGTGCAGGGTTCGATATACGGGCTTCCGGGGGAGGTTTACAGACGTGCAAGGCGGAGTTTACGGACGGTGGGGGCAGATGCTCCCACTCTTCACCTCAGCCCTTGACTGCATTCAACTCGCGCGCCTATTATGCTCCTATTGTTGTATTTGATAATTAAAAAAAATTAAAAAAGGTTGATTTCATAAGGAATGTAGAATAATATATATTAATAATAGAAAACTACCCTATTCCTTGAAACCACGGAAGCTGCTGCTAATGAGAGAATCAGAAACTTAGTATATTTTACTAAGTTTAAAGGAAGACCCCTTACAAAAGTTCGACACACAGTAAAACTGTGTGTCGAACTTTCGGGATGTTGAACTTGAGCTGGCTGAATCACACGAGCGACGTGCCTTAGATTACACAGCTTAGCCTGACTAGGAAAATAAAAAACCTCGTCATATTGCAGAAAACCAATTGAACTAATTCCTTTTAATTCCACGAGTAACTTTAAACCGCCATTAACATGTCATCATTGTGAAATTGTTGATTGCTGTCGATGTGTTAATCGGTCGGTCTATTATTGTGTTTATGAGATTTTTATGTGTTTGTGGAGAAACAAGTGTTATGTCCTCCGACCAGGCTAGGCGATCATGCCTGGCGGACCGCGGTCTAACGGTTGATGTTGGGATGTTGTATATATACTAATTAGAGAACTTTCATAGCGCGATTCAATTTCGCATCCGGTATAACCGCTTAATCAAGTGGCTCATGCTTCAGGCGCGGGACAGCGGCAGAAATCACAGAAACAAGAATTACGCCGCAAAGGAGCTCATCTGGAGACTTCTAAAGGTTTGTGGATTCCTTCCTATTATCCTCTTGTGCCCACTTAAAACAACCGCAAAATATAGTCAATTCTTTTTCTTCACGTTTATGCATTAGATTTTAACATTATATTTTGTTGGTTTTACAGGAATGTTGGCCTGAAAGGAGAAATAAATTTCTCCTCAATTACATCATATACTCAGTGAAACTGCGTGTTTACTCAATTGAAGCTAAACATTTCCAAAGGAATTTCGGTTTCCCCATTTCCTGGAAAAATTTGATTTACGGTATTCACTGAGTATTAACTATAAAGGTTTCAAAGAACTCCAGATGAAGTATGGTGGAATTCGTTTCACACAAATCTTCAATATGTTTTGAGCATGTACTAGAAAGATTCGAATAATAATAACTTGACACACCTTATACACGGCCGTCTGATCCCAAACTAGGCAGAGCCTGTACTATGGTAACTAGACTGCTGATAAACATATTTATATATTATTAAATACCTACATATTGTAGATAAATTACAACTAGATACAGAACAAATGATCGTGCTCATCACAGAATTATTTGTCCTAGGTGGGAATCGACCCCACACGCTAACCCTATCATGGTGGTGTAATCGACCCATGCTCTCGGTGCCCTGTCTAGCCAGCGACTGATTTACTAACGACGGTGATTAACGTGTGTATATATGTATTGCGTATATATAAACACGTTTCTGCACGTGAGCATTAACAAATTTATTGGCCTATACATTTTTAATCTAGACGATTCAAACCGACGAACGAATGCAATATTTTATCTCTTTGGTTTCCATATCCAGCAGTTGTGTATGTGTGTTTGAACATTCGCTCACGTAACTACCGCCCTGAGAGGTTGACAAAAGCTGTGTGCAAATGGAACTTTGGTATCGCGCAAGGCACCGCTCTGATAGAATTTCTAAATTGCTTCATTTTAAAATTAAATGTTTCCACAAGCAATTGTAGTTTAGTTAACGTTATGAAATAAAGTGAAGTTGTCAAAAATAATGTTTTAAACGGTGGCGGCGATTCTGGAACTCGTTTTAATTATATTTTTACACTCTCGTATAGGGTGTATATTGTGGAACGATTTTTGTGCGATGATGTGGTCCGCCACGTGTGACCCGTATTTAAACCTTACTTAAACCAATGACCTTATGACAGTGTTTAAGTATTATATCTTTAAACAAGTTTCAAAGGTATTTTTTTAAACTTAATATATTAACCTTTTTTAAGAAAGCAATCACGTAAACGTTTTTAATAAACACACAATATAAATAAATATCAAGCCAACACAATTTCATTCGGCCTATAAACCAGCATCTCGCCAAATGAAAACTTACATTTTTAATATCATTATACATTCAGAGGCATATTGACAGATACCCTTGCCGCGTAATATGAGCCACGGATTGCGACGTACGAAGCCCGCTTTCAAATGCAATAACAATTGCTTGTGCTGCATTTTTCATTAACAAAGACCTTGAAATTGCCTGAAATGCTTAGCGTAAGCAACAATCTCACCACTATTGCTATAAACTATCATAATCACTAGATAACAGTATCTGCTTTAATTATGTATTCAGACGAGATCCAGCGCGATCTACAAAAGGTATTACACACCTCTGAATTGCCTGACGTTTCGACAAGGTTGCATGTTTGTAGTTTTATAAGTTTATGAAAAAAATACAAGATTATAAGTAGATAAAATTTTGGAACATTTTGCCGCGAATCCGTAAAAGTCTAGGTTGTTCTTACTTACAAATAGACCATTCCTATATGTAGGTTTGCTTATAAAACATATTACTTTAGCTCTTTTTTAACTTTAACTTAGAGTTAATAATCAGTAAATTTCTTTTAAGATTTTGCTTCTTCCCATAAGGCCGGCCGTTGTGTTTAACTGTATGAGCTTAAAAAAACAATTATTTTGACATTTGACAAACAGACACTTCAATTTTATTTATCTGTATTGATGATGATGAATAGTAGTTTGAACTTTGTATCTGCTCCGTGGGTTTGAAGTATACTTACTATCAAGTGTGTTCTTGTTTTGCTAAGCCGCTGAACTGCTAATCTGTAGCTACCGAAACTGACTCAAGCGAAAGGATGTCATACTCTCGTGACAGCTTATACTAAATATCTACTAAGTTTCTCAATGGAGAAAACACTCAACTTGCCAGACTTCTGAACACATTTGTAAACTCTGAACATCTAATCGCGGATAAACACAATAAAAAAAAAGTGTGTGTGTATTTATGTAGGCACGTAAGAAGTTATATTTCTTATTATAACGCATTATCTAGTTAAATAAAGTATATTTAAATATCATAATAAATAATACATACCGTCAACTAACCTCAAATTCTACAAACGTACTCAAAATAATATATGTAAAAACCAGTTTTATCACTTGGGCGTATGGGTTTGTGGATGCATGGATATTTGTTACTCTTTCACGCAAAATTACTGACCCGATTGTGATGAACTTGAATGAACTGAACTTGGTATGTAGATAGCTGGAGACCTGGATTAAAACATAGGCTACTTTTTATCCCGATATTCGAACGCCACCAAGACTTACGAGGGAGAAACCGCGGGTCGCAGCAATTTAGTTCTATGTACGTAGTACACCGACAGCTACCACTAACTCCACCCGCTAAATCCATCCTAAGATTGTCTGGTAGAGATCGCTTTTAGCGATAAGACCACCCATTGCACCTAACATAAGCTAATATTAAGATCAATTATTGTAGTTCTATGTATATGGTATACAATAAAGAATATTCTATTATATTTTATAGATTAATAAATTCGAATATGAGTTTGTCTACCCGATAATCATAAAATAATAATAATAACTTCACACATCTCACACACGGCTATCTGATCCCAAACTAGGCAGAGCTTGTATATGGTAACCGGATTGCTGATAAACATACTTATATATTTCTAAATACATACATATTTTAGTTAAATTACACCCAGACACAGAACGAATGATCATACGCATCACACAGGATCACTAACCACTAGACCATCAGGCCAGTCCAAAGTTACAAACACGTTGTCAGGGACAGAGTCCTTTTCATCTTGAAGCAGTAATTTCTACTAAGATCTACTTTATTATCACTACATATGATAAAATAAAGTCCTACACCGCGTCTGTCGGTCTGTTCGCGAGAAACTGCAAAAGTACCGAATGGATTTTCAAACAGTTTTCACGTACGGATAGAGTGATTCATGAGAAAGGTTTAGGTGTATAATTTATTAGGGATTTCTTTAAATTTGCTGATATATGACGATCGTTGAAGACGTCGGAAGTTGCTAGTTGCTAGTTACTTACAAAACAATGAACTACAACAAGCAGACGGGTCACCTGATGGTACTACCGCCGCGCCGCCCGCACAAGTGCGTTGCTAGCCTTTTAGGTGAGAGTAGGGGAAGGATGGGAGAGGGGAGCGAGGGGGGGAAGGTTAAGGGCTTCCGGCAATCTCACTCACTCGGTGAAAAGCAATGAAAGCATTGCTTCACTGCCGGTTTTCTATGAGGCCTAGCTTCTGCGTATCTTAAGGTAAACTTAACAAGTTACAAGACGATGCACACTTATTAAGGTTCCGTACCCGATGGGTAACCAACGGGACCCTATTACTAAGCCTCCGCTGTCCGACCGTCTGTCTGTCTGCGGGTTGTATCTCATGGTCCGTAATAAGAGGGCGGCTCTGAAAATTTCGGGAATCAAGGAAGTGACACAACATTACTATTTAAAAATGTATTTATTGCTTTTCGAAGTATTCTCCGCGGAATTTGACACATTTTTCCATACGATGGAACCAATCATTGAAGCAACCATTCCATTCGGAAGTTGGGTCTCCAAAATGACCGTTTTGTAGGCGTCCACAGCTTCTTCAGGTGATGAAAATCTTTGACCACGCAATTTATTCTTTATTTTAGCGACAGTATAGAAATCATTAGGGCTTAGGTCGGGGCTGTACTGGGAATGGTATAATAATTCTATGTTTTCTTGCTTTAAAAACTCTTTTGTTCTGTGTGCGGTGTGAGAACTCGTATTGTCGTGATGGAGGATGATGCGGCGGTTGCAGTTCTCTTTACGGAGTTCAGAAACGACCTGTGGCAAACAAATGCTAGCATACCATTCTGCATTAACCGTTCCTTGTCCCTCAAGAGAAATAGTCGCAACATGGCCGGTTTTGGAGACAAACGTGGCCACCATTTTTGTTGGCTTTAACTCATTTTCGAACACCCAAACACGTGACTGGTTTTTTGTTTTGGGTTTGTACGCGTTTATCCAGGATTCGTCACCTGATACGATGTTGTATACAGCATTTGAGGATCCTGCGTGGAATCTTTCGAGAGTTCTGACGCACCAAGTAACGCGAGCCTCTTTTTGCTCTTCACAGAGCGAATTCGGTATCCATCGGGAAAACAACTTTTTACACCTAATTGTTCATGCAAGATTATTTGTATTTGACTCATGCCAATGTCTAAAGTTGCCTGAATTTCGCGGTATGTCACATGTCGATCTTCCTCAATCAGCTTACGCACAGCATCAACGTTTTCTTGGGTGTCTGCAGTTTTTGGACGACCTTGACGGGAATCATCACTGAGCTTGACACGTCCACGTTGAAATTCAGCCAACCAGCGATAAATTGTGGTTTTGGATGGGGCTTCATCACCAAATGCAGAAATCATCCGGTCAACACACTGTTTTTGTGTTAAACCACTTCGAAAGTCATAATAAATCATCGCTCTTGAATTTTTTCGAGTCAATTCCATTTTCTCAATGACTAAACAAGTTTGACAAAACCTTGTGATAAGACCGAGAATCTTTTTTTAAATAAATAAATGGTATTCGATTTTTAAAACCAAGGTGTTTTCAATTGAAAAGATTTTAATATGACAGAAACAGTGGAAATATTCCATTCCCGATACTTTTAGTGCAGCCTATGTAGGTAGACAGTTGAAATTTTCACAGAAAGTGTATTTCTGTTGCTGCTATAATAATAATACTAATACATACTACAGGTATGTGCCCGACCCAGTTCTCGAAAATGGTCGTGCAACATTGTACTGAGATCGATCTATCATCACTGACAGGACGATTGTTGCCAATAAGCCTGATATAGTGGTGATAGAACGATTAGAGCGCCGAGCAATGATTATTGACATCACCATTCCCCATGACGACAAACTCTTAAAAGCAGAAAAAGATAAACAAATAAAATATTTGGACTTATCCCACGAGATTGTCGACATGTGGGATGTGGATTCAGCAATCATTGTGCCGATAGTCATTTCGGCCCATGGGTTAATTGCTAAGAGCCTCGACCAACACCTTCAGAGGCTCACGTTAGGCAGCTGGATTAAGAGCCTAATGCAGAAGGCAGTCCTTCTCGACACGGCACGCATATTGAGGAGGTTTCTGTCTCTGGAACCCTAACCACCGGTAGCTTGGTCCCTGTACCCGATACCGGTGGGACACTATTTCTTATATTTTTAAATATATTTGTATTTTCTTTTTATATTGTAAATGTATTTCAAAATGTATATGTTTAATAAATAAATAAAGAGAATAATAATAAAAATAAGCCTTTTATTTCCTTAGTAAGTATACAACATTTACACAATAATTCAAAATAGCACTAAAATAAATTAAAATAAATGCACAAACAATTGACATCTAGTAATGTATATAAAATTTGATTTGGTGTAATTAAATTAACAGCATTACAACATTTGTTTTACCTAATGTCATTAGGAGTTAATAGAGTTATAAATAACACATTAGAAATAAAATTAGAATTGCATGCATTAAATTAATTATTAGTTTTTCGGCATATAATTATTAATTAAACAATTGAATTATATCATTATTAATTTAGCATTGATAAAAAAAATTGATGTCCACAATATTAATTACGTATTCTAATTTGGTTTGAAAATTTAACATTTAATCATTTAAGAAATCATCTTTTTTGGTGACTACTAGGATGCCCATAAATTGGACGTAGGCCTCCTCCAACATCTTCCAGTGTTCCCTCTCTTTGGTTAGCCGGGTCCAACTCGCTCCGGCCACTTGCCTTATATCGTCACTCCAGCGTTGATGGGGCCGCCCTAGCGGACGTTTAGTTTCCTAGGGATGCCAATTGATTATTCTTTCACTCCACCTATTATCTGTCCTTCTTGCTATGTATCCAGCCCATCGCCATTTAAGCCTGCATGCAAACTGTACGGCATCAGTTACTTTTGTTATACTTCTGATATCCTTATTTCTTTTTCTATCTTTCAGTTTGAAACCTAACATACTTCTCTCAGCAGATCTTTGAAATACATTAATATTTTTGTACTAGTTCTTTAGTAAAGGTCCAAGTTCGACATCCATACAGTAGTGTAGGCATTATGACAGAGTCCATTGCTTTTTGTTTTAAATGTATTGGAATTTATGATTTAAAAATATCATTCATTGACCAATTCAACTTCTCGCGATGTATGGTCAACAAATGACATATTTTATCCTAAGTAAACATATTCATCTACATAATTTATGCTCAGTAATCCACTTTTCATTGGTAATTTTTCATTATTCGTCATAGCAAAGGTTTTTTGTGTGTTCTTTTGCAGGCCACACCTCCTGCTTTCGTTATCTAGACTATTTAACATGTACTCTAAGTCCTTGTGGTTATCGGAAATCAAAACAATATCATCTGCGAATCGTAGATTACTGAGATATTCCCCATTTATGTTGATACCTAGATTTTCCCACTTTAGCTGTCTGAAGATGTGTTCTAATAGAGCTGTAAATAGAGTTGGAGATATTGGATCTCCTTGTTTCACGCCTCGTTTTATATCAAATGGCTCTCCAGTACTTTCCAGCCTGACCGTGGCTCTACTACTATTTTTATGGATTTCTTTTAGTATGTCAATGTCCCTGGTCTCTACACCTTGTTTCTCAAGAGCCAGCCATAGGGGTTCGTGATGAATGTAATCAAATGCTTTGGAGTAATGTATTAACGCTAGATAGAGCTCTCTTCCATACTCTTTAAATTTCTCCATTAGTTGCGTCAGTGTGAAGATGTGAAGTATATCGGCGAACGGCTGAGTTCCGGGCGGGAAGCGGCAGTCGGCCCCCGCCCGAAGAGATACGCGAATGGCGTGAGGCAGCTCGCCGAGCCACCATGGCTCGTTGGTCGTCCCGGCTGGAGGCTCCACGTGCTGGCTTTGCCGCCGTGGAGGCGCTCCAGCCGGTCATCGTCGAGTAGGCAGGGCGGCAGCACGGGATCCTTTGGATCCTTTCCTTCCGACTGATGCAGGTTCTTTCCTGGCACGGCTGCTTCGGGATGTATCTGCACTCGGTCGCTAGGAGGGAATTGAGTCCCGCCTGTCACCACTGCGACTGCAGTGAGGACTCGGCTCAGCACACGCTGGCGGTTTGCCCCGCTTGGGCAACGCAGCGTCGGGATCTCACTGCAGTCATCGGAGGGGACCTCTCGCTACCGGCCGTCATACGCTCCATGGCCGGTAGTGACAGGAATTTTACCGCGGTCGCGAATTTCGCCGCCGGCGAACTGGGCGGCGGAGGCGCGCGTATCAGCGCCTCATGCCGCCCTAAGTGTGTCCGCGTGTCCCTGGACGTCACCTAATTAAGAGGTTATTACCCGGAGGTGGTGCCCACGTTTAGCGGGCAGGCGCTAGGGGGGGTCCAGATGTCTTAACAAAAGCTGTTCCCAGATCCCTCCTATTTAAGGCGCAGTACGGCACACCGTGTGGTTTTCACCGTGTTCAATTCCGACACACCGCCCCACTGAAAACCCCGGTGGGGTAACTTTGTCTGAAACCAGCTTGTTCTCTTGGTTGGTTGTAATCTAGAGTCTTAGAAATTCTATGTAGTAAGACTGAGGCGAAGACCTTGTAAACTGTTTGCTGTAGACTTATTGGTCGATAGTTTACTAAATCGGCAGGATCTCTTTTTTCATAAAGAAGAGTAATAATGGAGGTTCCCCATTCCCTTGGCACTTTCTTTTGTGATAAAATCTCATTGAAAAGTATTGTCACAACTGGCACAAGAGGTTAAATGATTGCTTTTAAAATTTCATTCGAGATTCCATCTTTTCCTGGGCTTTTTGCAGATTTTAAATGTTGCATAGCCATTTGAACTTCACTTTGTAAGAAGGATGGTAGTTCTTCACATATGCCATGGTCCGAACATTGGTGACTTGTCTCGTAATTTCCATATAACGTTTTATAAAAGTTTGTAGCGGTCTTGATAAGTGGGCCTCTATCCGATATCACATTATGATTGTCTTTCAACATCATAATCCACGGCTTTGTTGTGTTGAGTTTCTTTTGGGCTCTTTTGACAGACGATCTTTTTTCCAGCTCTTCTTCTATTATACTATATCTGTGTTGTGGGTAATTTCGCTTAATTTGTTTCTTAATCAGTCTGTAGAGCACGCTAAGTTGTTTTTTTTCGCCACGTGTTGTATTCTGTTTATTTTTTTATCGGTTTCTTTGATTTATGAGTGTCTCTACATAAGGTGACAATATTTAACTTTCCTTTAATGTAGCTCGGAGTAGTTTTGCCACAGCTTCTTCTATGGTTTTAATTATATTTCCATGTATTGATTCTATATCACTAGTTTTTCATTAAAGTCTCCCATAATAATTACTTGTTTGCCCGTATTTTCAAGAGCTAAATTTAAATGTTTATAAAATAGTTCTAAGTCCTCTTGTGCTGAATTCTCCGTGGGGGCATTGAATGAAATGCATTGTTCTGTTATTAAGACTTATGTCCAAGCGTATGACTCTATCCGATACAGTTTTGACATCGATTATGTTGGACTTGAAATCTTTCTTTATTAAAAAACCAACGCCATTCCTTCCACTTGTTTCACCATAGTATATAATGTTTATTTTTGGAAATTTCCATTCCCTCCTTTTTAATTTCTGATAAACCGATGATATCCCATTTAAATTTTGTTACACTATGGTTTAACTCTGTGAGCCTTGTCTCCTTTAAAAGTGATCTAATGTTCCATGAACAAATATAAATATTATTTTGCTGAGTTTGTATTTTGTATTCAACTGGGTTAGAGGGTTTTGGTCTAATCTGCCCGCGGGGACCAACCGTACTGGGAGATGTATTATGTTGTGAAACTTGATATGTTTTTCTAGTGTGGAGGGGGCCGCCAAATTTCATGCAGTGGTTGTGCGGTCCGGTTGTTTCATGTAGGAAGTGATGTAGTTGTTTCCTTTGAGTTTTTTAATCGAAGATGAGTTTTGTATTTCATTACCTTGTTTTTCTACAATTTTCCGAGGTGAAGATGATGGTGCCCGTTTGTTGCCTGTTTTTATATTTTTCTCCTTAATTATCAATTTGTCATAACGTATAAAAGCGTCATTACCTTTTTCTATTTCTTGTTTCTGTTGTACTTTTAGCTCATTTTGAATTTTCAGAACTTTTGGTGGAAATTCTTGTTTAACATATATTTTGTGACTTTTAAGCATTTTCTTATTTTTTAAAATTTTTATTTTCATTCCTAGTGTGGTAAAAGTGATGGATACGGGCCTATTTTTGTAATTCTTCTTCCCTATTCTTTTCATAGCTTCTATCTCAGACTGATGGATTTCTATGCCCATTTTTCTTTGATTATTTTCATAATTTTTTCCTGTAATTGTAAATATAACTTTTCTCCTTCTTCTATCCCAAAGAAAACAAGATTTTTTTTAACAACTTTTTTCTCTAATGCGCCTTTTTTCCTGATCTTTTCGTTGCTGCTATAACAACAAATAATAAATTAAAGGGGGCTCCTCTACTCTACACAGTATTAAATTTTGTACGATGATGCAGAACCCTTTATGCGCGCTCTGACTCGCACTTGGCCGGTTTTCATCTACTGAACTTCTTGAAACGCTAATGTTGCAAAAGAAACACTACAGGAAATTTCCATTGCTCCAATTTCCGATAGATTGGAAATATTTCATGTTCAGACTGTTCGCGGTTTCTCTGAATCGTATTGGAATTCGGTTTGTACTATAGTACGCTGATGAACTGCCAATTCTAAGCTCGAGAAAGCCGTCTGCCCTTCGGCATCGTTCTCTCCGATGGGTGTCGAATAAGTCCGAACCTTTAAAATGTTGCCGCTCTGGAAAAATTGCTCGAAGAAGGGGAGAATTTATATTGTCATATTACTATTGTTTTATTTAGGAAATGTTTTCTATTGTTAAAGTTTATTACAAGTTCTTTACAAATTGAGTAGAAGTAACTTATGTGCTACGTGTTTTGTCTTTAATTTAAGATGATTTATTATTTTTTAAATTGTTACTAAACAATTTAAAACAATACATACTTATAAGCTATTAGCCAGTTCTTCTACTTGCTTTTTAGTAAAATTCATATATCTATCGCTCTTGCTCAGTTGAACTGGCTCATAGGTTTTTATCTATTTTTAAGATTGTTTAGTTTGCAGTTTTAGAAGCTAGCTAGTTAGGTTATAAAATTAAAAATATAATTTATATAATTACAAATAAATATATGAAATTTTGTTTTAGTACTTACAGAATAAGAAACCTAGTTTAGAACGCCTCTATTAGATCCTTATTTGTTATTATTGTTAAAAAAGGAAAGATAAAAACATCTGCTATCGTTTTTAGTTTTAATCGGGTTTCAGGGTAATTTCATGTGTACATACAGCCATACAATTTAGAGCGGGGAACTTCGCGGTTCATCCGTCGGCCAGTCGCTACACAGCCTCTATAGCAGCCGCTCGCTTTACCCCCTCTCACTTTACAAATGTGAACTTTTTACAAAATAGTGCAGTGCCATAAAGCTTCCAAATTTGAACTTTTAAAGTAATTTTTTTTACATAGTGGCCGTGACAATGAGTTTATACGAAGCCGCCAGATAAGCGCGTAGACCAAGTCAGGTACATTATCTTTTTGGTACTTTTTTATATTTTTAATAATATATTTTTCTGAACATTGCCAAGTAGTTTTATTTTTGTGTTAAGCTAATTTGGGTTTGAGGGAATAATTTTTCAATTTAAGTAAGAAATATTTCATGTCGTTTTGATTGCGGTCGTATTTCATTTCGTTAATTACATTTCGTCATTTTTTGATAACATGGGGTTGGTATGTTCCGTTTTATAAGCTAAACGAGTCAATTTATGTCTAAGAGTAGAGTTTCTTATAAAACATTGTATTTTATTAAAATAGTTGCAATCATATATTGACAAACACAGTTACTCATTACAATGAAATACAGGTAAATTTTTCGACTTACGAATGATAAGAGTTTTTAGTATTTACTTTTTAATTCAGTCATGAAATCCGATCATTAATTTACATGATAAAACACAATACCGTTTGTTATCTAATAGTTGGTTATAAGAATACCAACTATAAATATTTGGTTTTAAGAACAAAATAAGTACTTACTTTGTTCCAAAAATTTTATTTAGTCTAAAATTTTAAATCTTAAGACTACGTTTAATTTTCGAGCTTGGTCCTGTTATTAATATTCTCAGTTTGGAACATCGCAAATGTAAAGCCTTAGAAATCTAAAAAAGACATAAAATATGTTAATGCTGCTATGAAGGAGGTTCTATGCTTCTATTTTCAAACATAAATTTTATTATTTGCAGCTTCTGTTTCGTCTTTTACGAGTCTACGGTATATACCCATCTATACGCATATATAGATTTATGTCTATTGTCTTTACATATTCATTTAATATACACAGTACACACTGAGCATGTTAAATTAACTAACGTGAAACACAGTTTTGAAGTCTATTTAAGGTAATAATAACGTCATAATTTTTTTTAATTTCCGAACATTTCATTTTAGTACCCTAGATATTGTATTATGGACGGGACACATATACATCTATATAATAGATTAAAGCATACTGTTATTTAGAATTAAGTATGTTTATCAGCAGTCTGGTTACCATAGTACAGGTTCTGCCTAGTTTGGGAACAGACGGCCGTGTGTGAGATGTGTGGAGTTATTATTATTATAAAAACGAAAGTAACTCTGACTGTTTCGTTGTGTTCACAGCTCAACCACTGCTTTAATAAGTAATATGGTAGTAAATTCAATTATTTCTTTTTATGAGGAAGTGATGTCCGCTAAAGAGGCGGCGGAAAGAACGATCTCCGGCCTCCATGAGCGCTGGCCTGGGGGTAACGGGTGAGGCTGCCCGTTACCCTAGCAGAAGCAGGCCTGAGACGGTGGCGCGACGTGTTCCGCGTGCGCTTCTCTAAATCGGAAGGAGGGCAAGGCCCTCCGCTACCAATGTTGTGGCTGCCTTCTGTTTGAGGGTGGCTAAAGTCTGCCTGGGTTCTCGGGGACTTCCTTCTTAGGGTATACCCGAGTCCCTTGCTATAGACTCACTTGTGACGGAACACCGTGTGGTTTTAGTCGGTTCAATACCGACATACCACTTTACCGATAATCATGGTGAGGTGATGACCCGTGGGGGTTTCCACACAAAAAAAAAAAAGTAAATTCAATTATGGAGTTAGGAAACTAGTTCTAGAACGAATCACTCACGAGTTACACAAGCTTATCCTCGACCAGACAGTCAGTAGAAATTAATTTGAACAGCGCGAAACTTTTATTTAAATTACACGGAAAAGAAATTCGATACAAAAAATATGATTATTTTAGCTTTCGCATACCATAGAAAATACCTGTACAAAAATACAATTAATTATTTGCAGAATAATAGCTGCATAAAATAGAATGTGAAGTGCATAATTGAAGTTATCAGGAAAACGATACATAAAAAATAGAATAGGTGTAATTTATCTATAATATGCATGTATTTAGAAATATATAAGTATGTCTATCAGCAGTCTGGTTACGATAATATAGGCTCTGCCTAGGGATTAGACAGCCGTGTGTGAGATGTGTGAAGTTATTATTATTAATTTAAAATTAAAATCAAAGAAATTACGATTTACAATACAATCTTTTTGCATCCTTTTCTTAATCAGCACCTTATAATATAATACATAACACAAAATATGTACCTATTCATGGAGATTGAATTTCAACTCAGAATTACACGTATAGGTATTGTAGCGGTAATACAGTTAATTTCCAATGTATTGCGAGGCGTCGAGACTGTATCACTTAATTAGAGTATTTACAATTGTATTAATTTCAGTTCTTGGTCACTACAATGGCCCTGTGAAAACACATTTCATTTTTCTATTCTTTTTATATTAGTAAATCTTCGATCCATTTGATTTCATTGCTGTTTTATTAATCTCTTTGTCCATGCTTTTTAACTTCAAGACAGTAAGTGATAAATAACCATTATTTTATATAGAAACTAGCAGCGCCTCGCGGTTTCGTGGGAATGTCGGGATAAAAAGTAGCCTATGCGTTAATCCAGGTCTTCAGCTATCTGTATACCTACCTATCTACATTTCATCGCAATCAGTCCAGTAGTTAATGCGTGAAAACATTACAAACATACATACAAAACACAAATGTTTCCTCTTTTTAATATTATTATTATTATATTAGTTTAGAAGTTTAGATTAGTTTAAATAATATGAATTGGGAAATAAAAGTCAAAACTGTATGAACTAAATTAAATCGATGCTTTAAGCCTTTGCATGTGCTGGCAAAAAGTAATTGTCTGAACTAAAAATGATAGCATATAGTGAAAGAAAGAAAGACAATACATTTGTTTTCAACCGACATTTAAAAAAAGAAGGAGGTTCTAAATTCAATTTTCGTTTGCTCCGAAACATCGCTGTCTCATTGGCGCAGTGCTTTTAGCTGGCCTACCCATATTATATTTAATCAAAATACATCTACTTTCCACTAAAAAGCACATTGACGTCGGTGATACTTTTTTTTTAAAGATAATTATGTACTCATACAAAGACAAACAACAAATAACAATTTTTGTAAAGTTTACAAGTATAAATATCACTCTGTATAAATCAAAATGGTCCTTAGCTCAGCATTGCAACTGCGTAAGAAACAACGCTGGTATTATGCTAACAATTACAGTGAAATTCACGGACAGTGAGCTGTCGCCATCGTCTTATGCATATATAATGTGATTTTAACTTTAAGGCATAGACTAATGTGTAATTTGTTTGTGCTAACATCAATGTTAACACAAATAATGAAAAAAAAAGGCTTTTAACAAGATAGGAGTGTCTTGCTATTTGCAATAACCAACGATAACATTAAAATTGGTTGCAACTGCTTGTACCCAATACGTATTAAGAAGAACTTAAAAACAAAAGAAAGCTTGTTGAAGCGTTGTTTTGCGACTTGACTCAAGTTTTTGACATAGTAAGTTATGTAAGCTTGTTATAAAAAAAAAACAAATACTATGAAAACTAATTAGTTTAAACTTAGCTCGTTCATGATCGTACTAATTCAAACAGAACCTTTCCCATAAGCCAAGGTTAAACTTATATTATGATTATGGAAATACTAGCAGCGCCCCGCGGTTTCGCCCGCGTAAGTCTCTAGCTATCTACATATCAAGTTTCATCGCAATCGGTTCAGTAGTTTTGGCGTGAAAGAGTAACAAACATTCATCCATCCATCCATCCAAACTTTCACATTTATAATATTAGTGGGATAATTACATATTTATATGGGAATTAACGCGATCACGAAATAACCGTTTGGCTACTGGCCATTGTCACAGGCTGATTTACAACCATAACTATATGATGGAACGCGAACGTTTAAAAGTTAGTATGAAAATACAAGTTTGGCATAATGCAAGGTGTCTATGTCCCACGCTATACCTACCTGTTATACATTTCGTCATTTTCAAGTCTGAAAACTAGGTTTTATTATTGTGTAATGGAATAGGCATTTGTCTTCCAACTCACCTGCTCGAAAGTGACGATGAAGACGAGGATGGTACACGACTATCCAAGAGAAACCTATTCACTCTGCGCTCGAACGTTCCAGGATTATAATTGGTTTCAAAAGCTTATGAGATATTACAGATGTTAGGGTAAAAGTGAATCGTGGATCTACGAGGAAGCATTAACAAAAAATTAATAACTCTGTTTTGGATATCACCAATGAATGTAATCTACCTAACCTACACGTATAATGTATGTGTGTATGTATGTACGTATATGAATTTATGATTAACCAAACTCCTGTATCTGGACTTAATTTCATCTTCAGAAATTTCCCCATATTAGTATCAGTATTGTATATATTTACCAGTAAGTAGAAACAATCGTGTCTACTTAAATATTTGTATGATTTTATTATTCAGAAAATGTAAAACTCGGTTTTAATGAAAATCTAGTGCTGATGGAACTGTTCTTTCCCGTTGTTATAATAATGCTTGAGACAAATTAAATTCTGTAGTTTACTAAATGCTTCCACGAATTCTATTATAAAGGCGAAAGTGTGTTTGTTTGTTACTCTTTCGCACCTTAACTACTAAACTGATGATCTTGAAATTTTGCACACTTTGTCAGGGGCACATGAAAGTTCTGTTCTTAAGGAATAGTAGCAACTTAATGATAAAATCTATATACACCGAGCGAAGCCACGGGCAAAAGCTAGTGTCTTAATAAATGTATGAGCAAATTTAAATAATAAGAATAATAACTTGACACACCTCACACACGGTCGTCTGATCCCAAACTAAGCAGACGACTTTTGTTTTTTACACGCTTTGTATTTACACGAATTTTTTTTCTCTTATTTTAGCTTCACTTGTATGTTTGTTTGTAACCGACTCCTTAGGGCGCGATTTTGACCCACTTGAAACGGCCAGATTTCATTCAAATTTTCCACACCTGTCAAAGACCGATGACAACGCAATAATGCGATTAAAATATTAAAAAAATACATAATAATATAAAAAAAAAAAACTAAAAAAACACGCTTTTATAGAAAATCCAACTAAAAAATTGAAAATAAATTTTAATAAATTAGGATTAAGAATAGTGTAAATAAGAAATAAAAGTACAATATTATTGGAAAAAAGCCTGTTATTGGATTTTCTATAAAAGCGTGTTTTTTTAGTTTTTTTTTTCTCTTTACTGCTAAAAAGGGCATTGACAGACAGACCTTGCT
The DNA here is from genome assembly GCA_949752705.1 of Callimorpha dominula. Classification (NCBI taxonomy): domain Eukaryota; kingdom Metazoa; phylum Arthropoda; class Insecta; order Lepidoptera; family Erebidae; genus Callimorpha; species Callimorpha dominula. The sequence continues at coordinate 4,452,940 of OX457008.1, read as the reverse complement.
TTTTCATTTTAAAGTATGGAACCCTTAAAAACGGGAAAAAAAACGTTATCATTAACAATATAATTAATGCCCAATTATTAGGTACACATAGGTTTCGATTATCACGCATGATAATCAGCAGATTAGGTAGACATAGTTAATTGTTACTTTCAGACTTATATTCCTGAGGATGTAGGGTCGGGATCTCACAATCTCATTGGTGCCAATAGTGTCGATAGGGACCGGTACCGCTTACCATAAAGCGAACCATGAAAAAAACAACAATTCAGTCGCCACCCGACCCCCGACCCCTTGCCTCCGCCGCTAGTACGGCCGACTGAATTAAATTGAATGAAGTGAACATAGAGAGTTGTTCCAATATTCTTTTAATAGCTTTTAGAGAGCTTGGACTTCCCTTTAAAAACCATCCGTATTCTACTAATATTATAAACGTGAAAGTTTGTGAGGATGTATGGATGTGTGGATGTATGGATGTGTGGATGTACTGAACCGACTGCAATGAAACTTGGTATGTAGATAGCTGGAGACCTAGATTAACACATAGGCTACTTTTTTTTTAAAGAATTCTTGCAGCCTGGGTCACATATTATTAGTATTCTTGTTAATCCCTCCACCTAAGCTAAATGCTTTTGTTAGGAGTGGGTTCACGTCGGTAGTGCACTGGGTGGGGTTCGAACCAACCACTTGATCGCAATTCCGACACCTTTGCCATTACGCTACCGCGGCCTTTTAAATTTTTCTAAAGATATTACCACGGCATGATTTACGCGAGGGAAACCATGGGGCACAGTAGTAAGCAATATTCTTTTCGTTCCATTGATTTCCTTTTTGGCTACTTTTCCCTTTTAATATACTCACAAGTTTTAGTTGGCAAATTGAGCAAATTATAGTTTGGAAAATGTAGGTGATTAATATGCTTCTGTCTACCCCTTTTGGAATAAAAGCGTGAGAGTATGTTTGTATGTATGTAAAAAAAATATATTTTGTAAATTCGGAACACAATGTACTAATGTAAATACTTCATGATCTATTATAAACTTTTTTTCGGAAAGCACTCTAAAATGTCTCTTGAAATCTGCGACGGCGCTCTAGTTAATAGAATATTTTATTTAATTCGTACTGTTTTCCTAACTTATAATTTTCCCTACAAAATTGTATTAAAACGACTAATTTCTCTTGGAATTTTTCCTGACTACTAAAATAAATATAATCTATCAACTTAACATTACTTTTATTATTCCAACAACAAACACACCACGATGTGTTATGATAATCTACGGAGTGTCGTAACCTCCCTATTTGCCCGCTGGCTGTTACTGGCCCATATATTTTTATCATATCCTATTGTTTCTGCTCGATTGGACGTTCTACGCTGCTACGGCGTAGCGCTGGCGTAGTACTTTCAAAAATATTTTGCAGGGTTTCTCAAGACAAAAAATTTACATTAAGTGGTGTTGTAGGTAAATAAAAGAACATGTATGGGCAACAGTATCTATAATCCTACGTGCCTCTCTCTCTAAAGGTTTGGTGACTCTTCTCCTCAGGACAATAATAGCTAGCGATTAGTGCTGGTGAACTGCGGCTTTTGTAATCAGACTGACCTATTAGTCTAGTGGTTAGTGATTTTTACTTCTGAGCCAGAGGTCGTGGGTTCGATTCCCACCCAGGGCGAATAATTGTATGATGAGCACGATAATTTTTTCTGCGTCTGGGTGTAATTTATCTATAACTAGCAACCCGCCCCAGCTTCGCACGGGTAGCAGAGACATCTTCAACAATCATCAACATATTTCAATCAATTTACTTAAAATCTTAATAAATTATGCACCTAAACCTTCCTCATGAATCACTCCGTCTATTAGTGAAATCTGCATGAAAATCCGTTCAGTAGGTATTTATTCTATCTATTTATATTATCAATTTATCGCGAACAGACAGACAGACAGACGCGGCGGGGGGCTTTGTTTTATAATATGTAGTGACATATATGTATGTTAATCAGCAGTCTGGTTACCATAGTACAGGCTCTGCCTAGTTTGGGATCGGACGGCCATGTGTAAGGTGTCTCAAGTTATTATTATTATTATCTTATTAACCATTTGATACATGACCTAGGGCTTTCAAATTACTGATTATAGAAATTTCTAATAATCGTTTATCAATATGGTTAAAAAAGTAAATAGAACATTTGATCAAAACTAGTCTGTTCCTTTATCAACAACACATGCATACTCTTATTATGACACATGCCAATTTTAATTACGACACATGTTTATTCTAATTATTAATTAGACATGTGTAGTGTAATTTATTAACTGAAGTATTTTTCCACAGGTCATCGATTCCAGAGCACGCATAATGTTTTCCTTATGCCGACGATACAAAGATGAGATCGGTATGTACTAACTACATTTTTGGTCCTAGTAGTGACAGTTACTTTAATAATGATATTCCAGGTAGTTTTATCTTATTTTCAGATGTTTTTTAAATTACACTTTTTAGAATAATTGACGACGTACTTCACGTAGGGTCTTGGCCCATAAAGTTTGTATATTTTATCTCTACTTTTCCTAATGTTGCCCAATCACTTAAAACAAATTTAGGGTATACATCTTTAGTCAACAACAAGATTAGATTAGATTTAGAACAAACAGATGAACAAAAAAATTTAAAAATTGTTTTTTTTTTGTATAAGAGCCGTTTAAACATACATTTACTAAAAAGCTGATATTATGATATTACAAACGACACTTCAATTTTATTTATTTGTATACATAGTGTTATTAATTGCAATTCGTCGACCAATCAGGCGCGGTTACGTCTTGTAGAACAGACGAAGCTGTCAATCCCAATCTGCTATAACCACTAAGTTATTATTTACGCTATTAATAATAACACAGTGGTTATAACTAATAAGTAAAACCACATTTCTCCTCTTCTTAAAAAAAAAGATTGTAATAACAAATAACGTCGTGTTCCTCTCTATGATCTTGTGATACTGTCTGTTAAGGGATCTCAAATACCCCGACACCGTAAATTAAAAAAAAAATTCTAACTTAATACACAATTGTATATTCAACTGATAGAGATGAGAAGGCTCTAAAGGGCTTTGTACAGACACAACAAATAACAACTTTCGGATTTTTTCCTTTACTTGTTCTGTGAGACCTTGCTTCTTACCAAATTTCATGATTGTAGGTCAATGGGAAGTACCCTATAGGTTTTGATTTACCTGCGTAAAGTTTAAATTTGGTCAAATATAAGGCATAAGTAGCCATATCTTTTGATTGTGTTAACTTAAAAGCTTGATTTTTACAGCTTGGGACCGCAGATTTATGTATTTGGTATGAATTTCAACTTGATGCGTGTACGGGTTCCTGAGAAAAAGGTCTTGACAGACAGACAGACGGACAACAACGTGATCCTATTCCTTTTTTCCTTTTTCGGAACCCTAAAAATTACAGGTCTGTTGCTCTAGTGGTTAGTTAGGTCGTGGGTTCGATTCCTACCCAGGATAAACAATTGTGTGATGAGCAGGATCATTTGTTTTGTTTCATTTAGAAATATATATAAGTATGTTTATCAGCAGTCTGGTTACCATTTATTAACCATTAGGATCATACGGCCGTATGTGAGTTGTCATTATAAAAAAAGCATTAACTCATAATCTGACATCTTCGATGAACAATGTAAATATCTTTTATTCCATACCAGCCGATCCGACAGTACTCTTGTCAACACAATTAATTGTTTATAATTTTATGGAATGGATCATAATAAATTGCCCCTTGTAGAAAAGTATTGATTCAAAATAATAAATTCGCTTTTCTTTGTACATTATTATCACGTACCATAACAACTTTTAGAATAGCTAACATAGAATATAATTTTTAATTTAAAACTTTCTTCAAAATCATCGTAACTTAATAAATAATTAAGACGGATTTGTATTAAATACGACATGTTGCCATACTCCATTTATAACTTATATTATTAACAAAACAACAACAAAACTTTGTTTAAAAATACAGATTAAATTAATATTTTTGTGTAACAAATAATAAAGAAAGGCGTTTTATTGACGAAGGTGTTTAAAAGACATGTAAAAACTGCAAATTTAAAAAAAAAAGGAATAATTTCGATTTACAGTTTGTCTCAATCCATGCTAATTAGACGGTCGCGTCGCGGCGCGTCGTTGAAAACACATTTTATTGAAAAAATATAATAATCCATTTCATCACATTCGTCTACTGTTTTTATTTCTGGCTGCACTATCGGACTCACTGAGTTTTCTTTTTTTACAAGAACGGAACGTAATAAAAGATACATATAATACCTATATTATTTCTTGGACTTGTTGAGTATTAGAATCTGTATTCTCTATGTGTTTAATGTTGTGCGTGATCTGAATAAATATTTTTATTTGTTTCTATTATATTTCATTATTATTTTTATTTTTTCTAAAACCTATAATATCACGGTCGATAGATAGGAAGGACGACCCAAATATGATGCTATGCCAATTTTAGTAATATTATCCATTTACGGAAGACTACAGATTAAACATTTTATTCTTAGATTGGAAACATACCATTTAAATGATTAAAAATATTTTTCATCAAGATAATGTTACTTTGTGTACCCTAATATTTTATCAAAACTCGTTGTAATGTCAGCTGATAGGTTGGTCTACCATTTATTACTTTCGTTGTTAAAACAGTGATTCTTTCGACTACTTTCAGGTATTTTTGCAGTACCAAACTTTATTTCTGGTTTTAAATATTCAACTCTAGCAATACCACTAGTCTCTATGTCGTGAATTTTACAAACACACAGCTATCATACACATCGTGTCGTTCATTATCTACCTATAAATCACCACAACTTCTGCATCGTTGATGCAGTCACAAACAATAAAGCTGTTGACAAACAGGGACATAACCTCCCTTGTTGCAATCCAGAATCAGTAACAATTAAAATTGGCGATATCAGCGAACACTATAGGATAGGCGTGTACCATCTTCGTCTTCATAGTCACTTTCCATCAGGTGAGTTGGAAGACAAACACCTATTCCATTTCAAAATAAAAAAAAGCCACCCAACATTTCTCCACTTTGTTGACGACCTTACACAAAAGTAGGATGAACAGTTGCTACCTAAGTCTTAGGGACTCCGAAATAATTAGAGACTGCCGCGGTAACCGTTTTACATTAAACGACGCGTGTGATTTTGAGCATTCCTCAAAGTGACGTCACTTTCTCCACCCGGTCAAACATCACAAATATAATTAAATCTAAACTTTTTACTTTAGTTTCAAAATTTTCTTCTACAGTTACTGATGTACCGCCATATTTGCTCTCCATAAAGTAATTGCAAAATTAGATTAACAAGTAATTAAATATATCGAGAGGTTGGCTAAGGGCATAGTTAGAGTCCTTTGTATTCTAATGGGTTTCGGGTAAATAGTTAAGTGGCAAAAATACTGAGATTACTATGTCCTTTAGTGGAAATGACACGGGTATTTTATCAACGAATAGCATCTACGCTATGCCCTGAGACTAATAAATCCGGCTCTGATTACAACGCGTTGGGTATTTTTTTGAGGCTCGGGATCTCATTTTCAAGCTGAAAAAAGTGTTTTGTTGTAGTATATTGAGTGTCTTGGTATTGTAAAGAATTATTTTATTTATTTCCCTTAAAATAAGTGTCCATTACGTGAGGTATTAAATAATTCACGTTATGTTTTTGTTAGTAACTTTTAATCAACGCTATCGTTATTAATAACGAAAGTTATAATTACATAATAATACTAATTTTAACAAAAGGTCCGTTTTGATATGTCTGAAATCAGTGTGGCCGTCCAGTATTATAATAATTCGGTTGAAACGTCGTGTTTCCCTACATAATATAAAAAAATGTTTTAATTTTTACGTTTTAAGTATATTACTTTCTTGTATTTTACATTAATTACCTACCATTTATTTATAAAATTAAAAATACAGATTATAGCTAAATTCGGGAACTGTTGTTTAACTTTTTTAATTTTTTTTTTTTAAACGGTATTTAAAACTAAATCTTTATCTGATTATTCTTTATTATGGCGATTTAGAGTAAAATACTTTCTATACAGCTGATAGTACAGCGTATTCGATAGTCCAATTCATATATCAAATAAGTTTTAGGACAACTATTGATATCATGATGGACAATCGATATTCCGATATCACGTGAATATAACTATTGTATTCAAATACATTTAAAGATGAACACGGTGGGTAGTTGTATGTCCTACATGGCAGGTAGCGAACCCCTTGTCAAGGTATATGCTTTTCCATAGTATTATTTTCCAAGGCGAAGTATATTGGAACATGTATAAGGAGACTATTTGTCACTCGTTCAAATGGAAAAGGGTCGTCTTGTGGGAGGGGTTGGAAGCCGGAGTTAATATCGAAAAATTTGTAGGTGTCTGGGACCATGTTTTATAATTATATCAAGAAGTATATGGCGACATACATACTGCCTACATATAGCAAATGAATCAGCGCCATCTTGTGAAGACAATCCGAACTACGTAGTAACTACTGGTCCTGTATCGCACAGTGGAAGTTTTCACAACGATTAGTATATTATATAGAACTTCCTAATATCAAGGCCGCTAGGCATATTCAACTAGCTTGATCGGAGTATCCTTTCTTGGTGATGGATGGACTTAACAATTATTCCAAGAACGCCTGTACTGCCCAATTAAAGTTCTCACACTGATTAGTATATGCAATTTCCCAATACTAACAATTTGGGCGAATCATGATCATCTAGCCTGGTCAGAGGTTCCTCTAATTGCGTTGGCGGTTCCTGCACAAACAACAAAATTATTGATCTCACTCGTAATATTGCATGAAACAGGAACGAAATATCTTGTAAATTGCCAGAATTGTGTGCGAATATAAGGTTTGGTTTTCATAAGTCTAGATGAATGTATTGTGAATGCTGCTGAGGATTCCAGAAAGTTGTACTCATTTTATTCAGATGGATACTGGATGGATTGTATGCAGGATTATGGCAAAAAATGAAGAATTAATCTATGCTAATATAATGTTACGAGCCAGGGTTCGGGATTAGAATTTATAACGGAATAGACACGATTTATTTTACGCGGCCACCAGTAGTAGGTATTTGACCTACTATATATAAAATAGACTAATAAAGTGAAATGAAATAAATGATCCTGATAGTAAGAAAAGGATCTTTAGATGACGGGGTACGTTAAGAATACTGGTTATTAAAATCTTCTTGAATTCAGAGAATACGAACCAATGATGATATGAAACCAACTCATAATTTTGGTAAAGATTAAGCTTTGGTGGTAAGGAAATAATATTGTCCCAATTATTTGGAATTCGTGCAAAATTTGTGGCCGTGTCTTTAACTTTAGCAACGCTGAAGTGCACTTTCCCAATGGCAGCCGCCGTAGTTTGATAGTAGATGATCGTCGGAATTAATTCTCTCGTTCTTTTCGCCCACTCAATCTTTGTCTACATGTAATTATATTTTTAAAACAACAGTTCCTCGATCTTATAATTTTGGAAATCTCAATATCTTCAAACATTTCAAGCTCTTACTTTTATACGATGAAGAAGTCAATTATCAAAGGAAAAATAATATAAGGTTTCTTATTCACAGCCTTATTGCGTCATAAACCGAATACTTTTCAGTTTTTTCATTCCGGTTCCAATTTATGTGAATAAATTCAAAGGCGGTGACCGTTGAGCGTCTGTAATCTCTTGTAGGGTCGGGCCCATATACCTCTAATAGAAGTAGGTCTTATCTTTCTATAGCGCAATATGGTGATGTAAATAATCACTTGTTTTCTTAGTCACTACTAGTTGCAGCCGATTTTATGTCACTACTCTGCCGTTAAGGGTCTTAGCGTGATGTTATGAAGCTTATAACATTCAAGAATTATACTATGAAATGCAACCGTCTCTTGTTCCAGAGATTTATGCATTCAACAAAATAAAAACAAAATCTATAGTTACAGAAAGGTATGGTAATATTTTAGGATCGTATAGTTTAAAATCGCAAAAAAAAATATCAAAGTTCTTGATTTTAATTAAAGAAATCTTATCGTACACTCGGTAAAGCAATTTTGAATAAAAAAATTAATTTCAAAATACATTTTTTGACCCCCGACGAAAAAGAGGGGTGTTATAAGTATTACGTGTCTGTGTGGCTGTGTGTCTGTCTGCATCATCGTAGTTCTCAAACGAATCGACCGATTTAAGTGCGCTTTTTTGTTAGAAAGGTGATTTGATCGAGAGTGTTCTTAGAACAATTCAAGAAAATCTGTTCAGCCGCTCGAAGATCATCAGCTCTTTTCTAATCGTTGAAGAGATTTTAGAGTCGGAGGTGTTTTAAATTTGAAATTTATTTCTTTTTTTCAACTTACATCATTACTATTTGTCGGCTTCACATGACGCTCCTAAAATTTTATTATACCTTTCTGTAACAGCCTGTATAATTTGTATGTTGTCAGTTCTTCCTCGATGGCCTCTTGAGCCTACTCACTAAAAGAAACTCAATACTTGGATTAGACGTGCTTCCCCAGATTAAAATCTTTATCTAATGTGTCTTTTGATCCATCTGGGTACCACGGTACATAAATAATGTGTTACCAGAACCTATTCCCAGTTCTTTACTTTTCTTAACAGCATGCTCATTTCAATGACTACCCTGTTGCTCTAATGGTTAGTGATTCTGACTGCTACGCTAGAGGTCGTGGCTTCGATTCCCATCAAGGACAAACAATTGTGTAAAACAGCACGATCATTTTTGTTCTGTGTAATTTATTTGTAATATGTTTTTGTTTAGTAATATATAAGTATGTTTATCAGCAGTCTGTTTTTTTTTTATGGTATAGGGGGCATACGAGCAGACGGGTCACCTGATGGTAAATGGCTACCGCCGCCTATGGGCACCTGCAACTCAAGAATCACCAGTGCGTTGCCGGCCTTTAATGTGGGAGTTGGGGAAGGGTGGAAGAGGGGGAGAGGGGAGGAAGGAAGGGTTAGGGCCTTTTTTTTTGTGCGTGTGGAAACCCTCTCGGGCCGTCACCCCACCGGGGTTTTCGGTGGGGCGGTGTGTCGGAATTGAACCGACTAAAACCACTCGGTGTGCCGTACTGCGCCTTTAATAGGAGGGATCCGGGAACAGCTTTTATTAAGACATCCGGACCCCCCTGGCGCCTGCCCGCAAAAGCGCGGGCACCACCTCCGGGTAAAAGACCTCTCAATAAGGCGACGTCCAGGCACACGTGGACGCCACCTCCTCGCGGGGGGCCACTAGAGCGGGTGGAGGAGAAAACCCGTCCCGTCCACCCGCAGCCACACTCAGGGCGGCATGAGGCGCTGGTAAGCGCGCCTCCGCCACTGGGTTCGCCGGCGGTGAATTTGGTCCGAGTGGAGATCGTCCTGCCGCACCCGTTCCGCCGGCTCCTTCTGCGAGATGACGTCCTCACAGAAGGTCGCGACCGCGGTAAAATTCCTGTCGCTACCGGCCATGGAGCGTATGACGACCGGTAGCGAGAGATCCCCTCCGATGACTGCAGTGAGGGCCCGACGCTGCCTTGCCCAGGCGGAGCAAACCGCCAGCGTGTGCTGAGCCGAGTTCTCACTGCAGTCGCAGTGGTGACAGGTGGGACTCAATTCCCTCCTAGCGACCAGGTACTTCCCGAAGCAGCCGTGCCCGGAAAGGTCCTGCATCAGTCGGAAGGAAAGGGTGCCGTGCTGCCGCCCTGCCCACTCGATGATGACCGGCTGGAGCGCCTCCACGGTGGTAAAGCCACGTGGAGCCTCCAGCCGAGACGACCAACGAGCCATGGTGGCTCGGCGAGCGGCTTCACGCTATTCGCGTACCTCTTCGGGCGGGGGCCGACTGCTGCTTCCCGCCCGGAACTCAGCCGTTCGCCGATATACTTCGGCGAGCATTTCCGCCTCCAAATCCCACGGGGGTATTCCGGCCAACGCGCACGCCGCCTCCGTCGACACGGTGCGGTATCCGCGTATGGCTCTAACCGCCATAACCCTCTGACGGCGCCAGAGGCGCGCCCTATTCTGGGCGGTCAGAGCCCCCGCCCACACCGGTGCACCGTACAGTGCAATTGACCGGACAACCCCCGTGTACAGCCGTCTTGTAACGACGCTGGGTCCACCCAAATTGGGCAGGTGGCGCCCAAGGGCGGACGCAGCGCCCACCAGCTTCGAAAGTGCTCGTCGAAGAGCCACCTACCGTCGAGGATCAGGCCCAGATACCTTATGTGGGCCTGAACCGGTACGAGGACCGAGTTGACTTCGATAGAGGCACCAGGGAGTAGACCACGACGGGGCCCGTGGAATAAAAGGGCCTCCGTAAGGAAGGGTTAGGGTCTTCGGTAACCTCACTCACTCGGCGAAAAGCAATGCGATCATTGATCAGACGGCCGTGTGTAAACTGTCTGAAGTTATTGTTATTTTTAATGATAATACAATAATAATAACTACACATATCTCACACACGGCCGTTGATCCCAAACTAGGCAGAGCCTTTAGTATGGTAACCAGACTGCTGATAAACATACTTATTTATTTCTAAACGTTCGTACTTTTCCAGTCAGGATCCTCTGACTACAGTAAAGATATGCGATATCCGAGCTCATATTCCTCGAGAAACAGACTCGAGAGCCTATTAACGAAGTTTTAAATGCCTTAAATAGACATAAAAAGAAGCTACAATTACATAAGCATTTTATATTTAACATCTCAAAATCTTTTCTTACAAAAAATTATGACATCCCCGTTTTCTATCTCCATTAATTAAACATTAAATTGAAAAAGATAAATATGAATAAAATTTAATTATTCATTCTCGCACCTCTCTCGTTTCACTTAATCGTTTAGCTAATGAGCATGTCACAAATCAGTTGAGTACCTAAATTAGTTCGCCTCTAAGTCTCTACGCAATCTCCAGGCGCCAGAGGGGCGCGGACTGAGGAACGGAGAGGGATGATTCGCTAGCCCAGCAAGAACGAAGGCAGCCATTCATAAAACTAAGCTCGATCGATATAAAACGTCTCACCTACCCTGAAATGTCACACACAATTACTATATCGCTCCCCTCGCATTCAACGCTTGGTCAATATACTCTTTTAGTAAGTAGACGGGTCTGAGACAGCAATGGATTGTGTACAGTGTTGTAAGAGACTCGCTGTCTGTAGAGACGTGTTTTATTTAGATATACTTTTGCTTCTAAAGTACGCTTGGAGACTTTGTTAATATCGGATTGGGAGGTTGGATTTAGTGAGTTCCCTGACTAGTCTAACGTCGGGCCAATTAAGTTAGCGATGGCAGAAAGAGATAAAACCTTTATAAAGATATTGAGATAACCGAGGTATTGACTGGTTACAAAGAGTTTTTCAGTTCAGTTTCTATTCAATTATCTTTATTGAAATCGTGAAACGTAAGTATAATAAATGAGTTTATATTGTTAGGATAATAATGTTTTTATCCAAACAGATTTTTTTATTTTCTTGATTAATTTAAACAATGTGTTGTAACTTGTTATACATGGCTTATTGTTGGCATTGGATGATTTTTTAAAATATAAAACAATATTCTCATTAAGGACTGTTCACTATTGGCGAAGATAATATCGTAATATACGCAAATAAAATAGAAGCACTTAATTTTTGTTGTCGGAAAAAGTGACAATATTTTGAAAATTGTCTGCTTAAAAACACAGGATACATAGCTGTGTAATAAGAAATTTTTTAACTAAGTTGGTGTAAGCATTATTAGTTTCATATTATTAGCTTCCACTACACAGCTATGTGTGTCACCCAGCGACCCCAATAACATATAGTTTCCGTATAAGTTATTTACTTATTATCACAAGTCAGCTAAATCTTTGTTTCCATGAGTGTATAAATTCATCACAAACGATTAATATAAGGCTATTAATACTAACACAATTTACTAACAAAGAGAGTAATAAAATAGTATCGGAACACGCCACAGTAATTTCAATACATTGGTAACAGGTCTACTGATGGCAATAGTTGCTATGATACATACAATCACGTCTGTATCCAAGAAGGGTTAAGCAAAGGATTATATTATTAAAAACCCACATTTTGACAACTATTGTTTTGGACCAACTAACGTAATAGGGGACAAGTAATCGAAAGGAAAAGTTAGGTAGGTAAGAAGGGATGTAAACGACGGAAAGAGATACTGCTTTTATACTGATGAATTGGGGAGTGGAAGTGGGAGAGCAATAACTCAAGCAGGTCAGGGCCACATACTTGTAACTCGAATTGGCTGTTGCTAGGAGTCCGAGGCTTTTAACACCACAGTTTAAGTGTTCCTAACAATGGGGTCCTGCCTACCAAACTTGCCGGCAGGAACATCATTAAGCCTGGTCTGTACTTTGGAAGTAACTGAGAAGAGTTGAAATCAATAATCGACTTTCTTTCTTTCGACCCTCTTCAGCAAACCTAGAGATAAAAAAGTAAAACAAGCACAACTTATGCCAAGAAAGTGCTCAGTATTTAAAACCCCTGATTATGTTTCAAACGAGTGGAGAAATCAACTCCTAGTATAGGATTCATGGTCAAACTTCAACAAGAGCTGTAACATATTTCTAAAGAATTTTGAGAGTAACTTTGGAATGAATAAATAAATATTTAATACTAGCAGTGCTCTGCGGTTTTACCCGCGTAAGTCCCGATCCCGTGGGAATATCTGGTCAAACTTCAACAAGAGCTGTAACATATTTCTAAAGAATTTTGAGAGTAACTTTGGAATGAATAAATAAATATTTAATACTAGCAGTGCTCTGCGGTTTTACCCGCGTAAGTCCCGATCCCGTGGGAATATCGGGATAAAAAGTAGCCTATGCGTTAATCTAGGTCTCCAGCTATGTACATACCAAGTTTCATCGCAATCGGTTTAGTGGTTTTTGCGTGAAAGGGGTTACCCTTTCTTTAAAGTTTTTTAAAGGTTCTTTAAAGTTTGGATGGATGGATGTTTGTTAAAACATACATCCATCCAAACTTTCACATTTATAATATTAGTTGGATTGTGTGCGTGACAGTTATGTTATGAAGCATGGTTAACAAAAAGTTTGTTAAATTACTACGTCAGCTCAAAAGTTTTGATGCATCGACTCTGTGCCGCTGCGATAAGAGAGAGCGTCTTCGGAAACTCTTTTGTCATGGTAATAAATCCCTCTGAAGAATGGGCGTTTTTCATAGATCCATTCCAGTGATATGAAAGACTTCAGTTAAAAGATGAGCTGGTCTTCCCAATAAAGAAAAAGCTTTTATTGAAATTAATTTATTTTCGATTCAGTATAATGTTGCAAGACGAAGAGTAAAGATTTGAGTTAAATGACATAAGAAGAATTTCCGTTGAATAGGAATAAAGTGCATTAAGCAATCGCTTTTCCCCCACAAAAAAAATCGGATCAGAATCGGAGATCATAGCTTTTATACGGATGGACTGATTTAGATTTTTGTTTTTTTTGTTTGAAAGGTGACTTGATGAGAGAGTTTTTAGCTATAATTTAAGAAAAATCTGGGATTTTTGAATTGTGTGTATTTAAAATTGTTATTTTTTTGCTACCTACTTACAAGTAGGTTCTCAGAGTTCATGGCAGGGAGGTTAGCCTTGGGCAATGTCCAAGTAAAGCCACTGGTTTTAAGCTTATAAGCACTCGGTTCGGTTTCAGCCAATTGGTTGGTACCTACGCAATCGCTTTGGAACCATATCAAGCACTTTGGTGACAACTCCATCGGTTTGGTATCAACTCAGTCGCATAAAAACCTGATTTTTTAAAGAACGTAATCAGAATAACATTACTCAAAATAAACCAAGTGATGTAATCACAAAATAAACAGTACGGTACCGGATCTAATTAAATCGATTAAAAAAAGGGGCAAGGTGTACAACACGTCGACGCAAGATAAAAAAATAAATATCAAAATAGGTCAGTAAATAACACCGCTGTAACCTTCCTAATTTCCTTCCTTATTAGGATTTTATACAGAACGTTATTTACAATTTAATACTCATTGTTATATATCCTTTGAAATGGGGACAATCCTTTCCTTCTTGATGAAGAAAGAAAATATTGTCCCTACTTTAAAGCATATGCATAAATAACACGAATTTCATAACGATCGGTCGAGTTGTTAAAGCATGACGGCGTGAAAACATACAATCAAACCCAGTTCCGCATTTACAATATTATTTAGGAAGTTAGGATATACTGAGTTTCGTCAAGAAACGCTTAAAAAAAAACCGTTAAAGGAACACTTAAAGATAGATGAGAGCCACATCGGTAAGTTCTAAAATAAAGACACTTCGGTCGCTTGGTCGATGACAAGAAACTATATAAAGAATGGTTTGTAGGTGACCTACATCCTAAACGGATAGTCTATAAAGATAGCAGACATGGCCCAATATGTATACAAATTCAATTGCAGTTTATGTGTAAAAAAGTCATTGAAACTAACAAATCGTTTACTTAATATAAATAATTATAGAAGAAACTAACACACGGTTATTGAAAGGCTGATCAACATATTATTTGACTAACAGAGCTAACAGCGGTGTCAAAATTAATAATAATAATAACTTCACACATCTAACACACGGCCATCTGATTGAATTTGACAAAAGATTTTGGAGTACAATTTGATAGCTCTGTTAATTGGTCCGATGATCAAATTAAAGTGCCAGTGCCTAAGTGTCTTGCGTTGATCAGCCTTTCAAAAACTGGGCCTAAGTTTTGCTGTCAATACAATTAGGACAGAATTTTGAGAAGACCGATTTTCGTATCATCATCCGGGCCTCACGTAAATACTTTTACAACAGAGTAGAATAATTGATTGTTGTTTGAAATTAGTACTCATCGCTGAAATCAATTTTTGATGCCTTTAAACAATGATGGTGGGATGCGGTTTTCTCTAAGATTGGGATTTCTGATTAGGGAGATTCACAGCTTATTAAATTGAATAATATTTTGTACTCAATTTAACATCAAATTCAATTAAACGTAATTATTATAAACATTTACTTCTTATTAACCATACTTTATTTGGGAATGTTTCTTTTAACAATTTTTCTTGCAAAGTCTCCTAAAATGCCCAAAATATGAAACAAACAAAATACCTATCATAATCTACTTTTGTTGACAAATATCACAAAGTGATTCCAAGCGAAGTTACTCGTAGTAAACAGGGTAATTCGACATTATATGATTCGAAAATAAACCCATAGATACTTATTAATAGCTGCTTATGTGTGAAATATAGGTTTTTGGAATGATATTTATACTGTAAGAAATGGTTTTTAATAGAAGAGTCTACACTGTACATAGACAACAAGACGATTTGACGACTTTTGTGGTGCGGCGGTAGAGAATTCGAGAAGATTAAGAGAGATTAAGAAAAATCAAAGAACATTTATCCTATTTTGGTATTGTGTTCAAGAACCCGTCATACAAGCTATGCTTAGTTTATGCGAGATATGTCATCAGAGGATAAGTACTTGTGATTGATGTCGCCGCATCAAAAAATCCTATTTATTTTATTAAAAACTAGCTGCGCCCGCGACTTCGTCCGCGTGGAATAGTGTATTTATATTGAATCAACAGCCTAAAAATAAGTTTCAAGCTTCTAGCACTAAATATGACTATATTTGCATAAAACTTTTCATCACATTCGCATTTAAAAATTGCCTATGTCCTTTCTCAGGCTCTAGACTATCTGTGTACCAAATTTCATTTAAATCGGTTTAGTACTTTTGGCGTGAAAAGGCGACAGACAGACAAGACAGACATACAGACAGAGTTACTTTCGCATTTATAATATTAAGTAAGGATTGGGGCTAACTATAATAAACGATTAAACGGTTCACTATTTAATAAAAATTAGGTAATAAACATTATTTATGATGATATTCCAGTAACGCACCGCTATTGGTCAGTTGACAAATAGTGGGGTTAAAAGGCTAGACATGTAAAATAAGTTGATGACAATCCCTTGAGTGCTGATTGAGGTACGTACAACATAGCAGTTACTGTTATTTAGTAGTTTTGATAGTTTATAGCAATAGTGGTGAGATTGCTGCTAACATAATTTACATTTGACGGCAAAAATCAGAACAAGGTCACTCAGCACTCTCATATGAGGGGAAAATGGGGTAGACCTCGAAATTAAACATAATAGGGTATTACGCAAAAACAGAGTTGGCGTCGGATTTAAATTAAGGCAGAAAACACAATATATGTGCCTACATAGGTTAAAGATGTGTACGCCAAAATAATGATTTGAACATATAATAATTTACTGTACAACATGGGCCATGAAATAATGAGATGTTACATTTATATATATATATATATATTTGTGATTCTAAATATAATATTATTTAGAATCACAAAAATATTTTATTATTAGCTTTATTGGAAAATAATTATGACAATTTTATTATAAAACTTGTCACAGCGATTTATTGCCACGACCTTGCCTTGAGCTTGCTTGAAGAGAAGGCGTGCTATTCTGCTGCGCCAATAGGGATCAGAACTACTTACAACTACCTCACTTTGTTACCGATAAGACCGCCCATTGTACTCTAGTTTTATTAATGGTGTACAATAAAGAATGTTCTATCTATCTAAGTTAGCCTTTATACAATAGTAGCAGTAATAGTTTTAATTAATAAATAAAGATCCCATTAAACGTGAACATTATTCTAATACCAATAAGCAGTATTTGTCGTGTAATATGCGTTCTTAATTAATGATGTTCCCCTAATAAAATATACTATAAATATAATAAAATATTTTTTTTCTCCATATATGTAGATGAGTACAATCTCTCGATTGAAAACAAAGTTCAAAGGCATTCTTAAATCATCAGAAATTTCATCTTTACTTCCAATAAGCGTTTCATTCAGTCTGTTGTACTATGAGCATAGGTGAATATAGAAGCTTTCCATTCGGCAGGCGATGGCGGGCGTTCCCAGGGTAAATAAACATTAGCATAAATCCAATATCGGCACCAACTGTCTACACGGACACCTGGGCTAGCAATTTTTATGAAATTACTACCCCTCCTGAGGTAAGCGGGGCTCTAAAGAGAAGATTATATTCACAAAAGATTGGATCAATTATTTGGATTTGTAAAATAGAATTTGGTTAGGCTTTCACTTTGTTTCGGTGAGGTGATGACCCGTGGGGGTTCCCACACGATAAAAAAAAAAGGCTTTTACTTTGTTTTGAAACTGATGAAAACGAGGGTGGAGAGGAAAAACAATCAGACACATTCAGTTGTTTTGATAAATTGAAGGAATACACCACTGCGTCGGTAATTGGGTGGATTAAGTGGTCCATTGAAACCATTCAAATCAGTGCTGTTTCAGAGACAACCTACGCATAGGCTAAAGCACTCGTATAAACTTTATAAATCGAGGTGTGGAGTACTCTCTGAGGTATTTTTTAAAATGTCGATACTGAAAAATTGGGTGTATATCACAAGTGGCAAGACATTATCAGCTTCTCAATCATAAGGTGAGTGAGAGAGATAGGTGCAGTTGAGGCATATATTAACTGCTCAGGTGGCCGTAAGCGTAACTGCGTATTGTATGTTTTGCACCAACGACAAGAAGATGATGCTTGTACGCCTCTTTACGGTTTAGTAGCATTATTAGAATAGGCAGCATATCAAACTACCTTATTCAGATGTCGCTCACTCCCATTCTCGACGGCATGAGTCTCGGTTGGCTTGAATCCGTTAAGTGTACGACGCTCATGCCATATGTATTTCTGTCACGTGACAAACGTGACACGACACGAGAACGTATACCTCATTTTAGGAAAAACTGACAATGTCGATCAAACTGTTAATCGCTTTTTTTGGAGGAACACGTGTTAATTTCCTTCAATACAAAGGGTGGGTCTTCCAACCAGGTTAGGTGATCATGTCTGGCGGACCGCGACCCAACGGTTGATGTTGAGAAGTTGTACACCTATATACTAATCGTCGCGAGAACTTTCTATACACGATTCAGGATTTGTAGTTACTATTCAGTTCAGTTTGTCTTCGCCCTAGCGAATATCACTTTTATATCACCTATATAAAGTATGTTTTTGCTGTATGTGAAAGTTGCCACAGTTGTAACTAAGTTAAGCATTTGTGTTAGGAATTTGTTTGTAACCTTCCTTCGGTAAAATTCAATAGAAATTACGTGGTCTTTGCAGCACTATGATAGATGATATTGGACTATTCTATCAATATGTCCCATATCACTTTCGACTAGACAAAGCGACTCCTTTCAGTGCGATTTAAGGCTTCCTGTCTCTATTGATACAAGCGTTTAAGCTAGTCCCTTGCCTCCTATTCGTTTTGTTGACATCCGGTACAGCCCTATATTGTCACTATTGTTGACTTGGAAGACATACAAAACAAAATATTCAATATTTCATCCCAAACTACAATTAGAACGGAATGACAAAAAAACGGAAGAAAATTTATTTCAATAATTATTGTTTATTTTTCTGTTTTGTTATATCCACTAAATAAAGGCGTGATATATTCAGCTATGTGAAAAAATCTATGTAGAAAAAGTCACAAGAGGAAGAAAATCTTAAACTGCGGAGTGACGAAGGATATTCCTTTATGAGGTTTTGCCAGAATTTTACCAGTATTTTAAGTATTTCCGATTTTTTATATTTATATCGTATTTTACGTACATTAAAGTGATACTGTGTCGAGTTTTTGAGGTTGTTGTCAATTGAACAATAAAATTCACAAAACACAGCAATCTCAAAGGCTAGATATTTTAACGCGTATATCTTTAAATATTGTAAGTGTACACCGTGCCGAATACTGAAATAATGTATTCAGATCATCATTCTGAGTCCAAAATCATTGGAATTTTCTACCGGAAAATTCATGGGGACACACCACCATTGTAACACACACACACAATATTGTAACTTGTCAATTGAAAAATAATAGCCTTGAGTTTTTAAGGTGTTTAACACGGTGATAAATGTAAAAAAAGTTCTATATTTGTGTGTAGTACTTTTAAAAAAATATATTAATAACATTGTCAGTTTTACTTGAACAATCTTCAAGCGAGTTCAGTAATAAATGCTTCTTCAAGTAAAGGTAAGTCCTCCAATGTGATGTTCATCTCACTAATATTATAAATGTGAAAGTTTAGATGGATGGATGGATGGCTATTTGTTACTCTTTTAGGCAAAAACCACTTAACCGATTGCAATGAAACTTGGTATGTGGATAGCTGGAGACGTGGATTAACGCATAGGCTACTTTTTATGTCGATATTCCCACGGGATCGAGACTTACGCGGGTTAAACCGCGGGGCGCTGCTAGTAAGTCATAAGTACAAGTAGCTATTCCAGTGGTGATCTCACCTCTAAAAGTTGATTTTGTCCTTTTTTCTTTTATCAGTTATTCCGGCTATACGTTATTCATATTGAGGATTTAAGAAAATATCAAAGGTGTGGCAGAAAAACATTCCGTCGGGTAGAATAGGATAGAAAAAATATTCTTTATTTGCTGTAAAAACAGTTGTTTTATTTCGGTAGAACCGGATGTTTTTGGAGACTAGTGTACTCCGTCCCAAATGATGGAATAATTTTGTATTTGGTGCGATAAACAGTTTTGGTGGAGCAACATTAGAAAGAGAGAAATGTTTTTTTTCTATAAAGGGCTTTAACTAAAAGCCAGGAAATATTGTTTACTTAGAAGTTTGATTGTTCTAAAATTCCTACGGGACCGTAGATCTATATCCTACTAATATTATAAACGTGAAAGTTTGTGAGGATGTATGGATGTATGTATGTATGCATGTTTGTTACTCTTTCACGCCAAAACTACTGAACCAACCTGACCTGGATTAACATTTAGGCTACTTTTATCCCGATATTTCTACGGGATCGGTACTTACGTGAAACCGCGTGGCGCTAGTCGTTGATAATTTTTACATGTATGTATCCGAAATTTGTTCCTGGGAAAAATGTCTTGGCCGATAGAAAGACGGACATTAAAGTGCCTGTAAGGGTACGGAACTTTAAAAAAAGTTCATATTTTAACCTCATTTTAGTTTAGTTTAGTATAAAAATTACATTCAGTCATGATATGGTATCATGAAATTTTATAAACATAGTGGTCGGCGACGGCGAGGAAGGCCGAGGAGGAGATGGAGGGACGATCTCGACAACTTCATAAACATGTGGCCTAGGGTGGCCGAGAACCGAGAGGAGTGGAAGCGTAAGGGGGAGGCCTTTGCCCAGCAGTGGGACACGTGTGAGGCTACCTAAAAAAAAAACAAAAAGTAGTCCTCAACGTGAGTCAAATTTGGTGATTCAAGGCCTGTAAAGAAATCTTTGCGGTCGGTTAGGTGTCACGTCAGTGTTGCCAGCTGAAATAACAGCTTATAAAATTTGTACTTGAAGTTCATGAACGCGTTCCCTTACACTGTTTACATTTTTCATTACGGGTAGGTTTTGCTTACTTCTATCTATCACGGTATTGGTGGCTTAAAATAACTTAGTAGATAGGTTCAGTGAGTATGTTAAGTAAGATAATTTCATGTGAGTAATGTGAAATAGAATTCTACTAAGTTAATCATATAAATAATGTTTTATATGTAGGCTGTATACTTTGTTTATTGTATGCTACAGTGATATTATAAAAGTTTGCCAACTACCAAAAGATAAATAATATTTAAAAAAAACTAAAAAACACGCTTCAATAGAAAACCTGAAATTGTTAAAAGGATAGTCATTATGAAAATATCTTAAAAAGCACCCCCACGCTTTTTTACAATATTTCTTTTTTCTTAATCACACTATTCTTAATTTAAATTTATTGAAAATTATTTTCTTCTTTTTAATTTGGTTTTGTATTAAAGCGTGAACACACGTTACACGTTAACAATACACTGAGAATTTGCGTTTAAAAATACCTAACAAATGGGGATTTAAGCGTATTGTACACGTAATATGCGTGTTGTAACAATGATTGCCAGATTAATCCTTGCGGTCTCAGTACCACGGTTGTAACTGCTCATTAGCAGAGACATGCTTGAATTGATTATAAATGTATTCGGATATGTACGTGCATTTGTGGTACCAATGTATGCATTTGAAAGAGTTAATAACTATACTCGTACATAGCTCGTGTTTTAATACGTTCCCGTTTAAACGCTCGATAACGTAAGAATTTCGAGGAATTGTTTCAGGAAAATAATGACAGGCAATGATTTGGCTTAACTTCTAAGCTATCATTTAGTACCACAATTACAGAAAAAACAAATCTCCTTATTATAAATGACTAGCAACCTGCCCCGGCTTCGCACAGGTAGCGGAGACATCTTCAACAAACATCAACATATTTCAATCAATGTACACAAAATCTTAACAAATTACGAGTATACACCTAAACCTTCCTCATGAGTCACTCTGTCTATTAGTGAAAACCGTATGAAAATCCATTGAGTAGTTTTTCAGTTTATCGCGAGCGGACAGACAGACAGATGCGGCGGGGGACTAGTTTCATAATATGTAGTGATTATGATACGATTATGATTAAAAACCTTTCATAAAGTATCTCATTTAGACTCCACGCTGTCCGTTTCGGGTATATTATTTTTCCGGATATGGACCATAATATCCCTGATTTTTACGTATTAATTAGAACTTTATTGAGGTTGACTAAGTAATGAACATATGTTTTATTTTTATAACAAATGTTTTTTTTAAATAACCACTCTGTCGCACATGTGAATAAAATTGAAACTTGATAAGTTGCCAACGATAACCTGTTACATTATTCCAACCATTAGCACATATTAGGCTTTATGAGCAACATGCAGCATAATATGTGCCTAATCGCTACACGCGAGACACAATGTACAGTGGTTGTGTGGAGGTTACTTGCGTGGGTTGAATGATATGCGGACTTCTTGATGGATATAATAATTATAATTCAAATACATACTGCTACCACTCATTATATGTACATTTAAATTATGTCTCGACCTAACCCATAGGAAATAAACAACTACTTGGGGAAATGTAATGGCGACCGTTATATCAAAACGTAAACTTAACAAATGCGTTACTCACATCAGTTGTAAATAATATTTTGGGAAGTTCGAGAGATGCTATGGCTGTTATTAATTGACGAGTATTAACAGTGGACGAGTGGTGCACTGTACACCGAATCCGTGCGTGTTATCCCACTAAGTGTGTATGAGTGGTATGTCACGTTGCAGTAGCCTATAGTCATCAATTCAATATACGGAATAATAAGATTAATGGTCCACTATACTAGTTGGTAAAATCAATGTGAGAGAGTTCCAGTGAACATTTGAAATTACAGTACTAATTTTAAATGTTCACTGGAACGCTCTCACATCGATTTACTCAACTAGTGTAGAGGACCATTAATCTTATTATTCCGTATTCGACTCACGACGGTTTCAGTTCATCTCGGCTCGTATTTTCCTGTTTACCTCAAATAACTGTTTTTGTTAATATTCCCAAAGGCCGCTGTTGGTCGGGCTCACCGTTAAAATTCTATTTGTCAACTCTAAATATTTGTTTGAAAGAGCTCCTAATTTTAATAGTAGCTATAGTCTGTGGTTTAACTCGCGGGCATTCTAGTTTTATTGAGTTTAATTTACTGAATTTGTAATTGTGATGTAATTAGTGAACTTCTTTATTGAGTGCCTCAGTTGTCTCAGGGTGTTGTGTATGTTGCCATCTACTACACTGTGGCGGCTTCCCATTTACCGGTCGCATATTCGATCAATCGTTTTCAATCACACCGTGAAAAGGATACCGTTTCGATACCTGCAATATATAACTACATACATACTACAGGCAGGTTTTTTTTTATACACTGTGTTTCGAAAAACTCAAACTAGCCTGAGGTCAATACAATAACCAGTGTGCTTTTTGTGAGTCACAACTAACTTTTAACTGACTTTACGCGGGGAATGCTTTTCGCACCATACCCTCCGTCGGGGATACAAAGTGCGTGTGTGGGACTCCCGGCGAACCGGTCTACCCACTAAACCACCGCGGCGGCCTACCTCGGCAGTCGGGAGGAGCTCCAGGAACGCATCGGCGGCTTCTGGAGTCCCCCCTGCCGTACCTCACGACTGAGGTACATCAGGGGGTGACCAGAGTCACCCCCGTGGCAGGTCGGTGTCACGCCCCTCACCGCTTTACACAGTAAGACGCGGAAAACCGACCCGCCTTGGACGACACCCCCCGGCCGCACCGGGGTGTCACCGTTCTCGGGTCGCCTACAGCGGTCACATCTTCCCCAGATGTGGCCACAAACGACCCTTAGGCAACGATTGGGGAGCTAGCAGCCTCTACCGCGTCCCCTTCGTCACCTTCTTCGAGAGGGATCGGCCCTTTCCCGATCCCGCTCTGCGGACTCCTTCTGGAGCATAACGTCCTCACAGAAGGAGACCGCGGCTTCCCAACCCTCACTACTCGCCAGCATTGCTTCTTACCTACCTTTCTCTTCCAATATACTCCCAAACTTACTAACTAACTAACCAACTAACCATGTAAACAAATCTTGGAAGTAAATTGTAACATACTTCTTATTGTTCTATCGAAATAAAACTGTATGTGTAGTTTGGATGACAATACTATAATTTGGCATCTTCGAGCTGATCTGATGATGGAGCCAGGAGGTGGATAGTGGAACTCTTCAGTAGCTGTTAGTAAACCGCTCGAGTTTGGGCTCATATGGTTCATTTTGACGAGTCCAGTAGATCTTTTGAGTAGTCCAGGGTATGGGTAACGATACGAACGACGTGGAACTATTTTTGACTGTTGAATAAGATTAAAATGTGTTTTTTTAGTTTAACTAAGCTAGAATTTATTAATTGAAACCGTACATAGTGAGATAACCTTTAGAAATGCTGTTCAACAGTTGCAAATACTAAACTTAAAATAAAAAAAAAATTATTATACTGGTTATTCTAGACTCCAGGCTTTTGTTCGGAAGACCGTTGCCCAAGCCAGCTACCGCGTTCATTTTCTTTTATTATGTTTATGAGAAAATTGTTACTTGAAAAGGCTAAGTGATTGATGAATAACTTTTACATAATGGGAAATTTCGTTGTTCCAGATCACAATGCTATACAAGTCAAAGGCGGTTACATGTTGCGATATAAACGTAAGTATTATTCATTGTTTTATTATTATTTACTTGTCTCTTTTATCTTCTCTCCTCTCCAGTTCTTTATTTCTTTAAAGAGTATTCATAAATAAACGAGCATGTTTGCGTATTTTATATTTACATTGTTATATGTAATGTTTTAAAACGCCGTAGCTGATTTAAAAGTTCCCTGACAAAAGGGCGATTGTCTCAACTTGTTTGTATCCTTGTTTGTATCCTTGTTTCTTTGCACTTAGACAAAGGATACGGACAAACTAATAAAATAAGCACACTATCGTAGGACGATAAATTTAGAATAATAAAATCTTTAGTGAAGCGTGTAAAACAATAATTATTAGACAGAATATTCATTTATTGTATATGCGGTTTGGTGCGGATTCCCTAACAATTTTGGTAATAAATTACTAAATTACTAGACATTATCTAAACTAATATTATAAAGAGGAAACATTTGTGTGTATGTTTGTAATGTTTCACACAAAAACTACTGGACCGATTGCGATTTTTCTTACATGTACTCGTATACTGTCTAAGTTCATTATAAATATGATTTTTAGATGTTTTCTTATGTCATTTGTATGTTTTACAAAATAAACCATAGAAAAATAATATTTTGACAACAGCGAATAATAGGGAATATGCATGTTGTTTAAATTTACTTGATTAATATTCCCTTGAATCTTTATTGTCAAGATATTATGCCTAAACAATTATTTTCTTGTTGAATTGCAAAAAATATAATTAAAATATGCAAAATAAGGGCGCGAAATTCAACTTTGCAAAACGCTTCACCATTGGTCGAAACAAAACATGACGTGATATTCCACGTTCTGTCATTTATCGGCGCCTATTTTCGTAGTGTTACGGAGAAAGATAGGTGTTCCTTTGGTTTTTGCTCTTAGCTAGTGCAATTTAAGCATTCTAGTGATATTAGAAATCATCTAGGACAATGACTGAATGTAGTTTTGTTAAAGCACATTCGGACAACCTACCGAAAATAGGTGCATTCATGATGACTATATATTTTGCATCAAATCCAGATTTTACGTCTGCTGAGGTTAAAGGAGTGAAAGCCGCAAGGTAATTTTTATAATACTTGTTATATTATAATCTAAAGGATAGGTAAGTTATTTATAGTAAGTTTTATTCATGAAGTTTTATTGGACTTCTGTTACCTAGTTTAAGTAGACAAGCAAGTTGCCTTCTGCTTGATATTTAAAACAAATATAAATTACTGCTGACTAATTCACACTATACTAGCAATTAAATTGTAATATGCTTACATTAAAGTGATCTTCACAACAATATAAACATTGAATTGAAGATACTTCATCTCTTCTCATTAATGTACACCATTGTTTTCGTATTTTACATTATTATTTTGTACAGGAAAACATACTGTACAGTATTTACTTCTTATAGTGTTTTTACACTTAGGGACAAGGCCTACCTATAAAATGGTTTTTAAACTTTATCCATCGTCTATTAATTACAATAAATAGTAATTACAACTGGAAATCGGTATAAAATTACTGTAACACTTCAAGTAAGTATAAGAAACAAACACTAAGCGTGGAACGTGACGTCATCCAAGGCCCGCGAAATATGGCGGCGTTCAAACAGATCAAATTTTATCGATATTTTCAATGTTATTTTAAAAATTAATTTGAACATTGCCAAGGTTATTTATATTTTTATTAGGGTAGAATGATGGAACAAGTCAAAAAAAAGATTAAAAAAAAATACATGCATATTCCCTATTGTGCTTACATATAAGTGAGCTACGTGTTTGAACATTATATAAAAACAAGCCTAAGGTGTAGCGATACAACTTCCAAAAGTATTACATGCAAAAATAACACAGCTTCGATAACAAACACTGTAGAAGTAAAATAATAGATAATAATAACAAACAGCTATAAAAGTATTTACATAAGCTAGACATTTTAAAATTAAATAAGTACATGCTTATGGCGTATCTAATAAACATGCAAATATACACAAATTCAGGATTAAATAAAATAGTAACCCTAATATTATTATTCGACTACAATTTATCGTATCCATACAAAGTTATACATACAAAGTAACGGAGATGAGTTTATTGGAACTAGAGTCGGAGTTTTTAACTTTCACTCATCGGAATCGGAATCGAAGTCACAGCCGTCGCCATCGTTGAGGGTAAATGTAATAAAATAATAAAAACATAACCCTAATACAGTAATCAGTCTCTTTAATCAGAATGCAATAATTCAAATATTAATAGGGTATTACACATAACATACATAAATAAGTACGCTACGATAGGTAATTTATTAGCTTTAAATTTTAATGACTTGTTCAAAGACATTACTCTTTTGGCCTCAGCATGTGGAGTTGAAGTCGTAGACTGTCTATTCTCAGTGATAACTATAAATGAGCCTTTAATGCAGTAGTGATACCTAGCGCAGCCAGGTGTCCCGATTTTCAGGGGTCTGGTGACACGTCCTGATATATCTTTGATCGGGACGGCTAATGTCCCGATTGTTCACTATCCTCCTTAGTCTGTACTTTGAACGATATTTTGACAGAAAAAACAGATTCATCTGTATGCTGTTACTACATGGAATATATATTTATTGGTATTAAAAGTTCTTCCAGACTCAGTATAGATACATACATATCGTTTTGATTTTCGACCTTCGTTATAACTCCGACTCAAATTAATCGGAACCGAAGGTATAATATCAATCGGAAATTCCGAACTTTCGGAACAGAATTCGAAGGTTCGTAACATCCCTAATACAACGTTTAATTTAATTTCGACAATTACATGTATGTTAAAATTGACTTCCAAGATTTATTTCTATAGTTAGTTAGCTAGTTAGTTATTTAGTTAGTGAAGCCAACAAAAGCATGTTAAAAAGAAACATGACAGAAGCTTGTATTGTTTTCAGAAATTTAACATAAAAGTGCTACCTGGAAAGTTACTAGTCTTGACTACGTGCAGCGTATAATATTCCTTAATACTCGAGACTTGTCCCGACTAGTATGGAACGGACAAAACCCTAAAACTCCAAAAACACCAGCAAAAACAAAATATTAACTTATTTTGCTGAGAAAGTTTGGATGGAATTCGTTTCCGATAATATACAACGTACACATCATGGCGTAGGGTGGAGTTGTTTATTACGATCTCGTAAAACCTCGTCACTCAATAATTTGGAAGTAGAATAATCCTCCGGACATCGGGACATAAAAAGGGTGGAGGATTGTAAGGCGTGGTATACACATGTCAAAAACATATCAGGAACATAAAAAACATCATTTCATTTGCCCGACTTAACTAATTTAAGTAAGCAAATTCAAAAGTTTGGACAGCATAAGTAGGTATTTAGAACCTTAAAATTATTTTTGAAATTTAAATTCTTCAGATATTATGCTACAATATTAAAAGAAAATATTCAGTATCAAACTAGCATCAATATGATCCAAACCGTACCCAAACACAAAAAAATATATTACAAAGACGTCTACTCTTTAAATAATTGTGCAATATTAAACCACAATTTCTGATAAATTATTGAATTCATCTATTTATTGTCGATTTGTTCATAGTGCCTTTAAATAATTGCTTCCAGCGATAAGGCCACCCTTTGTACATATTTAGCTGATGTATTCCTTTAAGATTTTTTTTTGGTACACAAAGTTTATTCTATTCTTCATATTTAAAATTATTTTATACTTTTAAGTTTTTGCTGGTAAGACAAGGTTTTTTAGTTTCCTTAACTATTATAGATTTTCTTATTTTATATGTACTGTATTATCACCGGTTTTTGATAGGAGTGCACCTTTTCAAGTTAATCGTTTTTGAAGTTGGTGAAAACCACGTTGAATGATTCCGTTAGGTAGATATATATGTACTTAGATATATACAGGTCAAGCTGTATAAAGCTTTACGTTTGAGCTACTTACATTCAGAATGCATTGAGTCCATAATCACCTTATTATAAACAATGGTTGAATGGATATCTTTTTGTCAGAATAAATACATTTTATGAACTAAAGTCCCACGCATTATCGTTAACATTTTTAGTAGTTGAGCTTTTTTTTTTTGTTTTACAGAAGCCGTGTTTTATATTTGAGTATTAAGCGTCTTTATCTTAGACGAAATTGAATCCCTCCCACTCAGGACGCTTAAATCCTTTGCTTAGCTTAGGGTTCAAGTCGCAAAGCCCTCGCTGTTCTAGGTCGTTGCCTCTAGAGTTTTTCATTATGCTCGCTATTGCAAAGCTGGCACTTATGACCAGGATCAGTCACAATATAAATCAATGATACTGATGTATAACAAACAATGCGGTTTCTCGTGCGTAAGTCGCGATCCCGTAGGAATATCGGGATAAAAAGTAGCCTAAGCGTCAATCCAGGTCTCCAGCTATCTACATACCAAGTTTCATCGCAATCGGTTCAGTGGTTTTTGCGTGAAAGAGTAACAAACATCCATCCATCCAAACTTTCACATTTATAATATTAGTGGGATTAGTGGGATTATGTATTTATACGGGAATTAACGCGATCACGAAATAGGTATTACATACCTCTGAATTGCCTGACGTTTCGACTAGGTTGCACTGGCCGTGGTCACAAGCTGGCTCTATAGATATTTATGCAGATTTTACGGCCTAGACAAGAAGTTTAACAGACTGATTATACTGGTAACACTGATTAGAAACTACTATTATTTCCCAAATGATAAGCTAATTAGAAGTTCGGGAATTCATTATTTAATTTATGTGTTCGACGGGCCCTGTAGTTTTATTCTAAATCTTCTTTAGATATGAGAAAACAAGTGGACTTAATCATTACATGCAGAAATTCTTTCTTAAGAAACAGATGGGAATTGAAAATGTTTGTAAACTCCAACGATGGCAACTTAGATTATATAGATTATAGAGGTATACAGATTATAATTTATTTATAATCAAAAAAATATTTGATCTGAATATATCTATTTCACTGCATATTATAAAACAAAGTCCACGGCCGCGTCTGCCTGTCTGTCTGTTCGCGATAAATTGAAAAACTACTGAACGAATTTTCATGCGGTTTTCACTAATAGACAGAGTGATTCATAAGGAAGGTTTATGTGTATAATTTGTACACGTGCGAAGCCGAGGCGGGTTGTTAGTATAATCTAAAAATATCTACAACTAAGGGCAAACCGCAAAAATGTACAACTTAACGTTACGAAAATATTTATTAAACGCAAAGTAATTAGATTCCAAAAAGGTATGACTAGTGTAGATAAGAACAAACATTGCTCCAACACTATCAAATGTCGTTTTCAAAAAACTTTCATCTATTTTTAACATATTAAAAAGCTGCCTCTTTATGAACAAATAAAGTACTTTAACCGACTTCATAAAGCAGCAGAGTTTATGTAGTCGGTTAAAAGAAACGAATAAGAGTCAAAGGATAACATTAAAAATAATATTTCCCAAAACGCAAAACAGCCAAACGGGCTACTATAATCCGCTGTTTCGTCACATTGATCGGTTATTGTGGGCTTCGCCACAAAAAGAAATACGAAATATGTGAAATTCAATAATACTACCATTTGACGTCACATTGACCAGCCATTGTGGGCCGAGCCACAAATATAAGAAACATACGATATTTAATAATATGACTAGTTAAGTAGTTGACTGAGTTAAGTATAGTAATTAAACACAATTTAAACAGATAACAAAATATTAAGTGATTTCATGTTCAGATTCAACCAGTTTACTAGTCATATACATATATATGTGTTATTATAGGTAATTTTAATCATACCTTATAATTAAAATATAATATGAGACTACTAGTCTCGTGTGATCGAACTCTTATTAACGAAAGAGCGAGTCAATAAGATATCGAACGTCGGGACTCGGAATATAAAAAGGGTTCACAGCATTCGGAGTTAATTCACGTTCGTTCAGAAAACAAACTTACATACTTTACGACACTTGGTAAAGGTCAAATCGATTGTAGTCGATCCAGTTGATACAATTGTTTTTATCTTCGACACGTATAAATTGACAGTGACAGTTGAAATGCTGACGTCATTGAGGTACAAGTTTCAGTCAAACAATAATTTTGAAAATAATAAATTGTAAAGTGTTGAAAATACATCTATAATATTAATAGATTTAACTGTAGGCAAAAAGAAAATGTTTTATTTTCTTTTGGAAAATAATTGATTTATGTTATTTTCAATGATTTTGTTTTATTCTTTATGCGGCTATTTTCGACATAGCCGGACATACCTTGGTATTAAATACTTCAACTATATTAGTCTTCACTCTAAATCTTGGCGGTCAATTTTTAAGATCAATTTAATAGTTTAAAAACAGGATGTCGGTATTAAATAGTAAAGTCTTAAAATTATATTAGACGGACACAAAAACAATCTATCGAATTTAGAAACGCCTCCTTTTTCAATGATACTTAAATAACTACTTACAGACAAATTTAGTAAAATATTTTTATATAACTACGATCGCAAAGAAGGTCCTTCTTTGCGATCGTAGTTATATAAAAATATCAAGGTATTAGCGACACAATTTTAAGATAATTACGCTTAAGAGTTTGTCTGCTTGTCTGTTTGACCAAAATGACTACTTGAAAATATATCTTATTCAAACCGACAATTATTTTTCACAGGCAAATACCTCTGGAATTCCTGGTCTGAAGAA
This sequence comes from Callimorpha dominula, assembly GCA_949752705.1. Classification (NCBI taxonomy): domain Eukaryota; kingdom Metazoa; phylum Arthropoda; class Insecta; order Lepidoptera; family Erebidae; genus Callimorpha; species Callimorpha dominula. The sequence goes on along the minus strand of OX457008.1, from coordinate 4,421,947 downwards.
TGGGTGGTATTGTACGATGACTCCACTATGGCTTGGTTTAAGGTAAGTAATATACCTAAATTCTTCCGCATTAGGAATTACTCCTGTGTCGCGGGGGACTTTACAAACATACAAACGACGGACACAAAGAACACCCAGACTCAGGTGGGAATCGAACGCACGACCTGTAGCATAGCAGTCAGGGTCACTAACCACTAGGCCAACAAGCCAGCCAAAATAAATTATTACTAAAACCACAGTTTATAAATAAAATATATAGCTTAATTCGTCTGTTATAGATTTGTTACTTATTTAAACCTTAGAATCTTGTTTACAGTCCTCTGTGGGTAAGAAAACCTTATTGACACACCCAGGTGATCTGTTCCTGGTTTTCCTTCAATAAAAAAGTCATATTCTGAAATCAATTTATTACTGTGAAATTTCTCTGTTTAAACAAACTCTGGCTACGTTCGAGCCATCGTTGTTAACTTCGATTACCATACTGTGCATTGCATGCCAAAAGGATGCCAGTTAAATTAACAGAGCTAATTAGCAAGCAATGTTTAGCAAAATAAAACTTCCCAATGTTATGTAATAAGGATTCCGGATTTACATAAAACGTTGGTAGGCATAATGCAAATAAGTTTGCCCAAAATTTAACAGATTGAGGAAAAATGGAGGAAGATACGAAACCGAAACGCCGCATGTCGGTACTTAAATAAAAAAGTTATTTCTTAAATGTATTTTTTATACAACTGGTATTCATGTAACTCATCAGCCAGAAATTTTGGTAGTAAAACCATTTAACCGCGGACTTCGGTAGCATTGAAAGTATTATGTTAGTGGAGAAGCTCGAATCTAATCAGAAATTCTTTGATCTCGGTCTCCTATAATTACTTCCTATCATATAGATTCACGCTTGTATCCTTTAAGGGGTAGGCAGAGGCGTAAACACCCACATTTTGCTAAATATAATTTAGTACCACTTACGTAATAGGGGCAAACCGATTGCCGTTAACCGGGCACTTTGGGAAATAAAGATGGGAAAATTTCCTCATTGTAAAGAGTTCTGGCTTGTTTCTTTTATGGCGGGCGGCCTGCGTGACGCCAACCCTTTTTGGGAAAGTAGTCGTTTTCGGACGGGACCAAGGAAAAAGGTAAATTGGGTAAGAAAAACGAATAGGGCGAGAGACTGAGTAAGGGGTACCTCAAGTCTCGGAAGGGGAAACAGGACTGAGACTGCAGTAGCTCGAAGAGGCCGGGGTCACGTATTCCAATGTCCTTCGTGTGATTGGAGAGGCCACTAGGACAGGAACAGCAACTGGCCAAAATAAAATATAGAAATACAAATATAAAAATAGAAAAACTTCTATTAAATACGGTCAATAGTCAGCAGTCAGAAAGCCCAGCCAAATATTAATAATATAATCACACACAATAAACTAGCAAACTCTACTAAGTTTCTATTTTGTTGATTAAGAAAGTTCCTTCTAGGTATTCATGCCGATAATTTACGTCTCTCTAAATTAGAAGGGTGAATATATATGACCTTATGAACTGTTCAGGTGATGAAAATATTAGCTTGGGATTATTAGATACTCAGGTGAAAGACTACGTAGGGGCGAATAGATATGAACATGGTAAAAGTCATATTATTATATAACTCTCGTGTTATTTCTGTACCTAAGTAATTGTTCCTAAACATTACCGATTTGTTATCATAAAATTTTAATGTATTTCATACATATTTTTTTTTATTAAGAAGATAAATACCTATGAAAACTTTGTTCTTTACATTAATCACGACATCACATCTCTTATATGTACATCACTTAGACACCCACAGCCCTGGCAGGAGGGGGTAGACCAAAAAAGTGCTGGCTTGACGTCGTAATGGGTGATATGTGTGCCAATGGACTCACTATGAGGCCTCGGACACGAAGTCAGCGGGAGCGGTGCGGCGGCGGCAGAGGCATCGCTCCCGTATGCCGCTCGCCGCCCGCTCCCTGCGCTGACTTCGTGGCTGAGGCCTGAGGGATGCCGAAGATCGTGCGAAGTGGAGAGGAAAAAGTCGGAAAGCGGACCCCGGGCACCGACGCGGAAGTTTCGGTTGTAACCGGGATTCAACGTTAAGATGATGATGATAAATTAGATGCCCACAGCATTCATTATACGTCAAATTTACGTTGAGTATTTACTAAAACTAATACTAAGCACTAAAGCATAAGCTAGAAAATTTTGAGATAAGAATGAATCCTAAAACAAGATCAACTATATACTATATTAGATCAACTGTCAAGGGGATCATGAAAAATGTCGAAGAAGTAGTCGCTCGATTTCCCACAAAGAGCGTTGTACTCTGGGGAGAATTTTTGCCAACATTGGTTCTGCAAAGTGGTATGTTCAAAAGTTTGGTAATGGGATATCGTGGCATTCTGTTGGGTACCGAAAGTTTTACGCTATTAAGAATTTGGTTGGATTCTATTCCGCCATAAAGAAGCTTGTGCAAGAAAATGATGATTGTCAGAATTTTGCGTCGATGATAAAGAGCATCCTCATCGTTTAAAAAATCTTATGTTGTAGGAGCCTCTAGTTATTATTATTATATATATTTATTAATACGTGAAGAGAATTATATTTCGTATTGAGTATCGAGGATCGTGAATTTTGAAGCACTCGAAGTTCATGTAGAAGAGGTGTAGAAAGTAAAATTAAAAAAATATATATTTGTTACAAATTTAAAAATTATGTGAAAACCAGTCATGGTACGATACTTATACTGGAAATGAATAGCTTGATTTATGTTACAAATGGGTCAATGTAATAAACCAACATTTGTAAAGCATTGTGGTCGAACTTCGACTACCAGGCGACACCTCTAGTATATGGAAATACAAAACATATGTGTATAAACATATATTAGAACCTACTTTAAACTTAATAACTTCATCAAAACTTCGTATACTATATTTTCTTATTTCATAATTATTTCCACTTATAATACTTTAAATATTATCATGCCTGATTTATTTAAAAAAGCCAATTCACTGACAAAACGTGAACTGTAATAGGTATAAGATTAATATATCAGTGAATCTACCAACAACCGATATATATTGAAGCATATTATTATACTGTGACTGTGACTGTGTATTATACTGAGACTGGCCTGTTGGTCTAGTGGTTAGTGACCCTGACTGCTGAGCCAGAGGTCGTGGGTTCGATTCCCATCTAAGTCTGGGTATTCTTTGTGTCCGTTGTTTGTGTGTTTGTAAAGTCCCCCGCGACACAGGAGTAATTCCTAATGCGGGAGTTGTCTTTTTCAAATTAATTTTTGTTAAAAAAGAGAAAATCCCTGAAGTATTTGATGCAGAAGCAATTGATATTATAGAATTATGGACTTTCATTACTAATTTTTACGATGCAACGAATGAAAACCTTTGGCATACCACTGCAATGGTTCATTTCTTAACAATACTTGAATTAACTATTCCTTCGGCATTTCTTTACTAAATTAGAAAGATACACTTCCAGGCCATAGGAAAAGAGTTGGAAAATGGTACTAATCTCCTTGTCACTGACTTTTTGCAGTCCTGTCAATCACTGAAGGAAACTGAAGTAGTACTGTAATTTGTAATAGTGTAATTTCAAAAGATTATGCTCTGCTGGTTGTATATAAAGAAAGACAGTTATTTTAAAGAAAGCCCAATAACGTTCTGACGTTACAAAGATTATATTATTGATCCTGTTATACAAAATCATATTTTTTATACACCCTGAAATCCTATTATTTGCAATGCTATACGATAACTGAATATATATAAAGGAATTGAGATAAAGGTCAATCGCAAAAAAAAACAAAATCTGAGCTAATAATATTTAGTTTCTAAGTTAAACATTGAGGCCTACTAGGAGTACATTGATATGATTGTATGGATTAAATCAGAAGTTACGTGTCTTCCAATATTAAAGGATATCACAATGAATTGGAAGACCTGGTTGCAACAAATTCTCACATTATGATAGATCACACACAGAAACAGGAGCAGTAGGCCGGTGTCTAAAGATGGTCAGTGAAGCATCTCTCCCTGTAGGCGGTAAAAGAGCCACAAATAAATTTAATTGTTTTAAAGTTAAGTCTCGCGTAATTATGGCATATTTTGTAAGGAAAAGGAATTTTAAAGTAAATAAAAAAACCTGAACAATTTATTGAATTTCTTACGATTTTGACATGTTTTTTTTTTAATTCTTATGTTTTCCTAAATAAATGTTTTCCTTAATACCAAATAACATCAAATTAAAATAAAAATGTGTCTTCGAGCTGGCGAGAGGGCTTAAACATAATTATGTAAAAAAAAAATTACATACATACATAATTTTTTTTTTTCTTCTTATATTGACGCTGCACCCTACGTTACACCTCGTAGTTTCATCATCAGGTCAGCTCCAAGATGCCAAATTTAAGAATCGTCATCCTAAGTAGATATACCTACACCACATACATACTAAGTTTATTTTCGATACGGCAATATTAGACGTAGGTTTAAAATTGACTTCAAGATGTGCTCACATTGTTAGTTCGTTGTCAGTGAAGCTAATAAAAACGTGTTAAAAACAATCTTTGTAACACCTAGGGTTAATTTTTATTTTTTAGATTAGCTTGATAATGCATATCAATTCATTTTCTCTGTTGCCTGGTAGCTGTGGGTATGCTCGCCCAGAAGTTTGGGCGAGGTGGCGTATGTGTCGGGTCGTTCGGGTGTCTTTTATATTTTAGAACAATGTTACATTGCCCTCTCATTCAATTTGCGCTTATAAGCTTGTAAACTTGTAAAAAAAAAGCGCTTGAAAAAGAGTGTCCTTGGAGTTACTTGCCTGTTGTTTTCCATAGGATCTACGTATTGGAACAGACAACTAGCGTCACGACTGACTGATTCTGACTGACTCCTACTCCTGACAATTCAAAAATACCTACAATTGGTTTCATTGGAATAAATGATTTTGATGCAATTTTAGCATTACAGAATAATATATGTAATGTACATTTAATTTGCATAATAAAGACTATAGATTAATTGATTCTATCGTGCGAATATTGAAACTATTCTATCATGAAACATACTTACGTTTGTACATTCGAAAAGTACGCACCAAAATTAAATCAGTATGACTACGTAGTTTACTTATTGAATACGAATGTAAACAAAACAGTAGTATTTACATCATACCTACCATGGTCTCTTTAACAAGCGGCGGTAGCGTAAGGCTAAGGCGTCGGACTTGCGATCAAGTGGTTGCGGGATTTGATTCTGAAACATGACAACACTTTTCTGTAACAGTCTGTAAATACAAGACTAGCCGTCCCCGCAGTTTCACATGCGTTTATAGTCACTGCTCCGCTCCTATTGGTCGTAGCGTGATGTTATAAAGCCTATAGCCTTCCTTGATACATCGGTTATCCAACACTAAAATAATTTTTCATTTCGAACTAGTACTTCTTGAGATTAGCGCGTTCAGCCCAACAAACAAACTTTTCAGCTTTATAATATTTAGTATAGATAAGTCCCAAGTTCTATCATAAATTACCCAAGTAATAAGGCTAGCAGAAGAAAACATTGTTTTAAATATAATGCAGAAATATAATGTATATATGATACAATAAAAGTATTACCACGATTTTGTTGTTCAAAAACAAACATCTCCAGGGATGAAACAAACAAGATTTTTTATTAATATTATTTGGATATCGCCGAATCGGCGAGAAACTTCGTGCCTTGGAGATATTCATATTTAATAGAGAGCACACGATGTAATGTCGTTGGGATAAATAAAGCTCTAGCGATCACGTAAATAAGGTTTAATTTACATTAGCAGTAAGCCTTCAAACTTTGTTTTGCGAATTTTCTTAAGATGATGACGTAAAAGTTATATTTAATATTATCCCTAATGCTGTATTAGTGTTGAGTGTCTTTTAAATGTGATACCGCAATGGCTTAGGCTTGAATTCAGATATTGTTATAAAGTTTTTGGGTCTACAAAATTACTGACTAATATGGATTTGAAATGTGTATGAAAATTTTAACCTACTAGGACTGTAAGGTCCTTAGTAGCTTCAACAGTTCACCAGGCTTACAATATTGACACTTTAAATATGAAAATCGGAACTTAAACCCATTAAAACCATATTTTATTTTGGGAGAGCCATGCTTTGGCACGTATAGGCCACGACCAGAGTGATACCACGGCCTCACAGAAAACCGGCAGTGAAGCAATGCTTGCATTGCTTTTCGCCGAGTGAGTGAGGTTACCGGAGGCCGTACACTTCCCCCCTCCCCTATCCCTCTCTTCCACCCTTCCCCTACTCTCACCTTAAAAGCCGGTAACGCACTTATGACTCTTGAGTTGCAGGTGCAGGTGCAGGTGACCCGTCTTCGTTTGCCCCCTACACCATAAAAAAAAATGTTTCCATACTCCATATAACTTAAATTGTTATTGTATAGGCTTACGTAACTTGACCGGTCAACATACTCGTATATATACTGGACTCGTGTAGATTGATATAGCCATTTTCACATTATATTTGAATTTGTAACACACATTGTTTAAAAATTATAACTTTCTGCATTTTTTCCTTACATAAACTTTAAGTATTCAACTTCGTGTATATATAGAATAGGGTGCGATGCCCTTTTATTTACTTTCTGCTAGGAGTTTTAGTTGTTTTTTAAAAATAGAGAAATTGATATCACGCATAAATTTGGGCGTACCCCAACTGTCAAGTAATCATTGTTCACAGTTTTTAAGCCAAGCCTTAACCTTTGTTATATCGCCCAAAGATTTCAAGAATATAAGATACAATACCCAAATAAATAGATATGTATATACACTGAAAGTTTTTAGAAATAAAAAACGGAATGATATAAAACTGGTACCTGTAACTGGTATTTTTATTGCTTTTCGAAGTAGACTCCGTTCCTTTCTAAGCACCGTTGCATGCGATGGAACCATCAACCAACTTTTATATTTGGAAATAAATAAAAGTCACAAGGTGCCAGGTCGGGACTGTAAGTAGGATAACTCACTGGCTCCATACCTTCCATCGACAAATATTCGATAGTCCGTCTGCCGGAATGAGCATGAGCGTTGTCGTGGTGGAGGAGGATCCTGCTTCTTGGGCGCTGTTGTATAACATTTTCCAAGACAACTGGTAGACAATGACTGACATACCAATCTGCAGTAACAGTCCTTTTATTTTCTAGAATGATTGTTGCGAAATGATCCGTTCGTCCAATGAATGAGGCAATCATCTTATTCCCTTTACTTCTGCCCTCTTCAAATGGAAACATCCATTGCGCAGATTGGTTTCGGGTTCGTAAGAATATACCCAGCTTTCATCACCTCTGACGATGTCATATTCAGCATTCGAGTCACCTGCGTCGTACTTTTCAAGCATTGATAGGCGCCAATCTAAACGACGGCGTTTTTGATATTCCATCACATTGAGGTATCCATCTAGTACAAAATTTTCTGGGATCTAAATGTTCATGTAAGACTTTTTGTACTTGACTCATATCTAAGCCTAAAGCTGCCCGAATCTGTTGATATGCCACCCTTCTATCAGCTTCCATCATTAGCCGCACAGCACTCACGTTATCTTCAGTAGTCGCCGTAGAAGGACGTCCTTCTCGAGAATCATCAGTGAGTCTGCTTCGACCACGTTTAAACTCAATAAAACAGTTGTAAATAGTGGCACGAGATGGAGCTTCGTAATGAAATTCCAATCGAAGTATATCGTAAAATTGTTGTTGAGTAAGACCGCAACGAAAGTCGTAATAAATCATTGACCGAAAATTTTCTCTAGTCAAATCTATTTCGATGCACGATAGACACTTTTTAAATTGCCACCAATTTGTAAAAATTCAAAATTTAAATAAATAATTCATCGACTGCTTTTCTTACTGGCCTATTTTGAAAACTTTCAGTGTGATCCACATATTTATAAAGACACTAAAAAGTTTTTAAAACCTATTCTATCGGATATGACCTTGTAGTAGATAAAGTACCATGTCATAATAATATTTGACGTCTAACAATGTTAGAATCGAATAAAATTCTCGTACAACCTTCACAACAAACAAAAAACAAGACATTTCTCTCCCTTTCGTGAAATGTTAGCCTTGCAACTAATAGCAGACACTAAAAATATATGATTCTTGTTTTATTTTTATTCCTTTTATAAACAACTTTGTTGCAAGTCTGTTATTCCTAACTATATATTTATTTGTAAATAGTTTTATAGTGTAACATTTGTTGTTTGTTGTTTAACAACATAACTGCCCGAGGAACAGTCCCAAAGGTAATCGTTACCAGCCTATAACTTTTAAAACCAATATTAGTGTTCTTTTTTTGAGTTATTCCGGTATGATCCCCTAAAATTAATACACTGGTTGATCATTTTGATTATATTTTATTTTCTATACCAATCAGACCTCCCTTGAAAGGGATCAGAAACAAATTAATTTTCTACAAAAGTAATTTAAAAACATAACTTTGGTACAATCAACAACATATATATTTGTAGGTTTTATTGTAAGTTCCTATTTTATTGTAATATGTACAATAATTTAATTACAAAACATTTTTATTGATGGGTAGGTAACCTCCAGATAATCAGGACCGATTAAAAAATAAATCTATATTATATTAAATATTTACAAAACTATGAGTGTCTGTAATAGCTATTACAATTAATAGAAGATGATTTTTGCTTTAAAATATTTTAGTACTCATCTTGCAAAAAATGTTTGGGGATTCGTTACAAATTATGCAGTGGATCGATCGATTATTTAATAACTAAATAACAATAATAATTACCAGTAGAACCTATTTGGGAATCAGGTCGGATCAACTCCGTTTTAGACATTACTAGCAAATCAACATCATATTTCATCCAATTTACACAAAACCTTAACAAATTATACACTTAAACCTTCCTCATGAATCGCTCTATCTATTGTTTCCAACCGCATGAAAATCCGTTCAGTAGTTTTTCAGTTTATCGCGAACAGACAGACAGAAAGACGCAGGGGGGGACTTTGTTTTATAATATGTAGTGATGTACAGCGACAATGCTGCTTTAAAAAAAATGGAATTTCCTGCAGGATGTTAAGATAACTACGAAACTTTCAGATTCTTTGTTGTGGCATTAATTAGATTTGTCGATGTCTCGATTTTTTTTTTTATCTCGACAGACGTTCATCTATAAAGTCATACAGGATGTATCTAACAATGCGACACTTGCTTAAATCACTGAAAGGGCAAAATCCTGACATGCAATGACAAAAATAAATAAAATAACAAACCTTTCGAAAATTCATAAAAACTAACTTTAGCAGAATACTAGCAGCGCCCCGCGGTTTCACCCGCGTAAGTCCCGATCCGGTGGGAATATCGGGACAAAAAGCATTTATTATGTTTTAACCCCGACGCAAAAAGAGGGGTGTTATAAGTTGTGACATGTCTGTGTGCCTGTCTGTGGCATCGTAGCTCCCAAACGGTTGGACCGATTTGAGTGCGGTTTTTTTTGTTTGAAAGGTTACTTGATCGAGAGTGTTCTTAGATATAATTCAAGAAAATCTGTTCAGCAGTTCGAAGATCAGCTCTTTTGTAATCGTTGAAGGGATTCTCGAGTCGGGGGTATTTAAAAAAATTTATTTGTGATTATTTATTCCTTTTGTAACTGCATGCTAGATGATGTTTTAACTGAGATTTCGGTGATTTTTTTTTTTAAATAAAAAGAATACTAGCAACGTGGGTCACACATTACTAGTATTCTTGTTAACCCCTCCAGCTAAGCTAAATGCTTGTATTAGGAGTGGGTACACGTCGGTAGTGCACTGGGTGGGGTTCGAACCCGCAACGACTTGATCGCAAGTACGACGCCTTAGCCATTACGCTACCGCCGCTTTCAAATGATTGATTGATTAAAATTAGTGTTCCTCTGTTGGTTGACGTCCTGTATATTACGATGTCAAATCTTAAATCAGGTACTTCTGCTTTAAAACTGAAAATGATAGAATATTATAATATTCTGCTAAACGTTGAAAAGTTTGTGAATTCTTAAAATAATGTCTTTTGCCGTGAGTAAAATGAAGGTTGGAGACTGCTTACTGATAAGGTAATAAAATCACTATCACCATTAAGTAAGCGCAGGCTATTTGTATGTAAGCCGAGGATGTCATCATCATTCGGGATCTTATCTCAATGTCATACGACTTCACAAGCGATTCGGGGCTTGCTCCGGCTCGTTAAAACTATATACATATGTGTATGAAGCTGGATGTTCACTAGAATGTATTATTTGTGTATGTGTTTTATACGCAACATGATGCCTAATTGTCTGTTTAATTTAATGGTACTATTAAGCTACTATTTATAAATACTTCAAGGTGTCAAGAATAAGAGTTTTGAAAGATGCAAACTCTTGAGCAAGAGCAGCTAGAGCTTTTAAGCTTAATTTTGAACTTAACTTTCCACGTCAAAAAAGTTATAAAAGATTCTTGGGTTTGGGTGTTTTCTAAATTTGAATTTGTTTATGTATTTTTGTAGCTGACTGTTCTGATCAACAAAAAGGTATTTCATAATATCGCAACTAAATAAAATATAATTAAGCGGTGGTAGAGTGGTTGCGGGTTCGAACCCCACCCAGTGCACTACTGACGTGAACCTACTCTTAACACAAGCATTTCGCTTAGCTGGAGGGGTTAACAAGAATACTAGTCATGTGTGACTAGGCCTGCCATCACTTAAATTACCGACGCTTGACAAAAACTTCTAAAACCCCGGACACAACTGTGAAATCGCAAATTTTTACCGGACACCCTAAACAATTTTTATAAAAACAGTTTCTTTTTACATTTTTTTATTAATTTAAACAGCTTGTTAACGATTCATCTAACAATTATAATTTTCCATTGACACAGAGTGTCCGGGTTGCACCTTTTGAAAACCCCGTCCTGACGCTCCCCGGACACCCTCTAAACTAGGACAAATCCGGGGTAACCTGGACAGATGGCAGCCCTATGTGTGATCCACCTTACTAGTAGTCTTTTAATAAAAAAATCCAATTTAGTTATTATAAGTATGTGTGGTATTGCAATAAAAAAAAATGTGAGTCGTATTCATATATAGGACACCGACTCGGAAGATCGGTTCAGTACATGATAAAGGGCCCTTGTTGGGTCTGAAAATAACTGAAAAGTTTCGCCAAGTACATACTACCTCATTAAAATATTGATACACAACAACAAATATAACAGCTTTATATTTGACCAACTAAGGTTCGTTCGACGGGACTCAAATAGAAAGATTCCATCAGAACGCTTCAGACGAACGTCTACGACATAAGGGCGTTCCACAAGGCACCCACTTGGCCCTAACGAGCGCTTGGCGTGCGGAAGCAAAACAGAAATATAGATATAAATTGCTACCTACCTCCTATATTCATAACTAAATATGATATAACCAGATACATCTGAATACAACTTGTTTTGGAACTAGAGTATGAAAGAATTAGGATTAGACTCGTATTGTGACAGAAAGCGATGAGTGGGTTAAACAAATAAGCTGCAGAAATGTTCATGAATCTATATTAATATTGTAAATGCGAAAGTAATTCTGGTTGTTTGTTTATTTCGCTTTCACGCTTTAACTACTAAACCGATAATCATGACATTTGCATACAGTAAAGATGAGGACATAGGGTAACTTTGGTCTCGAAAAAAATAATTACCCGAGGGATAAACAAAAATAGGGTACACGCAGGGTGTCAGTTAAACGCTCCCGAAAAGAAGATATACATTTTATTCTTAGCATTTTTCACGCTCCATCATGTTAGTACAGCTAAATGAAACGATCCCTCGGGTCAAGGGACGCGCGGGTTTTGAACTCGGGCGGCCTTCGGCGCCCGCGCATCCTTTGGTTAAGTATAGTTTTTTTCATCAGGATCGATTTTTTTTCTGACCCGTCATCAAAGCTATCATTAGCACTATCGTCCGTCTTAGTTTTCGGGAGCTATCACTAACACCCAGTATTTGAAGAAGTATAAAAAAAAAAACTAAAAAAACATGCTTTAAAAGCTAACCAGCGTAAATATTACTTGAAGTGTTTTTGTTGTAAAAAAGCTATTATTTCTTGTATTGTCATCGGTCCTTGTATTATGTTCAAGTTGGTGAAAATTAAGTTGAAAAAGATTTCGTTTCTGAGATAAATAGATACAGATCAAATAAGTAAATAGATCACGTATTAATATAGAAAAATGAAAAGTGATACATGTTCCATGGATCAGAAAGTGATACATGTTCCATGGATCAGAAAGTGATACATGTTCCATGGATCAGAAAGTGATACATGTTCCATGGATCAGAAAGTTGACTGACCTGAATTTATTCTTACTTTGAGGGAAGGAAAATAATTGTATACTAATGTACACAATGATTTTCCCTGCAAATGTACATCATTACATATTACTACATATTATAAAACAAAGTCCCCCGCCGCGTCTGTCTATCTGTTCGCGATAAACTGAAAAACTCCTGAACGGATTTTCATGCGGTTTCACTAATAGAAAGAGTGATTCATGAGGAAGGTTAAGGTGTATAATTTGTACCCGTGCGAAGCCGGGGCGGGTTGCTAGTATTGTTATAAAACAAAGTCCCCCGCTGCGTCTGTCTGTCTGTTCGCGATAAACTCAAAAACTACTGAACGGATTTTTATTCGATTTTCACCAATAGATTCGATGGAGCGATTCATGAGGAAGGTTTAAGTATATAATTTGTTAAGGTTTTGTGTAAATTGGTTGAAATATGATAATGATTGTTGAAGATGTATCTGCTGCAAGTGCAAAGCCGGGGCGGGTTGCTAGTGTCTAAAAATAATAGTGTATTTAAATTTATGAACTCAGTTGTATACCCAAAAATTGTCATTTACTGTCTCAAGAAATGAATTTCATTAAAATCGAATCACTTTGTTCTAACTAATGTAAAGAAAAACTTTAGAAACTACTTACAAGTTTAGGAGTTTTAAAACAAAAGAAGTCTATCAATTAGCGGCTCTTTTGTGTCGTAGTTTTTATTTCGTAGAATCCTTGCTTTGTGTAGGCCCTAATACCCGTACATGTTATTTTATAATCAATATCACTGTAAAAAAATAATAGCCGTTTTAGTCCTCAATTGACATAACTTTAGAATCAAAATTAACTAATGTAAGAAACAGTCTCAAAACCACTGATATAAACTATGAAAATCACTAAGTGGCGACAACACTAACTTAACTTACTTACTGACTGACCTGTTGGTCTAGTGGTCTCGTGGGTTCGATTCCCACCCAGGACAAATAATTATGTGATGCGCATGATCATTTGTTCTGTGTCTGGGTGTAATTTATCTATAATATGTATGTATTTAGAAATATATAAGTATGTTTAGCAGTCTGGTTACCATAGTACAGGTTCTAGTTTGGGATCAGACGGCCATGTGTGATATGTGTATGTATTATTATTACCAATTAAATATTTCTACCCAATATAGTCATTTCATATTAATGGGAGCCATGGACAAAGCTGCGCAAAAGAAATCTGCCCACATATAATGATTATCGTAGCGGTGCAATCAACAATCAACAAATTAACGGATATGCGATGTAACCTGGTTTGTGGTCGGCCACGGGCTGGATACGGGGTCGACCAGGGAAACTATTTAGTTGAGATAAATAAGACAGCTAGATCACAAGATTTCACAGTTTTTAATTGAACTTGCTAAAACTATTACAAACTGAAATTTGTGGTAGTAGAAAAGAGTTAAGCTCAAGGCAGGGTCTCTTTAATTTTTGATCGACCTCGGTGGCCAGAGGTGGGGAGACACTTAGCTTGGCGACTAGAACTGGAGCGAAAGAGGTCGGTCTTCGCGTGCACGCCCTTCATAGATAGAGAGAAGAAGTGGTGTCCCGGGGGTAGTGGAAGGTGTCCGTACTGTCCGTGCGACAGCGATGTTGTCCTTACGCCAGAGAATTTCGTAAAAAGAATGAATTTCAAAAGACTGACAGAAGAGAAAGGATTCTTCACAATGGCACAAAGATTTTATAGTGTTGACAATAATAGATAACCTTGATGTTCCAGCGTCCATAGACAACAGTTACAGCTAACCATCAGGTGCGCCGAATGCTAAGGTTTATTTGCCTTTAAAGTTACCTCCAAATATGACATACTTGAGGTCGTAAAATGTAGAAAGTATCAAGCGGGTAGTAAAATGAACATACGTATTATTCTTAACAGTGTGAATTACATTTCGTTCAGTAGATCGGTTATGAGACTCGAGTATCAGTACAAACTTGATCGCGTCCGCATCGCGAAAGATTTCTGTGGGAAACGTCCCGTGAAAACTGATTCCGGCGCGGCGATGCCCAATTCATAAGCTAAGGAGACTTTTTTTTTTATTGTTATAAAATATTTACTTAATTGCACTGCACTACTAACTTTAAATTAATTCAGTCATTATTGCAGCCATAACCGTAACCCTTTATTAAATGTTTATCATCGTCACTTGGCGATTATATTTATAAGGTAAAATATTATCGCGATGAAGTCCCTATTTACATATTAATTATACCTCATACAAGTCATGCGTATAAAATTCATGAAAGTTTAAGAATATTTATTGCGTTACCGTTTATTTCTAATAATCCACATATTAAATTTATAAATCCGTGCTTACATCGTGTGAGAGCGAGCCCCACACAGCCACGCTTTTTCAGATCACAAATCGTTTAGTGTGCACTAGACATAATATTCTCTGTAATAGGTATTTATCATATTAAGATATTTATTTTCCCTCGCACGTACAAATTCCAATACTAAACCCTACTTCTTTTCTAAAGTAAAGGTAGCCTAAGTTACTTCTTACGACACCAGCTTTCTACCAATGAAAGTCCCGTGGAAATCGGTCTACCCGTTCCACAGATTAGCCCGAACAAACAGACAGAGAGACGGACAGGCAAAATTGATTTATTTGGTTTCTGTACCGTGTAAATATTCGGATACATTTAGTAAAATGCTGTTATTACTACATTACAAACAGACACTTGAATTTTATTCACTTGTATACATAGACAGTTTTACTCACGTTTAGCCGTCGATACTTATGTCTTTCAGAACGTACGGATGTAGATGTGGACTGTTGTGTTTCCATTGCGTTAGTAACAACACAACAGTGTACAACGCAATGGAAACAGAACCGTCCACATCTATATCCGCACGTTCCCAAACACATAAGAACTGGTGGCTACATCGCCAATTCAGTTTGTCGCCTGGCATCATCGCGGCTAGACGCTTCACTCCTTGAAAAAAGGCCCCCGCCAGGTGCGAAACTAAACAAACATCCCCGAAATACACACGTGAATAAAACTGTATATTTTCAATAAAATTATATATATCGTTCGCTTCCGCTTGCGCTCTGTACCAAATCCTTCCTGGAAGTTATTATAACTTTTATCGCAATAATCCTCGTTGGTGGTATACTGAACCTAACCCGTTTACCTAAGCAAATGAACCACGTAATACTCTTATAGCATTTTATATATAAAGCTTTGTAAAGAAATTATGGTTTATTCTCATTACTGGTTCAGTTCAGCAGACTAAACATTAGTCGTTGTGAATATTGAACGACTAGGAGCGGTTTTTTATGTTTATTTTCTCATTCAAATATTACGTAATCGGTTCAGAAATTTACAGGTCTGGCAACACATGAGTGGTGGTGCAAGCCTGTGCAGCCTTAATAGGCTTGCACCACCATTACTGTGGCAATAGATTATATTTGCCATATAAACCTTTTTTTTTTAACGTGTGGAAACCCCTACGGGTCGTCACCCCACCTGGGCTAAGCGGTAGGGTGGTATGTCGGAAACGAACCGACTAAAACCACGCGGTGTTCCGTCACAATCCATATTACCAGGGCCTCAGATGAACCCTTACAAGGAAATCCCTGTGAACCCTGGCAGACTTGGCGGCCTGTTAAACAACAGGCGATCCCACTGTGTGCCATATAAACCTTAGCGGTAGGGAAAATCAATGGTCATTGCAGTGCTTAGTATATACTTAAACTTTTCCTATAAAAATTGAAAATTATTTAAATAAAAAAAAAAAAAACAATTATGACAAATTTTAATGTACTTCGTTGTTTAAGGTTAAAAAAACGATCATTGCCTT
Organism: Callimorpha dominula; assembly: GCA_949752705.1. NCBI lineage: Eukaryota > Metazoa > Arthropoda > Insecta > Lepidoptera > Erebidae > Callimorpha > Callimorpha dominula. The sequence continues at coordinate 4,405,710 of OX457008.1, read as the reverse complement.
TCGCTCGAAAAAAAAAAAGAAATTTATAAGTTTTCGTTTTTAAAACAGTTTTTTATTTTTAATTTTAATGTCAGGAAAGCATATTTAAATCGGATATGTTAAAACTTAATGGTATTAGAGAGTGATTTTAGTAAATAATCTTGATAGTTGTTGATTTAAAAAAAGTAAATCAACATGCATGCCCCGCCCAGAGCGAGACAGACATTAGTTTAAGGGGGCCTTATACGCCATCCGGGCCTGCTTGTGTGATGATCTTAAAACGGAAATATAGATTTCAACTCAAAATAACAAATTTTTTGGCTGTGCTATACGCTACTAATCCAAAAAAAATACAGTCCTTGTTTCGCGCATATCATTATGACAAAAGCAAAATATACCAACTCCGCATTTTTTTTTTCTTCTTACCATGTCAAAGAAACCAGTGGAAGAGTTTTTAATATTGGCCTACACTATACCTATACTTTATGCCCTAAAATTACAACTGGGTATCAAGAAGCTGTTGTATATAATAAGTTTTCTAAGCAAAAACCCTTCAACGTCTGTAATTAACATTCTTAAAGAGTAATCACTCTTGAGTTAAATGACTGTGCATTACTTCTTTTGCAAACGGTCAACTTTGTGCTTATTTTTTTTCATAAAATAAAAAATACAATAATATATTAGTAATCACTAACATAAACATTTTGCAGCAGTCAGTCCTTATTAGCGTCCAACCTTCTAGGATGTTTCTTTTTTTTTTAAGAACCTCAAACTGTTGTCCCTTACTATCTACCATAGAGAGATGTGTAGTATTAAGAAAGTGAACGTAACACTGCACTATGTAGTTTTTTAGTAAACATCTAGAGCGGCATATTTGAATATGTATCAAGCAGCGTAAATTACCGTGAAAATTAGAAGTATTTTTATATTATTTAAATCATAACTTATATATAGGACCCATAACATTGCGTCTATGGTGTCCACACCCTTTTTATGAGTAGACGAACCATATCTACTTTTTGCTTCTCCTTCTTCAAGTTCAACTTCTCCGAGTCACTTCTGGTTAAATTTCGACGGCTCAGTCTTGAATTACTATTTTTGATCCTGAAATTGTTAATACATGAGTTACAGCAGTAGTAGTGTGTGTTTGATTAGCCAAAAAAAACACCGTTCTCAGTAGCCAACTATCAACCTCAAAAAAGTCTTGACTCTTGCTCCTGTAGGAAACTATACTCAGACTATAAGCCCGTTAATATTGGCGACAAAAAGTTGCCGGTATGTAATCCTCGCAGGAATACCGCGTGAGCCTCAAGTTTTCCAATTAGAAATGTTTTCAGGCTTCTTTTAGCGAAGTCAACATTTTGGGCGCGACGTTCTCATTCCTAAACTATAGGCCATTTTGTTTTTGTTTAACTTTGAACAAATTTAAATTGAGGTTCAGTTGATTAGATACGGAAGCTGCTGAAATGTTTGCCGAGTAATTTGACAACAATCTCAAGAAAAAAAAAAAGTTTTGTTATATAATGTACAGCAATTAGGGCCTGTCCCACTGTGTCGTAATTATATAGTTGTCCTATCTAAAGCATTGTGGATTGTGTATATTAAAATAGAGTTGAGTATCTGTCAAAAATATAATCGTCTAAAACCTTTTCGCGGCTTGCTTCCTGTTCGATTTTCTTTAAAAGTAACACGTTAATAAAATAACATCTTCATCCATTACACACGGAAGCTTACACAATACACATGCTACTGACTTCTAAAAGCACATAGAGATGACTGGGCGCCTGCCGTGAAACAATACTCGTAATTTGTCGTCACTATTAGATTGGAACAGCCTGGACACGACAATATTTCAACGACAGATAGTTGTAATAATGGAAATAGCTAGACACGACAGGCTTTCAACGGTAAAACATGCGCTACGACACAGTAGGAACGCGGCCTTGCGGTAATAGAATAGATTGATACAGGACTTAAAATATAAAAGCAATTTATTTCTTCCTTTTTGCATCAGCAAGATGAAAGGAAGACTAGACAGCTATCTAGGTATACTATTTTTTCTTGGTTACAGCAACTCCTTGCTGTTTTGTAATACAAATTAGTAGGTAGTTGGAGAAAGCCAGATAAAAACTAATCTAATATAAATTCTTAGCATTATTGAACATTTTTGAGAAATTGAATTTTGAGCTCGGTTTCCCATTGGATCAATTTAGTAAGAGTTAAATTATAATACCAGAATATCGGCGATGAATTAAATGCATTTCACCTCCTATCTGAACGAATTGAATTTTACGGGAAGTGAATTAACGGTTTTTCGAGGGATATTTGAGACTGGAAGAGAGATAATCCACATTTTAAGTTGGTGTAGACATGTAATATTACTACCGACGAACCGATAATCATGAAGTTTTGCATAAACAGAGCCTATCGAGAAAATAATTACTGTTCCCGAGGGAAAGAAAAATAAATTTTGACGTGAGCGAAGCTTTGCACATCTAATATGTCACACAAGTCGCGAAAATTTTAAACTTCGCAAAATATACAATATAGTGTTTATCAGCAGATATATTATGTACGTACGTACCTGCTTGCTAAAACAGGAAATTAAGTAATCTATTTTTTCAGCCCACGTAAAAGATTATTTAATGTCTATTTACTTTGAAAGTCTTGTGTGAGTCCTAGTCAATTTAAAATAATGATTCTTCATAAACAATAATAATGTTTAACGAATTTATCATCTGCATATACCCGCGAATCCATAAAACTATATAAATTAAATACTTTTCTTACCTACAAATGTACCATTTCTTTTTCTATATGTTTCGTTATTAAAATGTGTCCAGTTTTTTTTATTAAAAAAATAATCATTTTTTATTCCAAAACTATAAAAAAAGCTTCCATAAGAATTTTCTTTCCTTAGGATGTTTATTACCGTTACTACTTGATTCCCGGATGCTTCCTTTTTAAGGTATACCCGGCTATTCCGGCAAGAGACCCTTGCTATAGACCCACCTGTGACAGAACACCGTGAGGTAATGACCCTCACTCGTTTCCGCACGATAAAATAAAAAAAAATACTATTACTACATGAAGACGCGGTAGGAAATTACTACTTAATTACATTTGCAAACGCTTATTCGTTATTAAACCTAGAAACGCCTTGTTCAAGCATTCCGTTCGTGAACGTTCAAAGTTTGCAAATTAAAATATTTCCTTAAATGCTTCCCGTGACGGTCGGGCGTTTTATTACTAGGCAACTTGGTAATTTATTATTATTTAATTAAATGCTAGAGTTCGAATATTTATGATGGTACTTGCTGCTTGATTCCGAGGACTATGTTTTACTCATGTAGTTCTAGGATTTTCTTTATAATTAACTAGCTTTGGTTAGCGTTTTCTTTCACTTGAATGTAGATATTGTCACTTTGGATATCCCTCAGGACAGTACTTGTTTTTCGAGATGAAAGATACCCTATGTCCTATGCTGTTCCCCTGCTAACATGTTTAAGAAGATTTTATGATGATCAGTCAGACAAACAAACTCACTTCCACATTTAGCCCGTTGGCCGCGACTTCGTTCGCGTGGTTTTTTTTGTATACTTTTTTAATAGATCTTAACCACAAGTCGGTTATTTTGGTAAAATCTATCCCATGTTAACCATACATTTTCCTGATAAAAAGTAGTCTTCCAAAATCTATCTCTGTGCTAAATTTCATCCAGATCCGTTTTGTTTGAAAGATAACAAACATTCATCCATCCATCCTTACAAATTTTCCCCGTAAGATTTACATTATTAGTTAAAATGGTTTTTCCAGCAGCGTAGGTCCCGTTACAGCCATTTTGATGAAAGGTATACCCTATTTCCTTATACCTTTGTACTCCTGACAACGTCAATGCAAAATTCCATGATAATTGGTTGAGTAGTTGAGGCGTAAATCGTTCCAAACAAACAACACACTCATATTTACAATATTAGTAAGGGTAGTAAATAGTGGGAGAGCCATGATTCGGCACGTATAGGCCGGTTCAACCGGTAGTGATTCCACGGCCTCACAGAAAACCGTCAGTGAATCAATGCTTGTGTTGTATTTCGCCGCTTGTGAGTAAGGCTACCGGAGGCCCCAACCCTTCCCTCTGCCCCTCATCCCCCCTTCTCCCCCACTCCCCCTACTACCACCTTAAAGGCCGGCAACGCATTTGTGACTCTTGAGTTGCAGGTGCCCATGGGCGGCAGTAGTCACTCACATCAGGTGCGGGTCACCTGATGGTCAGCTCGTTAGCACCATATACCATTAAAAAAATTCTAATTTCCACTACAATTGCAGTCTCGACATAATCTCAAGATTCAACTACGGTGTGCGTCATATTCTAATGGTTACGAAGGATCACTAGAGCGTTTTAGGTAAAGCAACTTTCATTAACCGTCAATCAAATGTCTGCATACGACAAAGCTTAGAAAGGCAGTAACGAGACGGAGGTAAGGATTAGTCTTGGCTTGAGTAGATGATACTGAAATAACATTGTCAAGTTGATGAAATCGGCAGTGGTTTCTGCTGACACAGAACTATGAGGATGTCATAAGGAAGAGACCAATAGCCAGCAATAGAATGGTCTTGAAATTATTAAAAACATATTAAAGTGGTTCTATTCTTACATTTTACATAAAGCAACGCCTATTTCCCCGAACAGGTATTTAACACCTACATTTGCCAGTTTTAATTTTACCCCACTTTCGTAATAAAGGGCACCCCGTCAACCGGGCAGTTTGCGAATAAAAGGTGGGACAATTGGCAGTATATTTTAATTGAAAAGTAGGTAAGAAGGTAAGGTTATGGAACGAAAGGAACATATATTATTTGAATAATAATCCTACTAATATTATAAACGTGAAAGTTTGTGAGGATGTATGGATGTATGTACGTATGGATGTTTGTTACTATTTCACGCGAAAAACTACTTAGCCGATTGCGATGAAACTTGGTATGCTGGAGACCTGGATTAACATATAGGCTAATGTAATTTGCTTATATAATAATTATTTATTTAAGCCAATTACAATTTGTTTAACATAGTAAAATTTGGAGACAGAGTGAACGTCACACACGCTGACGTTCACTCTGTCTCCAAATTTTGGTAGCTTAAAACCGTGTTACAGAAGACGTTGCCTATACGGATGTATTGGGGACCATAAGCAAAAGCCCGAGCAGGGCTGTGTGTGTTTATTGTGCTTATGAAGAAGATAATCTCTCTTAGCGGGATAACTGAATCCACAATCGACCTAACTCACTTTCAACAGGTATAGCTACCAAAACTAATAAAATCGAACAGCTATAGCTAGCAAAATTAATAAAATAAAATGCTAGGTACATTAGTGACTCTATATCGATTCTTGTTACCGATAAAATTAATAGGGACTCTTTTATCGATTGTTGTTATCGATAACATTTATGGATTACTCGTGTCCCGCTCGTACACGCAACGGTGTTAGCTTAACGCATTAGTAACTGTCGAACCCACGTTTAACGTGACGTATGATGATATATGGGTTGCTACTATAACATTGTTGTTCACATCAAAGCGTCTGAAAACTGATCTAGCCGACTATCGTAGTTATTTACTTTGCGTCAGACGTCAGATTAAACAAGATTTACTGTGTAGCGGGTCCCCCCTCTAAATCTGACGTCTGTCAACTGACAGGAAGTACACATTCGTTCATATCAAATCGTCTGAAAACTGATCTTGTTATACTATATTAGATTTTTTTTCAAATGATCATTATAAGAACTTCGTCGTCACATATGAACGATATACAAAACAGCGAAGCTTACCTTACTTAACACTAAATCAGTAAATTAATTAATTTGTCTGAGTAAACCGTCTCACTTCTTCTGTCATTGAATTAGACAACATATGATTCAAATAGCCAAGGAGTAGAGAAAAACGACGCTCTAAGGTGCTCATTGTGGACACATTCCATGAAAATATGTTGGAAATTTTCTATTAGGTACACCACATTCAATTATCTCAGCTGTTTTCTTTATTGGACGAGATTTATAGCGTACCTAATGGTATCTTCTCTAAATCTGACGTCTGCCAATGTACAACGAATCAACAGAAGATTCTAGCCACTATAAAGGGTAAATTGGAACTAAATAGCTTTAATATTTATTTGTACAATAGCTTTTATACACGAACAAAAAGGTATCGCGCCTCATAAATATTAACGCGATTAGGTTGGAATTTACTCATCTAATCCAGAATAATGTATTCGCGAGATGAGGAGAGCCTCCGGGCCATAATGTAGGTGTACGGGTGAGTTATAATTGTTCCCAGAGGTTGTAATTCGACCGTAATTCATTATCAATAACAAAGCTTCGTCGAAGGTGGGATTTTTTATTAAAAACACTAAGGCTCGTAAATACCTACTAAACTAAAGAAAAGAAAATCTGTGATTGTAGCACTAAATGATAACCAGAAAAAAACCTATTTGTATTATCATATCCTGCTAAGTATGTATAATTGATTCGTGCTATGTACAGAGAGTCTAGTACTCATATAAGATCGGTCGCTGGATACACCGAACAATGCAATTTCTCTGTAGGTTTGCACCAGAGATCGGCTCTCAGTCCATACATACCACTTCCTGTTAAGAATAGATGCTCTGACAGGAAAAGGCACCTAGGTGTATACTGTTTGCAGACAACATTGTGTTGGATGGTGTAGATGACTCCGAGTTCCAGCGCAGACCGGCATAATAAAAATATATAGCGCAAAATAGCAACAAAAACTAAAGAATGTTAGCTTAAAAATTGGCAATAACAAAACCAAAAACATGTGCTATGATATCAGCGGTCTCTCCAATCTTGCCATTTTGCTGCATGGAACAGCGATACCAGTCTGCACCGATTTCAAATAGGATCGAATCAATACAGGGTGGATAAAATGGCGGCAGGTACCAGGAAACATATGCGATCCCAGGTTTCCTACCAAACTGAACCTGACCCTTCAGACCTGCCGTCATTGACCAACAAATAGAACGGACGAGAAACGCATGCTGTAGCTGAAATGCGAATGTTAAGATGGATGTGTGGTATGACTAGGACGGACAAGGGGAGGAATGAATACACTAAAATGAGCCTGAAAGTAGCACCAGTGGATGGAAAATTGAGAAACAACAGATTATCGTGGTATGGACACGTGATGCAGAGGATGAGCAAAATGTGATGAAGAGAGTTTTATGTATGGGAATTGACAGATACATGAGTAGAGGAAGACCAAAGAATAGATTGATGGACTGTGTGAAAGAGAACGTGGCTAGAAAGAGAGTAATTATAGAGGAAAATAAAAGAGGAAAACACATTGCGCTGACCCCAAATAAGTTTGGGAAATTTTTCTATTTGTTTTATTCTATAAAAATACATTAAAAATCTAATGTCCGTAACTGAAATTATCCGAAACTTTCGGATAATCCGAAATAATTTCATATCCGTAACTGTAGCTGAAACCGGTACAATATTATTAATATACCCGTATTCATAATATCATCCCTGCTATTAATATATCGACTAGTTTACCGGGCAGATGTCATCCTGTTCATTCGATTTCTAATAAATTTGTTTGTTGTCCTTTTAATTCCATAGAAAAAGTTCCTTCAGTTTTTCCAAATTTGCCGACCAATGTTTTTAATATTTTTCTTTATCTCAAAACCTAGTTCGTGCTATAACGAATATTTTAAATCAATTTTAGTCCAATCTGACAAGAAAATCTATTTTATTTTTATATATATAGACAGATATATAATATATAATGACTATGAACGTTTCCACCCTGAAAAAAGTATTGAAAAGTCTTTTGTCAGGTGGTAATAAGGTGCGGGCCTATAATGATTGGGTCATACCAGTCCTAACCTACTCCTTTGGCATACTTAGATGGACTCAGACTGAACTAGATGCCCTGGATAGAAGAGGTCGTACACTGCTTACCGCGTACCGAATGCACCATCCACGTTCATCGGTCATGAGATTGTATATCCCGCGGAAATGTGGGGGTCGTGGTTTTTTAAATGCCAAGACCCTCCATAACCGCGAGGTATGCAACCTTAGAGATTACTTCCTCTCCGTTGACCTGGATATATATCGGGATGTGGTGGCAGTTGACAACGGACTCACTCCGCTTGCTCTAGGAAAAGAGAACTGGCGCAAACCAGCAGTACTTACTATTACAGACCGCAGGGAGATATGGAATAGCAAGGCGTTGCATGGACGTTTTTATCGGGCCTTAAATGGGCCCGATATAGATTTATTAGCATCAGTATCCTGGCTACGGTTCGGTGACCTCTTCGGAGAAACTGAAGGTTTTGTCTGTGCAATTACAGATGAAGTTGTTATGACGAATAACTATCGGAGATATATCCTGAAGGACGGCACAATTGACATTTGTCGGGCGTGTCATCGTCCCGGAGAAACCCTCAGGCATATAATTTCTGGTTGTTCTCGTCTTGCCAACGGCGAGTACTTGCATAGACATAACCAAGTGGCCAGGATAGTCCATCAGCAACTTGCTGTTAAATATAATCTTGTGGCTGTCGAGTTACCGTACTACAGGTATGTGCCCGACCCAGTTCTCGAAAATGGTCGTGCAACATTGTACTGGGATCGATCTATCATCACCGATAGGACTATTGTTGCCAATAAGCCTGATATAGTGGTGATAGACCGATTAGAGCGCCGAGCAATGATTATTGACATCACCATTCCCCATGACGACAATCTCTTAAAAGCCGAAAAAGATAAAGAAATAAAATATTTGGACCTAGCTCACGAGATTGTCGACATGTGGGATGTGGATTCAGCAATCATTGTGCCGATAGTCATTTCGGCCCATGGGTTAATTGCTAAGAGCCTCGACCAACACCTTCAGAGGCTCACGTTAGGCAGCTGGATTAAGAGCCTGAGGCAGAAGGCAGTCCTCCTTGATACGGCACGCATTGTGAGGAGGTTTCTATCTCTGGAACCCTAACCACCGGTAGCTTGGTCCCTGTACCCGATACCGGTGGGACACTATTTTTTATATTTTTAAATATATTTGTTTTTATTTTTTATAGTGAATGTATTTAAAAATGTAATTTATATGTATATTAAGTAAATAAAGAGAATAATAATTAAAAAAAAATACTGTTATAATTTATTATAACATTATATATATACATATATATACATACACACATACATATGTGTATATATGTGTGTATGTATATATATGTATATACTATAGTTAGGTTTATGTATGTATAAGTGCCTATTGGTATTTAAAGGACGTTAATATTTAATATCTGTATATTTTTATTTTTCATATTTATTAGAAATTACTAATAATTAAAATTTTAAATATAACACCAACTGCCACTATCTCTCCGAATCATTTTGATCCATCCTAAGGTTGCCTGGAAGAGATTGCATCTAGCAATAAGGCCGCCCTTTGTACATTATCTGTTTACTGTAATTATGAAAATGTATCTTCTACTGTATTGCTAATGTACAAATAAAGTGTTATCTATCTATCTATCTATCTTATGTGCTATTCCAGACTTATCTAAATGTGTGCCAAATTTCATCCAGATTCGTTCAGCCGTTCTGGCGTGATTGAGTAACAAACATCAGTTTTTTATGAGGCGACAGCAGAAGTCAAAAAGTGGGTATTTAAAAAAAAAAAAGCTTCTATCTACGTATGTAAGTATGTCTATACGAAAAGAGGCTGTCTTTTAAAAGAGGCTTTACCTACCCCACGTTTAATAAAACACGAAGACCATTAATATTTAGGGTACATTCCTTGAAGTTAATCAACAAGGTTGTCTATTCAAAATTAAAGCGTTTCTCTTCGGCTATTCGGCGAAAAGCGAATGTTGGCTAATTGTGAATTCAGAGCGCGGGCAGGCACGACACGCATCGCTGATGGATTGCGTTCAAGACTTCAACCAACTAATTTGGCCATTGTGACATAACCTTAAAGTTACCACTGAGTGAGAAGAATATTTAGACGTTCTATTGATTTTAACACAAGCCTCAATTGGCTATTTAGGTGCGTAGATAAAAGATAACAGATATATATGTCTGTTTTAATTATAGAGGTCAGACTGAGTAACTACTCGGGTTCCTTCTAAGGGTTTATTCGAGTCCCTTACAATAGATCCAGTTGCGACGGATACCACCGGTGACATACCTCACGAACTTCCTCTACTGTCATTAATCCTTTGATACAAACCACCGGTCCAGGTATACTTTTTTATGGTAAAGCGCAAATGAGCAGACGGGTTACCTGATGGTGAATGACTACCACCGCCGATGGGCGATAACCTCACTTACGCCGGTGCCGGTGCCGGTAGCCGGGACACTATAATGTTCCCTAATCGGGCGAGTTCAATTTGAGCAGAAATCTGTTGATAATTTATTTTGTAAGGCTGATGATTTTTAAGATTTGTAAGATTGATCATAAAATAAATAAATTAAAGACCATAGTAAACTGTTCGAAGATAGAATGCAAAACCAAAATAAAAAAGCTACAACTCAATCTAAACTATTTAAAAGCAGGAAACTTACTAGAGGTAGTAGCGTACTCTATGATAATAAATACAATCTAAACTAATATTATAAAGAGGAAACATTTGTGTGTATGTTTGTAATCTTTCACACAAAAACTACTGGACCGATTGCGATGAAACCTGGTATGTAGATAGCTGGAGACCTGGATTAACGCATAGACTATTTTTAATCCCGACATTCCTACGGGAATGGGACTTACGCGGGTGAAACCATACATCCACACATCCATACATCCATACACCCATACATCCTCACAAACTTTCACGTTTATAATATTAGTAGGATACACACACACAGGCACGCACGCACGCACACATGCACTGAGCTTTCACTGCTCACAGCTGCTCACACTCCCCAATTCATCCATCCATTCCCATGTTACTTACCTTCCCCCTTTCAATATACTCTGAATTTTTTAATCTATATATCCCAAATATATATAATAGGCTTGTCCCCTATTACGTTAGTGGGACCAAATTATAATTGACAAAATTTAGGTATTTAAGACGCCTCTGCCTATCCTTTCGTTAATACACGCGTGAGTGCAATACAACATGTTTCAGTGAGGTAAGAAAATAATTAGACGAAGAGCCAGACAGCGATCGTCCATTTCCGTACTTTATGAGCTACTAATAGAATTAACAAGTATAAATTAAAAATACACTCGACTCAAGAACCCCTTCAACGATTAGTAAAGAGCTGATAATCTTCGAACCGCTGAACAGATTTTCTTGAATTTTAGCTAAGAACACTCTCGAACAGTCACCTTTTCAACAAAAAAAATACAAATCGGTACATCCGTTTAGGAATTATTATGTCACAGATAGACACACAGTTGAATCTATAACACCACTCCTTTATGCGTAGGGGGTTAAAACAGTCTATAAAATGAAATAATAATAAAGCGCGCAAATGTCACTGCAAATTCCCTACAAACCACGACGAAGTTAGAAAGTACCTTAATCTTTGTTTTAAAACGAAGGTGGAAATTATCACATGATTTATTAAACAACTAACGTTGTTCAATACCATTTTAACTGACCAAAACTTTTCCTAGCTTTTAATCTATTAAAAATATATGTTTTTTTTTACAGAGGTGAATATCAATGAATATACAAGTATTTTAACTGTTTATTGTATTAAGTTCTTACCGATTCTATAGCTTGTACGTGCATAAACTTTTTTACTACCTAAAAGTAAAAAAAAATATAATAAATAGATTAAAATGACAATATCACAAAAGAAGTATGAGATAACAAGTCATTGCATTTGCTCCTGTCCTTTGTCATTGACTTTTGTCATACTTCGGCTGGACAAAAGCCTTAGTTTAGATTTGTATATATGCTAATATAAGATTATGTCTCTTCAACTAGGATGCGTCAGGCAAAGGCCTGGCTACACAAAAGCATCTCGTGAAGGAGAGCCCTGAGATGCTAGCTATTGCAACCTGGACGGGACAGGTGCCGCGGAGACCGGCCTTACCACCTGGAGCCAAACTGTCGCAGCTTATGGCACTGGGGTCACGCCGAAACCCTGGACATGTAGTGTGGATGCTTGCCAAGTCTGATGCAGAAATGAAGTAAGTGCAGTATTTACTTTGAATTTTGTAGTATTTCAAAAGAGAGGTCAATTTGCCACAGCAAATTTTGATTTAGATGTTAGCGTTAGGTGTTTTGTCACATTGAAATTAGCCCTGTTTTATAAGATGTCAAACATATTCTTTCAGTGAGAGAGGCATTATTCTAGGTGTATGCCGTCACACTGGCTCTAAGGTGAATGAATTTGAGACTTCACAATCCTACCCTACAGACTTAAAAATTTATCACAAGGGCATTATTCGTAGATATAACGTCTTCACTACACAATAAATCTTCTTTTGGGTGAGACAAGTGGGCAAACATGTTTCTCTTAGCAAATTATATATAAATTGACCCAACAGCAAAACTAATATAAGAGAAATAAATTGTAAAGAATAAATAAAATATTTAATGAAACGTAATAGTGGTAATAAGCCACGATCGAGTGACTTGTAAAACTAATTTATTCTAGAGTTCGTTGGTCGAATTGTAGTCTAAGAGCTACCAGTCAATTCGAGTGTTGTGTCCTTAACAAATTTTACAAAAAGGTTGTACTTAGAAAACTTACTTTTTCAGCCGTTTAAGACCTAAGTGCTAAATATGTTCTCGATTTATCTCCACGTACTATGTTTTCTTTTTACATGTCCCAATTTATTCATATAATTAAATCAAATCAAATCAAATCAAGTCAAACCATATTTATTTGCTAAACATGGCTACATTTCATACATATGAAATTAACACACAATAAATTGCACAGGCTATTTATGTATTAAGACCGGGTTTTTTTTTGTGTTCACTCGTTGTGTCGTGTTTTAAGGCTAACTTTGATTTGTATGGATGGATGCATATTATAAAAGTGCTGCTAGATTGAAATGTAACAGATGGCTTTTAAAAAATAAAACATCTAGCATTCTTTGGGTTTAATTTAAACTTTAAGTTAGTAAATACTTAATCAATGTAAAATTACGCTATTACATTACATGTTTTAATTTTAGTTCCTGTAAAGCTTGTTATACTAACGATATCTTTCTGGAAGGAGCTAGACCTACTCAAGTAGCTAGCGTTATCGATCGTGGACGGACTACGATTCCAAATATGGGATCGGATCAGGCCCTTTACCAATACCAAAGATATTATTATATTACCGCGCTATACTTGCCAAATTGATATTTTACAGATACTGAATGTGAATGTACAATGTTATTGCCTTGTGCTAAACATGTTACACAGAGCGGCCATCAGCTCTTCTACTATAGGGTCACACTTTATCAGTTGTTTTGGACGTACTTTTAAGTTTCAAGGCTGCGGCTACAGTGTAAAGTAAGCATCACTTAACTTATCTTTTAAACATATTTCAATTTTTTTTAATGGTGTCGATCAAATGTATTAATGACCTCTTTATAAATGAGCATGTTGGTTTTTTATACCATTAAGATAGCAAAGTTCAGTTTATACCATCAAAAATTATATCTATATGACAGGTTTTTTCTCCAGTAATGAATTTGGCATTAAATATAAAACCGAAACGGTATTGTTGTTTCTTCGTGGAAAAAAAAACTCCATTTACGGTTCTAGCAAAGTTTATGTAGGTACCTGTGTGGTTTGCAGACATTGGAACTTTTGGGTTCGGTTAATAAATTATGTAGTACTAGCAGCACCCCGCGGTTTCACCCGTGTAAGTCCCCTGCACATCAATACATTTGAAACGAATAAATGTTAATTACTTGTTCTAAAAAACTTCCAGGACCATGTAGTATAATGTATTATGTCCTAGAATAGCCATTCTTGCATAGAGAGAGAGTGCCACATTAGGTCTTACTTTTGTCTCCATGAAGGCGTCGCTGGGCACCATGTCCACGATGGGTGCAATTTACGTAAAAATTTGAAAAACTAAAAAAACACTTCAACAGTTCCAAAATTTGTATACATAGTTACGAGTGAAGTTAATATAAAATGGTGTTAAAAAGGTATCATACTATGTGGAAATGGCTAATTATGTCCCTTCAACCTAAAGGAAATATCCTCCGACCAGGATAAGTCTTGTGGAAAGCGGCCCATCGGCTGATGTTGAGAAGTACTATATGTTAACCGCGAGAAGGTTCATTGCGCGGTGCAGGGTATATTTAGCTGTACGTGTCGATCGCCACAATACTAATTACAGACTAATATGAATCATAATTTTGTAAGTAAAGTGGTTTGTATTTATATCATAGGGAAAATCTCAAAGATTTAGCAGAAAAAACATTGCCGACAGTTTATTTATTTCATTATCTGGGTTTTCAATCACTACATATTATAAAATAAAGTCCCGCGCCGCGTCTGTCTGTCTGTCTGTTCGCGATAAACTCAAAAACCACGGAACGGATTTTCATGCGGTTTTCACCAATAGATAGAGCGATTTGTGAGGAAGGTTTAGGTATATAATTTGTTAAGGTTTTGTGTAAATTGCTTGAAATATGATTATGATTGTTGAAGATGTCTCTGCTACCCGTGCGAAGCCAGGGCGGGTTGCTAGTATAAAATTAAGAATAATAATAATGTGTTGCTACTTTTGAGAAACGATATTAATTTCCCAAATGAAACACATTACTGCGATATTCCTTTCCCCGCCATCATTTCCGTGCATCGGCCCGGGACGAAATTACACATAATGTTAATATTGCGCCATGTTGGTCACTACGAAACACACGAAGGGTTTAATCACGTATTCGAGATTTCCATCTTAATAACCACTGGTAATATTACTCACTGTCTACACGAAGCACGGATCACGTTCTTAAATGGATTGTTTTATATTAATAGCCAAACATTTATTAACAGAACCCTTTAAATGGCCGTTATACTCGCTTCACGTGGCTGGACGTAGATGGAATCTCAAAGGACTTATTAGATAATGCTTTTCATCAGATAATGTAATAACAGAACAGACGGACTTGATATGCTTGGTTGCTACTATATCAGTCCAAATTACAAGTGCTCGTCTCGTGCAAGTCATGAAAATAAATAATGTTTGTCGATTTCGTAAAATCAATACTAAATAAATAAAATTGAAGTGTTTGTTTGTAATGTCAAAATAATATTTTTCTAATCTCATACAGTTTACTTGCATGATATGCCTATGTCTGTTTGTTTCTTCCGGCTAATCTCCGGAACGGGTGGACTTTCACTGGCAGATAGAGTGTCGTTGTCTTCTTACACCTACGCTATACTGTCAAGATGTTCTCCAAAGAAATCCTACTCCCAATTATCAAATTACAACCTTACCTCGTCAGTGTAGATTACATTCAAAGAGATAGAAACCCTTACACGTTGCGATAAGATAGATAATAGTAATAATAATTATCTATTTTATTCAGTAATAGTGAACAAAGGTAACAAGTATAAAAAAGGTTAAGGTTGTAAGTAAATAGCTTAGTGGCCAGTGTTTGGGCACGTCTAATGGATAAAGACCTTAACTGTTAAACTCGATATAGTTTTAATAATATATGCATTTACCAGTCTCCTTCAGACTTTTCTATCAACACTTACATTCTCTCGCTACATTTAAGACGGTTACTTTAACTGGTGAAATTTAAATTGATACCAATCATTTATCGGAAATTCGCACACATCATCACCTTCATTACCTTACATTTCATAGGCTTTAACCCGCACGTAGCCACCAGCCCAGAGGAATAAAATGTCTCGACCACATTTTCCTGAGAACGAAAAGCTCGACTAACTCTTTTACAACTCTGTATTAGAAACAGCTTTTACTGATCACCACTCAACGTTATTATGTATTACGACCAGAAGTAATAAAACACTGTTTAATAAAGTCATAACCAAAATTAATTAAGAAACCTTAGCTAATTCTCTAAAATAAATTAATTTTACTCCTTTACTGACCCACAACCCTAACAAAGTTATCGATACTTTTATAGAATTTTAGAGGCTATTAACGCATACAGCCATCACGAAACACACAACAAATAAAATAATTATATCAAGCCGTGGATTACTCCTGGTTTATTACGCAATTTATCCATGTTACGGACACATTCTAAATCTAATTTTGTTGTATCTTGTGTATACACTATCTAGATACAACATTTTACACACAATATTTTGTCAGTGTGTAATTTTATAATTTGAAATTGTGTAATTTTATAATTTGTAATTTTGTCATTTCTCAATGTCTCTTCTCTCTCTCTCTCGTCACATTTTGAAAAAACGTTTATTGTGACTTTTTTCGTATATAACTTAACCATATTTTACAGTAACCATACAATAGGCAGTTAAAACAAATTTAAAGTAAATTATACGCGACAAAACGAGAAAGAATACACACAAAAATCAACCTTGCGTACATGGGAAAAAAACGTCTATTGTTATGATTTCAAAAATAGTCATGCATCATTCCTAATATTAAACTTACTCAATTGTAATTTATTTATACAATTATATAAAGACTACTAGCAACCCGCCTCGGCTTCGCACGGTTAGCAGAAACATCTTCAACAACCATCATCATATTTCAACCAATTTACACAAAACCTTAACAAATTATACACCTAAACCTTCCTTATGAATCGCTCTATCTATTGGTGAAAACCGCATGAAATTCGTTTAGTAATTTTTCATTTTATCGCGACAGACGCGGCGGGGGACTTTGTTTTATAATATGTAGTGATGATTGTCCTTCTTTAACATGACCCGCCCATTTCTTACAAAACAGTGCGCAAATTGAGTTGTTGTCACGAAAACTCTAGTTACATACAAGTCTCTTAAATAAGGCGGTAGTTTTTCCGAGACATAAATGAGAACAGTCAAGTTGTCGAATCCAGTGTTGAGTTTAAAGTTCTTTGCCGCTGTCAATTAATTACTTTTCAGAAAAATGTTAGCAAGTTATAATAATATATATTATTATATAATATATGTAATAATATATATTATTATATAATATATATAATAATATAATATATATAATAATATATAGGCAACTGGATTAAGAGCCTGCTGCAGAAGGCAGTCCTCCTCGATACGGCACGCATACTGAGGAGGTTTCTGTCTCTGGAACCCTAACCGGCGCCGCCGGTAGCTTGGTCCCTGTACCGGTCCCGATACCGGTGGGACACTGTTTTTTATATTTTTAAATATATTTGTTTTTTTTTATTGTGAATGTATTTGAAAATGTAATTTATATGTATATTAAATAAATAAAGAGAATTATAATAATAACTCCACACATACGGCCGTCTGATCCCCAACTAGGCAGAGCCTGGACTATGGTAACCAGACCGCTGATAAACATACTTATATATTTCTAAATACATACATATTATAGATAAATTACACCCAGACACAGAACAAATGATCGTACTCATCACACAATTATTTGTCCTGGGTGGGAATCGAACCCACGACCTCTGGCTTAGCAGTCAGGCTCACTAACCACTAGACCAACAGGCCAGTCAGTTCGTTGGTGATAGAAGTGTATTTTTGTTCCTGGCTGTCTTGAGATGTCCCTCATATCGGACGACTGTAATTCAAGCCCTAAGCTCTTTAAAACATGTTGTGCTAAAACATAGACATCCTTTTTTAGGGTTCCGTACCCAAAGGGTAAAACGGGACTCCGCTGTCCGTCTGTCACTAGGCTGTATCTCAAAAACCGTGATAGTTAGACAGTTGAAATTTTTTACAGATGATGTGTTTCTGTTGCCGCTATAAGAACAAATACTAAAAAATATAATAAAATAAATATGTGAGTAGGACTCCCATACAACAGACATGATTTTTTTGCCGTTTTTATAGATAATGGTACGGAACTCTTCGTGCGCGAGTCCGACTCGCACTTGGAGAGTTTTTTTACTCATGTGTCCTTTTGGATACGTTGCGTTTTTCCATACCTAGAGGTCTTTATTAGGTTTCGATTTACATAGTATATGTTCCACTTTCTCTTCAAGGGCTTCAAGGGCTGACAACTTAGAGGATATGGCAATTCGCTCTTTTTCGAGGCTAGTGATCTTCGTTTCCAAAGATAAAAACTGTTCAGACATAAGTTCCAAGTTGTACCACGTTCTTAAGTAAAGCTATTATAGTCAATATGCATAATCAAATATAAAACAACCAATGAGAAACGGATAATTGAACTTGCTCAATCGACCTGTGAACTCATCAAAACTTTGGAATAAAACAATGGCTATTACTGAATGCAATCGCTTTACTTCAATTAGAATTAACAAACTAACTTCAAGTTTGGAATAGCCGTGAAATTATTAGTTGACATCAAGTTTTCATGTTTAATTAATTTTTGTTTTGTTTTTAAAGATACATATTTTCTTACACCTGTGTTTTTCTTACACCATTCTGGAATAAATTATCTGCCAGTATTATTAACGTTAAGTTGTTGGATAACTACTTAGGGGTTTCAAAGGTTGTTGTTTTGCGGCTGGCAGTAGGTATGCTTGTTTGCTTGTCTATCGCTACTTGGCATATAAGTAGTAATTGTTTTGGTGTAGTAATGAAACATCTTTATTTCTCTTGTTTTATCTTACTAATATTATAAAGGTGAAAGCCGGAATGGAACCGTTTCTAAATAGTCCAGTACTAATAAATGTGGCCAGGACTTGTTTATCAAGTTTACTAGCGACCCTTTTGACCAAAGCTCACACCTGCGGCCCAACGATTGATATATCTACTTTGTACACGCATTAATTAGAAATCGATCTTTCATAAATATCATACTGTTACGAGCTGAGGTTCGGGATTAGAGAATTATATCAGATTGTTACCGAAATAGACACAATTTATTTTAATAGATCACAAAATACACAGGGAAACTAGCAACAACACAATTACAATAATTTATTATCACTATTACACTTAATTCACTTCTACTTTACACTTTACTCGCTGTTAATTCACTTGACACTCACTTGAAACTAACTCACTTGACACTCACTTGACAACTAACTCACTTGACACTCACTTGATAACTAACTCACTTGACACTCACTTGATAACTAACTCACTACTCCACAATGCCACGCTTTATATAGCGAAACTGTACTTCCAGAAACTTTTGTTAATTCTACACAACAATAGAATCCGCTAATACATCGTAGAATATTCTATAAACGGGTTACTAACTACTTAGTTCCGTGTTGTCTCAACAGATGGCGTGTATCTTTATTTTGTAGCACTATACGACTTCCCACAGTCGCCAATAGATGGCGGGATATTCGTAACAATACGATGGAGGATGAAACAAGTAGTTTAGTTTGTCTTTGCTGAAAGTCGTCATTAAAAATAAAAAGGGCAATTAGAAATCATGGCATAAAATACATTTTGCTTTTTATAAGATTGAGTTTGAATATATATTTAGAAGCTGTTCGAAATTTAAACAAGAATGACAAATCTAATGAGTGTTGCCACTTTTTTATTACGGTTTCCTTTGTACCATTTTTTAAACCAATTCGCTGGTATTATATTGTTTACCATTGTTCCATTTTTGGTTAAGATCCTGTTGACGTCATAACCTAGATACGAGACAATGACTTTGTAGAGAAATTTTATTGATACGATTATGTTAGGTAGTAGGTCAATCTCTTTTCTTTTAATTGGTGATAAGTTTTATGAATACTAAACAAGAAATGTGTCGCTTATTATTTCATGTCAACTAGGCACTTATCTGGCCTCATTGGATTTT
Organism: Callimorpha dominula; assembly: GCA_949752705.1. Classification (NCBI taxonomy): domain Eukaryota; kingdom Metazoa; phylum Arthropoda; class Insecta; order Lepidoptera; family Erebidae; genus Callimorpha; species Callimorpha dominula. Next base: position 4,385,862 of record OX457008.1, on the reverse strand, counting down.
ATCTGTATTTGGGGCGTTCGACATTAATGAGCAATTCAATTCCAAGTCACAAAGTAATAATTTAACGTAGTGTTTTTTTTTCTTTACTATCTGGTCACCATTTGGGCACAGATTTTAATAACTATTTTTTGTTGGAAAAATTATAAAAATTTAAAAAAATAACAACCCCAACTTTAGATTCATCATTCATCGTCATTAGTATTTGTACTGTGACATTAATCAGTCAGTGCATTATTGCTATACAAAGACAGTTAAAACCACCTACGCGGTAGCTGACGTCACTGCTACGACTTCACGTAGAGAGTTCGTAGCAATTACTGAATGTCTACGCGTTGGCTACAACTTATTGCCCGTCGAGGACGTGACTTTATAACCAAAGTACCGCTACATTAGTACCTAACACATTATCTAATTTGTTGGTATTTTTAGATTTAATACATTTGTGTTTAAAAATAGAAGGTGTGACTTAGTCCTTATCCGTTAGTGACGTAAAATATTAGTGTAATTAAGGAGGCCCTAACTATATTTAGCCCGACATTGATGAACGAGGGTTCATATAAGTTGGACATGTATAATATTTGGCTTCTTAACTCTCAAATGTATAAACAGATTTTGATCAAAATCTGCTTAGTTTTTTTTTATTAGGGTAAGAACTGCATAACAATAAAAAATATGTTCCATTTAAATGGAAAACGGAGCCAAAAATACCTGGGAATTCGTTTGACTTCAAATTCGATTCTATTGAATTCGAAAAAGAAAACTATCCGTTTACAAGTTATGACCAAACTCATAACTTGTAAAAGGATAGAGACCATATATATTGACCACCTTCTACGGATCTTCCCAATTTATCTGTATATTGGGGATTCTCCTTTTCATCGTACAGTCCTGAGTTGTCGTTAGCGATTCTATCGTAACCTGTTTTAATTTTTTTACCCAGGCTCTGCTCAGTTTGGGTCTATTATTATTATAGTTCAGCTAAAATCTTCGTCTCTATAAAGACAAAGACCGCAAATAAGAAAATAACAAACAAAATGAGGTCGCACTCAGTATTTTTCCACCCTGACCTATCAGATCTTTAACTGTTCTGGTATAAATAATACGCCATATCTCAAAGAGTTTGTGAATCAATAATTTATTGCTTACAGAGTTAGCTATCGAAACTTCTTGTTTTGCCGTCACTAAATAGTTTTTTTTCGTACTTTGCCTTATAAGGACAAAGTTAGGGGGCGTTCTGGGGGATTATTTATTACGCCGTTTAGCAAAAGTCACTGTAACCATGTCGTACTCAAATAACAATGTTATCAAATAGTACTATGACATCACTACATATTATAAAACAAAGTCCCCTGCCTCGTCAGTCTGTCTGTTCGCGATAAACTGAAAAACTACTGAACGCATTTTCATGCGGTTTTCACTAATAGACACAGTGATTCATGGGGAAGGTTTAGGTATATAATTTATAACCGTGCGACGCCGGGGCGGGTTGCTAGTCTAATAATATAATGAAGAGTTTGTTTTAAAGTAAAAACTTTTTTAGCCGCGTTGAGTGATTTTTGGTAGGGGCAAAGATTATGGGTTCGTGTCACCAACATGCTAATGTGACGTATTGCGCACCACACGCAGTTTTAAGTTTTTACTTCTATCGACAGTCCCCATAACTGCCAATTTTTTTTTTATATTGATAATCTCTGGCACTCGAAATCCTCCGCGCCTTTGCCCCACTAAGTTGGGGTCGGCTTTCAGTCTAACTACGATATTTTCCGTGAAGCGACTGCCAACCTCCACAACCCAAGTAATAGGCGATATCTAAGTTCTGTAGTAAGACCTGGTTGTCAGACTTTTTACACCACCAACTACCCATAGCGAATGCCACAGATGTATGTATGGCCACCGGGACCGACGGCTTAACGTGTTTTCCGAGGCACGGAGGGGTCTCAATGTATTAAGAATGGTCATCCATCCTAAGAGTGACGTGGCTAGTATTACTTTACCTTGTAATGTGCTAACTTACTCGGTTACGACTTAGCCACGGAACTACCAGTGGATATTGTTTCGTTTTTCCATTTGACAGCCTAATAGGGGAGGTTCTTGGTCCTATGGTTCAAATAGATTGTTTAACAGTCCTTATGACTCAAATGATTTTTCTATTGTTAATAAATATTAAAAATAAATAGTTTGGTAATAGTTTTGTATGACGTCATAATTCATTATTTCATACAAATTTACAGAACATACCGTGTTGGTGTTTAAAGAAGAAAGTTGAAGAAGGTTTTAAATTTGAAAAGCTTTGGATACTTACTGTATTTACGAGTACCCATATATATATTATTTATAGCCCCTGTAGACTGTCAATTAAAAATAAATCCCGTTATATAAAAAAAACGTCTAATTCTTGCTCATTGTTATTGTTTATGATACATATCTAACCTTTGTTATTGTAGTAGACACAATCTATGGTACGTTTTCAAATTGCGAACGCTTAAAATTGTCATCATTACGCCCCAAAGGAACCCGATCTTATCTCATTATTTATAATAATTGGGTGAAAGGGGATGAAAGGGATGGAATACGATGCGTATCCTGTGCCCATGAACGTGGAGGAAAAAAGCTGTTAGTAATTCATCATAGCCTGGTCTCAGACACGACGCTCCTGATTAGTAATGGGAAAAATCTCGAATCTAAAATTATTACGATATTTTTTTGACAATCGATTTTTTAATACATGGTCTTAATTCTAAAAATGAATAACTGGTTGTTAATGAGTAAGCCCTACTACTGGTCTGCGTATAGAACCAATAAATAAACGATTGCAGGTTTCTACCATAATGACAAACAACTTAACGTACGACTCGAAATAAGTATTACAGTTTCAATTGATCAGCGAAAATACTAATAACCACCATTCCAAACATTACAAAAACATAAAACCTAATTTCTATAAAGAGCCCTTTATTGCATAATCTTATATAAACAAATTGAGTCATTAAAGTAATTTAACTGAGTATATTATGTTGTGTGGAAATAATTTCTTTAGGAATGTCACCTCTTTATGAAATAATCTAAAAACTAATAACAGTAAAAAATATTTAATTAGATACAAGGCCTTTCATTAATAATTGTCTTATAAATGAACATTGCGCGGGCTTACCGAACGTAGTCATTGACTGGCAAAGATTTACAACAACTTCATCATAACAGGAACTTTGTTTCAAACTAAATTTTAAACTCAAACTTCAAGAACTAATATTTTAATCTCAACTTAAAAGCTTACTGAGTTAAGTTATTCTATCAAATTCTTTAGGAATAACATCGGTCTGACTTATTGTTGTTTTATCTGTTTTAAGAAAATAATAATATACTTAAAACCTTTATGTTTATCCCTTCATAGTTACGATAATAATAATAATTTATATTATGTATGTTAACTACTATTAGGCATACATACTTGCTATTATTTTTGAATTACTTTTGAATGTATACAACCACTCTTAATTTATCGATGAAAACACGTAATCCATATAGTTATTGGTCGTATTACAAAATATTTTATTTTACTTAACATACAAACTGTTATAAACACATTAGAAAAATTACAGAACAGTAAGAAACTTAAAATATATTTATTTTATTAAACAATTTGTACAATATTATCGATATGCTCATAATCACATCACTAGAGGCGAAGACTGCTGTCGTCATAGCAACTTATTACGACGTTCGAATTAAATGTGCACCTACCGCATATTATACAACTGTATGCGAAATTGACTTATCTATATATTCATATTTGATTGTTCTTGTATATAATCAAGGATACGGAATAAGGATATGAAGAGATTTCTTTGTATGCATTTTTACTTAAAGTTTGTATTGTAATGTCCTCGCTTGGCTAAGAGGTATGTTCGAGATAGGGGTGTTAGCTTATGAGGATATCAATTTATAAAGGCTGCAAATATAATTTTAATTATATCTGGAATCTAAACTAGATACTTTCACATTAGAACATTAAACTTCTTGAATCAAAGGTGCGGCAACTGGACAACAGTTCACTTTGTCTGCTCGTCCAGTACCGTCCTCTCTTGTTCTTCCTTCTAACAATTATAAAATTCAAATATATATTACAATGAGCGATTCAAATATTATGTTACCAGCCAGTTTCTTCTTACAGTATGCCGTTTTCACTTTTTTTTAAAGTTGTAAGACATATTGTTTAAAAAATTCACCTTTCTGCACTTCTTCTAACTGTAAATATTCCAAAATCCACGTTACTACGTTAGCGAAATTTTCTTAGAAAGGAATACAAAGAACTCTTTTTGCGTATTAACATAATGACATGTATTTTGACCTGTCATGGTATTATGTGAAAAAAAAAACATTCAAAATTTAATGGTTTATGGTCGGAGTACGATCACCAGGCGATGTCTGGTATGTTTATATTATACATTAAATTAATACGAACTTAAGGTACATACATATACTCGGCGTTATGTAGACCTAAATTAAGCTTAGTTTGTATTAGAACAAAGTTCCTTATTGTACGTTACACTTCAGACGCTCGGCGGAAAAAAATTGTAAACGCAACTAAAAATGTTGTTGGTTCACACGGGACAAAAATTTGTGTGTGGATCACACAGTTGTCCCGATTGTGGGTGTTCTTTGTGTCAGTTGTTTACACAGGAATATTCGTAAAAAACTATTGTTTGTAAAACCGGACCGGTTATCCGTCAATGGAAATGGAACACGGACCATGCAAATATAATAACCCTCGCTTTGTCTGCCACACAGTACTGTCCAAAACAAAACAACACACTCAAAACAACTTTAACAAAAAACGCAATCGCTTTTGTACGGTTATTTTTTAACTTTTCAATGCATTATACTTGATATATCTTTTTAATAAAATTTATATTCAAGAGAGAAGGGCTGATAACTAATTAATCGTTGAAATGTTAGCCATCTAGGGCTTTACAGAACTTTCATCAAAGAGTTACCAAAGACTAAATAATTAACTAACGTTGTGTTTCGGCATTGAGTTAAATCCTCAGAAGTCCTTACAAAGTGGCCGTTTAAAGTTTCTCTACATCAACCGAAGGTTGACTGCCAGAGAATGCCTTGGGCAAGTCCGCTTCTTTACTGTAAATGCATAAAGATTTAATTAAATAAATAAATAAAGTATATCAACAAAAATATACGTAAACCTACCTATTGTCAGAACATACTGTTGTACTGCTTAATAAGAAGACTTTGATAGGACTCTGCAGTTAACTCCTATAACCTTGAACAGTTTGAAATCGCAACCTTGATTACCATATACATATATCGCCACCCGGCAAAAAAAGTGTCAGATCACATGTTAGGTACGTTTGACATTTTTATAGCATTGAATAGCAAATGTTGCATTTGGTCAGTTGTAAAAACATCGTTATTGGCTCAGTGAAGAAGCTCAGGCTTTTAGTGGGAGAGCCATGCTTCGGCACGTATGGGCCGGCTCGACTCCGCTCGATACCACGGCCTCACAGAAAACCGGTAGTAAAGCAATGCTTGCATTGCATTTCGCCGCGTGAGTGAGGTTACCGGAGGCTCTACCTCTTCCCTCTCCCCTATTCCCGTCCTTCCCTTCTCCTCTCTTCCCCCTCCCCCTCTTTTCCTACTCCCACCTTAAAGGGCGGCAATGCACTTGTGACTCTTTGAGTTTTGTGTCTCTTTGGGCGGCGGTAGTCATTTACCATCAGGTGACCCGTCTGCTCGTTTGCCCCCTATACTATAAAAAAAAAAAAGTGAAAGAGGGAACAGAGTTACCTATTTCACTGAGCTGTTTTGTTTTCACCGGCATGTGTTGCACCGGCTGTTTTTGTATTATGACACTTTTTTGGCGGGTGACGATATGTGGACTGCCTCCATTTCATAAGTTAAACATGCAAGTAGAAGAGGTTTACTTGCTAATTGCTATCATCCGTACATATTTTCTTCTATCGGATGTAAATATTAGCCCAATCTACAAAGCTTACTTTCATTTACTTTTATAGAAATGATTATAGCACCCAGTAACCCTTGCACTAGTAAAAACAGTTTTTAAAATGTTGAAGTGGCCACTCGAAGTCGTGTGTTTAAGCTAACATCAGAAGATACTTCTTGTATGTTCCAATGTTAGCTTAAATACGTCACGTATTAATTAAAACAAGGCGTGATTGGTATTTGCTTTCACATTTGTTTAGGAGTAGGCAAGGCAAACAAAGTTGGCACAATATTTTTTGTGTTTTCACTACAGTTTTCATATGCGTTTAAAAGTATCATCACCGAAAAAGCATTTATGTTAATTAAATAAGTTTCTTCTTGCTTGTTAGTAGAACAAAATTATCTTATTGTCTTGGTTAACTTGGTAACTAATAAATCCTTTTTCTTATAAATAATGGTATATAACGTCAACTGATTTTGAAAATTAAAAACTTACGTCTAAGTCCTGCGTATAGTGTCTCTAATGGACTGCAAACATGGCATTTGCAATGGTACGTTGTACCGTATGGTTGGTTGTTTACTAACATATTTAGTTACCGCTTTTTCGTAATGGATTTTATACATATACAAACATATAATCACGCCTTATTCCCGTCCGGGGTAAGTAGAGACGAAAGAACGCCTTGTCAATCAATATTTTAAAAGTGGTATTGAATGTATGGGTATAAAAAGAGCGGCCGAACTTTTTCACCTCACTAAAGTCAATGCCAAATATGCAGAGAGAGCAAATATCTTTATCATCATCATCATCATGATGCATCCAAAGAAGAAGAAAATATTGATAAATGTCCAGTATATCAACAGAGATTCAAAACAAAAAGTTTTTTTACCTGAATACTAGTGTTTTTTTTACTTGAACTGTGGTTGTATAGACTTTTCGAACCGTGACGGGTCAACATACGAGTATATACTGGACGCTTGAAGCTTCTTGTAGTTATTGTCACGTATTTATTGAACTGATAATTTATTTAAGCTTTGTGTACTTCACTTTAAGTATTTCAAAGTTCACATTTCTAATAGTGCAACATTTGCTTAAAAGTTGCGTACAAAAAAATCTCTTCATGTAATAATATAGAGATTGCTTGACATATTAAAGAACAGAAACTTTTTGATGCGTTCTTTCTAAATATCTTTATTATACTTATAAGTTTTAATGGCTAAATGACGCTTGTCAGATGCTCTTATTGATCATAGGTAGGCAGATTGATGAAACATTATATTTTTCTGAATTTAAATCTCCCTCTCAAAGTTCAATAATTTTTTTTACACGCAAAAACTCAAATCAGCAACTGATATGTTAAGCCTGTTTTATTTTTCTTACCATCAACAACCTTTCTTCAATAGAACTCTTCAACTTTGAATATATTTCACATCAATAACAAGATCATTTAACAAAAGTGTTTTCAACTGCAATCAGGGTTCGGCGCTTTGATATGTTAATATAACATTGAAAATTGCACAAAAGCCTTCAGGCTGAATGCCTAGACTGTCAATAACTCAAAAGGCTAAGATCTAAGATTTATTGGCATATTCGATTTGCAGCAAATAACATCAATTTTGTTGACTGAAAGTGGTAAAAAAGAAATTTTAGTTTTCGTTCTTAGTCTGTTGTGGTCATTTTTCGTTGATCGATTTACCAATTTTATAAATCCAAAAGTAGTGAAATAAATTAAAAATTTTGTCGCGTGCAAAAGTTAGTTGTGAAATGTAGGTGAAATTATTAACTATTTCATATTAAACAGCTTTTGTTGATTTAAAAGTTTTCAACACGAGACGCATGTCATGGAGATCCCGTCCCTGAAAACTTTATTTTCATAGTCAGAATAGTAAATTTTAGAGTAAGTTTCAGCAATTTCCGAACAACGATTTAACAAAGGGTTATACACGAGAGTATATACCTATCATAAAAGCAGGTAGAATGTGTAAAGTTAAGATTCTAAATCGCATTTTTTTTTTGGATTTTTTCGTTTCGTTAGTAAAAAAATCCATAAAAACTAACTTCGAAAACCTTTTAGGTTAGTTTTATGTTTTTTTTTTTCAGTAACTGAGTGAATAGTTCCAAAAATATAAAAAATATTTACGATTAAAATTTTTTAACTTTAAACATTCTACCTGGTTTTAAGAAACGGAGGTAAAATACCTGAAAATTCAAACAGTCATAATTTTTAAACGGATAGTTTTTTTCAAGATTATTTTTTTTGCTAGAGTCATTAAGTGTTCCATCGTCATATACATTCTGTATATTTCTGTCTACACATCGGTTTTTAAAAAACCACCCGTAAAGAAAAAACAGCATACTAGTTGTGCATGCTAGTCAGTCGATGGGGTAGGAGTGCTTTTCATTTTGTCACAACGAAATGGGATTTTTTTTTCAAATTTATTTATTTTGCACATTTAATCTTCTTGTCCTATCTGCATGTTGTATATGTTGCTATTTTAATAAGCGATAATTAACAATACAGGCCACGAACGAGGTCAAGAAAATTTAAAAAAATACTCAAAACTATTTGGCGAGACAAACTCGACAACTACTCGTACCGCAGACTATGACAGTATGGGGATCGTTATAAAGAAGACAGGGAAGCCTTTACCCTGTAGTGGGATAGTTAAGGCTTATATCATAGACAATTACAATATATCAATACAAATAAATAAAATTGAAGTGTCTGTAATGTGAAAATAATAGTTTTTTTTAAGCTTATACAGTTATTTGCACAATACCTATACCTAAAATCAGTTTTTAAAATTATTGTGTGTCTGTCTGTCTGTTTGTTTGTTCCGGCTAGTCTCCGGAACGGGTGGACCGATTTCTATAGGACTTTCACTGGCAGCTGGCTGGTGTTATAAGGAGTTAGTTAAGCTACTTTTATTTTGGAAAAAGAATTAGGGTTCCGCGCAAAATATACAAATATGTACACGCGAGCGAAGCCGCGCGGTAACTGCTAGTTCAATATAAAATCATTAATGTTGAAATTGGTTTTATAAATTGTTTGGAAATGAATCTTTCTTAATCCATTTTATAAAAGCAACTGCTGTTGTTTACGTTTTGTGAGAGAAGTGGTTGTTTTATATGTAGATACATTGTTGTGAAATCAGATTCAATTACGTCATTAATTTAGTATGGAAATAAAGAAAATTAAAGTGTATGTTTATAATGTCAAAATAATAGTTTTTTTAAGCTTGCACGATACCTATGCCGAAAATCCAGTTTTCAATATTTTCGTCTGTCTGTCTTTTGTCTGTATTTTTATCTCAATACTAATAATGGCAACCGTCAACTTAAGACGTTTGAAATAATTACAGAGTGTGTATTACTACAAATATTGACATATTGTTATAACGTCTCTCTTACGAGTACGGATACGGTTATTTTACGAATGTATTTAAAAAATACAGTGTTAAACCTTATACGATGGTACTGAACCCTTTGTGCGCGGGTCCCACTCGCACTTGGCCGTAGTTTTTCTTTCGTTTTTTTTACTATGCTGAAATGTGTTGTCATCCGGTAATACCTAGTTGATTTACTTTTACAAAATGACAATATCAGCAAGACCCACTTGTCCCCGCTTGAAGAGCGAGACGCCTCCCTTTGGGGTGTGAGTTAAGGGTGGGTTATTATACTGTGAATATAATTTATTAGTGACAAGCATCTGGGCATTATACTGAAAGGCAATTTCTTAAGATAAAACGATGTCTTAAGAGAATTAATATAAACAAAGATTAACTGCACTTAAAATTGGTTTATATTTCGTGAGATAAATACTTAAGTGTACTTTTATTATTACTGCTAGCAAAAAAATATGTTTTTTTTTTTTTTTTTATTAATCTATTTTAATCTGATCGGATATTATATTAGATGATACAAGGTGTCAGTTTAGATGGTATAGGGTGTCAATTTGCACTTTTATGATATAGCTTTGATCGATCGAATTCCATTTTTGATGTTTAAGTCTACTACAGTTTACTCTTTATACGTTAAACATATATACTATTTAATTAGTAAAAATGTGTGTCTATCTATATATGTACAGAACCATTTGACTCAACTTCTTCTATTTAGACACTACAAACACTTATATTTAGACCTCCGATCACCTCTATCCGCTTCTACCTAAGGACCCTACTCACTAAAAACGACAACAACAATTTTAATAGCAATATTTTATACTAACAGTTCCCACGCAGCATCCCTCGCGTGTGAACCCTAATTCTATTTCCAAAATAAAAGTAACCTAAGTTACTCCGTATAACGCCAGCTATCAGCCAGTGATAGTCCAGTGGAAATCGGTCCACCCGTTCCGGATATTAGCCGGAACAAACAGATAGACAGACAAAATTTTTAAAACTGATTTTTAGACATAGATATTGTGCAAATAACTGTATGAGCTTAAAAACTGCAACTGGAGTAATAGTGCTAATGTTTTATGATCCACATTTAATGCTACATCCTACTAATATTATAAACGTGAAAGTTTGTGAGGATGTATGGATGTATGGATGTTTGGATGTATGGATGTTTGTTACTCTTTCACGCAAAAACTACTGAACCGATTGCAATGAAACTTGGTATGTAGATAGTTGGAGACCTAGATTAACACATAGGCTACTTTTTATCCCGATATTCCTACGGTACCGGGACTTACGCGGTTGAAACTGCGGGGCGCAGCTAGTTTAATATAAATTGCGGTACTTAAATGGTATTGACTATTGACATCTGATATACATTTTTCTTTTGCATTTTGAAATGTATTGAAATATCAGTGTACATTATTTTATTAATCCATTTTAATCTGATCAGATATTATATTAGATGATACAAGGTGTCAGTTTAGATGGTATAGGGTGTCAATTTGCACTTTTATGATATAGCTTTGAACGATCGAATTCCATTTTTGATGTTTAAGTCTACTACAGTTTACTCTTTATATATAAACTAGCTGCGCCCGCGGTTTCACCCGCGTAATTCCCGATCCCGTGGGAATATTGAGATAAAAAGTAGCCTATATGTTAATCCAGGTCTCCAGCTGTCTTGATCGGGATCGGGATCGGGACTTACGCGGGTGAAACCGCGGGGCGCTGCTGGTTTATAATATTAGTGGGATTACATTTGGGAGATTTGGCTAACATAGGTTTGCAACATCTCTCAGAAAAGATCACAAAGCTCGCGTTTTGCGAACTTGCTGTCTAATTGCACCGATCGTGGACTCGTGAAGTCCACCCGTGACAATCTCGAATTACAATCCAATCGTAATTGGATTGTAATTCGAGAAACGTCGGGTAAATAAAAATGTATTGTATGTTATATATAACATCTAATAGGTAGTATAGGTACATTCAATGATCACGGGAATCATTTTACCTACATCAAAAAGCCCTCGTTAAGCTTTTTGTGGCACTTTTTGTGCGATTCTTGATCCCAACGGTGGAGTGTTAGGTAAAATTTGTTGCAATTAATTACCTCTTTAAATAGGGTCAGATTACCCCTGATTCATCATACTGTTGTTGTTGTTTCATTTACCGATACTTTGTTAAATTTTGACCAATTATTCTAATTACAATAGGTATGTGGCCGTGCTCACGGTACTTAAAATACAAATGTTGTATTATTTATAATGTTTGTTATATTTATAATGTTTTGTTAGCAAACTGTGAAAGCTCAGGTTTTTAACTTCGGGTTTGAACGACAATTATTTAATATTAGTATAACATAATATGATATTAATGTTTTTTGTTCTTGCTACCCAAAGGGATTGGTTGTCTGCAATATCAAAAACTGTAAGTAATTAATCTCTCTAAGTCAGACTTTTTTAAACGACTTACATTGATTCTGATTCTGAGATTCTGTATTCAATAAGTATGTATGTATGCAGCTGCTCCCTCTGATCCCTCCTTACGGAACTAAAAGCTGGGTACGGCCATGCGTGGAATTAGTATTTTTTGCCAAACTTCGCGTCTAGTGCTTAGAAAGATATAGATTTTATTGACTAAAGGGGTTTTTAAGCTGATAAATAATATTGTGTAACCTATAAGTTTGCATTGTATTACGTGTATGATAATTATCACGTATTCTTGGTGATTAACTCTTTCAATGTTCGTAGCTCCCGCCCCCTCCGCACATCGAACTGGTGATGGCGATGCCGTACCTCCGCACCGCGTTCAAAAGACCCACCGTCAGAGTCAGGCGTGAGTATCAATATTCATAGTCACTTTCATTACAGTCTACATTTTCATACTTTTTTATTAGAGACTAGCTGCCCCGACAGACTTAATTCTGTCAAAAGTTAAAGACGTCAAATGTTTGACAGCTGGGGACCTGTGTTTTAATTATTATTTACTCTGTGGTTTGTGTGTAAATAAGTGTTGTTTTTACTATTTTCCTCGCAATTTTTACGTTTTTTCTCTCCATAAGAACCTTCCCTCTGCCTTAACGAAAATATGAAAAAAGAAATTAGCCCAATTGGTCGAGCCTTTCTCGAGTTTTGCGCTTAGCAACACATTTGGCGATTCATTTTTATTTAAATAGATAGAAGATACATAGATTACGAACTGTCCTACTTCTAGGACGCTTCGAGATCATAAGGCATCTCTCATATCGATATGAGAGATGCCTTATTTTCACGCATGTCTGGGTGTGTATGATCGTACATGCGATCCAATAAAATAAAATTCACTCGAATGTGTGAACTTCGTAAGGTTGTAGCGTCAGTCACGCGCTGCGATGTAAGTGGGCGCTAAGCGTGAACACGTGGACCTTGAGACGAACACGTGCACCTTGAGAAGGACACGTGTGGAATTTAAAAAAAAAAATGTTTTTAACGATAAGTTTCTGCGTGGAGATGCAATGGTGACTGTTCACTTTTAATAAAAACAAACTATCAAAATGTAACTCGACAGATGTAATTGCCTAAAAGAAGTACTCACAAGTAGAAACATTTGTGATTCAGCTTTGATTAAGTTTTTATTTTGGAAATCAACTCGTCTTGCCATGTTCTTTGGTCTTTCGAGCCAGATGTATGTTCTAGGGGAGTAAGTGCAGCAGTGGTTATTTTTGTGTCTTCAGTGTACCTCTGCACAATACTACTACAGTATTACAGATAAAGTATTCTAGATTTTCGTAGTAAATAGTTCTACCCGGTCGGGGTTAGTATTGTGTGGCCGGCTCGACCGTAGTGATACCACGGCCTCACAGAAAACTGGCAGTGAAGCAATGCTGGCATTGCTTTTCGCCGTGTGAGTGAAGTTACCGGAGCCCGTCCCCCTTCCTTCCCCCCTACCCCTCTTCCACCCTACTACCTTAAAGGCCGGCAACACACTTGTGACTCGATTTGCAGGTGCCGATGGCCAGCGGTAGTCATTTACAATCACCTGTCCCGTCTGCTCGTTTGCCCCCTATCTCATAAAAAAATATTGAACTTAAGAACGTACAGAACGGAAAGGAATTGTACTTTTAAGTAGTTATTTATTCATGTTATTTAATATGTATCTTCATAGATATCACGTAAGCTTAAAACCTTTTATTTCCTAATTTCAAACTCCATCATCCTCGGAGCAAACCGTATTACTTTTATAGAGAAACAAACAAGCGCATATCTGCCATCCCACTATCCCACTAATATTATAAATGTGAAAGTTTGGATGGATGGATGGATGTTTGTTACTCTTTCACGCAAAAACCACTGAACCGATTGCGATGAAACTTGGTATGTAGATAGCTGGAGACCTGGATTAACGCATAGGGTACTTTTTATCCCGATATTCCCACGGAATCGGGACATACGCGGGTAAAACCGCGTGGCGCTGCTAGTATATTTATATATAGCTTAGACTTTTGTGTAGTACGTATATGTACTCATATGTACATAAACACGTATACTCCGTCTAGACAGTCTGAATACTCGCCGGGATACGTCCAAGTGCTGATTTGATGCAATTTTGCTTTCAACTTTAGATTTTGTTAACTACTCACTTTTAAAGAAGTTTTTGTAAATGGTTACAAAATTATTTGAGTATTTTATTTCAAATAACAGGCTGTTAGCTCTTCTAGCGAATATTTATTTAGGTAAGTAGGGTTTTCTTCAATGAATTCCTTTATTTTATTTTTTAATTGTTTAAATGCGTAGATTTAAGTAGGTTGTACAGACGAAATTCGGATGGCAAGTAATGACCATCAAATTCAAATTAGGAATCAAATCAAATGCAATAAAATTTAAGGAGGGTTTTTTTGTGTTCTTATGTTCAATCGCGATCAGTTCCCCTCAATATCCTAGATGGCGCTAGACGTTCTTAACACAGGCTGTATAACATTATTTTTTGAAATATCGATCGATACTAAGAGGGATAAAATTCAGAACAATACTTTTAAGCCCCTGACGCAAATAGAAGGAGTGTTGTAAGTTTAACGTATGTATTTGTTTGTCTGTGTATCTGTGTGACCAACTTTGATTAAGTTTTGTTTAAAGGTGATTAATCGAGTGTATTAAGAACACTTTCGATTAAGTCAGAAAGGAGTGTTGTTATTATTAGTTAAACGTGTCTATCTGTGTGTCTGTCTATCTGTGTATTTGTGTATCTGTGTATTTGTGTATCTGTGTATTTGTGTATCTGTGAATTTGTGTATCTGTGTTTTTCTTTTTGTTTGAAAGGTGACTTGACCAAGAGTGTTCTTAACTATTATTTATGAAAATCTGTTTAGCCGTTCGAAGCTCATCAGCTTTTTTCTAATCGTTGAAGAGATTCTTGGGTCGAGGGTATTTTAAATTTTTAATTTATTGGATCTATATAATATACAAACAAGCTGATTGTTTTTCTTATATATACTATCAGTCGGATTAGATTGCACCGATCGTGGTTCTCACGGGTGGACCACTCGTGACAACGATCGGTGCAACTTGGTCGAAACGTAAGTTACCCAAAAAGGTATCTATTCTTATAAATATTGTCGTGATTGAGTCGTTGACCGTCGTTGACCGACATCAACCCTTCCCCTACTTCCACCATAAAGTTGAGTTGAGAGTTGCAGGGGTTCATCAGTGGCCTTCAGGTGAGCCGTCTGCTTGTTTGCCCCCTATCCCAAAAAAAAAAGACGCAACTTTGCTATAAGTACCTAGTTACTTATTTTTTTTTAAAACATGATCGTAAGCGACCTTATTTCGCGATTATAAGTTTGTACAAAAGGAATTCTATTTCTTGAACTAATTGGATTATAACAGGACTAAGGGGCTAGATGATACTCGATACAAGTACAAAATAACTAACAGTGTTCAATAATACTATGTAAAATAATTTATTTTGCTAATGAATTATTGGCAAAAGGAATTGGCATCTTAGGTAACTATTCTAACTTATATTATAAACTAGCAACCCGCCCCGGCCTCGTACGGGTACAAATTATACACCTAAACCTTCCTCATGAATCATTCTATCTATTAGTGAAAACCGCATCAAAATACGTTCAGTAGTTTTTCAGTTTATCGCGAACAGACAAACAGACGGGGGACTTAGTTTTATAATATGTAGTGATGCGAAAATTTTGTTCATTTGTTTGTTACGTTTACACACCGCAGGTTCAGTACTCAAACGATGATCATTGTAGTGTATGTAGGGTGGAACTAAATAATAGTTATAAGCACTATCTCGTGCTTACTGTAGAGATCACAGGTTAGTCAGTATTCCATGAGCCACAGGCGAGTACAGACGTCCAGCTTGCGTATCTATACTTAGTGGGCGAGCCAGTGAAGTGTGACATATGTACGCGGGGTATAGTTTATAAAGGGATACACTATAATCATGAAATTTGCACACATTTGGTCAGGGATACAAAAAAGTAATGTTCCTGCCCTTATCTAAATTTTCATTAGAGTCGGCGTAATGTGTAACATTGCAAAGGGTAGTGATTGTTTTTTTTTATGGCCGAAAGCCTTTCTGACGCCACCCTCCTCAGAAATGTAGTTGTTTTGAGATGGAAAGAACGAAGAAGGTAAATTTGTATAAGGAAAAATGGGTAAGGGATACCGCAAGTCTCGGATGGGGAACGGCACTAAGACTGCAGTAGCTCGCATAGGTCGGGGTCGCGATACTCGAATATCCTGTATTTCCCGTGACTGAAGAGGCCACTAGGACAGGATTACTACACTATTACAGCTGATAAATATATTAATATTATAAAGCTGAACAGTTCGTTTGTTTGTTTGGTTGGTTGAACGCGCTAATCTCAGGAACTACTGGTTCAAATTGAAGAATTATTCTAGTGATGGATAGCCCATTTATCAAGGTAGGCTACAGAGTACATAAGATCACGCTACAGGGCATATAATATCACGCTACGACCAATAGGAGCGGAGCATTAACGAAAAATGTTGCAAAAACAGGGAAAATTTTCAAACGCAGACGAAATTGCGCGGGTCATCTAGTTTTAGGTAAATTACATCCAGACACAGAACAAATGAAGGTGGGCGTGCTCATCACACAATTATTTGTGCTGGGGAGGAGAATCGGACCCATGACCTCTGGCTCAGCAGTCAGGATCACTAACCACTAGGTGTACATCAACAGGCCCGAGAAATTTATTCCATGTATTATATTTTTTGATACCAACTGTTATTAAAATTGTTTGAGTATATTCAGCTCTTGGCAAATGATATTGCAAACTGTGAATAAGTTACAAGAAGTACAATGCATTTTCTGTTTTTGTTACTTTATTAATAGTATGTAGCAGAGCGATAGTATAACCAGAGATTATATTTTATGCTGATACATAATATATCAAGCAAATCCGTCGCCCCTAAATAAATGAACAGGGCGATTATTTGGTATTTGTCAACTATTATTAACAAACTAGTTACTGTTAATAGGTACCAGTATTACATAAAAGTGAGATTATACGATTTCACACGAAGCTCACAAGTATAATTTTGTTTACAAAGTAATATTTTAGATAAGACTGTTTTTATTTGTATTCTGAAAAACAATTATGTTACATAACAGTTTACATACAAATGACATGTAAATAAATTTCTAGGTGAAGGTGAAAAAATTATTGATTCTTTATATGACAGTAATTATTAACACGCTTTTTATTATTAGTTTCACTTGTAACTAACTAACTGACTGGCCTGTTGGTCTAGTCGTAAGTGACCCTGACTGCTGAGCCAGAAGGTCGTGAGTTCGATTCACATACAGTATAAATAATTGGGTGATGAGCATGATCATTTGTTGTGTCTGGGTGTAATTTATTTATAATATGTATGTATTCAAGAATATATAAGTATGTTTATCAACAGTCTGGTTACCATAGTAAAGGCTCTGCCTAGTTTGGGATCAGACGGCCGTGTGTAAGATGTGTGAAGTTATTATTATTATTATCTAACATAGTAAATAAATCTTACAATAAAATTTTAACCTACTTCTAATTGTCTAATGCATAATATATTTAGTTCGGATATAATTTGTTAATGCATTTGTTAGAATTGTCAAAGACCATAGCAAGTTGGCCTTGGAAGGCTCTGCGTAACCCGAGCAGCGTCGAAACCTAATGTCAAGCCTGTATTACTACTTATTATTGTATTGCTATCTGTCTAGCTATATTGTGTCTTGTTGTATACACATATTTGTTGCGTTGCAATCCAGATCAAAACATTGTATTTGCTATAGGTATATTATATTGTTACGGTTGTAATGTGTTCTGTGCATTAAAATAAAGAAATAAAAAAAAATAGGCATCTTGGAGTTGATCTGATGATGGGGCCAGGAGGTGAATAAAATCCCTCGAGTTTGGGCTTATATGATTAGTTTTGATGAGTCCAACTAATTTGGCTTGGTAATGATGGCCTGGCGTCGAAGCCACGAGGTGGATAGTGGTATTTTCTAAATGCGGCAACAGAGCCCTATACCAATACCAATACCAAGTGGTAATTTTTTCTTTATTTCGGTTCGCCATTAAATAGTGTTTTATTTTTGTTTTAAAATTATATATAGTTTTACCATTAAATAGTTCAACCAGGCCACGCTTCGCTGTAGCCAAATCTTTTCGTTTCTTTTTGTTATGAGTGAGTTATAAACATAAAAGAAGAATACTACAAAATCCTTCTCTATAGGAAAACCTTATAAAGGAAGAGCCCATGATCGCTAGAACTTCGTCATTTTATAAAAATTAAAAGTTTTTTGCTCATGTGCGCAACAAAGAATGAACGGTCGGCGAGTATAAAGTTTGGATTATGGTGGCTTTGGTGCTGCTATAAAATTGATATCTACCTTCGTCAAAGTATAAAGTGTAATTTTTTATATTTATCGCAAACTGACATCTAAAGGGTGTGCATAATTTTTGAGTTATGCTCACCATCGACCAACACCTATAACCTATCAATACCTACCACCCAATAAACCAAATAAAAAAAAAATATCACCACTACTCGACGCTAGACGCTGAATTCACCAACACGGGCTCAACTTAAAATATTAAAATAAATATACAAAGCCATAGGGAAATAACTACAAAAATAAAATTTTCAGTCCCCAAACATGATTAAAATACAAGATTCCTGCAATATCTTTCTTCTAGCTGCATATAAAACTCCAAAACTCCTGCAGTTCACAGGCACAGTAATTAGTATTTCGCCTTTTCGGAAAAATGTGCTTTTTTGAGTTAATACCTGTTTAGATCTAGGTGTACGATATTATCGTTGTAATAATATTAGAAATCACTTCATTTATTATAAGACACTCTTTACAGTGGTAACTTCCCGCCCGACACCATTAAAGTTCCTAAATTGTAATTCTACTTTGTTAAGCATAAAAGCTGAATTTAATTTTTTTTTTATTTATTTAATGCATGGAAGACTTACAGCTATATAACAATATAATAAAAATGGAGAATTTAGTTTTTGGAGAGCCAATAACAAGTCTTCACTTATAGTAATTGAATAACAAACAATATGCCAACAAACTCAATGACAACAACACATCACGCGTAACACCCAGAAACTTAAATACACAATTAGCTAATCAGAAACAACACGTCACGTGCATAAAACCAATTTACTTCGCAATGGAACATAACATCAATTTGTAGGTTTGAAACATTTTAGACTCAAACACCTTCGTGCCGCGGGCACACTGCTCCAAAAAGAGTCAACATCGCACTGTCTACGTAGCCAGTTAATGTTTCTACTTCCACTTATAATAAACATTCTAAACGTGTATGTTGCTTGGGTAACTGTTAAAAAATGTTTCATAAGTAGAAAAGAAGTCGAACTGTGTCGGTGTGTAATTCCAATCGTTTATTATTGCTCTAGGAATACTCAAAGGACAGTATGTATTACTTATTTTCTCAGATACTCAGTAAGAGGAGATAGCGTACGATAAGTAATATTGAGCCCTGGAGAACTCTGCACGTAATGTAATACGCGTAAATAACAGTGACAAATACTTTCTGTATCCAGGTCACCAGGTTATTTATTAGGGTTGTCAGATAGCTGGGATTTCTTTATATTCCTTGTTGTATATATAAATACCTAGCTTTTCCCAGCTGCTTTGCTCGCGTAATTATTTTTTTTCTTATCCTTATGGAAGAGTACTTTTTTTCTAGATGAAAGGTATCTTATGATTAATTAACTATTTATAAACTAATTAAGGAGTGAAAGCGTAACCAACGAACTCACTTACAAATTTATGATATTGTGGGAACGCTCATGGCATCACCTCACCGGGGCTAAGCTGACTGTCGGACTCAAACCGACTGCAACAACACGGAGTTCCATCCCGGAGGCTTATTGTCGGGGTCTCAGGTGTAAAGGAATGCCTGAGAACCTGGACTGGGCAACCCTACCAACAGGAATTATTTTTTTATTTAATATCCGTAAAATAACTACAACAGTAATTGTACACTATAGTTCAGGCGTTTCTCAAATTCTTTTCTATTCTACCAAAATATAAAATGATGACAGAGCCCCGTGTGATTACGAATTTTCTAAAACTTGTTTTTGCTTTACGGTATTCAAAGGGTCTACTATACGACCCTAAAATATGACTACATTTTTCTGTAAGACCTGTATAAACCTACTCATGACTATAACGGGTGTAAGGAACGACCTGCCGAATCTTGAAATAGTAGATTCAGACCTTCATTCTGAGTGAAAAATCATTGGTAGTTTCTGCCGAAAAATTCATAATGTATTTATTAATTTTTTTTCTTAAAAATGTTTTACCGAAAAAAAATCAATAAATACCCCATACAGCCAAAAACTGCAATGTAATCAATTAAACAACTTTTCTGCAATCAACTGCTTCGACGGCACCGAACGCGTGTTACGTTTACATTGCGTAGCATAAAATCAAACTAATGACTGTAAATCCTTAATCTCGCATTTTTACGATGAACTGTTTTGATGAACAAAGAAAGCCATTTTTGTAAGTTCTTCGCTTGTCGGTGATACTTACACGCTGTACAACCCTACTGACCAGCAGCAGAAATACAAAACTTAGTTTGGTGTACTCCAAAAAATATTTTACTACCGGACAACCCTATTGTACTTGGAAGGTTTTAACGTATACACCCGGTTTGCCGTTTCGATATCCAGGTAACTTCTAAAACTCAATGAACCATAAAGCTATACAAATAAAACAAAAGATCAATCACTTCGGCAACATTACTCAATGTCCTTTTAGACACATTAGAACTGAATGAAAAAGGAATTGAATTTTAATTTCCTGAAGATAAGGATGAAAATTGATTATTCATTCACAGCCGGTGCTCTGTCCATTGATGCTCTTCATATAATGAATTCGTGAGCCAATTGAAGATCAGATAAATAGTTTCGATAAATGTCTGTCTCTGATATCTATGCTGAAAAGTTTTACGGTTAAATGGGCTTGGGTCACTAATTAACTAATTTAATTGCTTTTTTAATCCTTTTGGATTTGGGTTTGGTAACAAGGTTTTACAAGTTTTATTAATTATAATTTATAAAAACTTAAAAAAACCGGCCAAGTGCGAGTCGGATATAATATTCTGTGAATATTTTGAGCGTCTACCTGTTGCCGTTATTAATATCGACCAAAAACGGGAAAAAAATCGCGTTTGTTGTATGGGAGCCCCACTTAAATATTTATCCTTATTTGTTTTTAGTATTTGTTATTATAGCGGCAACAGAAATACATCATCTGTGAAAATTTCAACTGTCTAGCTATCACGGTTCATGAAATACAGCCTGGTGACAGACAGACAGACGGACAGTGGAGTCATAGGTCCCATTTTAACCCTTTGGGTACGGAACCCTAAAAAGCGCACTTTAAAGGATAAGATTAAACACGTCTGGCAACAAAAAAGTATGTTACTGTAATAATAACAAGACGATTAAGTTCCGATTTACGCATTTAAAATAAAGTATATTACTTTCGTTATTCTAAAATACTGTATTTAGTTAAAGGGTAGCTAAACGTAAACAAATGTATCATTAAAATATCATCGTTGTACGTCGGTCCGTGCGTAGGTAGATCACACAGTTTATTTTGAGGTTTGTTATTAACCTATTAATGGTCTAGTAAAATTAATAAATTAAAAGGTCATACAATAGATGTAGATATAAGCAAAAGATGACTAAAAAACAGTGCAGATGAACATATGGGGTATCATTAGATAAATATTAAAAAATTAGAAAAAAGTATGAGACTGGTCTTCAAGGTGAAGAAAGGTGTATAATGGTAAAATAATACCCACAAAACAAGTTAGACTTCACAGCATTGTATAAAGTTCCTAGAACAAATAATATTTAGAAAAATCAAAGCTCCGTGCCTTGACATCAAACTTCATCGTCTGTGTACAAAAAACAGTTTCAATTAACTTCACTTTACAATACTTAATAACCTCTTTTATATTCTAATATAAATCATTATTAATCCGTATCACGACATCAGCCCTAAGGGTTATCAAAAATATATGTAAATTCGCATTGGCGCGCGTCAGCGTTCGGGATTAATCTCCGGCATTACTCTTGCATAAATTTGTTATAAACGGTGGGACAATTCGAGATATAATCCATATTCATTTGTTGCTTTGTTAATATTCTCCTAAGTGTTGAAAGAGGAGCTTTACGACTGGGCCTATTTATTGTATGATAATCAAACCTTCTACCCGTTATTTGGAATGGTAAAATTGAAATTAAAAAGATTGAATTCAAATCAATTCTAATTAATATTATAATTTAAATGTGAGTTTCAGTGTTTCGCTTTTACATAACTACTCGACCGATCATCAGGCAACTTTGCATACACGAGATTGGAAAGTAACATACATACATTACTCTCCAAAGTTATTGGCCAGCCTGAAGTTGGCGCAACTGCATCTAGCGCATCGTACAATCGAGTGGAAAACGACTACCCCAATTATGAATTCGATAACATCGTATAGTATATACAGTAGTAAGCGCACCGGCTCGCGGCTAACTTCAGCCCGGCCAATAAGTTTGGGGATTGCTGTACATACATGCTCCCACGCTTGTATCTTCGAAGGGGAAGGCAGAGACGTATTAAACACGAACGTTTGCCAAAGGGGGGGGAGGTATAATCTGGTTCCACTCACGTAATAGGGGTTAAGCCGATTGCCGTCACCCGAGCACTTTAGGAATTAAAGATAGGAATAACCACCAACTCCAAGCCACCATATTGACTACCCATATCTACCCAGGCAAGCCAATGCGCGCCAGCCTAGCAGTGGGGATGTGTCAATATCAGCCATAGCCAGCCATTTTTGTCATTCATTTTGATTGTGATTAAAGTGTATAGTGGTAACTCTGCTTGATTTCTATTATTCCACTTCTGTTCAATGACTAGAAAAATATCTTTTTATTTATGGTATAGGGGGCAAACGAGAAGACGGGTCACTGTAACTCAAGAGTCACAAGTGCATTGCCGCCCTTTTAGGTGGGAGTAGGGGAAGAGGGGGATCAAAGGGGAGGAAAGGGGGGCGAGAGAAAGGACGGGAATAGGGGAGAGTTAAGGGTTAGGGACTCCGATAAATCTCACTCAAGCAATGCAAGCACTGTTTCACTGTCGGTTTTCTGTGAGGCCGTGGTATCGAGCGGGGTCGAGCCGGCCCATACGTCCCGAAGCATGGCTCTCCCACGTTATGATGCTGATGATCTTCGAACGGCAGAACAGATTTTCTTGAATTATACCTATCAAAGAATCTTATATCCTTTCGTTTGGGGGCTCCGGTAATCTCTCTCACACGGCGAAACACAACTAGAGCATTGCTTTACGCCGGTTTTCTGTGAGGCCGTGGTATCACTCCGGTCGAGCCGTCCCATACGAAGCATGGCCTAGCGTAATGTAGTATATCCGTTATTTAATTGGTCATGAACGCTCCTTGAGAAAGGGGATAGGTTTGGCGTCGCACTGATGAATGCCAATGTATTGAAGTAAAAACATTCATCATTCTTCCCCCCTTCCCCCCTTCCTCTAGTCCCATCTTAAAGACCGGCAACGCACTTGTGTCTCTTGAGTTGCAGGTGCCCATGGGCGGGTAGTCATTTACCATCAGGTGACCCGTCTGCTCGTTTGCCCCCTATATTATAAAAAAAACTCGCGGTCAGTATTTTTCGATGCGCTAACAATATTTGCCGCCTCCGACCATCGCGCGAGCGTTTGAAGTGTAACGTACGATAAGGAACAAAAGATATTAATATTAATACTGGCCAAAGAAAAAAAAAATTCAACGTTTATATTCACGTTTTTTTAGAGACGCTTGTCTAAATGATACCCTACTCAATTTGTATGTGTCGTGAACATGATTCTTTACAAAGTCTCTGTGTGTCTGTTGAAGTAATTGAGCTGTCACTCTTAAGGGGTCTCGATTATCATGCTCATATATTATCTACAATCCATGTTATAAGAAAACCGCAAATGACGTGTTTATTTACACCCAGATCCAATTTTCCTTTGATACTTATTTATGACTTTACATACGTACAAAGTGTAATTCAAAAATGATATTTTGGCATAAAATATTAACTACCTACAAGTTTGTTTGCTTACGGAACCCTTAGCTTAGCTTAGCTTAGTTGAACCCAAATAATTACGTCAAATTACCAAAACTTTAAACTTGTAATTACAATTTTTTTTTAAACATATATAAAATGAGTTGGCAGAACGCTCACTACGCTAGTTACACGACTATTAATTTTAGTATTCATATGTAAGTGTATGTATATGAATGTATACTGTGTGTGTGTGTGTGTGTATACTTAATTGATCTGTATACATGCATGTATATTATGTACTTAGTAATGACGTATAGCAATATATTTGTGTAAGTAAAGTAATATGTATATCGATTTTCTTTTAATTATCTAAGTTATTATAAAAAAACCGGTCAAGTGCGAGTCGGACTCGCGCACCGAGGGTTCCGTAAAATATTTTTATTATATGATGTAACTAAATATTTACGGTTTTCGCAATTTTTCCTTTATTTGTGCTATGAGACGTTGCTTCGTATCAAATTTCAAGATTCTGAGTTCACGGGAAGTACCCTGTAGGTTTTGATTCCCTTGCGAGTGTCGAAAATTTGCGGAAATTTGCGGCATAAACGGCTGTATCTTTTGATTGCGTTGACTTAGAAGTTTGATTTTTTCACAGCTCCAAGGGACAGTAGACTTGAGTATTTGACATAAATTCCAGCTTGATACTTTCACGCGTTCCTGAGAAAAAGGGTCTTGACAGACAGACGGACGGACAACAAAGTGATCCTATAAGGGTTCCGTTTTCCCTTTCGAGGTACGGTACCCTAAAAACTTCAAATGTTATATTTTATCTTTGCACCTATAGTAAAATATGTCTACATGACCGTAAGGTTGATTGGTAGAAAATGCCCTGGGCATTAAGTTCGCCTTTGTACAAACTGTGCATTAAGTTTTAAATAAATTAACTTACAGCTGCATTAATTTATGGTATTTCTAAGCAGGTCGTTTTCGTAATCATTATAACTCAACTACGAGGTACAAAGCGTCCCTATTTAATTAATCCAGTAATATCAATTCATAATATTCATAAAAGAGTAATTTTCCCGGTTTATCTTGATCAAGAAATGTATTAGGAATACTTAGTCCAGCTTATGAGGGTCAGGAAGCATCGTCATAAATCGCCCGGAACATCTGACGGTAATGTTATGCTCATCAGGCTAATGGCCGCCGGCAAACCCTCTGCGGTTGCAATTAAAGTAACCGAAATAGAAGCTTTAAGTTTACAAGTTTCGTAGGCTGAATGATTAAGAATAGCTGATTGTTTATCGTATTTTCGTGAATGGATGCTACTGTAGCAGATCTGTTCTAGTGCTAATACATGACATCGCAGTGAATTTAGGGCGGCACGAAACAATTCGTTAACCATACTAACCGATTTTCAGACGAATCTATTAAGAAATCTATGAATTCATAATCGGTTCAATCTAAATTTTATATGAATGATGTTGCATATAATTGTATTACAAGTACAACATTTGAGTTTTTTAATAATTGTTTGAACTGTACCAAAATCGATTTGTTGTCAGTTTCGAAGTTTGTATCTGTTAGATTTATTACGATAAAAATATAATTTGAAGAATAGGGAATAGGGGAAATAAAATTGTAGTAATAATCAAGTTCTGTTTTGTTCAATTATATATTTTAAAATATTTATTCATTTTCGTAAAAAAAGTCAAAATCATCACTTGATCTGTCATCGGCAATACTGTTAACTAAATAATATAGGGATATTGAGAAAATGTCAAAAGAAAAGGAACAATAAACAAATTTGAACAAAATTCATTGAACACATTTTTTTTAAATATTAGCAAAAAAATATAGATTTTAATACAATGTTTCGATTTTGATTGGGTTACGTGGGTTTCAAACTGTCATGACTTTATCGTTATATGTCGCTGCTAGTCTACTATAACATTGTAACAACGAACTGTTGTATCATTCAATGTACGATAAATTGATTTTGAAAAAGATTTTAGTTTTAAAAAATGATTTTTTATTAATTACACTTACTCTCCTGGCTTACAAATAACAACATATTTATTTGTTTGAAGTTGAGTTTGCGATTTCATGTTAGTAGGTACATACATTCAAAGATAATTTAAAAGCGTCGACGAGAAACGTTAAATCGGGCTTCGTTTTGAGACGGTGACGACTATAGTGTTGTGAGTGATAGGGTTTGATGTAGTGGTCTTGCCTATTGAATGCATTTAAGCTAGTATATTACTTTTTATACGCAAATAGGTTAAACAGTGCCAGTTTAATTTGAAATTGTATTCTTTTATTATTATTACATGGTTATATTATTATTATTAAGTGTAAACATAGTTAATTTTACAATGTAATTAACTCCTATGTTGTGGTGTAATGTCGCTACTCATTCTACTGATTTTATTTAAAAACAATGGATTTATTATCAAGTTCTTATTTTCGTCTCTTTAATTATTGCGTATTCCACCTATATTCATGAAAAATCTAGCGGATTGTTTTATTGATTTTCGATCTGCAGTTGGTTTTGTCCATACTTATATGATCGAACACAGGCATTAGTTTTGCAGGAATACAGCTCCAGCTCCTTTCCTCTGGACAGACAGACTTTTTTGCGTTTTATATAACATACATATAAATGTACTAGATATTACCTGGTGGTCGAATTTCGACGATAATTCATTTTTACTTTATTTCAATGGCCAGTATAACTTGAACTGTCATTAGACTTACGTATTATGACAGGTCGACATATACACGTGTAGCTTGATGTAGCTGTTTTCACGTGATATTCAATTTTGGAACACATATTGGCTTTGAGTATTTCAAACTTCCCGTTCCTGCGTTCACGTAATTGTCTTAAAAATGCGTACAAAGAATTTTCTTCACTATTAGGTCACACCTAGTTCTAGCCAGCTACACCTTGGTGCGGTCGGAAGCAGTTGGTTAAACTTAGATAGATAGATAGATATACTTTATTGTACATCAGAAGCAGTGAGTTGGATACAACAGTCTGATACAGTATTATAATAGGCGGTCTTATCACAGGCTGCGATCTCTTCCAGACAACCTTCAATGGATTATCCCACTAATATTATAAATGTAAAAGTTTGGATGGATGGATGTTTGTTACTCTTTCATGCCAAAACTACAGAACCGATTGCTATGAAACATGATATTTAGATAGCCGGAGACCTGGATTAACACATAGGCTACTTTTCATCCCGATATTCCCACGGGATCGGGACTTATGCGGGTGGAACCGCGGGGTGCTGCTAGTTCTAAAATAGTAATGGGTAGATTGTGGTGCACAACTACAAGACTATGGATAGTTTACTGGTAATCATACTCATTATTTACTGACCTATATAAGACAAAAAGTAAACTGAGATGTGTTACCTATATTATATAGAAGATGTAGATGAGTACATAGATGAGAGTGTCCGTAAGTCACGCGTGTTTGTTTTCGTCTTAAGTCACAGAATACATAATAGTACCCTTAAGTTGAGAAAGTTCTGTATGAAATATTTATTACATTACAGTAAGAAAGTATGTTAGTTATATTTTATTTTCCTGTTGACAATCCTTGGCCATACTCAAGGCCCTGTAGCTACAGTAAGGATTTCCTGGAGGTTGCGTCGCGTAGTAAAGTTATTTGACCTAGATATTGTGACTTGCTTTAAAATGACAGAATTATGTATTAAATGTTTTAAAAGTAATCATTTTATCCTCTCTTTTTCATTTCGGGTCTATTTTTGAACTGAAAACTTCTTTAGCGGCGTTGTGCACTTTTTGGCATGGGTAAAAAATGTTAAAATCGCGTCAGGACACGTGACCCTGATCGAAAATTTGTAAGACGGAGGCGAGTTTCTTATATTTGAAAAAATAAAAAATTCGAAATTCCAACATTTATGAGCGGCCAGGAGCGCAGAACTGCCAGTGCACCCTATGTATACAGTTAGATATGTTATTACCTACTTTTAATTTTTAACCTAATATATATATAAATACAGATGTGTGTGTGTATGTATATGTAAATACGTTGTGAAGTTATGTTTTCACTTCTGACGTGCAGTTCTACGACTGCCTGTTTTTTTTATGTAAGGGATGATTGACAAGATAATTTCCTAGCCCTAGCCTAGCTCTAGCGCCCTGGGCAAAGGGAGCGCCTACAAAACTCTTCTTTGCTGTGGGGGCGTTGATTTTTCTAATCGACCCATATCACTTGGCTTCACTGCTTACTGGCCCTAGGCCAGAAGCAGCAAAACCAAAACTTTTGAATATGGTTTTTACACACGACCCTCTGATTCCAAACTAGGTAGAGCCCGTTACTACATCAACCAGACAGCTGATTACACATTATAAATAAATTACAGCCAGACGCAGAACAAAAGATCGTGCTCATTACACAAATATTTATTCTATGTGGGAATCGAACCCACGACCTCTGGCTCAGCAGTCAGGATCACTAACCGCTAGACCAACAGACCCGTCAGTTTCTTTTTTAATCTGTTCTGCTTTCATCCACGTTTTCACAAAAGTCACTAACAAAAACGCTGATAACCTATCCACCACTTCAAGCAGCTCTATCCATCCTACACAACAGCTATACTTTAACACTACGCCATTACTGCCACCATCTCAGCGGAGCTAACGTTGAAGTGGTATGTCGGAATCGAACCGACTAAAGCCACACGGTGTTCCGTCACAAGTTTTACCCTAAGAAGGAAGCATCCGGGAGCCCCTGCAGACCTCGGCCACCTCTTGAGCAGTAAGTGGCCACTCTGTGGAGTACGGGGGCCTTCAACAATCCAGTTTATAACGGTTTTGTTTTTATGTAGTTCTGCAGTAGTGTTGTTTTCTGTAGACTGCTTAATTTGAACAGACGTCTGACATCCGAACATCGGTGTGTATTTTTTCTAATTTTGCACATGATTTAGATATAGGTTTTTTTATCAACAGTCTGCTTAATTATATACTTACGTCCAAATTCCTTAAGAAACTTACTCTGTCTTGTACATATACATAAAATCGATCTAAAAAAACAACGGGTTGCACTCCGGGAATGCCGGCAGAAGTGAAAACTTGAACATTAACGTTATGCATTTTTTATTTTAAACCCTTTATATACACGAATTTTACAAGTATACAGACAGTCGAGCCATCAGCAGTCACCACCCGTAGATGCACGAAGCAGACTGTAGTACAAACACACACGCTTAATGTTAATGTTTTCACTTCAAAAAGTAGGTAATAAGATATCTAAATGTATACATAGGGTACACTGGAAGTTTTAGCTCCTGGCCGCTCATAAATGTTTGAATTTCGAATGTTGTATTTTTTTAAATATAAGAAACTCGGCTCCGTCTTATGAATTTTCGACCAGAGTCAAGTGTCCTGACGCGAATTTAACATTTTTTACCCACCCCAAAAAGTGCACAACACCGCTAAAGAAGTTTTCACTTCAAAAACCTCAATATTTACAATTCTATCCCCTTACTGACAGGTTAGAAAAAAAAACCTTTTAACACTTTTAAAATGAAAACAAAAAGCTGTCGTTGGTCGAACCTCACCCCAAGGGCTCTACGGGGTCAAACTTTGTAAAGTTGTAATGCATAATCCTTGTCGTCCTGTTCTAAACAATGTCTAACTTCGTATAGGGAAAACTCGATATTATGAAGTTGTGGGCGTAGTAGGCATGGTAACGGACCGTGGAATTTTTATTATGAGAACCATGACCAAATTAATTATTGATTATTATTAATATATGATTATTAATATATAATATTATAAATGCGAATGTGAGTTTTTTTTTGTGACGTAGGTCGTCACAAGTGCGTTGCCGGCCTTTAAGGCGGGAGTATGGGAAGGGAGGGAAGAGGGGGAGAGGGGAGAGCGGAGAAAGGAAGGTAGTGGGAAAGAGGGAAGGGTTAGGGCCTCCGGTAACTTCACTCGCTCGGCGAGTTTGTTTGTATTCACGCTTTCACGCGCCTTAACTGCTCAACTGATTGTTATGACATTTTGTCAGACAATACACTGTAGTGTCAATACACTTATACCCTGTGCATTCTTTTATTTTCTGTTTGACGGTTCGATAAGTAGTCAATTAGTGATGACCTAACACATTGCCGACTCCGTTGAAATAAACGATATTATTTAAAAGGACGTTTGAATCGATAAAAAAAGTAATTTTTTAATATAATTGATTTATTAATGTTACTGAGGACTCGAGTGACGATTCTAGGGTGTATCATCTTTCATTTGTTCAATACTCTTAGTTTGATTTGAATTTCAACATTTTCATAACATTGACGAAAGGCTTTTTATACTGATTTAGAAATAGGTAATATCGATTCTTAATATATAGTAGAAACATTTGTTCTCATCACTACGTAGAATAGAAGGTACTTAACTCTTTTCCACAAACAATAATCATTTATTAAAAAAAAAAAGTACTATAATGCCAGTATTATAATGTCTACGAAAGGTAATAAATAGGTAGTATAATTGAAATTTATAAAAATCTATGTATATTTTTCTGACTGCGCGTTTGATAGTTTAATTTAACGTACTCTGGCATGGTTCCATTCAAATAGAAGAGGAAGAACAAAAGACTAGCTTTTGTTCTTGAAGCACTTTAATGATTTTTTTAAATTCCGAATCATGTCTCTTAGAGGATAAGCAAAAATATACCACTCCATAGCCCGTTTTAACTTTATAGTATTTGTTAATTTTATAATTTGTAGATGTCTTCTGTTCTGTTCTGTTTCTGTTTCCCTGTATCTTCCATGGATTCTGATTTTTTTATACCGTCCCAGTTTCAAACATAGTCTTTATAGATGAATAAGTTCGAGAGCGCGGCTGACAACCGTGATACGTTTCGAATGTTTTAACTATAGTTGTTTCTCTAGCTATTCACTAGAACATTAATACACAACAAACATTAATAAACCTAGGCCATACGCATTAAACATACGAAAATATATCAGGTGTAAGCACTAATTCAAATTTATCTTCTTTGGTTACATACATCATGGCCGCCACATGAGCTGTCAGTGTTCCCGCCAGAACTACAGTCGACATCCCACTTCATTAATAATGTTTAATGGCACACTATTAATGACTAATGGTTCAAGTGCTTTACAAGGAAATTTGATATATTGTAGATATAAATGAAGAAAAATAAACGCCTGATGAATGTCGAATATCTTAATATCTAAGTCTTTATTTCCCGAATACTAAAATTAATCTCCACTAATAATGAAATGTAAGTCAAACTCAAGAAGAATATTAACACTACAGAATTCGTTTCTTAAAAAATTCACCGCGCTTCGCTCACAGTTCTCTGTATCATCAATGTACATAATCGTGTCACAGGAACGTTCCATGATGTCTGACTATTTAAGTGATTTGAGTTATTAAGTTTTACGAATATACCATTTCGTGTCGTTAAGTGATTTTACATCCAAAAGGGTATAATTTTATTTTGGAATCACTTTGCATATATACTCGTATATATTGCTAAATGAACATTTTGAAAAAACATTCATGCACTTATTATAACTGCCATGTACTCGTATCATACGGAAGTGTATGTCGATGTCAACATCTGTTGATCTAAGTCTGTTGGAAGGCGATTCCAGAATTCTTCATACCTATAATTTCTACATTACTTAACGGCACATCATGCAACAATCCGTAATTTGGTCTCAACTACATTACGGCTTGCCTTTCATCAGACACTTTTGTTCTAGTCAAAAAATTAATAACAGAATATGCTTTAGTCATATGCGATACAAGAAACAAAAATAAATACACCAGAGATTATTACTGAACCTACTTTCTAAAAAAAAAATACTTTGAGACATTACAACGTGATTCATCACTATACAACAACGTGAACGTACGTGTTAAAGTTTTATTAGGGGCTCGTGGCTAAGTGGTATCCGAATAGGTATTATAAGTAATACTAGCCAGATCAGTCTTAGGATGTTTCACCATTCTTAACACTTTGAGACCCCTGCGCACGAGAGCACGTTAAGCCGTCGGTCCCGGTTGCCATACGAACATCTGTGGCATTAGTTACAGGTAGTTGGAGCCTTAAAAAGTCCGACAACCTGCTCTAACTACAAAACTTCGATATCCCCTAGTACTTGTGGAGGTCTGACGGCAGTCGCTTCACGTAAAATATCGAAGTTCGGCCGTATCGGAGTTAGACTGAAATCCAACCCCAACTAAGTTGGGAAAAGGCGCGGAGAATGATGATGTTAAACATACATCTAGGAATGTAAACTGAATAATTGAGAACCAAGTAAAATATATTATATTTTGCTCCCACTATATTAATTGTTTTATACAACTTTATAATTAGATACATCGAAAGATAGATACATTATTTAGGTACGTCTCTAACATATTATTAACCTCATTGGAAACATTTGACTGGCCTGTTAGTCTAGTGGTTAGTGATCCTTACGACTGGGCCCTTCGAGGCGACTTCCCCCCCGGGCTCGGCGTAATCTGTTACGCCGATGACACTTTGGTCACAGCCCGGGGGGTAAACTTTCAGGAGGCGGCGTGCCTGGCCACCAGGGGAGTCTCTCTGGTGGTCGGGCGCATCGAGGCGCTGGGTTTGCGGGTGGCCCTGGATAAGACGGAGGCCCTGTTATTTCATGGGCCCCGTCGTGGTCCACCCCCCGGCGCCTCTATCGAGGTCAACTCGGTCCTCGTACCGGTTCAGGCCCACATAAAATATCTGGGCCTGATCCTCGACGGTAGGTGGCGCTTCGACGAGCACTTCCTGCAGCTTGCTACAAGGCTGGTCGGCGCTGCGTCCGCCCTTGGGCGACTCTTGCCCAATTTAGGTGGACCCAGCGTCGCTACGAGACGGCTGTACACGAGGGTTGTCCGGTCAATGGCACTGTACGGTGCACCGGTGTGGGCGGAGGCTCTGACTGCCCAGAATAGGGCGCGCCTCTGGCGCCCTCAGAGGGTAATGGCAGTTAGAGCCATACGCGGATACCGCACCGTGTCAACAGAGGCGGCGTGCGCGTTGGCCGGGACTCCCCCGTGGGATTTGGAGGCGGAAGTGCTCGCCGAAGTATATCGGCGAACGGCTGAGTTCCGGGCGGGAAGCGGCAGTCGGCCCCCGCCCGAAGAGGTACGCGAATGGCGTGAGGCCGCTCGCCGAGCCACCATGGCTCGTTGGTCGTCCCGGCTGGAGGCTCCACATGCTGACTTTGCCGCCGTGGAGGCGCTCCAGCTGGTCATCGTCGAGTGGGCAGGGCGGCAGCACGGGACCCTTTCCTTCCGACTGACGCAGGTTCTTTCCGGGCACGGCTGCTTCGGGAAGTACCTGCACTCGGTCGCTAGGAGGGAATTGAGTCCCGCCTGTCACCACTGCGACTGCAGTGAGGACTCGGCTCAGCACACGCTGGCGGTTTGCCCCAGTTGGGCGACGCAGCGTCGGGCCCTCACTGCAGTCATCGGAGTGGATCTGTCGCTACCGGCTGTCATTCGCTCCATGGCCGGTAGCGACAGGAATTTTACCGCGGTCGCAACCTTCTATGAGGAAGTCATCTCGCAGAAGGAGGCGGCGGAAAGGGTCCGGGAGGACGACCTCCACTCGGACCTAATTCGCCGCCGGCGAACCGGTTGGCGGAGGCCCGCTTACCAGCGCCTCATGCCGCCCTGAGTGTCGCCGCGGGTGGACGGGACGGGTTTTCCCCTTCACCCGCTATAGTGGCCCCCCGCGAGGAGGCGGCGTCCGCGTGTACCTGGACGTCGCCTAAATGAGAGGTTTTTACCCGAAGGTGGTGCCCGGGCTTTTGCGGGCAGGCGCTAGGAGGGTTCCGGATGTCTTAATAAAAGCTGTTCCCGGATCCCTCCTATTTAAGGCGCAGTACGGCACACCGTGTGGTTTTAGTCGGTTCGATACCGACACACCGCCCCATCGTAAACCCCGGTGGGGTGACGGCCCGAGGGGGTTTCCACACGCACAAAAAAAAAAAAAAAAGTGGTTAGTGATCCTGACTGCTGAGCCAGAGGTCATAGGTTCTATTCCCACCCAGAAGAAATAATTGTATGATGAGCATGATGATTTTGTTCTGTGTGTGGGTGTAATTTAGTAAGTATAAGTATATATATAAAAATGTATTTCAAATCAAAACCATTTATTTCAATTAAACCAATAATACCTAGGTATTTTTGATTTGACCGTCAGAATAAATCAGTCGTGAAGCTAGTTGCCTGCTCCAATATGTAGATCCTATAGAGAAGAACAGGCAAGAAACTCCAAGGACACTCTTTTTCAAAATGATTTTTTTTTAATTTTGGTTACATTGCTTATAAGCGTAAATGAAATGTGAGGACAATGTTAAATATTATTCTAAAATATAAATAGACGCGCTAATTACTACTATACATATTTAAGTAATAGCAGTCCAGAGATGACCAGCCCCGACCAACAGCATATCACTACATATTATGTATTATAAAACAAAGTCCCCCGCCGCGTCTGTCTGTCTGTTCGAGATAAACTGAAAAACTACTGAACGGATTTTCATGCGGCTTCCACTATTAGACAGAGTGATTCATGAGGAAGGTTTAGGTGTATAGTTTGTATCCGTGCGAAGCCGGGGGGCGGGTTGCTAGTTAAGTATATAAGTATGTTTATAACAGTCTGGTTACCATAGTACAGACTCTACGGAGTTTGGGACCAGACGGCAGTGTGTGTGATAACCTTGAATAATTACACCAGATAAAAATAAATAATTTTTTTTTTTACATGTTCTATTTTTCACAATATTCTTGCTTCCAGCAACCTCCTCCGAAATGTACAACCGTAACGCTCGCAGTGCAGTTGGAGCACTAGATGGCCGTGGTCTGGTGGCAGTGATCAAACGCCAGGTGCCACTCGCAGGCCAACTGGATCATCAGCTGGCCTGGGGACAAGGCTGGGGATGGGTCACACTACCTAATGGAGTTTGGAGTGGACGTGAGTATTTCTTATGTTACCAGTAAAAAGAAATTATGTAAATAATAAAAAGTAGTTTCAGGTAAATATTTTTGTGGTTTTCAATATAGTTTCACGTTGAGACTCGTCGAGTCCCATACTCGATGTTTCTCAAAGTCCCTGCTGCTAATATTGGCTCTCACGAGTTAAAGCAGTTTGAGTACAGGATGACTAAGTCCAGGAAAATATTATTTTTCTTATGAGATCCCGAACGAAACAAAGGGTTAAACGGAACTCGGGGAGATTTGAGTTTGATCTGAGTTGTCATCATCTCCATGGTCATAAGACATTTACACTGAATATCAGCATTTTTTAAAGACTTAGAAATATATCTCTCGGTGTGATAGAAATATTAACAGAGTATCTAATCTAATCTAATAATAATTCTCGTTCTTAAACTTGAAGTGAGTAGAACCTGATATATATGCGTTACACAGTGTAATGTCTTTCCATCGTTATTGGACTGCAACTCAATTCAATTGCCTACTACAATGCTAACGATAAAAAAAATTGCAAGGTTGTACCTGCCCCTGATTTTAAAATCATATCTGATCGCTGATGATCCTTTTATGGAATGAATAGAGTTGCAGATATCTCTCTCTTCTTAATACTAAAAATGAGAAAAACTAAAGTTACGCCTGACATCAGTTTTAATTGAATTTATTATCAGCATAGCTTGAGCACTATAGTAGAATGTCGTGATGTATCTGAGAGGTTTTGGCCTTAACCCTTCCCTCTCCCCCCTCTTCCCTCTCTTCTCCCCTCCCTTCTCTCTTCCCCTACTCCCACCTTAAAGGCCGGCAACGCACTTGTGACTCTCTAGTTGCCCATGGGCAGCGGTCATTTACCATCAGGTGACCCATTTGCTCGTTTGCCCACTATACCACCACCACATACCACCAACCAGACCTGGGCATCTCATGTCTTGCCACGAGTATCATTATTACGTCATGGCGTCACTACGTAATAATGATACTCGTGGCAGGATACTCAAATATTTAATGTTTGAACACGCAGTTTCAAGAAACAATAGCCTGTTATTAAATTCCACATAATGATTAGAAACTCCTGTAATATAGTTTAGCAAAAGTTACCTATTTATATATTAGAATTATTCTGAACGCTTGGAGGTTGGTTATTCTGAAAATAGTAGCGTTATAGAAACTATTAGAAACTAACAAAAGAGAAAACAACATGTGATCTAGGTAGAGAAGATAATAGTCATGTAACAGAAAGTAACCAAGTAGTAAAGTTTAGTAGAAGCCCTAGCTTCGACCAAGTGTGCTACTCTCTCTCTCTCTCTCTCTCTCTGTGTATATATATTCTACTACTCTGTGCCATTATCCCCCTAGGTGTCTTAATAAGGGTTGAAAGAACTCACAAAGTTCTTGAGAAGATTATAGATCCTATATATACAGGTTTTCTTACGAAGTTTGTCATTTCAATCAAAGAAGTTCTGTCAAGAAGTTAAGTCTTGATAAGTCGAACATGCAAAAAATTGTATTTGTTTTTATGGAATAGTAGACACACGAACAGACGGGTCATCTGAAGGTAGCTGACTACCGCCGTCCATGGACATCTCCAACTCAAGAACCACAAGCGTGTTGCTGGTCTTTAAAGTGGGAGTGGTCTTTAAACCTCACACACTCGGCAAAAAACAATGAAACCATTGCTTTACGCCGGTTTTCTGTGAGACAGTGATATCACTTCGGTCGACGTATGGGCCGATACGTGCCGAAGCATGGCTCTCCCACGATTAATGCATTAGTAGAGTAAAAAATACCTTTTCTACTTCCTTTTCAGGCCTCACCTGGTCTCAAGATGGTGACGACTTCGCCCTTCACGCTATGCCCATCATGCATCACACCAACGTGTCCCAGGCATGCTCCATGCTTGATGGAGTCACTGCATACGAGGCATCAGCCTACGAGCAGGCACTCGCTGAATATGATGACTCCGCAACTGGGACTTCCGACGACTGGGACTTCGGAGTTGACTGTGGCGACTTTATGATGTAAACCAAAATATCCAAGCTCATTTTCAGATGGGGCTAACAAAACTACACAAAGATCAGTTAATAACCTGTAGACAATGCAACTGACACAAGATTAGTCTTTGGCAAAACTTGTTTTCACATGTCACTACGAATTTTACCGGTTGAATGTTGTTAGTTTTTGGTAGCCCTATCTGTTTTAGGCTTAAGGGTTTATGTATGCTAACGTAACTGTATGTTCGTCTGATTTTTGCGTGTCGTTTATGCTAAAATGATGCAGAAAACACTGTTAGTGTGCAGACACGCTATCACATAATGTAGAATAGTAATGCAAAGGTTTCGAATATATTACGTTCTGTAATAGGTTCATAGCAAGCTTTTGAGCAGACACCTAAAAGTAACCAACTTTCTTACTTGGTTAGTATTTTAAGCTTGCCTCAGTAGTTGTTCCTGTTTGACGTCAATTTTTCAAGTATACAAAATACTATTCGAAGTAATTGCATTATTATTCTTCAAAATTGCATTCTCTATGCAAAATTATGAAAGAAATGTATGACATTTTTTAGAATTGCATAGTACCCACAATGCCAAGTATTTAATTATAACTAAAAATGTGCTGGTCACAAAAAATATAAACGTGCCAATTATGGAAAGTTCATTTATTAATATGTGTAAAGACACAGTGAAATTGTGAAGTTATTAATATTAGAAACTTCTGAATGTTTCGAATCTATCTGGTGTTATAGAAGAAGTAAACTAATTGTAAATGCCTAATCGGTAAAAACGGTAATTGTCCAACTAAATTTCAAAGATAAAAGCGAGTCTGATGTTTATTCTAGGACTTCTTTGTTGATGTTTCCGCATGGATCGGTAAAATTCGAATCCCTGAATAAGCATTTGAATATGATTTGCATTCCATCTGGTTTATTTATATTTACTCCGTTTAATTGTAATTGGGCATTTACAATTAAAACACTATATTAAATAGTTGCATGCTCTAGTGGTACTACATGTTGTCATAGAAACCATGTGTGTAGCCATTCAATTCTCTAGGAACTCTCTGTAAATTCGGCCTATCTATTCAGCCTAGAATGTTCAACGTGGAATTAACCCAAATCTCCACCTCTCAGAGCTTTATTTATTTAGGTAAAATATTATTTATTTTACAAGAGTTTTATACTGTCCTTAATCTTTGATAAACTGTAGTATTGTTTGTTTTAACTCCAGTTCTATTTTCGTAAATATATCAAATTTCGAAGGTGTATTATTGTGTTTAAAAGAATTTTTCGACTTAATATAACCGTTTTAAAAATTTGAAAAACATACAAAGCCTAATATGTTTTGGAATATTTTATGTAATGCTTAAACAAACCAGGGTATACTTCTGCTTTTATTCACACCAAACTTTAATATTTTCACTGAATAAGGGATAAGTCCTATTTAAGCGAATTCGATTGAAGTGCTATTTATTAATCAATAAAAGGTTGCAAACTCTGTTTAAAGCATATTTGTGTTCTAAATTCAATCGAAACTGGGTCGTTAAAATAGCATTTTAATCGTTCTAGTCAACCCTCAGTCTAAACATGTCGCACAAAATGAGAGGTAAGTACTTACGAAAAAAATATTGATTTTAGGGTAAGTAATTCACTTCCCTGTTTTGACACCAATGACGGTTGGAGGAATATTTACTCACTAATTCGTGGCTCGTTAGAATAAGTTGATGTTAGTATTAGTATATGTGGTCGGTAGAAACATAACCTAACTGAACGAAATGTATATGTTCATAAAGGTCTTTTAAAAACGCATTTTATGTTTTTCATTTACTCAATTATTATAAATCATCATATGGTTTGATTTCTCGTTTAAAATATTATTATACTTCTTTATACAGACATCCTCAGTAACAAGTCTTGTAGGAACTGTTTGGCATTTAAGTCATTTTAATGCCGTCTCTGTTTACGGTTTCATAAATTAATAAGCGCATAGTGAATAAAGTTTTTAAAAGGACTTTATGATTTTTGGCATATTGTCGGTATAGTTAGGTGTGTGGTAAATTAGTACAATTATTTATTGAATACCTAGTCGCTAAAATCTTCCGACCTACCCAAAGACTGCCTAAAGTTATATTACCTATACCAGTGTTGTGTGGAACCCTAGGCATGTTAACGCGATTATATGTCCCTCGCCCCGCGGATGCTACATTGCAAGATTTATAACTGACAAAGATGGTGAATGACAGAAAAAGCATTCTCAAAATTACGATTCCTGCTTGTACCATTTCAATCATCGACGTTATAGCCTATATTATATAGACGCTACATTCATGTTAAGTGCTGTGGAAGAACGAGTGTACTGTACCTCCAATACAAAGGGAGGATTCTATGACCAAACTAGGTGATCATGCCTGGCGGATCTCCGAGACCGAAGATACAGTGAGTCGGGACTGAGTGCCGCTATTTCCAGTGAGTCGGAACTGTATTTCTCTAATTCCAGTAACTCGGAACTGTATTCCGCTAGTCCTAGTGGGCCGTGGCTTCGTGCGATACTGCAGTGAAGATCCCATTGAGTCAGGGTGGTTACTGCGTAGTGGCTGGCTACTGCGTAGACGGGATAAACATGGACTGCCGTGTGCTGTGCCTGATTACTATTGAGGCGAAGATGCTGGTTGGCTGAGTATATACGACAGTGGCGATGATGATGATGTTGATGATCTGCTTCTTGAAGGCTTCTTCCAATCACGTCGAGGTTACCACTGTAGAGAAACGGGTGTGCTGTCCTCCAGTACAGACCAGAGAGAGACCCTCCAACCAGGCTACGTGATCATGCCTGGCGGACCGCGGCCAAACGGTTAAAGTTGGCAAGTTGTATATTTTACGAACGGCGCGAGAACTTCCATTGCGCGGTGCAATATAAGTAGTCACTACGTAGTTCAGCTCGTCTTCGCTAGATGATGTTGTGAAGTATGTTTTGACAGAATGTTGAAGTCGCTACAGTGCCAAGTTTGCAATGCATGCAAAGAGCATATGTTTACTTATTATGGGATGCTAGTGTTATAATAATAAAGAATACACTGAGCAGTAACATAATAATTAATCTGCGATAGAACAAACATCAACTTTGGCGTCAGTGTTGTAATTGAGAATGTGCATTCTTTAACCAAGCATATTGCTACATTAAACTGCTTTAAAAAATTACGATTGATCTATAACATTGATCATAGACAAAACACAAAAAGATGAAAACTGCATTGTTTATTACTAGTGCAGGAAAATAAGCAGGACGCGTCTCTATGAATTAGTAACCTAATAACTAACTAACTAATATGCCAACGAAGGCGGCATCCAAAAAAAAATCAATGTCTTGCAATGTAGCTATAGATGTCGTAGTAAATTATTGTATTATACAAATGTAATTAGAATTAATTAGACGTCAATAAGAATAATAATAGTCACCGCAATGTACTTCCTATTATACATAAATTTGCAAATTTCCTCAATTTGTATTACTATCGATTTGACCTTATAACATTTTAGTATTATTTCACCATAATTCGGAACATTACTATATTAAATCGAGTAGATTTAATATAGTAATGTTTTCAAATGTTAATAATTTAGATTTATATTTACCAAATATAGCTTAGTCAGCAAAAATACCGATTGCCGACTTAACCATATTTGATAAATTTAGGCAGCAATAAAAATCTCCGATATGTCTAAGTAATAACTATGAGATATTTTTGTATGGAAAGTTTGCATGTTTTTAATTTCAATATGAAATTACGTCGATATGTTAACCATATGTATGGTTTATTGTAAAATTAGTTTTGGATGCTTGTTTAGTATTAAAAGGAATTTCATTGTCTGCACAAGTAATGGGTTCGTTTTGAAACCTGTATTTGGTATCAGTACGAAGTACTTTATAATCATCTCCATATTTTAAATAACTTAAAATTGATCTGATATATTCAAAAGTTTATTCATAAAACTTCCTAAACACAGACCGCTTCATGATGTTGTTGCGTTCTCTCGTTTACCAGATATAATCATTGTATCTCGCGTGCATGCATTCGCAACTGGAATGGCGTGCGTTTATGTTTTAGGTGCAATGATGTGTTCGACTCCTTCGATCTTAATATCACGTCAAGCCCATAAAGATCAATAAAAAAGTAATCTAATTTGAGAAGTAGATACCATAGATAAATCATAATAAAAATCGCTCAATTTCGATCAATTGATAACAGTTGTTATTTGTGCTGGTAATGATAAACAATATTGATATGTCACTTGTATTATTTACTCTCATCGTAATACAGAATATTATATCCTATATCATAGGTAGTCCCTATGATATAGAGTGTATAGTTTATCACGTTATGAAGAAAATGACACGTGTCTTTTTTCGAAAAGCGTGTCAAGTTGTACTGACACGTGTCGGTCGGGCATAGATGTAGTAAGATACACAACTAACACATGTAGTAATTTTAAAACATTTTGAGGAAAATACCTTACAAAATCTCAACGAACCTCAAATTTCAATAAGCACATTATGGCAATATTAACGTCCTCATGTATCCAACTGCATTTAATTAAAAGAAGGAAAATCTTTACTCTGGACGTGCAGTTATATTTATATTTCCTTGTAGTTCTTGGTCAGTTAGTGCCTTACTGACAGTTCAAAAATTAAAATTTTGCTTTCAAATGACTAAATACTATCTAACACTTGAATTGTGTATTGAAAAAAAAACCATAAGTCACACCCGACACGTGCCTTTTTCATCACTTCACACGTAATAATACTAGTGATGTATTGTCACAAAATGTAACAGTAGCAGCGACCTATCGCAAAAATGGACAAATAAGAATATTTCGAACGATAGTGCGTAGCTAGCTCGACGTCGTGTGTTGTCAGACTTGTATGAATAGTGACTTTCAATCACAGATTATGAATGTTTGTATGTAACTTTTTTAAAATAAAGTCCGAAAGGTCATTGTGTGTTTTACTTTTACCAAAGGCCTCGCTTTCTATTCATATATCAAAAGTCCATAATAAACAATTTGGAAACCTTGCTCAGTGGATATTCTTCATATGGTTTTCTCGTGAGTTTGCAGCCCGGAGTTTTCCAAAAAGAGTATGAATATATTTGTAATAAGGTGTTCAATGATAACGATTCTGCTAGACATAGAAATAAACGTACATTTACCTTACCGTCTAATTACAAACGTGGAAAATCAAACTGCAAGTTTTAAACCACGGTATTTCTTTATATGTCACAAGCCGTTAACTATTTTACTCATACCAGTTGGTTGTATTCGATTCTGTCTTGTACAATCTTTGAAGATCTAGGTAAGCAGAGGTTTTGTGTGGTTGGCCGAACAATGAAATGCTACTCAATTATATGTATGATGTGTTAAGCCTTGAGTTAAATTGGCTTCCGGATCGACAGCGCCGTCGCCTGCGTGCCCTAACTAACCTTTATTCTATTATCAACTCACCTACTTCTCCTTCATATTTGACATCCTCTTCCAGTTCCTGTGTTCCAATCAGAACAGAACTCTGCAAGTAGTTCTACAAGTAATATTCTTCTGTTATGCTCCTCTCATACTTCTGCATGTGTCCATTCTTCCTTCCTTATCCAATCTGTTCTCCTCTGGAACGCTCTTCTTCAGGAAATCAGAAAAAGCCCAGTCACCTTAAATTTAGTGCACCTACTTCACCCATTTCTGCACTACCCTAGGGTAGACTGATAGAGAATGCCTATGGCATTAAGTCCGTTGTACATTTTTGTGCATAAAGTTTTTAATAAATAAACATTTACTTTTATCGCAAAATTACATCGAAGTGAAGAT
This sequence comes from Callimorpha dominula, assembly GCA_949752705.1. Lineage (NCBI taxonomy): Eukaryota > Metazoa > Arthropoda > Insecta > Lepidoptera > Erebidae > Callimorpha > Callimorpha dominula. The sequence goes on along the minus strand of OX457008.1, from coordinate 4,342,992 downwards.
TACTACTGATAATGAACAAATAAAATTACATTCAGCTAAGGTATGCATCATTCGCTCACACGACACCAATTTTTTTTTTGTAATTCTAAATAGCCCGCCGTGGATGAAAGTACATCCACCTCATGCATTTCTATCTTTTCAAAGTTTTAACTATGTAATAGTGTGGTAATACAGTGGATCGCAAAACAGTCAAGACCCATCATTCTTAATTTGTCTCAATGTAATTTAAATTAGACTTACGACGACGATCACACTGATATCTCATAGCATTGGCTAATAGGTTGCATACATATAGTTGTACTAATTTGTCGTTTATTATCACCGGTAATTAATTAACTCAAACAGGCAGTCGTTCATAAGGCTGCAACGTGACGTAACGTCTGACTTGGTTCAGATTTCTTTCCGCTCAATGCAATTAGTATGTAAGTGAAGTTGCAGTTTACGTTTACAACAAACTAGCTTTACTCCGCGACTCCGGTCGTGTAAAATTAATTTTTCCATCCCTTTGGAACATTAGTTTTTTCTGGATGAAATTAAAATAAAGTGAGTGGGTAATTTTTTTTCTAACTCACATTATACTATGCAAGGTAAGTATATCGCTAAATCAATGTTTTTTACAATTAATATAGGCATAAGAAGGGTATTTAATCTTTAAGGAAAAAGGCATTTGTTGAAGAAAAAGGCATTTATTGTGGGAGAGCAATGCTTCGGCACGCATGGGTCGGCTCGACCGGAGTGATACCACGGCCTCACAGAAAACTGGCAGATAAGCAATGCTTTTATGGTGTTTCGCCGAGTGAGTGTGGTTACTGGAGGTCCTACCCCTTCTCTCTCCCCCTCTCTCCCTCTTCTCCCTCTCCCCGCACTCTCCCTTTTCTCCCTTCCCCTACTCCCACATTAAGGGCCGGCAACGTACTTGTCACTCTTGACTCGCCCATGGGCGGCGGTAGTCACTTACCGTCAGGAGCTGCTTGTTTGCCCCTATCCCAAATAATAATAATAGTACATAACTTTACAAGTATATCCTGTAAATATATGTATTATTCGTCAACAAAAGCCTAAACAGTACGGCAACGCTAAAACACGAACAAACAAACAATTATTTTTAACCCACCACAAAAAAACGAGGAGACTGTATGTATTTTTTTTTTATGTATGTTTCACCGATATTTCCGTTATCTATGGACCGATTTCGAAAAATATTTTTTTATTTGAAAGGATATGCTCACCAGGTGGTCCCATTGTCACCAAGTCCAGATCTGATCATGGTATCTGATGGAAAACCGACTTCAAACAGACCAGTAGGTACCTGGTGCCTTTATAATGTTACCTATTATTTTTAAAGTGTCACATGTATATAGTCTTTTAATTAAGTTTGAAATCCATTATTTTTCCCTTTTCAGTGCCCTTTCTTGGTGGTTTTATAAATCGGTTCAACTTTTTTGTAAGTGTTAGTTATACATATTAGACTAGTTATTAGGCCACGCGTTGCTGTGGCTAAATAATTTACATTGAAAAAATGTTTTGACTATAAATTGAGATAAAATATCTTCTATTAATCCAGTGGAATAAGACAAAGAAGGGCTAATTTTCACTGGGTTATGTCTCAAGTTGCACCAAACTGCACACAGAGTGCAAAATTTCATTAAAATAGTTTCATTAGTTTAGGAGTGTCGATTAAACAACATTATTATTACACGAATTTTTTATATTTAAAGATACGGTTAATTTGCCTCAGTTGCTTCCTCCAGTCAGCCACTGTTTTCATCACAAACGCTGTCACCAAATGTACAGTCAACAAAGAAAATGGTCTACGAGTTCTGACAAAAGTTTCTGTGTAATCACAACAGCGATAAGGTTGAACCTATCCCTAACAATTAACTGTCAGATTCTTATTGCACGGGAAAATCAACCTTGTTGTTTTATGATGTCAATATGTCAAATAATCTTCAACCGTTGGGTGGTAGACGATATATTTGGCCGATGGTACGGTAATGTGTTGACTACATTAATCATAGATTTCAACTGTAAAAACTCATAACTGAGTCGAGAATAAAAAAGGTTGGTGCACACAACGTGTACAGTTAGTACATTTGAGAATAATTGTTGTTGAGGGCGGATAAGAGAAGACACAGTTTTGCACTAAATTAAATGTTTTATATTAAAAAGGCACAAAGTAAAAACTGATTATTTCCTCTCTTAAGTTTGTTGTCGCTAAGAACTCAGTCCGCGCACTCGTCTGTCTTTAATATTACTTAGTATATGTATTAGTATTGTAAGTGACGCGCTCCCGGTGAGAACTCCAGCGTCAGCAAATAAAATGTATGTGTGTACAGCTTATGTTAAGACTGTACATCTTGGAAACCCCAGAAAAGCACAACAAACAAAGGAGAGAAAGAAAAACCATCACAAAGCAAGGAAAAATTAATCAAAACTGAAAGTAAGGTTTTTTCTTCCATTTTTTAAGTTTCGTCGTGACGTCTCAGGCTGAACCTCCAGGCTGCTGATGACGTCACTGTTGGATGATGCCGTCACGGCTGTTCGGTATTCTTGAAGCTCAATCTCTTCATAGTGCAAGTTTGACGGTCTGTTAGGTGAACAGGAGCGACAGCGTTTCTTCCCAACCACCACAACCAAAGCAATGATCGCCGATGCAAACAATACATAACTGATAACATACTGATGAACATCGTGGCTGGAAATTGCTGTGCTTGATTGTAGAACTTCGTTTTTCTTTTGAGCTGCTAATGTATCTTCAATTTTTGTTATCTGTAGGTCAACATCTCCCGACTGAAGTTTTGGCAAGACCTTATGGTACGTTAGGTTGACAACGCTGTTTATTGAAGTGTCTATAGTCGGTATGGTAAATTCATAGTCCATCTTCGTACGAGTGTTGTAATGCCGATGAGCATAAATTGTTAAGTCTTTGGACTGTAAAACACATCCTTCCGACAGAGAAATTATGCTCGATGATGACACGGAATATGATGTGACGTCATTATCACATATTATACGTAACGAACATGTATCGCAGCATATTGTAAGCCAAGTATTCGGCGAATGTAGCTCTTTCCAGCCGTCTTTACATGACGCGTGTTCGACGTCACAAGGCACTGAGTTTTGATGTGATAGCAATTTTGCTTCACAAGGTGCGTTGTTGCTATGTAGGTCGAAAGATGGTAAGTTTTTGTTGCATAGGAAATGGTTCCATTTTTGCTGGAGACAGTGCTTCAAGTCATCTTCGGTTACCAACATGTAAATATTCTTCTTGAGATTTACAGCAATGTATTCAAATGATATATGTACATATGTAAAGTATGTACCCATTTTAACTGGTAAAGGAATTGGCCGGTACAATATATAGTCGTCATCAGCCACTAACGGTATATGAGACTCGAATAAAAAATAGTTTTCGGTAACTCGTGCTTTCACGGTAATCAGTTTGTAAACCTCTTTGATGTTTTCTTTATAATTTTCCACTGGCAAGGATACTGTTTTGGGGAGACTGCTAGAAATTTCACTCAGCCTCTGAATTAAAAAAACAGGAGTAATCAAATGTACATCCACATGCCCTTGATACACATTAGTGAGGGTGTTGAACAGCATTTTCTGAAATGTTCGAAAGTTGTTAATCAATAAATATGCTGTTAGGGAAGCGGAGTTGATATATGTCGTAGCAGAAATTATCTCCAGTTCTGATTTTATTGAGGCCATATTTTTGTTAGTTTCGTTTATAAAGTTGTCAATAGACTCAAATTGGCGCCGAATATTGCTCTCGCTTTGTTTCAAGACTTGATTCTCAAGCTCCACTACACTGGTTTGGTTTTTAATAAGGTCCAATAGGTAATTTTCATTGTTTTGAAGTGACTGAATGTCGTTTTGATATTTTTCAGCAAAATGTTCATCCAATATTCCGAACAGACTATTCGCAAGATATCCAATGCCATTGATTAATCCTCGTTTTTTTCGGCTGCTCAGATGTTTGTGAGGATTTATGAGTATTGAGTTGTAGTAACTGAGAAGTTCTAACTCATGTCGAAGTTGTTCCATTGTTGTTCTGCAGTGTTTTAGTTCAGCTTGATAGCAAGCATTCTTCAAATCTTCAACATATAATTTGAGGCGATTTATTCCTTCCCAATAATGTGTTAAGTTGTAGTACAACAATAATATCCACTCGTCGTGTACTGTTTGAACTTTGCCGATAGTGTCATAATACACGGGGCGCTCGGGTTCCAAGTTTCTTATCTGTGCGCCAGGTGCGGTGCGCGTGTCGTCGGCAAGTCCAGTGGAACCCGATATAAATGTAAACAACATTAACATTGCAATGTATAACGACGTAATTAATTTATTGCCCTTTGTATTGTGACATTGCTTAGGTTTTGTATATATTTCGTGATGCTTGTCACTATCACTTTCGAATTCCAATGGTAATGGGGATAGTTTTATGATAGGGCGCCGAATAACTCCCGAAGCCGTTTTAAGGGTAGTGACCCTTACAAGGCCATCAGATCCTCTGTGTGTCTCCAATACTCGCCCCATCGCCCATTTGCCTGGCGGTAGATTGTCATCTTTCACTAATACGATTTCACCTTCCTTTATGTTTTTTGTGGGCTTGTTCCACTTACTACGACTTTGTAACGTAGTGAGATATTCGTTGGACCAATTTTTCCAATATTGATGAAACATATGTTCAACTAGTTGCCATCTACGTCGGAGGTCGATTTTGTGTATGTCGTTATAATCTGACAGTGGTAGTGACAGTAACGGGCTGCCTGTTAGGAAATGTCCAGGAGTCAGGCAATTGTAGAACTCTTCTGGATCTTCTGTAAGAGGGCACAATGGCCTCGAGTTTAAACAAGCTTCTATCTTAATTAAGAGCGTGGAAAGTTCCTCGTAGGTAAGTTTTTGATCTCCCAATGTACGTCGCAGATGATGTTTCATCGACTTTACGGCGGCCTCCCAGATCCCACCTCCACTGGGCCAAGCAGGTGCATTAAAGTGCCACTCGACCTCCATTTTTGTTAGTTCGCCGAAAAATTCCTGTTTCATTAGTAGATTGTGGCCTTCAAATTCTTGTCCAAGTACTTTTGACGCGCCGATAAAGTTCGTACCACAATCAGAATACATATGCTTAGGGACACCGCGGCGACCACAAAACCTCTGAAATGCCGCAATAAATGTTTCAGTGCTGAGGTCCGATATAAGTTCAATATGAACGGCTTTCGTGGCCATACATATAAATATAGCTATATATGCTTTTGAAGTCTTCACGCCTCTGCCCTTGTTGTGTTTGACTTCCACATATCCTGAGAGGTCAACTCCTGTATGCGTAAACGGTCGACAAGGTCTAATCCGTTGACTAGGCAAGTCTCCCATCAGTTGAGAAGAGTTCATGTTATTGAATCGATGGCAACGTACACATTTACGTAACTGAGCTTTGACTACTCTGTTTCCGCTGACAATCCAGTATTGTTGACGTATATAAGTTAGGGTTAAACGAGCCCCACCGTGTAATGTTCTTGAATGCGCTTGTTCAATCAGTAGTTGAGTGTATCTACCCGAATGTGGTATGATGGCTGGATTTTTCATCCTTAGTGGTAAAACAGAATGCTTGAGCCTTCCTCCCACACGCATGATTCCTTCCTTATCCAGATACGGGTTGAGTTTCAAGATCTTGCTATTATTCGGGATAGTGCTCTTGGCGAGTAGTTGATTGTATTCCAGATTGAAGTGTGTACGCTGCACATGGCTAACGACACTTGTTATCGCTGTGCTTAGGTCGCTCGTTGTTAGGTACAAGGTGTTCGGTTTCGTTTTGTTGCGCAAGTTTGTAATAAATCGTTGTATCCATGCTATGACTCGGGTTATATATGATAATGAACTACATTTATTCAATAATGCAGTTATAACATTTTCATTACAATGTGTTTTGTTTTGTTTTGATGCTACGCTATTTATAGAGCCGAAGTTTGTTTGATATGAACAGGTAGCACTCTTTATTTCTTGTTTCTTCAAAAATGCAGGGCCATGCCACCATAGCTCGAAGTTTAATAATTTACTTGGTAAGAGACCTCTTGTTGCACAGTCTGCGGGATTCTGCTCGGATCTTACGAACCGCCAGTTGGCTGCAGGAACAATGTGTTTGATTTTTGTAACTCTGTTGGCTATATACACCTCCCACTTTAATGAGTCACCTTGAATCCACGCTAACACAACTTTAGAGTCACACCATGCTTGTATAGAGACGTCGTACTCCGATAGGGTTTCTTTGGCCTTTTTCAGAAGTTCAGCCAATAGAAGAGCACCACACAATTCAAGTCTGGGCAGTGTAGTCTTCTGAGATATAGGAGCCACCCTTGTTCTGGATGCGAGTAAGGTTATTATAGGTAAACCTTGTGCATTTGTAACCCGACTATAAATGACACATGCGTATGCCTTCTCACTGGCGTCACAAAACCCAAGTAAGTTAATGCGTTGTTGTGTATCGCCTATATATCTGTTAATCTTCATATTTTGAATGTTATGTAGTTCAGTTTTTAACTTCAGCCACTCAATTTGAATGTCCTTAGGCACCTCATCGTCCCAGCTGAGTTTACTTATCCATAGTTTTTGAAATAGTAACTTAGCTGTTATAGTTATTGGAGACAACCAGCCCAATGGGTCGTAAAATTTAGAAATGGCTGCGAGTAGAGACCGTTTCGTAAGTTTTTTCGTGTTATTTGCGGGCCACTTAAAGTGAAAGGTATCGCTTACAGGATTCCACCCGAGACCTAGAGTTTTTGATGATTCTTCATTCTTGAAATCAAATAACCGCTTGGTCGCTATTTGTTCGTCGTTTAAGTTTTCTAGTAAGCCTTGATGGTTACCTGTCCATTTTCTCAAATTCATGCCGCCTCCTCTTAATAGTTTGATGAGGGATTGCTGTAGTTTTTGGGCTTCCCGGATACAGTGGTGGCAACTAATGACGTCATCAACAAAACACTCCGTTTGTAGTATCCTTGCAGCTTCCGGATATTTGGGGCCGTCATCGATGGCTATCTGTTTTAAAGTACGCATGGCAAGCCATGGGGCACATTTTGTACCGTAGGTTATTGTACAAAGTTGATATTCACGTAGAGTATGGTTAGGTGAATCTCTCCAGATAATTTTTTGCAGATGTTGTTGTTCTTCTGAGAGCCAAATACACCGGTACATTTTTTCTATATCGGCAGTGAACGCATATTTGTACGTCCGCCATTTTAGGATCAAAGCTTGGAGGTCCTTTTGTAGATTAGGCCCTTTTTCCATTAAACTGTTCAGACTGTAACCACTGGAGGATTTTTGGGAAGCGTTAAACACTACTCTCAGGTTAGTAGTTTCGGAATTTTCTCGCAAAACACCGTGGTGTGGTAAGTAGCACGAGTTATTTGTGGATATAGGTGTCGATAGTTTCATGTGACCGAGGGCTGCGTATTCATTCATAAACTCCTTGTACATTGCCGAAAGTTTATGAGTTTTAACAAGTCGTTTTTCCAGTTGTAAATACTGCGAAATGGCAATGGATTTAGAATTTCCCAACTTTTCTTCGTAATTCGGACACATTGGCATTTTTACAATATATTTTCCATCCTGTGATCGTTGTACAGTGTCCTTGTAGAATTGTTCACAATAGTCATTGTTAGGTAGGTCCTCAGGCGATTGGATTTCTTCCGTTTCCCAAAACTTAGTTAGTTCCTCAAGGTTAACTACCGTAACATGGCACGAAAGGGTTCTCATTTTTCCACATAAAATCCAACCAACTTTCGTTTGTTGTGCAACAGGGGTTTGCATATTTCCTTTCAGTACACCATCCAGAATAATTTCCGAATATATATCAGCTCCTAAAAGGATATCGATTGGTCGCGATATGTTAAATTCAGGATCCGCCAATTTCAAGTTTTCGAGATGCGGCCAACAGATTTTTTTAAACGTTTTCGTAGGTAAGCTATTTGTTAGCGTTTTCATAATAAGCGCTTGAATTTCAAAACTGTAGTCCGAGTGAATAGATGTGCAGGATATAGTCAGTTGTCCTCTACAGTCGCTAGAAACAGAGCCAATACCCGTGACAGACGCCGCCATCCTTTTTCGTGGAAGTCGTAATATTTGGGCAGCATTTTCCGTGATCAAGTTGACCTGAGATCCTTGGTCGAGAAGAGCACGCAATGTTACATACGTGCCATCTAGGGATCTTACTTTCAGCTGTACCGTTGTCAACAAAACTTCCAAATTGTTATTTTGTAAATGGTTCGAAGTTGGCTGTTGTAACGATGACGTAGAGGGCTCACTATTAGGTTTTTTACACGCTATATTTCTTTTTTCAGAGTTGTGTAATAGCGTATGATGTTTTAAGTTACATTCGCGGCATGTTTTGTTTGATTTGCATTCTTCGGTGCCGTGGCTGTAGAGACAGTTTTTGCAAAGTTTCAGTTTCGTAACCGTAGCAGTTCGTTTCCAAGTGTCCATTTCGAGGAATTTGTCACATTGCATTAACACGTGAGTTCCGTTGCAATGTGGGCATTTTCCATGAGTGGCGTAATAATTATATGTTTTATTGAATTTGAAGCTAGAAGTTTTCATCGGGGTTTGCTTGCTCATTTTATTGTTAAATGATTTTTCAGAGGTTGTAGTATTCCCTTTTTTTGCAGATTTCATAGTTTCATAAGCCATGAACTGTGTTTCAAGGAATGATAAGAAATCTTGCAAATTTTGTAGTTCCCTGTGGTCTTGTAGTTCCTTCATATAGTCACTTAAAGTATTGGAGTCAAGCTTCTGAGACATTATATGAACAATGATTGGATCCCAGGTTGATGTGTCAATACCGATATTGGCAACGCCATTCAAACACTCCGTTATGGTGTCGTGGATTCTCTTTAAGTTAAACGAGTCGGGTTGTTGAATTACGGGCAGATTGAGCATGGTATTCATAAACGTTGTGAACTGCAAGCGGCGGTTGTCGTAACGCTGATTCAGTATATCCCAACATGAGTTATAATTTTCAGCGCTGATGGTTAGATGTTGTACTAATCGCTCGGCTTCCCCACGAAGCTTGGTTTTTAGATGTTGCATTTTCTGTGCATTATTAATAGAAGGGTTTTTATGTATGGTTTCTAAAAACAAGTCCTTAAAAGAAATCCATTGAGTATAATTGCCCGAAAATTCGGGAATTTCAATTTTTGGTGCCGATTTCTGATAATGAGTAGTTGCCCATATTTTTGCATTAAGTTTACGTTTGAGGTCGTCGTACTTTCGTTCAACATCCGAGAACATATTGTAATAGTGTTCGTTCGTTCCTTTCAGATGAAAATCTATTTGCCAATGCAGTTTATCAATCGGTTCCCATTTCAATCTTAACGTAGCCAAGTTATCATCTAACTCCCATTTCTCAGACGTACAAGCATTGTTAATTTTGGAAATGGTGCGGTATATAGAGTTAAAATTACATTCTTGCCTTTTAAGTAGAAGTTGTACGTCATCAGCAATTTCTACTTCTTCGGCAGTAGAAGTTCCAGATAAATCGAAGGACACAACCTGTTTTGGTTTTGTTTTTTCTGCTAATTTGTTGGTAATGTCCGTTTTGGTTGTCACGTACATTTCTTTAATTTTTCCATAGACGTCGTCCGCAAAATACGTGGTGTTCTTATCTTCTAACTCCAATACTAATAAAGCATGCCTGTTGTCAAACTCTATCCATTGGCTTTCTAAAGAAGACAATCGCTTGTTCAGGTATTCTACCGTTTTCCGCGTCGAAGAGTCCTTGCGATAGTTGACACACAAGGCCTTGATGTTCTCGAAAGATACCGACTGTTCTTCTAGTTTTTCCATGTTGATTCGATGTAATAATACCTCTGTTCACGAGTTCTTCAAGGTAGAAGGGCGTCAAGTTTGTTTATGCAGTAGTTAGTTCACTCACAAGTATGGGCACGTAGTTGACTGTGACCGGTAAGCGTACAGTTGAACAATTTCGTTAGCTCAGAAGTTCTGCCACGTAGTTGACGGTGACAGAAGAGCGTCGCGTGGTTACGGCAACACGAAGACTACCTTGTTTCTAGTAATCTTCACAAATCCAAATCTCGAAAATGTTGTTTTTCTTGATTCGAAATGGTCGCCTTTAGAAACCTAGCACCTCAGTACTCTAGATACAGTATGGCGTGCGCCTTCTCAATTCAACTGGGGATTCTCGCTTCTGAGAGGCCAGCTGAACCGATCGCTGCTATATGTAGAGATACCAAAGCACTAAGAATCAAATACTTACTCGAAGGACCAATAAATGTACAGTTAGTACATTTGAGAATAATTGTTGTAGAGGGCGGATAAGAGAAGACACAGTTTTGCACTAAATTAAATGTTTTATATTAAAAAGGCACAAAGTAAAAACTGATTATTTCCTCTCTTAAGTTTGTTGTCGCTAAGAACTCAGTCCGCGCACTCGTCTGTCTTTAATATTACTTAGTATATGTATTAGTATTGTAAGTGACGCGCTCCCGGTGAGAACTCCAGCGTCAGCAAATAAAATGTATGTGTGTACAGCTTATGTTAAGACTGTACACAACGTAAAATTGTAATTGCATTGTCTAATATACGGCCATGCACTACTGTGCCTGCATTTAAAAAAAAATGTTACTTGAACTGGAGCATATATCCTTTCTCCGAAGTGCATCAAGTATGATTGAGCATAACAAGATCGCTATCTCCCGCATCCGGTCATCTTCATTTATGGGATTAACTTGAAAACGTCTGTGTTGAAGATTAATGATCTCTTGACAAGCTTGTAATTACATAAAATAAATACATATATAAAATAATTACATATTCAAAATTTTGATAATTAATCAGTTTGTTGTTTGGCGCCGACTCAAAATAAGATTATATAAAATTTGATAGTTTATGTAAATAAGGTCAATACTTAAGACTTAAAGTTTATTAATTTTTTGCTGTTTCGTTCTTTTTGTCGGTTTAATTTTTTGTTAAAAAGATTTTTATTTCATCATCAGCTCAGCTACATGATGTGATGATTTCTAAACGCAAATACCTGATAAAGTAATGAAAAGTAAACAGAAACACTATTCGTTCCTACAACTTTCGACGGTTCATAAATAACGGAGTGAGGGCTGAACATACATAAAAAAAAAATATATATATATATAAGTGAATATATATGAAGTAAGAATTGAGAACCTCCTTTTTTTTCGTCGGTTAATAATTCAGCATATTATTAAGAGCAAAATAGATGTCTGAAGATTATCAAAGCTTTGTTTATTTTTCTAGAAGATTAGAAGAAGCAGGAACATTTTAAAATAATATTGCCGTATCTTTTATTATCGAATGTTTCCCAGGATCTTTATGTAAATAAGGTAATAGGATACATCAAGGCTTTGACAATCTTCAGACCACTATTGCCCTTAATAAAATGCTTTTAGGTGGCTTTACTTTATCTTACCTAATAAATGTAGTAGTATACAGTTTGCATTAACTACTAAAAACCGATTGAAGTCAATAAATATCTGTAAATTTAACAAATTCATTATATTTACACCATAAATAATACAAGCATAACAAATTGCTTTAATCGAAAGACATTTACAGTTGAACGCATGTTGTTTTTCCAGTTCCATTACATAAACTGATTGGTTTTAACTTTAACGTAAGCCGACATTTTGTCATTACTTATCCCCTAGCGAGTTTGCCTTCTTTAACGGGTTAACGCCCGCGAATTATGATAACGCTTTCACATTTTTTTTGCTGCGGGTTTGCGTTTTTATCGCCTACTTCATATTTTAAATATAACAAGATTTAAAAGTTGTATGTAGGTAATACTTCTTTACACAGGCTCCAAAAACATTTTCCGTTGCTTCATAATAACAATTATCGTCATATTCTCTATGTCAAAACAAAAAGGTTTGTTATTGCTCATAATAATTATTATTCTCTATCATACATAACAATTGACAAAGTTGTGTTAGTCGCAACTTCGTAAGTACGCCCTAACACCGTCAACTGAGGGGCGTGTAGGTGCAACCAGTCGATTACTCAGCGTGTAGTCATGCAGGCTGCTCGCTGTCCGTCCCGCCATCTCTCGCTAATTCACTTCGGTTCGTCACAACAGCTGAGTCGCTTGGCGACTGCTGACTTGTTTCATCGATATTAAATTTTTTTTTGAAATTGAGAACGCGCTGAACGAATTAAGAAATATTCTTCTATAATAAATTGTCTCTGATATTTATATTCCAAATTTAACTCGCGCGGGAAAGTCGCCTTTGAATGACAAGGATTATTATTTTTGTCATTTTTTGTGTCAAATTTTGTGAATGGTGTTTCATGTTATACAAAAATCTTGTGTAAAGTTTATATTTTTATATTGATCTAATAATAAGATAACTGGACGTATTTGAATAAGTCTAGTTCATATAAATTGTTGTTATCGTTCAAGTCATAAGTTTTGTGTTAACATAAAAGTTTGAACATGGAGAAAACAGGCGGATCCAGACTTTTGCAAATGCAGGTAAGTTGGGTTATTTTTACACGCTTTATATTAGCTTGACCTGTACTTACCTATCTGTGTATCTATCTATGTAACGGAATCTTTCACCGTAACTTTTACCAACTTCAAGACGTGCGATTAACTTGAAAATTTGCACATCCCAAGGATGACAAGACTAAAAACTATAAATTATATTTTAATAACTCTACATTTATAAATAGCTATTAAGCACCTTGCACTTTGTTTACAATCAAAAATTATTTTCTACTTTTAGTTCTCTTTGCTTATTTTATATCATAACAAAAATTACTTGGTTATCCTCTCGATGACTGTATAACAGGACAGGATAATTCTTCATAATTTATGACAACAATACCTGCTTATGACTAAGAATATATCGCAAATACGTATGTATGTACTTCTAACGAACATTCAAACATGTTGTACCCGTACATGTAACAATTTTTATATAATTCAATAGAATTATTCAATTCATTACAATGTACCAAAACTAATGACCAATTTGTATGTACAATGTATAATTGAATTATTTATTTATTTTATTTATTTTTTATTAATTATTTGACTGGCCTGTTGGTCTAGTGGTTAGTGACCCTGACTGCTGAGCCAGAGGTCGGGGGTTCGATTCTCACCCATTACAAATAATTGAGTGATGAGCATAATCATTTGTTCTGTGTCTGGGTGTAATTTATCTATAATATGTATGTATTTAGAAATATATAAGCATGTCTATCAGCAGTCTGGTTACCATAGTACAGGCTCTGCATAGTTTGGGATCAGACGGCCGTGTGTGAGATGTTTGAAGTTATTAGTAATATTATTTATTTAACTGTAAATATTAAAGAACTGTTATGAAATCTGGGAAAGCGCTGCCGCATGCCGTACCGTTCATCCGATCATCATGAAATTTTGTAAACACGTTGCCAGGGATACATAGAAGTCTGGTTTCATCCAGAAAAGAAGTACTACTCCCGAGGGATGAAAAAAAAAATCTATCACGCGAGCGAAGTCTCGGGCAGTAAATTATAAAAACATTAATTTAGTGCTAAAGATTGATGATGGGCACTGTACACAATGCCAATAAAACAAGTTTAAATAATGAAATAGAGTATTATATTCTACTAAACTCTTTATATCTTATTCATCTAATTCATCACTTGTTGAGTACACTCAATGTCAGTAGGTACAACGGATAACACTTGGCCTCTCATTTCCTCTCCGCAAAAAGATCGTTATATTTTCAAATATGGCGCTCATAAATAAAACAAACAGACCAATCGCAAGTCTCAAGCGATTCGTGAATCAACAATCAACGTATTTTTTTTGTACATGAACCATAGACTAAGAATAAAGCAGTAGGTACATGATATTAAGATTATTTATTATTTTCACTTGACTCTTTGCACTTTTATTCGCTGTTTAAATGTAAAATTACGGTCCGAAAAATTAATATGGTTATAGCTATCATAAAGATAACGAAAGGAGCAAATTAATCAAAATGGTTACCTTGTTATGTCGACGTCTAAGTATAAATATGTCTTTAGTTCATCGATTTCTCTTAATTGCTCACCTATAATTGTTTAAGGACATCTTATAATAGACGAATTAATATAAATTATTAATAGTAGTATAATTTATAATAGAGATCTATTTTATAAGAGACCGTATATAGGTACGTTCATTATTTACGTGCTTTTAACTTCGATATCTAACATTTTTCAAACCTGATGTTATGTTTCATTGCGAAGTAAATTTATGTATGTGACCTGTGGTTTTTGATTAACTAATAACATATTTTAGTTTCTGGGCGTTACGCGTTATGTGTTTCCTTGAGTTTATTTACATATTGTTTATTATTCAATTATTATAAGTGAGGACTTGTTATTGGCTCTCTGAAAACTAAATTCTCCATTTTCATTATGTTGTTATATAGCTGTAAGTCTTCCATGCATTAAATAACTAAATAAATAACACTGGAGACTGTGAATTTTACTTCTCTTTAAAGGTAAATTTCCCTATATATTTGACTCAATGGGCAGACAAACAAATATGTGTTGTGTTATAACTTCTAGCTTTTGCCAGTGGATTCGCTCGGGGTAAATTTATTTTTCTATCGCTCAGAAATAGTACTATTTTTTTGGATGAAAGTTACACTGTGTAATTTTATACGTGCCTAATAACGTGTATGCAAAACTTGGTGATGATCCGTTTAGTATTGAAAGCGTGAAAGCGTAAGAGATAGATAGACAGAGTTCTATTACATTTTGAATACTACTATAGATGTTTCATATGATAACCAAAAGCCTTTTTTCACTAATCAAAACCACCAAATAACCTATATTGAGTACGTGCGTGTGCTTACTTTTGCGAATACACCACGTAGTAAGTGTACAAAGCATATATTGGTAGAAATTGTTATGTAATAAATAGAAAGTTCTATCACGTCTGATTGTATAGTTACCGTAACGAATCTTGAACATAAATTACACTATTTCACTGTTGTTATAAAAAAGTATATTGCACTAAGCAAACAGTCAATAGCAGAATAATAATAAAATATAAAAAAATGTCACTTTAAACATAACTAGATGCCTAATACACTTAGATTGAAACATAGATTTAAATTTTTACAAGTGCCACTCGCATATCTTTGGCTTGGACGCATCATTGAGCTTTTTAACCGACTTCAAAAAGGAGGAGGTTCTCAATTCAATTGGTATTTTTTTATGTATGTTTCAATAAATAATACATTAAAGGGAATAAGAAAACTTAATATCCGCATACATCTTTAATACAAAAGTCATTAGAAATCACCAATAAGAAAAAACAGAATTTAGTTTATAGAGAATCTATTTTAGCTAACTGTTATGCCAATAGTTTTTAATTAGACAAAGAAAGTAAGCCTTTTAATACATTGTCCTTCTTGTTAATGTGTGGCTATGGTATTGACAGTTTCATTTAACAAGTCCTGTCACGTGCGGCCTTGGCGCACAAATCGCCCCAAAACGTAATGTTTGTATACTCTTTGCCCAAAACTAATGATGACGTAATATAATTTTGGAATCAGGAAAGAAATCAAATGTATTGTGATAGTAAAGTTAATATAATTTTGTTTAGTACCAATTTTTTTAATGTTGTTTTAATTTTTTTTTTTTTTCTTAATCTCTAATCTATCGGAATAAAATGCAAATGTTTCGACTAATAAATATATGTTACTAATTACCAAAAAAAACAACCTGATAACAACGTAGATTTTGAACAACAGTGGGTTTATAAAAAGGAATGATTCAGAACACTTCCTATTATATTATTCCCATAACTTTAAAAAAATTGCCCCACTGTTTTAATAGTCTATGGTACGACCGCTAGAGTTCGGCGAACGCTACCCGGGATACGAACCTTGACCTCGACTGTGGCGATTATTATTACACTCAGTCAATGGAACAGCATACCAATGTGGTTGGTCCCCATGTGCGTCCGGTACTTGTTTCTATCGTTATTGAATTGTATTCCCACATCCCACGTCATAACTTAAGGACTACAATCATGATATTCGTTTTTTAAAAATGCAATTAAATTTGTTCCAGTGTACAGCTGTGCCAAGTGTCTATAAGATAACTATTTTTTTATTTTAAACTGGTGGAGATTGAAAAGGTTCGTTGAATTTTAAAATGCAGTAACATTCCGGGAGTACATCTTGCCTTTTTGAACCAGGTGACCAAATAATGTAAACTACTATGTGTTTATACTTCAATCAAATCAAATCATTGCGGGAGTACATCTTGCCTTTTTGAACCAGGTCACCAAATAATGTTATGTGTTTATATTTTGTACGGATACAAAGTTTTAACATTGTCATATCTATCCGTTGCAGTTAAAATGGACTTCATGGTGATACCTTATTTTTCCTTCTAGTCTAAATGTGACATGAAATACATTAGTAATAATCAAATCAACAAAATTGTCAAACAAAAAACATTTTTCTAATGGCAAATCAAACGTATGTTATCTATTAGGTAATAGTACATATAATAAATATTAAAATAATGATTTTTTTTTTATAAAATACTGCTCAAAAGCAATTTATTTTGCACTATGAAATTGTCGAATTTTATAAAGTAGGTACAGGATTTTATATAAATCTTACTAATATTATAAATGCGAAAATAACTCTGTCTGTCTGTCTGTCTGTCGCCGCTTCACGCCAAAACTACTGAACCGATTTCAATGAAATTTGGTACACAGATAGTCTAGAGCCTGAGAAAGGACATAGGCTACTTTTTAATGCGAAAAAAGGGGTATAAGGGGTTGAAAGGTGGGGATGAAAAGTTGTATGGAAGTATCGGCAATTAGCCTAAATATTTAAAAATTCTACCCAAAGACACTATTCCACGCGAACGAAGTCGCGGGCACAGCTAGTATTTTATATAAATTATATCAAAAAGATTAATAAACGTCTACGTTATTTAGTAAACGTCGTGTAGTGTATTTTCGTCTACTAATAACATTTTTATACAAAAATCTTAAGAGAAACAATATAACATTTGTAACATAAACTGGTCCACTGAGGAATCTGCCCTCAAAAAGTGCAGGAGTTTTTTTTTTAATAGTAATAGTATTCTTTATTGTGGATCATAGGTAGGTATATAATACAGGTGTTATAGTTTTTTACATTATCTAGAACAGCTATGTCCCGCCCATTGGACATACAATATTTATAGTAATTTGAATATGAATTGAATACATTAAAGAATAATATAAGTTATGTCAATATGTCACAGAAATTGTATTTAACAGGCAATAATAATGAAAAAATAGAGAATACTGAACACATCATGATTTGGGTATAGAATAATGGGGCAGAGATTTATGAGCTAAGTAATCCTTTACCGTATAATAACATTTACTTATTAACGGGTCACGAAGTTCCTTTTTAAACACAGTTATTTCTTTAACCATTCTGATATCTCTCGGAATATTGTTGAAAATGCGCGAAGCTGTACAGAATATACTCTTGATGCATCAGATGAGTCTTGCTAGCAACTATGTGCAATTTATCCTCATGTCTTGTTAGGAAGTTATCAGTAGCGACAATCTTATTTTGTAGTCCTATATCGTAGATATGTTCTATATAAATATTATACATCTAACATATGATACAGGTTAACTAAAGTAAGTATTAGAACGATCTTGAACATTTATTCTAAATGGTAGCCTGTCTTGAAAAATGGGCAAAGGTCGCAGACAGAATGATGTTTGTCGCGTTATCAGATGCCCCACTTTAAACGAATCGACTGTGGCCTATCTTATTCAATAAATATCGATCACCTTATAAGTGTATTTAACTCGTCTTTTAAACAAGATTGAAAATTTTGTTGTTATGAGGATCGAACTTTCAAGTGTTCAGAGGTGGTGATCGGAGTAAGGAGAGTGAGAGAAACACAGGGATTGGTAATCACTAGTATCGATGCAATGATTGCGTCCTTTTTTCGCCAGTCCCAAAGCTTCTATAACTACTTTACACATACAAGTGACCAAGGCAAATCATAAATGATAATCTTTAGAATAACATACAATATTAAATATTATAACATAGTCTAAGTTACGTTACTCAAGAAGTTGATTAATTTAACAAAAAATTAGACTTAGCAATCGAGAGTATAGTAAGCTTTTGCCTAGCTTTAGCTAGTATCCCAATGCCGCGATTAATACGCGAGGCAAAGTCTAACCTGTTGTACCGCATTCCCATCTAAGTACTTCTCACGATCCTTAACTTGGCTGTTGCCCGCAATGTAAGATGGGGTTTATTACTTTATATTGAGACGCTGATAAATTATAGGAAGAAATGCTTATCTATATTACAGATATTACGTAACATTTATAAAATATAGTGAGTATTAACTTTAGCAAATACACTGCACAGTCTTAAAGTCAAAATGACTATTTCGTTACAGATGAGTGCTTTCATTCGAGGTTTGTGCATCAAGTGCTCTTACGTGTATGTATATATACATGTATGATATAATACATTTATTTATACGATTACTGCGTTTACTTCCTATCAGTAATGTTACTAATATTTCACAATGTTATTTGGTAGCATTACAGTACAATTTGGTGTAGGTGAGGTGGTTCTTATCGTCTCTGAGCGGAACCTAATTATCCTAATATCCTCTACTCCTGAATCGAAAAACTGTTTGTTTTTCCCTGTCTCATCTCCATGAGATAAAGACGTTATATGTTCTGTTTTTGCAAGTATACATATAGTCACAGACACAGATATCTCCTTATTTAGATTTCTGTGGTCACAGATTACTAAGTAGATATAGTGCTTGAGTATGTCGTCAGCGATGACGTAATTTGATATATTTTTTAATTATATTACCACTTCGTCAATCATACATAGTTTTTTTACCATGAAACTACTATTACGTATTCACTCCTATTATATAACTGTTCTAGTTCAATTTTACCTCACAAAGGCGCCGAGACAGTTATTATAGTTCAAACAATGCTCTGACCTTCTGCCCTACATTTTTGTGCCTCTATTGATAAATGTATCGACTAATACACCTAGGGATGCCTATTTTAGTAGCTGTCAGAGGCTCAATTTTAAGAAGTTCAGTCTTTAATATTCTCTAATACTGCCACCCTTCCTGCTGACTGGGCTGAAACTATCTGACATGATTGTTGTTTTGCGATGACTTTATCAACTTATGCGTCTTTTTATTATGAATAAGTTGACAATGTCATGCATACACGCCAAATTTATCATGTAATGACTATATTTTTCAATATCTACTGACTGACATAACACACAAACGTACATCTATCAAGATTAACTAAAGGCAATCTTTCTTTAACAATTTGAAATTTATTATTATAGAAGTGGTTTATTATTCTAATTTGTCGACCTCAAAATACATTTTTGAGCCTTTTTTTGAGCCATCCGTGACTGACTACTCCAGAGTTTCATAAGGAGACCTCGAGAGGCTTATTTTGCAAGGAGAAGTTGCTGGGCAAGAGGAATATTTCATGTTCTTTTAAACTCTAAAGTCATCATATCCGATGCAAGCATCCTCATAAATTCCGGAAGCCCACACACTCACACTCTGTGCCATGTACTCAACAATGGTCTCCAGTGACAGACTTTCCGCACCGATACCCGTCGCGTCACTGCTAACCCTCATTGAACACTTCTCTTACAGCCTCAATCGCTCAGTCGCTTTTAAGAGTCAATAGATTACCTTCTGTCATCAGTCACTATCATCACATATATCCCTGGCTTTAAACGTTTAAGACGCTTCGTGTTAGGCATATTTTCAATTGCTCAATAAATGCAAGACATCGACTTACAATCATATCCTTGAATTTGAAGTCTCCTAAATATGCTTTTCGATCGCACCAACAACCCAATATAGTGGATTGATTTAGTAGTTCGTAGATAGTTAATAAAATGTAACGTTGCTAATGCGACAATAGAATGCTTTGTATCGACTGGCTTTCTAAATGTATATAATAAAACAGATACTGCGTACTTTTAACATAATGCGCATATTCGTATATTATCTTCGACAAAAACTGGTAAGTAAATTAATGGTGAGGGTGAGACAATGATGTATTCTCATCCATCTTTATCCTATATTACAGATAAGGTTATATATTTTTTGTGTTACTTAGTGGCATCCTGCAAGCTGTTTGTAGATGAGTACCTTCCCTAACCGCTGTTAAAAAGATGCACACGCCTGTACCTCGAAAAGCACACGACCAGCCGCCTCATCCTACAACTACTAATAACTGACAATGTAAGAAACACGAGAGCTTTTAAAGGCACAGTTAGTACATAGTATTTTCCAGAATATGAGCCCGATTTGATACACATAAGAACACGGTATATCAGAACTACTTAGGGTAATGTTATTTTCTTTGCTGATGAGTAGGTATGAGTAGGAAGTCGCCAAGATGCAAGTGATACCTACTGCTTGTGTTGATGTTACGAGTGTTTGTTTATAGGTAAATGTGTACCGCTACCAGTTTACCGGTAAATGTTACATACCGGTACACCGGGCAGACGAGTATTATTTCTTTTTGAACTTGCTTATGTTATACGAACATTTACTACGATTACTTCTTTATGCTTCAATAGGAGTAGTCTATTGTTAAATGTGATAGGCATTAACCACATACGTGTTGAACTAGCAAATAGTTAAGTTAGAAAAAAGAAGTAAGGTATTATTAACTTAAAGTCACCTTTCAAACAAAAAAAAAGCTGTTAAATCGGTCCGTTCGTTTGGGAGCTACGATGCTACAGACAAACACGCAGACACGTCAAACTTATAACACCCCTCTTTTTGCATCAGGGGTTAAAAATTAATAGTGTTACACAAAAAATACAGTTCCAAATACTCTTGAATCTGCATTCATCTTCGCATTAGTGACTCGCACCGAGTCGTTAACCTATGAGTACGTAGTACACAAGTGTGTAGCGTTGACACGGATATTTATCTGTCACGGATATTTGTATTTCCACACCGAGAGTTTACTCTGTAAATGCAATCCTTTTATTTAAGTGCATTTACAGAGTACCTTTATAACTTGAACCTTTGTAAAAGGGCTTACATGACAAAGAATGTTCACAAAAACAGCGTGTCCTTTGCAATTGCGTATAACCTCTTTCCATTATTAAGTAATTTGTGCAGTGCAAGGTAATCGATCATTTCCACTATAAAGTTATGACAGCGTCGTATATGATAATATCACATGTTTATATTTTGCTGAATATCATATCAGTGATAAGAAATGTATAGGAGATAAGATTTGCAGCGTAGATAGGAGAAATCATGATACATTTTACATGATGTGATTGTATTATTGAAAGCGAGCAATAGAAATTAACGTAACCCACATAATCTAAAGGATGCAATAATGTTGTCGGTATTTAATGAAAAGGTTATAGACATAAAAGTATTGTATTTCGAAATAAGTTTCTTTTTATTCTAAAAAGTGATTTATGTTATAGACAATGGGTTTTTAGAATCAACTTGTCACGACACTTCAGCCTAGGAAGGTATACTTCCGCCCGCTCCGCGGTTTCCTTCTCTTGTAAAGGAAAACATTCGCACTTGTTTCAAGGCATCAAGGCTAAAATTAAATATTATCATTATTTAGAAACCCTTTTATGACACCATTTTCATCTAAAAACAAAAATCTCATCGTAGAGTCTGGTTAAAACTTTTGAGCGTTTGCTAGAAATAGTTTCATGGGAACATCGCATATGTTCTGAAATGGCTGTATATACTCCAATGGTGGTCTCAAATAATATAAAAAAAAAAGAGGCTGCAAAAGCTATCTGTAGGAGAATTAGTGTTGCCTTAGACCTACTGCATTTTTGTTATTGCTGCGGTCAGCATCTAGTTAGATGTTTCCATATTTAATGGTGGACCAATAAACAAATCAACTATTTTTCTAAACTCCACAAGTTGGCGGTCAATTTACGAAAGGCATTTAAATTCCAAAATACAATTTCTTTAAAAGTTTTTCCAAAATGAAGGGTTTCATGTTATTAAGTATTTTAAGCGTCCCGGAGTCGAACGAAGTCCCAGATTATAGTTCACACAAACAGGTAGTGTAAATAAAATGATACCCAATGTAGCGGCATTGTTCAGGTGTTTTAAAGCATAGTCTTTAGCAAAGAAAGGCAGTTTTAGGTAGTGAGCGCAAGTCACGGTTAGAATAGAAACAGCTTTTACGTGTGCTGATTTGACACATAATAAGTATGCCAACGTTAGTCAAGTAATATATTACAGGCCCAATCGAAACGATCGCAGTGTTCCCAAGCACCTAAAATACCACTTATTCAATAGTAAGTGTGGACGTATCAACAAGACTCTATTGAATTCCATTTTTGAAAGAACAACTGCATTATTACAATATCGGTATCAACCGTTAGTACCACCATACATGACCCATTTTGCGTGCTTTATCGCACTTTCAATATTTACAACACGATAACTGTGAAACAACCCGTTAGCGTGACATTGCGATGTTAATTCGCTGAGTAAGTGCATCTGTCTGAATTGGTTAGCTGACTCTGGTTGGTGTCCATCCGTGCGCAAATCACAGGTGCTTTACTACTGTTATGGAGCAGGACAGTTTGAAACTTATAAAAATCAGTTATAGAATTCTGTCAATTAAAATTAACTTTTCGAGCTGCAATTTAACGATAGGTACTTTTAGTCAAGTCAAATAACTTCTAAATTTCTCATGTAAGTGAGTTCTATGTATAAGAGTAAATAAATTAAAACCAAACCAAATAAACTCTATAATTATATTTTTTTTAAATCAAATCTGCAAAAAATTGTAAATGCGCTATAGAGTTATTCGAGAATATTCCTTAATAAAAATCATAGAAATCATTTTTAAAGGATAGAGGAATTTTTGTGTTTTTGTTACACCTGATGCTAGTATATGTATTATTTTACAGAAAGTAACATGCAACTACAATCTCTTAGCGTGATTTCCATTCACGCCCATCCCATCCACGCCTCGCCTGTCTAAAACCACCTTAAAGGAGATCTTGGCAATAAACTTTAACAAACATAAGATTCATAAATTCAAAGGGACTAAGATAGGAAGCTTATCTCCACAAGCCTGGGATCAAAAGATGAACGCAGTTAGGCAATATCCATAATCCGAGAGTAATGTCCTCAATCTACCTTGTGAAACAGTTAATCCATAACAATGTAACGGACCCGTGTAAAATCTCACACAGATGTAATTAGATGCAGTACATTAATTAGTTAAATAGTAGTAATAACAGTATGTGAATAGGTAAAAATCGTCTACAAATTGGACAGAGAAATGATTTCATTGAAGTCGGAGCATCTGTCTATGCTGAAGTTAGTCAGAGCGTGTCTTATGAGCACACTGCGGCGTCTTCAAAAGATTTTATTAATCAATAAAAATCAATGTTTTATTATTGCGATTTTTTTTTAAGTGTGTTTGTGGTTAATGCAATGTTGAAAATGAAAATAGTATTGTTCGGCCTTTATTGCAACAAACTAAATGAAACAACGTCCATACTACAATGTATAAGTTTCATTTTATTTTTAAACCATAATTAACCTGAAAAACAATAATTATAACAATAGTTGACATATGATGGTAAATTTCAGCAAATCACAGGACAGAAAAATTAACTTTGCTAAATATACATAATATTATAAGGTCGGGGAAAAACTTTCTTCATATTTTTTATACAATTCAAGACATTTTTTTTTATGTTAAATTATATATATGTGCCGTTTTGTGCGATAACTTGTTGCCATCTTGTAGATAGGGACATAATCCTGTTGCTGTAGAAATCGGGTTTTTTGATCAAAAAACTGCGACAGTTTTTGGGGTTTGAGGGGTTTTGACAGTCCCCTTTTGATGTTAAACTAACACTACCCAAAGAATTCTGAAGAGACCGAAACAGGTGAAAATCTGAGGACCATATGTTGCATGCATTAACACTTCCCAACCAAGCTTTCTCATTTTTTGCTGAGTGGCCCAAGGTATGTGTGATCTGACGTTATCATGATGAAAGACCACTCCTTAGTGTTGATCAATTTGGGCCTTTTTTTCTTAATTTCTTGCTTGAGTCTCATTAGTTGTTGGCAGTAGAGATCCGAATCGATGGTTTTGCGTGGCAGTAATAGCTCATGATGAACGATGCCCTTCCAATCCCACCATACATACAGCATCACTATTACACATTATTACGTGTTAATCCGGGTTTCCCTACAGTCTGAGGAGCTTGACTACCCTTTGACCATGATCTTGTACGCACGTTCTTATCGTAGGTGCTCCACTTTTTATCACCAATGATCAATCGTTTTACTTTATTTTATTTGTTTGGTTCACTAACAATTATTTACATTTATCCATGCAAGCAACATGAGCTTGTACAAAGAGAACATCAGACAATGTAATAATTACTTCGAGGTAAACATGCTATCTTTTCAAAAATAGTTCGGTTTCATTACGTCTCAATCAGAATATAAAATAAAAAGGCATGAAAATGTTTTTACTTTTTATTTTTCTTTTTCTTATCCTATATTTATCGATATTAAAACCAGCCAGATACAAATAGTAGAACCAAAGAGATTTTTCTTCAATTTAATACATACAAAACACGAAAAGACTTTTTCCTTTTTCTATTATACTCGTATTGGTAAGGGATAGATACATGTTTCTATTACGACGGTAACAAATATGTACATGTAAACTTAGTTATTTATTTTTTAAGCGACTTCAAAAAGGAAGAGGTTCTCAATTCGACTGTATGTTTGTTACGCGATTATTCCGCCAATTATAAAACGATTTTGATGAATCTTTTTTTGTTTGGTAGGTCATACTTCAGAGGTGGTCCCATATAAATATCTTTTATGGAAATTGAAAATGCGCTTTTTGCTAAAATTTACGAAAACAAAAAGATATGTGTACAGATGAGCCTTGAAGTCGGTTTTTGTTTTTTTTTCTAAGAATGTATTACATATCTAATCATTTTTAGGTCTTTTTAATTCAGTTAGGCTTCTGTGTTTTATGCTGATTATCTCTGGTATGTGGAGCTAAGGGGGCCTAACGGGGGCTTCAAAAATACAAAAAAATATTTTCGCTCCTAGCAAGGGACAGTTAGGTACCGTAATAGGGGACGAAATAACTTTTCTAGGTAATGGGGACAAAACTTAAGAGGCGAATGGGTGCGAGGCCGTTTTTAAACTGTCATTTGAAATACATGCATACCTAAACATACCCAAATGTATTATTTATCAACATACGTTCGATTGCAACTTGGGACAACTATGTGTATAACTTAGTATATTATCACCTCCTGACCGACGTCACCAGCAAAGAATGCTCCCCGTATGAATCTTGCATTTGCCCTAATTACTTAACTTTCGAGTGGGTGGGCGAGCGTTGCCCTCAATCGGTCTTTATAGCATAGATAAGTATTATAGATAGCCTACTAAGCTATCTCCGTTCACGGCATGCAATTTCTGACGTCATAACTGTCTGCGTACTAACCTTAGAACTTGGGCTTAAATTAGAATCCCAATACACTGCGAGGAATGGAATCGAGACTTACATTATTTTGTTTATAACCGTCTATGTTCATAACATTACAACAGCAATTATGTTTTAAGTTATATTACTAAACTGTTAAACAATCGTTAGATATGTACGATAACAAAAGGTCACTGTAGCTAATGAAGCCTTACAACTGTCACTTTTGACACTTGACGTTGACAGCGCATGGATCAAAAGTAATATCTCTACGAATATGGCCTTCGTCATCTAGCAATATTACACTTCAAAGGTAATATAAAGACATATTACATAGATTAAAATTCAAATTTATTGACTTTTGAAGCCATTTTAAAAATATTTTCGCCCCGTAGCAAGGGGCGGTTAGGTACCGTAATATGTAGGGCTATCAGAGTTCGTCTGGGAAAGGGGGTTAGATTGGCTTGGTGATAGAGTAGAGAGATAAATAGCACAAAATAGATGTATTACATAGTTATAGTTATAACAATATCTCTATCAGTGACTTATTTCATGACAGAAAAAATGTAGAACAACCTCAGATAATCTCTTTATTACAGTGCATTTACTCATAAATCATACTATAATTTAAATAAGCAAACTTTTATGAGCGCCTATTTCAATTTGGCGATACCAAAAACGTAATCCTTTAGCCTAAAACGTCCACGGCCGTTCCACAGCGACAGTAGGTGTAATATAATAATGCCAAAATCGGGTATCGATATAAGATACCAGATTTGCAAGCGTCCCACACTAACCTTCGTGCCAAAATCCTGTTTGTAACGTGCTTGAATTTACTTTAACGCTAAAAGCTTCACAGTTATTATGAACTTAATTTTATTTGTATGTCCTTTTTATAAGTAATGGTATCACTATCACATACCAGTCTAAAAACCGCGCGTTAGAGCACTATCGCGGAGACGAGAATGAGAAGAGACGGTTTTTATCTCCTTCTATAGAGCTACCCACGACAGGTTGTGTTACCCATGTTTTTGTCACTGTCTACTCTTTTTAAGCTCACAATGAAACACCATGTGATTTAAGCCCGTCCGATTCTGACATAATGTTCTGACCAATAGCCATGATTTGTATTACCTGTGGCGGTTTTCATTTACATTTAAAAAAGCTGGTCCATGGTGGATGGTAGATGTTCATAATAGAACCAACAAAGTATAAATTCGCAGCACATACCCATACTATTGGTATGAAGTTCGAAGTTATGTACTTCAAACACAACGTGAGGATTTAATTTTCCAGTCCGTACCTAAGTACTCAAAATTTTCGAGTACATATATACCCTACATTTTAGTCCGCATATTTTTAGTCCATATACTTTTATTTTCAGACCACATACAAGTATGGGTATGTAGTAATATATATTATGGACTCAAAATATATTACTAGTAGATTTTGTTAATTCAACCCCGAAGAGGTAGCCGCCTCGAATGTTATTTCTTTGACATCCCTTTTCAATGTAAACATTGATTATCTACAAAGAAACAAATGACGCCGCATTTCATCACAATCATTTCTCGATAAAACAAACTACGAGCACACACATTATCAGATGCATACACATTAATAGTTTAAACGCTGGCTATTCGCCGAAGCTCCTCCTGTACTCGCATATTTCTTAGCAGTGGCCAGTGTTCACGATTATTCAGCACTTTAGTGGCCAACAAACGGCTCTGACTAATTGAAGAATGTATACTAATGGACACTTGACTTTATGGAACGGGGAAAGCTTGGAGCTGTTACTTTATTGGAATATTTTCTGTTGCCTGACAGATTGTTTCAAAACTGCAAATATATCGAATGTGTATGATATGTTTTAAATTTGTTTGGTTAGGAGTTTGTAATCTAATATATAAAATTCTCGTGTCGCGGTGTTTGTAATTAAACTCCTCCGAAACGGCTTGACCGATTCTCATGAAATTTTGTGTGCATATTAGGTAGGTCTGAGAATAGGACAACATCTATTTTTCATGCCCCTAGTGTTAAGGGTAGTCCACCCCTAATTTTTTTTTTAATTTTTAGATAAATTATTTTTTTTAGTTAGTTAAGTTACACACACAATAAAATAGTTATTTTTTATTTGACTACCAAAATATTCATCAGAAATAATTAATATGGCAAAACAACGTGTGCCGGGTCAGCTAGTAATTTATAAATCAGTTAATAATGCAGCATTTAACTTATACTTTAAATGTTAATTTTGTGCACACATGCGTAATATGCGTATTCCATGTTTGAAGTGAAAACTTCTTTAGGCACGTTTGTGCACTTTTGCTATAGGGAAAAAGCACTGAACTCGTGACCGTCACGCTAATAATACATATATAGATCCACTAGAGAACGCTAATCTAAACATTGAGTTCTGTCAGCTCCTTATTAATTAATATCACCAACCTGCTAATGTGTCATTTTAAGTTTGTCGTTTCGTTTAAGTTTTCTCTTCTGTCGGCAGTCCCATGACTGCCTATATTTTTTCTTTTAAAAATTAGTTTGGGATGCATTGCAAACTAGTTATTAGAAGTTAAAAAAACGTATATGTGACAATAGAAATATTGCAACTATTCCCATTTTTTATATACATTTAAAGCCCAAAAGGGACAACTGCCTTTATCAATGGTAGTAAGTAGGTACTATTATGTATTTATGATGGTGGGGAGACTGGGGAGCCATCGGTGTGATGCATTTTCTTATTTTTTTATTTGTAAAATAAAAACTGTGAGGTAGCTCAACGCCTATTTATGTTCTATCAAGCGAACGTTGCTCCGCACACACATTATACAATCCCAACGACTCACAACATGATTAGTGGCGCTATTAATAGTTTCTAGTTTCCTTTTTAATATTAACAACTCATTTTAATAGTTTTCAGTATATGTATTTTAAATTATTGCCTTTAGCTATGCCTACTGAGATAGTGATCACACTATCTCCGTTCATCAGTAGCATACAAAATCGAGCTATATCATCAGATATAGCTCGATTTTGTATACTAGTGATGCATTGGTTCTCAGAACGTAGCAAACAGCCATCGCATTGATATACTGTTTGATGCATGTGCAATAACTATTAATATGACTCACAGACAGATGTTCTAAGTCTTGATAGATAGATTAGATAAATTACACTTTATTTGTACACCAGGGTCTTTATATACAACCTTATTTTCCTTTCTCGGGGACTTCCTTCTTAGGTTATACCCGAGTCCCTTGCAATAGACTCATTTATGACGGACACCGTGTCATTTTAGTCGGTTCGATTCCGACATACCACTTCACTGCCAACCCCGGTGGGGATAACCCAAAGGGGTTTCCACACGATAAAAAAAAACCTAATTTTTTTTTCCTAAAAGTTTCCTAAAATTTTCCTAAAAGTCTTATATTATAATTTTTGGGTACCTATCGTAAATATAAAATAAATCCATTGAATGAGTGATATTTCATACAACTGTCATTTCTGTAACATTAGTTCCGTACTACGAACGGACACAAAGTAGGTCGGAGAACTTGAGCTAAGGTTCCGCATCTAGTTTGCTTCAGTTAACATGACTTTTTCAGCCTTGAATAATTTATCGCAGCTCACGTCACCCTAACAACTGTGGTTGACTATTACAAATATTGTAAGTATTTATATTAATAACATAACCTTTATAATTTTCCTGGGTACAATATTTCGTATTGTCCTATTCGACTGTGATGCATCAAGCGTGCCACGATAATTGGAGGGCTGTCGACATAAGTGTATTGTATGTTCACTATTTGTGTGTTCGTCCGCTGTGACCAATACGTACAGTCAACAACAATTTCTTGACACGTTCGAAATACCAGAGGCTCTCAAACGACACCACTTTATTAAACGATAAAGTTTTCAATTGTGTTGATCCTTTATATTTTTAAATTAGAGTTAATCGATATATTGACTTTAATAAATTTATACCGTAACTGAAGTTTCTACTTCACTTTGGTTCTTTCCATTAGAAACTTAGAATCCTGACAACCTTAATATTTTATGCAAAACTATAAACGGTAAGCATAATATTTATTTATCTGTTTAATAAACTGGCTAATGAGAACATGGCTCCACAAGGACAGAAATAAACGATTGACTTATTTACCTCACGTATTTTAACTCGACTTCAGACTTAAATACTAAATTTATTGAATTGTATAGTTTTAGTTTCCGACTGTACCACCTGTTGTATCATTTTGAACCACAAATAAATTGTTGTTTGACTCTTGACGTACCTACCTACTATTTTCTTTTAGAATGAGTAGTTAGATGAGGAAGTATCGATGTAAACAGCACAATTATTTTCTGTTTAATATTATTAGAAGTAATATTTACACAGCTTTTTGCTTGTAGCATCACCACGGTCATGGTTTGACCACTGCTTAACACAAGCCTCTCCTAAATGCTTCACATAACAGCTCCCTGACACTGACCAGGTTTTGTGTCCATTCAGTTGGGGTTCGTGCACAACCTGTGGTGCAAGTAGAAACTTGACAAAAAATTAAATAACAATAATAACATTATCTATAATTGCTTTAGGGTTGCTAATTGGATATTTCCTGCAAATTCTGTGACGCCATTCTTCAGGGACAATTTCTTAAACGACACAGGTTATCTTATGTCAACTTGGAAACAAGACACAACTCACAAAAACTAGTGAAAGGCTATTTACTGTGAGAACCATCAATCGTCTCGGGTGCTTTTCACAATAATATAATGCGGTAGAGACTAGAGAGCCGTCTCCAACAGTAGGCAAATGACATAGATGTAATAAAAACACATTCATTACATTATTTAGCAGTTAATTAACAGTAAGCAATGATTCATCGTACACCACCACGCCTGCACCCACAAGCCCAGCCCGACGATTATCATAGCTAACCTAATTACCACAATACACGCCTCAGTTTTCCTGTTGCATGACACAGGTACACATTTTATGGATTTGTTTCAGTAATGTGCGCAAAAATAAGGTTATTTTTTTTCCATGGGCGAGGTCGACACAAATTACGATGGCCGGTAAAGAAGGAACGCGGTGTCAGGAGAATCCTAGGTATGGACCTAATTGGGATGGCCCAATAATTGCTCTAATGTTAGAAGCAACTTGTGGTTGTAGTGTTCAACTCCGACTGAACTGTCATACGTATAACCTCGGTAAACAGAGGAGCCTGCATATGAAAAAAAATTGTTTTGTGTCAAAGCTACCAAATATGGATTAAACAGGCACTCTAGGCTATGGCAAGATGCAAAATATTAGTGAACCTGGGTCTCCAGCAATATAATTGAAAACCGTAAGGTATTATTGAGTTCGATTTCTCTATATCGTTAGCCTCGGTGCAAACAGGTTGTAACTAATATTTATGATTAAATGGTTTATCACCAAATTCATCGTCAAGAGCCTAATATAAAAATTAAATTATTTCAATATGATTTAATGGTGATTTATGAACCTACATTTTTTTATTTTGATCTCAATTCTATACCTATCCCGGTAACGGAAAGTCGAGAAAAAAAAGTGAAAGTTATCTAAGTGGATTAATTATTTAATTGTTCATAGTAATGCTGGTACAGTCCATCAAATATAACCGTGTCTCATAATATAATGTACATTATTTTTGTTTATAACACAATTTATTCTATCCTGGATACAGAACGTAACATATTTTTTTTATAATACATTTTACACCGTTCTCTGCTTAGTTTAAATAAAGTTTAATTTTTGTTGATGTGTAGATTGACCATGTCCCTATGTAAAACAAAACAATCATAAAAGCTAAAACGTAAATTACATATACAAGTTATGAAAACATCGGGTGTATTTTAATAAAATAGTGTTTACATGTTTATAATAAATTTCAAACAGTTTTTACCTAATGCAGCATTAAACTGTCTCGATTGCCGACATCAATTATACAGCATGCCACAGACTCAAGTTCGCACGCTAACAACATCCGCCCCACTAAGCTAGTAGACTATATTTAACTGTATTGTTCCATAAAAACTAACTTGAAATCTGTCTCATTCATTAAATACAACTTTAACATAATGACTAGGGGAGATAAATAAAGAGTTATTTGATTTTTTTCAGAGCATACAGTAAAAAAAAACATGAAAAAATGGCTCTATATCGACATCCGAATATAATTAATAAAGTGCAAACTAAGGCATTTCTTCGAATGTTCAAACAAATATGTAAAAAGTATGTAAAACAAATATTTTCTTACCCAAAAGGTTAGTGGACTATCAAATCAAAAGAGTTGTTCTTTATTGAACGTCAAAGTGTAGCAAGCTTTTACCCAGCCGCGTCTCGCAAGCTAAAGCTGATGTTGACGAGTAGGTACGTACTGAGTATAAGATCTCGTAATGAGATCAAATATCAGTTTTACCAGCAAGGACCAGATGCACTGCGAATTGATTAACCACAGATTAGAAAAGAGTACAGAAGGTTCACTCTATGATAAATTTAGCATATAGAGTATATAAAACTAATATTATCACTCGCAGTATATTATGTGCGTCTATTAATTCGCGAAGTATTATTTTACATTGATCGATCGATCTTAAAAGCTATGTGCTTTCACTAGTATCGTCATTCCTTAACTATAGCTATTATACAAGCATAACATGTATAGTATGTTCTGCCTAGCAGACTTAAGCTCATCATCATCACACACTATACCGTCACGGCTCCGCCCCAGCAATGAAGTTAACATTCAAACCTGAGCTATAAAACGTGGTCGTATAATACATTTCATAATGTCAATACGCGCCTACTGCCCACCGTCGGCTTTTTCATATTGACATTATTACGTTACACGTTTTAATGCTCAGATTTGCATGACAACTTTATTGCTGGGTTGGAGCCGTGCCGTTACCGTGACGGTATAGTGTGTGATGACCTTTACGTGTATTTTGGGCGACGCGCGTTGGTACACTGAATACTTGTATGTCATAAGGTACTTGTATAGCTCTCAAGTTTTAACCTCTCTTTCCATTTGATATACCTACAGTTATGTTATAATAACAAATACTTGTCTGGTGTTAAGTCTATTATTTTTTCTGAATCCTCTTCTGTCTTAACTCATTAAACTTCATTATTTATTATAGTTAGTGGATCAAGAACATAGTCTCAATTAACTAACAATATCGTTCATCAATTAAAACAGAACGCTCAACAGAACATCGCCCACACAAAGTTGCGTTAGAATTATTTTTAGATACGAATTATACATGTATGTACAATGCACATACAAGAGAAGTATAAACCAGCTAGATTCCACAGAATATCACAACAACATAGAATTGTTTTGTATTCTGATTTAACTGTCTTCAGAGCTGGTGAAATTAAAATTCTAAATAAACATGCGGCCAGTTTCATAGTAAGCTCGGCTAACAGTGCCATTAAATATTCACAACTTAAGAAGTGTTTCTACTATGGGGATAGCAACACAGACCCTTGCTAACCCTATCAATATCTCCATGGATCTTTGATATCTTACACACGGACAGAAACACAACAACTATTTCTGTTTAAGGGGATCTTCTGTACCAAGTCAAAGTCTTTTTCAATTCTGACAGTTCCTCTGTATAGTCTATGCAGTCTGTCTGTATAGTCCTACCTCTGTTGTACTTTGACTGTAAATACTCTTAACAGTGAACTATCTTGTGAAATCTATCTGGAAACCGCTTACATAGGTCTCCCTAAATTTTTGAATATGATAACACCCTTACACCCTTGGTGTTGCACACATCCATAAGCTAAGATATCCGCTTTCCATCAGGACTGCTGTTTAAAGGTTGTTTATCACCTAAGTGCTATAAAATTAAAACTCAAATATCTATAGATTCAAGGTGAGACAAGGCAACTTAGGAAGAAATAAAACTCAAAAACCTAAGTTCTAGTTCGTAATGATTACATTCCTATACGTTTTTATGGTAAAACGTTTACACTAATCAACAGATATTCAAGTGCTCTGGGCGTGGGTGTAATTTGCGTCCACTAATTTTACGCTTGCAAACACCTAGTAATACGGGGACGTGTGACCTGGTGTGTAGGACAATTTGTACATGTTTTCTTTTTATGTTGCAAGTTCAGTTTGTGCTCAGATGTGGAATAGTTTATTTTATTTTACACAACATATCGTTTTAAAACACAAACCTGATTTGCTTTGACAGCGATTCTGTTACTGAGTAAAAAAAATGAAAGTAGTGCTTTTGCTCGGCAAATAGTTGTCTACCAATTTATTTCTCAGTCATGGGCGCAAGAAAGAGACGGTAAGCTTTGTTGTGAATGCCGTTTGTGACATGACATAAAACACGATTTTGCAACTCATTCAAATAAAGTCGTAATATCTAATGTTCAACTTGATTACATTTTTTTAACGCCGCCCGGGTTGACTTACTTGAACAAGGCATAGGCATAATAAAACCCAAAAAACTAAGAAATACTATTTAAAACCTTTCAAAAACCCTTGTAAAGTTCACTTCAAACTTTAGTATTTAAACTACGTTTTAGTAGAAAGTCAAAATTGTATATGTCTTTTAGGGTACCATTTTAAGACTCTTTATAACCAGCCTGGCCAGGCAACCTATGGGCCAAACATCCCCCCAGGCACGGCAAAAGTTCCACTGTGAGTGTGAGTGCAGGTCTAGAACATTCGCGATCTGGACTAAAATATTCACCGTTGATAATTTAGTTATGGAAAAACATAGATATTATTAACTTATCCTCACCGTCTTATTATATTATTTACCCCAAGTATGTCATGAAAGTCATAAATAATTCAAAACATTTGAACAAACAGGCAAAAGTTTTTCCTTGTACAGGTAGAACCTGAAACCACAGAATACATTTTACTTCAATACAAGAAACGGACTATCCGATTGATTTAAACGTCAAAGAGCCTGTCGCAGTTTACTGCAATTCTCTAATATTCTTTAAAAACCAAAACTTTATTCATAAGTAAGCAAGCAAGCACACGGTCCGCATGATGGCAAGCAGGTTATTTTAGACACCAATAGCCTCGCCAGTGCGTTGCCAGTTTTATTGGAACTCTCTCTGGCTATAAGTTTTGTTTATCAATTCGTCTACCTTCTAGCATCAGCAAAATCTGTAAATGAAGTTATTAATAATTCATCATCCTCCGCGCCTTTTCCTAACCAAGTTGGGGTCGGCTTTCAGTCTAACTACGATACGATCGCACTTTGATATATTACGTGAAGCGACTGCCATCAGACCTCCACAACCCTCTAATACAGAACTTCGATATCGCCTAGTAAGTAGGCGATATCGAAGTTCTGTAGTTAGACCAGTTTGTCGGACTTTTCAGGGCTCCAAATACCCGTAACGAATGCGACAGATATTTGTATGGCATCCGGGACCGACGGTTTAACGTGCTCTGCGAGGCACGAAGGGGTCTCAAGACTGACTTGGCTAGTATTACTTAACTTTGTAATGTGCTAACCTACTCGGTTACAACTTAGCCACGAGCCCCTCGAAGTTAAAATAATTATAACACAAACTATGTTTTAATCGGCCAAGATAATCTTTACTGTTAATTTGTTGAACATAGTTCAATAATAAACAATAGCTTTACCTCAACGTATATTGCATATATATACATACTATCTAGCTGCATTTGCAATAACCAAATATGCAGTATAACGTAGGCGTTATTAGGGTGGACGGCGACTGAGGACAACCGGACCTTATACGTTCGGCAACAAGCATATATGCAACAAGCCCCTCAAACACGATAATCATTTTACAACTTACGAGTAACCTGTCACAAAGTTTCAATCCGTGTGGTTTATCTTCAAGGAGAGGTTTTTAACGATTTAATAGTTAATTCCATAAACTGTAGTAGTAAGTCGTCTAGTGTTGTTTAAGCGTTATGTCTTACTTTACCCAATATATTATCCGACACCGACGCGACGCCACGAACCCAATCTTAAGACAAGCATGTATCGAAGAAATAGTAACGTGTGACCCATATTATGGTAAAGGCACTTATTTCCGCGATATTTTCACCATAACCATAACTTTAAAATTTAAGAATTTCTATACCTTTTTGTAAAGTTGGCTATATTTATCAGACGCATTATTATTTTACTCTTGAGACAAACTAAAAATGGAAAGGAGGTGTAGAGAATGACACATGGTGTTCAAAAACAACTTTGGTTTTTAAGTCAGTCTTAGTCTCTGTCTTACATACTTATAAAAGAGCTCCAAAATATGCTATTTAAATAGTAAATAACATTATTTTAAGCATAAATGGAAAATAATATATAGTTAGGTAGTAATAGCATTTTGGAGATCCTCTTCTGTGAACTTTTTTCTTGGCTTGCCTATCCTACGACAAGGCAATTTAAATAATATGAATATTCCTTTGGGCCCAAACCTTATGAATTTATTTTTATTTAGAGGATAAGAATTCAATTAAATAATTAAAACTGATATCGTGTAAAGTGGTAGTCTTTATTTATTGTTTATACACTGAAATAACAACTAAAACACAGCAAATCGTAGTTTTTACGTGCACAAGGTCCAAAATGTAAGAAGGACGCGTGTGAGTCAGATCCTAGCGCAAAACTCCAAAAGTAATCGATTACTTTTAAAAATTCACCAATTAAGCACTCTTTTTCATAAAGATATGTTGTTATAATTATGTTTATATATACGGGAATTACCGCATTAATTATTTAAAAGTTAGTAAGTACAATTAGTAAATATAATTAGAATAAAGTATCTTGCAGTTAAGAAGAGCTTGTAAACTGCCTGAGAACGCTGTTTTTCTAAAAAACCTCGAGATATGTAATGCCAATTCTTAGAACTCTGAATTGATTTTTTTTTAATTGTAATAATGTAAAGGCATCCAGCCTTTACATTATTACAATTAAAAAAAAACCTTGATGAAATGTGTATTCAACTACATAAGTATGTCTTATTTGCTACTATCGAACACTGTCGCTATCATATTTTTTTTTAAATAAATTTTACATTATGCTAAAAATAGATTATCTTAATATATATATTTCTTCTGTACGTGTGTATGTCACTGAACTCCTCCTAAGCGGCTGGACCGATTTTAATGAAATTTTTTGTGTGGCTTCAGGTGGATTCGAGAATGGTTTAGATTTACAATGACCCGGTAAATGGCGCTGCGATAGGGTTACAGAAATAATATTTTTACGTTCCGGCAGGACAACGTCTGTCGGGTCCGCTAGTAAGTACATAATAATTTGGAATGCTATAAAAATACCCATGGCTTTTACATAATGCACCTATTACGGAACACATTCAGACTCTTAGACCATTGTACCATAAATATATATAACTATGTTAACAGGAACTAACGCAATCCTCAATGCCCAACGAAATGAAAAAAAAAAGTTTTGTACCAGATTGCTCAGTAATTATGCATTTAAACGGGAATTAACGCGATCACGAAAAGGTATTACATACCTCTAAATTGCATAACGTTTCGACCAGGCCAGTGCAACCAAAAAAATATATCATGGACGTGGTCACAGGCTGACTCACTGTATTGTCATTGTACCTACTTAAGTTGTACTTGCCCTTTAAACCTTACCACCAAGAAAAAATAGAGCCTTAAAAATAAAACCATAAGCCTCCAAACGGCCTTACTTTAAGATGACAAACTATTTCAAATAAAAAACGAAAGTGGTGACGCAACCAAGTTGTATGTGCCATACCAAACAAGGAGATGTGACTCATGCGCATTTTAAATAAATCAACTGACTTAGCACATACATGGTCAGACGGTTATCTTGCGTAGGTGAGCTTCAATCACAATTTGATACATAAATCTTCAGTTTTAAGATTCATATTGTCACAACAAGGCTACAATACTGCAATAGAATTAAGATTTTCGATATGCACTAAGCGTTTGAAAGTTAGAAAGTGAGGATAAGCTAACTATTTTAGAAGTAGAAAGGGTGAAGTAAAGCGGACACTTTCCCACGTTTTACAGATTTGCAATTGCCTTTCCTGTGTTATCTAATGCCTTTCTTTTTGTTTTAATTTTATTTTTACATGAGTAATTGACATGATTTGTCAAAATATAATGGTGTAACAAAGTATATTGCCGTCTGTGACCAATTAAATAGCGTAAAAAGTTTACTCTGGAGTAGATCGCCTACTAATCTAATTAAGAATTTGTAATAATAGTAATATAACAAAGAACCTATAGATTTAAGAAAAAATGTCTGGGTATTTGTGGGTAAGAATATAATTTAACTCCGTTGTACTTTACTACCACAGAGTACAGTTTTCTACACTAAACTACAACGTACACATTCTGAAAAGAGTCACAAGTGTAGTAAATGAACAACATTGCGTATTTAGATCATTTATATGTCACTAGCATCGCCCCGTGGTTTCACCCGCGTAAGTCCCGATCCCGTGGGAATATCGGGATAAAAAGTAGCCTATATGTTAATCCAGGTCTCCAGCTATCTACATACTAAGTTTCATCGCAATCGGTTCAGTAGTTTTGGCGTGAAAGAGTAACAAACATCCGTACATCCATACTCACAAACTTTCACGTTTATATTATTAGTAGGATATAATACACATATATCTGTTTATACACATACATAAATTATCTAAGATTACGTACATATCGAGACATGACGAATACGACACTAAATCTTCGACATATAAATAAACTAACCGTTCGAACCGTGGCATTGAATCAGGCAAACAGATATATTGGCTAACAGCAAGAAACTTGATAGCAACCTCTTATTATTGTTTATTCAACCAACAAACCCACAAAAAGTCGTGTTTTTTCTAATCTCAACCCTATTTCCTTCAGAAAAGACACCATTTCCTCATCGTTTGAACCGTTTCACTATAAAATAAGTAGGAAAAAATAATAATAATGTAAATAAGGAAGAATTGGCTGTATTCGACTGCTGTACGAATTAAGAGACATTTTAATTATTTATACCACTGTAGTGTATACAAAAAAAACCGGCCATCCTAATAATAGGCGCTAACCATAGCTTATAGGCACTACGCTTCCTTCTAATGTTTTGAGGAAGCCGGAATAAATCTCTGAATATCCTTTAAATGTATGTTGTGGGTCATCTGTTTCTCTGTCTCTCTCGGTGTGTGTGTTGTGTAGTGCTGCATTACAGCCCGGAATTTTGAATTTGAGGTCGGTTGACATGGTCTAGCACAGACCGTCCTGACCCGCAACGGCCGAGAACTTTGTCTTTTGTGTCACACCCAAGGGATACCAAAACCTACCATTTACAAATAATATTGCACTCAAGTCCAAAGTAACTTACACACAGGGTCAAGTTTACCAAAGGTCATACATTATTCATTATGCGGTGACATTGAATATACCCACGTGTTCTGTTGCCAAGCGACAGGGATAACAAACAAACAACCCTTAAGTTCATTCAGCTTTCGAAACCAAGTTAGAACAGACGTGCCAATTTACTTTAAAACATAATTCATCGAAACTTTAAAATACAGTCAACAATTCAAAATCTTTTTCATAAACATTGAACAAAATATATAAGTAAGTTTTTTTGTAAAAGAACTTTTCTATAAAGAGTGAGTCATGGAAGCCCGTGGAATATCAAGATCTTTAGATCATGTAAACTGGTGGGATCCAGAACATTGGAAGAGTAAAGGGCCTCGAAGTATATCTTCGATTTCGATGGAAGAAGTTGACCCTGCTGAGATAAGAAATGGTTGGCTTACTCTACAACATCCTAAGGTAGGAATAAATCATAATGTGTAACCGTCTTATTTTATTTTTCTTCTCGAGTAGATTTAAACTGTTGCCTTTACTGATGAGAATTCACTCGAAAGCCGTTCTTGTTTTTTTTTTAAAGCAGTAAAAGCATTATTAAATAACATAATGTAAAATGTAGTGAGTAAAGTCAAAACTATCACATTAGTGATTGTACGACACCTTTTAAACGTCTCTCAAATTAACATATTTTAAAATTATTTATAATTTATCTTTTGCTAACTAATTCTACTCACTCTGGAAAAAGTTGGTGTAGTTTTATTTATTTTAACTTATCTACAAAAAGACCAATGATGATTTACTTACAATCTCTATTTTCATGTGTTTTTATAAAATGGTGTAGGTACTTAAATGTACATTGTCGTCGAAATACTTACAATTTGATTGCCACTTAATTCTGCTTTATGTTATGAATCTTTTATTAGAAAAAGGAAATATTCACTAGTTGTAGTATGTTTTCTATTTCTATCGAATTGATTAACTTCTTTATCATATTATTTATACGAATATGATCAATAAAACTATGAAACTTTTTAAGTGTTAAAAGTTCATCACAATAATTAATGATACAAAAGCTTTTTACTCCACGACCGGTTTCGTGAGAAATCTCTTGGTATACAAAGGTTAAAGGTTATCGAACCCATACCTTGGCTGAGATTGCGGTTTCCTGTCGTCCCCTTGTGGCAGCAGCCGGATGTCTCACGATTGGCACTGTTGTATTTACAAAACATCTTGTTGTGTACGTCATTTTTCTTCTGTTGGTATGAAGTCTTGGATATAATACAAGTAGCTATTGGATGAAGGTTTTGATGATTAAATGTAACTTTTTTATACTACTAAGTTACAGGTCCCCATGTTTGATAAACACATGCTTTCCAGAGATATGTCTTGTTAGCGACCTTATTTCTCTAGGGAACAGTTTCTCCTTCCTGTAGCTCTGGCAGATTGACTGGCGGTATTCGGTAAGGTAGTCATTGTTATTCATCGCTACCATAGAAGAAAAGAATAAGGTCGCCAACGAGACATACCTCTGGTAAGCGTGTGTTTATCATTCATTTTTTAAGTACTCTTGTACGCTACTCATCAAAGCTCTCATATCATTTAAGGAGTGTTTCCGTAAAGCGTATGCCTATTTCATTTTCATATATATAAATCCCAACATCTGAATTTGGGGAGTGTCTCGTTCTCGCTGTATTTTTAATCTGCCTTCTTTTTACAAGCCTACTTTTTAGGGTCATCGACTAAACATGTGATTCAACACTGCGTATGCTAATTATACGCAATTTTTTTATGGAATTTGTTACTTCTTTGTATTTAAGCTGTCCTTTTTTTGGTTCCATTGTCCTTCTCTTAATTTATTATCAAGCCCTGACCTATGGTAAAATTACTTTAGGTCTCCAGCAGCTGCATAGTCGAAGCATCATCATGAAATTCATTGGTTATGCCCTAGCCCATGCAATTAGGTAGGTAGTGTTAGTTGCGAACTCGTAATTTCCGTGCAGCCTTTACGAGTCGACTTCTTGAACTATTACGTAATGTGTGCAATGTAGTAAAGGTTCGTATATTCCACGTTGTCATTACTGACTTTAAAAGT
The DNA here is from genome assembly GCA_949752705.1 of Callimorpha dominula. NCBI lineage: Eukaryota > Metazoa > Arthropoda > Insecta > Lepidoptera > Erebidae > Callimorpha > Callimorpha dominula. The sequence goes on along the minus strand of OX457008.1, from coordinate 4,301,981 downwards.
ACTTTATCATAACGTTTTGTGTTTTCTTTTCCGTTTATACAGGCATGTCCCGCGGAATAATACAAATATAGAATTAAGGTACACGGTATGTACGAAACCAGAACATCTATCTGTAAGTCACATATAATATTTTCAAATAATTTTCCAATATGGAAAGCGGACCTACTATACTTGACGCTTGCCATCAGCACGCTATACTGCCACTTAGCCTGTAACATGTTTTGTCTATGACTGTAATGGAATCCTACAAGTTGATTATACGTATCAAGAACCAATTACAGTGAAGTAACTCAAGTAACAAAGACTGCTGCGTAGTAAAAAGAGAGGGGTCGGTTATTGTCAATATTCCCACCTTAAGAGCGATTGAACAAATTCCAATGCCTTTCATCATCATCCTCCAATAAAATAATAAATAAAACATTTTTAAAAACTAAAAAAATATTTCAAGTTCTATAGTTTAATGCAATAAAAATGTATTATTTATTTTTTCCTACTTACATTTATTTATAAACTATTTATGTTATCCTTAAAAATAAAAGGTATCCTATTATTTCCTAGCCATAGAACACCTGTATCAATTCTTAAGCATATAATTATAAAAACAATCATATTTAAAATATTTAAGTAGCTTAGACCTTCAACTTCCAAGGTACGTCGTCAAATAAAGAAACTACTGTAATTATAGGGTGCTTCACTCGTACATTATTCATAGGTGGAAAAACGTCGATAACGACTGTCCCCTAACAATTATAATAGAACTCTACCTTCTAAGTCGCTTTTAATATCGTGGTTAATTGTTTTGTCTTAGAAAAGAATTGCCTAAAACCATCGATAGCTAAAGATTTAAACATTTTTTTTTAATTTCGGAGTATTGGTGTAAATGTATCATATGTTTATCAAGATTTTCGGAGATGAGCCTGGCCCAAAATGTTCGTAATAAGTAGTCTGAATTTCGTTTCAAGGGAAAAGAAAAAAAATGCAATATGCTTTTTGCGTGGGATTTTTTGTCAACAAGTCAACGTCTGTCAGGTCAGCTAGTAAGTATTAAATAAAATAAATTAAACATTTAAAATACCCCGACTCGAAAATCCCTTCAACGGTTGTAAGGAGCTGGTGATCTTCGAACGGCTGACTAGATTTTGTTGAATTATATCTAATACACAAACAAAATAACCGCACTCAAATCGGTTCATCCGTTCTGGAGCTATGATGCCACAGACAGACACACCAATACAAAGATACACATATTAAACTTTAAAAACGTCATAAATAAGTAATAAAATCTTAAACTTTTTAAAATATTCCTAAGATGTTTTTCTTCTTAGGGAGTGATAAACAATGTTTAATACGCACATAAACATCGGATAGTTATAGTACAGTTAACCTCAGACAGTCATAATTTAGTCGTAATGGTAATATTACCTGCCGTACAGTACCGGAATATGTGATATCATAGCTAACGATGTTAACGCGTTAAGAAATAGTCATAAAATTCAGAGATTTCAATTAAGATAAGCTATTGAAGTCATTCAACGATAAATAATAAAAACCGACCAAGTGCGAGTCGGACTCGAGCACGAAGGGTTCCGTACCATTATCTATACAACATTAGACACTTATTTATTTTTAAAGTGAATATACAACTAAATATTCTCTGAATATTTCAAGCGTCTGTTGCCGTTATTAATATCGAGCAAAAAAATCACGTTTATTCTATGGGAGCCCCACTTAAATATTTATTTTATTTCCGTTTTTAGTATTTGTTGTGATAGCGGCAACAGAAATACATCATCTATGAAAATTTCAACTGTCTAGCTAACACGGTTCTTGAGTCTTTGTAATAGGATCCCGTTTTTACCCTTTGGAAACGGAACCCTAACTAAAAAGAGAATGATAAACAATAAAGAATTAAAAAAATATATATCAAATAAACTAATAGGAGCAGTGGAAAGTAGAATGGCAAGGAGCAGAACGAACGGGCTGATATTCTTGTAAGAAAACAGTTATTTTTTCCTTCTATATTCACAACGAACATGTATAAAATAATGTCTAATTTATCTTTTGCGCTCCCGTGTCAGCGACACCCATGTATTAACCACAATGTTGGCCTGTTGGTCTAGTGGTTAGTTTTCCTCACTGGTCAGTCAAAGGCCGTGGGGTCCATTCCCACCCAGGACAAATACTTATGTGATAACCATGATCATATGTTGCGTCTGGGTCTAATTTATCTATAACTAGCAGCAACCGGCATGCGTTGCAATGCCAATGTTTTCTTTCTTTTTAATATAGATTTTTTTGGGCCAGGGACCCTCGCGGTCGTCCCCAGAACACCCTACTAAAGTTTTATCACAATCTGATCAATGGTTTCGGAACGCATAGAGGACAAACATACAAACATTTTTTTTTTATAGATAGAATATATGTATTTAGTAATATATAAGTATGTTTATCAGCAGTCTGGTAATCATAGTACAGGTTCTGCCTAGTTTGGGATCAGACGGCCGTGTGTGCGATCACATGTGTCAATGTGTATTATTATTGTTGGTTATATTTTTTACGGCTCACTTGATATTTCCCTAATACAACTATAATGTTTATTATATTCAATTTATTACATACTATTTTGCCGCCTTAACTTATTTTGTGAGTTTAATTTTGTCATAGTCAACTTATAACATTATAACATTCTGTTTTTTAGTTAGCGAGTTTTGTATCTCGCTAAATATCTGGAATCTGTGAATATCTACATTTGGGAAAGCTGACGCAACTTACAGCTTACATCAAGACAAAAATCTTCAAAATGTGCACTTTTAAGTGAAACTTCTTTAAATTACAAACAAGTTTAAGTCTATCATGGTGTTTCACCTCAATCTACATTTTTAAGGTCGTTGACTGGTGACTCAGTCGGCGGCGTCCGGCGTCATGCGCCGGCGCACCGAGTATGGTCATTGTTGCTTACTTGCTCGTCTTAACAACTTGGATAATTAATCTTACCCTTATACAATCTTATTAGGGTAATTAGAGACGTGTACATGTAGAAATAATGCCTCATTGGCCTAAATACTTTATTATATACCAGTATATTGTTTTCTAAGGAGAATTTATTTGTAGGTAGTATTTGTAGTCGTAGTATAGTTATAGCAGCCATGTTTGGTAATCTTTCTTCACTTATAGTTAGGTCTTTCTACCGTACGTATTATAATTATAAGAATCATCCCTTTCTTTAATATCCACTATGTCCATTAAGTCCGTAGTGTCTTCAGTTCTCTAATTATATTATAAATTCATCATTATAATCATATTAATGAAACATTGATGGCTTCGATTATATGCGACTGAAGCCTTGAGTTTTCTTAAGTCACTGCTGATCAAGTTTTGGTGTACAAGAGTAACCAGCAATGATAATAATTCAACTGATATTTTACGCAACAGAACCATACCTGCGTGCATTCGAGTGAGTTCTTGCATAAAATAATGTTTTTCTACGATTTTCATACATAACACTAGAATATTATGTGATTCATTGTTCCCTTATCAACTTTACCACCGTTTGTAATTAATTCACTTTATACACGAGTGCACAAACTTAATTAGAGTTAGAAATTATATATACTAGTGAACTTACATCTCATTATCTTTTTCTGTATGGTCTTTAAAATAAATTAGGTTCGATAGTAGATCTGTATTTTGTTATTAAGGTAACAATACAACTTCTTTCATTAAATAATGTACCTACCTTGTAACTTAATTTTTTTGTTATAAGTACCCTGAGGTCTTTCTAAGGGTAAAAATAACAAAAAATCTTGTTCCTCCATTTTGTAATCGCTTTTAAAATATGTACATTGCAATACTGCTGAAATATATTACCGAAGATGATCCCAAATTAAACTTCAATAACATTGTATAGATAATATAATAGAAAGATAGATAATAAAGTATATGTTTTTTTTTCAAAAATATACACCAAAAGCCTGGTTTACCTCAAAGCTTTTAAGTGTTTTTTAGTCATTTCTTAATAGTAAGCTTTTTTTTCAATCCTTTAAGAACGGCAAATTAAGATATATGTACCTAATTAGATTGAATATTTATTTACATTGGAGATATAATATTAGAGTAATTTATTTTATTGATACTGACATGGTACTCGTTTATTTCAATTGAACAATAACTCCTTTGTCAGTCCTCTCATAAAGTTTACAATACTAAAGACAGTAGATAGCTTCCTCAATCAATCTACGTTAACTCGATGGCAGTATACCCGGAAACTAATTCGTCATCAGTCGTAAATCTTCCGCGTAGAGCCGATTGTCTAAGTCTACAGAAAAGGTAGTGAACAGTGAACCTTGGATTGAATACAGCCTGCTATCGATTGGACACCCACATCATTTTTATAATTGTAGTTAATTGTATATGTGCCTTTCACTTTATCTATGAGTTTTTTTTTAGTTTAACATCATTTTATTTTTATTAAGTTGATTATACGATGGTATCGAATAGATATAGAGATTAGACAACAGTATAGAAGACTCGTATATTAGGCACTTTAAGGTATTTTAAAGTGACTTTAAAAAGAAGAAGGGTTATTTTATATCTTCAAAGTATCATAGTGAAGCATGGCCATAAGCTTGAAGTACTTCTGTAAGTCTGCAAAAAAAGCTAATAAAACTTCGTGCGGGCATTATTTAAAAAAATGTATATATTTTTTATATGGTTGGTTTTACTGGTTATACTTATATGTTTAGTAGTTATACGATATTTATAATAATAATTCATATTATAATATTGCAGTTTTTTTAACTACTTTCTATTTGGAAATAGCTCGTATTTTACTCGATTTTGTTAAATGTGATGGTAAGATTCAAACTTTGTAATACATAGCTTTGGTAAGCTTAATAAAAACGTAAAATTCAACATATATATCGTCTTTACTTTAAGCACCAAATTCGCCAGAATCTTATTTTCAATAAATAACTTGCGTAATGTGTCGTATACACATTAAACTCCATCAACATTGCGATCCCGTCATGAACAATTCACTCGTACTCTATCGGTCACGATCGCACGAAACCGCATACATTAGGCTAGGTACAAGCAGTCGTGTGGCTTGCATGTAATGCCGTGTAATCAATGCAAGTATGTCGAATGCTAATATTGCCTTTGAGGCTTTGAAAGCCGTTTATTGGTGGATTAGTCAATATAAACCTAGCGACACACTAACATGATTCATTATTACCATTTGGACCTTTTCTCAGTGACTTTGTAGTTTGCGATGAATTGCTCATTACCATATTGCTCAGAAAATACCATTCTATAATTTGTATACTCATACACTTAACTGACTAATGATACGAACATCAATGAGAACATCATTAAGGGTTTAAATCATTATTAGTTGTACATAAAAGACTATTACGTAGAATATATTTTGAAAAATACAGATATGTATTTGTAACTTATCCAGCAAACTTAATCAAAAATGCAAAATTACCATGAAAATAGATAAATGAAAAATCATTATACTCTTGTTCATCCAAAAGTTGCCTAGAAGACATGCTTTTTGCAATAAGGCCGCCCATTGTTCATTTTATGTATACCTATATCTGTTTCGGTCTATTTGTTTTTCTCTGCTTTAAACATAAACGGTCCTAATCTTAAAAAAATTAAAAACTAACGACGTGACATAGGAAACCTATATAACTAAACTAAATAATGTTGTAAGTGTAAGTGCTCTCTGGTTTCCACTCAGCCTTATTTGTAGACCTAATGAGTGTACACCAAGCAATGATCAGTAAACAGTGTTTGGTTAGCTTGAACCAATCATGTTGTTACGTATGAGGACAAAATAAATATATATTGCTTAATTATAGGCCAGCTCAGTGGAGCCGAAAGAATAAAATAAACGCATCTATTACTAAGAATAAGGATATTAAGAGTAGCAAAGTTTTACCTCTACTACTTTTTTAAAAGTTGTAAGTTTCATCCACTGCCTTTGTGAAAATATTAACATTAGTTCCTGTCGTTTTTTAGAATAGGCATCTGGAGGAATATCATACACTTATAATTGTTTACAAGGTAATATAAACAAAAAAAAATACTGCTTTTATTGTTGCTAGCATTGCTTTTTTGTTTAATCCATACACATATATGAAAATTTGTTTGTCCGATGAACTCCTAAACTAATGTACTTTAATGAGATTTTGCACACTGTGTGTAGTTTGGTCCAACCCGAGAGATATTTTTTTTATTGCAAATTACTTAGCCACAGTAACGCGTGGCCAGGTAGCTGGAAAAATATAAACCACACAATTCATTAATATAAATTAGGTGGTTCCTGGTAAAAGCGAGGCAATTTTGAACTGACTGATTACTTCTAATTGTATTTGTATTCCGTGGTGAACTACGCGTGTAACAGAAGAATTATTTGGTATAAAATCGACTACAATTTTCTATAAAACGCGATACAATTATCAGTAATTTTCTTTGTAATTGATACAAAGAAAATTCGTTATAATTGTCTCAAATTACATAATAATACTTATACGTAATTTAGAAAAGAAAACAGAAGTGGATAACCTAAAAGGATAAGGTAATAAGTTAATGTCGATAGAAGTCTAAAAGAAGGCCGCCGAATTTTCCATCATACAATAAAGTAAAATATAGGAAAAACAACATTTCGACAACATTCCAAAGAAATGGCGGGATTAATTTAACAGACTTCTACCCAGCAGTAGAGGACAAAAAATCCTCCCTAATTATCTACCTGCTTTCCAAGCGGAAACTTCAGTACAAAACATTAATACTAGGGACTGACAGGTTGTTTCAACGTCGTCACGTGTAGGCGATGGCCTCCCGCCCGCGCTGCGCTTGCGCTGCCATTGTGATCGACTCAACTATAGGTGTATATGATGAGTAATCTTAGATAATGGACTACTGTAATATATAAGGAGGGTTTTAGAAGCTATTGTTTTGTTTTCAATCGGAATGAAATTAATTTTCACGTTATTATTTAGTAACTTAGTGATTTTACAGTTTTTACTTAAGTCTAATTAGTCTTTTTTCCTCTTGATATTTCTATTCCTTCTATAATTTTTTTTAATGTATTTTGTAATAAGTTTACAAAAGTCATTTAAGTTTTGTCAGAGCGACATGTAAAAACTCAGAGATCGTTTAATGGTTTGCGTGTCCAATATAACAATAGATTCAGGATGTTGCTGGGGTTACCTAGATTTTGTAGTGCCTCTGAAACAAGAATTGACGGGTTTCATGCCATCATACGCAAGAAGCTGACGTCAATGATGAGCAGGGTACGAGGCAGTACTAATAGCATCCAGAAGGTCATTGCGGAAAAGCAGGATTCTAATATCCTAAAGGCATATGTTCGTGATCAGATTCGATAGTCTTTCCTTTCATGTAAACATTAAAAATATGGTCTTTGTCTGGAATAAACATTTATTATTATTATTACTATACTTAATAGTTATAAGAAAAAGACACAGTTTACCTACTTTAAAAAACTTAACTGACAGACTTAACTAACACATTCATGTATACTAAACAAGAATAATAATAATAAAACTCTAACATATTTGCATTTTAGAGTTAAGTAGGTATTCACGCCGCTTTCAACAATTATGAAATACTTATGATAATAATGATAATAATTATGATCTTTCCAAAAGTAAACTTTTATATAACAATTATGTATGCAAATAACTCTGAGATGAATATAGTGAATAATAGCAATAATTATATGCATGTAGGTAGATATAGTTATACTTTTTTCCATTGAGTTCTAACTTTCTCCTGAACCTGAAACAATAGCATAATTCTATACATATTAATGTAAGAATTTTGCAAATCAAATCAAAATCATTTATTTCAATTAAACCACAGGTCAGTAGTAGACAGTCAGACTAAGTCAGTCGTTTTGTAACTATTATTTTGTTGTAACTAAGTAAAACCATCGAAGTACAATGTACGTAATAAGTAATAAAAAAACACAACAATTGTTGGTAGTCTTCATCAAATCGTGACGACTGCTATCTATGTCTTTCACTATCGTATCGCGCTATTCACTAGAAAATAAACATAACATAGAAAATGAACGTAAAATATTCAGTGTATCTAATATCATGGATCCTCACGTAGTTCTTTTCTTCACCAGGCTCGGTTCCAACAGAAACAGTTGCAAGAGCGTGAGATGAAGATAGCCTCACTCTATGAAGCTCAACAAGCGCGCGCTCTGGATCGCGTGCGTCATTCTCCCAGCAACGTCGGTACTCGCGCCTCACCTCCTCATCAACAGACGCCCGTTGCACATCAACCTGGAAAGGTACCTCCTACATAAATATCTTATCTTAACTGAGAGAAAATAAAGAATGAGATCAAAACTTGTGAGGGGATTTCGTTCCGCCCAGACCCATTCTCTTCCCGGCGCTGTACAAACTTTATACGTTAATGGACCATGTAATAGAATGTTAGCACGCGATCAATGGTGAATTTTATTTATACATTTATTGCGAGAATTGCAAATTACTAAAATGTCTTGTTTTTTCTCAAATTCTTAATAATTATTTATATTTATCTATTTGCACGGGGGTGGGCTTGTTTTCGAGCCCCAAGCACTCCAGTGCTATATTTACACGGACCATTCCGAGGTAGGTATGAAAATAGGTACACAACCGAAAACTTAACGAGTTCAGGTTAAACCACTCACAAGATTTACATTGTAACATTGTGATGCTAAATTGAGACTTTTTTAGTGACATATAACTTGCTCTAACATTTCCATTTTATTGATTAGTGGTAGAATTTAATTAAAGGTTTCACTGTACCCCCAGCAGATCTAGCAACATATCTGAACACGCAAAAAAGCAACAATTCACAGAAATCTAAATCATAAATCAAGACGACATTAGCGTAATAGCTAAACTATCAGTAACTTGCAATCAAGAAAAAGCGGGCTCTAATTCCGACTAACGCGAAACCATACGGGAAAACTAGTACAAAAGAAAAAAACGTCTATAGACTCACAAGTATTCCTAGGATAGAGGTAGGACAACAAATGACTATGGACGTAGTAAATAATTCTGTGCTGTAATTAAAGAAACGCTGCCTTGAATTACTGCGGATCTCCGCAGTAAATCAATAAACCAGTAACGGCACGCGAGTATTTTGTTTTCTCATTCTCATATGTCCTCGTACTCTTAACAGCCAAAAAGTTAGCTTAGTAAGGCATACAGAGCCGGGCAATTAGAGTTAGCAGCAATTACCGTTTAATTTATATTCTCCTAGGTGCGTCAAATGTTTGAAGAGCGTCGCACAAAAGCCGGCATCGACAAGAGCTATCCTTTGCAGCCTATCCACAACACAGACAAAGCAACAGCCCGGAAGCCATTGCCCAACGGCTACACCAAGGTCACTACCGGCGCAAAGCTCAGCGTGGACCGTAAGATCAGCAAGATGCATATCAGCACCACCACGCATAGTGTCAAGAGACAGCAGCATGTAAGTTATGACTACAATTTTCACAATTAGGTACAATTTTTGAGCCCTGCGTTTTCTCCGGAATTCGAGTTAGACGACATTTGTTGGCTAGTGCTCTACTTCGGCAATGAGATTAATGCCATCAAACATAAAACACTTCGACATCAGCCTCGTTTATAAACTGTGCTTCTGGCATTTTCATAGTATGGGAGGCACTAGCTCACAGTCTACCTCACTGATCTAGTGCGGGTTTGCAGACTACACAAACTACGAGAGCATTATCGAGAACTATTAGCTATCTTTATAATGTTTACTTTAAGTATCGGTTAAAATAAGTGATAGAATAAACTTTATTGTACAACAAAAGGCATATTCACAAGGAATAGGTACATCTGGTGAATATGTAAAAAGGGTGGCCTTATAGCTAATAGCTAAATATGCACATGAACTTGTAAAAGTCAGAGATATAGATCTGTGGATTGAACTCATACCTCCGCTCCGACACGAAACGCTAAGGGCTCAATCACTCCTCAGCTAACTTTTTACTATCTTCATAGAAATAAACATCGATGAGTATATTAGTTTTAGAAACCATTATCATATCACTCATAGTACAACCGTATTGTTACAGAAAATACAGAACATAGTCAACGGCTCTGGCGATCTCAATCACAACCATGAACCGGATCTGAACACTGTCAAACAAAAGGTGATACATTTATTTATTATTTATGAATATTGGACTGCCTCGTGTCATAAGTTAGCGCTAATGTTTACGTACATTCGTGGGGTGCTTTGCTTAGGCAAATTATTCTTCCGAACGTACGTCAGTTTGATGGATGTCACTAGTAGATGGCATCACTTTCTTGAAAAATGAACACTTTCTGATCGGCAACTCAAAATTACTTAGTAACAATTTTTGAAGTGATAACTTCTTTAGGCACGTTGGGCACTTTTGGTATTGGGAAAAAGCACTGAACTCCCGTGACCGTCACGCTCAGATACATATTTACCGATGTTTTCGTTTTCACTTCTGACGTACAGTCCTACGACTGACAATTTTTTTTTATTGTTTTAGCTGCCCCAAAGCAACGGTGAGTTGATCCATCAAAGCAGTATAGATGAGACGGACAGAGCTGAGAACAATTACCTGCTTGAAAACGAAACATTCCCGGAGGCCTTAGCACCAACACCCACACCGAGGTCTCCAGATCCACCTGTTGAAGCAAAAAAACCACCTCCTAGAAGGTAATGCCCTGCGGCGGGGGAAGCTCCTTTCACCCTCCACAAATAGGGGGTTCAAAAGAAAACAGTAAACCCGGTTAGCTTCTTTTTAATCAATGTAGCCAATCTTCTCGCGATCGCCTCACGTCTCACACAAATGGGGAACACTGGCTTTAGCTAGAATAGTGTCCGCAGTAGGCTTCTTGCATCAGGACGTAGGACAGTCACAGCCCGCAGTGAATTTGGGACACGCGGCTGGTAGCAGCCTCGGCTTCGAAGCTGTATTCGTATGTTGTAGCTCCTACGTACGCGGAACTTGAGCTTGGTACTGAAAGCTTGCACTTGGAACTTCCACTTGGAAGCTTGTTCTTGGGAACTTGCAGTTGGAATTTGGAACCTGGAACCCCCAAAAAGGGAGGCGACCAGCTCATAGCGCTGCTCCCTAAACGGGGTAGTCCGCAATTTTGAATCTATTTATTTTAATTATATTTAGGATAAATTAATATTTATGCCATTCTTCCGTACAACTTAGAATGCAACATAACAATACCCCGCCTCGAACGAAAGAATTTTTCGCACTTAATGGAAAATCCCACCATGCGCCTAATCATGGCACTTGTTACTATACCTTACACAAAACATACATCACGCATCCTTTAGTACCTTTCAAACTGTCATCGAATCAACGGTAGGTGACTTGAGACCCTTACAGAAAGAGTAACAATATCTATTGATAGTGACTAATTGTACTCGGATAACAAATTCTGTGTCATTAGACATTTAGGTAGGTTACCATCACGACATCGCTGCAGTAGTCTTCAAAATATTGACAATAAATGGGCACATGAGGGCAGCTTCTCAGTGTCCGGGTAGAAAATTAAGAGCAACAGTAACACTTGGGGGTGTAGGGTCCCCTCGTTCTTGGTATATGGGTGCAAGCTAGTAACTTGTGGTTCGTAGTACATCGATACTGACAAGGACGACGATGTTATTTTCCAACCTAGGGATTCTTACGCGGAAAATATACAATCTTCCGTACAACTTAGAATACAATGTTACAGCCCCTATTTCCTGTGTAAACAAAAAATAGTTCCAGAGTCACTATGGCAATGTGGTCGCAAGTTGTTACCGTAGACCATGGGTGTGACATGACAAGAAAGTGAGGGAAAAAAGAGTACAGAAGGGTGTGTCGGCCAATATTTCTGTAGTCTCTTTGACATGTCTATTGTATAGGGTAGTTGCTTTATCTATTGCTGGAATAAACTTTGGATAATATTTTTTATTTTTTTTTGGTTTTTGACAGGGAGCCACCAAAAAGAATTAGTCCAGCGAAGACAAAACCTGTTCCTGTAGTAGCCCCCTCTACGCCGAGGAGAAACACAAATGAAAATAATGTAAGTATCCGATAAACGATACAAGCGGTTTTAGTTGATGGTAGAATTTGTGAATACTTATTGTACCCAGAGGTCACGTGAGGTGTTGCGTGTTCAATGTAACACCTTTAGAGTACTGTCACGGTTGCCTGGGTTAGTTAGGGTGTTAGTTTTGGCACTCTGGCATGTTTACGGAAGCAAGAGTGGATGGTTTCCATGCCATCCTCCGAAAAAGAGTTGCATCTTTGCTCGCCTTGTGAGCGAGCGAGGTAGTACTAAGAGCATGCTTAATATCATCGTCGACAAACATGACTCCAAAACTATGAACGGGTTCAGGGAAGTTTTGTTGAATTATAGTACCTTGTCCACAGACCATGATATAGAAGCTTTTTGAGCATTTATTTAATCACAACCAATATTTCGCTTGGCTGCAACACGATGTGTACCTACGCGGCGACGAACGGCATGCTATGGTGCATTTGCTTAGCAAATAATAAGACTAAATATGAAATCAATAATAGTTGTAAACTAACGGTGTCAGTCATTTCAATCTTTGGATTTCCCTTTAAGTTGAAGAAACTATTTTAAAAAGACTTGGTGCTGTGCTACACAGTGTACTCTGTGGAAGTCTTCGTAAAGGGAAGCTCGAAACCTTCGTACATCCAGACTGTTAGTTACTTACAAAATACTACCTGTGTCACACGAAGGTACAGTCACTTGATTGAAATGCCAAATGTATATACCGTGCACCTGGAAATATAACCATAAACACTAAACCTAGATACCAACTGTGAACTTTTTGAAGAAATTAAAAAAAATATTCATGACCACATTCTTATAGAACTGACATTCCAAATTCGAATCCGTCAAAATATCCGTCAAAAATTATTTACACTGGTTACGTCAAAATGATTAGTTAATATTAATTTTATATATTTTAAACAAAAAATTATAGTGTGTAATTAATAATAACAAGTGCATCTAAAATAACAGTGTAATGTGTGATTTGCGCAGGCCTCGGATGTCAATAAGGCCCGAGGGGCCATGCAGAGAACAGCACAACCGGTGAGTGTACCTACTTGCATACATAATATACTACTGTACACTTCGCAAAGAATAAGATTTTTGTTCTAAATTGTACAAGAGTTAATCGTAGGTATGTGTTCAAGTAGCTATGTAGAGCTAAATTAGTCCTGGGATACTTTAACCTAAATTTGGTCATTTCTGAGGTCATTACAAATTTTAAATAAACAAGGTTTTAAGCCACAATGTACCCTTGTTGTGAATGTGTGTTATTTTGCGCTTTTCTAGTATGCAAATGATCAGAAACTCATTCTGAAGCAAAAAATCTAAAAACACTGTTAATTTAGTTAAATCTAAAGATAGAATCAACTGATTTTTCACGAAAAAATCGGGTTTTAAGAAAATTTTGTTTCAATATTTTTATAGATCTACAATTTTTGCCTGAACTATTTTATAATAAAACTTACCATTTGGCTTAAAAACAGAAAATACTCATATTTGCGTTTTGTGAGATCGATGGGGAGTTTTAACATTTCATTTATTATAATCAATTAGTGTTCCCAACATTCCTGCCAATTTTATATGTATGCGAATTTTTGCAAGGCACCCCTATTTTTGGACCTTGACTTAATTTGACCGAGCTAAATAGCTTTTATACAGGGTGTATCTAACAATGCGACACTTGCTTTAATCACTGAAAGCGCTTATCTCTAGCATGCAGTTACAAAAGATTTTTTGAAAACGTTTAAAAGTTGTGACCGTTTGAATGTACAAGTATTTACACCCTCCGGTCCTCATAAAAGCAGGTGGATTTTAAATCGAACATTTTTTTGTTGGTATTTTTCGTAAAAAAAAACAAAAGCCATAAAAACAAATTTCAAAAATAGTTTTGAAGTTAGCTTTTATGGATTTTTCAATAACGGAGTGAATAATTTTGTGGTGTTGTGCATTCCTAAACCTAATAATAATTGTTGAAGAAAGTCGTGGACAGCAAGTAAGGATAGTGTTATTATTTGAACTTGTTATTAATGTTCGTTTGCGGAACTAATTTTTAATACATACCTATAATAAGGGATCCTTTGTCTGGCAATTAGCATTTAATGCAATAAGTTAATATCACAAACTACGAAATACTTTTAGGTATTCCTTGTATGTTTGCTTATTTTTTTTTCAATATGTTTTCATTGTTTTCCAGGTACCTAGTAAAAAACTGTCAGTGGTACGTTTTTTATTTTATTTCTTTTTTATATAGTTTTAGAAAACAGGATTATTATTCTCCAAAGCGTTCACCCATCGGCGTGTCTTGGACATTTAATTTCGCATTCGTTCGGTGTTAATAAAAGTTCCAAATTAACCAATGTATTAACTGTTATTAACTGTTCAAAAACAACAAATGTTTGGAGAAATCGAGGATTCCTCCCACACCCACTACTTAAACTAACAGATTACTAAGACACGAACAAAACTCTTTGATAACAATGCCAATTTAGTCAATATCGAATAATCATATTTTAGGTATACAAATACCTATTTACGTAATGTTGAAGATAAAAGACAATGTTCCAGTTCCAAAATAGTTATAGTTACCTAGTTTGTAGTCTATGAGTTATGGGAAGTCTATTTAAGTCAATGGTAAGAAAAAAGATGTCAAAATGGTTAAGAGTTAAGAAAGCAGATTGTTATGAGTAAATAAGAAATAAAAGAGCGTATAAAGTAAAAAGTTTATTATTATAAAACAGAAAACAACCTAAAACGTAACATAATTAAGAATATAACTTGCTCAACAAATTAAAGTTTAAAAACAAAAGTAGAGCCGCGGCCATCTGGGATTTGCAAATACATGGAAACAATAACATATAAGTAGTTTATGTTACACGTGTATGTATGCAAAAGAAATTTATAAAACTTAAAATTAATTAATTCCTTGTACAGTTAAGGTCACGAACAGAGTTTTATAGTGAGTCTTATAGTGAACAGTTGTCGCTGCTTTAAAGCACCGTCAACTGTCTGATGATCAATCTAGCTTCGGTGTTGTCAGTACAAAGATTCATTACCATATAGGTATGCAACTGTTTTCTTTAGTGGCTAGGCATAGGATACAATATCCTACAGGCGCTGTTTTTCCACAAAAATCAGAAATTCTCTTATTCGGATGGGCTAAAAACTGTTTTAAACAGAAAAGGCTGTCATGACAACTATGATAAGCATTTAAGATTATTTTCAATTTACCCAAGATATGTTATCATAGTATAGAAGTCGTTCGTTACCTTAGAGTGGGACCAGCAACGGCGGCGTGGACTCGGGGCGCTCCTCCAAGGCGCGGAGCTCCGGCCTGAGGGGGGGCAGCGCGAGCCCCGCGGGGGGCCCCGCCGCCGACGCGGGCCCCGCCTGCGCCATCTGCGGCAGGCACTTCGCCCCTGATCGCCTTGATAAACATCAGGACATTTGCAGGAAGTCACACGCTAAGAAAAGGAAACCTTTCGACGCGCTCAAACATCGCTTGGCTGTAAGTATGAACATGCATGTCTCCTGTATCAAATTCAGGATTCTCTTCAACTTGCTAATTAATGTATAAGAAAACAGTGTTTTAGGTTGTTGCTTTTTTTTTTTAAATACGTTGTGTCTAAAGTTACTCGTAATAATGTCTTAACTAACCTACAGTGGTGGTCATTATTAAAAACGCTTGTGTGAACAAAACGAAAACAGGGCGGCGCGACGATGAATGAGCACCGCGACAGTGAAATAGCGCCGCGACGGTGAAATAGCGCCGCGACGATGTATTGGCGCCGCTACTGTGCATTAGCGCCGCGACGATATCAGGGCGCCGCGACGATGAATGCACACCGCGACGATGTATTGGCGCCGCGACGAATAATGGGCGCCGTGGCGATAAATGGGCGCCGAGAAGATGAATGGGCGGCCCGATGCTTATTGAGCGCCGCGACGATAAATGGGCGCCGAGACGGAGAATGGGTGCCGCGACGGTGATCGAGCGCCGCGACGGCAAATGATCGCCGAGACGATGAATGGGCGCCGCGACGGTTATTGACCGCAGCGACGATAAATGGTCGCCGAGACAGAGAATTGGCGCCGCGACGGGGCACTGACGCCGCAACGAAAACAGTGCCGCGACAAAAACACGGCGCCGCGTCTAAGAAAGACCGCTGCGACGATGATTTTGAACCTTGACGTTGAATTAGCGCCGCGACGATGATTGGGCATAGCGACGATAAATAGGCGCCGCGACGTTAAATTGGCGCCTCGACGTTGAATGGCCGCCGTGATGAAGAATGGGCGCCGCCGCCGCGACGATAAATTCGAACCGCGACGGAGAATTTAATAATTTCAGAGAGAAACCCAAAAAAATATTACATTATTTGTTTAAAAAATTCTAGAACTAAAAAAAAAATCACTACTTAGGCCGACAAAAAATTTAGCTCCCTCCTGGGCCAACCCAGTTTTTTGTCCCAGCTTTTGGAAGCTGGGTACGCCCAAGTAAAGTGTAAGGTAACCTTGAATATATATTTTAACCGTTTGTGACCGTCTATAAATACAGAATCGGAACATAGGTATATATTATATAATTTGATCTGAATAAGAATATTATGTTGTATTTTAGAACTTTTTTAATCAGTGCGTTATGTAATTTAACCCTACATATAATATCATACACTGTTTTTAAGTTACATGCTTTGTATTAAATGCTGCATTCATGACAGGGAACCGATGCTCAAGGATATAAGGCAAGCGTGACTCTGTTTCTCATGTCCACACATTCATAATTCATTGTTTATATTTGTACATCTAATTAAAAGGAAACTGCAATACGAGTGATAAAATAATAATAATATTCTAGTACCTGGTACACATTACACAAATCTACGTAGATGCAACTAAGAATAGTTTCTACTACAAAACACAGATCGGTAGGTAATAACGGTCGTTGGTTCCATACACGTGTTTTAGCCTTGGTTCTTTAGATACATTTTTGACGTGATAACGTCTCATAAATAGATGAACGCCGACTGCACGCACGGAAAAGCATGAGTCATTGTCACGTTCCGCCTGCAAGAGCGCGGAACAAGCGATAGAGAGGCACGATCGGCTTAAGCGTTCGGCTTGTGACGCATCTATCTCTCTTCCACTGTTTTCTTATGACGTTATCGCGTAAAATTATCGTCCGTAAACCGACTTTACAGACAACCAATTTTTTTTCTAAATAAATAGAATACATATTGAAATTAAGTGGTGCTTAACGGGTTCAAACAATATCTACCCGATACACTATAAATAAGAATGTCAACCCTCCTCTAAATACAAATCATTTAGTAGAAGGATATTAAATAGAAAAGATTACTGAAACAATAAGTATGGATTAATATCGTTTAAGACGTAGAATATGACGTATATTTTGTTTCTATGTGTCAATTGTTGTATTTTGTCTAAATAAATTTTATTATTATTTATTAATTTAATGACCATACGCCTCGTGGAACGAATTCTTACAACGAATCTATGAACCACACAGGGTACAGAAGCAGAACCATTCATCAACAAACTCCGCAAGGCCGGGAACACACCTTCAACAACCAAAACGAAGTCTCTGAACAGCACTTGGCGACAGAAGCACCAAGAGTTCATAGCGGCCATCCGCGCCGCTAAACAGGTGCAAGCGCATCTCGACGCAGGCGGTGAGTACATGATTACGGCACAATGGAATAATTAGGTATCTACCTAGGCTCAAAATAAATCATTTCGCAAAGTCTGGCAATAAAATATCTTAAAATACTTTGAAAATTATCATCTAGTTCTATTTTAACGTTTTTAATTTATTTTATAGTAGTCAAATTAACATTAAAAGTAAATGATTTGACAACAGTGAGGCGTGACGTCATGGCTTAGTATTTCATACTAAAATGCACCAAAGCCACTGATTTAACTTGACAGTCATCTACTGTATTCCGAATGTTCTTGATCTGCGAAAATTGGTAATGAATGTGTCTTGTCTTTAGAATTCTTTAGCAGAGCCCTACATTATATAATTATGTAGATATACAACGATAGGTATTTGAAAGGTATAGATTACAGCAAAATTTCAATTAGAATCTGAACTCCAACATGAAAATTTTGTAGAACATATTAAATTAAATTAATAGCACAGCATTTCCACAATAGCGTTGGCTTTCTTTTAAATAGCATGGTTGTCGTAGAAATTTACTTTATAGAGGCAAGAGTCGAGCGGCGTCCTTGTTTGACACGTTAGTTAATAAGAGAAGCTAAGCCTCCAACCGTCAAGATTATGTTGAATGCTATTTATGGTAATAGAATTACCATAAATAGCATTCATAAATAGCATACAGTAGACTGTATCCTTATAAATACGTAGTCGTGAGGAGGAGAGGGCCTGTATCCTTGATTTGATTTGCATGTCTAACAGGTAAGACTTCGATACTTGGAATACAAAAATTATGAAATGGTTCTTCATCAAAATGTTCTTTTTTTTATTTTCCGAATCACAGTTTCCTTGTTCGCACAGAACAATGATTCCTCTTATTTATGTCGTTAAGGGGAAAAACAGATAGATATACCAATAGGAATCTCTAAGACAGGGCAATCATTTTGTAATCGGATTATTATTTCATTAGGACTCTCTGTAGCAAAGTTATTGCATTTGTAAATATCTAAAACTTCTTCCAGGATTAAATTTCAATTAAACCTATAAATATTCCAGGCAAGCTAAGCGACCTCCCGCCGCCACCTCCCTCGGAGAACCCCGACTACGTGTCGTGTCCACACTGCGGACGCCGCTTCAACCAGGCGGCGGCCGAGCGGCACATCCCCAAGTGCGCCAACTTTCAGTTCAACAAGCCCAAGCCCGGCGCCAAGCGGCGGTAACTCCGCCCCGAGCTCCGCCAGCGGGCACTGGCGACCGGACTGTGAGCCAAGACGCTTTGCTATGGCAACACTCATAACCTGACATTACACTTACGCCAATACACACGAAATAAAAATAAGGTTAGTCAAACAACTACTGGTAATGTCCATCAACTGTTTGAAATACTAGATACTTGCTCACCAATGACGTATAGGAATATAAATTAATTTAGTAAGGAAATCGAAATCTTAGGCTATCTAGTTACTAGGACTTGTACATCGAATATGTCGGCCGTTGAATCAACACACTCAAAGGAAACGTCATTTAACTTCACTTACACACTACTGTTATTTGGTTAAGTTTTATCTGGATGTAATAAGCCCTAACAACTAAAATGAAGCGTCCACCTAACCACAGCCAAGTTTATATAGAGGAGTTCTTGCTTCGTATGTGTCTTGCTGTCTTCTTCTACATCATTGCCTGGTCCATCATCAAGTACTGCATACGGCGCTTTCTTTGTCGCACGTAGCGACACTCAAGGTCAACAATGCACAACTAGTCGGACTAAAATGGTCATTTTCACCCCGAAGTTCAACGATTGGGGTCAACATGTCCACTAACAATGTCGGTTGTGGGGTTGCCAGTGTTGACCTTTTTGTACAGAAGTGGTATTGTAGGAGGGATATTTTTTAGTCCTTAAAAAAAATATGTAAAAATCTTACTTGTGTTTTCGCAACTACGAATAATGACTAAAATGAATGACGAATGAGTACCTATTGCTTTAAAAATTTGTCGATTTGTCTGCGTACAACCATCGGGAATTAATGTGTACCAACGTTTCGATCGAATCGTATCGCACGCAACAGGTGGACTCGATCTTACCTTATAAATATTACCACGATTAAGTCTCAATTTACACATCTTATAAGATGCATGTTGTTATTCTTAGTGTCGAAACATGTTTACAGTCGAGTCTCAGTACCACAAAGATTAATTATCCAATACATGACGCCGCATTTACAAAATAATTAACCAAAAAAAAATATTGGTATATCGGATATAGAATGAAAAACACTTTTGTGTACTCTCTAACATCATATTACCTACATACGGATTTCCATACGAATTTATTAACGTATTACAGTGAACACATTGTGAACATTGCCGTAGATATATGTACAAATTAGCTTTCTGAGTAATTTTTTCCCCATAATTAAATAGACGCAAGAACCGCACATGTAAATGAAGTTCAATTCGATTAGGTATATTGTATACAATGTTAGTCAAAGTTTTAATGTGCTAATATGACTAGCTATTCCTTCTGATACCGAACTGACTGAAAACATGCCCCTTGGTATAGAGGTATGTGGGTTCGAATCCGACCTAAACATTACCGATGTTACAACAGCACAAGTACTAAGGTTGACTTAAGGAGACCTAGTAATATAATATGATCCATATATGGCCGTCGTTAAACGAAAACGATCCAACCCACAATATTTTCGAAAATGAGGTACTCTTTGTAGTCAATAACCACGAAGAGGTTCTAAGATAATTAACTTGCGACATGATAATTTCGATATACCTCACCAACCCACATGTTTTAAAGGACATCGTCTTTTTATCGAAATAGCTTCAAGTTATTTGGGTCGTTTTAAAACATCATATTGCAAAGAGAAATCCAAAAACTGAAATAAAAAAATCTATAAAAAATATAATAGGGAAACAAGGACAACATGAATTATCTCAAAAGTGTGTAACTCTGTGTGGATTGAATCTTTCTCGTTAAACGATGTCCATATGACCTATGAATATATAAATGTTAAGAAGATTTAAGCGGCTTAGGAATTTTGCTTTTTGTACTTACTGCCTAATGTGAAAATTGTACTTAGTACATCGCCATAACATAAGTCGGGACCTAACTAAGATAATAAACGAGTTATAATTACCTACAAAGAGTTTATGTCGATCTGTTTGTACAAAGGAATTATGCTTTTTAAACTGTTATTAACAATGCAAGTGTTATTGGAATATTAAAATGTACTTTATCATTTGGTATGTTCGCCTTTTATTTGCCTCCCTACTCTGCACGTAAGGGCCGCCACCAGCAACAAAGATGAAGGAGCGTGATTTGAACATTTGATAAAGCATAGATAAAATAAAATAGCCGAATTAAAATAGCAATACAAGGTGATTTTGTCAACATCTGTCCGAATTACTAAGGGTTTTTATTTGGTTTAAAAATAGACAGTAAATCCTTTAAAACTGGCACTTCTAATCTGTCTGCGGATTTCCGCTAGCATGTGGGTGTCGTGCACGTGCATGCGACAGCACGTTGCCGGCCACACGCAGGACATTTCGTTCGCCAAGGCGTGAGTAAATTCGTGCATCGAGATGAACGTTAAAAACGATTTTCAATAAAAGAAACTGACAGTTGGTCCGTAACTTGAAACCGGACTACTTACTGGAATGTTCAATGTAAATAAGTAAAATCTAAATAACATTTGATAGCTAACGTGAGTTCATCCCCGATGATACGAATAACGCTCGCGAGAGTAAAAAGCCATTATTATAAAAGATTGAAGTTATCACGAAAATTTCACACTTATCGGAAGTTTCTGTAACATTTTATTCACTTAGCATTAAGCATTATTTGGCTACACCTGAAGCGTCACCACTAACGCGGGCGCGAAGCGTCGTTACTCGTGACAGCAAAACTACGCATACAACAGATTGCAGAGTTTAGTTGATGCCATTTTTTGAGCGATGATCAACAAACATCCAAGATGGAAGGTTATGCTTCAGCAATCTTGTTTCATCGAACTATGGGTTTTAGAAGATTTATATTTGTTCTATCACCGCACTACTGCTTATGTCAATATTCTCGACATTCTGATATAACGTGTTATTGTATTTTTTTTATTAATTTGAAAATTGAAAATAAAAAAGTTATAAAATGCTTGAAACTCGTCTTTTAAACAAAAAGACGAGTATCAAGCATTTTATAATTAACAGCCCTTAGCAAAATTTTCGAAATCCTATTAATATTATAAACGTAAAAGTTTGTGAGGATGTATGGATGTATTTATGTATGGATGTTTGTTTCTTTCACGCCAAAACTACTGAACCGATTGCAATAAAACTTGGTATGTAGATAGTTGGAGACCTGGATAACATATAGGCTTAATAAGGGTTCAGATATAACATATATTTTATCCCGATATTCCCACGGGATCGGCACTTAGGCGGGTGAAACCGCGGGGCGCTGCTGGTCTGGAAATATTTCTGTGCAAATGTTTAGCCGAGCAGCGTTCATCCGTGTACAAGTCGTTCTGTTTGTCCCACAACAAAGGCCAAAAATGTATGTAAAAAATAACCCTTTCTGTATCGATTATCAATTTTGTCGACAAGTAGTTTCAATGATGGTCACTTGTTTTATTCCACTAAGGTAGCCAATTTTTTTTCACCCAAAAACGTAGGCTAGTATTAAATAAATGAAACTACAGAAAAATGCTTGAATTTGTTGATTATATATTATTATTTATTTATAATTTTTTCTTTGATCCGTCAAAAATAAAAAAACATTAAATGCAATTTAATGTGTCCTTACAAGACACCGGGCAAGCGTGAGTGTTTAGTGTAATTACTGTAGTTTTACTTCTCAACCTCGATCTTGGGCACGTAGGAGAGGATGACGGTGGACCGCGCCGGGACAAACACCGCGTCCACAGACTCTGAAGTGCTTGCATTTCTGAAAGATTGAGAAACAAGCAAGTTTAGGTAAATAAATGAACTACTAATAAATATCGTTACTCTACCATAACATGTGATTATAATTTTATTTAATTATGGTTTCATACTCAATTTCCTTATTTTATAAAAAAAAAACCGTTAGATAAAATTATCCAACTAAAATCAATTTTTTTTTAAAAGTAGATAATATAGATAATATAATTAAATAATAGTATATATTATTATTTGTTTATAGATAAAAACTGGTACTCACATAGCGAGAAGTTTAGCTGCGTGCGACATGTGGTGCACGGTGAGCGTGTCGGGCAGTGACGGCACACCTGTGAGGTTGGCGTGCCGGCCTTCCTCCCATGGGTTGTACACCGCCACGTAACCAGATTTGCCGGCCTTCCACCTAGAACACAAACATTCCATAAACTTCGAACATTTACGTGTTTTGCAATATTAAAATATATATACAGCGTGTAAGCTACGCGAAAAAATTACAAAATGTCTTTCTGTGGACTGTGTCAGTTCATCATAAAAATGCGAGATTAAGGATTTATAGTCATTAGTTTCATTTGGCGATACGCAATGTATGCGTTACAAACGTAGGTATTATTTTTGTGCGGCACGCTGAATGACCTTTAAACGTTCGGCGCCGTCAAGATCAGCTGATTGCATCAAATGATTAAATGTTGTTTGATTGATTAGATTGCTGGCCGTATAGGGTATTTATTTAAAAAAAATCGGTAAAATGTTCTGTTTACTCTTTGTGATATCACTTTTAACCAAAAAAATGTAAAATTATAAAAAAAAGTGGTGATCTTTCCGGCAGAAACTGCCAATGATTTTCGGCCTAGAATGAATAGATTATTTAAGTATTCGGCACGTTGTTTCTTACACCAATATACGATAAATATCATGAATAATAATAACTCCCTTTGGACAGAAGACTAGCACAGTGATAAGGGTTGCCAACACGCGAGTGAATGCACTGGTATTGGAGAATGATTTTACGCATCGGATGTAGCTTATAATCAGCAATAAGGGTTAAATTCAACTTATTAGCTCAATTAGTTTAAAATATACTACCTATTTCATTAAAAACATGTACAATGTAACTATTCTTTTATTCAATCAATGTTGGTAAAAAAAAAACTAATCCTTGTAATACATTTAAATTTATTTTTATGAAGTCTTCTTTTATACATGCCGACAGAAGTGAAAATTTAAACGAAACGACGAAATTAAAACGTCACATTAGCAGGTTGGTGACATTTATTAATATGGAGCTGACAGAACTCAATGTTTAGATTAGCGCCCACTAGCGGATCTATATATGTATTATTAGCGTGTCGGTCACGAGTTCAGTGCTTTTTCTCCATAGCAAAAGTGCACAAACGTGCCTAAAGAAGTTTTCATTTCAAAAATACGGTCCAATTACTGCACATGTTACCGCATCAGTGATTTACAACTTTTTTGGTTTTGTATTTATTTATCGAAAATTCACTCTCGCGGCGACTCGTGTCTAAAGAAAATATATACGTAAATATATTTAAAGTAATCAAGGCTTTCTCATTTAGCAATATATATTGCTCTTCGGCAGCATCAAGAAACGTACTGCGCGCCAAAAATATTATTAACTAAAAAACAAAACGGGACAGCCCTATATCGCTTCCATACAGGGCGGAAGGAGTACAGACCTGGCGCAGGCGAGCAGCGGGCCGGGGCCGGCGCCGGGGCGCGCGGGCACGGCGCGCAACTCGTGGCGGCCGCGCTGCACGGCGGCGTCCGCGCGCAGCGGCACCAGGTGCGGCAGCGTCTCCGTCTGGCACACGACACATACTGTATTTGCATTGGCACTACCACAATAAAACTTCTCTGTTGACAACGACAGACAGACGACTATGCCCTTATACCAAATCTCGCTTAATACTTCATTAGTGACCATAAAATAATGACGATTGAGTTTCAAATTTATATTTTAATTAAAAAATATTTTAAGAAATGACAATGACGATTTGAACGAGTGACAAAAACAAAAAGCACTTGGAAATTATTCAGATTCTTAACGCTAGAGTAGTCTCCCACTTTATTAGTTGATCATCGGTTTTAGCACAATAGCAATTGTAATTTCGGTGACTGTACAGTACGAATTATCCACACATTAACTAATCTATTAAAGTAATAGAACAGAAAGCGTATCCTGATTTTCATGTTTTACTATGTTTTGTTCATGTTCACTATTTGTAGTATATTATTATCGTAAATATTACCAACGCCATCTAGAGACGACGAACCGCTTAAATAAGTCATTAGATTGTACTCCAATTAAGGAGTACCTGGTAGTCAGACCCTGGTTGTGTCAAAGACCCTTCAAATTTTCAACTTATACAGCAAGATAACACAGAGATCGTCCTTCAATGCTGGTTGAAGAGTGTTTTTCATAAGCATAGAATTCATATTTCTTAAGTTTGTTGGCTTCACTCAGAGGAAATAGTTTAAGGTATTCGTTACTCACGGTGGCGGTATCGTTGTCTATGCGTAGCTGGTGCGGCTCCCACACCGGAGCAGCCGGCAGCAGTATAGAGAACACCGCTAGCTCTTCATCCCCATCGATACTGGAGTTGAACTGTAAATATGTACTGAATTAAATGTCGGTATTGAGACATTTTTTATAAACATACTAGCCTGATAATAAATTTACCCCTGAAATTTATAATGAATCAGATAACTTTAAATGGTTTAGAATTAGAAGCGTTAAGAATAACATTACGTTCAGACGTTGAGGAAAATACAAATAGAAAACGAAAGATAAAAAAAATAGTCGCATGAATATTATTCCTATTTTTTAATACATCTGTATTTTTCTGCTCATCGAAATATGTGGACAGGAATGCTTTATTTTTACTCTTTGACAAATTCTACTAGTCTACTTTGACAAATTGGGAAGGGATAAAATATTCAAAAACAAATATGCACACATACAAGATACGCGCGAAAAACATAACCCTTCCTTGGTATTCGGATAAAAACTAAATTGCAAACTTCATGAATTAAAGAAGACAAAAAAAATACTTTTTCCACTTGTTGACATGTAGGAGCAAGAAATTTTTCTCTAACAATATATAAAACCAATTGCCAAGTAGTTCGGTACCTGCAAGGCGGGCCAGTTGGCCAGCCGCAGGTTGATGTCGTGGGCGAGCTTCTCCAGGCCGCCCGCCGCCGACAGCGGCACCGTCATCGGCGGCCGCAGCGACGTCAGATTACGGAGCACGAACAGCTCTGTCAGCTCGCCTTCTTCCGCTAACGTGAATACTGCGTCAACTGTGTCACAGTACAAAAAATATATATTTTAAAATCAAACTTGCGACTAAACCGCCTTCCTGCTTGTAAGGGCGCGTATACGTCCACGCTTACAATCCGCGTACACGCAGCAACTGAACAGCCACTGCGCAATGCCCGTTCAGCTGCTAGAGCTTCCATAAACAACGCATACTCCCCACACATTCTATATAAGTGAATATAAATGTTATTATAATAATTTATTATCGCCATGTGGAAGGAAATACAAAATTTTTCAAAGTTCCCTACTTTGAAAAATGTTGTATCTAATCTAGATATTCTAGATGTGAATTAAATTATTATATTATAATTTTATCAAAATAATACAATACATATCACGTTCCAAGCCTACCTGCAAAGTTTTGCGTTTGTCTTTGTCATATATTTTCAGAATTATAACTCACAAGATATCAGTCTCTTCTATTAACGAAATTAATATTTTTGATGATATCATAAAACGAAATGATAGAGAGTAGAGTGTAGACTGCGCGGTGGCTGCGCGGCGGCTGCGCGGATGTTGCATGCGGTTTTTGTGGAAATATTTTAAAATAAGCGTTATGTAATAAGCATAGAACCCAAAATCTCCTAAAATCCAAAAAAAAACAAAATCTCAAAATAACCTTTGGCAGAATACGCCAACGCGCTGAATCCGCGCGCCCAGAATAAAACTCGTACGTCTGTACGGGCTCTAACTCGGATAGACAACACAACGATGTTTTTTTTTTTCTGGTCGTGAGTAACGTTGACAGAGCTCGTTGAGAGTATAGATGATACAACAATGTTGCGAATATTCATAAGCCCTGGTAACCGCTTACCAATAGGCGGACTCTGTAGTGGTATATTTGTCCAAATTTACTAAGTTTTGTAAAAAGTATTTAAAAAAAGAAAAAAAATACATTTAGCTAATTCTAGTTCGGAGTTCAAGAATTTACTTTTTCTCAGTCGACGTTTAATGTCCTAGTCCTCAAAATTATAAAATAGTCAACAATAGTAATTTAAAGCCGTGGACTATTAGTAAATCCAACTTGTTTGTCCACCTTAAACTTTAATATATTTTCGGAGTGAAATATGATACCGGTAACTCAATATATAATTTCTGTAGACTTTTTTTGTCCTTCGATGTTGATCGATTATTGGTCCTTCGAGCCGTAACAAAAATTCTAAATATTATATGCAACTTCAATGAAGTTGAAATAAAATTATATGTACTAACCGGGCGTCTCAACAGTCGAGTTAACTACACCAGCCCATCGAGTCAACAGCTTGCCGAGTAACGGTTGGTCCATCGTGAATTTGTGTTGCCAGAAGTCGTAGTGGTCGTGGGTCAGGCCAGGCTGCGTGCCCTTGCCAGTCGCTATGTGCTCCTCTGGCAGGGTAGAATTTACTAGCAGTAAGCGGGCTTTGTTTAACCTGTAAATAAACAAGTGTTATATACTTTTGTACCATGTAATTTATTTACAAAAAAAAATGTATCTGAGTATGTTTATACGTGTTGTAGAATTTATAACACAAACTAGACTTACTTTGGGTCTGAGAAATGCTGTAATATGTCCCAGCTAATTATTTTTTATACAAATGCCTCTAAAATGTTGGCTGTTATTTTTATGTTCAAAAAGCAATCAATTCTCACCTGATTCCCGCAGCTCCAGCCTTCATCCAACTTCTGATAACTTTATCAAACTCTTGCACGACCCGTCCATTGTTGAAGTTCAGGTCAGGTTGATCCTCTCCATACTGATGAAGGTAATACTCCTTGCGTTCTATGTTGAAGGTCCAAGGATGTTCATGCAATTTGGATTTCTGGAGACATATTAAAGTTGATTTTCAAAATGATGGACAAAGCGAGAAGTTTAGGCGAATTGCTGAAGTGCTAAAAACAAGCCCACAAGAAAAGAGACCCTATCAAAAATAATTAAAATAGCAAAATGACTCTAGATTGTCGATTTAACATAAACTCATTCCAACCTTATAATAAATATACAAAGCCCAAAGGCATATTATTTTGGAGTCCTTAACTTCTTACTGTTGTATAAGCGTCTATTTGCACCAAAAGCGGCGGTTGAATATGGATATTTCTAGTCTAATAAGTTTAAAATCAGTGATTATTTTACTGTCCTATAGCAATATTCATGGACATTAAAGATGCAAGTCACTATGGACCATAATTTTAAACATTTGACATCAAATAGTGAAGTTATCTGTTTGCTACTTTTGTATAGAAAAGAACGCAGCTTTAAGCATTTTTATAACAAGTAGTGTTCGCCCGGTCATCGAAATTGTAGTTGAACAACAGACGAGGAAAAGATAGGTATCGAACTTTTTGTCTTTTATTAAAATGTTCATAAATTTTTTTTATTGATTAAGGCTCGTTAATAAAGGAAGAAAATCGGTTGACAGACAGAAAGGTACTGTACTGTTTTGTCTTTATCTATCTACATATCTAAAAAATATCTAATCAAAATTTATTTTGCGTTGTATAAAATTAAAAATCAGTGTTAAGGTCAAGGGGTCAATGATCTCTGGTAAATTTTGTAAATTTGTTGATTCTGAGATGTAAAGATACAGGAATCATTACTGATATCTCTTTGATCCCCATCTAATATAGATCAGATATATCCTATCAGGTATTTTGTTTAGAATCCTGCAGGAATATATCCCGTCCAGTTCATCCCGAACTTTTTGTTTTTTTTTATGGGATAGGGGACAAACGAGCAGACGGGTCACCTGATGGTAAATGACTACCGCCGCCCATGGGCACCTGCACTCAAGAGCCACAAGTGCTTTGCCCGCCTTTAAAGTGAGAATAGTGGGAGAGGGGTAGAGAGAAGGATTAGGGCCTCCGGTAACTTCACTCTCTCGGCGAAAAACAATGCAAGTATTGCTTCACTTCCGGTTTTCTGTGAGGCCGTGATACCTACCACTTCACTTCAGTCGGTCACAAACAAAATCTATCAGTAGCTTCTAAGCAAAAAAAAATAAGAAACTCGGTTGAGAAACAGAAGAAAAAATGGTACTTGTTTTGTCTATAGATATAATAGAATAAACTTTATTGTACACCAAAATATATAAATTATTTTACAAGGAATAGTTCATCTAATGTATATGTACAAAGGGCGGCCTTATCGCTAATATATATATATATATATATATATATATATATATAACCTTGTATGGTAATCCGATGTATGATAGTGACATCCTAAAATGTCAGTTTCCATCCTATAGATAATATAATAAGTGACCACTATCCATTTTTATTATACCTCAGTTATAGCTATTACATCTCGTTTGTATCTTTAAGTTATTCTTCAGCCTTTCAATGTTGTTAGTATATATACTTACCCAAGTGGTCGTGGGTGGTTTGGGTCGGTTCTGGCTTTCATCGAAATCCTTGCCTCCGTGCCACACGAAGTAGTCTGTGTAGTTGCTTTCTTTTAGCACGCTTCGTTTAAACCAGTCATGATCAATACCGACATAGTTGGGAATTAAGTCTGCGATCACTCTGCAAAGAAAACTTTGATGAGTTTCTCATCCCTAAGGAGGCACATAGCCTTATTCTTTCATGAACCGCAAACGAGTACACGGCTCACAATGATAAGCGATCACAGTGTCCACGGGTAAGACATAATACCCAATGCTAGCGACAAAGGCGTGCTTATTAGAAAAACGCCAACAACACACCAAAAGTTATTTTTATTGCAAAGGTTTTAACAAAAATAGGAAAAAGATGGTGACTGAAGAGCGTGCTTTGTACGCGGGGTTCGCATCTGATGTTCACGGGGCGTCTCAGTCCGGACTACGTTTTCAAAAACAGAACGTGCACTTCACGCAAACTGAGTGTGCTATGTTATTAAGCTATTCTAATACATAAATAAAACCTTTTTCAATTTAAAGTAATGGCTCCTAGGCCCATGGTGACCCGCCGGCCAGTGAGTACCTACACCGGCATTAAGATCTAAGCTAGGGCTACGTAACGGTTTTCGGTTTCGATCAGAGAATGTAGATTTCTATTCTCGATTCGATTAACCAAAGAGCAATGTTAACAAAATATCAAAATGGTATTTTTTTCGAGCAAGACAACGCGCAATATACGACGACAACTTGACATCCTAACTAATGTTGTATATGCGAATGTGAGTTTGTTTGTTTGTTAACTTAACGCCCTACATACACAACCAATCGTCATGAAATTTTGCATCTAGAAAAAAAAGTACTAATCTAGAATTGATAATTAAAATTTACATGAACACAAAAGGAGCCGCGTGCAAAAGCTTGTGTACTACCAGTGTTTTCAAATAATTCTTTAAAAAAAAACGACTTAAAAAAATACTATTCCATAAAAGACTTGGTTTGGTTTTATCATGGATGCCATTGTCAGAACTGGACCAAATTGAAATAGGACCACACGGGAAGCATCAGCTTTCAAATAAAAAAATAAATCATGATAATCGGTTCACCCAGTCGAAAATTCTGAGGTAACAAACATAAAAATAAAAAAATACAGTCGAATTGAGAACCTCCTCCTTTTTTGAAGTCGGTTTAAGAGTCACAGAACAGTCGGCGTAAAAATAAATTCGTGTGTTTGAGACTGAATTAAATATATAGCAGCACTTACTTGACACCATACTCCTTGGCTTTGGCAGCGAACTTCTTGAAGCTTTCTATCGCGGTAGGTGTGTCGTGTTCATAGGTTGGCACATCGACGAAAATACCCTGCACCAAGAATTTCTGCATCTTTGGAAGATCAACCTCTATATCTTCGTAAGTAACATCACCCATGTCCACTAGCGGACCTTCCTCGAACCTGTAAATGAGAGATTTTAATTGAAGATTTGTAGCCGATACAACAATTGAAATTGGTCCACACAGCAACCATATCTACGAGTATAATGGTGAAAGTGAAGGGCTTCTTGCGTACTATTATGTAGAGATTGTTGTTGTAATTGCATTGGAGTGAAGCAACATCTGATTGTGTGGCGAAATGATACCATAGAATATTAAAAATATCTTTCAATTTCCTTTCCATTCTTCTTTTCTTTCGATTTGAGTTAGTAATCGTTTTAGTTTTACGTGTGTATGTGACTAGTCACAGAAAATTGAGTCGAGGATTTACCCGAAACAAACTCCATTGAGCTACCTATCATTTATTTAATACTAGCAACCCGCCCCGGCTTCGCACGGTCAATTTACACAAAATCTTAACAAATTATACACCTAAACCTTCCTCATGAATCACTCTGTCTAATAGTGAAAACAGCTTGTAAATCCGTTCAGTAGTTTTTCAGTTTATCGCGAACAGACAGACAGACGCGGCCGGGGGGACTTTGTTTTATAATATGTAGTGATACCTCCGAGTGACCACTCATATAAATTGGAAATAAATCCAAACCTAGTTTGTACTGACATTAGTTAGGAGCGTTGAAGTTAATTCTACTTTTTTATAGTTGTCACTTGTCAATGTGACCTTATAAAGTTCGGAATGAACTCAACAAACGGAAGATTTTCTAAATCTGACTCGAGGTGATCTGTAACTGCCAACAACACAAAATAATAGTATATAATACGCACCAGGTCCTCGGGGGTTGTAGGGGACACTTAGGTGCCTTGATTATAATGGTGATGGCTCCAGCCAGCATGCACAGCCACAGGGCCCAAAACAAAATGAACATGAACCAACGCAGATTCACCCAGAACGGATCGTCCGCGTACTTCATCAGCTCTTCCTTCGAGAGACCCGAGAATTGCTGAAAATTTAATACGATTTAGGAAAAATTATAGATTTCATCAATAATTACAGTAGAAAAACTTAACTAAAAAACTTAATTTTATGCTTAAAACGTTTCTTATTTAAGGAATGATAAGGAAAGCAGAAAATTAAATAATTATAAGTAGAGATAAAGGTTCTTCAAAGGTTTTGTAAATAACAGAATATGAAAGTACTCGTACTGTCCGCTAGCGTGTTTATCCACATATATAAAAAATATACCTTTTTCCCCTGATCACGCCATAACTTGAGAACGACTTAACCGATTTCATTGTAGAAGATTCTTACGGACCGAAAAATTAAGAAAATCGGTTTCCATGCGATAAATGTGAATTTCCACGAACGACGTCGCGGGCAACAGTTAGTAGAGATCTTCTTTTTATCGACACTAACTCAGTAATTTGAGAAATATTTTTCAAAACCATTTAGGTTTATGTTTTTTTTAATGAAGACATTTAACCGTAAGACAACAACTGTTAGATATCACAGCGTTAAACTTCAACGAAGGTGGAATAAATACGAGTAGATCGTGTGCCATTGCCGCTTTTGGGTACTAATTTCCCGCATGTAAGAATAATCTAATAATATTTTAATTGACCATAAGTAAAATAGTTTTTGTAATATATTCATGTTTTGAGACACGTGTAACCGTCTTAACAAAACTTTCCATTAATCTATGTTAATAAGAATGACTATAACAAGAATACTTTATATTTTATTTTAGTTTTTTTTTTATATCAAAATGTTTTATATTCACTGTGTCGATAGAAAAGAAGAAGGTCTTGACCTTAGTACACAATAACTCAAAAAAAATTACAAGAGGATAAGTAGGTACATTATAATTAAAAGTACTTAGATATTATGGCAAATTCATTTTGTCACTCATATATAGATAAATTAAATTATAACGCAATAAACTATACATAGGCTACACTAAAAGTATCGGGAATGGAATATTTCCACTGTTTCTGTCATATTAAAATCTTTTTAATTGAAAACACCTTGGTTTTAAAAATCGAATACCATTTATTTATTTAAAAAAAGATTCTCGGTCTTATCACAGGGTTTTGTCAAACTTGTTTAGTCGTTGAGAAAATGGAATTGACTCGAGAAAATTCAAGAGCGATGATTTATTATGACTTTCGAAGTGGTTTAACGCAAAAACAGTGTGTTGACCGGATGATTTCTGCATTTGGTGGTGAAGACCCATCCAAAACAACAATTTATCGCTGGTTTGCTGAATTTCAACGTGGACGTGTCAAGCTCAGTGATGATCTCCGTCAAGGTCGTCCAAAAACTGCAGTCACCCAAGAAAACGTTGATGCTGTGCGTAAGCTGATTCAGGAAGATCGACATGTGACATACCGCGAAATTCAGGCAACTTTAGACAAATTTAGTGTTCGTTCACGGAGTGTTGCAAAAAAAATGGTGGCCACGTTTGTCTCTAAAACCGGCCATGTTGCGACTATTTCTCTTGAAGGACAAAGAACGGTAAATGCAGAATGGTATGCTAGCATTTGTTTGCCACAGGTCGTTTCTGAACTCCGTAAAGAGAACTGCAATCGCCGCATCATCCTCCATCACGACAATGCGAGTTCTCACACCGCGCTCAGAACAATGGCCATTTTGGAGACCCCAACTTCTGAATGGAATGGTTGCTTCAATGATTGGTTCCATCGTATGGAAAAATGTCAAATTTCGCGGAGAATACTTCGAAAAGCCTCATTATCACCTTATCGAAGCTAACGGTAGCGTTTGGCGGAATCGAACAGACTTAAACCGCCGGTGTTCCGTCACAAGTGCGTCTATTGTAAGAGACCCGGGTACACTCTAATATATGCTTATTACACTAAGACAGTAAGCAAATAAGTACTCTCTTTTATACACCAAAAACAAAAAATACAGAAGCACTTATCACAAAAAGCAATATCTTCCTTCTCTTCTACAACTTTTGGATGAACTTTTGATGATTCTGGTTTTGCTAACTTCCACTGATTTCATCTAGCTAGATGTACCTATCTGTTTATCGACACATAAATTGATGAGTTGTTGAGAAGCGGTAATTACAATTAATTGTATAAAATAGAGCGGAATGACTCGAACGGCAGATAGATCGAAGTAACCATAAACGAAGCGTATGACGTACCGACCGACAATTATCACGGGATCATATGCAAGTGCAAAAGGAGCCTCAGACCAAGCCATGGTCACGTGGCATTTAAAAAAAACACGACAACGAGAAATATAGTTTACTCGAAAATGAAATCACCTAAAATGAGTAGTTTGCAGAGAAAGTGTTAATAGACTTTTTCACACTTTTATCGAAAAATTTTTTAGCTGTCAAATATCTTAGGCAGCGGGCAAACCACCACTATTCCGAAATCGGTTTGATGTGCTCGGATTTTTTTTTTTTTATGGTTTAGGGGCAAACGAGCAGACGGGTCATCTGATGGTAAATGACTACCGCCGCCCATGGGCACCTGTAACTCAAGAGCCACAAGTGCGTGGCCGCCCTTTAAGGTGGGAGTTGGAGAAGAGGGGGAGGGGGAAGAGGGGAGAG
Source organism: Callimorpha dominula (assembly GCA_949752705.1). Classification (NCBI taxonomy): domain Eukaryota; kingdom Metazoa; phylum Arthropoda; class Insecta; order Lepidoptera; family Erebidae; genus Callimorpha; species Callimorpha dominula. The sequence goes on along the minus strand of OX457008.1, from coordinate 4,267,596 downwards.
GGAGGAGAGGGAAAGGACGGGAATGGGGGAGAGGGAAGGGTTAGGGCCTCCGGTAGCCTCACTCACGCGGCGAAATGCAATTGAAGCCTTGAACAAAAAATGCCCTTTTTCTATGTGCTGGCACGTAAGAAAAGACGAATACCACCGATCCAGTGTAAGTTGTGAATAGTGACAGTCTTGAAAGAGTGTATATTCTTACAGTGCGATTATTATAGTATTTTATCATAGCCCAACTATGTACGTTTGCTAAATTAAAATTAATTACCACATCACTTTGTTGCGAGTCTTCGCCGGGTAGTGGCAAGGCGCTCTTAAAGAAAATTCTATTATGATAAAAAATATAAGTGCTTCCACGTCTCCATATACGCTGGAACATTTCTGGCGCTTCTTCTGACCCCACGAAAAACGTATTGGTTTACTTAAGTGAACGGGAATGAATTCAAGTCAAACTGACGCATGTGCCACTAGATTATTTTAGTTTTGTTTTGAAATAGTTTGAATTGGTTCAGTTTTTCGTGACAGAAAGTTGGTGAAAAAATACAGCGTGTAAGTAACACCGTCGCAAATAATTTACAAAAACGTCTTTTTTTGGGATACTTATCACAATGCAAAAGTCAGTTTATCATAAACATGCGAGATTAAGGATTTACAGTCAATAGTTTGATTTTGAACTTATAAACTGAAACAATAGTTAGGAATTAAATTTCTATAATATTTTAGAATAATCTGAATTATTCAACTTTTCTACAAAGGAATGATTATGGTCATGACAGAAAGCCATCAATAACTTTAATCTTCTTCTGCCAGCTTCTATGTCACAGGTTAAAATGCAGTGTCTGTTATAATTACAATATTAAACTGATAGCGACACTTACTTGAAGTTGTAATGCAAATAAAATCCTACTAATCCCACTAATATTATAAATGTGAAAGTTTGGATGGATGTATGGATGTTTGTTATACTTTCACGCCAAAACTACTAAACCGATTGCGATCAAACTTGGTATGTAGATAGCTGGAGACCTGGTTTAACATATAGGCTATTTTTTATCCCGATATTCCCACGGAATCGGGACTTACGCGGGTAAAACCGCGAGACGCTGCTTGTATTATAAACGTGAAAGTTTGTGAGGATGTATGGATGTTTGTTACTCTTTCACGGCAAAACTACTGAACCGATTGCGATGAAACTTGGTATGTAGATAGCTGGAGACCTGGATTAACAATTTTTTATCCCGATATTCAAACGGGATCGGGACTTACGCGGGTAAAACCGCGGGGCGCTGCTAGTAATAAAATAAAATAAATTAAAAAAGGAAACGAATAATAAGGGCACTTTCTGATCTTATAGAGTATCGTATAGTTTATAATACTAACTTTAATAAACAATTGTTCATAACTTATCAATAATTGAAAATTATTTTTTTCGTGCGGTTATTAGACGTTGTTATTTTCCTTTTTCGTGACAATAACGTTTTGGTCAGGATTGTGTTTTGGCCATCAGTGTAGGAGTCATAGTTATTGTATATGTTAGCAATTATATTGTATATGTTAACCAATTTTCACTATTCAAATCTCGTAGTCTGAATCAACTACACCATTTTAGTCGTATCTAGAAACTACGTATTGTATCTTAACGGAGAGCAATATACGTCGATGCGATGTCCTAGTGATAACCTACCTAATTACACCTAGGGCCCGCGCCCTAGGCCCATGTAACGATCGCAACAGAACACCACCTGGTTTTACTCGGATTATTTCAACATAATCCTACTCTAATATTATAAACGTGAAAGTTTGTGAGGATGTATGGATATTTGTTACTCTGTCATGCAAAAACTACTAAACCGATTGCGATGAAACTTGGTATGTAGATAGCTGGAGACCTGGATTAACACATATGCTTTATCTCGATATTCCCACGGGATCGGGACTTACTAAATAACATGAACATATACAACTAAGTTAACAAAAAAAGGGCATGGCCTGTTTATAAGCAGTTCCGGGTGCTTAAAAACACTATGAATCATAATGGTGTCACTAGAGATAAAAGACACTACGCTGGTCAACCACGATCTTCTCTGTTGTGGAGCTACTTGCCGGACAGGAGGCTCCAATTTCAGAATAAATCTCTGTACTCTACCTAAATTTGAAAATAATCTTCAAAAGTTTTAATGAGTCGTACACTTATTAAAATTACAGTAATTACTGAAGACTGCCTTACCCTTTTATTAGCATCAAGTTCGATCTTGGCGTCGCCATTTCGGTGGTCTTCCACCACGTACTTAGCGTCCGCCATATCCACTCTGGTGACGATCTTGGCTTCTTCTTCCTTAGGCAGAAGCTTCTCTTCAGCGCCGTCCGGAGAAATCTTCTCCTTGGACTTGGCGAGGTTGTTCTTCGAGGTGCGGAATTCTTAGGACAAGAAGAATAAGGAAGAAATTATACACACTTCTAAACCATAAAATCCGCTGGTAGATGGGTTTTTAAATGGTTTGTGCAATTATTCGAAAAAATGTCCAATCGAATAAAACGATATATTTAATTGAGTTTTGAGAGATTGTCAATTGCTACAGAAAATTAAACATTGTGGCCCAATTTTCTCTACGATTTATAAAAAGTTTAAATATTTATAACGCTCCAATTGTATAACTAAAATTGTTGAGACCCGGATTAATAACAAAACACATTCTTGTCATTTTTAAATCAATAATAATTTTGTATGACTCAGGAATCACCCGTATACTGGCTATTTTTATTTGAGTTCTATTTTTTCCACAACATATTAAATAGAAGAAATAAAAACTTGCACACGCAACAAAAACGACTAACCGCAGTAAGAGAACAGTTACCGCATACACTCCCGGCCGGACTGGCCTCCGTTTGGTACTAACGATCCAACTCGAGATGCGTATATACTCGGTATAGCGGTACACGCAATACTAAACTCTGGAAAATAAGAGCTATTCTTAACCTATTCCGTCCTTGTCTCGGTACAGTACCGCGTTTATTGTCTCTTTTTGTTACCACAGGAATGCTTTGTAAGTTTGTAACTCTTGTTACTTCAAAGTGCTTAGGGGTTAAGTGGTAGTCCCCTTCAATTTCGATCTTCGAACCAGTTTCGCCACTAAATTGATAAAGATCAACACCTGGCTATTTTGTTAATCTAAGAAATATACTTAATAAAAAAAGCTCACTTGTTCGAAATTTTTAAGATGCCAATCTTACGATAAACAAAATACAACTGCGATTGATCTAACAAAGCACATTTATTTATAAATAAATATATGATCACATATAAAAGAAATATGCAACTACATAAAAATGTGGTCTTGGCAAAATAAAGGAAAGCAATGCAATGCCGAGGTTAATTCACCGATTCCCGAAAGTCAGCGGGAGAGAGAGAATTGTTTTTGTGTCTTGTGAGAGCTTGATTTATGTTCTGAGAAGTCATTGCAATTTTAGGTGAGACAAGTTTCAACCGAATGAAAAATATAATTGACCGCAAAGTGCGCCAACAGTTCTTCAAAACGGTCAAGAAGTGCATGCAGTTCAAAAAGAAAATAATTATGTGAATGTCTTAACTTTAATTGAATCTATTGAATTAAAAATTACGATGAGTTCAAGATGACGTAAAATATATCAAGATTGATATTTATTCCGAATTCTATAGCACCATTGAGACAACCATAAATGAATGAAATGTTCACAATTATTGTCAAATATATGGCAAACTATAAAAAATATCTCATTGAGAATTCCTATATTTTAAAATAATGTACATACAAAAGAGTATAACTATACATTACTAGCTGCGCCCGCGGTTTCACCCGCGTAAGTCCGAATGCCGGGGAATATCGACATAAAAAGTAGCCTATGTGTTAATCCAGGACTCCAGTTATCTACCAAGTTCCATCGTAATCGGTTCAGTAGTCTGAGTGAAAGAGTAACAAACATCCATACGTCCTCACAAACTTTCACTTTTCACTTAGTAGGATCAATCCGACACCTCCGACATCCGTAGGATGAATCTTTATGGCCATGAGGAAATATCCTAAGATGTCGGAAGGATTGAAAGGAATTAAAATTTCATGGTATAATTTTGTATGTGTATCAGTTTTAATTAAATACGTAATTGTATTTTCTGACCTGAGACCTGCATTAACACATGGCTACTTTTGTCGTGATGTATGTCCTCAATATAAGAAGGTAACACGCATTGCGGCAGATCGATTCTGCGGGTCTTGTCAATTATGTAACGTTTCTTCTCATTCGGTTATTGTTAGTAAAAAACGCGGTTCGCAGTATTGTCGTTTGTAATAATAATCATAATTGATAATAACAATAATTTTATTGTCAAAAAAGTCTTGATTTTCATAGTAGTTTTAAAAACCCATTTTGCGGTTTTAACTATACTTTCATAAATTATTCGAACGGTGTGATAGAAATTTTAATTTGTACTCACGCTAATTTTGTCTTGCAAATTGTTTTCCTTTTTTTAGTAAGCAAAAGGGTACAGTGGAGAAATAGCGAGTGAGGATACGGATTAGCCCCCAGGTCTTATTTGCGGAGGAAGATAAGTCGAGTGATAAAATCGCGCAAATGGACTGGGGGTAGGAGCGAGAGGCCGTTGTCAATTCTGCAGATTAAAAAAGGCGGCGCGCTTAAAGATTGTTCAAGTCCGCTAGCAGTCTTTTGACACGTTTTAAATAATGGCTACGTGAGTGCTATAAGGAAAATTCTATAAACAAACCTATAACTAGGAAAATGAATAAGAATAACGAGAATTCCATAATAAACATTCCCTTTCTGTGTAGGTAAGGCGATGAGACCCGTTTTTAAAAACTACAAATTCTTGTCCTAGGCATATTTCCTGTTTATGAATCGTAGGTAAAGGTAACTCATAACTTGTTGTTCTTTGTATGAGCCTCCAAATCCAGAACGGTATATAATCAGTAATGTTTAGTCAATGTAAATACGAGTATGTCTTCGTGGTACGAGTTCAAGTTTCGCGCTATGTGACGACAGTTAGCTCGATAATTTTGAAAAATAAAATATTATCTAAATATGAATTGTAGGAGCCCCTTTGTCTCTTGATAGAATCTGATATGGTATCACAGTTTTCCGTAGAGATTACAGTTTCTTCAAAAAACATCACCACTTACGCTTACTGAGGTCACAAAAAAATACAAAAAGTGCTAGTCTAAAGAAATTAGATTGGTATACCGTATATCTACTTGCCCTTTGCCTGCAAACGGTCCGTAAAAAGATAATAGATGTATATTTAAAAGCAAATTTTTAAGTTAACACTAATGAGTAAAAAAAATTTTGAATTAAAACTGAAATTAGAATTGAATGAAAATTGGGGCAAATATAACTTTTAGCCCACTGTGTAACTAATGAGTCTATGACATACTATATGTTCTGTTTTTCGGTTAATGAAATAACTACTAAACAAATACCTGTTACTTGAATAATTGCTTCTTAACGACAACTGGTACAGATAACGGCGAAAGCAATCAGAAAATGTTACTATATTCGTCAAAAATGTCTAGATAAAATACTTTATCTAACCTAAGATACTTTTTCTAGAGTGCATGTACTTCTTTCGTAAGACCAACTTGCCCCACCTCCCTTAATCCAAGTAGAGTAAATTCAAAATTGTTTAAAGTAGTTGAAAAAAAAACTGTTTATTATATTACCCTTTATGAATTAAAGTTTCCGTTTGACTAACAAATGGTCATAAGAAATAGTCACTATAGTAATGAAATAGCCTTACAACATCATAAAACCCAAAGAAAACACTTCAATCAATCGTTAATCTTTGAATGAGAAGTTTACCTAGCCCCACCCTGTATATCGAATTACGTGACCGACCCACGCCTTCAACCCTGCCTTAGGCATACGAGCTCAATCATACGTACCTACTTTTGTTATGACGCACAATGAAAAACATAGAAATAGGTACTTAATAAAGTGCAGTAGGCACACACGTACGTCGTACACAAAACTCTAGTCTCAAGTTTAATCAACTCGATTAATAACGACTTTAAAAGAAACAATAGTCGATTTTCTAGTAATTTTCACTTGTAAAATGGAATCTATTCGAAAGGTTAATTACAACTGTAAGCGTAGGAAACTACCGAACGTGATGTGAACGCCCAGAACCACAAGAACATGCGTTAATGAAGTAGTCATGAGTCGAAGTATTCAGTATTTTAGCGGGAAACGGCTAACAATACTTTTATATGCGATATGTATTGTCTTCTTGTTATTCTTTGTATTTAGAATACTAATTTGGAACGAGTTGTTACACTATCAACGGAAATATGGTGAAAATACCATAGTAATGATAAGTAACATAACCGACCCTCAGGAGTTATTACTAGCAACTATTTCGATTTAGGGTAAGTTTTTTTTATACACTTATATAGCAAGTAGCTAACACAACGCTAGGAATTTCACTCACCAGTGCTCGGAGACGTCATTTTACGATTTGAGCATTCTAGGGATGAAATTCAGATCGTAGTGTATGCGGCCATTCTGTTTTCAAACTAGGAGCAGCTACCTATCAGCCGCGAGCGGTGCGATGTTTGAAATTAGATGGTAGTGTTAATATTTAGTATTTTGGGATAATAAAACAATTAGCAAGGCTCGTCTTAGTACTGTGGTTAAAAAAGCCTTAGTTGTTTACTAATGCTCTTTCCCAGAAATAAAAACTGCGCACGCGGGATGGGATTTGAGTCTTATAAATAAATATTCCTAGTCTATGAATGTAATATTGCCTATGAATGTAATTTCATGCTTGCATTTCTTTTTTCAAAGGAACTGTACCAAATATTCCATGTTGAAGAAAATTAAATGCCTCCTCGGCTTTCAATCTAACTACGATACGGCCGAACTTTGATATTTTACGTGAAGCGACTGCCATCAGACCTCCACAACCCAAGTACTAGGCGATATCGAAGTTCTGTAGTTAGACCAGGTTGTCGGACTTTATAGGGCTCCAACTACCCGCAACGAATGCCACCGATGTTTGTATGGCATCCGGGACCGACGGCTTAACGTGCTCTCCGTCGGACGTTTCATATCAAGGCTGCCTACGATCGTCGAACGTCGACGACGCTGTGTCAACCGTCTAAATCAAAGTATTTTTTGTGGACTAAATCCCTGATATTTGTCAGTTTAACGTAAAGAGGCATTGAAAAACCGTTTTTAAGTATTAAAAAAATATTTTTTTTTTAGTAAACAAATTACGCACTTTTCAAGATCCATGAGTAAATTACCTTTTTGGTATGTGTAATTACATGAGATTCTGTTTCATTTTATGACAATTTGATTCGAAAAACTGCCCTTTTTCAAATGTTTTAAATAAATTTGTGAACGCGTCCTTAACAGGTAAACTCTTATATGTTGAAGTTAAAATAACTTTTATTGAAACCATATATATATGTGACGTACTATAGTAGTACAACACTGGTTTTGTATGATAGTAGTTACATGATCAATTGTATAACTTTTATACTCAGCGGTATAAAATAAGTTGTCCCTACTGTCAACCCCTGAAACTCATTTCATGTTTGTTCATTGTTGTTCAATGAAGAGGTTCAAATTTCACCTATTGTACTCGCGTGAGATTGCTTGCATTCAAATCTAGTTGGGTGGTAATAAAAATTATTCCAAAATAAAACGGAACTTATTCATTGTTAATGGCGATACGAACTGTGAGCCATTAAGAAAAAAAAAACATATGTACAAAAATTACAATTTCATTTAAAATGTGTTTATTGAAATTAACAATTTATATTCAAAAATGTAGTAAGAATTTGTAGATTAAAATAAAAAACAACATGATTTAAAAAAATAAAGTATGTGTGTCTGGCAATAATGTCAAGAAAGAACTAAAAACACATGTTTTTATTTTAAACATAGATTTTGTTATAAACTGCACAGAAGCATTTTGAAATCAAAAGTTAAAAATGTAATTTAAAAATTCAAGAAGGGAAAGGGACAGTAATGATAATGAAAAAATTTCAGTTTTATTTATGTATACCTAATATAATAAAATTACTTTACATATTCATTATCAGTTAAAAAAAAGTGAGAATTAATATTCTAATTTGTAATATTGTCTGTCCATACATTCACAATGATCACAACTACAAAAAAAAAACAAAAATAATTTAGTTAATGCACAAACAAATCATTGAATTTAAACACTTTTTTAATATAATTTGGTAACATTGGATACCACAAGAATAACTTCATTCAATAAGAGACCATTGTATTCATTTTGTATTACTTTACAAATATTTTCAGAACTGCACAAACTTTCACACTTGCAATAATTTGTAATTTGTACCTCTCTTTAATATTTTTTTAAGAAACTATTTCTTTCCTTATCTTGAAATTAATTTCAAGTGTTGTTCTGATTTAAGTTGTCCAAAAACTGTTGAAATAGCCTATTTCTTTCCCTTTGTATACTATTTGATTCTTGTACTATGTTTATTAACCTATCTAGTTTTTCTTCAACACTTCTTTGCCTATTTCTCATTTCTAAAGTAATCTTTCTAAAGTCAGTGTATCGTTTTCTAGTTAACTTCCGTTTTGACTCCTCGCTTTGGACGTTTGATGTTTCTCCATTTTCTGGCAATGCTGGCTCATAACTTGACGGTTCAGCAATTGAGAGCAAGGCCTTAGTTACATTCTCTGTTGCCCCATCCTGAATCCTCTGTTGTATCTCCGGCTGATACTCCCCGTTCTCATTGTAGATTTGCTCAAATACATCAAAATAAGGCCATTTAACTACAACCAGTTCATTCCGATTTTTCTTTTTCAATAATCTTACATATGTCTGTTTTAAATTACGAAATTTTTTATCACAGCAGTCTGGACCTTTGCCAACAGCATTTGCTATATCTATCCAAACATTCTTTTTCTTCACTTTCGGGCTTCGAAATTTATCAACATTTTCAAGATATAGGCTCAGTAGAGTTTTGATACTACTGTGTTCCCAATGATCTTCTACCTCTTCTCCCTGGTCTGTTTCCATTATATCGCTTTGGTTTAATTGCATATAAACCTCCTCAGTCTTCGGATATTCAACTTGTTCTGCTGAAAACGAAATCTGTCGTCATAGCTTCTTCAGTATGCTTAAAATGATGATAATGGGTCACAGACATCAATTGACTTTATTTCATTCATTTGTAGCAAGCATACTCCTTACACATATATGATTGGATATGATTTACAGAAACAGGAAGTTTTAATCACCAAAAGAATCAATCAAGCATAGTAATCTTAGATAAAAAAGATATCTGTGACCATGTTTTAACAAAAACAAACAGGAAAGTGTCAAAAATTACCGCTCATTTGCAGAACTTCTTCTTCGAAACAAAGTAGGTTACTATCAGTACTAAATAAACCGTCGTTATAATGCAAACAAAATTGTATCTTGCATCATCCAGCGTGAAACGGCAGCTGTGCAGCGGACAACAAAACAAAATGGCGCTGACTGCCGTGAGAATTAAGCGCTTTATAACACGGCCGAATCAAAATGGTCCTCTGTAGAATTTATGCTATACATGTTTCAGGTAATATTGTTTAAAAATGTACATAACGAACATAATTCAATGTAGTTCTTGCGAATAAATAAAATAATAAGGTAACGTAATTTAAGGAGTCAAAGAGGATGATAAATAAAAAAGCGATTAAAATGTGGACAAACTTCTCAATTTTGTTGTATAATTTGAGTGCTTTTGACGTTTGCAGTTGACTGACCTTGTGCTGTTTGCCTTTCATTGATAACGTCATGGGGCAACATAATGGTTTGATATGATAAGACGAGACGCTGAGCTTAATTTGCATTTCAATGATGTTCATTCTTATGAGTATTGCGTCACAATGAATTTAATGAAAGGCTACGTTCTAAATATATTTTTTATTGTGATAGTCTTAATAATCATACGGAAATATTCAATGAACCTGCTCAGTAGTTAGGTTCTGCGGAGTGAATCGTAAGCAAAATGGAAATTACCTGTATCCGTCTCTGGAATTGGCTTATATGAAGACACGTTTTCGTCTTCATTATCTTGACCTTCATTTATGGAGAGATGATTTTTTCGTGGCTCCGACATGGTGAATTAGGGTCTCGCCCAACCGGTTTAACAGGTAGAAAGTTGCCCCTTTCCCTTTAATAATTTAATCTAATTGCACAAGACTTCTCACGAGTACCTCTGACTTTTACCATATGTCAGGGGAACGAATGCAAGAATGATTTTAATAGTAAGACCGACACCACGCCCACATTTACAAATCGATTTTTCTGATTCTGGGTTATTCAATATTTTGAGCGTCCAGAACACTGCGCTGTTTGAAAACGTGTATTGGGATTTATTAAAACTAAACTTTTGTAAAGTACTAAGGATATCCTTTCAAAAGTATAAGAATTAAGAGATTTTAAGTTTACAGATCATGGGGCTTTATATTTAAGAATAGGCTGTTGCTAGTCGTCCGCTAGGCGTATGATAGAAATACATTGATTTTATTTATCCGATTAGCGGACCACTAGACTCTTTTTATTCATCCGATTAACGGACGACTAGACACTTCGTTTAAAACTATAATTAAAATTAATCATAGTGGGCTAGTAGGTTTAGATTCCGATGTAAGTAAGTATTATAGGTAATTCGAAACGTTAAACCACAGTATATGTATATACAGTATTGTATCTTCATACAAACGGTTGGATCGCGAGACATACCTACACGCCTTGAGTTCCGTATACACTCGGTACACAAACAGTCGCGAATTCGCCGCAGTGACGAACGAACGGTGTGATCGTTTTTTAAGCAGTAAGCGTGCAATTTGTGTATTTCATTAAAATAAATACAAATACATAAGTACTTAATGTGGCAAATAGAAATTATAGACTATATTGTGCTGTTTTTGGTTACTTGAATTCTTCAAAAACACACCCAGAGATAACATTTTTTAAATTACCTGGAAACTCCGTAAGACTATAAAATAATTATTATGTACCTACTGGTACGTAATTAGCTTCATTTTAATAGGCAGTTGTTTAGCTTTTTCCATCGTGTAAAATACTTGGATTAATAAATAAATAAGTAGATAGATAGGGTGAAAAAAGTAACACACGAGTGACTTACCCACCCTTGCGTTAAAAAAAGTAGTAGGTAGTTTCCTAGGCTAAGCTATCTATTTACTTATGTATTTAGCTACTTACTTATATTATTGAATTAGACGAAATATCATTATCCGCTCAAACGTCCATGTCAATTTTCGGGCCCCTCACGGAGTCGAATCGCGCGAAACTCATCATCCTTCGTCGTGCCGCAGACCGCAGATTGGTAACAAAAACCTTTGTAACAGCTAAAATATAATAGCTACAGCGAAGATAAAATTACTGACAAATAGCTAGATGTTTACAGATGGAAGTTATCTATTTCAAAATTTGATAGTGATAATATATAATACTTAAAATTAGGTTTATTATGAGGCCTCGAGTAAAAAAAAAGATTTCTATAAAGGGATATGCCCATTTGGTAAAGAGTTTTTGGCACAATGGTGCCCATGAATTAAATAAATTGTAGATAGACATTAGGGTTCAAATCATAGATATAGGAACCGCTAATATTTTTATATAGGACTAGGACATAATTAAAAAAATTAAAAACTCACTATTTGTTTTGATAGCCAAAGCGGTATGACCCTTGACTGGAAAATGAGAGGTCTTAAGTTCAAACCCTTATTTCTTCTGACTTTTTGTAAGTTATTTTATTTTTTTATGTTATATGAGTGTATTATTAAAAAAAAAACTTAAAAAAAGAGAAAACAGGAAAAACATTTTCAGTTTTCGATTCTTTATTCGTTCTCATTTAAATATATAATTTACATGTCATCTAGAAACTGGGCTGGGGAATTTATATTAGATTGAAACCTTGCCCAGCCAAAGAACCAAACAATGGTCATAACATGGTCACAATACCCTACTGTCCTGCGACTAGCTAAGCAGTTACAACAGTAGTGTCGTATGGCCTCTATACCACTTTTATTTTGTATACATAATGTATTGCTAACATTATGTATACAAAATACATTTTTCGAGCTACACACGTGCTCTTGATTCGACTTCTAATAAAAATACAGTTATTTGGCGAATGAAAAATAACCGTCTATGAGTAAGCCGGTGTAATCGTGTGAAGGGGCTGGGTCCAATGTATAGGCAAGGTCGTTATCGGGTGAGGTTTCGGTTCCATTACAGTAATCAAAATCGTCGGATATATTTCAGTTAGAAAATAATGTAGAAAAGATAACGAGTCGTAAGCGCACAGCTAGAAACGAGATGCGATTGTGAAATGACATAGTTGGACATTTAGACGTAGCGATGGCGGTATTAGAAAGATTAATTATTTAAAACACAGAAATGTTTATTTTTTACGTTATAAATATGTAGATTCTGGTAGTCCATAAATAGTCGTTTTTTTTTTATTGTTAATTTTGTATAAAATAACGATAACAAAAGGACACCAAGACAAGAATAGATTTTCATAATCTCATATAATATATAGATTTTAAGGCGAAATACCCTAACTTTCTTTCACATTAAGCAAGCGAAAATGCCAAAGAATGCATTGATTGATTGAGGATTTTATTTTTATTGACTTTAGACTTCGTCGTTTTACGACCTTCTTAGGATTAACAATAATTTAGTTGCAAAAAGAGTATTTTTTTGGTATTTACCACATTGTTGCCCAAACAACGGCCATAAGTGGGTATATTCCTTTTTTTCGTAAGCATAAAATATAATATTTCTTACCAACAAAACACTTAAAAACAAAACTAGATTAATTTGCCTTTAGTATGATGCTAATAGATTGATATATAATTATTCCTCAGTAGTTATATATTATAATATTTACAATCATTTTCACAAAACTAGAAAGAAACTTAATTAGGTAGATGGAATTATGGGCAGCCCTATCGCGTGTTTACGTACTGTCCTAGGTAATTATGTCAAGGACAGGGCCGAGTCACAATACTGTATATACATATACTGTGGTTAAACTATGCGTTAAACTCTCAAATTCATTCAATGACATATAGACAGAGACAACAACTACGTTTTCATAGAAGAAAAAGAGTACAAATATCATTTGAATTATTCATTCATCTCATTTCATTCATTCATAACTTAAAACTGTCACTCTGCTGTCAGGCTGAGGCCTGAAAGAAATAAAAACATCTCGAAAATATGTATTTAAATCTTTAAAACGTAAATCGATATAGTTATTTGTAATATATCCAATGTGTTAATATATATATAATAATGTACAAGATATTTAGAAGAAATATATTTTCAATCATTTGTGTAGTTTAAGCCTGACATAATTTTATTTATTGTTATATAAGTTGCAACTTTATAGATTTTTGTTTTTGTTACCACTGATATCAAGATGTGCACTATACCACCACCTCCTCCACCACCATTACTGCCAGGCATCAATACGCCCGCAAAGACGGTCAAAATATCCGAGACTAACGAAATGAATATTGACCCTGATATTCTTCAATGGGCATCTGAATATCCTGAACTAAGGGAAGCATGTGTTAAAAATGGCATGTGTTTATATAAACCACCCTATAAATACAAATATAAGTATTTTCAGTCCATAATGCAAATTGGTCCAACCTGTGGCCTAGTAGCTATGTCAATGTTGGTAAACGGAGAAGCAACACCAGATGAGTTATTAAGCATAGCTAAATTAGAAGGCTATACGAGCAATGGTGAGATGTTTAGTTGCAAACAAATGGTGAAACTTGCTGAAAAGGTCTACAGCTTAGCAGAAATAGATAATGTTAGATGTATATTGAAACAAGGGGGCCTATTTAGCACTGAGACTGTTGAAAGACTGTTAAATGGTGCTATGTTACTAGTTCCGTATCCTTTTTATATTACATAAAACCATGTAAATTTTCAGTTCTACAAATGTAATTGAGTAAGACAACATGTTGATCTAGTGGTTAGTGATCCTGACTGCTAAGCCAGAGGTTGTGGGTTCGATTCCCACCCAGGACAAATAATTGTGTGATCAGCATGATCATTTGTTCTGGGTCTGGGTGTAATTTATCTATAATATGTATGTATTTGGAAATATATAAGTATGTTTATCAGCAGTCTGGTTACCATAGTACAGGCTCTGCCTAGTTTGGGATCAGACAGCCTTGTGTGAGATGTATGAAGCTGTACTATTATAACTGCAGTTTGTTATAAGGCTTAATTCTTAATATTATTCATATCACACTTCTTTAGCCTTATATTAACACTAGCCTTTCCCTACGTTCCCCTGCATTTATGGTCATTGGTCTGCTTCTAAGTGTCATAGCGTGATGGTACATGGCCTATAACCTACGTTAGTGAATACTCTATTCAATACATTAATATTTTTTTAAATGTCTGGTAGTTACAGAGATTGGGGTATTAGTCGCCTCACAGAAAATCGGCATTGCTTTTTGCCGAGTGAGTGAGGTTACCGGAGGACCTAACCCTTCCCATCCCGTCTGCCCCTCTTCTACCCTTCCCCTACTCTCGCCTTAAAGGCCGGCAACGCACTTGTGACTCTTGAGTTGCAGGTGCCCATGGGTGGCGGTAGTCATTTACCATCAGGTGACCCATCTGGAGGTTTGCCCCCTATACCATAAAAAATTAAATAAACAATCTAACAAAAGAACTCGTCATTCATCTCATAGTTACAACCATGGCAGCCTACAAACTTGTTAGTTTACCCATACTTACTAGCTCCCCAGCCATGTGCTGTGGCTAAGTAATTTGCAATAGCAAAATATTGAGATAAAAACTATCTTATCTCTTAAATTTTAAATATAATGATATAAAAAACTGGAGACTATCTTTTTACTACTTCTTGAACAAGTTTACAGGCTATTTAACGCCATGCTATGACTCTCAGGAGTAGAGCAGTGGCCATTAACACAGGTCTACCTGTTGATTCCAGTTTATCATAAATACAATAGTTAATTTCATGTAAATCAAAAGACAAATATGTCCTACTAGTTTCGATTTATGTTATGTACAAAGCATTGGACTAAAGAAAATCCAATTAAAAGTTGTCCAATAAAAACCTGTTTTTAAAATTTTTGTCTGTCTGTCTGTTTGTTCCGGCTAATCTCCGGGACGGGTGGACCGACTTACACGGGACTTTCACTGGCAGATAGCTGGTGTTATAACGAGTAACTTCGGTTACTTTTATTTTGGAAAACGAATTAGGGTTCCGAGCAAAATATATAAATATGTACACGCGAGCGAAGCCGCACGGGAACTGCTAGTGTTTGGTTGAACGCGCTAATCTTAGGAACTACTAGTTCGAAGGAAAAATTCTTATATTGTTGGATAGCCTATTTATCGAGGAAGGTTATAAAACATCACGCTACGACAAATAGCCAAAATACACATAAATAGACAAAGAGCGGGTAAAATTTACAAACGCTAGCTAGTATTCATATAATAATATGAGTTTCTCATCTGACCGAATGGTATAACGAGAGCATCTGTTTATATAGAAGACTTCTTCCATTTTGATTTTTAGTCATTGCTTCTGGATATCTACCAGCTTTAATTTAAAAGACCTTAACTCAGAAATCAGGTACGATGCTGACTGTAATCACTCCCCATGTTTGCGGGGTGGTCACACAGCACACTGGACCTTAGTCTGCGGAGTTATTGTGGTAGAGGAGACTGACGAAAACTGTGAAGAGGATCCAAAGAATGTATATGTACTTTGTAAACATGGCAAGTCAAGATATTTATCAATCTGGAATCTATTTGATCTTGCGAAAAGTAACAAAAATCTATGGGAGTTTTCTCCAAAAAAAGGTGCTGATGGTCTAGTGTATATCCTGCCAGAGGGAGGTATTGGAGGGGAAAATGGGTTGCGAGATCAATTTTTGATATTTGAGAGGATCTGAGTCATGTGGTTAAAGAAAACATATCATACAGAACATCAAGCACTCCGCTCAAGGCTGAAGAACACACAACATCAATACTTTTAAAAGAGGTTTTGTCAGATGTTAATTAACCATAATCACTATGCTACCGTCCCTTCTATATTTCAACTCACAAGCAGTGTTGCCAGCACTTAACTCGTTGTCCCCGTTGGAATTAAAAAAAAATACTTTATACACACCATCACCACCACCATTTTTTGAGTCCTACTTTGTTTTTTAAATGTGTGTTATAGTAAGGTAGACAAAAACAATACAAGCAAAAAAGGCTTTCATTCTGATTAAACTTTGGTCCAAACCCTTCTACATATGTACAATGCAGCAGAATACTGGTTTTAATAGATTACACAAATTAAGTCAACCTATATATTATGTAGTTAATTATACAAATTAGTAGAAATAATTATATTTTTTGCTAAAAACTTGTCCAAATTTTTTCTTGAAAATGACTGTTATAATTAGATATTAGTGGATATTACTGTGAGACTTATCAAATAGAAAATCTATTAATTTAGTTATGTATGTAGTTTTATCAAGACTAATTATCATTATGACTTATGTATATATATAAATAAGATAAAATATTTATGAACTGTTAAATATTTAACTAATAATAGTTATGTAGTTCAAGCGCCCTATATAATACTTATTAAAAATTTTAAGTTACATAAATATATATAGAGATATAAATGGATAGAATAATTTATTCTAGAGGATTAAACTATAATATTTTTAGGGTTTCTTTTTGCAGTATTTCCATTTGCAAACACTGCACGCTCGTAACATGAATCCGAAAAATACGTCACGATCCATGCAAGAGAAACGTCAACGAAAGTAAAATCGCATAATGCTATGAAGTTTAGTACTCAATGTTTCAATAAATGTTGATGTAAATAAAAGACATTTATTTTATTTTAATGCAAAATTTTTATTTGTACAATAGATACAAATTATACTTGCAAATTATGATAAAATAATAAATCTCATCACATTACTTAAAAATATAGTAATGAAATTATACTTTTATTGACATACAAGTCAAAGTAAACAAATATTAATTTCTGAAGAAATATCCATGTTATTGCACAATTTTGCATTTTTGCAAGAATGCATTGTATTGAATTAAATAGTTAATGTTAATGAAACATAAATGTAAGATATTTTTGTACTAATTTATTCAACTTAAAATGAACTTTTCATAACACTAATGTAAAAATGTTTGGCCATTTAACATGGGCATAAGATGTGATGATTCATTTATAAATAATAGATACATTTGCCACGCCAAAGACGTTATTTGCTTATAAGCTCGTTTGGAAAATAAATAAATTTAGTATCATCGTCAGGATAAAGAGCATCGCCAAGTGACGTCATCACTCGGCAGTAATGAGATCAACACATTAGTTTTAAGGGCGGGCTACATTGATACATAAACATAGTCAGTTTTCTGCTCTAATGTTAAAACTATTCCATTATCACTTTGGCCCAAACTGCGACTTAATAACTGCCTATATTACAATTAGAACTCTTAAGTCTGAATTACCAAACGCCACTCAATTATAAGATCTCATTGACTCATCATCTCGTACTGTTCTGTCACATGTGTGAGTGACCCCTTATGAATGAGTAGCGTTTAAGTATTCGGTCATTTAAAATCTCACGACTACTGCCTTGGCAAACCTGCACTTCATTCGAAGTTGGTTGTCTCAGCTATAGCCGGAAACAGTTTAAAACATTAAGAATATTAAATAAAAAAAAGAAATTTGCACGTATTTATAACTGCCGCTATTTAAAAAAATGTGTACAATAATACCTAAATTGAAACCTTGGAAAGTGTTTAAATATTAAAATTATTAGTGTTTAATATTTAGCATACAAGTTAATTTCATATTAAGGATTTGTTTGGCTCCATGTTCAAATGCAAAGCCCTGCTCGCTGAACGAGTTAACATAATACATCTTATGACCTACAATAGGTACTTTCATTAGGGAGCGTCCATAAACCATGTGTATCGTAATGAAGACTGCAATGACTATCTGGATAATACGTTTTTTATTCAAATTCATAAGTTGTCCTTTTATTTAAACTTTATTAAAAAAGTCGATTCTGAGATTCGACATTGCGTAGTCGAGCATAGCTTTCTAGGTTTTCTACCTTCTTTGGAAGATAGCTATGCTAAGCTTTCGGACGTTCCTTAATAACTGTGCAAAGTGCGAAATTCAATATATGGAATTAACTCATTGATATCAGTCACTGACACACATTTATGGATAATTAATAAAAACAAAACCAATTAATAATAAAACAAATAAAAGTTCTCATCATATGGGCCTGGATTATTTTCGTATGTATTCATTATAAATCACAGACAAAAATTGTTTGAAACATTAATTTATAATAATAATTTGGTACAAAATAGGAATAAATTGATATATTTAGTACCGTAAATCGGAGTGAATTGAATCAAAACTTTGTTTGGACATCTTAAATAATTTCACGAATTTTTTTCTGAAAAAGCCTTTATAACGCCCAATGAATCTATGTCCGTAGCCTCGTTACAGCAAATAATTTCAGAACTGGTCACAACAATTTGTCTTTATACTGCCCTTATGTTCTATTCACTCCACTTTACTGACAATTTGATTGATGAGACGGTTTGTTTTTTTAGACAAGTCAAATAATAATAATTGGCCATAATGTGTCTATGTGTATAAACAAAATTCTATTAATACAGTTAATTCAGTATACAGTCTAATTATATAACTATTATATTAATATATTTTATTCTGCATAAATATGAAACTGTCTACTGGTCTTAAATGTGATACTCGTATAGTACAACATTAAAATAAGTCTGGGTATATGTCGACTACCTGGTCTGTTGGCAGACACGTCACTTCTGTTAAATTTATTTTAATAGTGCAACATACGTAAGATGTTTACACACGACAATATAATCTTGCTATTTGTCAAAATTTCATGTTAAAAATGCTTGAAGTGAAACTTATTTATTAAGGACATGCGGTTTTAATCACGTGTGTATTAGGGATGCCCGACTAGTTTCAGTAAACAGGCACTGTCAGTGCAGGGCCTGACACTGACACGGAAGGTCGCTTCAGCTCTTGATATAGGACCCCCTTCGGGACCGAAACTAGTCGGGCTTCCCCGAAATATATACGTGAATAAAACCTATATGTACTTAATAAATATGAATACCTCTTACTTAATTTCTTTCGTTTTAAATTAAAGAGACCACGGGATAAGAATTCAATTAAAATTCTAATGTTCAAAATTGTTTTTAACGCTACTGGATTAGTAACGAGGTATTCTTAGTAGTTCGGTACGTACAGCCAAGAAATTTAAAAGTAGTCAAGAAGAGACTTTATATTATGAAGTATTGACAAATGCAAGTGTCATGTTGACATGTTTACAGTTAATCACTTTGTTATTATTGTCCTGTTCTGACATGTTCGAAGGGTATAATTATTATCAATGTTATTAATTAAGCGTGTTGATCAATTCGTACTATCGATTAATTATAAAGAGTATACGAAATTTTGGCTAACTTTGAAAACGTTTTAGAATATATTATTGCCACTTTATGTTACGGAGGCAGATGCCTCATCGAACATGTCGAAACTGGCTTCTAAATACAACATACAGTTAGATTTAAAATTGGTAAACAGGTCTATCGCTATTTAACACGTCTTAACTAACAGCGTACATTTAAAAAACTTTATTACTTGGAAAAAGCGTACACATTGAATAATACGCAAACTATTGTCAAATTCTTTTTGGGTACACGTCCTGTTAAAACCGAGCAATGGCGCTTCCAAATATTTCGAGTCTAATTTGGCTTGTTAATCATTTATTACCCTTGTTTGAGATAAGGTAGATTGTGCACTCGGTAGTTTAATTTCGGGCCCGTTTAGAATGAAATTGTAAGTGACGAAATGATCTCTTTTCTTTCAACAATGTTACAATTCTAGACGTTTCCAAATTTCCGAAATATGAACATGCAGAATGAGTATCTAGCCCATTAACAGTAATAACTTGAGAAAGTAAGGAGACTGCGCTCTCCGACAAATAGAAGGGGTCGAAAGAAATTGGCCAAAACGAAGTAAGTTTGACCCGGCAATCATGTACCTACCTCTTTGAAATCGAATTGTCTTATTAAGCCCACGGCATACGTTCGGTTTCCTCGTTCGAAATATGCATGTACGTATTAATTTTTTTTTTCAGATACGCAGGTATCTAACACCTAAGGTTTTGGAATAACCAAATGTATACAAGAGGCCGTATACAAATTAGTCGATAAATCAGCTGTATCCAATCAATGACGATTGATCTTTGAATATATATTTTTTATATATTCTTATCTAATTTTAGAAAAAAGTTTAATAGATATGTATGTTTATATGAAGCGTCTTTCATTCAAAATATTTGGAAGCAGTAAGTTATTATAGGAGCGTTTGTCTCGCTATTCAAAACGTCTATATCTAAGATGGACAACCTTATCGAATTCTATGTAGAATATATAATTAGGTGTTTAATGGCATACAAAGTTAATCCACTACAATTAACACATCGATGAATTATTTAATACAAAGATTAACGAGACGTTAACACTGATTAAATGTCCACTACATCGGCTTTCACAAAATTTGACATTGGACTTCAGACTCTAAACGCAATTAATAGAGTCCAAATTCAAATGTAAAATCTATCAAGAGTGTCCCATATACCTTACGTTCACACAGCCACATATTATCTGAAATTCACACGTAGCTATATCTAAGTTACACAGTAAGTATATGTAAATGTTTGAGAATATAATATAATCCTATGATATCATGAGACAGTCGTTGGCTTGCAGGGTGTGCTACGAACGCCCTCTAGTGATTACCACTACGAAATTAAACTAGCCGAAATAGAAAATTACTTTCCACACTGGCTCGGAATAATTTCGAATTTTCAAATTCAGGACTAAAATATCAATAATTTTGGCTTTTTCAAATCAACGAACTATAAGACTAAATAAAACGGAAATTTACTAGGAAGATATTAGGTGTCATCTCTATGATATCTTTTAAAATTAAAGATATTCATTTATGTAAAATCTACATTTCATTGAAAACATCTATGATGTACAAAATTATAAATGTAAACACCGCACTATGGGCTGCACTTATATAAAAAATTACACAAAAATATGACTGTAACAAGGCGTTTCCATTGCCTTACGATATTAAATAAAACTGCATTCACGAATCACAGATCAAAATAAATCGCGCTCACCACCCGGACCGTACCCATACTGATATGTGCCGCCAATACTCGTTCCATACACTAATTTATTGACACGCAAATCGATGAATATCTTACCGACTATTACACAAATGTTTCGCCGACAGATTTCGGTAAAATTAAATGTCGCTATCATACCAAGCGTATTCGACGAATATTTTCTACAGAACAAGCTTTACTTCGGCAAAACTACACCCACGTAATCAGATTCGACGAAGCCCGCCGCACGATTTCGGCAAAATTTATTTCACCGACGCACTAACTTACATTACATACATATTGGAAATGTCACGAACCATTATTTCTCGATATATACTGAGTACACGATAACAACTACATTATTGAATACAATAACTAATTAATGAATGACTATGACGATATAGTTAACGCGTTTGAGCCTTTATTATGTAACTTGAACAACACCGAACCATACAGCATGCGAATATATGGCGAGCTACTCTAAAGGAATATTACAACTTTATATATTAAATAAAAATTCAAGATACATAACAAAAGGCGTGCCTACGCTATAATCATGGCAGCTCGACAGCATAATAAATTAATATAACTTTTAAATAGGCTTGTCGACATGACAAACTGTGTTAGAGCCTCATTTCGTAGCGAAAAGCGTCTCGATCCCGAGCGATGGCGAAGATAGCCGAACGGGACACGAGCGGTGCCAACATGGCCGCCGGCCAGTGGAGAGAGAAGCCGATAGCGATGGGAGCCGACTTCGGGTCGCTTATGTCTCGGCGGGCGCCAGCGGCGCTCCGCACGTGGCCACGGGGAACGTCTTGACGTGCGTCTGCCAATGCGTCGACAGCTGGAAGAACTTCACGCCGTTCAGCTCTGTACCGTCGATGTACACTGTATAAATAGAAATTAGTTAATTATTGTGAAATAATGTAAAACTACAAATATTCAATCTAATTTTATTTTTGAGATTTTTTTTTCCAAATTCGGATATTTAATGACCCATAAGTGTTGATAATTGAAAACCAGCCTTTTATTTTTTTTTTATACAGTAACATCTATACTCACAAACAGAGCTGTAGACCTCTTCATATACAACTCCTGAATTATGTGTAAGTACTATCAAAAGGGACACACTTCAAGTAGTTACTGTTAAAAAGATGTAGCTCACATACAAAAGAGTATAGTGTTGTACTTAAGTAAGTATCGTTTGAGAATACTAAGCTTTTGGTGACCTAGTTGCTGGAGGCATCATAATTTTTTTTTTATTAATTTACTATAATATAATAACTTTGTATTTCTTAGCACGTCAAGTAGTAACACACACCATAAAGTAGTAAGACTATATTACCTTTCAGTGGCACGTTATGGCTACTTTTAGCGGAACAAATGAGTCTGGCAACACCGTCGACTGTCTGTGTGCGTCCCACCTCCGCCTCGCCTGTCTTCTCTTTCTTCTTGCCGAGCCGCATTACTGCAAAAGATATTATGAATATTAAATTTTTTAATAGTACCTACCTACATATTTTCAGCTTAAAAATAAAGAATATTCCTAAAATATTCAGTGCTTTACATTATTCAATCCATAACACTTTGTATAGTTGAACAGTTTTACACAACCTTGATTGCATCGTTTGAAGACTAAGTTGAAAGATCACATACTTACTGGAGTTTAGCGTACACAAAATGTACTATATTTTGTGTTTACGTACTAACTTAGCAAACAAGCAAACGGCCCTCCTGTTGGCTAGGAGGTAGAGGTGCCTAGAAACTCAGTGGTGTCACTTGTTCGTCGCGAACCCTGCCCTCTCCCTTGAACCTCTTGGGTCTCTAGGCACCAATAGGAAGCTGGATTGGTGGCTGCATTCAAAGTAGAAATCTGCTGAGACCTACTTGACAAGTTCGTTCACATTGTTTGGTCCTTCGAGCCGTTCATTGAAACACAGACCATCTATTCCTATAGCACTCATACTTCGATAGTTACGTTCGTTACTACAATTGCGCAAACTTACAAACAAAATGTTGTTCTTACAACATCCACGGGAACAAAATTGCCAAGCAATAAATGGAACTATTCATTCATTTACCAAAAATAATAAATCATCACTTATATAGTGAAATATGTTCCACGTACCTATGTAGAACAATTCAGGAATTTTAGTTCTTAAGGAGTCATCATCGTCTTCCTCGTCTTCAGTGGTTAGTGTAAGGACAACAAACACACACATAGACAATAAGTAAGGATACACACCACACAAGTACATTTATTATAGGGTTGCTTAAAGCATCTAGCGTAAAGCAATCACTTCAGTTAATAACTCTTTACACATGCATGGGGTCTCCACGAGAATAGCTTTACGCTAGATGTAGCCATGCTTAAAGTTACCGGCTAAATACGATATGAGGAAAAAATAGAATATATAATCTCAAACTTAACATATCTTGTCCAATTGAAAAGAAAAAGGTAATTGAATTTATTATGAAATATGCTGCATGGACGGGTGTTTCAGTGAGAGAGAGAGAGAGACAGAGAGAGAGAGAGAGAGGGCTGCAAATAATCCGAAGAATCGACACAAGCTGGGGAAGAAAGGTTTTCGAATGGCAGCCATGAAATCGAAAGCGGAGCATGGCACTTACCAGCTCTTGTCCTTGAAGGTTTGTGAAATCTATCCATGCAAAATAGCCAGCGTTGTAGACCCTTCTATAATGAGAGGTGACCATGCACACTAGTCAGACAGTTTGTGAACCATGTAAGTGGTTGTCGATGCCTATTAGCAGTCGCAGATTGGGAATGCTGTATGGTTATAGGTAGAACGTAATTAACCTTTTTTAGGGTTAGTTTATAGCGTAAATTTCAGTGGGAAATGTTTAATAGTGTGTATGTTATTGCCACTCACCGATACACCATTCCTTTATCTACAAAGCAAAAGCATTTTAAAATCCTTGTTATATTGAAACAAGAAAGGCCTAACATTAAAACCGTGCGACATTTAACGCAGTTTACTTCTTCCTCCTCGGTTTTCTAGACAAAACCAGTTTTGCCTGACCTCGTATTTGGCCAGTAACGACAGTGCTAATGTAGAAAATCTTACTCTTTTGTTTCTTCTCCTTGGTGAGGTACGTGATGCAAAGATGTGAATTTTGTCTTGTCACGTGTAACGCGCGGAACGAGGCCTTCACTGTTACTTTGCTATCCGTACCCTCGGACTGACGACTTGGTACCTGCGACAATAGGTCTCAATTATTTTGTGTATAAGAAATATAAACAGCACCATTTTTATCAATAGCTATATTATATTAAAAAATAGCTTTTTAATTAATACGCATTTCAGTATTAATCATCACCAAGTCGATTTCAATCGGTCAAGGTTGAAAGTAACTATTATATTAATTGCTACATTATAGCAAATAATAAAATTTGTTTCAAATGTGTTTAAAAAGTATATCTATGTTATGATTGTAAATTTTAGATATAAGTGCGTGACAAAAATAACTAATATTACATGGCAAATAACCCAATATTACATGGCGAACTTTGTAATATTTCATGTTGACATGTTATTGCGTAACACCATCCAACACTTACCAGCCAGTAGTCGAGCTGCAGCTCGAGCGGCTCGGTGCGCGCGAGGAGCGGCAGCGGGTGTATGAGGGGGAGGGGCACGGGCTCGTGCACGTGCGGCGCGGGGGTGGCGGGCGGGGAGGCGCGCGCCGGCGGGGACCCGCCCTCCTCCAGCTCTAGCGACGACACGCCACCCTCGCTGCAACCTACGCGCACCTCCTACCACAACATAACCGTAACAGTCAACACGTGTGGAACGTACACGATGGCCATACAAAAATACACATAAAAAAATAAATAGCTGCGACTGCGAATGGGTCTATAACAGGGGTCGGCAACCTGCAGCTCGTGAGCCACATGCAGGTCTTTGGATGTGAAGTTGTGGCTTTTTAGTTCCATACGCAAATATTATCAGATCATCTGTTCTTTTTACGGCGAACAACATTTTAATTCATATTTTTATCCGCAACTAAATAAAATAATAAATACTAAAATATTTTGTGTATGAGGCCTAAAAAACTGGGAAATTATTTTTTCGGCCCGAACGGATTTCTGTCTGGAATACATAATGACTAACCGAGTAACACAAAATGGTCCTTTGAGCCGGATATTAAGGACGAATATATAATCATAACCAACTAATAACCATTTCCTATAGAAATAAAACTTAGAAAAGGCTACTAAACATATGTATATTAAAGATAGAATGCGCTAACTCTGCTTTATATGTTACGCTTCTATTACTTGAATTAAAAATATTGCTGAGTGTGTACTCACCGCGATGAAGGGTACGAATGTTTGACTCGAGTCCTCATCGCCGGACTTATCTCTGTACGCTACCATCGCCTCGCCTATCGGCACATTGTTCACTGGCCCGATACTATTCAGATACCTGCAGAATACACTTCGTATTACTATCTCCATCATCAAGTATGATACAGCGGTTTCATCGACGCAAACACTTACAGTAGCAGATCACGTGTTTTTAGTTATTTCAATTTATTTTGTCAGTGATTGTAGTTCAGAAGATGGGATAGACTGTAGAACAATGACCTGAATTGAAATATTGTTTTCGCCTTTTTTTTCATAAATATTCCTTAATACCTTCTGACCAGTTTTGCACCTTAGGGAACGGCGTGACCCGTTCTGAGCGGGGAGGGGGTTGACAAAATACCACGCTTGGTCACTTGATCACAGGAGCGAGGAGGGGGGGTGGGGGTGGTGGTGCTTAGGTTTTCGTTACGTAGTAAATATCTTCTATTGAAATCTCGTGCTTTTTCAAACTATATTCAAAAATGGCGCGCAGTGTTTAGCGCTTTTTAAACTCACAGGCGGCAACAAGCAAGCGTTTAGCGCTTTTTAGTTTTCTGTCGGCAGAAAATGATTTAAAACCATATTTATAAATTACTACGTGAAAAGTTGAGGGGAGGGGGAGGGGGGGGGGGTCTTGGCATATGCGGGTGGTCAGTGAGGGCGTAGGGGTTTAAAACTTAGTAAAAAATGGGTCAAGTAGTATGGGTACGTTCCCTTATTACGGTGTGTATTGCTGAAGTATGTGTATGTATGTATATGTATGTATTACATTTTTTTATTAATAATAGTATATTTACTGAGTTAATATTATTTTAAACAGGAGCCATGGTAAACCAGGCACCAGTCTGCTACGTTGTAGGACTTAAAGCAAAAGTAGCAATAAAAACTATTGCGATGGAAAAAAAATGTAGTGACCGTCCGTACCTGCCCATCCTAGAAGACATCTCCGCGACATCTGTGACGGAGCCTTCAGCGGCGCGCTCGCAGATGTTGAGCCACGAGTCGCCCGCGAACAGCGCCGCGTACGCGCCGTCCGTCGCCGACAGGTGGCGCGCGACCACGCTCGGACCTGCACACGCCACGCACTACACTCAGCACTCACCTCATAACTCCAATATAAATATGTTTTAAATCACACAGTTGTATCTAAATATACCACGTTAAGTAGATATTCTTCTTTATAGCGGTACTACAAGATTTTTGGAACGAAGATCCTTATCGCACGTTACGTTTCAGACGCTCGGCGGGTAGGGGCTAGTCGGAAAAAAGTGTGAGCGCAACGAAAATTGCTGACCGCGAGTTGATTTATTTTATTTACTTACTGTAATTTGATGTTGGTTGTATACTAATTATCCATATATTGGTATTGGTGTAGGGCTCTGTTTCAGCATCTAGACTCATATGCGGTCCATTATGCGTTCAGATAGGCTGACTAGTTGAGTCAGCCTAGCTCCTTCCAGAAGCACAGAAACCTCCTGGGGCTTTCACAGGCTTCTAGGAGCGACCTCGCTCCCGCGAGGATACTTGCCCGTTGTGTGGCCACTACCTCGCATTGCAGGACAACGTGGGCGGCCGTTTCCTCCGCGTTGAGACAGCCTCTGCATAGAGGACTGCTTGTCGCATTGATAGTGAATAGGTGTCGGTTTAGGGTCAAGTGGCCCGTAATGGTTCCTACAACTATTCTGATGTCAAATCGGTTGAGACTGAGCAGTCTGCACGTTAAACATAGTGAGACCTCCGCCAGCACCAGTTTAGACTGCCTACAGCCGGGTGTGTCGGCCCAATTATCCATATATTACTTCGGGCAACTTTTACAGATGTCGAAATTTTAATTTTGAGTTTTTACAATATTTACTAAAAATGATACAATTTATTCAATCCATTAAAATATTTATATATAGCGAAAGGAACTTTAATCCAACCGGGTGTCCCACGACATTTTTTTTTAATTATGAGCAACTACCAATATTTTAAATACATCATACGTAATGTGTAGGTATAACATAGAGTATAGACTACTGTACTGTAGAGCTAAGTTTATACATTATATAAAAGAGATGAAATAGGGTAATGTGTGCCCGACCGACAGGTATGATGTAGAAGCGCACGAGCGGCGCGTCGTGCGGGCGGCGCGCGCCCAGCTCGGCGTGCGCGCGTAGCGCCGCGCCCGCCGCCGCGTCGCCGCCGCAGATGGCCACGCGGATGCACCCGCGCCGCCCGCTCCTGGGGGGAACGTTTCATCTATATATTAATGCGTCGACACATTTCTTTTTACGCATTTTTAAAAATATTTATTACATTTCTATTTATTAAAATTATATTTTATATGAAAAAGTAGGTACAGGAAACAAACATTTGTGAGCAATGTGAATTACAAATTTTAAAATTACGTGAAAAGTACTACATCTGGCTAAACGCGTCCAGTATACATGTTGACCTATCATGGAAGTTCAACTTCTACTGGAAATGGATATTTTTTATTCGTGATTTTCGTCGCTCCTTCGCCTTGCTAGGCCTCTCAACAGAAAGCAGGGTCAGCCACTAAATGCTGTAAAGCCCAATCAACTAATACACGACGAATCTATGGTCTCTGGATTTTAGCTCTTGAATTATTAGAACTTGTATGAATAAAAACCCAAATCTCGACTCAAAATCCGTGTCGCTCTTGCGCACGACGCGGAATAGACTGTTTGGGGGTTTGACACTATCCCGAACCGCAAGAATATTCTCCAACGAACTTGCGACTCATTGACGTACAGGCACTGCTTCATCAATAACGGACCCGGATGTCTCAAATTTATTCATTAAACGACGGATTGTGAACTCTGCATGGCGGCTCTGCAGAATGCCATAACTTGGACGCAACGCACAGAACGTTAGACGAACAGAGATTTGATTTTAATAATATTATTTTTACAATTTTAACACGTTGTTGAAGCGCATAGCGCTTCATGGTGAAATGTAAAGACTAAAAATGAGTATTCTTATCAAATTTGACAGCTATCGCTTTACCAAGATGGCCGCTTTACGCTGTCAAAGCTCGAACGTCCATATTGAAAAAACGTGAAAACCCCATTAGTTGAAAGTTATTAAATTATGGTTGAAATTCGAACACCTCTGATTAACTTTTCAGATAATATGTTTGGTATTAGTATTACGGACCTACACATGTGAGTATAACAACTATTCTTATTTTAAAAATAGTCAAATTTAAGTGAGTGTGGTATACTGACTGTTTAGGCGCTCTGGAGTAGAGCGCGTGCAGAAGCGGGCGCGGGTCGGGCGCGAGCGCGGGCGCGAGCAGCGCGGGCACGCCCAGCGCCGCCAGCGCCGCCGCGCACGCGCCCGCGCCCGCGCCGCACACGCCCACGCACTCCAGCGACGAGTCCTCGCCCACCAGCCGCGACACCTGCTCCGCCCATGTGCGCCGGGGCTGCAACGTAATGGAACATGACAACCCTTCCGTAGATACCAATCATTAGTCATCAATGGTGATTAGTACACGAGTTCTCCGGCCCTGGTGCGTCTTCTTTCGCGACATTTACACATTCCACCTGCTTTTATGAGAAACGGAGGTAAAAGTACCACGATATTCAAACGGTCATAACTTGTAAATAGATAGTTTTTTTTTTCAAAAATTTTTTTTGTAACTGCATGCTAGAGTCATGCCTTTCAGTGATTTAAGTAAGTATTCCATTGTCAGGTACCTTCACCCTATATATTAATACGTAAACATTTTAAATTTGGAATACCTAAAGTTTGTAAGTAGAAAGAAATGCAGAAATCTAAAATGTTTAATCAGTATGTTTAAAATCTAATCAATTCGAACAGCGATCGAGTCAGGTAGATTGTACGAGATGTTTCAGGAAAATTTACGAACTTTCTATGAGATGTTTTCATAACTATACAGGGTGTAAGTGACACCGTACCGAATCCTGAAATAGTGTATTCATACCATCATTCTGAGTGGAAAATCATTGGAAATTTTTACAGGAAAATTCTTAATATTTATTTTTTTTGCTTAAAAGTGATATCACAATGAGTAAACAGAAAATTTTACCGAAAAAAAATCAGTAAATATCCCATACGGCCAAAATCTGCAATTTAAAACATTTATGCAATCAGCTTAGTAAGTAAACTAAAGGTCGGTAGTGTATTAGCGTGAGGTTAGAATCTGCAACCACTTCATGACAAGTTTGACGCATTAGCCACTGTATTGTAGTGATAAGACCTCTCGCACAGCTTGCATACTCCTTCGATTGAAATAATAACTCTTTGAAATGCGAGAGCCCTGGACTGGTGGCCCCAAACTCAAATTTAGAACATGTTCGAAATATTTTATGAAGAATAAGAATTGAAGACAAGTGAGTCGCCCAGCGGACAGAAGACTGTCTGGACGACTGTCGGGCAATGTGCAAAGAATAATCCAAGAAGTATTATTTATAATTAATTTGTGTGAAGTTATAATTGTTACATGAATAATCTGATCCTGATTATATCCTGGTTATCATAAAGCCCCAAGCTTTACACGTGTTGGAATACGCCGCAGTTGTTTTAGAAGAAGTACTCCACGCGTTACAGTATCATACCTCTAGCGTGGTGGGGCTCTGCGCCGGCAGGTCGTGCGCCGACAGCGGCCGGTCGGCGCCAATGACCAGGGAGTTCTTCTTGCGGCCGGCTGCGCCCGGCGTGAGGTTCCCGCCACTCGTTGCGCTTCGGAACAATCGGGAACGCTTGTCCTCCTGTAAGATAGTCATCATATATAAACAGAAATACAAATAATTTTTACCTTTAAAAGGCTATAATTATGTATAAGGCGATTACAGTGACCATATTGTTGAATAATTAAACTGTATGTTTTAACTATGTTTCGAATTTTTTTCTTCATTACAGACATTGTTTAATATTATGAATTCGCATTTAATTACATGGTTTTTTAATAATTGCAAATAATTATAAAATCTAACAGTGCATAATAGAGAGAAAATAAACAACAATAAAAACCTTTAAAAACGCCACGTTGCCATCACGAGCGTAAATACCCGTACGGAATATTAAATAGATGTCAAGTCGTCATTCATTTGTACCGTCACGAATCGGTCTCGTCGTTGCGTTTTAAATGCATAATTGATTTAATAATTGTCGTGATATACCGTATAGTTAAAATTTAAAAACGCCCTTATGTTTAGTAGGTATGTATGGGAACCACCAAACTGATACATTTGCACAAAATAATTAGGATTTGTGATTGGTTAACAAACTCCAGATGTCTTGATACAGTAGTCAATCGCGACACACTACGTCACATTTGTTTTATTTTTATTTTCGGGAATATCTTTTTTTCAGTCTACAAACCAACCAAATAAAATACTATATAAATATTCCATTCGCACTTACACTCATTTAAAATCAAAATAATAACGCTCATTTTTTCAGTAAGTATTGCCACAGAATACATAATAGTACTAGTATTGCACTAAATAGGCTAAGACAAAACAGGTCAGTACAATTCACTTGTATTTGTCAACAGCTATTTCTTTCTTTGTTTGAAACCATTGTTTTCTACTTTCAGAGGACCTTTATTTCTTATCAATAAAATAAAGAATTAAATTGGGCGACCATACTAATTCAATAACAAGTGTAAGTTTTCGACTTTCTAAAAACCCAAATCTAGAGCAATATGTCATCAAGTGACGTGTACCTTAGTCTCATTAGGCGGAGAGCTGGACACAGAGGCACCGGACACGGGCGCGTCGGCCGTGACGTCACCGTCGCTGTTCCCGTCACTGGCGCGCTCATCACCCGCCGAACTTCGAATCGCCTCCGATTCTGATGTCATACGATATATTAATCGATCCTTTTATTTTTTAACCTTGTCATATTCACATACAACCAATGCAACACATTTAGTATTCTTAGATCTTAAAACATTTCGATCATATTACATTTTGCTGCCTTTTATTAGGTTTTAATTTAGAATGAACCTGATATTCCAATCTGCCATAATCCTATCTCTCTAGGTGCTGTCAATATCAACTAAGAATATAATTTATTAATAAATGATTTTGAGGTTTTAGTAAAGTTAGGTTTACAAGAAACATTAATTGATATGAATAGTGCAGTGATCTGTACACAACAGTTTCTGTACATTCCCATAAATGATATAAAGTATGGCGTACCATGTCGTCAAATGCTGCATCTGGCCTAATTAACATATTCATAGTATAACATATAGTATACCGACATAGACAGACCGATACAATATGGCAAGAGGTACCACCACATATGGCATGATGGTAAATTAAAATCATTCTATTTGCAAAATGATAATACAATGATATTATCAAAAAAGGGAAGATACGGTACCTATCCAGTTGACACACTAGCATCAGTTGGTAGCGGTCGCGGAACCGTTGTCTCGTGCGCACGTGCTGTCTCATTGCGATTAAATCCTCTTAATCCCTTAAATATATCAGAATGCCTTCCTGTTAATTTTACAAGTGACTGAATCATTCAAGGAAACGAAACAAGTCGACTGGAATTACCTTTCATGTGTAACCACTCGAATAATTATAAAATTATATTAAAATCGATTTGTTTAAAATTTGCCTAATATACTTTTGGAAAAAAGTGATTATTTATTTTATGTAAAACTTTATGCACATTTGGTACATTGGCGGACTTAATGCCTAAAGCATAAACCATTTGGTGATGCAGAGAAAAGAAAAAGTAGGATTCTTAGATTAGTATTTTGAGTCCGTACTAGTAATAACCATTGCTATCTCGTTTGCGCTACAGTTTGAGTACGTTTCCCTGTCTCTGTCATTCATTACAATGTACACGACATTGGGAATGTACCTATCTGTGAGTGCACGTGTAGATGTAGATATCTATCTCAACTATCGAATACGAAGTGTAAGAATATACCGTATCTTCATTTTTTTTTGATAATATCATTGGGATAATATTACATATTCACACGTTTGAACATGTTTTAACAACTCGCACATATTTCTGGAAACATTTTTATTATAGAGTAATTTTATTTTAAAGAGAACGTACTAGGAACATAAACCATGCAATCGTGCTACTTGTTGTAGACGAAAGTGAAAGGTGTAACGGTGATGATAACATAAAGTAATAGACAGAAGCTTGCTATAGACAAACTAAATAAGGCTAGAGTCGACAGAGATTGTGAAAGACAGGTCTAATGGTGCGATATTATAGGGCAATGGACCTAGCAAAGCGAAAAGTGTGATATTAACATATCAATATTCCTTTGTGTATTACTCCTGGAATAGGCGAGGTGTTAAAATAGCGATAAGTACAAAAATATATGTCGCCGACAATGGTTGCATACTGTGCTTCTGATATGAGATATGTTAGACAGAGCCTCGGGGGCTGGATGAACGGTTGAGGAGATGTTTTATGGTATACGGGGAAACGAGCAGACGGGTTACCTCATGGTAAGGGACTACTGCCCATTGACACCTGTAACTCAAGTCACAAGTGCGTTGCCGGCCTTTAAGGTGGGAGTAGGAAAAGGCGGCGAGGGGGTTAGGGCCTCCGGTAACCTCACTCGGCGAAACTCAACAAAGCGTACGCCGGTTTTCTGTGACGCCGTGATATCACTCCGGTCGAGCCGGCCCATACGTGCCAAAGCAAGGCTCTCCCACGAAAAAAGGCGCGTTTAAGCGTATCATGGCACATCGTGTGGTTTTTAGTTCGGCTCAATTCCGACATATGGCCTCACCTATGGCCTCATTGAGGTATCACGCATAGGGTATGTTCATGTTTAAAATAAATTATTTAGCGGTCCTCAGGCAACTTATACCAAACACTATAAAATAAATTATTTGACGAAACCAACGTATAACGTCAGTAACCGTTATTTCATATCTGAACTGAATTATCTTGATGTTTAATAAAAATATATTTTTTTAATAGCAATATCACCTCAACACGCCTGATGGTAAGCTAGATTGAGGTCCAAAGAATGAAGGCCTCCATTATAAATACGGACATTACTATAATGGTGGTCTTCAGTTTGACGGCTGTGAGGTTGTCTTTTCACGCCACCGCTTAAAGGACCCGCGGTTATAGGTCGAAGGGAAAACGTGTGCTGGTGAATTTTAATGGTGCGGCAAAGAAAGGAGGTGCTGAACCTTTTGGTCCTTGGGGATTATTTGTACTGTATGGGGGTGACACCTCAGCCCGCCACGTGTTGTTCTTGATAAGAAAGGAGAGGGTGGAATCTGTTGGAACACTTGCCTTGGTAGAGGTGGTAGAATACTGCCAAAGAGGCTACGATTGACTCGTTTGAGTCGATGCGTATCATAATATTATGTCACACTAATCCTTTGCTAGGCCTTAATGAGGCCATGTTATAGAATAGACTAGGTATTTTTACTTTTTTTTTGTAAAGTATATAGGTATCAAAATGATAAAAGACAAGTAGGTAGGTAGAAAGAAGTAAACATTCACAATCTCGACCAACTACACTTCGTTTTTATATACAGAACATATAATGTCGATAAGTATTCAACTATTTTCTGGCAAATGGAATTTAACCAAGGGAATTAATTCTATAAAGGACATATAAGGACTATTTTAGATTTGATTTTGGATTAGTCCTAAATGATTATTAATTTCTTTCTATTTAAGGATTATGTTACTGATGGTAGATTTTAGTAGAATACGTTTTCTCACTTTCAATAAGAGGGTGTATTTTGAATAAGAAAATTTTGGTGAAGTGATGTATTTTGAATTTAATATTGCTGTTTACATTTAGTTATCGTAAAAAGTTGAATATCTAACGATTTTTTAAAGATCTGTATGAAAATACCTGTGAGAGGGAGCGTGTTGATGTGGCGTTCTCTGAAGTCGCTGAGCTCCACGGCTGACGTAAGGCTCCCGTGCCCCCTCACTGCGCATGCGCGGACCTCATGTCGCAACGTGTGCGAAACGTGGAATACATCACGTGTATGTGTTGGTAGATTTATAGTGATGTTTTTTAGCAAATTTAATGACTTTGGTAGATTTTTCCTGGCTCAATGTTTAGTAATTTCAGTATGAAGCTCTATATTATAATACCGACTTAATTAATTATTTTATTTGAGCAGAATAATATCTGCACCTTATTAAAAGTCTGTTAGGTATAAATTAACAATTTCTAAAATTATACAATTAATAATAAACATTTTTTACTATTGTTTTTATACCACCCGCGCATCCTGGTATACAAAAATCATTTACACTAGGTTTAAAAGCAGCAAAGAGACTTGAATTCTAAACAGATTATATCAAATTATATACAATTTCAGTCCAAAATAATCTATAATTTCTACCATATCCGTAGTAACGTCACTTACTACATTGTATTCCACGTCACTCACAAACTAAACTAATGCACACCGCGTTACATAACATAACACAAAAATTCCAATGTATATGTCAATATGTTTATATTATAATATGTATATAATATGTATATAAGCAAAACAAAAGTTAAGCGTTCACATAACACAATGCTTTGTCTTTCTTAAATACTGTTCAATGCTCAGGCAATTAATACTGTTACGAGTTTTATACAGAAAATAGTCACCCGACGTCTTAGGACCCGTCTTTTATATTTTTTTAACACACAACGCCATCTGTTTGGCATCATTGGAGTGACGTTAACAGAGAGTGGGGGTGAGACGAGATGTGACTGTTTCTTGTGATTTGATTAATATGTATTATACTAAGAC
Organism: Callimorpha dominula; assembly: GCA_949752705.1. Classification (NCBI taxonomy): domain Eukaryota; kingdom Metazoa; phylum Arthropoda; class Insecta; order Lepidoptera; family Erebidae; genus Callimorpha; species Callimorpha dominula. The sequence goes on along the minus strand of OX457008.1, from coordinate 4,232,154 downwards.
TCGTGTTATGTTCAAGTTGTGTAGCTCCTGGTATAGCTTTGAAGATAGTGATGATAACTTTCTGCTTAAGAGATTTGAAAAAAAACTATAGTTCCAACATTAAACTCGAATCAGGTAACTTCAAAATGAAAGGACATTTTTTCCAAATTCAAAAGAATATATTTCATACCAAATTTTACATTAAAATTTTCAACTTTGAAAAGAGATCACTAAAAAATATACAACAAAACAGGAAAAGTCCAGGAGATACACAACAGATTTTGCAGTATGTCACACAATTTTAATTGTCGTACCGTTGGAATGCCTATGATGTTCTTGTGTGGCGAGACTTCGAGAGCTGCTGAAGAACGGCCTCAATGAGGGTTTTGGTGTAGAACCAATGCTTATTGTGTCCATTTGGTCAGGACCCGAGTCCTCACCTTCGCCGCATGATAACGATTCCAGTTCCTGAAATTCAAAAGTGGTATGATAAACTTCTATACTAGCAGCACAGGCAAGATTTAAAAAACCAAAAATAAGGCATTTTGTTAATAAATATTTTAATGGTTTGTAATACCAATGGATAAAGGATCTGATCAGGAACACGGGAAAAGTTTGATGGGCAGATAAATAGACAAGATGTTTGGCAAGTATTACTTAAGAACGTGATAGGCCACGTTAACATTAGGACAGACAATATATTTGTTTACCAGACTGTGGTGAAGCCAAAAAGGAGATTGGAGGAGTTTGACCTGAATGTATGTATGTCTGTCTGTCCCTATGTTCCTCTCGTTACTATTAACCGGATGAACCGATTTTAATGCGGATTTTTGGCGCCATGGTATATGTTTTAAATTTTTTTTCTCCTAATCCTATCGAGTGGGGTATAAAAATGAAGGTTTTTAAAAGATGATCACAAAAATATACACAGCTATTTGTTTATTTGGTCGGGTTCTTATATTTTTAATTGATCCTTGCTACTAGTCACAAGAGGGCATTGTCCGAAATTGTTAATAAGTTGGACACATTTGGTTTTAAAATATTGTCTATTTAATAGTTACTTATGGGACTATCTTATATACATCATAGTTTTAATAATTATATATTTTAATAATTATAATCTACGTAGAGATAATCTTTCGTGTTCTGGTGAGGCTTTAATTAATAAGTAAATTAAAAAATAACTACGATATATAATTATAAGACTTTGAAGTATTTGTAATAGTTACAAATTCATATACTAATTAATTAACCTGGAAGAGTTCATCGATATCGTGTTGTGCGTGGTGCTGATCCCGTGTCGTCCCCCGTTCAGATAATTCTTCTGGAACTCTGAACCGTCGCAGCAGCGCAGCGAACTTCTGCTTCAGGTTGCGTTGCTGCAACGTAATTTACATAACTTACTGACGTCACACACTGAGTAAGCGTAGACAAGCCACCCAGAAAACGTGATATTTCTGAAGCTTAGAAAGATTTAACGTCACAATTGAGGGAGCCGAGTGTGGAAACGCGTATACTGTCTCAAGGCTTAAATGTTTGGTTGGTAAATGTGTTTATATTTCTATAATATATAAAGTATAATTAAATATATATATATATATATATTAATAATAAAACTTGTAATTTTTTTTTTTTTTTTAATGGATGTACATTCATAATTTTTAAAAACAACTCTTTCACATCTGATTTAAAAACACTCCATTTTTTTTTGTATTAGTCCATAAAACAATCAAAATCAAAACCATTTATTTCAATTAAACCAATAATAGGTATTTTTGAAATGTAGGAATCAGCCAGACTAAGTCAGTCGTAAAGCTAGTTGCCTGTTCCAATACGTAGATCCTATGGACAAGACACTCCAAGTACACTCTTTTTCAAAATATTTTTTTCCAAACTTCTGGTTACATTGCTTATAAGCGTAAATGTAATAATATCATAAACTCCGCATAACAATTAAGGCCCCACATGCTCGTCCATTGAAAACACCACCAGAAATATACATGAAAATACATATATATAAAAAATTAAACAAATATACGGGTTGACTTGAGAACCTTCTCTGTTTTTTCGTCGGTTAAAAATAAACGAATTACAGTCCTCAGGGCAAACCGTGTGTTCTTATTCTGTTCGATTACGACATACCACTTCACTCTTAGCTGCGGTGAAGTAATGACCCTTGGGGGTTGCCACACGAAAAACAAAGGACAGATAAATACTCAACACCTCACAAAAATTTCACCACCAAGAAATCCACATTCCATTTTTAAAAACCAAGAAGAATAAAAACATACAGGTTTGACCTCCATGGGCGGGCACGCGCAAACTGAGTGCGTATCACATATATCTAATCTAATTGATAACTACCACACAATGACATAATACATGAAAATGATGTATTACTATAATGAGCGTGTCGGCCTAAACTTCACTTCGCTAGAGTTTTCACAACAAACAGATAAGAAAAATCTGATAACGATCAAATGAAGTAGTATATTCTTAATTTCTCCACCCAAGTCAAAGATGTATTTTTATCTGACCGAATCGAGCGAACAACATTGAAGTAGTCGTCAGGCTTTTGCTGAGATGGCCGGGAATCATCTATTTCGGTAATGCATGATAATTGTACATGATCTGAATAGACTCTGCCTGTAAGGAAGTTGTTTGGGGTAACACCAATTAATTCCTTTTCTTCTTTAGGCACGTTTGTGCACTTTTGTATGGGGAAAAAGCACTGAACTCGTGACCCTCCCTCTAATAATACATATTTAGATCCACTAGAGGGCGCTAATCTACATTGAGTTCTGTCAGTTCCTTATTAATTAATGTTACCAACCTGCTAATGTGACGTTTTAAGTTCGTCGTTTGGTTTAAGTTTTCACTTCTGTCGGCAGTCCCATGACTGCCTATTTTTTTGTTTTATATATTCCTTTTAAACAACTGGAATACAAATGATATCTGATCTATCTATGTCAAGAGTTTTCAATTTGTTATATTGGTTAATTTGCTATCGGGGAATTTGATGCAGTAAGTTAGAATCACCGTTGCTTGGCACGTCGCTACCACTATCATGAAATGATTGCAAGTGTTACAGTATTCTAGATCAAATAACCACACTACATTATTATTTTAATATAATAGAACGAATTGTGATGTACACAAATTCCAATATTTTTTAACGTCAATCTTATTCTAAATAAGTAATATTTAAACGATACTGATACGTTGTGCGTTAAAACACTATATACAGAAACACAGACTAAAATACATGCGTAACTACTTAATATTATGAGAATAGAAATTTAATATTGAACCGTGTTAAATGTTTCGTTTAGCATAATGAATTTAATAAATGCTAACTGAATGATATGTACGAGTATAGGAAGAAAAACTTGGGAAATATCAAACGGAAAATAATGGCGAATTTTAATGATCTGGAAGAAAACAAGCAAATAAAACTGTAAGAAATCAAAACCTTGAAATACAATGGCTGGAGCATAGCGTTGAAAGTGACCGTAGAAATATTTCTCTTCATCATATTTTCACAATCTGAACAATTTCTATTCTCATAAGATCTACGAGGAAGCGTGTTTGCGCAGGCGCTCACCGTGAGCTTCCCGCGGCTGCCCTTGCGCTTGGCGGCCGCGCTCTCTAGCTCACTGTCGCTGTCTCTGTCGTTCGCCTTACTGTGCATATAGCTCTGTCTTTTTCGCTCGCGCTCCATGAAGCTCAAGTCGCGAGAACGGGACAACTGCGTGTAATGCAACGCCCATTAAGCACAAGCTAATAAAAGCTATACGTTCATCTACATATTAGATATAGGACAAAGCTATGTATAAAGTTCATCACTATAAAAAAGTATCAGTCTTTCTGTAAATATTAATATATATATGAAGCTCCCAGAAGCAAAGCGTATTGTCAAAACATGCAATATATTTTATTTTATATGTATTATGCATAAAAATTACCGTTGACATATTACACCGATATCTTTTTACAAGATTCATAGATTAAAATTAGGTAATCAAAATATAGAATATGTATGACTTATCCAGATTTTGTTGAGAATATGTATAGATATTGTTAAAGTGCAACTCAATACTAGAGTTGATTTTATGTTTTAATGAAAACTATAGATATATTGAACAAAAAAATCAGGTTAAAAATTGGTTCCTATATTTTTTCAAACATTATAAGCATATTTATAGTAACACTTATTTAATTAGAAGAAAATCTTAAGTGGAAGCTCGTTCGCTAATTGGCTAACCTTGGTGTAAGAAAGATCAGTTTTATTGAATGCCAGTTGCCGGTGGGCACGACGTCGGGCAGGCGCTCCGTATGTCATCTCGTCAGCTTCTTCTACTGAGCTAAACTCTCCTTCTTCTTCTTCGTCCGAATAACCTCGCTCTACGAATGAACAAAAACATAAGTTGTCACACACGTAGCTAGCACTATAAGACTTGTTCGAATTTCAAATGTACTTTTATGAAGCTTTTGATTGACAGTAGAAGCCTACTGTAGAGTAGTATAAAGTTACAGTAAACCTTCTCTGGAATAATATATAATATCTTGGAATATCTTAGCTTCGAAGTTATAAATATTAAAATATTAGGGTGACATTCTTTTTTTTTTTTTTTGAAAAAGACAACTCCCGCATTAGTAAATAAATACTCCTGTATCGCGGGGGACTTTACATACAAACAACGGACACAAAGAACACCCAGACTGGGGTGGGAATCGAAACCACGACCTATGGCATAGCAATCAGGGTTACTAACCACTAGGCATACAAGCCAGTCATAATAAGATAATAATAAGATAAAAGGAGTGCCACAAGGTTCATTCTTTCACACTGTTGTTCAGGAGTATGATAGACTTACCAGTGATGAGAAGTGTGTTATTATTTTTTGTGTCGTGGTCTACAGGGGTGGACGCAAGTCCCGTAATGGTCAGCTTGGCGACTGGCTGGCCAGCAGCTGCACCAACCTTTCCACCAACACCTACCAACTCGAGCTCCATATCCATTGAGCGTTGCAGTACCTGTTAAAAATTCAAATAAATAGGTTTTACAAGATCTATGCAGTAAAGAGCAGATCTATGTGATAAAACTAATAATTATCCTACTAATATTATAAACGTGAAAGTTTGTGAGGATGTATGGATGTTTGTATGTATGGATGTTTGTTACTCTTTCACGCCAAAACTACTGAACCGATTGCCATGAAACTAGGTATGTAGATAGCTGGAGATCTGGATTAACATATAGGCTACTTTTTCTTCCGATATTCAAACGGGATCGCGACTTACGCGGGTGAAACCGCGGGACGCTGCTAGTATTAAATAAAGCTTTTAGAAAAGATATTTCGAACCTAAAAAAGATCTTTAGCATCTTCACTCCATGAAATTCGTCAAGCCATATCCCCCGAAAGTGTGGGAAGAAGTGTATGAAACACCCATATTTCGCCAACTAAAATTTGGTCCCACACACGTAACACGGACAAGCCTATTGCCGTCAACCGGGTACTTTGGGAATTGAAGATGGGAAAATTGACAGTCTATTGAAAAGGGAAGGTAGTTAAGAAGGGAAGGCAATGGAAAGAAAGGCATATTGCTTATACGGATGGATTGAGGAGTGTAAGCGATACCTCGAACAGGTTAGGTCACATATCTGTCACGCGAACTGACTATCGCCGAGAAGTGCGAGCCCTCTATATTAGTTAAAGGACACAACTGAAGCCGGAATAATGTGGTACAGGGTTTTGTCTTTAGAACAGTTATTGTCGAGAATATAACTCCATCTAGGGCCCTGCGGAGAGAGCCGCGGGGCGCGGGGAATCGGCGAGCAACGACATGTCAAAGTGACTGCGTCATTGTCCTCGGCACCGAGCGCATATCGTCCTTTTAATTTTAATTTGTATTTAAATTATTAACGAATTATACAGTCCTTGCCAATTAAACAGTTTTTTCACAGAATACATGTATACCTATTGTAATGGCATTTTGCTTGTTATTTGTATCGTTCATTTCTTTTAATTAACTTTGAACTAAGACCTTTACGAAACGTACCGGCTTGTTGTTGTTATCATTAGTCTTAATTAAGTCACTTCGTCTTGAAACTTCGTTTTCAAGAAGTTTCGTAGCACTTTGATATGACTTTCAAATTAAAATTTGCAGAAAAGAAGGTTGGTAGTAAAGAGAACTATGAACTTAAGGTTACAGTAACTCATTTTCATTCGTTTTAACTTTAATATTTTTAATATCAAGTACGTCTGGAATCAAGTGGAGTGATCTGCAAAATGTCTACTATAGGTGCTATATTACAAAATGGCAGACTGCAGTATTTTCGGTATTTTTTTCTTTCATACCACGATCTAAGTAAGTCTGCCTACACTCTATAATCTAAGGTTGCAACCATGGGCGTACCCAGCTTTTAGTCCAGGGGGGGGGGGGGGGGTAAAAAATTTGATTTTTGTTTCGTGATAACAAATAGTTACAATAACTTTAGATTCTACAGCACTGACACATATGTGTAACTTACTCAAAGTACATATTAATCATTTTACTAATTGCTATGTACTCACTGTCCAAACCCTGTGCAAAAGGAAACAAAACCGATTTGTGGTAAACAAATCATCATAAACGATAATTATATATAACAAAATTATTTCCTACGCTGCTAGCATAATTGGATTATATTGGACATTGTAAAACAATTTTAGTGTAATCAGAATAGGTATGATTAGCGGTTATTCAACTGTTACTGCCAATAACAATTAGTTAAATGTACGCTAAAATGGCCGTCGGATAAATAAATGTTTATATATGTAGTATATTTGCATATATAATTATTGTATTAGTCACTAATTGAAGGACCAGACGCATACGAGCGATGATAGCGACATATTCGTAGAAGGAATATTACACGTCTAATTTTAGATTTATCTGCACTCGTTCACTTGGTACAAATGACCAGTGACTTCCGTTGAGCATGTACACGTATATAAACACATATATGCAGAACATTTCCGTCAACAATAATATTATAATATAATAACAATTTTGTCCGTTCATGGTGGGCGTTGCCTTGCTATATATATATATATACTAGCCTAGCTGTTCCCGTCAATTGCATTTGCGATTAAATTGTATGGTTACTACTTTGCACTACTTTGAACTAGCGTGGGCCATTGCAGATGTGGATCTGCAATGGCCCACGCTAGTTCATAATAAAATATGGACTATCGAAGGGATTTTTTTTTTCTAATCGGTAGAAGCTTAGATTAGCGCGTTATAATAAAAATATATAATGCATGGAGTGTTGGTTTTTAGATTATTTCTTTAACTACTAAGAGTACTAACAGGCATACTATAGTGTCACTAGGGCAATGACGACCCTGTTTACCAGGCCGTATTACTAGCAGTATGACCACAATATTTTATAAATAAGCTTATTTAGAAAACGTAACTGACATATTATCCAAAGCTTTTTGCAGTTTGTACTAACCTGGTCCATCCGGATGACGCCCTCAGCAAGTGTCTTGTAACCCAGTATGGTTCGATTTTTATATTTCTTGCGGCGTTGAAGCATTATTTGCAACCTGTAATGTAAAAGTTTATACATTTTTAACAAACAAACACAGAATCCTCTACTCTGACAATACAACAAACCATCGACGCATTGACAATTTAGACTATTTTTTTTTTACCAATTTTCTATATTTTTTCGATTTTTAAATACAATACTGTCATTCGTTAAATTTGTGATCATGATTATCGTCGCGAAGATCAGTGTGGTTCGTCCTCTACGTTGTAAAAAACTAACGTAAGAGAACTTGTAGTCTCAGTATTATTTAACGCTTAAAATAGCGTGTCAACCGATGCCATATTTATGTAAGTGCACTTAAAAATTTCAAATAGTATTCATACAAGTATTTTGATCATTAATCTATGCAATATATTCAATGCAGCAGTCTGTTTGCACTACCTTCTTAAGTTTGATAAATAGGGGGATAATGGGGCCGATTCTCTTGTACACTCGACTAAACTAAAATCTGACTTAATTTCTTCTTATGAAATCAACCTTGTGTTTTTCGTTATAAGTTCTATTTGTTACTGGCATCTATTTCTCAGCGCCACTAAATTTCATTAAAACCTGTCAACGTATACTCAACTTTATTTCCACGCAGTGAGAGTCTCCATTTATTCAAATGCTGTATAATTGCCGTATAAAAACTTGTTCAAAACGAACTATGATGACGTTATTTTAATCGACACCTACACATAGATACTTACTAAAAACACAGAGCAAAAGAGATGGCATTCAACGGACGGCTCTCGCTACGTGGTATTAAAGTTTATTTAAGCGTATCAGACTTTAGTCGACCAATAAATTCCTCATTTCGATAGCGACATAATATGTTACCTACTTGTTTCAATTTGAAATAAGACCTTGTTTTGAAGTGTACAAGGTTTACATCTTATATGAAGAAAATTTTGTGAATTTTAATTTAGCGAGTGAAGTAACAGAATTGGGACCAATATCTCGGAGTTTCAACAAGAAACTCCCAAGTGCAAGTTGTTTGCCTATGACGTACTCATCAATGATGATAGACTTTAACAGCCTGGGCTAAGTGGTCGCCAGATGCGGTAGTTAAGGTCTGCTGGGTGCTTTCGCGGAGCGGCAATACCGCCCTTCCGACAAAAGATCTGATTTTAGACCATACGATTCCAAGGTAAACATTCCGTGATGTTCTCGCCAAGGTGATAACCGATAGGGAAGTAATTCTTCAATTTGACTGATTGCAAGTCAATCTAAAATTTTCGCTAGAAGTTCTTTAAAATAACAAATTAGACAGCTATTATTTCAGTCATCAAAATTTGTTTATCCCGAACTAAATCTAGCTCAAACAAATGCTCAGAAACAGTTGCCGAAGTTTAATGCGTGTTCGCAAACAGATACGACCGCGACTGTATTGCGATACTATTATAGCCAGTTTATCGTCTGTAGTGTTAATCTCAGTTATGTGTTATGTTAAGTGCTCTGTGTAATAACTAAAGCAGTACTATGATATTTTGTGAATGTCGGGTTTTGCAAATGACCAAATTAATTTAAAATATATTATTCATTAGGAATTCATTCATCAAATCATCAGCACACGCTTCTTCTGCTTCTTTAAATCTATGGAAACCCGACTCTACGCAGTGTAGCCGTGGACTTCTATCGGGTGGAGGCTCTTCCCTAGCCGGGTGGCTACAATACAAAAATGAGTTAGCTTACCTTCATCAACATCCATACAGAAATGGATGGATGAATTGGAATTTGGATTTTTTTCCACCAGATCCTGTTATTAAGAATTAATTTTCGGGGAATTATTTGAATTTAATATGTTTTTTGTACACAGTTTTAATAACTATTTTTTCCAGTGTCGAGGAACAAAATAAATCGGGCATTTAAATGTTATGCTATGCTATCCATGCTAGGTAATTTCTGTATTTACAATTTTTGTTTGGGTGTTAATAAATAAATAATTAATGATATCGATGTATGTTATATATGTTGAACTATAAATAAGCTGAATTAAGATAATTGTTATAATTTCTTAACATTCGCGTATAGTCCTAAATAATGAATTTTCCTAAATATGAAACAGTTATGTAAACATTATTCCTTATATGCATAGACCATTTTGAAACAATGGTAGGTAGAACAGTTGTCTAAAATATATTGGTTTATTAACAGTTTTAAATACTAGATATGTTACTACAAAACATAAAACCACGACATAAAACAATTTTATTAGCACTAAAAATATTGCTGAACTATTCAAATATTAGCAACAGTTTTAACTGAAAGAGAATATACATAAAAATACTGAAATTACCCAGCTTCCGATTTAATTATTTCAACAAAACTACTGGGTCAAATATGTATTTTTTACACTGCTAAGATGGTAAACAAGCATAAGACAACAACAGTCATAATTCAATATTAATAAAACTCTCAAAACAGGTTGGGCCATAGAAAAACGCACTACTGGTATAATGTCTTTTAACCATCGACTTCTGGAGTACATATAAGCAAGCGAGTCAGAAAGCTCAAATTATAGAAGAAGTGAACTTCTTCGGTTATTAAGAGAGAGGGTCGGTAAGGACTTATGTTTTGTAGTTTATGAACTAGATTATAAGCAGTTTATATGTATGACTAAAGAAGCGATAATAGGCACGTCCGCTGTATAAATTGAGCAATATGTTAACCTTGGTTTTAATACATAATCTTGTCCCAAAACCTCCATTTAACAACTACTGAAAATAGTATTAGCGAAAACTAGATTAATGTCACAATAAAGAAAGTTATAAACATTATTTAGTTTAATATGGCAATTTATTAACATCACGCCTGTTGTAATGCAGGATGCGGGTTGTGGCTTTGTATAATAATTCTACGCTGTATAACCAATAAAAATTATCCAACTGCTGGTGGGTATACGGATCTATGACATGATCAATTTGGTGCCTAAAAATTGCTGCTCGAAATGTTAAGAATCAATCAACAGCTTTTTGCAGTCCATTGCTACACATCGGCTTATACCAAAGTCATAGCACCCGGTACTCCGCCTTCCTCATCCAGTCCATACTGATATACCTTCTTCAGGTCGTCAGTCTATCTGGTTGGGTTGCTAGTGTTTAATTCCATTAAAAATCCTTAGGGGTGCCGTCACGGTCGAGAGGGTCGACCAACATTTCAAAGTAAGGGTATCTTGGCGTTATCTAATGATATGCTCTACAGATTATTCCTTACTGCTTTAGCAAACAGACGGGAAAAAGAATATGGGAAGATGTAGATATACGAACCTATTCCCATCCCTCTTGACGAAGTGCGGGTATTGCAGCGAGAAGCACAAATCAAGTTCAACATCGAGCGGGGGCACTGCGATGTCGTTGGAGCGGAGCGTGCGCTTCGAGCTGTGCATGCGCGCCGCCAGTATCACGGCACCCGCACCAGCGCCGCCTGCCGCCCCCCCACCCGAATCTCCTAGGGCACCGCATACTCGTAGACGAGTTATTCGCAGTGTGCATAACCTGTAAAGAGAAAATATTGCGTGTCAATAATTATATCTATCTATTCCATTTGGGAGCAAAGTTGGGACAGATCCTATTGTCTTATAGCTAGGCAAATGCACGATGCTTCTTGTGAACTAATGGCGCATTTTGGGAAAAAAGGTTACAATGTGAAATGTGCAATGCGGAACATTTCATTGGATTTGAGCTTAACGTCTGTAGTATGAATATAGTAATGAATATAAAGGATTTGAATAATTGAAATTCTAGTATCATTTTACACTAGTCTCTACGATAACAAAAATAGTGGTGTTTTTGCCAAAGCAGCCAATGGTGCTAATGGAGCACCTTTGGCAAAGTGTAGAGCATAGGTACCTACTTGAAACCCATAACCAACTACATACATGTTTTCACATACACATTGTTACTGTGACTTAAGACTCAAGTTTTAAAACTTTGTTTTAAAGTTAATTTTTACCAATACTTTTGATAAACATTTTACATTAAAACGTCAGGAGTGCGCCTCGATAAAGTATCCAGATGGCCTGTTTTTTAGTCTTGAATGACGTTTGTTGTGATTTTCCTAGAAAAACTATTTTTTATCACAATAATAAATAATAGCCTTATATCACTGACGCTTGAATTACTGAATGGGTAGCATGAGAAATTGGAACGAAGATCGATTGTTAACGCAGTAACATAATCATGTAGGCACACTAAAACTTATGTACACACAGACGAAACTGTGTGGCAAATTTAGTTACTAATTCCTTTTTTTATAATATAAACTTGATTTTATTAATAACTATTATATGACAACTATTTGCAAGTTTCCTCATGTAATAAACTGCGGCATTTTCGCGATATTCGGTTCATGATTTCTATTGTTTTTTTTAAACAACTAATAGAAATACGAACACGCCCCGCGTATAACCGATGCCTATAAATAAGTTTATTACAAATTTTGTTTATGAGAAGCTACTTAAAAACGTTAATGTGAATTTAATGAGTCAATTAATCAGAACGGATACACAACACACATTATCAGCAAAGTTTACATACCTACGTACTGTGGAGTTGCGGACACAATTCACAATTTATGGAGAACATTCCTACACAGATAATATACAAAACTTTTCACACACAATCCACACAAGGCTCTGTAAATATATATTATATAGACATGAGCAAGTACAAAATTACGTGAATAATTTTATTGGCCTGAAATAGGATGAAATTATCGAGTGACTGTAATGTGACCATCGGTGTGATCTATAGAAGAACTCCACCAAGATTATACTGCCAATAAAGTATAGGTCTTATGTCGGCTTTGTCCTCTGGCCATTTTTATCTGTCACCTGAAATAAATGTTTTCATAAAATCATGAGTGAAAAATGTGTACGTTGTTGGGCATGTCGATATTTACGGCCCGTTCGTTGCACTGGAAGATTACTGGGAGTACAGTCAACATCAAAAATTCGGTGAAAGTATTTTACTAATAAAAAACCACTTTCATAATAATATAGTTATCGTATTAACGTTACTCTTCGATAAAACTACTATTGTAGTACTGATTCGTATAAGCCCGCTCTTTCTTGTACCAAAAACACAGTTTTAGAAATTGGTCGTAGAAGCTATTGCTCATGGGTCCGTAGTACATAGACAAACCTAATAACATAAGGTAACACAGGTTTGTGTGCTCTTATTTTATTTAGTAAATAAATTGTGGAAGCTTTTCACAAGTATTGTTTTGCCACTTTTACTTATGACACAAACAATATAAAATAAAAGATGACACAAGATGATAGAAGAATGTATTTCCTTAACGTTTTGATGAAGTTTTTGCTGAACGTACAACGACACATCCCACTCCGTGTCGTGACGCGTACTCCGGTACGTAAATGTTTGAACATATGACACCTCGCTCCGGAGAACGAAACAACAGATATTTGTATAACACGTATTAAAATAACTTTATTATTATGTTTAAACATTAAAGTTACGCATCCATTTTAAAGAAGAATGTCTTCATTTTGCGTTTTGTATATTCCATAATAATATGAAGAGGAAATTAGCTTTTGTCATGCCCTCTTCGTGTAAGTATCGTGACATTAGCAATAAATTTATTATAGGCATATACTATACAGGCTGTAAGCAGCATCGTACCGAATATTGAAATAGTGTATTCAGACCATCATGGCATTTTTCCAAATGGAAAATTCATAATTCTTTTTATAACTTCATTTTTTTATTTAAAAGTGATATCACAATGAGTAAACAGAACATTTAAAAGCACAAAAAATTAATATATACCCCCCCATACGGCCAACTGCAATGCAATCAATTATACAACATTATAAATCCTTAATCTCGCATTTTTATGATGAACTGACTTTTGTATTGTGATAAAACAGGAAGAGGATTTTGTAAGTTTTTCGCGTAGCTCAAACTTACACGCTGTATATTATAACTAGCTACCCGACCACGTGTTTTGATTAGTTGGAGTTCATCGGCGAACAAACAACGTGACACGAATAGGTTTCTAAGTGTAGTTTAGTTAGAATATAAGTGTAACAAAACAGATCTTAGAGGCTACCTGCCACAAAAGAAAAAAGAAGAATATGATATGCCCAGAAACTATGCGTCCTATAATCAATTTACTAATATAAAATTTTCCTTTTAGGAAATACAACTTTCTTACTAAGGAGCTAGAAACATATCATTAACGTACACAAAGTAAATCTAGATTCGAGACAACGATTACGAATCATCCGGGCGTCGTAGGAATCGAATCTATAATTTCATAATCATAGGCACTCATCTTTATTTCATTGTCTTTTCTATTCCCTTCTCTATTTAATCAATCTCAATTGGTGATGACCATAAACTTAGTATAGTATACTAAGTTTATGGCGATGACCGCTTACACCGTTGTGTAATCCATTGACATTTACGGGATGGAGGTACGGCATGAGTACTATAAATTATAGCATAATTTAAAAAAAATTAGTTGTCTGTAAAGTCGGTTTCCGGACGTTAATTTTACGGGATAACGTCATAAGAAAACAGTGGAAGAGAGATAGATGCGTCACAAGCCGAACGCTTAGGCCGATCGTGCCTCTCTATCGCTTGTTCCGCGCTCTCGCTTGCACGCTTGGCTCAGGCGGAACGTGACAATGAGTCATGCTTTTTCGTGCGTGCAGCCGGCGTTCAATCACGTCACAAATGGACCTAACATCACATTTAGTTGTGCAGTAGACAAGTCTCGCTTTAAACGCTTCTGTCCGAAGAGAAAGGATTTGTTAAAGTAACCAAATATAAACATTTATATTTGGTTACTTTAACAAATCCTTTCTCGATATACATATATCGAATACGAGGCAATACATTCTTGCGAGTGTAGGGAAAATTTTATTATCAAGTTAGTTACATACCCGCTCTGTCCTTGTACAATTTATAAATAGTTACATACCCGCTCTGTCCTTGTACAATTTATAAATAGTTACATACCCGCTCTGTCCTTGTACAATTTATAAATAGTTACATACCCGCTCTGTCCTTGTACAATTTATAAATAGTTACATACCCGCTCTGTCCTTGTACAATTTATAAATAGTTACATACCCGCTCTGTCCTTGTACAATTTATAAATAGTTACATACCCGCTCTGTCCTTGTACAATTTATAAATAGTTACATACCCGCTCTGTCCTTGTACAATTTATAAATAGTTACATACCCGCTCTGTCTTTGTACAATTTATAAATAGTTACATACCCGCTCTGTCCTTGTACAATTTATAAATAGTTACATACCCGCTCTGTCTTTGTACAATTTATAAATAGTTACATACCCGCTCTGTCCTTGTACAATTTATAAAGGATAAAGACTACTTTACTTTCTACTTTTGTGATCTCTGGAAAATGGAGATTTGATTTGTAGAAATTCGCTGACGGTTTAATATGTATGTAAATCATTTTATCTTGAGATCAATATATAGAGTAGAGGAATGTTCATGTTCATGGTTGAATTTTTCATAGAAGCTGAAGATAATTCGGTACTATTACGGCAATTTTTGTCTTTATAACAAGTATTAGATCATCGAAGCGGAACAGAAAACAGAATATTAGCAGGCAGTAAAATCTTATTTATCATTGGCATTATAAGAATAGATATGTTATTTATACGTAGATACGACTATTTTTTCGATTTTATAATTACTTAATTAATATAAATATTGATTAATTGAAGGCTTGGAGAAAAGTAGACTACCTGAAGTACTTATTCTACACAGACGAAGTCGCGATAATAACTCTGTCCGTCTATTACGTTTTCACGCCTAAACTTAATATTATGAGAACATTTGAAAAGGACATAGAATAATTTTTATCTTAAAAATACAACTTGAAGGTGGCAAAATAGGAGACTAAGTTTTGTATACCGAGAGATTCTACGCAGACGATTTCACGGGCACTAACTAATTAGGTTAACAAATACTTGAACAACAGAAAAGTTGATTTTCTATTGTTACATATTTCCAACCTTTTATAAAAACTTTACTTAAATAATCTTCTGTGCGTTCGTATTTTTATCCATTTCAACCTATTTATTACATATATAGATTTGTTTTACCCTATCAATGTGTGGCACCTGATACCGATGTGGCAGGTCGCTTCACTCCGTGATGAAGGGCTCCTGTTAGGCCAGAAACTAGTAGATGATCTCTAAAACACACGTGAGTACAACTGTACGTCTTTAATAAATATGGTGCCTTTTATTGCATACGGCCATGTTAGGGAGGATAAAAATGGTATGTTCATGAAACTGTTAAAATCACTTATTTATTAGCCGGAGTGTTATACTCTACTGCCATATGTCTCACATAAGTATACTTTCATTAACATAATACGCAACTGAAAAAGCGGACAAAAAAATCATGAAGGGATTATGATATGCCAAATTCGTTAAGCCTGTCGTGTTAGTTGTATCAAGAATACACACTTATCTTTATATACAACGTTTTTGACTCAATTTAGTTCGATATGACATAAAGGCTTTTTGTCGTGATAATGTGAAAATAATGAGTAAATTGGCGCGGTAACGACATTCTGGAATTGTTATAAAACGACGACATCTACTCTCAAGGACTGCAAATACATTCATGCCTGGTTCTAACGATTCGTTTTGCTTACGGACGGTAAAATTTCGTTGAATTTTCAACACAAATTTTGGGTAAGGACATCACCATTCCCCATGATGACAATTTCTCAAAAGTGGAAAAAGATAAAGAAATAAAATATTTGGACTTAGCCCACGAGATTGTCGGACGTGTGGGATGCGTATTCAGCAATCATTGTGCCGATAGTAGTTTCGGCCCATGGTCTATGTTATGTTGGTTATTTTTGTTTCTTTATTAAGTTATGTATCTATATGTAGTATGTCTGACAATACAATAATTTGGCATCTTAGAGCTAATCTGTTGATCGAGCAAGAAGATAGTGGAATTCTTCAGTGGCTACTTCTAAAAACCCCTCTAGTTTGGGCTCATATGATTCATTTTCAGGATTCCGACAGATTGGGCCCAGTAGCGGTGGTCTGATGATGGAGCCAGGAGGTGTAATAGTAGTAGTAGAAATCTTTATTACTTACTAATTTGGTTCGCTATTAAAGTTTTACTGAACTATTTTCCTTACAAACTGATGTCTGAAGGGATTAAATATTGTGAGTAGGTAACTATTTGAGATCGTAAGTACCTATGTGTGATATAATTTGTCTACTTTTTCGGCAGCAATAAGGATCCAAATTCATACTTTCATTCATAATTTTACACGACACGTGATTTTATACACATGTAGTAACAGGGCACAGAGGCCGTACAACACTTCATTGATTTCAATATTCACATCATCCACATCTACAGAATGAAGTGCCGCACTTAATTCTGTAGATGTTCCACCGCATTTCAATCAATCTAATTATAAAGCTAATTTTCTTTATTTAAACATTATTAAAAAAAAACTTCATTTACAGCTAAATGATTAAATATCCAATAGCAGCTCCGCTAATTATATTATCGACCCGCCGCGCGCCTCCCCACCCAAACGGAATCAGAGCGACCGGGTTCAGACATCCAACGTCCGGCCGCCTCCCGCTTCCTGCCTGGTCTCTCGTATCCCCCCAGTTGCAAGACTATTTTGCAAGTAATAAATAAAAAATGAAAATCCTTTACATGTAGATGCAGACTATATGTGGGCCTTTCGACACTGCGAGATTGTAGTATGTTCCACTGACAATATGCTTTAGGAACATGTCATATTCAACATCATGACTGTGCTAATGTCCATTATTAGATTATTCTAGAGTAAGAGCAAAGAATTCACGTAACCAGGCGGTGTAGAAAAAATAGTACCTATATACAAAAGTACACTAATAAAATGTTTCACCGTTCCCAGGCCGGGTGCAGTGCGATGACACGTGGTACTCCATATCCTAACCAAAGCAGCTGGCATTGCTTTTTTTTTCACGCCTGAATTAAATACTTTAAAGAAAATATGCAGTTTGACACCAAAGAAAAACTGGGGAACAGGGAAAGGACGGCCAATTGTCTTGTAGCGTAGATGATCTTTGAACTCCACAAACAATGGCTTAATAGCGAAAAATCAGCCTAACATACTGATAGAAGTGGACGTGAAATATAACATAAACACTTCTCAGAAATTAGCTCAGAACTAGCTTTAGTTATGGAATAGAATACTGCTATATGCTGTGTTTAAGTTTACCTCGAGTTAATTTAAAACACAAACGACTTCACACTCTCTGTAAGCTTTCGCAGGATTTGGAAGCTTCGGAGCAGCGTGAAAATTTAACGACGTCGGCTAGTTGCACTTAGCTAATCGCCTCGTCTGAACCGACCATTAAACCAAGTTATTATAGTACTAAGACTAGCAACGGCAGAATTTTCACATCATTTAACTTTCATATCCACTTTCTTGCTCCGGTATACAACTTTTATTAACTTCAAAAGCATTTTTATACATTTTTATTTAAGATAAAAATATACTTTTTATTAGCAATGTCGTCACGCGACAAAATATTTCCAAATGAATACCGCAATGCCACTTCCCGAAATACTTTACGACTTACGCATAATAAGTTTAGTTCTGTTGTCGGTATTAAACCACGACAAAAACACGCAGCGGAAGCACATACAAGAAGTTCCTAAAGAACATATTTGTTGATGTTATAGTATGGAACGTTGCACGTAATAAAAAGTTTCAGTACATTCAAATAACAAAACTCAATGTAAAGCTAAAAAGGTATAATGTTAACTTTTACGTAAGTTTTCTTTTTGTCGGAATGATTGTTACTAAAGGTTAATTTAGAAAAGGAATTTAAAATTTTAGAAAAATTATTTTTACATTTTTTTTTATTCTAGTACCTATATAAAAATAGCAATTTAATCAAGATCACTATGTTTAATTTCGCTTAGTATTGCGTACGTCAATATCAATCGAGTAGAAAGCAGGCTGGAGACGCACTGGTCGGTCCGTTTATGGCACTAAGCTTTCCATTGACAGAGCTAGATCAGTCACTCACTGTACTCTACATTAAGTAGCCTTTCACTATTTTATTACAGTTTAGGGCTAAACTCCCACCGGCCCTATTTTGTTTATCAGTGAAAGCTAAATGCGTCTTTAGACGACTTAGTTTATCAACCGTACTTGAGTATTATTTAAATTTAATTAATTTTCAACGTTACGTACCACCATCGGCAACTTTGAAGTCTTGAGGTTCAAACAATGTAATAATTATATTCATAAAACTTCTAAGTGTTCATTGGTGAAAGTATCAAAACATGGCATTGTTAATACAGTCGGCGACAAAATTCACTGAAAGTCATGTAACTTCAGAAACCTGTAACTAGAAACAAACAATACAATATAATCCATTATTTCCTTTC
The DNA here is from genome assembly GCA_949752705.1 of Callimorpha dominula. Lineage (NCBI taxonomy): Eukaryota > Metazoa > Arthropoda > Insecta > Lepidoptera > Erebidae > Callimorpha > Callimorpha dominula. The sequence goes on along the minus strand of OX457008.1, from coordinate 4,213,161 downwards.
ATAATATTATAATTTCGCACGGCGAGGATAACTTGGTGAGAGCAATGAGAACATTTTTTTGTATAGCCTAAGTACCTGATGAAAGTCTTTTTTAGTGATAAAGTTTTATATTTTCCTTTCATCTGATACCAGAAATAATTCTCAGTATATAAAATTAAAGAATACAAAATTTCTTTACAGTTTATGTACGATGATCGTTTGGTTTTTAGACGTTAGCACGCATACTTCACTGTAAAATAATTTAGACTGTATGTGTACATAAAAGGATACAGATAATTTCAGAAATTCATTTTCACCGTTACAATTTTTAATCATCAGTCATCATCATTATCATAGCCATGAGCCGTCCACTATTGAATATCAGCCTCACAAACTTCCATAATATCATTAGTGGGTTAATAGTCATCAAGATGCGGACCTAAAAGACTCGCAGTAACGGACGTAAGTGTAGATCTACTTCCAGAATCCTTCATTCTTGATCAGTTTTAAGACCATATATAAACAACAGGGCGTGTAAGACAATTTATCAGACAGGACTGTAAACGATCTTTCAAAAGATAATTAAGAATGTTTTATTTGATACTAACTGTTGCCCGCGACTTCGTTCGCGTAGAAATTTTGGTGAAATCACGGGTACCGTACATTTTTCCGGGATAAAAGGTAGCCTATGTGCTATTCCTGATCCATTCAGCAGTTTTTGCGTGAACGAGTAACAAACATACATCCATCTATCCATTCATCGTCACAAACTTTGGCCTTTATAATATTAGTAAGATTAACTGTACCCAGGAATGAGTTGGTATGGTTTACTGTTTTACCCTAATAGGTTACAGCGTGATGTATGTGTTTAGTAAGATCTTAATTAATAAATAAGCTTTTCAAAACACAACAACGAAATTATACAGCTTTATTTTATTTATGGAAATGTAAGTTTGCTAATATTGAGAAACACGCAAATAGAAAATTGAAAAATGTACCCTATTTTTTCAGTTAGGCTTTTTTATAACCATTAATCATGGTTCCGAAGTGCTGACAGCAAGCCGATCATGCTTCTGTAGCTTTCAGAAAAAAAGTATTACATTTAAAAAGTTTTCTATTGTGCCATTGTCCGGTCCCTACCATTGTATGAGAATGAATCCCTTTTAGATCCATTTTGTTGTCAAATATATTGGCAGTCAATTCTATGGGTTTGCAGGCAGTTTGCACACAATTCGGACAAACATAAAAGTTCTCACAAGGACCCTTATTTATTATAAAGACAGCCAGACATGATAAAGTTGTGCGTTTCAAGAACGTATTCTTATAAGCGAATCGAGTATCAGCTCTGACAGAGAACCGTAAAACATCGACTTCAATATAATCTGGTTTAAACGTACCTACAACTAGGCAAAATTGAATTGAAAACTAACTTTATTTTGATGAAGTGGCAAGTGGTAATACAAGATTGCTTGATGTTGAACCACCGAACTCTCATTTGGTGTTTCAATAGCAGCATAGCACATACAGGAAATCGGAGAAAAAAAGGTGTTTATACATAATTAACCGACTTCAAAAAAAGGAGGAGGTTCTCTTTTTTTTTAGTAGAAGAGAAGTATGTTCCCCGATTATTCCGTCTTTGAATAATCAGGGAACATACATAAAAAAAGATCAATCAAAGAGAATCAATTTGGAAAATTCTTCTTTTGTTTGAAAGGGCTTCCCAGGTGGTCCCATGGTCATCGGGTCAGGATCTGATGATCGGATCCCGGAGAAATCGAGGGAACTCTTCAAATTTTATAGGCACACTTGAAGCGATTTGGGTATTTTTTATAGTGACTCGTGCATTTGTTAATAGAATAAATTTTACTCAAGATTGATCTTCTTTAAATTAAAATACAATATTACACTTCTAAGGATGAAAAATACAGTTTATTACATTTTTTCATGATTTAGGTGCATTGAAGTCGGTGATACTTTTTTTAAAAGATAATTATTTTATGTTCCTCTTGGTAAGTGGACCTTCCACAGACTCAACAGACTTTTTAAATCTTGTTTACTGGGAACAGATCCCTGTTACCTTGTCGAGAACATAAGCCCAACTAGAGGACAATTGCAATAAAACTACTTAATCTTACATAATTGGGTAGTTGCACATTTTAAAATAAATTATTGCACAGCTTTCATGAAATTAAGGCTTACGGCACACGAGACTTTGAACAATTTGATTCGTTATTTTTTTTCCTGTATTTTATTATTTTTAGATCTCAACCCGAATATTAAAAGAAAAATGATTTGACTACAGCTAAGTATGACTTCAAAATTGTTATATCCACAGACCTCTATTATACTTGTACAATAGAGGTCAGTGGTTATATCATACAAATTCCGGAACGTACATTTTTGACCGACAGTCAACTACCGTTAGAATAGGCCAGTAAGAAAAGTCATTACAAAAAGGTTTTAAGATAATTTTTATAATAGAAGCCATTTGTTCTGAAATTGCCGCTAAAGTAATTTCTAATGGTACCTACAACGGTTCCATAAATGGAATACCCACCAAATAGGCCGATCGTTGGTGAAAGTGAGGTGTTACCTCACATTATAATGCAAGACAAAGTAATGTTTCTTTTCTGCCAGTAAATTGGGCTAAGTAACTCTAAAGGGACCAGAGATACAAATATATTGCCGTGGAATATATGAATAAATTATTTTCTTTTCTTCTTTTCTTCTTCAGCATACGAAATAACATTTCATGGACAAACAACGTAGATAAAGTAAATGTAATAAGATAAGTTTTTCATTCACAACATCCATGAAGAGAAGCGGCAAAATGAGTTCGGAATTTCGGAGAAAAATTAGATTTTTACGTTAGAATGTTCCGTCGCTTACTTTACATAATAATAAAATCACATAAATGAGCGCTACCGTTGTCATTTACATATTTTTTTAGCAATCGTTTTGTAAAACGTCAAACTTATGTTAATAAATTTTTCACGCTATGTTGTAAAAGCAATTCATTAATAAATTATAAAATGCTAAATAAAACATAAACAGTTTGAATTTTTATTATATACCTAGCATTTATTATTTGTGATACATAAAAAAATAACAAGAGTTAAACATAACATCTTTGCCTGGTGATAACGATAATTTGAAGTTATTTTATTTTTGCTTTTCTGACATAAAAAAAATATTCGTGTACCTACTTACAATCACTATTATCCTTAGAAATCTTTTGGCACACAAAAATACTGCTCAAGCATTATGTCACTGTTGATTGAATACTACGCTACATTGGAAATAATATATATAAATATACATATATACGAGGGACGATTCCGCTCAAAGAGCGTAGGTTCATGCTAAAGACGTTATTGGTTTTGCTGTTCAGACTCTTCCTATAAAACAATAATAATATCACCCTTGTTTACGTAGTACTTCCACGGCCCGCCAAGACTTACCTAAAGGCTGGGGCAGACCGCGGACGGAGCGGGTCGGAGACGCGGCGTGTGTAGATTGTAATGTACTAGTTAACTGGCGCTCGGCGCTAGTACTTTTCAACCACTCACGCCGCGTCGCCGACACGCCCTACCTGATGTCTGCCCCAACTTTTAGTAAGAAAACGGATAGGCTATAGTTCAATTTGCGGACCTGTGAGATCTGGCAGATTACATTAACATTATGGATTACTGGTTATAAATAGAGCGTCGCTGAATGGAAGCAGTGCTAGACCTATCGTTCTTGGGTCTAAGATGGCAACAAAGATATAATTGGCCAGTGACATGCGTTATTATCAAAAACAATTGAAACCATACTCAACAATTGCAACACGTTTGTACCGAACGGAACTCCTTCAATTTGTTCTGTATTGAATGGACTTCAAACTTACAAACTTTGGATAGGGAGTCCGGTGACTAAACTATATAATTACTAACATAATTCCTGACACGTCATCGGAAATCCCCGCACTCGCAGTGCTAATTGCGTATAGCTGCAATTTATACACCGCCCTATTTTTAGGTCAACGCCACGATGGTCGAAGCAGATATGCTACTCTCTGCCATGGGTTACAAATATTTTTTTTTCTTCTTCATGGACATTAAATTCTCTAGAACGGTAGTATCGAAATTTTACCATGGACTGTACTATCACACTCATCCACAGACCCAGCCTCAATCAGCTCGCTTGGTCGAACTTTCATGTTTGATTAATTTGTGATGTAAACAGCAACGCAAGAGAAAAACATGTATTCTGAATTGCAATAAAAATCGGAACGTATGCAGCGAGCATTTTTATGTTAAGTACCATAACGAGCATTTCTTTATATATTATTTATTTCTTTTGTGCATAGGACCGTCAATGTATTATTTTATATCGAACCTATAACGATTGTAGGTGATCATATAAACCGTTGTGCTATCGACGATGGACATTAAGTCTACGTAAGCAGTCCTAAAAATGTCAATATAGCGAACAAATTAAAATTTTATTAAAACCTTAAACTCAAACGGACAATAAGCTTTATTCCCAAACGACAACTTTCAAATTCCGAACGACCTCTTTACTGTCAAAGTCAACCTGTCAAAAGCATTACGCAGAGCAGCGGACTAATTTCAAAACAAAATTTGTCTACAAATATACTCGTAATATAGGAAATATCACAGCGATGTTGCGGTTATCCAGGAACGTATTTAGAGATATATCGTGGAGGTAAATATTCAACAAATCTGTAAACATACATAATTAGATCAGACCATCATAAGTAGGGTGAATAAATCGTGACTTATTCTTTATAAGTTTTATATTAATGTGAAAGAAATCTGTATGTATGTAGTAACAATAGGTGTATACATAAAAACACGTAAACACTGTCTTTATTTACTAATGAATCGAGTCTTAAGATGGTTGATTTCTGATATCATTATAATTATCATTAGTAAAGCAGAAACAGCGTTTTAGATAGGTCAGACAGGATGAGCCTGTTATTGTTTAAAAGACTGAAATTCGAGAAAGGGAATGAGTTTAATAAGTGTCTTTATCAATTGAAGTTATAAACAATACACATCTATGTGATCTGTAGGTATATGCGATCATGACTTTTTTTTTTAAATTCACTAGCTTTACTATAAATTGGTATAAAATATGGGAATACTCATTCTTTTTACCAGTGTTTTTTTTTCTATGGCATTGGCAATCGTTGTCTGTTACACTTTAACGCCTTAACTACTGAACCGATCATTATGAAATTTTGATTATACATATGTACGTTGGCAAGGGTACAAAAAAGGACATAGGGATATCTTTCATTCAGAAAAAAGGACTGTTCCCGAGGGATAAACATAAAATATAGTTTTTAAACGGTCGTCAATCTGAACTGATTGACAAAATCTAACGACTTTTATGGCGTTAAATATCATCTAATACAAAATTATATTCATTGTTATAAATTTAATAGCGTGCGTTATTACCAGGCCAACATGGCTTTGTAGAGAATACTTTGAGGTTTCGGTCACGTTCATGCGCTAACGAGGGTGCTGCGAGCCAAGGATGTACCATACTGTAAACATTATTTTAATTACTCTTTGTTAAGCTGAACATAATTTGTACTGACATGGAAATAGATGCCTCGGGTGGTGCCGGTGGTGGTTATATTATGAACTGTATGATTCTATTTTCAAAATTTGGCAGAGAAGTCTATGTATTTTTCTCCCTATTTAGACCCGATGACACGAAGTCTAAAAGGTAGAGATACAATAAGTAGAAAAGTGGATTACTAATGTATGAGCAAAAAACTTTTCCCAAAATATTACATCGCAAACTATGTTTTTTCGCAAATTTTCATTTGGCAAAAAAACATTTGATGCCAAATGATGATTAAACCAAGTGAATAAAATACGAAATGAAACGTTTTTTTAAATATTCATTTGGTAAATGAAACTAGTGCGATAAGTTTTTTGGGAAGTAAAATGTCACCAAAAATATTTTGCCGTTTTTTTTTTTTTTAACGTGTGGAAACCCCCACGGGTCGTCACCCCACCTGGGCTAAGCGGTAGGATGGTATGTCGGACTCGAACCGACTAAAACCACACGGTGTTCCGTCACAGTCCATATTACAAGGAAATCCCTGTGAGCCCTGGCAGACTTGGCCGCCGGTAAAACAACAGGCGACCCCACTGTGTTGTGGGGGATGTAATCCCCTGTCGGTAAGAGAGGCACGCGCGGAACACGGCGCCACCGTCTCGGGCCTGCTTCTGCTAGGGCGCCGGATAACCCTGTCCGTCGCCCCCAGGCAAGCGCTCATGGAGGCCGGAGATCCACTTGCTCTCTCCGGCGCCTGGTGCGTCTTCTGCGGGATGGGAGAGTACTAGTTCTCTCCCTAAAGGGCAGTACGCCGTAGAAAAGTATACAGTATACTGACTTGTCGAACAATGCACGGCCGAACCAACAGAATAAATAACAAGTTAATCAGTTATGTAAGTGTTCACCAAAATGTATGAATTTAATTGTTCAATTAACAACCAAGAGTGGTACAAATGGGAAGTATTTGAAGCCCTTCTAAGCCATTAAATTTGTTTAATATAATTAACCAGACATTATTTTACTTACTCCATTGTATTACAAATTTTACTCAATGTACCGCTAACGAAAACACAGTCTTGACGCAAGCAATTTAACTCAGGTGTTAGCGTAACTAGAATATCAGTGCAAAAATTAGTGAAATCATGAAAGCAAAAACGGAATTTGTTAACATCGATTCTTACTTAAGGAGGAATAATTGTTGGATTAATAAATGTAATAATTCATTTTAATATGAAAAAAGCCTAATTCAATATTTAAAAAAGAAGACTTACTTAATTATGTGTTTTTATAGACAATGTTTCCAAACATTTTGTAAACACAGTGATCAATGTCATATTCCTTTAACATTTTATAAAGCCTTAGATTTCAAGTGACAAATCTGAACCTATTATGTATATCGCGTATACATAATTATAAACAAATATCTTACTCATACCTTCAATTTAATGTCAGTTTCTCGGTCTCGCTGAATATTTCTATTTGTTTATTTTATTTATTTATTACATCAGACACAATCCTTACAGGAAACCCAATGCGACTGTAGGGCTTAAAACTAACATTAAAATAATTTAAAATTTAACACATTAATTTATAATCTTAACTAAAAAACAACAAAATACTTAACCAAAATAAAAGTGAAAATGAAAAAGAAAATTAGTGTAGGAGAAATTAAAACATTAAAAGGTATTATTACTCTTTACTTATATGCTACTACGTTTATTTAACTTTTTACGAGTTCACTCGAGTTACACGAGAATATATCAATTAGTTCTAGTGCCGACCTCGTTGATTACACGGATTGCGCTAGTAAGTGGCGTTTTCTCCAGTAAGTTAGTTCTGGCCACAGGGACGACTAGCATCGGTGGATTGATACATTAAAGGGAAATTGAAACTAATTACAGTGAAATTACTTCCATTAGATAGGGAGCTGCTTTCAGACCCCGTTTTAGTAGGGTTACCATGCTTTATGTTAAACTGCCAGGAAATTCGAAATAGGACAGCTCTCTGTGTCTTTTAATTGTATGTTTGTAAAGACTTCCCAACACAAGAATACTTCCACAGTGAAAGATAAATTACAGTAAATCCATACCAGTAGAGTACTACTTACATACTTCAGCAAGTCCGTCACCGTAACGAGACATCAAAACACAAAAACTGCAACTTAGTCATTGTTCGTTTAAAACAGTATTAACTAAAATTTGAATATGATGTTTCTAACAAATAGGTCTCTTGTGATATTAAACTATGTTGAAGTTTATCGAAACTTAAAATTTCGTTTTAAAAATTAAAAACTATTTATTTGTTCCGATTATGTCTCAAAACGTGGTGTATTCACACCCGAGTGTATATTAACGTAAGAAAACAACAAACGTACTATGTATATGAGAATTGAGGTTACAGCCTGAGTGGTGAAAAGTTAAAATGCATTAATAGCCCCGCAATATAGTTCAAAATGGAAACAAAAATCCATTTAAGACTGTCGATTAATTGAACGCGTCTTTATCTAAAAGACAATTATGAATAAATACTTTCTGGCTTAAAAAGTGTCTCTTAAATAAGCCTTCCTGAAAATATACAGCAACGTAGAATAGCCAAAATATGGCGTAAAAGCAGTTGTGTACGTTCATTACAATTTCGCGGAACCAATTTATTTGACAAATAGGAAGCACCTTGTTCCGTATTTGTTTACTATTTAACTAATATTACAAAGGCGAAAGTAAGTGAGGATGGATAAGACGGATGAATGGATGGATGTTTGTTATTCTATCATGCAAAAACAGCTGAACGGATTTGGATGAAAGGAATTGTATGATTAGGCACAAAGATAGATTATAGTCTGAAATTGCACACAGGCTTTTTATCCCGGAAAATGTATGGTTCCCGTGGGATAGATTTTACCAAAATTTCCACGCGAACGAAGTTGCGGGCAACAGCCAGTACTCTATTTAAACACCTTCAACATTCGTAACTATCTAATACGTTTCATTATTTTATAGCCATCAAATGAACGTAAATTCGAGTCGCAGGTTCGATTCCCACTTAGTGCAAATATTTGTATGCATGAACTTGTCTGTTTCCATTGTGTTATCAATGTCTTTATGTTTGATATGTATGTATTAACAAAAAAAGGTTCTGTATGTATCTATGGGGAGTAAAATATTTTTTTACGACATAGCCAGCTCTCTACCTGCAATAATCTGACACACAGAAACTTTATTAAGATGGCAAATAAGCATACAGCTTATTAGCTCTCAGCTCTTTACCTTTAGTACCTTAGCCTGTGGACGTTCGCAAAAGCAGAAGTGCTATGGACGGGTTGCCGACCCTGTAAAGATTCTTTGAAAAACCTTATACTGAACTATTGCCATGTCATGACCTAGAGTTTACACCAGAATTTTGTTGTTTTTACATGTTTAGTAGAAAGTGAATCTATGGCGTCAAAAACTTACAAAGTAAACACAATGTGTATTTTTTACAGAAACGACAGGAAGACTATCAAAACTGTCCCGTTTCTGACCAAAGACCAGCAATGGAGAACCGACATAACACCGAACCTACAACGTTACGTACCTGCCTACAATGAGATAGCTAAAAGGAGCGCTTCAAATGACCCTTGTGAGAAGTTTAAAACCAAGGAGAAGAAGATCCCTCAAGTGCCCAATCGTAACGTTGTAGAACGCGCACCGAACCATTATCCAAAACAGTACAAGTTGACCGATACGAGGAGATACTCACCTTTCCACAAGCCCAAGCAGGTAAAGGAATCAGATTTTTTTTTGTATTATGTTTTTTTAATAAATGCTATTAAGTTTAATTCACTTGTTTTCTATTAATACATCAACTGTGATTTAAAAGGGAGGTTTACGATGCAATATCTTCGTTACGTAGTTGCATGTTGTTAATAGGTATCGTTAAATCACTAAATATTATAAAACAAAATCCCCCCGCCGCGTCTGTCTGTCTGTTTGCAATAAACTCAAAAACTACTGAACGGATTTTCATGCGGTTTTCACCAATTCATAGAGCGATTCATGAGAAAGGTTTAGGTATATAATTTGTTAAGGTTTTGTGTAAATTGGTTGAAATTTGATGATGATTGTTGAAGATTCCCCCCCCCCTCTCCCCCTCTTCCACCCTTCTCCTACCCACACCTTAAAGGCCGTCAACGCACTTGTGCCTCTTGAGTTGCAGGTGCCCATGGGCGGCATTAGTCATTTACCATCAGGTGACCCGTCTGCTTGTTTGCCCCCTATTCCATAAAAAAAAGATATCTCTGCTACCTGTGCGAATCCGGGGCGGATTGCTAGTTTATACGATAAGGCAAGCAGTGTGCTCGATTGCAAACTTAGTAGTATGTACCACAAATAACACTTAACTATCTATATATATACTTGTACCTACCTATACCTAATTTTCGGCGTTTGCCAACTGTCATGTTAAAAAAAGAGTGTCCTTGGAGTTTCTTGTCTGTTCTTCTCCATAGGATCTACGTTTTGGAACAGGCAACTAGCTTCACGACCGACTTATACTGACTGAATCCTCCTGACAGTCCAAAATACCTACAATGGGTTTAATTGAAATAAATAATTTTGATTTTGATTTTGTCCCACAGCCTTATTGGCCTTATTGTTATTGAAAGAAGAAAGAAAGAAAGAAAAATATTTTATTTGAATCTTCAGTTATAACAATAAAAATCATATGACTTAGGACTAGGGTGGTACTGAAGACCAAATAGGGTACCTGCGTCAGCTAGTGTCGCAGATCGCTCTGCAACGCTGGTATTCTCGCAGGCCCCAATTATTGGTTATTGGTTTTAACCTTAGCTTCACAAGGCTTAAGTTAAAGAGCTCGGAATACCCGGCAATATCCAGTGTGCAATACCCTTTTCCTTCTATTACCCACCCTTCTTGCCTTTCAATGAACTCCCTATTTTTCCACCTTAATTCCCAAAGTGCCTGGTTGGCGGTAATAGCCTTGCCCCGTATTACGTGAGCGGACTAAATTATAGTTGGCAAAACGTGGGTAATTAGTACGCTCTGCCTACCCCTTGGGGATAGAGGCGTAAGTGTATGTATATTCCACATGTTTGAAGTAGTTTAGTAGTGGATTAACTTCAGTCCTATAGTGGGAATTAAAAAGACCATAAAATCGATTTAAAAAAAAAGCAATTGTTGTCTATGGTCTGTAGGCTGTCTGTATACTGTATACATAGTGATTTACAGTTCCAGTTATCACTTTGTATGTTTGAATTTCATGTATACATAATAATTCACAGACAAAATTTATGTTATGACTCCGCTGATATACGGAACATGGCGACAACTGTTATTTTGTTTACCATGTGTAATTAATGTATGTTCACTAACATGTAGGAAGGGAACATTAAGAAAGCGCCACACTCGGTACTCTGGCGAATTTAAATTTTAATGCTATGTGGGAAACGTTTATATTCATACAGTAAACTATGATGACGGATAGACGTGATCAGTTCATCACCTAACTAATGTGAAAGAACCTAACTCTCCGTTTTTCACCACATTACGACTAAGCTATTTATTTATAATTTTTTTTCTTATGAGGCTACTGGTAATGTAGTTTAACCATAACTAGTATTCCTGTTAACCTCTCCAACTCAGCTTAACCTTTGTTTTAATACTGGGATTACGTTTAGTAGAAAGAAGTGAGATCTGGAAGACATAGTTTTTTTTTTTGTATTGTATCTAGCTTGAGTTCTCTATTTTCGTGATAATGGACTAACATCAATAGTGAATATTAAGATAAGTAATTTACAACCGCCATAATATAAGTGGATGGGGGGGTTCATGGTCCGTAAAACATACTTCACGTAATCATGTAACAAAACTACGAATTGCCCATAAAAATAAGAATATTAAAAAAAATACCTGACCGCCTTTATGTAGATCTACCTTTACAGAGTATCGGAAATATTCTGTAAAGGTAGATCTACGTTGCGTACGTTTAGTACGCAGTGATCGGAAATTATAAACAATGGTTGTCAAGTGTCTGTTATTATTTTATAGTAAACATTGCTTCGTTTCCCCTGGACAATGTTTCTTGTACAATGGCTGGCAGGACCTGTACGTGGTCGTAAATTTAAAGTAGCATGTTATACAATGAGGAGTGTTGTTTACATAATTATGAGGGTATCATGTCCAGAATGTTATAGCAAGTAATTGAAAACTGCTGTTGTCTGTTATCTTTTAGCGACAAAAACACTGGGTGTTATGCGTGTTTCGATGCACGTGTAACCGCTTTTTATTAGGTGGATCTTATTCTTGTTTGCGTACGTAGATATATTTACTGTCACATTTATTTTTTAGTACAATGAGAGCACCTCATTACACTTAAATAAGACATGTGCTAATTGCAGTAATGAACACGATGAACTTAACCATTAACCTTAATTTACTATCAAGCCGTTATTAGACTCGCAACGAATACTTATTTTAGGCACAGACTATATATTTTCTGAATCCAAAATAGTGGCCTCAACACAAACTCGTTATATCATCTATTCTCAAACTACTTACTATACATAAGCTAAGTAATAGTGCGGCGGGTAATCTCCGGTAAAGCCCGGACAGCAATGCAGTAATCCGGGATTAATGGTACTTGGTACTTGCCTAAAGAGAAATTAAACGGGGAATAGGGCAGGGGCAGACGTTTATGGACCACACTTCATAGTGCTGTTACGTAATGTTGGTTTGGAATAGTCATTTGGAATAGTCAGCAAGGACACGCTTCGTACGACGGTAAACGATTACTTGTGCCTCCAAGCACTCGCTTACCTAAGGTCGCTGTGCCCTGAATGAAAGTTTCGATTTAATGTACCCAAAAGTAACTCTTTGAAAATAGAAAGATCCATTTCTAAAACCTAACCACCCATAAAACTACTTTTACTTAAATTGCCAGTAACAAAATAT